>OZ002744.1:43070002-45470002 GCA_963924295.1 Dioctria rufipes | reverse complement strand
TATAATAGCCGTACTCACCAAGCCATTTAATTGAAATTAAATTTAATTTGTGTTTTAGTGCTCCAGTAAAAGAGAATTAGGCCCAGAGCTGGGCAATACTTAAGTAAAAAAAGACTTAAGTACTACTTAAAGTACATTTTCGTTACTTAAGACTTATTACACAATACTTTAGTACTTGAACATAAGTACTAGCATCTATTTACTTGTACTTAAGACTTAGTTTTGTACTTAAGTATCAAGATTTTTACTTAAGTATAATATAATGGGTTGTGTGATGAAATAACAACTTAAAAACATTTTTTAGCTTTTGCTATATACCGGAGAATCCAAATAAATTCCTTCTTGAACAAATTAAGTATTTCTAAGTCTATTAAGTACCTACAAATATCTAACTCTTTATAGAAAAGAAAACTCAATCTCTGGCGCAACTGCTTTTCTGTTTAGTTTTAAACCACACAAAGAACTGGCAAAGCATATGCTATACTCACACATCAAGGCAGATCCTTAGACAAACTAATAACATACAAACAAGACTGGGGAAGTTGAACAAAAACTGACTGACGGCGTTTATCGAAATTCACTGCAGAAGGTGGGATCACTTCTATATTGCTGACTTTCGGTCTAAGCACCAAGTACCAACTGAGAGAGAACTGAAAACAACAAATAACTTAAGTAATTTTTATTTGGTACTTGCCCAGCTCTGATTAGGGCACACTTAAAATTAAATTAAGATTTAGTTTGACTTATTTGATGTTATATAACGCAGATTTAACTTTAATTTTTATTTAAGTGGGCGCCAACCCTCTCTAACGGAAGTACTAACACACAAATTAAATTAATTATATTTCAATCAAATGGCTTGGTGAATACGGCCATAAATGTAAGAAATAAGCCATGTGTTGACATCTTTGTTTACTTTTACATAGAGATTGTTAATATTAGGGATGCAGACAGAGATATCGCCTCTCATCTCGGCGCCGTAACCTATAAGATATTTTGTGACATTACTCCGAATTGCCCTAGGGTGCCCATTCAAACAAAAAGTCTTTTACAACACCTATATAATTCTTGGGGGCCATCTTTGTAACATCCTCTGGCAATGGGATAATAGAAATACCTTTTCTAGATATTCTAGCCTTAGATGCCCAGAGCTTTATAGTCACAAGGGACGTGTTCAGCAGTCTCATAGTCTACCATACTCAAGCAACAGGTCCTATTATCAACCTTACCCATCTTTTTAAGATGATCCTGACATCCAAATCAGGGCAAGCTTTTTTGTTTCAGCTAGTTGCTTCAGGTAAATGTAAACATACATACATATAAAGGTAGGCGAATTTAACGCTAGGAGTGCTACTTGACTTTTGCTTCACGTATTCTAATGAATGATTTCGCGCGCAGAGTTCTATGATAAATACTGCTCAGGCCCCAGGTGCTTTTGCGAGATGATAATTCGCCCCATATATGCCCACGCCTGCTCTACCTTCCTTTTTGGATCCATGCGTGTACCATTTAAGAGATCCTTTTTCAAAGGGTAGGTCCCCAGAGTGCCACATTGACGATCTCCTAAAATTACCTTAAATGGTGATACAAAGTAATGGCGATTCAAGTGGCCAACCAGGTTGCCTGTACTCAGGAGATTTACCCCTTGCTAACTTATTACACTGAGTGTAGCCTCCTTCCTATCATTCAAATGTAGAAGAAGTAGTAAAGAAAAGCCCATATGTCTGCAGTTGGGTTGGTATGCATGGCACCGGTTACTCTTAAACAAGCCGCTGTAGGTTTTGTAAACTAACTTGATCTATCTTTTGTTTAGTTTTTGGTCATATAGGTATTATGTTTTTTAATATTTCTTTTTTACTTAAGTAACCCAGGAATGAGTGAAAAACAAATATTTCTATCTGCTTGCATTGGAAGTACATTCTCGTAAAAAATTTTAATTTGTGTTACAAAATTAATTAAATTTTTTTTTTTAAGTTGTTTGTTACTTTTATAACGATTTAAGGTAATTTTTATCTAAGTAATTCAAACAACTCTTATAAAAATAAAGTAAATTTAGATCTTACTTTAATCTTTGTTTTTGCATAATTTTTAACCTGACTGTACTCTAATATCTTACACAAATGTGGTATTCTCTTTCCTAGGTGTTCAAGTAACTGCTCACAAAAAATACTATAAAAGCAGGAGAACAATTCAGCAGATCAGAACAGACGTATATTTCTGTGAACTTCTTTTGAGTTGAGAACATGTTCACGGGCTGCGACTACTTCTAAGTTTTTGGAAAGGCAGTTAGATAAGTAATAAAAATAAAAATAAAAACGGATATATAATTTTCCTAAAGTTTTTATAGTAAATTAAAACAAAAAATAAAATTTGGTACAGAAATGTACCTCCAGTGACAGCAGTAGATAAATTGATATGGTTATGATTTTTCGTTCGACATCTTGTTATGTTGTTACTATGGTAAAAAGAGATATTAACATATAAAGCAATAGTCGTGAAAAATAAACATTTTATTGAGTTTGTCCAATCCCCCACCCATATCATACAACCTTCACTGTGTTGACACATGAAGACATCGTGTTTAACATAAAAACAAATTAAAACGAATTATATTATTGGACAAAAACCATAAACTAGTTCAATCTTTTGTTTTTTTAATTCAAAAGAAAATTAACTCGAAAAATTAAGAATTTTTCTCTTTAGCATGGTCTAAATGTCCTCAAGGTGAATATAATAAAAAGCATAAAAATCTAAGTATTTCCACAAACAAAATATTACAAGTTGTAGGTATACAAAAAAAAAAAATTTGCGGTATACAACTAACGTATGTACCTACTCTCTTGTGAGTATAGTGATGCTCCTTCATTAGTATCTCTTAAAACTAATTAAGATGCACTTCGACAATAGAAAACTTTCCACTTGAGGTCATAGACAAACTCTGAAAACATGTCACAACAATGCAGCAATTCCAGGCATGCCAGGTATACAATTACCGGTGTTTTCCAATTAATGGAACAAAGTGCATTCAAAATGCAACAAACATATAAGCATAAGCCACCCACTCTCACAAATTGTCAACTATAATAATGTTCATCTGTTCTACTACTCTAAGTATATAACTAATATTGTCACACCTTACATGCACATACATCTGTACATACAAAGCTCGTCCATTCGCTACAAACAATAATCCACAGGATCGTGTTTGCAGATGATTTTCTTTCAAGAATCTCAAGAATTTCAGCTAGGTACACAAAAGATTCCAAAGAGAAAGGCAGAGCTAATTAAGACACATCATAAGAGCTAACAACACCTTAATTCACTCTCATCAAAGAGTTGCCACTTCTTTTGTAGTAGACCGAGTACTATCGTTAGGGGTTATGAGGAGGGAGAGGAATGGAATACTTTCACCTTTTAACAAAAACAGAAATTGTTTGATTATGAAAAAGCGGCTCCACAAGAAAATAAGCAGTTGCAAAAATGTCCTAAATAATTTTGTCGTATTTAGTTAGAAACTCTTTTAGAAGAAGCACGTGCCCCTTTTTTACTTTTTTTTTTCTTTTTCCAACCCAGTGGATTCGTGGCATCCTAAATCCTACGAAAATTAATTAATGGCAAAACAAAAAATCAACTAAGAAAATGGCTACGAGGAGTTGATATACATATTAAGAAGTTCCCTTGAAATTCACTAATATTCCGTGCAAGTTGTGATTGCTCCAAGGTTCACAGGAAAAAGGATTCATACTCGCCAAATTGACTAGAGAATGCCAACAGTCGAATGAGTACGCTGCAAATTTATCAGTATATGGTGGCTTAGTATTATATTTAAATTGCGCAAGCGCGCCCCTCAAGCTTCTTCCCTTTTTATTCTATACCCATATAACAGTCATATATAGGTATAGCTAATGTCGTTAACTTACTGAACTACCCCTACAAATTCCGTTCTACTCGAACTCGAAAACCTTGAAGAGTACGCAATGAGTATTTCAGCGCATGCGTATTAGTTTTTCACTTTGCTGCTTTGATTTTGTTTTTGTTTTTTATTTCAGATTTTTCGCGAAGAAAACGCGAACAAGAGCAGTCAGTATAGTCGGCACGAAGAGGGTTGAAAAATATTTTTCTTGTTTTTTTTTTATTTTCTCAAGTCCTTCGTCCTTCTTGCGGGTAAGGAGCACTTGTGTGGTAGTGAGGCTGTTTTTTAAGGGCTCTTTACGCTCATGCCCTTATACTCACATTTTGAGAGGTTTCGCTCCAAGTACATATATACATATGTATGTATACGGCTCAACTTGACAACTATGCGAAGCTATGAGGTACACTATTTTTGGGGTGATACGATGGCAGTAATCGCAAGTATAGAGCTCCCTAGGGGGTTGGCCAGGTGTTCAAGTGCGTTGGGCTGTGATTTTTTTTTTCGTCGTTATTGTTGTTGTTGGATTTTTTGGTTATTTCATTGCTTTCACCATCTTCCTCCTTCTTCACGAAATTTGAACTTGCGTTAATGTTTATTGCGTCACTATAATAGCTGCGATGAAATTTTCGGGGTGAATAGTTGCGCGCAATTTTTATACTCCATTTAAAAAAAAAATTGTTTTTTTTTTTTTGAGGACACATTTTCAGACGTCTAAATGTTTTAAGAAAGAAAGAAAGAATGAAGAAAAAAAATTTAAGTTTAGATTTTATCGGGTTGTAAATTAGGACACACGTGCGCAAGTCTCTATACCATACGTCATCTTTAAAATGGGGTTACTTCTTTTATTATTTTTTCTTTTTCTGAATGTAGATTTTGAACCAGTAGAAACATGTGCAGAAATAAAAATTAACATTTACATTATTAGCTTTTAGGGTAGGTAGAAGTCATTTGACAGTTCTGTAGAACGCCAGTTTTTATGGTCTTACCTATATTTAGCAGTGCGACCGCTGTAATGATCAGTTTTAGATAATTCTCCAAAGAGCTCCATCTATTGGTGATTTTTGTTTACGAATTCAGATGTTTCAATGTATTGTTGTTGTATTTGAGCTTGAAGTGAATATTTTGAATTCTTTCCTTGACTATAAATCTTGGAAGCGTATAATGCATAACAAAACAAGCCTCTTTGCATAAAAATAGAACTATAAAATGTTACACATTATCTGGCTCGAAGGACCAGAATTGAATAGCGATTAAAAGAAAATCGAAAATAAAATCAAGTTTTTTGTTCAAATCCCTTTTATGGAGAGAAGTTTGCACCCAAAAGAGAGAGGGACAGTTAGATAAGCAGCACGATCCAATATTTTAACTCCGAAACCAAGATCTTTAAAAATATTATAGTTAGCAGAAAACTCTTCCGATGGCATTGATTTTAAAACAGTTTTCACATTAGTATGCTAGAGGAAGGAAAATTAAAATGTAATACGCTTTTTACAGGTTCTTCTCCTATGATTTTCGCAATTTCTAGACATTTGAATGATAGTCCAGGTAATTAATAAAATAAAGCCTATTCAATTTTGTATATTAGTGTTTTTTTTAGTGTATATTCATTAAAAATGACGCCCTCCAACAGCTATTTTAGAAATTCTCCAATATTTTGATAAAAGACTGTTCTAGCATCAGAACGTAGGTACATGCTGTATTGATTTGGATATTTAGTTATTTTGCACTCTTTTTGTACCGTACCTACTAACAAAATTTGTACATAATTCAATACAAATTCATCCCCTCGAAAATTAGATTTTTTACTTAGACTCATCTAATGAGCCGCTATAATTCGTAAAAAAAGATATTATATTTAGGGTGATGGTTGCCACCGATATGGGATCATTGTTTATTAAATATCAATCAAAGCCCTTGGTAGTGTGGTTATAAGGTTAAAGGTGAGTACACAGATACAGTAGATTCTTTTATTCGCATCCCCGACTTAAAATATTTAGTTGTATTATCAGTGGCGTAGGTAAGAATTTAAGGGCCCACCCGCGAAATTTTTAAGAGCCCTTTTTAATATACATTTAGAAATGTAAGTCACAATTTGTAACTCCTCAGGTATAGTCGATATTGTGCTTTATATATTGCAAAAAAAAAATCATAATTGAGAGCAAAAAGTGTATATTTCTAGTTAAGTATGGACATATGCATGTACTAGTGCATACATACAGAGTTACCTACATATAAATCCTTTCTTTTGAAAAAATAAGTAAGGCGTAAAATTTGGTATTTATTATAGTAAGATCCAAAATTATTAGTACAAATATATCTGATAGATAATATTATAAAGAATATTTGGTTTGAATTTTATTAAAATCAATTAAATAGATCTTGATATATAGTGATATAGTGTACACAGAAAACATAGTTTTAGGATAAAACCCAAAATAAAAAACAACTACTCGCTGCCGCGCTTACATCTAATGCTATCACTTCGGAGATAATTTGAAACATTTAGAATGTTTGTATTTTAAGCAATAGCATTCATAATTTTTAGAAATTTACAGAAAATGGTTCTGCATAATTTTTTTTTTTTACTCTTGGTGGCCGACAGGACGTATTATCAGATTCTGTGTCGGTCTCCAATTATATGCATAAAAATTGTAAAGAAAAAATTTCCAAGAAATTTCCGAAGAAAAACTTGAGGGCCTCTCTATATCAGGTTGAGGTGACGTTCACTTTATATTTTAATTGGAGCATACATTCATTTATATATTATACCTACTTCACTCACCTATATATACGCCACGAAAACAATCCAACGTTGCATTGTTTTTCTTTTTTTGATTTCAGGACATTTTAAAGAAATTAAAATAAAATCCTCAGAGAAATTCCAAACAAAGAGCAATACGTGCAGTAGCGGTGTTATTGCCTGAGAAGCGTTCATACGGATTCTGCTGATAAACCGCAGGAAGCAGTTTTCTGGTCATGCAATATCCTGATGTAATATTATTTTGGGTAAAATACTGGAATTCTTTGAAAAATTTTCAAGTTGTTCAAGTAGTTTGGGCCCTAAATTTTGCCCCCCCCCCATTCCTGGCAGGATCTACGGGTGCCATAACTACGCCACTGTGTATTATGTCTAGATGGAAAATTTCTATTGCTGTCATTTCTTGTATTATTAAGTGGAAGATGAATTTCGTTCTTGATGATGGTCGAGCTTAAATCTCCAAAGAGTGTAAAATCTCATTGCTGATGTTATTTGGATCCTGCGCATATTTTTAAATTCAGAAAATAATACCATCACTTGCATAGATGTTCTTTTACGTTGATTCTAACACCACGTTTTTTAGTAGTTATAATATCTTTTTCTAATTATTTTAATACGTTCTTGGCCCTGTAATGGATCGCTGTTATAATTACCCGTCTGCTATCTTTTCTTCGCGTATATTTCATTGCTCTTATGTTCCTGATATTAAGGATTTTTTACTCAAATTTTCTCTCCATATCTTTGAAACCATATACAAAATAGCTTATCTGCATTTTGCCGAGCTTCTCGGTAAATACACCGTAAGCTTTTCGTTTTGAAGTTCAGCTTTATGCTAAATGAGTGAATGGTGGCTACTTCTAACGTCTGATGGCCTGAAAAATCAAATGTCTTCTAACATTTGATCCAGCTGTGATTGAAAACTACATTATCTATCCGTGTTCGATTTATTCGACCCGGTGATACCTTGGTTTGCTTGTGATTTTGAAAAACTCTTCGAAAATATCACAGTTGTGATTTGTATTTGGACAGAGACCCTGGTTTCCGATAACTATAATCGGTGAAGGTTTGAGCTTGAGAATTCGCATCATCCATTAAGACGCTGCGACAATGACTCCTCTAGAAATGGAATTAAACATCTCGTTTAAACACAGAAATTGACTTAAAAAAGTTCCTTTAGAATCGTGACTGTACCACCAGTCCAAAAATAGCGTTGAGATGCATTACAAAACCGGATTAACAAAGCGGTACAGACTGCCAAGAGGAGGTATCTAGCAGGAACGCTAGATCCATCCCTGTCATCTAGGAAATTGTGGTCTAATTTAAAACGCAATGGAATATGTGGAAAGGTAGCGCCATCATGCGATCTTAATCCTGATGACCTTAACTCATATTTCGTCAACACCAATAATTTTCAATCCCTACTACCTATTTCTATGGAAGGGGAGCTATTCGATTATCATGATGGTTTCAGCTTTCGTTGCGCTTCTCATGAGGAGGTTCTTAAAGCAGTCATGTCCGTAAAATCTGAAGCCTGCGGTTCTGATGATATTCCACCAAAGTTTTTTAAAAATCTGTACCCTATTATTTCTGATAGCTTAGTTTACATTTTTAACTCTTGCCTGACATATTCACAATTTCCCTGTTTTTGGAAAAAGCTATTGTTTTACCTTTAGCTAAATGTTCTACTCCGGTTGTTGCTAGAGATTTCCGCCCTATAAGTTCTGGAGAAACTTATAAACAATCAAATAGTTCAAAGTGGTCTCCCGGTGGCAATCTGGTTATAGATCGGGTTACAGTTGCGAAACAGCACTATTAAAAGTAACGTCGGACATACGGAGAGCATTAGATAGTAACTATTTCACAGCTTTGGTACTGCTTGATTTTAGCAAGGCGTTCGACATAGTTAATCATAGCTTACTTCTTGCTAAACTTAAAAAAATATATAATTTCTCATCGTCGTCGCTTAAATTAATCAGAGCTTTTCTAACCGGTCGCTTTCAGCAGGTCAGGATAGGGAATGAAAAATCTGCATGGAAAAGAGTACCTACTGGAGTCCCACAAGGGTCTATTCTTGGACCTTTATTATTTTGTCTGTTCATCAATGATCTACCGGATGTACTTCATGATGTTAACCTTCATCTTTACGCTGATGATGTTCAAATTTATTTATCTAGACCAATAGGTTTAATAGAGGACTGCATTGATAGAGTAAACTCTGACATGCAGAATATATCTGCTTGGGCGTGCAGAAACCAATTGACACTAAATCCTTTAAAATCTGCCTGTATTGCTTGTTATAGATATGATCTTACCTTTGCCGATCTTCCTCCCATATACCTTAATGGAATGATTCTGGGAGTACGTATAAATAGTAAGCTGAGTTGCTGTGACCATGTAAAACAGTCTCTTGGCAAGATTTATAGTGGCCTTAGGCAACTATGGTTATCCGCTAAACTACTCTCTATTAATCTAAAGCTGAGACTTGTAAAATCTCTGTTGATACCACATTTCATTTATTGTAGTACTGTCTACCCTGTTTTGGATTCTGAGTGTTACCGCAAGATTAATACTGCTTTTAATGATTGTGTACGGTTTACATATGGCCTAAAACGTTATGATCATATTACCAAGTTCAAAGATACTGTCTTGGGTTGTTCATTGCACACTTATCTATATATTAGGGCATTGGTGTGTTTACATAAAATAGTTAATGAAAGATCTCCTTCTTATTTTATAGAACTTTTTGAATTTTTGCACTCATATAGGCATAAAACCTTCCTTATACCTAAAACTTCATACATTGTGGGGCAGCGTTCTTTTTTTGTTTCAATAGTTCGATTGTAGAATACCCTTCCCAATCATGTCAGGAAGCGGAAGCATTTTTCTGTTGTGGACTAATGCGGCACCGTTTTCGTCAAACACTTATTTATTTACATATACACATATCTATATATTCTGTTTTTTCTTTCTCTTTTTCTTTCAAATAGTTTCTTATTTTAAATTCTTTACTTTTACTTAAATTTTTTTTTTATTATTTTGTTTTCATTTATTTTAATTTTTCTTGTGAATTTATTTTTGATTTGCCGTAGTTATTTATTTAGTATGCATTTATAAAAGATAATAATCTTGTGTATACAGCCCAGAAATCAATAAATAAATAAAATTTTCCTTTAAAATATACTCGAACATTTTTCTCCAGACACGCATAGAAATGTGATCAATCAATTTGAATCAATTCATGCTTAAATAACCCATTCTTTTTTTGGTTTATCGATTACGCAGTCTAGTGCCACTGGTCCTGACAATATACCTCCCAAATTCCTAAAATTATTGCTTTCTTACATTAGGCACTACATACATGTTATTTATTTTTAATACCTGTTTAATATCACCTACCTTTTCTTCTAAATGGAAAATTGTTACTATGCTAGCTAACCAAAAAGAAAAAAATCATCTGCTGAACACGCTTCTAATTTTCGACCCATCAGTATTCTGTGTTTCTATGCAAAGGCTTTTGAAAAAGTAATGTATGTACACTGAGATCCAATTGTTTTGTTGAGAACAACAGAATAGTTTCGTGTTGGGAATCAGATTTCAGACCTGGATATAGCTATGAATCAGCTGTCCTTAAGGTTACTACTGATTTTAGAAAACGCTTAGATAACAACGATAATGGAATACTGATTTTACTCGACTTTACTAAAGCTGTTCACTGTATCAATCACTCTATGCTCCTCAATAAACTTTCGATATTTTTTTTTCTTCTAGTGCCGCTCTATTGATACAAAGCTTCTTAGGTGATAGATATTAACAAGTGCGAGACAACGATCGTTATTTCGATTTACAATCGCTATACTGTGGCGTTCCGCAAGGATCACTCTTAGGTCCATTGCTTTTTTCCTTATTCATGAATGATTTACCAGATATCATTCAACAGATTAATACCCTCTTATATTATGACCTACAAATATACAATAGTAGGCATTTCGATATTTTCGAAAATTTCATTGTAAGGAATCAATAACGATTTAGTGCGAATTTACGATTTGATATTCAATCCTAATAAATCAAAGTATATAGTCTTTTCCAATAACACTTTGGAAACTAATCTTTCGCACATCATGTCTGGGGGTGAAATATTGACTAGGGTCCCGGAATATTGGACTATCCACTGAACATTTACCTACGAACGCCAAACAATTATATTCCTCTTCAAGCTTATTAATATTAAACGCCCTGATTACCTAATAGATCAGATTTCATTCCAATCTCTATGCGTTGTGACTGTCTGATTCCACGTCATAGTCATATTTACTAGAGGAGAAAATTTCATAACACATTTTGTGCTTTAGATGCAAGTTTCTGTTGTCATGTCACAATTTTTTTATGCATGCTGCTTATATAATGATAACATAAGAAGCTAGAGTAATGCGCGCTAATTCTGCTTTCCGAATTTTCTTGTTTCCACATGACTGAAGCCCTTGCAGTCTTTGCTTAGTCTTAGTCATTACAAAATAATAGTATAGCCCAACTATCAAAACTCATCTGTTGTCTATTACTGACCTTGAAATTTATTTAATTTAATAATACACTTGAAAACTGTATCTTCTATATACACATCATAAATAGTTGAATAATAAATCTTTTCACATCAATATCAGGCACTTTATAAATTAAATATAACAAAACAAAATTTGCAGATTGACAAATTTCCCCTATGTAACAAGGCCTCCCCAATTTACAAATAGGGCGCACTTTTAAGAAGATATCAACCAGACAAAGTTATACAATTTCAGCTCTTACGTCTGCACCGCGTCGTTGATCCTTTTCCGGATGATACACCCGAAACGGAAATTTCTCTTAAAGGCATTCCTGTATATAAGCCCGGTGAAGGCTGAAATCTGTAGCCCTTAAATCCACCCACAAAACACTAACCATTGCCAAGCTCACCCAGGAACACTGTTGCCAACATTTTCGCGGAAAGAAAAGGCAGAAAAATTTTTTATCCGAGGAACATAAATACTTTCGGTCGTAATCATCATGCCACCCATTTTTTCCTTCCTTTCTAGAATTTTACCATGGCATTTCTTTTTTACTATATATATATATATACATATTTTTTTTTTTTTGCCCCAACCAACAGTGCATTCCAAAAGCAAATTCCTTGATGGTTTCCGAACGAAAAATCTTTTGCCTCATTAGCGACCGAATTGAAGCTTTCATCCTACAAAACTCAAACCACTTTGAACGTTAAGATCCGCTTGAAGGTGGTTTGTGTATGTGTTGTTTTTTTTTTTATATATATATTTTGTTTTCTTTCTTTTTTTTTGCATATGGATGGTTACGATGATAGTAGAACCCTCATTATCCTCCAGAATTTCACTCTTCGACTTTAACTCATCCTGGTGCTCTCACAGAATACACGGGAGTATATCCGGATCTCCTTCATCAAGTTGCTAGAGGTTGCGAAAATAAAAATTCTTGAGTATCTTCAAACCCCCGGTAAAGGACTTGCTTGCAGTTCCGCAGTAGACCAGTTGAGTTTTTTTTTTTTTTTTAAGTACAACACAAGGGGCAGCAACTTTGTTGAGCTTTTGAGAGCAGTTTTACACCCTTAATGCAATTCATGCGAAGGAAATTGCGGGGAATCTAAAAGAAATGTAATGGCGTCATCTCTTACTTTAACTTAGTTATTCTTTTTCAGATAAGACTCGAGTCTTTTTTTCTTAATCTATGGTCATGGTTGTCTGGCAAAATGTCATGGATTTATTTATGACTTTGATAACATGTACATATTTTGCCATTTTATTTAAACTTTCAATTAAATGACATTCTGGCAGCACGATTTTGGATAAGTATTTTGAAAAGAGGCATTCGTTTTTCTACACAAAATTGAAAACAACAACAAGTTTGAATGTTCAATTAAGGAAGAGAGCATTCCAATAAGTTGGTTTCATTAAGTTAAGTAAAAAACTACACTTTTCACTTTTATATGCAGGAGCGACTTTAAAAGATCAATAACTTCTAAAAAACAATTTCAACGCACAATGGAAATATGTATAAGAAGCAACTGAACTGGAACTTAGGAAGATATTAGTCTGTGAGAGTGAGTTCCTTCGAAGATTATCCTGTAGAAATTTCCAAATTTAATTTTTATTTTTATTAAGTATTTAGTTAGCATTAAATTTGCAACTTTTTTAAGGGAAAGTTCTTGCATTTTTTATTTATTTATTTATTTTTTATTTTTTTATTTTTTTTTTAGGTTAGGCATATGTTTTTATTGATTTTTTGTTAATTTTTATAACTTGACAATAAATGCTTTTTACTATCTGGAATTCTCAAGAAATCTCTATATTTTTTCTCCGTTCATATTCGAGGCTGTGCTTCAATTTCTTGAGTCATATGTTCTCGCTATGCCAGATGATTAGGCCGCATTAGCTATTCTGCTGCCATCTATTGCTCATCGAGAAAAGCGAACTATATTGATTGTTATGCCAAGTATTTTCCCGTTGACATTTCTGCTCATAATGTGCTTTCATGTGATATTGTGATATTATAAGCCTTACAAATATTTTCTGTATCCCATAGAATCAATTCCTGTTGTTGTTGCTGTTGATAGAGAATGTGATGGAGGGGGGGGGGGGGGGGGGGTTTAGAGTGGGAATGACGAATGGAAAATTTTAGAAAATGCAAACAAGGATTAGATACGAAAAATCACAGGAATAAGCCAAGTTGAGTTCAAACATTCGACACCTGGGTTTATTACCGAGAACCATGCACACACACAATATCATATTAATTTGTTTAAGTTCTCTATTTAACTTTTTTCTAATTCATAAAATTTTACCCATACTTTACGGGACATACCGTATGTTTGTGCGGTAGGCATCAAACAGAAGAGCTTTACAATATTTTCAATTTTCGTTTTTTTACTGGTATGTTAGGTTAAGTAAGAGGAGTGCCAATAAAGATATCTAGGCTGCTTCGATTAGACTTCCAATGTGCGCCTTGACTTCGTCGAATAGGCTTTCTTAAACCGCCCTGGATCCATCCTGCTTCCCCAAGAATCTCAGCATACATCTGAGTACCTTACTTTGCAACCTAATTACCCTACCTCTTTTATTCATTACAGCGGAGCAAAATACGTGTTAGATGGATTCGATTTCTTCCGAATTCTTATAGCTTAAGCATAACCCGTTCGCCGCTTTTCCCAATCTTCTATCATGGTTTTGTATTGCTCAAAAACCCTATTGAAATATGTATTATACTTGCAAATATTGGTACGGACTCCTCTTAAGCTGAATAATTTAATTTAGACCTTTATGAGCCGCGACTACACACTAAAAAATCGATGTTAAATTAAATCTGAAAACGGTGTTCCATAGAGTCCATTATTTTTCGGAGTTTATCTCACACCAGCATATAAAGGGTTTTCCAATAAGGGGTGTTATTTTAATTAGCCCGCTATTTCGGTAGATGTCACTTTTGGAGCTGTCATTTTTTGACATTTGACAAGTAGAAACTACGCCATTAATAAAAGTGGAACGATACATGATTCAACAACGCATTGAAATTATTAAAATTCACTATAAAAATGGTGAAAATGTGGCAGAGACGGTTCGTAAAACTCGAACATTTTTAGGTCGTCGTGAAGCACCTTGTCGGACCGCAATACAGAAATTGGTAGAAAAATTCGAACTGTTGGGACAAGTTAGTGATGTGAAGAATAAAAGCCGTGCACGTCGCTCAAGAACAGCCGAGAATATTTCTGCTGTAGCCGAAAGTGTTGAAGAAAACCCAGGTTTGTCCATTCCTCGTCGTTCTTTGGAATTAGGCATTCCACAAACGTCATTACACCGTATTTTGCATAAAGATTTGGGTCTTAAGGCTTATAAAGTTCAGTTAACACAAGAACTCAAGCCGGCCGATAATCAACAACGTCGAGTCTTTGCTGATTGGGTCCTTGAAATGCATGAAAATGATCCGGAATTCCATCGAAAACTCATCTTGAGTGCTGAGGCCCATTTCCACCTCGATGGATTCGTCAACAAGCAAAATTGTCGCATCTGGGGCTCGGAAAACCCAAGAGTTATTGTTGAAAAGCCTCTCTATCCTCAACGTGTGACTTTTTGGTGAGGTTTATGGTCCCGCGGTGTCATTGGACCTTACTTTTTCGAAAATGAGGCTGGAGCAACAGTTACGGTGAATGGATTGCGCTATCGACAAATGATTAATGATTTTTTATGGCCGGAATTGGATGGTATTGATCTGGACAACGTTTACTTTCAAAGACGGCGCTACGTGCCATACAAGCAACGAAACCATTGATCTTTTACGGGAAAAGTTTCCGGACCGTGTTATCTCTCGAAGAGGTGATCACAATTGGCCACCGAGATCTTGTGACTTAACACCTTGCGACTTCTTCCTTTGGGGCCACGTGAAAGAGAAGGTCTACGCCAACAGCCCAGTGTCGATTCAAGACCTCAAAGATGGAATTCGTGAGGCTATCGAGGACATAGGGCAGCCACTTTGCGATTTGGTTATGGAAAATTTCATGAAAAGGATATGGTCCTGTAGGCGTGGTCGTGGTGGTCATTTGGCTGATGTTATTTTCCATTATTAACGGCATACCTTCCTCTTTATAATGAATTAAAGGTCCGATCATTTGTCTCAAAAAATTTCATTTTTCTTTGAATATTAAAATAACACCTCTTATTGGAAAACCCTTTAGATTCCTGGTACCAGCTCTAGTACCATTAAGGAGTTGTTTAGTCCCCTTCCTGTCATGTGCAGGCCATAATTGACTGCCAATATGGCAGGTTTCTCTGATGACCCAACGAAGGCATACTTTTTACCAGGCGCCCCCGATTAACTCCTCTTTTGGAGCGCTTCGCTCGGAATCCTCAGATAAGGCCATGAACTATCCATTTCAGAGCCCTTTTTGGCCAAGTTATCAGCCATCTCATTGCCTTATGACCCCTGAATGGTTGTCATTGTATATTCAGGTGTACTGAATGGACTCTCTATACATAGATACCATTACCTGGTAATTCGTTGAAAGCTCTGCGCTTTGTCCGGCACTCTATAGATTCGTGCGACTTGTAGAGTACACTCCAGCCTCTATGCCCACACTCGACTTGCAACCATCTATAAAAATAGTAATGACCGATGTTACCATTATTTCTTTCCCATCCCATTCACTTGTGGTAGGCCTCATTATATTCATACCCCCATCAAAAGTTACGAAAGGTATTTGTTTCTTCCCTGCAATCACTCACTACAGTCTATCTTCTGGAGTATATTGGAATGCCGAGGACTACATTCCAACCACCAACTCTCCGCTCTTAGCCTGACACTGCTGATTGGCATTATACATCTGCGGTGGAGATCTAGCAGCAACAAATCAAGCATCACTTCCAGTGTCGACGTGGGTGTAGTAAAGAGACACCCAGTTAATCCTAGGCTAACAGCCTTCTGAGTTTTTGACAGTACATCCAGGTTATATTTCCTCAACAGTTCCGTCCACTAGACTGTGAAGCCGTAGCAGAGAATCGCCGATTTCACTCAGGATTAAGCCAGAGCTCAGCTAATCCACGGGTGTGGCTTAAGAGGTTAAGCCTAACTTGTTTTACAGTACCCTGCCAGTTGAGGCTCAGTTAAGCTGCAGATAAAATATTTTAAGTTATCAGCACTGCGGTAATTGTGAATTTTTTTAAAGAAAAATTGCCATTGTGAATTAAAAACTGAGAGAAAAGAAGAAGAACTTATATTTATTTTTGGTCTTGTCCAATGGTGAACTCGAAATTGAAATTTTCAGAATCGGTCAGGTGGAATAAAAGATTTTTTAGAAAAATTTTTACGATTCAAATCAAATTATAAATACAAGAGAAAAACAACCGCCTTGTCTAGATGAGGCGGCTGTTTTTTTCTTTTCTTTTAATAATAATAATAATTCTTCTAAATTTTTATTAACCAGTTTGTTGTGATTTTTATCTGGGAGTATATCAAAACCAAATTCATTGTTGCGGAATGTTTCGACAACGTAAACCATCATAGCCAAATGTTTCGACAATCTGAACTGACAATAATAATCAACGTCATCCCATTTCTCGAAATGTTACGGATACCTTATAATTTTTTCACGGGCCACACTTTGCGATATTATATTATGTATTTCTTCGTCACTTATATCCTCTGCAGTAAATGAATAAATCAGTTTTATCTCAAGCTGTTTGCTTTCTTCCTAAAAACGTCAAATGGAATGCTAACACTAGATATCTGACATCACTAAAAACTGGTAACTAGAGATCTATTTTCGCTTGGAAAATTTCGCTTTAGTTTTAAAGTATATGTAGCTTTTAAAATACGTACGTTCGTCCAATAACACAAATTATAATGTTTAGGCGAAATGTATATTTACCAGTAATCTTTATATGTGTTTCACAGTAATGTCTGAGGCTTAAGCTTTCGAGATGACGGGCTTAATTCAAGCTTGGCTTAAGCCAGTAATGTCACTTAAGCCTTGAATGTGAAACTAGATTATTTATTAAGCCTTGGCTTAAGCCATCGATGTGGCTTAAGCCTCGACTATGAAACCGGCTATTAGCAAAATTAGAAATTGTGAATTAATCAAATTTTTTTTTTCAACTTCGAAACCGTTCTTCGATTCTGTAACTCTGATCCGACCTGTAATTCAAGTGTGTATATCTCTCAAGATAAACACCTTTTTCGAAATCGATAATCCAAAAAAGAAGTCATATCAAATTTTAAAATGGATAAAATCGGAGCCGAATCCTATATTGTAAGTTTTCAGGCAAAAATAAATTTTTAATGTCTTCTACAAAAATAGCCAATAGACGATCTCATGTTTAGCACAAAACTCATCAGTGCGTGTTAACAATTTATATGTATGCATCGAAGTAGGTATGCAATTATGGTCTTAGGCCAATTCTATATATATTTTCATCAAGTTTACACAATTATTTCCAATATAATCCCATATAAGGCTTGAGGATATATAATATATTGTTTTCATGAATGTTGAAATCAGATTATCGAACGGACCTCAACAATATTCCTTGTAATCCTTCCTTTGAAATTATCTTGAATGACCGGAAATGGATACACAACTGAGTGCAAACATTTATTACATTCCTCCGGGCTCAGCATTCAAAGGTTTAAGTACCAATATAGACTCAAAGGAAGAAATGTTGATGGATATGCAGTTTGGTACCTTTGCTTCAGGATTGCCTTGCAATTTACATTAATTGGTAAAATACATATGTATATAAAAAAATATATAGTAGTTGACCGTAGTTCCGTTATATTTGAAATAAGACAATTTCAAAACATTTATAAATGCGTCCATTTTCAAAATTTCTTCCTTTTCAAAAATTTAGTACTACTAAACTGAATGACAACTAGATGGAGCCAGGGTAATAATTATTGCAAATTAAATGAATGCATCTCGCGAAATTATTTCTTGGAAATGGTAATCCTACCTTAATTCTCAGAATCATTAACTCCACCATACTCAGCAGGTTTAGTCTGTATATGTATAGTAATTTTCCTGTCACTATATAGCCTTACTAGATTCCGCCCTGTCTCGCTTCGCTAGACGCCTTCCAACCGCTTTCCACCTAACTTTGAAGATGAAAATTCTGGAATTTTCATATTTAGCTATGCAATGACTTTGTTTGGATGGGACAAGGAAACGATGACGTTGATGTAAAGCCACGATAGCATAACCGCAGTCAGTCAGTCTTATGGTGAAGGTGGTGGTGGTGGTGGTGGTGGCGGTGGTGGTGGTGGTAGAGGTGGTTAGTGGGTGATAGCGCGCCCTATTTACTATCTCCCAGTGTTCCGTCTCATTACACACATATATCCCATCTCTTTAGCTGACATTTAATCATTTCACCCGCTTCGGGTGGTACTATCCTAGTTGCTACTAGTGATGCTGCTGCTGCTGCTGCTACTGTGAAATATATGTATGTACATAGGTTGGATAATATATGGTGATGATGGGTACTAGGAAGGCAGTAGGAATATTAAGAAATGGGATGAGGGTAGTCTGTGCAGGCACAACTAAATGGATATGGACTGAAAATAGATTCTAGTTACACTATGACGTGGATAATGATGATGATACAATTTCCATAGATAGTAAGGCCAGAACGGTTAAACTGGATAACTCTACATCAAGGAAGTCATTAGATGTACCCAGTAGTGTCGGTGATTTATGGTTGACGCAGATTGCTTCTGATGTGGTCATGTTATTTGTGTATTTTTATCTTTATAGCTTTATAGTTGAATTAGGAGAGAAAAATGTTCAAAAAGGATGAGGGTTAAGTGAAAAATATTATCTCTCTGACATTCAGGTGTTTATCTGCTTGTTTATGGTATGCATTTTGTTTATCCGTAGCTATAGTATGAATGGGATAAGAAAAATTAAATATGATGGGTTTTTTTAAAGTTTTGAGAACAGTTTTTAAAATGAATTTGCTCAGGGGTTCAGGGGTATTGATTTAGTAATAATTCATACTTAGGATAACATTTAGGAATCAGTTGGTGTCTACTTGCTAGTAATTTATTTCACGGAAACAGACAGACTATGGATGAAAGTTATTTCATTTAGAATTTCATTGACAGTTCGTTAATGTGAGTAAAGATCATGGCAGGGCTCAATAATTAAATTAAATGCTCTCAAGAAAATTCACGAGTATTTTCTGTAGTTGCAAAGAATTTCGTAGAAGACAATTTTTATTGTTGAAAGGGACCAAAAGAGAAGAAAGCAGCAATGAAATTTCTTTCATGATCAGCTGATGGCTGTCACTGCTAACTTTATTGGAAAAACTTTCCACTTTTCAATAAATTCAACTCATTATACCCTAGATGAAATCATAGGGGTATACTAAGTTTGTCATTCCGTTTGTAACACCTCGAAATAATGATGGTAGAGCAAAATGGATTGGACAACCATTCATAATATTAAAAGTTATTTCGATTTTTGCATGTCCGTCCGTCCGTCTGTCCGTCCGTCCGTCCGTCTGTCCGTCCGTCCGTCCGTCCGTCCGTCCGTCTGTGCGCACGATAACTCGAGAACGCGTATACTTAAAGTTGTACACGGACTTTAAAAAAAAAAGTAAAATTAAGTTCGAAAATGAGACAAATCGGGCAACTACTTCGTGGTGTTGCCATATAAAAATTTCGTTTTCCGCTATATATTTGGACACTGCCTGAGAACGCATCGACGTAGAAAGCTGAAATTTCGTACATAATGTTTTTACTATATTAGCAAATAAAATGTCAAAAATGGACTAAATCGGGCAACTCCTTCTTGGTGTTGCCATATAAAAATTTCGGTTTTCTACGTATACTTTGAAAACGATCAGTCCAAGACATTTTTATTGTACTAAAAACTTCTGCAGAATACGAAATCCTATAAAATTGGTTATTACCATTTTTTCTGTGCGACAAACTGTTCTAGAAATATATGCGAAAAACAACTTCAAAAATCAAACTCGCATAGATCGGTGACCATACGAAATTTAATACGGGCATTCATCTAGGGTATCATAAGAATTGGTCTTAGACCAATTCTAGCGTTTTTACTTGTTTTAATGACGGTAGGTGACACTTTTACTGTAATTTCACTAAATGAAGTAAAATTTGGCCCATTTGTGTGACACACTGCACATTTGACTGTATTTAATTTGTTCAAGAAGGAATTTATTTAGAATCTCCGGTATATAACAAAAGCTAAAGATGTTTTTTATTTGTTATTTCATCACACAACCCATTATATTTTTGGTGACAAGTTTCATGTCTTTTTGACTCATCAACATGTCCCAAACAACGAAATTGAGTGACTTGAAAAACAAATGAAAAAATAGAATAAAGAAAAGAAATGAAAATATGAAAAAAATTTGAGAAAAATAGAATAACAAATTATTTAAAAAATTTAAAAAACCAGATTCATTCGAAACGAATCGATCCTGTATACGCCCGCAGTGGGCTGAAAAAAAGAAAAAAGAAAGAGGAAGAAGAAGAAGCGGTTCGTGTACTTGAAAATAGATCAAAATGATCTCCTCTCATATAAACTCAGAATAAATTCTGTATGTGAATTATATTTATGAGGCAAAAACTCCTATATTACATACAAAAAGGAGGAAGAAATAAAAGTAGAGATTACTCTTTCGGATTTTTTTACGGGGATAAACTTATATTTGTTCAAGAAGGAATTTATTTAGAATCTCAAGCGTCTACAGCAGGCAGAAAACCAAGCTGTACTGATGAGTGCTAGGTTTTCTGCTAACACGAAACGCTTCTTCTTCTTCCTTTTTCTTTTTTCAGATTTAATCAGTACAGTACTGGTTTTCGTACTTAGGAATTTAGGTGTACTTATTTCGAATATTAAGACTAATTCTGAAATGAAAATAAAGTACATGTCTTTCTTTGCTTCTGGCACATTCAATGCAGCCAACTGTTAAGAATGATTCCGATAAATTCACTTGTCGGCTGACATTTGCGAACACAAAATTATTACGTTCAATTTGAATGAGGCTACCGCTTTTAGTTTTTACTTCTTGATTAAGATTAATAGAGAAGGAAAGGTTATTTTTCCTCTCATGTCGCAATATTTTCTATTTTGATTGTGCTTTTAGAACAAGTTTGTATAGAGTGAAGAGTGTAACCAAATGAATGTGGAGGAACGAGAGTATTATAATTCCACCGAGGAGGAAAAATTCGAAAAAATCAAAAGAAAAGAAACGTATTAACCGAGGGAAAAATAAATTTAAAGAAAATTAGACCAACTTTTTTTCTTGGATGTGCAAAGGAAAAAATATAATACAGCAAAATTTATCATTTGCTGCACAGAGTTTTCAGTTTTGAGCGGAGGAATTTCCGATATAAAGAAACATACGAGTTCCCTGAAGCACAAAGAAAATTATCAAAGAACAATTAGTCAAGTCTTTATCGATGTTTTTTTCACCTTCTAACAGTGACAACATAAAAAGCAAAATAGAGATTGAAAAAGGAACTTTTGCATTCCATACGATCATGCACTGACATAGTTATAATTCTGCAGATTGTTCAAGCAAGATATTTAGACAAAATTTCTGCGACTCAGGCACAGCTGCTGAGTTTTCATGTGGGTATTCAAAATGTTCCAAGAATGGAATAAATGTTTTGTTGAATGTCTCCAAAAGGAGAGTTTGTTCAAAGTTGTTAAGTTTTTATAAAACTGATTCAGAACTGTCGAAAGATATCGCATGTTCTCTAAAATATAAATTAGAACAGTTTAATTTGAATGTATGTTTTGTGACATTGAGTGGACAGAAATGCTTAGGCAACACGTTGGTTATCTTTGCTTCCTTTGATTGATAGACTGTATAAAAACTATCAATCAATTAAAACTTACTTTTTGTTTTTGTAATTTTGCCCTGTTATTTTGGAAAAAAATTTTGAATGCGAATTAGCAGAAGCTTGTCTAGGATTATTATCAAATGTTGGCTCAAAATTAAACTCTATAATTGCAAGATTGAAAAAACATGGACTAATATTTGTCGAAATGTATCAACTATTAACAAATTTACATGAAAAATTATTGAATAAAAAAAAATGAAAAGCTCTACGGCTCTATTTCTGTGAGTGCAATTATAATTGTGATAATATACAACAAATTAAATTATTTGAAGCAAGAGCCAATGCTTTACTAGAAACCGTTATCACTTATATAGCAAAAAATTTTGGCTTCCATAACAATAAATTTGAAAGGTTAAATTACTTTCTTTGGAGGAAATTTCTAATTTTAATGATATTTTAGACATTGTCCAATGTTTTAATGTTAAAAATGTGGACACAGATGCCCTCTTTGATGAAAATGTTTTTTTTTTTTAAATCATTCTTATCTAGAGCGGGGCCTTCTAATGACACAAATGTATCCATAAAGTGGATTCATTTTTTTGAGCTCGCCGAAAATAATAATTTTGAGAAAATTGTGAATAACATATTTTCAATTCCTCATTCTAACGCTGCCACCGCAAAGGTTTTCAGTAAAATGTTTGTTTTTTTTTGGAGGAAAGAGAGAAACCGCTTACCAATTGAAAATTTGTAATCGGAATTAATTCTTATAACTAATTATAAAATGTCTTGCTGTGAGTTTTTTAATTTCTTAAGGGAGAAGATGGACAGCATATAATTAAATTGATCCAATCCAACGAAAAATACAATCAATAAAAATAAAAGAGGCTTTAGGTATACTTTTTATATTATGTTATGCTATATAATAATGTGTTTGTTTTTCGTTTTTTATATTTTTTATATCTTATACATAGTATATTATATATATATATATATATACATGTGTGTTTTCATACTGGAATATGAGTAAAATGTTAATTTATGAAGTAATATTTCTAAATTTATCCTATTCCCAAAAAATATTCTCTCTGTGTTAATAACTTTTTGTAGCTCCTATATGCTTGTTATAAGTTCTTTTATAAGCTTAGAGATCAATGTACTGATTTATTTCAAACTAGACCTGGTAACCCTAAGTGTAGTCTAGTGCTAGACTATCTTGTCTTTTTTTTTTTTTTAAACCTAGTGATACCCTGAGCTTACACTAAAAATTTCTTGGAAAGAGAGTTTGTCATTTGTCGCTTAAGAACTGTCACTTGGAATTTGTTGCCGATTGGGCCATATAAATTATTTCTTAAGTAAAAATATGTAAAAATTAGAAGAATAGAATTAGAAAAATAGCTAGAGCACATTTTATTTGTCTACACCCATTTTTTAAATAACTTTTCACAACTAATAATACTCAGCAGAACTGTCAGGGGAATGTCATTAGTAGACATCGGATTATATGTGTTGGCAATGCAAGTATGAGACGTCAGTCAACATAACATGTAGATGTCATCTGATGGACTACGCACGCTGCTAGAATTAACATTTAGTTTTCATTACATTTATATCTTGTTTGAAGTTTATATTTAATAAAAGTAATTAATATATGTTGTACGATAGCTCCAATTATTTCGGTCACCTCAAAATACAACAATATGCACAATCAAACTGCTAAAATATGCACACAGAAAACCAAAAATATGCACAAAATATGCACTATCAAAGAAGGAAAAACTTTGTTAGAGATCATTTTTTTGAATGTTTAAATCAATATACAAGTTAATATTCAAAATCAACAAAACATACAAGAATTAAAAATTAATTATAGGTAGTTTTTATGGCAGTATATTACAATATACTTCTCTAAATTTTCAATTTGAAATTTGTAACGTTTGTCACTTAATATTAATTTGTACGCCGAAAATGATCGTTCAACGTCTACCGATGTAACAGGGGAAAATTTAAAATTTTGGGCCATGTCCGCAGAAATCACCTAAGGTAAGCTTTGATTTGCTCTATTAATGTAATGTAATTATTTTTTTAATTGCTTCAAAACCCGGATTTTTGGCAAGAACAGTGTCTAACTTATTTTGAAGTTTTATAATGAAAATGTGTTCGGAAGTGCATGGATTAGATTCACAACTTTTTCTATTACTGCAATTGAATTACAAACAGGAAGATTTTTGATCTCTAGCTTTTCAATTAATTTCACTGAAGTGCGTTTTAATGACTGCTATATTTTTTCTTATCAAAGGGTCTTCAAATGCTTGCTGTTATGATGCAATCGCCAGTGCATCGGAACTGTTAAATTGACCGACTACTGCTCTTATGCCCTCAAAATGCTCGGCATAGAACAGTGATGCGTTCAACCAAGTACCCCATCGCGTTATTACAGGTTTCGGAGGTAGTGGCAAATTGTTTTTATAAGTCTATGTGTACACGACGGTGCTTTTAAAAACACTTTTTTTGTTGACGAAATCAAATCATTGACATTTACGAAGTCTTTCTTGATTTCTTTTGCAAATCGATGGAGATGTTTGGCACATGAACAGGTCATGTGCGGTAAGTTTGGGTAAAATACTTGAAGAGCTTTACCAGCTTTTAGCATATATAGTGCAGCATCAGAAAGAAACACACATATTTTTTCATCCATACAAGAATCAGGAAACAATGATTTTATGGAATCATTTACCATATCCACACCAAATTGTTTAAAATGTCCAAAATGCCCGAATTTCTGCTCAAATGTCTTCATAAATAGCTGGCAGGTAATTTTTACGTATCGTTGATTCATCTGGGATTACTTGATTGAGACAATACTTATTCAAGAATTTTCTGAATACATCGTTATTGAGTTGATGAAATGGAATATTGCAACCGACAAATAACTAATTACAAAATTCAGTTTTCTGTGAGATGGCGAAGTAGAAGAAGTGATTTCCGTCAGCAGTTGTTGACGACTGGTCGAGGTCTTATTTCTTGCTCCTATATGAGAAAAATTGAATTGCATTGCACAACATGCAAATGCATATAATCCGATGTCTGGTCATTAGACTAGGTTTAATAAAAAAAAACTGCCTAACGTTAGACAGAAGAAACATTAAAACCTCTCAAATGGGTTGCAGTTTGGATACAAAGAGTCACTGTTTTTTGGAGCACCCAAACTAGATATGAAGAAATGGTTTTTGATTTTGTTTTTGTTTTTTTTTTTTACATAAAAAACATAAAAACTTTAAAAATAAATTTTAAATTGAAATTTTGAGTTTGTTGAACCAAAACTATATCTATTCAATAAGTATTAAATCGTCGGCATATCACATCATTCAACAACCGTAAGAGAAATCTTTCATTCTACCGCTCAACATTGGCGTAGCCAGCGTTTTGTTGTGGAGGGGGCAGTAAGGGGCGACTGACACAATATTGAAGAAGAATATTCTTCAAGCAAGTATTGTTTTTCAAAAATGTGTACAACTTTCTAAAACATTAATTAGTGTTAAATCCAAATTTCCTTACATGAAGCAAACTATTTCATTGACTACCGTTGTTTTTTTCAACCAATGTATGCTTAAATTAAACAACAATAAGAATATATATATATATAAAATAAGAATAAGTTACTAACATATAATTATATGCTTTTCTAAAAAAAAGTTATTTCAAATTCATAGTTCTAATAAATTGTGAATGTATCCCAATAATAGCCCTGAAATTAGAAAAATTATTTCTTCAATAAAGCTGGAATTGGTCTAAGACCAATTCTTATGATACCCTAGATGAACGCTCGTATGTATCTGTGCAAATTTGATTTTTGAAGTAGTTTTTCGTATATATTTTTAAAACGGTTCGTCGGACAGTAAAAATTATTGTAACCAATTTCATAGCATTTCATAGTCTGAAGAACTTTTCAGTATAATAAAAACATCTCGGACTGATCGTCTTCACAGTACCTGTACGGAAAAATCCTAAATTTTTATATGGCAACATCAAGAAGAGGTTGCGGGATTTATCCCATTTTTGAAATTATACTCATCAATTTTTATGAAAACTTCGTGTACAAAATTTCAGCTCTCTGCGTCGACTCGTTCTCAAGCGGTGTCTAAATATATAGTGGAAAACCAAAGTTTTGTATGGCAAGGCAATTCAACGAAGGAGTTGCCTGATTTATTCCATTTCCGAACTTAAATTTCCTTTTTTCTCGAAAAGCTCGTGTGCAAAATTTCAGCTTTCTAAGTAAATCCATTCTGGAGCTATCGTGAGGACGGACAGACATGCAAAAATTAAAATAACTTTTAATATTATGCTTGGGTGTCCAATCCATTTAGCTATACCTTCATTATTTCTATGTGTTACAAACGGAATGACAAACTCAGTTTACCCAATAGATTTCATTTAGGGTATAATATTCAGTAAACAATCCAGAATAAAGCGATGCAAAGTACACTGTTGTGGTGTGCAAGATATTCGTCTGTTAAGTGGTTGTTAGATACGCTTAAGTGGATGAAGATACAGCAACGAATTGATTTAAATGTACTTTTATTCATTTTTAAAATAAAGAAGAAATATTACTAGAGACACATATTTACATATCCATTTTCTTTATATAAATGACGTACAAAAAAAAAACTTTAAACAGGTTTAAATTATTCTTGCGGAATCTATCGCTGTTCAAACATATTCAAAAATTCTTCAATAAGTTAATAGTGCTAACTTCAAAGTTCAATTTCTTAAGTTCATACAAAATTCGCACATAATTAATATTCCCAGTGAAATAGACGAGATTTAAGCAGATCTGTATTAAATCATTAAAGGCCATGTCTATCGAAATATTTATTCGATTCGATTAATGAAACATATCCATTGCCAGTTACCACCCCATTGAAACTAGTGGGGCATCTTTCTAGGTTGCAGATCTGCTGAATCAGCTCTTTATCTTCAGATTTGCAAGGAATGGTATTATTTTCTTGATATTCGGCATTCTAGGGCTATTATTCTTGGATCTCCCAATTGAAACTCCCTTGAAAAAACTATGGCTGCGGCAAACCCAGGTACGACAAGTTCTTTTAAGATGTTTCCATTGCCATCATTTAATTGTAAGTTGATAAGTTATTAAAAAAACAGAAATGAAGTGTTCGGTCAGTGCTTGCAAATATAAATTGGATTATAAACTATTGAAATCCTGTTTGAGGCAACTGCACTATCTAAATTATCTTTTTTGTTAATAGAAGCAGAGATTTATATAAATTAATTATGTGAATTGTTTCAAAATAAAGTAGAAAAAGAACATTTTTTACCACAGATACTCCGCACAAAACCTTTGTTTACTTTTTGAAAATTGACAATTTGCTTAGAATAGGGATGGCGGGTGGCTGTAGCGGCCCGTTAAGGCCTTTTAATTTCCAGTTTTCATGATGTCGCCTTCTGGGTTAACGAATAAAGATAAAAAATGTGATATCGCAGATATACATGCAACGAAACAGAGCGGTAAATTGATTAATTTTCATAAATAAATGATAATGACAAGTGGCGGAATTTTCAGATTTACTCTCATGTAATACCGCGCTTTTGTGAAAGCACTTTTTTCTGAGATATTGAAAGAGGTTACCAAAGTTTGTTCCAAAGTTGTTGCTGTAATCCTATGTTATTTGAACAGAACGTGCTTCTGTTTACACGCTTTGCTCTAAAGAGGGTGGGTGTTATCAGTATTGGGAGATCGTAGGAATTCCATATTCTGTCAATTTCTGCCATTAAGGTATTGAAAAGTAGTAAATTAATATGTAGTAGCACTGATTACTTTGCGCCTAGTTGCTAATGTACTTTTATAGATATCTCTCCTATATCAATAAAAATTAATTAGTTTTCGAAAGTTACGTGAACTGAACTATTCCTTTTGGTGTATTTCTTATGCTTTTTGTACCTAGGATAAAAATGGTCGGAATAATTTGTGGGAAAAGTCGCCATTAATTCCCATTTTCGAGAGAATTTTACCCGCAAAAATCTCCCAACGCTACTGTAACTCATTCTCTGATGGGCTTGGGAAAAATGAGAATTTTATTTGACTGATAGACATTTTGTTGGAGGGGACTAGGAAAAAGGCCTAAGTAATAACACGAGACGACTTTATTGACTGACTTTTTCAAAAAATTATTAAATCGATAACGATCAACATAGCGGCACATACATATGTATGAATATAGACAGCATACACAATAGAGCTTGTACTGATTTACACACAAACCAGATTCTGATGATCAGAATCTGCACTGATAACAAGAACAGATGTTCTTATTTATTTTATCTCTTTTGTTCATTTAAAAAAGCAACGAAGGCTTTTAAATATCAATATATCGCATATAACTCGACCATTCTGGCTTAATAATCGATCCGATTAATAAATCACGGAAATCAAATATTGGCCAATAGAATAAAATCGAAAGAAAATATTAATCATATTAATATGATGATCACACGCTGTATAGCCGATCGTTCTTTACACAACAATGTATACATATGTATATTATCATGTTCAAAATTAATTACCTTTGAATTGAAATTCTTTACACAGGAAATAGATGTAGAGTAGATATACGAAAAAATCATTATTATGAATAATTTGAAAGGATTTTGAAGTTATTCAAAATTTTGCAAATAATTGAATAAAATCAATTATGCTTGTATGTATATCTAACTACATGAAAGAAGAATGAATGAAAGAAAAAATTGCAAATTATTAGTAATAATTGCTTCGTATTTCTGCGGGTGGGTGGGGGGGGGACACCGAGCCTACACGGGCTTATATGGGGGGGGGCATTGCCCACCCGTGCCCCTACCTCTATACGCGCATGCCACTCAACTTCCCTCACCGTAGTCCCCCTTTCTGGAGCAATTTTATGATTAACTTAACCTGGGCTATCATACTATAAACTTTATACTACATGTATGTATATGCCTTTCGATCTGGATCACTCTATAAATTTTCAATTAGGTATACTAAATAATAAAAACTTGCAAATAATAGAATATTCAAAATATAACAATAATTTAGCACAAATTGAGCACAAATGGATTACTGACGTGATAAAAATTTCTTAAAGAGAACTAATCGGCGAATTCTTAAGTTGCATGTTTTGATTTTCGCACCATAACATTTGAACTTAAGTTAATCTAAAATTGGTATAAAAATTCGAAATGAATTTAATCTTTCATGCATGAACATCGAGGTCATTTTCAAATATCAACTTATAAGTAACAATTTCACGTTATTCATTTATCAGTCACAGTGAGAGATAAAAAAATTTAATCAAAAAATTCCAATTTCATCTCCTTTGGAAATCAAAGTATCTTCCTAAGGCGATTAATCCTCTCCCAAAATCGGCAATCGAAACTATTAAAAAAGTTTAGTCCTAACACAAAAAAAAAAAAAACCCTATAAGGGTGGATTGTTTTTTATTTATGGAGCAAAGGCTGAGATTTATCATTTTTTCTTCCACCCCCTCGTATTTTTTTTTTGTTTTTTTTTTTTTTTACAAAAAAACAGGCAGATGGTAACGGATCTCTATTGTCGGCAATCAGAAGAGCTTAAGTCCTTCTAATCCTGTGGTTTATTTCGAAAGTCTCTCACTTCACAGGCATTCATTTGTACGTAGATACGTACATATATATTTCACAGTCGTTGGCTGTCTAACCGTCAACCCTGCAACGACTATATGCATATGTATGTAATATCCTCCTATCCATTCCCCTGAAAAATCAATGTTTAAATGGGGAATAAAAGCGATTCACATATGATACGAAACCGTGCGTTGCGTTGCGTCAACGATCATCCAGAAGATATAATATTTACTGCAATGCTTTTCATGTGATGAGTTTGAAAATTCCTGTAACCATAGAATTGCATTCCTTCGGTGTAAAACTTTAAATTCGCTATTTAAATTTATTTCTCAATTTTATATGCAAGTTTGAGTAAATTTTTTTCTTTTCCATTGATTCTGTAGGAAATTATTAGTAATGTAAGTTTCAACCCAAGTAGGGGCAGTGGATGCAGTTCAAAGAAGATTCGTTTAACGTGGTTATTTAAAAACCGAATGCCTACTAATTTATAAATTCATACACATTTGATTAAAATACAAAAGGTATTACATACAATAATTTTGTGATACAAAGGCAGAGCCTGACTGTTAGATAATTTCTTTTAGGATTTGCCACCGACCAATTACAGAGTAATGAACATATCAGATTTTTTTTTAACTAGGTATTCTAAGAGGATCAGTACCATGTTTGGTTGTACCACAATATTATTCGTCACCGTTTGTTCATGTTGAATTAAGAACAAAAAATTAACTTTACTTGACATATTGAGTTCTGCCTTATTATCACATAATTATTCATGGCTATTCAATTTCAATTCAATTCAATTTGTTCATTTACCAAATTACAACAAAACATTAATGTCTTATGTGTGTTTCGAGTACAAGGCGGGGCGAGCCTCCTAAAACTTATTCAAAAGTGCAAAAAAGCCTTCAAAAGAAAAATAAAATAGGGTAAAAAAGAAACATTTAAGTTAAACTGTTTTACTCTATATTGGATGATGTACTAAAAGCTATAAAATAATTATGGATCATAAATGTTGGGCTTACTAAGTTATAGATACTAGCTATTCTACTGGTACGAAATAGTGCAGGACCAAGAGCAGTGACATTCTCTATAAAACAAGGTACCTTAGACCTGCAGATTTCCTCAAGATGTACTTTTACTGTCTAAACATTTGATAATCAAATTCTGATGCGTACATGAATTCGAAAAGTCAGAGGTGAGGGCCAGGAAACCCCTCGGTTTTACTTGAGTCTGATCAAAGCCACTGATGCTGCGACCCAAACTGGATCCTATCCTCTGACGCTAGAGGATGCCACTGCTCTTGATCCTCGGCGATTTCGTACCAATAGACTAGACAGTACCCATACCTCGGTAAGCCTTTACATTTATCATCCATAAATATTTTCTAGTTTATAATACATCGTCCAATGTCAAATAAACCCATTTTTACCTATTTTAGTTTTAAGTATTTAATGCCATTTCTATGAATGGGAACTCCACTTGTGGTCTTGCGTATATTATACATAATTCAATACTAAGGCTTTAAAATAAAAAGTTATAGTTGAGTCGCTATTTACATACGACGCCATATTATGTTTAGAATAACGCTACATAACTTATCGTATTCTATTCGTCAAACCCTTTTATTTGATACCCATGTCAAGTGGGTCTGAATAAAAATGACAATTTACATCCGCAATCTTGGTGCCTTGATTTTGAATTTTTAGTGCACAAAATTGTTAAATCAAACTACACCTGTGTCCAAAATTTCAACCCAATCGGTTAAATAGCAGTAGTTCGAAAATCCGTCGCAAGTCTTGAAACAAATAAATATACGAAAATGAAGCTAAATAGCTTAAAAACGGAACACTTGTAAGGTCTATTTGGCGTCCGTCTGTCTGTCTGGAGCAACAGTTACGGTGAATGGATTGCGCTATCGACAGATGATTAATGATTTTTTATGGCCGGAATTGGATGGTATTGATCTGGACAACGTTTACTTCCAACAAGACGGCGCTACGTGCCATACAAGCAATGAAACCATTGATCTTTTACGGGAAAAGTTTTCGGACCGTGTTATCTCTCGAAGAGGTGATCACAATTGGCCACCGAGATCTTGTGACTTAACACTTTGCGACTTCCTCCTTTGGGGCCATGTGAAAGAGAAGGTCTACGCCAACAGCCCAGCGTCGATTCAAGACCTCAAAGATGGAATTCGTGAGGCTATCGAGGACATAGGGTAGCCACTTTGCGATTTGGTTATGGAAAATTTCATGAAAAGGATATGGTCCTGTAGGCGTGGTCGTGGTGGTCATTTGGGTGATGTTATTTTCCATTATTAACGGCATACCTTTCTCTTTATAACGAAATAAAGATCCGATTATTTATCTCAAAAAATGGCATTTTTCTTTGAATATCAAAATAACACCTCTTATTGGAAAACCCTTTAGTTAAGTTTCCCATTCTTAGAACGGGATTCTCTCTTAAGTTTGTTTTGATTTTTAATTTTTTTAATTTCTTTTTTATAATTAATTTTCATATTTTTAAATGTCTTTTATTTTTTTTATTTTTAACCTATTTTTTTACTTTATTTTTGTTTTTAATTTTTTTTTACTTTTAAATATATTTATTATTAAAAAAAAAGCATTCTGGGATTCGAACTCGTTACAGACAGAGTCTGGGCTTTTCTATACAATGTGTCTCGTAAAGAAGTGTTCCAATATGGGGCAATCGATTTCATACTGTGTTGTGATCAGCGTTCACGATGAGCAATTTTTTCTTAAAACCCCAACTTAACCCCTTTTTTAACCGCTGAAATATTTTTTCATATGAAGGTAAGTGAGCTCATATAAAACGTAATAACTTCGTTCGAAACATGGTAGGACGATAAGTAAGGTTTTGATAAAAAGTATACATTATTAGCTTTTTAACAGTACCTCACATGTCTCGATACGTTGGGGCAAATGTGGCAGATATGAACGTAAAAACTTAAAATTTTTAAAAATGTTGGTTAAAAATATACCATTTTATCGCCTTAAAAATTTCCTTAATAAGGATATGGTTTAAAAAACAAAAATGCACGTTTAAGATATCTTGCAAATAAAAGGGAGTCAGCCAAAAATTATTAACATTTATGTGAAGTCCTAGAATACTCAATTGGATTTTTTCGGATCAATGGAAACATTTTCTGCTTGGAACACATTTGGAGGGAAATTTTTTCACAATTGAGTATCGTAGTGAACTTTTGACGGACTGAAGATATTGATATTTATCGTCCTACTGTGTTTCGAAAAGCTATTATGTTTTATATGAGTTCAGGTGCGCAGGTACATGCGAAAATATTTCAGCCGTTAAAAAAGAGATGAATGAGGGGTTCTACGAAAAAATAGGTCATCGTGAACGCTTGATCACAACACTGTAATTTATCAATTACCCCTTGTTGGAACAACACTTCTTTATGAGACATGGTTTATAATGGCACTTTTTTTTCTGATTTAAAACTGATGATCAGAAGTTTTTTTGCTTCACCAGGAATGCATCTAGAAATTTTCACGACGCGATATCAGCTGAAGAACTAAACTAACACAAGAATCCACATCATCCAAGGGCCGGTACATCGGGGACGATCGCCCGATCCTAGAGTTCTAATAAAAACAAAATTTATAATCTAAAATTATTATACAGGTACTCTAAAATATTTAAAAAAAAATCTATTTAAAAATGACTGCTTCCAAATTCGAACTGAAAATAGAAAATAATTTTTCCCTTCACTTAATGTAACGTTCTTGGTGGACTAATGTAACGTTCTTGGTGGACCTTGAAAATTTCAAAATTTATACATAAATGTAATATATGTAATTTCAAAATTGAATTATATGTAAATTTAAGGAAACACTTTAGAACTTTTGTGGTAGAAGTATTCATGAAAGTGAAGTGATAATTATTTTTCATTTTTTAGTTCGGATTTTGAATAAAAGTTTTTTTTTTGTACAGGGTGTTTTCACTTAGGAGCTTAATAGAGCAGAAGGTGATAGTCTTCATTTAAATTAACAAAATATTGTATGGCAGGGGGGGGGGGGCAATATGCACCGTTTAGGAGTTACAGGCTGCTTAAGAAAAAAAGCTAGTTTTTCACAAAACACCCTGTATTTTATAAAGAACTGGGCGCACGGTCACAGTTAAGAGCTCATTGTATGTAGATCTTTATGGTGTTTGCGACTGCTCAACCAGACCCATACTCCCACTCCTCTCAGGAGTTGCGGTGGTCTAAACAAAATATTTCGGAGTTTTTTACTTTGACCTCTACTTTTTTCGCAAAACGGTCATTAACATACCTTTTTTTTATAAAAACTATAAACTATGGATTCTCCTCTTTATTTTGACCTATTATACCCTATGCGCTATCTGCAGCTGTTAAAGAGTTATTAGCTCAAAACCTATTCATGTCCTACCGAAATTGTCGATATTTTTTTAAATGACGTGTTTGCAGTCAGTAAGGGAACAAATTTAGGTTTAAGAACAGGGCATTCAGAATACGTTTTGAGCTAATAACTCTTTAATGGTTGCAGATAGCACATACAGTATAATTAATAGGTCAAATTAAAGAGAAGAGTCCACAGTTTATAGTTTTTATAAAGACAAGGTATGTTAATGACCGTTTTGCAAAAAAAAAAGAGGTCAAAATAAAAAAAGCAAGGTAAGAAAATCCGAAATTTTTAGTTCTGATAACCATAATTCTTGAGGGGAGAAGGGTATGGGGCTGGTTGAGCAGTCGTTGGAAAGGCCACGAAGTTCTACATACAATGAGCTATTGTGGCCGTACGCCCTGTAGTTTTTAAAATACATGGTGTTTTGTGAAAAACGAGCTTTTTAGTGTAGGTGAATAATATCACTTCCTGCTCTATTGACCTCCTAAGGGGAAACACCCTGTATTTACCAAGTATATATTTTTTTTAGTCTTAAATTATTCTTAACAAAATTTAAAATTATATCATTATGGAATCTTCAGTACAAGAAAAATGTTTTCATTTTTTTGTGATCGAAAGCTTACAAAAGCCGGGGATCAAAGTACATAGTATATTGGGAAAAACATCATAGGCGGGGTAATTAATATCAGATTCAGTTTTCCATGAAATATTTAATTTAAAGCAAATAGGTGTAATAATATTATTTAAGGCAGAGTGTGCCGCTATTTTATATTTAAAGGAAGAATATGTCGTTTTATAATGTATGTCAGAGTATGCCGCTGTTATACCTGTATTAAGGCAGAGTATGCCGATATTATTGAAGGATGGCAGAGTATGCCGATTTTACATTTTGAGAAATAAAAAAACACCTTTCGATAATCAGATTAAGTCTAATTTTTATTGAACAGTAGCAGCTTATTTATATAAAATGATTACAAAGGAATCAATATTTCTTTACAATTCTAAAGGGAGGATTATTACAGAATTGCAATATACAAAATTAATAATCAGAAATTGTAGTGTCAGCATTTCTGATCACATAATTTCAGGTATGAATATTTTATGAATGAAGAATTATGCTTGGTTCGGTATGTAATCTTATCTATTTGAGGCGACATAAATTTGAATTGAAAGATTTATATATTGTTGAGGAATAAGCTGAGTGAAAATAAAACCTTGATCCAGACTTAGTATAAACTTGATTTATTTGCTCAACGGTATACAGGTTGACTGTGGCTTGATCCAAACAAGAGTGAATATAATCTTTTAGCTTGAAGCGGTAACTTACGAAACAGCTGCGTTTTACAAGACAAAAAAAGTGCCAAAAAAAGAGAACAATTATTAATCCAATGAACTGAAATTTTAGGTAATAGCTACACTACTGATCAACAACCTGTGATACATTATGAAATGAAAGTTAATTTGAAACCTAATCAGTACAGCCACGTAATAATGAGTTTATATAATTCTAAACATATATACATACATTACATAGGGTTACATATTAACTCTACCAAATTAGCACTCCTCGAAAATTTCACTAACAAAATGAGATATATGGATGTTAATGAAATATTCATTTTGAAACGGAAAGAGCTATACATAGCTGTCCACAACTCATGATCCAACAATTTTCATAAATAGCGAAATTTTGGAATCTATATTTAGCTTGACGTCTGTATAAGTAAGACGCCTTTATATTGTAGCGTTACCAGATATCTGATTTTAGAGAAGAAATTTATGTTTTTAATTTTACTGTAAGGAATGAGGAATCATTACAGAAATGAACGAAAATGAAAGAATGGCAGAAAAGACAGGTGTAGCCACTGATGAGTTATTGCAATATATTAAATGTAAATAAGAAACTGTTTTTGGTATCATTTCTCGTGAAAATCTTCTTAAGAATTAAAGATCTGCATAAATTCTTTATAAGAGAGCTTAAATCGCTTTCATATAAATTTTTCCCAATTTGCAATACCTTCACTATGTATTTTATCAAATACCATTAGAAAGAATATTGTTCTCTCATATCGAAAAATGTTTTATATGGTGGGTCGTATTGTCAGCACTGTTGGGAACTTGAGGAAATTTCAAAATTTTTCAACATGAAAAATTTTATGGATAAAGAAGAATTTTAAGAACTTTTATTTTTAACAATTCTAAATCAAATTAATAAATACAAGAAGAAAAAACAACCGCCTCGTCCGGGGTTTGAAACCGGGACCTTCCGCTTGCCGGACGACTGATCTTACCACTGAGCTAACGAGACAGATGATTTTCCCTCCTGCATTTATCAATTTGTTACTAGCCTACACTAAGCCACGATTTACTTTCAGCTGACATTAACCAGTAACGATGAAAGCGCACAAATAAATTGTAAATTCAATTTTTATTTATCATCTGTCTCGTTAGCTCAGTGGTAAGAGCAGCAGTCGCCCGGCAAGCGGAAGGTCCCAGTTTCAAACCCCGGGCGAGGCGGTTGTTTTTACTTCTTGTATTTATTAATTTGATTTAGAATTGTTAAAAATAAAAGTTCTTAAAATTCTTCTTTATCCATCATTGACTGATTCTAACAAGTGTAGGTTCGATTCCCGTCCGAGAAAAAATAAATGAAAAATTTGATGTTATACTTTCCGTAGATTATGCAGTATGTACCATTATTATCTTAACTTTGGAATATTAGATAATTGAGCAATGAACGACCAGGTTCTATTGGTTCTACAAAAATTCTATAGATTTTAAGTAGTTTTCTCGCTGTGGAATACAAATTGACCAAAAATCACAGAAAGTGTGACATGACCATCACCAATTTTGTTGAAATCTTTCATACTTGGAGGGTTTATAAAAAAAAAAAAAAAAATACGAATTAACAATTTTGCTTATACAATGCGTATTTTGCGAGTTATAGCATTTTCAAAATTTCGATAAAATTCTGTCCTGATCTTCTTTAAAAATTTATATATATTTTTATATTTCTGCTAGAACAGTGGAATATAGCTTATTTGAAACATAGAATTTCAAGTTATCTAAGAAAAATAACATCCTAAAAATATATGCGGAAAATAACATCAAGAATATGTTTTAATGAATAATATAAGGTATAAAATATAAAAAATTTAATAAAATCAAAAGTATATCTTGCAGGATATTCAAGGATAAAAGATAAAATCCTTATTTTTATACCTATACTATTTTTCTTAGATAACTTGAAATCCTATCTTTTAAATGAACTATTTTTCACTATCCTAGCTACAAATAGAAAAATATATATAAATTTTTAAAGAAGACCAGGACAGTACTTTTTTGAAATTTTCAAAATACCATAACTCGCGAAATACACATTGTATATGAAAAATTTTTACTTCTTATTTTTGTTTTCACAAACCCTCCTAGTATGTAAAATTTCAACAAAATTGATGATGATCATGTCACACATGTTGCCTATTTGATATTGAATGATCCAACTGCGAAAATCTTTCAGATCGAGATTTTACGACAGCTTTGGTAAATAATTCACGAAATTTTCTTTTCTTATTGTAGGAATTAGTTTCCCAATTTAATTCTTATTATTAAGTGTGGCTTAGTTTTTGTACAATACTACTTTACTACTATCGCTATGTTCCATATTGCTTAAAATTATGTACAGGTGTATCAAATTTTGTATTGTCTCAAATTCATTCAGTCTTATATTTCACCCCTCTTCTATGTATAATATAACATTGTTAAGAATGTGCTCACGTTTCCATAAATGTAGCCTGTCACTAAGTAATATAATATACATAATTAATCGATGGCCCAAATTTACGCTATAGTTTATAATATAGGTTCTTTGAATTGATTTGTTTTATTTGTGTTTTTACCCGAGTTTTTCTTATTTGAAATTTTATATTCCCCCCTCTCCCTCCTAGAATAAATGTCTGAATCCGCCCTTGACATAATCTGATTGAACAACAATACAGAAGACCTCTGTCCTTCAGTTTCTGTTAGAGCAAATGTAACAAATGAGAATTGAATCTTGGCTTCTAAAATTGACTTTTTAAAGGTGACTTTTCCACCATTGAAGGTATAAAGCTTATGACGAAATAAAAATCCTCATTTGAATTTTTATTTGATTCTCCTGGGTAATGTTTATAATTTTTGTTTCTTCAGTTTAATAAGATCATCGTTCTCCCCATATTTTTTTTTTCACTGTTCAACTTTTTATTACCAAATGATTATTGTTGTTAGAACTTTCGAGTTCCAAATTGTAAGACGTTATAGTCTTCACGTCCACTATAATCTTTCAGACAGCTATACAGTGTCTTTCAAAAATAAAAACTTCATGAATTATTTCCATTTAAATTTCTTCCAGAGTTTAATTTTGAATTTTTTTTAAACTCGAAAAACATTTCCAAAATAATTTCCATTTTGTTTTTTTTATCAGTATCCAATACCTACTGAAATTAAAAAATAAAATAAAATTTAATTATTTTTAATTTCATTTCATTTGGAAACAGGGATTTTGTTTAAAGCTTTGTCATCCAGTTTATGAATGTTGTATTCAAATATCTCAATTTTTGTAAAAGAATTTTGCAGAGTTACCTAAATGGCTTCAACTTCAAAAAAATAATGGCGAAACCTATACAAAAGAGAAACTCTTCGAAATGTATTCCACAAATAGTTCTATAAAAATATCGCGCAAACTTATACCTTTGATCCTACCCTGTGAACACTAATCACTTTTTATTATCTTTGAAACAGACGACCTCACTACCACATGAGAGCCCCAACTGAGTCCCAACATTCTAAAATATTTGCAGTCCTCTTATGTAAAACTGACAAAAGTTTGATTTGAATAGCTCCTCCGCTATAAACTACTATTAATACAGAAAAATTGTGTTCTGATAATCTTAAGCTTGCTTTCTTATCTTTCGAATCGAAATAAAACTTGTATACCTTTCCTAACAAAATTATTTAAAAGCAAGCACAAAAGCTAGAATTGGTCTAAGACCAATTCTTATGATATCCTAGACCTAGTTGAATGCCTTATGAAATTTCGTATTGTCACCTTTCTGTGCAAGTTTGATTTTTGTAGTGGTTTTTCGAATATATTTCTAGAACAGTTTGTTGGACAGAAAAAATGATTATAACCAATTTTATAGGATTTCATATTCTGAAGAAGTTTTTAGTACAATAAAAATGTCTTGGACTGATCGTTTTCACAGTATACGTAAAAAACCTAAATTTTTATACATATAGGAACAGCAAGGAGTTGCCCGATTTAGTCCATTTTTGAAATTTTATTTGCTAGTATAATGAAAACACCATGTATCAAATTTCAGTTCTAAACGTTAACGCACTCTCAGGCAGTGAATCATGTAGTGGAAAACGAAATTTTTGTATGGCAACCCCGCGAAGGAGTTATCCGATTTGCCTCAATTTGGAACTTAATTTTACTTTTTTTTTTAAGTGCGTATACAAAATTTCAGCAAAATTTCGCACAGATGGACGGACGGACATGCAAAAATCAAAATAACTTTTAATATTATGCGTGGGTGTCCAATTTTCCATTTATCTCTCCCATCATTATTTTGAGGTGTTACAAACGAAATGACAAACTTAGTATACCCTTTACATTTCATTTAAGGTATAAAAAGTACTACGATTCCTCAAGCAAAAACTCTCTAGTGGGCTGATGATATCGAATGTAGCTGCCTACAGATTCGGATTCCGGTTGCACATGTAATTATTACTCACCTGAGAATTAGTGAGCATAAAATGGTAAGGTTACTTTGTAATCAAAAGTATTTTATTATTTTGTTAAGTAAGGTATATAGTAAGTCTTGCCCTTGAGAAGCTAAGGAACCAAGCTGTAAATTACTAGAAAACTATTTTCCTGTATGGATAGTAGCTTAAGCTCTATAGCATATAGAAAGTCAATGTTTGGCACTTTTTCATACGTATCAATATAGAACATTTTATAGAACGGACTCCCAACGCAGCCATATAGATTATTTTTTCATGGCTTGGGTAGTATTCTCGAGTATTTTGGTGCTTGGGTTGGGCCGCTAACAATTTTTATGAGCGTAGACGCGTAGTTGAGCAAAGCAATTACTTCTTAGAAATTTACAGAAAATGTGTCGGCAGAATTTTTATTCAGACTGGTGGCTGACCCGACTGGGGTTTATTTTCAGATACAATGTGTTCCGTTGTGGGGCTCTAAAAATGCATATAAATTCTAAAGAAAAACTTTCCAATAAATTCCTAAGAAAAAATTGCGGCCTTCCCTAAATCATTTGCAGACATCGTTAATTTTATATTGGAAGGAGGCACTGCTGGCTTACCCTTTGCTTACGTCTGCAGTAGTAGCGCCTCTACAATACAGCAAGGTACTAAATCAAACTTCGTTTCGCAATCACTATATAGTTCTATACCCAAGCATTCATGCTTCTTATGTGAATGAGAGAAAAAGAATCACTACAATGACACCAAGTGGCCAACAAGGACAAAAAAGAATGTTATTGGAGAGCCTTTAATAAATATGAATAAAGTTTACCTCCCCCACTTCAACTAAAACCGGAAATAGTTATAAATTTTATTAAGACGTTGGAATAGGAAACCAGAGCATTTTTACATATACATATGTAAGGAATATATTTCCGAACCTTAGTGAAGCTAAAATGAAAGCAGGTAAGGTTTCACACTTATTTCATTTATCTAACTTATATGTTTCTTCGTCTCTTTAGTGGCACCAGTGACATTAGAATGTGGATGGCCAATCAGAATTTGGGGAAAGCTTGAATCGTATAGAAAGAAGGGCATAAAAAATGATACGAAGTGTCATACGGAATATCCTTGACAACTTCCGGGCTCCAAATTACCAAGAAATCATTAAGGAACTATTAGACGCTTTTAAAGATCCGGGAGTAAATATGTTTCTGAAGATTCACTATTTATATCACCACCTAGACTTTTTCCCGGAAAATTTGGAAGCTGTTAGTGACAAACATGACGAGCGATTTAACCAAACCCTCAAAATAATTTAACAACGCTTCAAGGGAAAGTGTATGAGGATTATGTTGACAGATTACTGGTAGAACATGACCCGGATGCAGAATATCGTCGTGATGCTAAGAAGCAACGAAAATTAAGAACAACAAGAGACAAAGTTATAATTTCTAGCAAGGAGAGGGTCCTTACCCGTGATCACCGATTTCGTCCAAATTCACAGTATAGGTAAGTATGGTTTGACTAGAAATGTGACGCAAGTAGGAGCTCCAGAAGACCAAGCGAAACTGAAATAATGCATAATGTAGGGAAGCCCTGGGTTTTTTAAGCTTATCCCTTGGAAAATGTTGAAATTTGCAAAGCAAATTTTCGCGGGAGTTGTCGCAGTTAAATTGCAACAGAATTTGAACGAAAGCGTCAAGTTCATTAGGGTAAAATGCCAACCATAGAGGAGGTATGTAGATTTCCGAGTCTGTAAGTGGAATTTCCGTGGGTTTTCAAAGATCGCCAGTAGATGCTGAAAAGTGGGTTTGCATAATTTTTATAGATTTCATTTTTTTTAAATAGGTAAATGACATACGATATTCCTGAAATTTATCCTAATAAAATCGCATCCATAAAAAAAAACAAAAAATTGGATTAATCGATAAGTTGTACACAAACGTTTCGAAAATTAAATTTCGCAAGTTAATCAAAAGGGGAGGGAAAGTATGCTCAAAACATAAGAAAAAAATCACAAAAATCTAGTAAAAGAAATTTGTCAAATTTGATAACATTTACCCCCTACACTTTTCCCTAACAACACTTTTCTCCATTGGTATATATAAATGACCTTTTGACATTAAATTTGCCATCCGATTTTGATCAGATTTTGTACGAATATTCTACACAGATGGTAAAATATAAAATAAATACCCACACCCTGGAAAAATAACTGTTTGTTTTTTGTATAATAATATATGGTGATGGGTTATTACACTGTAACCCGCCGCTGTATGAAAAAAAGGCGTCGCGTTGAAGTATATGAAACAATGCTTTCTGACTACACTGACAAGACGAAATTCATGATCACTGGAGACGAGACTTGGATCTATGCTTACGACCCCGAAACGACCGATCAATCGAGCGAATATCGTGCCAAGGGTGTGCCGAGACAAAAAACCGCGCCAAAGTCGCTCAAAAATCAAGGTGATGTTGACTGTTTTTTTTTCGATTATCGTGGTGTTGTGCATTCTGAGTTCCTTCCCCCGGGTCAAACAGTCAACAAGGAATATTATCTGAACGTTATGCGTCGTTTTCGTAACGCTATCCGCCAAAAGAGGCCGGAATTGTGGAAAGACAACTCTTGGTTTTTGCCCCACGATAACGCGCCGTCTCACACTGCACTCGTTCTTCGTGACCATTTCGCCAAAAACTCGACTCATATCGTTCCACAACTACCGTATTCACCTGATTTGGCGCCGTGCGACTTCTAGCTGTTCAGCAAGCTCAAAAGACTGCTCCGAGGACACCGTTTTGAGACGATAGAGCAGATTCAAGCCGCCGGGAAGAAGGAGCTGAAGGCCATCCCTGAAATCGACTTTTTCAACTGTTTCGAAGATTGGAAAATCCGTTGGCAGGAGGGGATTACTTTGAAGGCGATGAAATTGATTTAGAAGAATAAATAAAGAATTTTCAATATAAATTGAAATGTCACCTTATTTTTTGGGCACAGTCAAAGTTTTCCGAAAAGTGTTAATTTTAACCCAGGGTTCACCAACACTATGCATTATTTCGATTTCGCTTGCTCATCTGGAGCACCCACTTTCATCACTCTCATTTCAAAGCATATATCTTGGGCTTCCTTGTTGTGAATTTGGATGAAATCGGTGATAAAGACTAGGGACCCCCTCCTTGTAAGAACAATAATATTATACCCTAGGGCCTAGATGAAAATAAAAATTAAATAAAGTGAAAACACAAAGTTTTGTATGGCAACACCAAGAAGAAGTTGTCCAATTTAGTCCATCTTTTAAATTATATTTACTAGTTTTATGAAAATGTTGTGTATAAAACTTCAGCTCTCAGAAAATTGTGAGGCCGCAGTGCCAGCACCCCAAATAAAAACAAATCTGTGACACATTTTGTTCTATATACGTTCTTTGATTTAACAAATGGCATTTTAATAGCTTTTAGTATGTCATGTATGTCATTGATGGCATTATCTATCTATGATAGATGAATTCGTGCAGGGATATAACGGGAATACTACTTAAATTTTATTCTAGACTTTATTAACTGAACTTCTAAACTACTTATCTTCTAAATTCTATATGAATAGTTATTATTATTGAAGAATATGACCCAGCTCGTCTGGCACCAACGACATATACACGTTATCAGAAGCTCGTTAGTTGTAAAAATCTAAAAATCTAATATATTTAAAACATATTCAGAGCATCTATTACAGTGGACTCAATATTGAATGCTTGGAAAGCTGTTTGGAAATTTCAGGGATACATCTTTTCCAACGATTTTATTATTATCGTCCGAAAATAGATGTTTTTATAAATAATTACTTAAAGTATCCTTGCAGTAGGTACTTAGTTTCACTTGTTGTCTCTCCAATTGATTCAAGCCTGAGAAAACAGACTTGTATATGCTAAGAATATTCTATAACCTATAAGTCATCATTATCACAAAATGCCACTCACATACATTTCGATACACAATCAACCATGAAAATCTTCTAAATCTCAAAATTCTAGCATACATGATAAAATATAGAAAATAAGTGAACCACGAAAAGGGACGCATAAAATCAGGAAGATCCTTTACATACATATATCAAAGGATATGTATATGAACAACACTCATATAACTACATATATAAAGTACGTGACAATTTGTGCGAATACCCCCTAAAAGTGACCTTAGCCCATCATCAACGAATCTGACTCAATAGAACGACTTTAGCACGATTCTATTAGACAACTAAAAACCACCCTCAAATCAATATAGTCAACCTCGATGCACGTTCATAACGTATATGATGAGTTCTGATAATACCAACGACGACAACGACGACGACGACGCTATGCCGCGACGTAAAGAGGATAACACACCAACGACTATGATGATGATGTGCTGCTATATTCATATGATGGAGGAATGATGGACCGATCCAACAGCATATCCACATCTCCTGTCAGTCTCTATTAACTATCGCCTATTTACGCTTGATTAACTTCGGATTTGGACACGGGATGATTCTTCTCCCTGCCAAAGAAGAGCACTGATGACAAGAGAGCATTGCGTTGATAAATCCCATTCCCCAAATCCATAACTTACTAAATAGTAGGTACATATATGGTGGAAGAGTGAGCTTTATTATGCCATTCCATTCTACTGGGCCTATATTACACGACATACTAACACTATACATAAATGTATATATACTACTATAGTAGCGCGCTACTCTACTAGATGGAGCTGATAAATGGCTGCAAAGCAACCAAATTCCCTGCCTAGAGCGACTTCGATATATTTCAATGATTTATGAACTTGTAGCACTTTCATAGTGAGCGATTGTCTGCGTATAACGTCCCCAAAAACGCTTTTATACGTTTAATATGTATCCCAGGATGTCGTATTCAACGCCGGATGTAGATACGCGGCCCATCTTCAATTGCCAGAGAAGCATGTGAATTCATAAATCTCAAGGGCTCATATGAGGGTTCTACTAGTTAAATATGTCGAATGGCGGGTGCGGTGAAAAAAAAAATAAAAATAAAAAATAGAAAAAGAAGGAATCATCTAAAGCGGTTGGGCAGGTAATTATCCTTTTGCTCGCCCAAAACATTCCCAGAAAAGCAATTATCGTCGATTATGGTTGATTATGGTCATTACATCATTGAACTGGGAAACGTCTGAAGTGCTTCAACCCAAGCACTCATCTCCTTGTTGAGATTCATTTTTTCTGTTGCTTTTTCTTTTTTTCTTTTTTACAACAAATGGACGCTGGAGGCTAAAAGGAATCTGTGTGCGTGCCCAGTAGCATAATTTCTTTTGCCAGAGGCTCTGGAATTCCGGTAGCCAATTTCAATCACGTTTTTCTCTCTCTTCTTTGCTTTTTTTTTTATCGTTGTTCGTTGTTCGTATAGAATTGTTGTTGGTCTGCACCTCTTAAAATCATTTCCCTCCCAATCTCATCCCGTACAAATACTCCTAGAAGGACGAAATTATTGCATTAATTATGGTCCAAAGAATTTCTGATGAAGGTCCTTTTGGACTCTCACGTTTTTCATCCCGACAACGATGTTCTGAAACAAACGATGCTATACTACATACATACATACATACATACATGCTATGAAATGATGGCATGGAATTTTGTATGAATATATGTATGTGTATTAGAATGTCCTGCAGTATACACACCTTCTATACTATGGGTGAAAATATGAAAATTAGAGAAGGGTAGTTGTAGGAATATATTTGGTTTCAGGATTTTAATCCTAGATTATGAATGGATGGCTGAAAATTATGCAAACGCTGCCTGCCTTTGAGGATTAGAGGCTGATGGAGATATTTACTCAAGATGTAGATCAAAGTCGGAAGTTTTAAGTTATTATGAGCATAAGAAAATTGAAACTTCTCTCTTGGACTTTAAGGATGAAGGCTGCTGACCATTTACCGGCTTTTGATAATATCTTATTTTCATATAACTATACATATATAAATATAGAATAGATGAGTATCAATATCCATTACATATGATGGCATAGTAGAGATATATCAAACTGGTCCAGATACAAAAACAGTATCAGATATTTTAAGAAAGTGATTAGGATTGTACGAAAAAAAAATGAAAAATTCGCAGGCCTAGTCTGGTTGCCAAGTCTTGTTAAAAACTTCGGAAACTGTCCAGAAAGCTACGAGATCTATAAGGCTATCTGAACTTAGCGGTGTTTGTGGGATCTCATTAAGTCCATAGTTAATGAAAATACCGTGGGTTGAGCAGTAAATTCTTTCTTGCCTTTAAAATCACTTCGGATGGATTGATGATGGGCTGGGGCCAATTACCCTTCCAACATCCTAGAGCAGTGGTTCTTAACCCGTGCTCCGCGGAGCATTTTTGTTCCCCAACCTTGTCCTAGGTGCCCCCCGGGGCATTTGTGCTCCCCAACCTTGTCCCAGGTGCTCTGCGAAACGAAAGTGAAACGGCGTTTGAGAAATTTTCGTTTTTTTTTTTAAATTCCAAAAAAATTCTAATCAAGTAAGCGACATTTTTTGTTCTCGTATTGGACCTAAACACAAATTTGCACGTAGTCTAATATAAATATGCTTTTAATTAATAATTGATTAGATTTTATAAAAAGTGACAAAAAATTTAGTTAAATAAGAATCTTAGATAATAAATTATATTTGGTTATGATGCAAAAAAAATAATATTATGAAGATCCCTGATACAATAAAAAAAAAAGAATAAAAGACATGTCATATGATATTGAGGAAACGGTTAATAATAAACTGATATTTTGCTTTGCAAATTGACGAATCTGTCATTGATGAAAACGAAATAGTAAATCAATTTCTTTGCTACAGATAGCTTACGGAGCATACAATAGAAAAAGATATTTTTAATTGTATTGACACATATTTAGAAAAATCCAAAATATCATGGAATCTCTGCGTAGGAATTTTTACATATGGATATCCATCAATGTCAGGATCTATTAAAGGATATGTTAGGCTTGTAAAGGGGCAAAAAATCTACTGTTTTTACATCGGGAGACTCTAGTTTCAAAAATATTTGCTAAAAACATTAAAATCTGTATTGGATGGCACAAATAGTAAATGAAATCAAGATTTCTGCAGGCATATGCATTTTTAAACAGCTTTGTATATACAGTACTGTGCAAAAAATATTGCTCACTCACATTTTGTCGGAATTTTTTTTGACTAAGCCCAAATGTATTACTTGCAGTCCTCGATGCGAAATATAATGGTTACTTCCAACATTTCTAGACAATTTAAAACCGTTCTTAAATAAAAAAAAAATGTTGATGAATAAACAGGCTGATGTTTCGGAATTAAGGCAAAACCTTGAGTTTCAATAGCGTTTAGAAGGTTGAAGAAATTAAATACTTTCATTAGCGTGATGCACTTTTTAATTTTTTTTTCTTTTCCAATAAATCAATAACTTAACGAATATAATAATTTAATACTTCGTCCGCCCCCCCTTGGCCTTTATCACAGCTTTACATCTATTAGACATCGATTCTGTTAAATTTCGTAATGTACTGGCTGGTATGGACTCCCAAGTATCCCTGATCAGACGTTTCAGTCCTGTAATTGTCTCCGGTCGATTCCTTGCCACCTTTAATTTCAATATAGCCCAGACATTTTCGATTGGATTGAGATCTGGGCTATATGGAGGCCAGTTTAACACTTCGATATTGTGATCCTGTAGGTAGGTCTTCACCTGCAAAAATTATTATCCGGTTCAAAACTTGTTGCTCCCTGCTGGCAGATTAACTAAAAATCTTTAATTTAACAAAGTGTTTACAATGCTTACTTACCGTTCTAGCAGTGTGACATGGAGCATTGTCATGCTGGAAGACAAATTCACATGTGTCTCCAAACAACTCGATAACTGCGGGCTCAAGCTGATTCCGTAGAACATCCAGATACACATTCGCTGTGACTTTTCGGTCAATAAAGCACAATCGACCTCTTTCATCTCCAGAAAAGCAACCCTCCGTTTTCTTAGGCAAATTCTGCATGCATTCTTCACGCAGTTTTTCTCCACGCCTTCTCCGAACAAACAGTCTGCCATCTCCAACATGCAGCTTGAACTTTGAATCGTCGGAGAAGATTACTTTGTCGCACATGTCTTGGGTCCACAAAACATGCTCCTTAGCCCAAATTAGACGCGTTCGCCTCATCTGCTGGGTCAAAAGTGTCTTCCTCATAGAACAACGGGGGAATTTTGGCCTCTTTTAATCTCCGCCTTACAGCACTTGTGGAAATTTCTGTCCCACGTGCTCGATAAAGGTCATGCCGAAGGTCTGTAGAAGTCTTAAATCTATTACGTAGACTTTGGAGCGCCAAGAATCTATCCTCAACGGGTGTTGTCTGCCGCGGCCTACCAGACCCACTTTTACGTTTCGTATTGCCCGTTTCACGAAATATTTTTAAATTCCACGCAACAGTTCGTTGTGCACAGCCCAACCTAGCTGCTATTTTACGTGTCGACAAATTCTTTCGTGACAATACCAACATATTACTTTTTAAATCTTCACTAACTTTTTCCATTTTTTTACTGTAACTTCACTTCATCAAGACGTATCAAAACAAAATGCAATATTTGAAAAATTCGGTTGCTATTTATAGAAACTAGATACCCGTAAGTACCTAATGACTGCAATAAAATTTACAGCCCTACCCTCAATTCCAAGAAATTCGAGCATTTGGCTTGAAAATGAAAGTGAGCAATTTTTTTTGCACAGCACTGTATATGGAAGCTAAGCAGCCTGAAATAAAGAAAAGTTCTATGCCGGTTATTGGAGCTCAACTCACAGTATTCAAGTTAAAAATGAAAATATTTTAACATCCATGGACAAAATGCTGGCATTCAATAAAAAACATTGGATTGGAAAAATCGAATAACAAAAATCAAACGGGCTTGATATATTTCCTTTAATTCAAACTGAAAATGTTGCAGATATTATTCCTGCTATAATAGAACATCTAACAAAATTGGATGAAAAAATCGCGTATTCTTTTCCATGTCTTAGAATCATATGAATGGATATGAAAACCATTTGGCATATTTGAATCTTCAAATACAGAATTATCTTTGCAAGAAGTATAAGAAATTATTTCACATTGTCAACAGATCGCTCGTTTAAAAATGGAGTTCAGCAAAATGTCAAATAATTTTTTTTTTTTATTATCGTCCAAAAAGAATACCCAACTCTATCTAAGAAGGCACTCACGATTTTATTACAATTTGCTATTACATATCTTTGTGAATATGGAATTTTCAACATTAACCAATACAAAAACTAAAAACTGAGAAAGACTTACAGATCTAGAAGAGGAAATGAGGGTAGTAATATCTCATATGTAAAGCTCACCTGGAATTGACTTAATCAATTAATAATATTAATTAGCTCTGATGCTCCCAGAAAGTTTCATGTAATTAAATGTGCTCCGCGAACCCAAAAAGGTTAAGAACCACTGGCCTAGAGGGTTTCACACCTATTAGTCTCTCTTTTCATACTAAAAAGACTACAGAGAGAAAGACAATTGGACGTCTATATAGGAATAAGGTTGAGGGCCTCTTATGTCATAAACCAAACATGCTCACACTAGAGGAAAATCCATGCAGTGTTGTTGGTTATTCATGGATCTTCTTTTGGGATCTTTTTGGATATCGAAGGTGCCTTCAACAACGTAAAAATATAAGTAATCTTAATAGGCTGACGAAGATTAATTTCAATGCTTCTCAGCAAAACGATAAAATCTAGCATTGGTAATGTAGGAGGCAGGACCAGGAAAGCGGTATGCAGATAAATACCACAGCGAGGGGTATATTATCACGTTTTATGCTATTTATTACTATGATGGATGAAATTCTATGTAAATGGTTTTCCAATAAGAGGTGTTATTTTAATTAGCATGCTATTTCGGCAGATGTCACTTTTGGAGTTGTCATTTTTTGACATTTGACAAGTAGAAACTACGCCATTAATAAAAATGGAACGATACACGATTCAACAACGCATTGAAATTATTAAAATTCAGTATAAAAATGGTGAAAATGTGGCAGAGACGGTTCGTAAAACTCGAACATTTTTGGGTCATCGTGAAGCACCTTGCCGGACCGCAATACAGAAATTGGTAGAAAAATTCTAGCTGTCGGGACAAGTTAGTGATGTGAAGAATAAAACCCGTGCATGTCGCTCAAGAACAGCCGAGAATATTGCTGCTGTAGCCGAAAGTGTTGAAGAAAACCCAGGTTTGTCCATTCCTCGTCGTTCTTTCGAATTAGGCATTCCACAAACATTATTACACCGTATTTTGCATAAAGATTTGGGTCTTCAGGCTTATAAAGTTCAGTTAACACAAGAACTCAAACCGGCCGATCATCAACAACGTCGAGTCTTTGCTGATTGGGTCCTTGAAATGCATGAAAATGATCCGGAATTCCATCGAAAACTCATCTTGAGTGATGAGGCCCATTTCCACCTCGATGGCTTCGTCAACAAGCAAAATTGTCGCATCTGGGGCTCGGAAAACCCAGTAGTTCTTGTTGAAAAGCCTCTCTATCCTCAACGTGTGACTGTTTGGTGCGGTTTATGGTCCCGCGGGGTCATTGGACCTTACTTTTTCGAAAAAGAGGCTGGAGCAACAGTTACGGTGAATGGATTGTGCTATCCACAGATGATTAATGATTTTTTATGGCCGGAGTTGGATGGTATTGATCTGGACAACGTTTACTTTCAACAAGAGGGCACTACGTGCCATACAAGCAACGAAACCATTGATCTTTTACGGGAAGAGTTTCCGGACCATGTTATCTCTCGAAGAGATGATCACAATTGGCCACCGAGATCTTGTGATTTAACACCTTGCGACTTCTTCCTTTGGGGCCACGTGAAAGTGAAGGTCTACGCCAATAGCCCAGCGTCGATTCAAGACCTCAAAGATGGAATTCGTGAGGCTATCGAGGACATAGGGCAGCCACTTTGCGATTTGGTTATGGAAAATTTCATGAAAAGGATATGGTCCTGTAGGCGTGGTCGTGGTGGTCATTTGGCTGACGTTATTTTCCACTATTAACGACATACCTTCCTCTTTATAATGAAATAAAGATCCGATCATTTATCTCAAAAAATGGCATTTTTCTTTGAATATCAAAATAACACCTCTTATTGGAAAACCCTTTATATCTGACAGAAGGGGTTTCACGGCAGTTGCCAATGCAGATATGTCATTTAATAAGTTTGGTATGGGGAGAGGTTTTGTCCACTCTTCATGAGAAGCTCAAACATAAACTATCAAAGTTGTATATCTGAGACCCAAATAGCGAACTGACGGTAAATTCGCAGAAAACAGAATTGATACTCTACGCTAGCAAAAGGAAAAAACTAAAGCTTAGGATTCCGATGATGAGGGGAAAACATATGTTCATTTCAGTAAACACACAAGTACCTGCGCCTCTAAACTTAACTGGAGAAATTACATAGAAAAACGACTAATGAAAGTCAATCTGGTATTCTATATGTATAGGAAAAAATTTGGAGAATTAAGGCCTAAGATGGTGTATTCAATATACAACGCTAAAGGTAATTAGAAAAATTCTTAGCGTTCGCCCCCCCCCCCCGCCATGTCTGATGGACGCCAATGGGGCAAAAATACTTTAAACGAGCTGTCCAGCCCGGTGACTCATAAAATAAATATTGAAGAAACTCGGGAGTGCGGTTTAGAATTAATAAACCTACACATTTTTCTCAGCTTATCATGAGCAATCACTTTACAGGGTGATATTCTGGTTATATTCAATGGATTTTGCTTGAAATTTAGGTATTGGTTACTCTAAAAGAGAATTGTTGGTCAATTACATGACTTTGATAATCACCTCTTTCCGAGATGCAGAGTGGAAAAAGGTTTTTTTTTTTATTTATAAGGGATATACTTTTGAGTCATCCTGTGAATAGTACCTAGACTCGACAAAACAAACATTTTTTTTTCTTAAAACTAACGATTTTCAAAAAAAAAAAAAAAAATTTAAGCTCTCATTTTTCCGAAAGTTTATGACTGGGAATTAAGGGCGAAAAGCTTTGCAATGTTCTAGTAATTTGTTCAGTTGCCTATACAGATTTCATGGAAACACAACAAAATCCCAAGCGACCATCCTGGTTTTAAAGCTGTGGTAAAAAGATTTAACATTTTGTTTGTTTCTTAACTTTTTGAAATTATTTGGAAAAGAATTTAATCGGTTTTTCTTTAATTTTTTTCTTGTAACTTTATTGCTTAGCTAATGATTGACATTATTTTTGAAAGAATGAGTTTTCATGGTAGTTTAACAGATGTGTTGTTATCTATCATGATTCTACATAAAAGACTTTTAAGGGGGAAAACGCACCGGGAAATTTCGAAATTTTCGATTTTTGTTTTGTTTGACTTTTCTTCAAGCTTAACCTCTTAAGAATGTCTGGTGAAAGCCGCATGCAAAAATTCTAAAAAATAACGAAGTTATGACCGATCTAGTCAGTACCGAGCGGCCGAACGAAATTCAGGTAGAAATACGCCGTCGTTCTCTATTGTAACATCGTCTGCGTAACCGGGCGTTATATCGAAAGTTTTCGTTCGGAATTAATATATTCGGTGAAAATGGATAAAAAAAAAAGGTTCTCGAAAATCTCAGAACCATTTTAAGTATCGGTCGAAGTGGAGTGGATGATTCTATGTAAGTTGAAGAATTTTGCGATTTATTCATTGCTCAACTTTCAAACGCGTATTTCTCGAAATCATGTTTTTGAAGTCGGTACGCAAGATATCTCGAAAACTAATGAACCGATTGCAATTATCTTTTTTTGTGCTTATTCTACACATAATTATCTAGTCTTTGTCATATTGATTTTTTTTTAGTGACTTAGTTTTTTTTTAATTGGCGAAATAAGGTCGTATTTTTCTCTAAAAATCGCTATGTAAATTCAAATGTCCGCCATTTTGCCAAAAATCGATATTTTCAAAATCACATATGACAAAGACTAGATTATACTGTCCAGTTTACATCTTTTTGTTTTTTTTTTTATTTGGATGATTACAGATGAAACACCAGTGCGTACCGCAGAGGGCCTGATTTTTCCGGTACTTTACGGACCAGAGGATTACTCGGCGAATATTTGATATTTTTCAATAAAAAAATTTTGATGTATTCTTAAAAATGTGTTTTATCATTTAAAAAAGAATTGGTTTGATTACTGCTATAGATTGCCTTCAAAAAAAATTCAGAAAAATGGCTTTTTTCCGCGCTTCTCGGTGCGTTTTCCCCTTTAAGAGATCTCCTAACCTCTTAAATTTAACAAGTAAGAGATCTTAGCACAATTATAGTATTCTACATAAATTTTTTTGGGGAAATTTTAATTTTAAGAGGTTAAGAGGCTTTAGAGAATCTGAACAGTCTTTTTTCAGCGAGGCGATAATGGTGATAGGGCCATCCCACACGTAGCTTACACGCGCATTTTGCTACAATTTGGCTACGCTATAGTTCTGTTTTTAATCAAGTTACAATTATTGATATAAATAATAATTTTGTGAATAATTCACAGCACGTATCAATACCAATTTCTGCTAATGGTCTTTCACAACCAAGTTAAGAGACTAAGAGCTCTAAATTTTATGTAGAATCGCGGGGTAAAATTTATGACGAAAAAAATACTCAACTTGACCTCATTTTGTTAGATTTTTCGCCGATCAATTTTGTTCTACAATCTGCCATTAACGGTTTATCAATTTAAAACAGGACATCCTACACATTTAAATCCAAATACAGGAAAATATTCAACTTTAAACTATCAGAATCAATAACGAAGTATCCTCTAGCATAAAGGAAAGGAAAGAAAATTCTTAGCATATATTTCAATTAACACAATTTACATAATTTTTAGAAGATTTCATGTTTAATAGAATATCTATAAGTGGCTTGAATCTTTATATACCTACGACTTGCTACTATGTACTTATGCAGATTTAAGGATTTAATTTTGCCCCATTCACTCATGTACCAAACATTCATCAAGTTTTGAGTTCACGAAAAGGATACAGAAAGTTACCAAATGAATTCTCCAATAGGGCCAATACCCTGTTTATCATTAGAACCATGGTCTGTAGATTATTTCAAAAAGGGAAGCAAGCAACCAAGCTAAACTCATATATTTGAGCCCTCCCAAACCATTCTCCTCCAAACCCAACCAAATACACCTTTTCCTTATCGAAGAACGGAGTTCGACTATATGAGAAAATCACTTGCATATAGCTGGTTTATTGGAAGAAACATTATTCCGTCCACGTATCCAATCGAATTGAGTACATCATCACCAGTGGAACATTCCCTTCTATAGAAACAGATTGGCTTATATAGCCAAAGGGTAGGCACGTATCAGGTACTCCTCTCATATGTGAGTCGTCTAAAGAGGGATTTGCAACCATTTTCAGTCTTCAGTTCGGTTTTAATTTGTTTTTTTTTCCTTTTTTTTTTCACTTTTTTTAAAGACCAACGCAAATTAAATTGTTCCATCTTGAGAACATCCAATAGTTAAATCTTAGCACACTTAAGGAAATCCATTAGCAAGAAACGTGCACAACAGTTTGCCTCCCTTATTCAATATATGTATATACTTGAAACCTTGTACTACCTACATTACACCCTTAGAGAGTACCTTACATCTATGTTAGGTACGTATAGGGGGAGGTGGGGAATATCAATCAAACCCTCATTCGCCTTGATAGTGTTGCATGTCAATGCGGTGGATGCGTGAGCTAAAACTGTCACAACACATGTCAAAGTGAAATATTCAAATTCTCAAATTTACACAAAAATCCCATCCTTTTTGGTATTGAGTGAGATTAAGAAAGCACGTGCCGAACGCGTGCTCTCATCTGGCCAAGAATTGTTAATCGAATCCGAATCCGCCCTTTTAGCAAGACTTTTACTATGCATAGAGATGCCGTGACAACCCCTTCAAGAAGGGGGCAACTATATACACATCAATATATGTACCTTAGTACATACATAAATATAATATTATCGAGGACACTAACGATAATTATAACTGTACTGTTCGGCAAAGTATTCCCAGATTTCAGGAAGTCCTTAAAAAGATTTTCAAGTAGATTCTGGATGTGAACTCAAGTGTATACCTCAAAAATTTATCTGATTGTGATAGTACATATGAACGGTGGGTGACGAGCGGCGACGGCGGCGGGCGGGCGTTACGCATTTTCATCATCGACATGTGTCAGCTTGATTCGACCAACCGACCCTTGGCGCAGACAGCTCTATGCATACATATATATATGTATGTATATTGGATACTCTCTGCCTTACTGATTGGAAGCTGATGATGATGTGTTTGATAGACTCCTAATTTACCCAGTGGGTGGTGAATTGCAACCACATTAGAGCTCTTGTTAATTTATGCCAAAATCAGAACCAATTTTTACACTCAATTATTGAAAATACGATTGGAAGCACGTGGCTAGTTTTAGGATTTACCGACAAGGAGGAAATATGTTTGTATGTATGTAGGCATGCATTGATTGTAGAGATAAATATGTAGTTAATTCTATATTAGTTAGGTGTATACATAAAAGGAAAATTTTGGATTTTCGAGAAAAAACTGAAATGAAATGTTAAATTATAATTTTAAAGCAATAAAGGACCTAAGATAGAACTTTGTGGTATGACATATTTTATTTCATTTTGAATATCTAATTTACCTAAAATTTATTTTTCTAATTCTAGGATTAATACTAGAATTTGATGTGGAAATCTAGGGGATAGGTACTTTCTACCTTATATATCTTAAGGAAAGATGATACATTGCAAAAAACAAAACCAAAAAAAAAAAACAAAACAAAAATCTAGACTATACTTGACATTAAGTTGAGACTTAACTGATGTAATACGTTCTTTATGCAAATTTCAAAGTACAATAGCCTTAAATGGCTGCACTGAGGAACTCTACATTACTTATTTATTTCATCAGAATAATCTATGCAGAGGATAACTTCCTACGTGCAACTAGATATATAAAAACAAAGTCGATTAAAAAAAAATGGTAGAAAAACTAAAAACCTAGTTAGCATGTAAATTAGAATTCGTTCAATGATTTAATCGATAGACATAATAAATTCTTTAAGAATGTAAATTCTTGACGACTTCAATAACGTATAAAATGAAAATCATAGAAAAAGGCTCAAGTTTACGACAGGCTTGTAGTTAGAAATATCACACTTGATGCATATCGTATGCAAATAACACAAAAGAGGAACGTGGTATGATCAAGAATGCTTTATGATATAGTAAAGTCATGCCAACAAGTGATGTTATCAGCCAGGTTTGAAATCTACTTTATATAGACAAATGGCTCGTTATCACGGAAAGCACTTTTAAGAAAGACATCAAAACAATTTGCAATATTTACGTCTTGTGAATCACCACTGTCTCTGTTATCAAATGTCAGTGATAAAGAGAGTCAGTGATGCACTTAGAATTTAAACATTATATACCAGAACTGATTCAAATAATTACGGATGTCCGATTTCATACCGTTATTGCCATATAACAATTCGCCAGTTATCAATAGGTCGTAAGTAAGTATCAAAACTGAGTAATACTATCGATATCAGCTACTTGAATATGGCAAATGATAAGCTTAAGCATGAACTATTGAGATCATATTATTATGTGCAATAGAAAAAGGACAAATGCCATCTACAGACTTTGCGAAGAATGACTAATTAAGCATAGACATAAACAACTTTCGGAAAATCGTATCGCAGAAAGAGCAAGCGACATCTATAAAGTACGGACATAAACAATTTTTCGGAGTATCAATGTCTCGAGAATGAAATATTCTGGAAGATTCTAGGACAATTTATAGATTATAAATACGGCGCTTGTCACCGCCGTATAAATGGAACAAAGTGTTGGATTGCGATCAGTTGAAGTACATAACTAGTGATAATTATAGTAGAGTTGATTGATATAATTGTTTGTGAATTTTATAAAAGGAAAAGTAGAGTGAAATAGAAAGGACTTGTGAATTATATTTGAAATATTTTGTTTTGAATAACAAACTAAGGCTAGCTCGTAACAATATGTTATATTAAACTCAAGACCGTCAGATTTCACAAATCTATTCAACATGCAACATGGTGCTCGTAACTTCGTACAACTTCCAATCAAAGAGACCTTTCTGAATAAACTAAAAAAAAAATAGCTACCAGATAAAATTTCAGGGTCAGATATCAGAAAAGATGTATGCCTGAAATAGATCATCAAGCAAAAGAATACAGACGCAGAAATAGAACACATTTCATGACCTTGTCGCTTATAGATGTTTTTACAGGTGATCGATTGAGGAGCATGGAACACCAACACGTACCAGAATTTGACTTATAATCATATTCTCGGTAATCTTTAAATAGATTCTTAATACAAAAATTTTAAAGCCTCATAAATCATAAAGTAACAAAATTTGAAATATTAAATTCAGCCCGATAAATTAATACTCCATCCCACATCATATGCATTTGTTGATTCAGTACTGCCAATATTATTGGTAATATAAGTACCACATGTCGACCTACAGAAGAACTTGACACAGCAAATAAATTTTTTGGACAATTATGATGGCTAAGGAAGGAGGAAATGAAGAAATTTAATGTGACCAAGAGAAGACCAAGAATAAGCATTCAGAATTACTGGACTTTTCAGAAGCTGTAGATAAGCTCCCATAATGGGAAGCAGATGTCTTCATCTACTTTCATAGTAATAAATATATAGAAAATCCCAGACTCTGTCTGTAGCGAATTCGAATCCCAACATGATTTCTTTTAATGAAAATATATTTAAAAAATAATAAAATATATTAACAAAATGAAATGCTAGAACTCATTCAGATTAATCCTTAAAAGTTAGGGCAGCCATAACTATAATCACAGCTGTCTAATTGTAACTCAAGCACAAACTTTTAAGATTTACTCTAAGTTATAGCGTTTCTTATTATATAACGCAACCTTTCTTGTGTATATCGCTGAGAAAAAAAATTAATTTTTTACTTTTTATTACAATTTATTTACGAAAGATATTTATTTTAAAAGTATTTTTAATATATTTTATTTTCAACTTTTAGGTCACAAATTCTCTGCATTCTCTCCACTCTCCACTCTCGACTCTTGGATCTCGAATCTCGTCTCTTGAATCTCTACTCACGAATCGCAACTATCAAATCTCGACTCTCGGCTGTGGCCTCTCGAATTGCGGTCTCGCATCTCGAATCTTAGCTCTCGAATCTGGAATCTCAACTCATATCACACACAAGCCAAATTGGACAACCCCAAGGATGGCAGTTTTACCCCATGGTAAAACTCTCCGTTCACTCATTCTAAATCAAAAAATCCCATGTAAATCCATTCACATTTACTACCCTAAAACTCTCTCGTGACGAACGGCACTCTCAGGCACTCAGGCACAAAGTTATTTAGTCAGGGATTATTGAGTTGATAAAAATTATTTAAAAAAATAAATAATAAATTAAAAACAAAAGTGAAAAAAATTAAAAAATTAAAATAAGAAAATTAAAAATATTAAAATAAATTAAAAATAAATTGAAAACAAAATTCAAAAAATTAAAAACCAATAAAAAAATTTACAAACTTAAGAGAGAATCCCGTTCTAAGAACGGGCAACTTTAGCAAGTTTCAAATTTTTCGTTTTTTCGATCCAAAAAATCCATATAATCACAACTAACCCATATTCAATAGACTTTTGTATGCAATTGTTCGAGCATTATAGATTAGGTACCTACATATATACTTTTACTCTTATTTATGTTTTTAAAGCATTACTGGATAAAACCTTTCAATAAAGAAAGGACCTAAATAAAACCTAAAATAAAAATAGAACACTTCACACTCTAAAATACTTTTAATTTCTACTAACCGAGTGGGGAACTTAATAATTAAAAAATTAATAACTTTTGGAATTTTGTTCTAACTCCTTATTTCAATAAAATGATGTAAACTTTACCCCGGAACTTTAGCTTATAGTTCAAAAATTGTATATAAAACCACAAACCAAAATAATTTAAAAAAAACTCCTTAAAAACGAGATAAATATAAACAGCTCAACTGCACCCTGCTAGTAGCTCATTACTGGTTATTCAAAATCCTAGAAATAACCCCAAAATTCCATTAAACCAACCAAAAAAAAAGCTTAATAGGTTGAGCGTAGTCCTTTTATATTCCTCTTAAGTACTTTTGCTCTTGTCATTACGGTGAAAGGAACTGCTACTTAACAAGCTTCTCAGCCTAGGTATACCTTCTGTGATGAACGTAATATAAATCTCAATTCCACATTAAATGAACGCTAATGAAAAAATTAACGACCGGATCCCTTAGACGAGTCAAATATTAATAGAAAAAAAAATAACCACAAAATACAGTGAATTAAGACTGCAATCCTCGCGCACCATGATAGCATATGAAAAGGGATGGTTCAGCCTCATTGCTTTTTCTGGGTTGTATACCCACTTTAAGTAAAATAACTAACGGTCAAGAAAGTTCAAAAGTCGGAAGGTTGGGGACCCACCCAACGCAAATGAAGCAGAGAGAAGGATGTCATCTAAGCAAATGTCCCGAATATAAAACGAATCTTGTCAGTATGAGATGTAAAAAAAATTCATCGTGGGGTGTTAAATCTTTAGAAAATAAGTTCAGTTTGGGCCTAAATTAGAAAAAAACACGTCTGATATTGTTGAAAAGGAAAAGACTTTTAATTTGTCTTTCTCCCTCTCCCAACCGCACGCACACAGTCCATTCCAAATTTTAATGTGTTTACTTTTTTTCGTTTTCTTTTTCAAAAATAACATTACAAAAAGGACATCAACCCTAAATGGGGAAAAATAACGTACCACATAATAACCGTCAACATTTTAAGGATATTTCAGTAGAAACAGACTATATATAGGGTAAGCGATGTGGAAATAGGGTGGGGGGGAGTAAAATGTGATTTTGACATATGTTTCAACATATTACGACAGAAGCCTTCAAGGCTTTCAAGTTACAAATCGACCTCATCCCCTCAATGACAAAAAACCTGCTCCTCTACACAACTTTCCCGGTGAAAAGTTTTGTTGAGTGAAGAAAGTCATGCTACTATGCCAAACGTAGAAGAAGTTTTCCGCCCGGAGGGCAGTAAAGATGCGTGAATGCGTACTTCCCATCCGGTATCCTATCGCATATACCAGTTGCCCTGTCGCCATCATACATATCCTCGTATAGGTACTATACGAAAACCTTGTGGAAAGATGCTCTACAGGAAAAATGTTGTTTCGTCTTCCGTGAAAAATCGACAGAATGTTATCGGTGAACATTTCACTGTTGTATGCTGCTTTTATCGATGACACATTGAAAGGACATCTCATGTCCCTTTTTGCAAAACTTTAAAATTTCTGACATTTATCATGACTCGAGGAAGAGTGTTGTATTGAGAGGGGGGTGTAGGAGTATAGACGACTTCCGTGGCCCGCCACCGACGCCGCCCGTTGGATGATATTTCAGTCAAACCGTATGAAAATTCTATATCCTCTCAGATTTTTATCCATTTTGTCGCTAAGCTATATAATGGGAAAGCACACCACATGCCGTCAAGGACGACGCCAACCAGATATTCTTGTACAAATATTTTAGTTTAGGGTGAAACAGTTTTTATCGGGTAAATTGCCCTAAAACAGATTTTAAGGGGGTGAGTTTTATCGTTCAAGTCGCGATTTACAGTTGTTGTTTTTTTTTTTTTTTAAGTCGCACACAAATAATATTCCCCATGAACCTGAGATGAGATTTTAGTGGAAAGTATAAAATAGAAACTTGATCTGAACAAATCGTTCCCATCATGTATGTATAAAACGAGTGAAATTTGAGATAAATTTCATGTGGAAACTCTTTTTTTATAAGTCACTTAGTGACTTAAGAAAATTACAAACCTCTTAAATATAAAGCACGATTAACTTTCGAGTATGCATTTAACAGTTTTCTACCGACAAAAGAAAATAAAAACGTTTTATACTAAAAATTTAATAAAGAAAAAAGAAAAATAAACTTTCACAACAGTCAGCCGTGAGAAAGGGTCAAGCCAAGAAAATCAACGAAATTTTCTGCGAGGATTTTCGGATGGAATATCTTGACCAACTCCTTTTTAGCCCCATTGTACTAACTGTAAAGAAAAAGGAAGAGGCCTCTTCGGTGGTAAATTATCCTTACTGAAGGATCTGCTGATTCATGAATGGAATGAATAGAATAAAAATTATAAAAAAAAAAACCGAGAAATATTTAAGCCGCTGCCACCGATTAAAGCATCCGTGCATAAATGAAGAGTTCTTTTAAATTGTTCCCAGTTTTTACGGAGTCTTGAGCTTTTTTCGTGCTCTTAATTGCATTGTGCTTCCTTCTATATGTAGTATAAGGCTAAGTGCGGCACAAAAGTTAAAATGGGAAAGTTCCAGGACTTGGGAATTGGAATAGGAAATTGTCGAGTTCTTCCTTTTTTTTTACATTTTCTTATGTTTGTGTTGTATTGTGTATTGGGGAAATTAAGTGGAAATTTGAATTTTAGCATATTTCATAAAATTAAAGCTTCACGATTATCTTAATATATATAAAAATCCAGTATCACTGAGTTTGTATACGCTAATCTCCGAACCCGCCCAACCGATTTCAATGAAATTTTGTGAATGTGTTTGGTTGCTCCCAGCTTGAGAAACAAGATAGTTTTGGATTCAATATATGGCGGTGTTGTCGAGACTAAATCGGGAAATACCTTCGTAGGCTTTCCATACAAATATTTCGTTTTTGAGTATATATATGGACACTATCTGACAACGAGTGCATGTAAAGAACTGAAATTTGGTACGCGGTGTTCACATAGCAATAGCAAATAAAATTTAAAAAATAGACTAAATCGGACAACCGGTGTTGCCATACAAAGTTTTGGATTTCCACTACATATTTGGAAACTGTCTGAGAACACGTCGACGTGGGGAAAATGGACCAAATCGGGTGACCCCTTTTTAGTGTTGCCATAAAAAACTTAAGTTTTTCACTATATATTTTGGCACTGCCTGAGAACGCGTCGACGTGGAGGACGAAAATTTGGTACATGGTGTTTCATGGCAATAGTAAATAAAATTACAAAAATTGTCTCAATCGGGCGACCCCTTCTTTATGTTGCCGTACGAAACTTTGATTTTTCACTATATAATTGGAAATTGTTTGAGAGCGCGTCGACGTAAAGAGCTCAAATTTTGTACACGGAGTTTTCATGAATAAAAAGATTACGTTTGGACTTTTTACCGGGTTAAACTTAATTTTGTTCAAGAAAGAATTTTTTGGGATTCTCCGGTATATAGCAAAAGCTAAAAAATGTTCTAATTTGTTATTTCATCACACAACCCATTAATTTTTTTTTTCATGAAAATTTCAAATACAAATTTAAAATGGGCCAAATCGGGCGACCCATTTTTGGTGTTGCCATACAAAACTTTAGGTTTTCACTATATATTTGGACACTGCCACACGCGTCGATGTAGAGAGCTGAAATTTTGTACACGGGCCTTTTAAAAAAAAATGTAAATTAGGTTCGAAAATGGGACCAATGTGGCAACTCCTTCGTAGGGTTACCATACAAAAATTTTCGTACGTGATATTTTCATGGCAATGCCAAATAAAATTACAAAAATCGACTAAATCGGGTTACATCTTTTTGGTGTTCCCATCCATTCAAAACTTTCGTTTTTTACTATATACTTGGTAGCTGCCTGCGAATGCATCGAGATGGAGAGCTCATATTTTGTACACGGCTTTTTCATAAAAATTGCAGATACAGTTTGAAAATGGGACCAATCGAGCAACTCCTTCGTAGTGTTGCCATACAAAAATTTCGTGTTTTACTATATATTTGGGCACTGCTACACTCTCCCATACACATGAGGGGCTTTCGGTAAGTACTTTGTTAGTGAGACAACTGAGACAAAACTTTTAGAAACCGTCTCAGTTGTCTCAGTTCAAACCAATCAGCTGATTTGCCAATTTTGACATTTAAATAATTTTGACCACAGAAAATGGATAGTAATAAATTGACGAAAGTGTTTTTAGTTTATTCAAATAGCTCACTAAACTTTAATTAGTAATTAAAATCACAAAATAACGAAACTGAGTCAACTGAGACAAGAAAATTCAGTTTCACTTGTAGCTCAATATGGAACTAAGACAGTTCACCGAAAGTGCAGTCTCAGTGAGCCAACTGAGAATATCTCACTTGTCTCACTGAGAATATGCTTGCCGAAAGCGCCTATGAATGTAGACACGCACACTCATACACGCACCCACACGCACACATACGCACACAACACATACACACACATGCACAAATGACATAGAGTGAAACCGTAGAGTACGGAATCGCGCTACGAGTCAGATAATAGCTTAGATATTATGCATCTCTACTCTTTCCAATCCCACCCCCACCAATCGCTGTATTTATATTATCGCCAGGCAACGCCGACGGGCTTCCCCTAGTGTATATATACATATGTACCTCAATATGTGTGGGTATGCTGGGGATTATAATATTTTGGCTCATGTTAAATTGATTTGATTTTTCTGTTGAATAAATCTGTTATCAGAACACAAAGTCATGCCTTCGATACTGCGTCTGCAAGCACTATAAAGAACTTACAAGGCACGACTTAAGAATGTCTATGGTTCTAGAGAATCTTAAAATTACAGCCGCTCATTGGGATTCAGCACATTTTTATGAAAAAAACAACTAGAGATTGCTACTCATACCTTGAGTGAATATAATCAAACCATGAGAAATATAAACTATTCAAGAATTTTTGGAAATCCTCTGAACAAACTTCCATTCTATTGAAGCTCAGGGCTGCTACTAAAACAGTTCAGAGTACTATCAAAGTCCAATACATCTACACTAGACAACTACGCAGATTACTTAAAAAACTTTTTTCTTTTTGTTAGAAAACTGTTTAATGTTAAACCGCGCATTTGATCCATTAGGAATGTGATCAGAAAGAACAAATACCAATTTCGGATTGTTTAGCGAATGAATCAGCAATTCCACTCTTGAAGCGGTAATGAACATGATCCTTCTATGGGATTTGTGACAACATGACCTGCGTAAAGTAAAAAGGAGGCAAGCATTTTCTCGTCAATGCTTCATATGTACTACATATCCTCCATATCCGCCTAGAAGATCCACCCTTGCTTTCTAGCTCATAACAGTAAATCAAAATTTCGTCACTAATATTTTTTTTTCCCGACCTTGAATTTCTTAAAGCATTGCTTTTTTTGTACGGTCTCCACCGAGCATAAGCTATCTTAGCGGTCAGATGGTCATATAATATTTGTTTTATGGGGGTATTGGATATGACCAGGGATGACCAGATATTTTTGTGGGTGGACCGGCTGTTCTCAAGCAGCATGATCCATACAACATTTTCGATGAATTCTGGGACGACAACGTAGTGGCAGGACTTTGGTGGTATGGACCAATACTTGGCATCAGAGCTATTAATGGAGTCGAGTGTCCTCAACAGAAGGAATATGTCACTCTGTCTGAGATAGACAACTTTAGCACTTCACCGCGACAGAATAGAAATATCTGCTTATCGCCCGGGAATTCGAGGCTTGAAGACCTGAGATACAGTCTCAAGGTGTCTTGATTTGCCGGTATTAGGCAATTAAACGTTCGGTGAACAATCAAATTACCATCTGTTTCTGAAATGGATAACAAACCCCTAGTCTACCTGATGTCAGACTGGAGTTGTACACAGGTTCAGCACATCGAATAAGTCGAGTTCCAAGTCCAGCTTGTTCAAATGACATCCTGGATGAGTGTATAGATCGAAGCGAATCTATGTCCTTTTAAGGGTTGTGCATCAGTTCAGTATGCCAAATAAGTTTGGTCTCCAAGTCCAGACTGTCGGTATGAAAACCTGGATGATAGCTCAGATACAGTCGAACCTATGTATTCTTAAGGTCTATGACCTGAGAAGTTACAACATGGATATGGGCAACGGGCTGGCAGATGGATGGTTAGCCAAGTTCACGGTATGGCGACGTGGCAGAAGCAGCAATAGCGATAGAGGTGCTGAGCTGCAGAATTTGGCCTGTCGTAAGCATTAGTAGCTGCAATATCAGTCGTTTCTGTGGTATGTCCCTGTTAAGAACTCGAGACAATCAAATACAGGAACTCTAAAAGTATGATTCTATATTTTGGGCACGAAAACCATCAATTGTTCAGTCTTGTTTTTCTTTAATCAATAGAGGAATCTCCGTCCTTTCTGGAGGTTGGACTATTATGATAATTGATTTGTTTAAATAAAGAATTACAATGCAATGAATATTTCCAACTATCTGAAACTGAATCTCTGATTGACAAGATAATAATTAATTTTGTTATTTTAGTTCCGAACATTCAAATCATAGCCGACTTAAATAACCTTTTCTAACTCTCCATATGATTTTCAAATTGGATTTACGAAAACCGTATTAATTCATCATGGCTGCCCAAAGCCGTTTACGACGTCCAGATGGCTCTGTCAAACTGCTACACGATGTCTTTATTGTAGCTCTTTTTTTCACCGAAATATATCCATTTTGGAACTCACTGAACTTCGTTTAATGGTCAAGAATGATGCTTTATCGTCAAATAAATATTTTAATTTTTTCAAGAAAATTCACGTTTTTCAGCGCACAGTTAGAATAAGATTAACTAACCATCAAGGCAAATAAGTTCTAGAAATTTCACGCATACCACCAACTTCTATCCACTGAACGTCGCTAAATCGGATTTGAAATATGGACAAAACCGGATAGACAACAGTGCAAATACCCAACCAAGATATTGTTCTACGTGATTCTAAGTATAAATCGGGAACATAATTTCTGCCGAATGAATCGATATACTCATGACTTTGGATAAATTGCAATTTCAATAACCGGAAGCTCTCTGCGAGACCATTTTTAATTATTTTGTTTTTTTTTTTTTTCTTAAGGATCAATATCGCATTTCTTCGAATGTTCATGTTTTCCTTCAAAGATCTTCTTCTGCTCATGCTAAATAATAGCAAGTTGCATCTATAGCTCGCGGGACTACACACTTCTGCAACGCCAATGGGATAATTATGCTATCAACCAGCCCTTCAAAAGGACGTAAATACGCATTGCGGTTAATGGATGAAGTCAAAACTTGTGCGATCAAATATTTACGACATCCCCGAACTCGCAAAGAGACACTGCCATTAGGTGAAACGGAACAAAGCTTTGCCTCCTGGTTCAAATGTACCAGAATTTCTCTATTCAATTTGGAAATTTTTCAAGAGCACGAGTTTTTGGAAAATAGTTCTACAGATCGCGAAAACCCATCAAATTCGTCGAAGCTGAATGGCAGCCTTAGAAACAGTGAAAAACGCTTTCATTAACACTACGTCGGAAAGGATAAAACGTCAGGACTCTGACACGAACTGAAGAAGGGCTCTGTTGGCAACTGCGGTATAAGTGCATCGGAAGTACGATGGTAACACCGGCAATCTTCGAGTAATACAACCATATAAATCATGTTTTAGCACTTACTTGGTTTAAAGTTTTTATATTGTTATTAAAAATTTCCGACAGAAAAACTTACGTTCACTTATCGCCAGTCTCCCCTACTAACAAAGGTAAATCTCTTTGAATGAAAACAAAAAAAAAATCTCAATTAATTTTTTTAAATTTACGTCTAAATATTTTATAACCCGATAGATGCTTTGAAATAACCTCCTAAGGATATACCTACTCAACAATATCATCTTTCACAGACTACCCAACAATTAATCAATGCGCGCCCACAAAAGTTTCTTTCTTCTTACTTCTTCAGCATCATTCCTCCGCATTTTTCACCATCCGAAACACTTTAAAAGAGTGAAATTTTATATTTCCCAACAGGATAACATTATTATCTCGTACAAAACTCAAATATAAGGTTGCTGGTGCACTCAATCCTATTCTGCGCCCATATAAATACACAAAAATAAAATATACTTGCCCTGGCATGACACCTCTTGTGATCCGGTTACCGCTCGACAACAGAGAAATAAAAATTCCCATCGTGAAAATATTCAAAAATGGCTTCTAAAGCACACCATTCCCCATACATACTCGTGGATATATAGTGTACCTACGTACAGCATACAACAAGTACCCATTTAGCCTGAGAGATTTCTGGAATATCCATAGCGTGGATAACTAAACTCCAACAAGTTGGGCCGAGGATTTAAATATTTATATATGAGAGATCCTTGCCACGTATGCATACAGATTCTTTTATCATATACCTATATGTGCATTGTACATGCATACATATATCAGCTAAAGGACTCCTCTAACTATACATACCTACTTGCTCCCAAGCCCTCGTCCTCTGTCCAAAAGGAGAATATATAGCGAATCTTACATATGGGCGCTATTATATATTTTCCGTAACGTTGGAAGATAACTCGGAAATTGTCGCTCACGCGTTTATACCCTTCTCAGAGATTTACCCGCAAATACCCTGTTGTTGTAGAATATTTTGATTTATTTTGGTTGTTTGTTAGCTTGGAGGATTAAATTTTGCAGAAATATGTCGTCGGTGTAATATTTGCAGCTTTGTCGCAAAAACTTGAAGAGGTGTTAAATTGTGTTGAATTACAAAAAAAAAAAAAACAAAACGAGAGAACAAAATTGTTGTCTCATTAAACTACATTAGATGGAGGTTGTGGACGGATAAAATTTTAAGTTCACACTAGGTTCATGACTATTTCACTTTTATCGAAGAATTTTTAAGTCAGTCAGTTTAGGTAAATATACGTAAATACAAAGTTCTAGTCAAAGAATTTTATGACATGTCTTTTCTACACAGTTTTCTGCAGTTATCTAAAACCTAATTTACTTTTAAAATCTTTACTTGCAAGCCTGTCTACACCTGAAATATTGGATATGACACTAACTTCGGCTCTAAATTTTTACAAGTTCTTCATAGGATAAATCAAAGAACCAAAAGCTGAATATTTAGTAATGAAAACAATAGAGATAGGCTAAGCTGAATTGGTCATACCCAACAAGTGGCACCTCCAGTGCAAAACCATCACATCTCAAAATCATCAATTTTGAATTTTTTATTGCATTTTACTTTATAACTAAAGTGCCTATTCGAGAATGGGAAGTTGTACTATATATCTACAGGAAAGAAAAAACTACGGCAGTACTGAAAAATTTGAATTTATAGAGTGATTTGAATTGTTTAAATAAAACGTCAATTACAATTTTTGAGTTGTGGTGGTCTTGCATTGTAATCCAAAAATTTCGAATAGAGATATCTTCATGGATTCAAGTGCCATAGTTATTTTAGTGAACAAAGTCCGAGAGAAATCACTTATTGTATGGGATGGGGTGGAGTTGGTAAGTATGAATCACTTCACCTCATACATAATACCTTTAGTGTCGTGATTATACATCTGTATAGTAAAAGTCAAGTAAAGTATAGTGAAGTGTCCGAAACTGCGTTATAATTATCCAGAGGCGTATTTAGGTTTAATCATTTGGGGGAGCGAGCATATTAAAAAAAAGTTGTTCAAACACATTTTATATTAAAGGCAAACATGGCAAAAATCTATTATTTCAAAATAAAATTAATATAAATATGTACCATATACATGCGAGATCTGAACGCACCTATACCAAATAAAGTTTCCTAAGTAATTGGCAACACCAGAGTTCTATACAAACAAGGCAAGTTAACATTGCAGGAGCGAAAGTTGCATTCTTCTCGTATTAGCTGCTGGCCAAGCAACATCAGTGTTAGATTTACTGAATAAATTGTGAATTAGTTTTGCACAAATCTTTAGGGTTTCTATATCTAAAAAAATCATCCCCAATCCCACATCATTAATTGGGGGCTCAACAGGGATTTGGGGATCTGTAAAATTGGGTTAATATTGTTATTGCCATTAAATTGAAATAGCGACAACTCATAGCCGGCAGCTAAAAGGTATCCAGCAGAAACACGAGGAAAGTAAAGCATTTGGAAGCGCAGCAAACGAAGGATTTACTTTTCGCAAATAGAAGCTATAGTAAAACTTTTGAAAAAAGAGGCATATAAAGATTATTTTCTCTAAGCCGGAATTTTACTGGACCAGGGGCCGGATTATATAACTCGGAGAGTTTGGGAGTTTGGAAGATGAGAAATTTCGTTTTCCCGGATTAAAACTCCGTAACTCTCCTTTCGCGATTCTCTAAAATAATTGGGGAGTTAGGGAAAACGTGAGAAGTATCGCAATATTGAAGGACGGCTAACTCTGTGTGGGAGGGTCGTAGAACATTGAGGTTTTTTCCTTCGGATCTAGGATCTAGAGTACAAAGATATAGATGAAAATATTTGGGCTAGGGGCCTTTAGGGATGGGGGGGGGTCGTACCATCCCTCATTGGGGGTTATCTAAAATACGTCATGTTTGGTGTTTGGTATCAAATTAAAGAGGGAGAAGCGGGTAATCGAGAGGTGTAGTTCCTTTTTTAATCTTTTTAACTTCATAGCTAACTTTTTACCGCCGAAAGACGGATTTTTTCAATTGGGTCATATACGCACAGTTCCTATACTTTGCATTTATTTCTTCCGTTCTTTGTTTCACATTCGTTAGTACTCTTCATAAGGATGAGTTGAAAATATCTCAATTTTTGTACTAAAAAAACGGCCATTTTTCATCTTCAGAAGGACTGATTCACTTCTTTTGCAATTATCTCCAAAACTATTTACCGGACTCAAAAAATAATTACATATCTAAGTAGGGGACAAAATGTAAAAGGTTTTGCAATAAGAGGTGTTGTTTTAATTAGCCCGCTATTTCGGTAGATGTCACTTTTGGAGCTGCCAATTTTTGACATTTGACAAGTAGAAACTAATAAACTAATAAAAATGGAACGATACACGATTCAACAACGCATTGAAATTATTAAAATTCGCTATAAAAATGGTGAAAATGTGGCAGAGACGGTTCGTAAAACTCGAACATTTTTGGGTCGTCGTGAAGCACCCTGTCGGACCGCAATACAGAAATTGGTAGAAAAATTCGAGCTGTCGGGACAAGTTAGTGATGTGAAGAATAAAACCCGTGCACGTCGCTCAAGAACAGCCGAGAATATTGCTGCTGTAGCCGAAAGTGTTGAAGAAAACCCAGGTTTGTCCATTCCTCGTCGTTCTTTGGAATTAGGCATTCCACAAACGTCCTTACACCGTACTTTGCATAAACATTTGGGTCTTAAAGCTTATAAAGTTCAGTTAATACAAGAACTCAAGCCGGCCGATCATCAACAACGTCGAGTCTTTGCTGATTGGATCCTTGAAATGCATGAAAATGATCCGGAATTCCATCGAAAACTCATCTTGAGTGATGAGGCCGATTTCCACCTCGATGGCTTCGTCAACAAGCAAAATTGTCGCATCTGGGGCTCAGAAAACCCAAGAGTTATTGTTGAAAAGCCTCTCTATCCTCAACGTGTGACTGTTTGGTATGGTTTATGGTCCCGCGGGGTCATTGGACCTTACTTTTTCGAAAATGAGGCTGGAGCAACAGTTACGGTGAATGGATTGCGCTATCGACAGATCATTAATGATTTTTTATGGCCGGAATTGGATGGTATTGATCTGGACAACGTTTACTTTCAACAAGACGGCGCTACGTGCCATACAAGCAACGAAACTATTGATCTTTTACGGGAAAAGTTTCCGGACCGTGTTATCTCTCGAAGAGGTGATCACAATTGGCCACCGAGATCTTGTGACTTAGCACCGTGCGACTTCTTCCTTTGGGGCCACGTGACAGAGAAGGTCTACGCCAATAGCCCAGCGTCGATTCAAGACCTCAAAGATGGTATTCGTGAGGCTATAGAGGACATAGGGCAGCCACTTTGCGATTTGGTTATGGAAAATTTCATGAAAAGGATATGGTCCTGTAGGCATGGTCGTGGTGGTCATTTGGCTGATGTTATTTTCCATTATTAACGGCATACCTTCCTCTTTATAATGAAATAAAGATCTGATCTTTTATCTTTAAAAATGGCACTTTGCTTTGAATATCAAAATAACACCTCTTATTGGAAGACCCTTTAGATGCGAGTTCATCCTACATACAAGCTTTAACGTGCATATTTAAAATTTTTATAGCATCTCTTCTGTACTGAAAGACGACCAAATTGACCATTTTCGCGTGAATTACAATTTTTAGCGGGTACCTTGAGACACAAAAATCCTTATTTCTCTGTAGGTATTGCAAGGATTTCCATAATTTGTTTTTGTAAATATAGCCAGGATATGCAGTGAATTCATAATTCAATTTGAAAATCCTAGGTACATTGGTACCTTCACAAAGGAAAATAAAACCAGACAATACTGTCAGTTGAGAAATATTTTTTTGTTACTTCTGTACAACTAACACAGCCGAGAGTTTTGCCGAGTGGAATAGAGAGAGTTTGGAAAATCTCAATACAAATTCCACGAGTTACAGTCAGTGATGCCACTTTGCTACAATTGCAGCAAAAATGATACTTTTTTCATGTCATTGCAAAAATGCTACTTTGATACTTTTATTCTGCTATTCTGTCTAAAATGCTACTTTTACATAAATTCAGACAATCGAGTTTATTAGATACTCAAAGTAGAGGAAGTTCAAAATAAATTTTCTAAAAGAATATCGAAGTTTGGAGTATTTCATCATTATGCTGGTGTAAAGCAGAAAAAAATCCTTGAAATAGCTCCAACGAGCTGGCTATCTTTAAAGGAAGTTGTTGACTGAATTTTGGTGCAATAGCAAGCTCTTCAATTATTTTTTATATCATCTTCGTTAGAAGATGAAATCCTTTAAGTAAAATATATTTTTACTTTTTGTCACAAATAGTTCAAGTTGTAACTACTATTAACTTAGAGTTTCAAGAAGAAAAATTTAGGTTACATAATTATGCAAAACAATTGAGACAAACTACAAATTAACTTTGTCGTTTTTCATTAAACCTGACTTAATAAATAACTAAGATTGCGTGAATGACATTGACCTACAACATCAAGAGAATTATTTGGGTTTAGTGGATTCAGTTTTGACAACTGTAAGGTCACATATCTTTTCGTTTTATGTTGAATTGTATATTCAAATAAGAAAACGCTTCGATTTCAAAAGCGACATTTTTAAACACTTGTATTGTCTAGATCGCGATAGAGCATGCAAATGTAACGATTCTATTGTGCCACTATTAAAAGCATTTCCAAATCTTTATAAACATTCTGATGTCGAAAAAATTAGTACACAATAGCGAATCTTAAAGGTGCAATCGAATTTAAATCAGTTGACTGATCCAGAAAGTTTTTTGACTTATCTTTCGACTTTAAAAAAACTCATGGGGGCAATAATTATTTTTTTAGAACTTTATGATTTCGTAATGAATTTAATGTGCCTAACACACAGTTCTGCTGCCACTGAACGAGTCTTCTCAGATCTCCAACTAACTAAAAGAAATAAGTCAAATAGATTTGACATAAAGACCATTGATTGCATAATGTTTGAAAAAGGGCAAGTAGAAAGTCAAAAAGGAAAATACTTTGTCTAGACACCGTAATTACATAAAGCAACTTAAAATCGCGTTTAATAGTCATAAATATCGAGATAAAATATTTAATATACACATATATATATATACTACCTCATTTATTATGTGCTGTCAAATAGAATGAATTTATTTACGGAAAAAAATCAACTAAACTCTACATATATTTTCTAATTCTGCGACCTATTCAGTTTTATTTTGTATGAATTGTCTTAATTTTTTTTTTATTGTTAACAGAAAGAGATTTTATATTTTGTTTTAAATAAAATATTACTATTAATTCATACTTCTTTTCCTTTAAGATTGCTACTTTTTTCTACTTTTTTTTTTACAAAACTTTGCTACTTTGCTACTTTTTCCCTCGAGTCTTGCTACTTTTATCCTACCTCTTGTGGCAACACTGGTTACAGTATTCCGAGTGGAGAGTTAAGTGGCAAAAGAACTCTCATCTCCACAACTCTCCGAGTTAGTAAATCCGACGCCAGATGGTGAAAAACTACTTTGTGTTCCGAGATCGATGCAGATGGAGATAATCAAGTGCGCGCACAACCAAGGACATTTTGCAACCAGAAAGATGGAAGAAATTATTCAGGAAGAGTATTGCATCCCATAGCTTAGAGAGAAAATTGATAGAGTAGAACATTCAGTGTATGTTTGCTGAAAGAAAAGGAGGTAAACAAGAAGGCTATGTGCACCCAATTTCAAAAGGAGATCAGCCAATGAAAACTTATCCCATTGATCACTTGGGACCAATGACGTCCACGGAAAAGCATTACCGATACATACTCAGCGTAGTGGATTCGTTTACAAAGTTTGTGTGGCTATACTCCTGTAAATCCACAGTAACCGAAGAAGTAATACAAAAGTTGAATATTCAGAAGGAAGTTTTTGGAAACCCTAAAGCTACAACTTGTGACTGAGCTACTATTTAGATATTCTTCCCAGGCTTTCAAGGAATATTTCGAGAAGGAATAAATAGTGCGCATACCCATTACGACAGGCGTACCGAGAGGTAATTGACAAATTGAAGGTTAAACAGAGTCATCATCCTGATGTTAACGAAGCTTTCTTTTAGCGAACCAGAGCTGTGGTACGAGAATGTCAGTGAAGTACAAATGTTCATTAAAGAAGTACTTCCAAAAGCCCTTTCGAGCTAACGTTTATTATCGTTATGAGGAAACCTGTAAATATAAACCTAATCGAACAGCTGGAGAAAGAAATCGAAGAGATGTTCAACATTGACAGAAAAAAGATGAGATCCGATGCTGCTTTGAAAATCCAACAAATCCAAACTGAAAACAGAAGACAATTTTTTAAAAGAAGAAAATCTGCTTTTTCCTATAGTCTTGGCGACTTAGTCGCCATTAAAAGAACACAGTTTGGTTCTAACCTTAAAATTACTCCCAAATTTCTAGGCACCTATAGAGTTGTTTAGTCCAAGGGTCACGAGCGCTATGACGTGATAAAGGTAGGCGAGCATGAGGGTCTGAGGTCAACATCTGCCAACGTAGACTACATGAAGGCCTGGGGACGTTTCGACGGGCTTAGTGATATAGACAGCGAAGATGTTTCACAAGAAGATGCCGAGCCCATCTCTGCCCACTAGAGATAACGCAGATTTTCCAAAATATTCAAGTTGACGACGATGCTACCCTATGCAGACGAACGATGAGCATATTCAAGATGATAACGATGCTACCCTATTAAGACGAACGACGAGCATATCCAAGATGACAACGATAGTACCCCATGAAGATAAACGACGAGCATATCCAAGATGACGAAGATGCTACCCCATTAAGTTAAACGACGAGCATATATAATCAAGATGACGATGATGCTAGCCTACGAAGATAAAAGACGAGCGTGCATATCCAAGGGTAGTAACCGAAGCAGCAGCTTGAAGACAATACCAATTAAGAAAGACGTTATATACCAGGAGCGACAATACATTCCTATTAAGAGTGATGACCTACTATTCGGGGCGAATATGGTCAGGATGGCCGAGTTGTGGGATCTGAAAGCGCCCATACCACATAAAGTTTCCTAAGAAATTGGCAACGTCAGAGCTCTACTCACACGAGACAAGTTAACATTGCCGGAGCGAAAGTTGCCTTCTTCTCGTATTAGCAGCAGGCCAAGCAACATCACTATCACATTCTTTTAAGTTTCTATATCTGAAAAACCCATCCTCAATCCCACATATATATGTATATGTAACAGACCTACATATGAATTATAAATAAATAAGGCAACTACAACAGCCTCCTTCGTCTAGGTTTCATTCTTTCAAAATTATCTATAAGCATAATCAATCCACTTCAGGCCACTGTCCTATTTACCAGGGAGTCTGAAAACTCTCTCGTACAAAATGTTACGCAAGGAGGGAATTCTTTATGGGTGTTATGCCCATGATAAAGGGTTTTCCAATAAGAGGTGTTATTTTGATATTCAAAGAAAAATGCCATTTTTTGAGATAAATGATCGGATCTTTATTTCGTCGTTAATAATGGAAAATAACATCAGCCAAATGACCACCACGACCACGCCTACAGGACCATATCCTTTTCATGAAATTTTCCATAACCAACTCGCGAAGTGGCTGCCCTATGTCCTCGATAGCCTCACGAATTCCATATTTGAGGTCTTGAATCGACGCTGGGCTATTGGCGTAGACCTTCTATTTCACGTGGCCCCAAAGGAAGAACTCGCAAGGTGTTAAGTCACAAGATCTCGGTGGCTAATTGTGATCACCTCTTCGAGAGATAACACGGTCCGGAAACTTTTCCCGTAAAAGATCAATGGTTTCGTTGCTTGTATAGCACGTAGCGCCGTCTTGTTGAAAGTAAACGTTATCCAGATCAATACCATCCAATTCCGGCCATAAAAAATCATTAATCATCTGTCGATAGCGCAATCCAGTCACCGTAACTGTTCCTCCAGCCTCATTTTCGAAAAAGTAAGGTCCAATGACCCCGCGGGACCATAAACTGCACCAAACAGTCACAGGTTGAGGATAGAGAGGCTTTTCAACAATAACTCTTGCGTTTTCCGAGCCCCAGATGCGACAATTTTGCTTGTTGACGAAGCCATCGAGGTGGAAATGGGTCTCATCACTCAAGATGAGTTTTCGATGGAATTCCGGATCATTTTCATGCATTTCAAGGACCCAATCAGCAAAGACTCGACGTTGTTGATGATCGGCCGGCTTGAGTTCTTGTGTTAACTGAACTTTATAAGCCTTAAGACCCAAATTTTTATGCAAAATACGGTGTAATGACGTTTGTGGAATGCCTAATTCCAAAGAACGACGAGGAATGGATAAACCTGGTTTTCTTCAACACTTTCGGCTACAGCAACAATATTCTCGGCTGTTCTTGAGCACGGGTTTTATTCTTCACATCACTAACTTGTCCCGACAGCTCGAATTTTTCTACTAATTTCTGTATTGCGGTCCGACAAGGTGCTTCACGACGACCCAAAAATGTTCGAGTTTTACGAACCGTCTCTGCCACATTTTCCCCATTTTTATAGTGAATTTTAATAATTTCAATGCGTTGTTGAATTGTGTATCGTTCCATTTTTATTAATGGCGTAGTTTCTACTTGTCAAATGTCAAAAAATGACAGCTCCAAAAATGACATCAACCGAAATAGCGAGCTAATTAAAATAACACCTCTTATTGGAAAACCCTTTACAGTGACCATTACAAACTTGAGAAGAAAATACAGTCTGTCGATGACTTCGTCACCTTCAAATGCAACATAAAGGCCTTTAACAGTTTTATTCCGTCATGTTTTCTTGGCAGAAGAACAAATCAAATCAAACTTTTGTCAGTTTTACATAAGAACACTGCAAATATTTTAGAATATTAGGACTCCGTTGCGGCTCTCATGTGGTAGTGAAGGAGTCTGTTTCAAGGCTTCTGTATGTAGTATTCTCGAGGGTTTTGATTGCCTCCATAACAAAAATTACAATCAAATTTTTTTTTTCTTTTTATAAGATGTATATCGTTCAAAAATTATAGGGTGATTCATAAAATTTTAACCGCTTATACTTCCAAAACGACAAACCTAACCCGTCTGTTCCCTCTTCATCAAAACAATTTATTATTCCTCTCAACAACCCCTATCCTTTTTGCCTGCTGGATTTTGTGATACTGATCACCCTATATAGAATACATAACATGGAAACAATAAATAATAATAATTAAAACGCGTGACACCAATTCATTTCAGACTCTCTCTCACACTTATGTGTTGTGTAAAGTGTCAAAACCGACGCCATTATAAGTGTGTACACGCGCTATTCTAAAAATTTCAAGTTTTTCGAGAAAATTGTTTTATAATAAATTGCGCGTTCAATGAGAAATTTTCGTCCTCCCATCATCATCATCAACATCACCATCGCCACCATCATCATCATCATCTAAAGCGAGTTGTTTCATTTGTGCCAGCATCACTGTCTCGAGTAATCTTCTACAGCACCTGAGTGTATAGTGCGCATCACTGCACTTCAAAAGTGCTAATTCTCTTCATTTCTCTGCCAAGAACTTCATATCATGGTGACTGATTATTGAAACACGGAAGTCATGTTTAAGAGTAGTAATTTGTGTAGGGCTGTGACTTTTTGAAGATTTCCGTGCCGTGCCGTCTGTGTTCCTCTTTATACTAAGTAGAAGCTCTCCGAATGCGCTAAAATGTGCTAAACACTAGACCTATAAATATTGTGCAGCGCCTTCCTTCATTATTTGTTTAAAAAAAAATCTGAAATTATTCGAGGCAGCCAATCATCTAATTTGTTCAATATTCTGTAAACGTATGTAAATGGGAAAGGATGAAGAGGATCTGGGGAGGGGGAGGGTAATGCGTAACCAACTGAACATTTTTCTCATCTGGTTGAAAGCGTTTTTCCCCAATAGCAGCAGGCAGGTATGTATTAAGTACTTCAGGGAAATTCCAATATCCAGTTACACAGCAGTAACAGAAATTCCCAAATAGCGTTGAGTTGATTTTTTTGCAACCCAAAACAAACAGTGCACAGGACTATAATCATTTGAGCATCACCTGGATTCAATCAACAATAGAAAGGGATGTGGCATCATCATCACGATCATCATCATCATCATCACAACTGCGTTTTTTTTTTCTCCCTTTGGCACTATATTCACACTTAAGTGCAAGGTGGCAATTGGAGCAGCGAGGTGACAATACTGGAGCTAAGCTACCAAAAGCACCAGTCAGCAGCAATCCCTTATTTTACTACCCTCTCCGATGAATGTACTGTATTGAGTACAGAGTACCAAGTCACAGTGCCTTTTGTTATCTGAAGCAGTTTTGTCAACATTTTGTCTACTTTTTTTTTTGCAGATTTTGCCTGGATGCTGCACAGCAGCAGCGTTCTGTTGTTTCTGTTCAACGTTGCGAGCCATTTCATTTCGATTTGTTGACTGATGGCATTTGAGCTTGGCTGATACCTATAGGTTGGTAGTACTGTTGTCTGTGCAATGATTATGTGTTGTAGGAATCATCTTGTTTGATTGCTTCTCATTATCGCGATGGGTGCATCCATCGTGGAAGGAATTAATAACTGTCTTCTTTTATTATGGAGTTTCAGCTCTGGTTCAAAAGAGTAACTACAAATAGGCAAGTAATTAGAGCGAATACCAAGCATGAATTATGCGCACTTCAGATATATTTCTGCTATTGGAACTGCTTGATTTTGATTTTTATTTGTTTCGATTTTTACATCATGTATAAATGTTTTTAAGTACATGTATAGGTGTTATGCATTGTTAGGTACATAAATAAATTTATAATATGGAAAAAATTACACTGCAGCAAGGAATTTTATTATACGAAACTCGAGGATATATTTAAAAGGGTTTTCAAACCTCATATAATACTTGAAAGCATAAAACTTAGCAACATAATGCAGGATTGATGGTAAGGTGCTGCTGGTCAACAGGGGATTCGAATTTCAATCGCTGGTGATTAAATTTTTTTCAGATTCTCACATACCTTTAGTGGCAGAAATTCCCATAAAACTAGTCAAATTTTAAAGTAGGTTGGATATGTTGTATTAATTAAAGGATCATTTTATAACAAATCGGTCAAAATTCGTACTTTCCCAACCCGACTCGACCATCACCAATTTTGTTCCGCTTTTGCTGAATGTTAAACAGTTTTGAGATAAGATCACAAGAAATTTTATTGTTGTCCTATAGTGCATGTTGCCTTAATTAAAGGCTGTTGAAATCCTTAAAATTCGCCTATTTTTGGTGTGTTATATTCAAAAAATCCTAAATTTGGAACTTATTATCACAGAGGCATGGCCTATTGCTTATTGTAAAGGGGAAAGTATCTACAATGTGTTTCAGGGAAAGTATATATAATAAAAAGAATGCCATTTATAAGAAAAAAAGTTTATTTTACAGAATTTAAAAAGCACAATATGTTTTCTAGGTTGACTTCCTCTATCATTTGTTCTGAAAATTAAACTTTCACTTTTCTCATAATATGAAAATATTAATAACTTTAGAATGGGATATGAGCTAATTCTATCTATAATATAAAGGACCTTTAACGGAACACATTTTAGGAGAGAGAAAAATGATATTCTTGGTGTAAAAATTTTACTGGATGGATAAAAGATAACACATCAAATTCCTATGAAATTTTATTCAAAAATAACCAGACCTCTACATTAACGAAAAAATTCTCTTCCCTAAACCTATTGAGATCCCAACTTTAACAGTTTAACTAACAACGTTATGAGCATTAATTTAAAAATAAAATAAGAAAAAATTAACAGGATGCTTTTTGAGATATTCAATGATAAAAGATATTCTTATTGTCTTCATTTTTGGTTTTTTCTTCTAAAAGGCATCCTTTTTTAAATTTACCCTGGACGATTGTATTTTCCTCTTTTAAAGCTAATGATCATGCATCTATGTATGATAATTAGAATTTTAAGGATTTGAAAGTCCTTTAATTCAGACAGCATGCATCCCGGGACAAATAAATAACTAGTTCTATTCTTATCTCATAACTACTTAACTTTCAGGAAAAGAAGAATGAAATTGGTGATGGTGAGTTTGGAATATACCATATTCAACTTATTTTGCCTGGTGCTGATGGAATCTTTCCAGGCCTACTTCAACAAGGGCTGAAAGAGTTACTGCCAAATCTAATCAAGATCTTTAGAGCAAGTTATACTCTAGGGTATATACCAAGGATGTGGAGGGAAGTTAAGGTAGCATTTATACCTAAAGGGAGAGGGCGTTCACCTCCACTACCCAAATCCTACAGTCCGATCAATCTAACTTCATTTTTCCTCAAAACAATGGAGAAAGAATTAGACAACCATATTAGGAGCGGTGTACTCAAACAGTCACCGCTACACCCAAACCAACATGCTTACCACAACTGCCATACATAGTCTTGTCCTAGGACTAGAAAAGACGGTAGAGGATAAAGAGACAGACCTATGCGCCCTAGACATCGAAGGAGAAGGAGCATTTGACAATACCTGCTTGAAGCCATTGAGAATGCAGCTACCAAAAAAGGTAACGAACCTTCCTTGATAAAATGAATAAAAGCTATAATTGAAAGACGGAGAATCACAGCTAACCTGAGGGAGGACTCTATTACAGTTGTGGCTGCCAACGGATGTCCCCTCTATTATGGACGCTGGTTGTAGATGATATCCTACAGAAGATGACCAACTTCGGCTATGATAATCAGAGATATGCAGATGACCTGGTCATTACAATTAGGGGCAAACATGATCAGATAATCTCTGATCTAATGCAGCGGAATTTCACGATATTGCCGAATTTGACTTCAAGGGTGTGAGGTTAAGCTCTGGTTACATTTCGTTTAGTGCGCATAGGAGAAATTCTATAAGGGATCAGGCTAGAAATTACGTCAGAGCAATGACCATAGAAGTAGTGATAAAAGGGACAGACATCCGACATTACTTACGTCGGTGCTCTAGGGAATCATTAGTTGCTATTGATATGTCATCGTTAATAAGCCTTCTTTTGGATTTTGTCTAACGCGGACAATCTAACCCCTTCTCAAATATGGGAGTCATATTTTACTCTAGGCCTGATATGAGACTTATAGATTAGCGCCAAATCTGATGGAATAAAATATTTCTTGCATCTTTGCAAGAAGCCCAGGCATTTCATGGCATTTTTGTCAATACCAAAAATATGATCAGACCAACTAAGATATTTCAATGCCTAAGATATTAAGAGATAGTGAGTTCGAGATATCTTCTACATCGATGGAAATGGGTTGAGTGGAAGTTGAAATAAGTTTCAGTGACAACAGACAACATTGTATTTTGGAAGCATTAAACAAGACCCGATTCATTCTGCCCCAAGTGAGTAGTTTAGTGAGTTGAATATGTGGTTTTAAATCTGTGAAATCAAGGGTGCTGTCGTTTGTAAAACTATGAATATAATTGAAAGTGAGAGCCAGCATCATAGATCATTAATAAAAACGAGGAAGAGAGTAGTAGAGAGCACAGAACTTTGCGGTACACCGGCACGAATTATAAGACGGTCCGAAGTAACTCTGTCCAATATAACTTGCATTTAACGGCGGGAGAGAAAACTTTCAATCCATTTTAAGAAAAGAGGGTCTAGATCTAATGCTTGAAGTTTAGCTAAAAGAGCAGGATGCCAGACTCTGTCAAAGGCCTTTGAGATATTTAATACGATGATCTCAGATTCACCAAAATTATGGATACAATGATTCCAACGCTCGGTAAGAAATATTAGTAGATCTCCAGTAGAGCGTATTGGCGATCGTTAACAAGGTGATTTGTTTCTAGATATTTCATCAATTGGGTATTGATGAGTGTTTCGAAAACCTTCGAGAATCGAAGTAAGGTATTGACTGAACATGTGCAAGTTTCCATGTCAAACTAAAGGCTCCTGTCGAGTAGGACAGGTGAAATAGTTTGCGTAAAGTTTTAGCTAAAAAAGATGCGCAGCACTAGAGTACCACGGGCGAAATACCATCAAGCCGAGCAGTCTTAAATATATTGCGACCTGCGAGGCCTTTGTAGACCTCTGTTGTGAGAAGGATAACCTTGCAAAGAAGGTGGTAGTACCTACCGAAGAACTGATGAAGTTGTTTTTGACTGTTTTAACAAGAGACCAGAAACGCTGAATAATGGATTTGCAATTGTGACGTGCTTCTCTACAGATCTGTCTCAATTCAGCAGTTTATATACCTGAAATTCAGCTTCCTTGTTTAATTGGCTATAACAGTCATTGTTAAACCAAGATGAATTGTTACGTTTAATATTCTTGCATCTGTGGTGAATGATGCCATGTATACATACGAGAATTAAAGGATTGATTTTTTTTTTTTTTTTTTTTTTTGTACGACAGAAACTCCTTTAATTTTTGTAAATTTCTTTCCGAGGAACTATTTTAAATCATGTTGGATTTAACAACTTCTCTTAAGGCAAAGATCAGATCATATGCAAATGATAAGAAAATAACTTTTATTCAAATTCTTACAGTAAGTACGTATTTAGATATAATCCAGTTCCTTTGTTAACTCCTCCAGTTTGGCAACAAACTGTATTACATCCAGCAAAATGTTTCACAAGATACTTTGACTCTGTCCTCATTTACTTCTTTTAAACTTCTTCTTAACATAGGTAAAAGCTAAATTCATTCAAAATCGTAATAGCAAAAACTTCTATCATATGGTTAACAATCATTTTATACTTTATGCAAAAAAAAATATATTTTCTATATGTCCTCATCGCATCCCCCTTAACATCAATTAGGAACTATACTTACTCCCCTTTTACCCATATAAGACTCTTATTAACGACAAGTAAAAAATCACCAGCCCTGCACTATAAAAAAGAAAAAAAAATTCAAGAGCTCATTACTAGAAACCGCATCTTACCACCCCATTGCACAACATCGAAATCGTACATCAAAATTCATAGGATCATTTGCGACCCCTTAAAATCGCTCAATCCCCTCTTTAGAGTCACATTAACTTTGAGGCAAACTAACATATTCGGCTTTTCAACACTCGAACATAACCAAAATTCCCTGCTCTCTAGATTACTCTCCTCACTTCATCCTCCACCCACATTCATAGCACCCCCTGACAAATATTGTATATGGGGGAGGAAGAGGGGTCTGTAGATCGTTAATATCCTTACTAACCCTCATTTGAGCACACAATCAAGTTAGAGTCCATCCAAGGTATAGCATATTGCAGCAACTCTGTGATCCTAGGCTTCCGTATAGAGTTAGGTATGATATTCTCCTTTGAGTTTGAAGTTCATGGACTACATACCTACACATATATGTATAATGCATGCATATGATGGGTGTGGGAGTATAAAACGCACCCTCTTCTCATTGAGAAAAGTTGGCAGATTATGTCTATGTGCGGATTTTCCTAAGAGATGAGATTTCCCTATGGTCCGGGGTTGGTGCACAAAGTGAATCTCAGTGAGTTTAACGTTTGCCTAGGTTGGTTAGCTTAATGTGACTCTATCAGGCCTGAAGCGAGCCCGTTCGTTAATTGAATTTGATTTGAAATTTTGAGGAAATTTCATTTCACAGAGAAACCAGGATGTAGGATTCCGGATGGAGTGAATATACATACATATACGTATGCAAAATACATTTTTTGGGTAACTCTTTCTTGGAAAGCCAACCCTTCGGCCGCCAGGATATATTAGCTTAAGAGGTAAAGTTGCACGTAAAATATAGAGCCAACATAGATATACCTTTTTGTTTCTACTTCTGATTTCATTGTTGCACAAAGGGGGAATCTTCCCCCAGGATATGTGTATCTCTTGAGCTATTTAGTAACTTTAGAAGGGATTTTCGAGAATATGTTTTATGTCCAATTTAATTTTTAGCCTCACTGGTTTGATGGCAAATTTATTAGCAATGCCGTTTGTGGGATTATGGGCTGTTAAGAGCTATCATCCGAGGTGTGGAAACGTGAGATTATTGAAGGGGGATATTTTTATATATTAAGCTAGCGGTTATAAATTTGGATTTAGTTTTATTATATGAAGGAACTAATTCCTATCAATGAATTTATAATTTTAGCATATTGAATGTAGAATTTAATAGAAAATTTCATGAATGGTTTATTATTATTATTATTTTTTTTCTCTTTGTAACGAGCGACAAGTATAGTGAGGTATATAGCGGTTTTAAATTTCATTTCAGCACATGTATTCTATGGACTGGGTATATACGCTCTTCAATTTTAAAATATTAAATATTTACAGAAATCATAAACAAAATGTTAAGTTAGATATTTGACACCTAGATGGCACTATCGCTAACTAAACCCAAGAGTTACAAGCAAGTCACACTTGTTTTGAGATCGTACATTTAATTGGCAGCAACCAGTATAATCACTATGGTTTAAACCGATCAATATAATAATAATCGATCTCACTCCCACTTTCTAACTGCTCTTTTTTATGTATTCAATAGTCGTTGTAAACTATTAGACACGAGATTACATTACTGGTATCCTTTGTTATGAAAGCTTTTGCAAACACATTGATAATTTTCCGTCAGCATGAATGAATTTCTTGTCACAGAACTTTCTTTGACAACATCAATACCAGTGCCCTAATAATTGGTATAAGGCTATGAAATCAAGTAAAGTGAACGACAATTTTCCCAATCTAGAAAATGGCATATTCTCTCTAAAGCGTTACGTATTTATGATCCGTTAGGATTTCTAGCAAGGGTTACAGTAAACATAAAGATATTCTTTCAACAACTTTGATTAGATCATGATTGAAATATGAACTGATACATAAATTGAGACAATAAAATTATCTTCAATTGCCGTTGTGATCAGTTCTCTAGAAATTAAATCTCCAAAGGTAAGTACCCCCGCACAAATAATGGGGCTGGTGTCGGTGTTTTCTTCCTCAAGCATGCCATCGAGTTGGCGTTGACAAGGAAGTTGCACTAAAATCTTCCAAAATGAGGTATTCGCCATTTCAATGGTAACGCGACCGACGGAAGATCTTTATATGGAAATCAAGGCAACGGACATCACTATCCTTTCACATAGTCAGGCCATCCTAATGGCTGTGAGTAGCCCTGGAATAACATTTGAGTTGCTTGGGGACTGCAAGAAGTTTTTTGATAGCTTTTGTATTTATAACACGGTATTTCTACAACAGAGGCCTGAACACATGAAAATTGAGAGAGCGGACTCACTAATTAGGTCCGACTCTACCATTCCCCTTTTTGGGATCAAAGCCTGTTGTTAGCGTTGTTACCTCAACGATCAGGTTTCTCATCAAAACGGACATTCGTGCAAAACAGCAGCCAGCAATGGGCGAACCAGAGTGCTTGTATGTGTATAAAACTGTTTCTTGATGGAGGCCAAATAGAAAGTTGTCGAACTGTTTCTTGGGGTTCAGGAGAAAAACTGTAACACTATTGTCGACTGAACTAAGCACTTGCTGAGCGCTTTTCTGGCCTTACCTCACCGGAAGTTTTCGGTAAGCTATTTTGTTATGCAGGACAGCACACTGACCCACCTTGGCCTCCGTCTATGGGAATTTTGTCGTTCACACTGTCTTTGAAAAGTAGATAAAAGAAGAACGCTAGAAATGTTTGCATCGGAAAATTAAATTAATTTTAATCACTAGCGGGTTCTCTTCGTACAAAAGATCTACATATACCGGATGCCGACTATTGGGTGTTACATCCGGAGGCTATGTATAGGTCCTGCTTAGACAATCGAAAAATTGTATGGATGGGCAGGAGGTAATCCTAACTGCTTACGAGATATCAAGACTTAAAGATATTTGGTATATTTTTATAGATTACCCTGTATCTTCTGAATGTTACACCCTATGATGATTATTTAAAAATTCTTAGATAGATAATCGTTGAACCTTTCCAATGATCTAATTTTTTCCCGACTTCTCTCTTTACTTTACTAATCTTTGTCAAGAGCCACATCATCAACACGAATTTTTCATACTGAACTTAAGAAGGTCAAAAGAAAAATTCATAGACCATTGAAAAGGTCCAACGATTGCCTATCTAATAAATATTAAATTATAATCATAGGGTGGAACATTCAGAAGTTACAGGGTGATCTATAAAAATACACCCCAATATCTTTAAGTCCCATTATCTCGGAAACCGTTACGATTTCCTTCCCCAAATCCATACTATTTTTTTTTCTCGGCATAACCTATCCATAGCCTTCGGGTATAACACTTGATATTTTGCAAACTTGTTAGGACTTCGAAAAACGTTGGTAGAGGAATGTTAAATATTCACCTAAACTCCCCATAAATTTATTTTCCAATATCCAGCTTATCCGTTGAGGAGTTACCATTTCCTGTCCAGGAAGGAACAAGATTTTGTTCCTTTCAGTATTAATTAAAACCTAAAATTAATTGCCAACATCTGTTAAAGCTTTTATCAAACTTTTTTTTTTATCATTACATTTTATTCGAAAAAAACTAACAACCTCCCGACATTCTTTCCTTGAATGATTTTTATGTAATTTCCTTCTGTTTATCAATAATTATCAGTGCACACTGCAAGGATAATAATTTTGCAATTTGTCTCCATCCCTTATTATGACTACTACCGCAAACTACTACATACACAAGTCCATACGCGTTCATTAAATCTGTGAACCTTTTGCAAGAATTGACTTCCTTGATTGTCGCCTAATGAAGTGTAACGGGCGGTGTTCTTCTTGCCTAACGTCCTTAATTCCAACACGTCAAGGCATTAAATGTGTTGTTTCAGTTCTTAAGATGGATTGGATGGGGTCCAGCTGGCAGATTTGCTTGGATTTTCCGGGATTTGTTATTATTGGTGTTCCGTGTGATGGGGCGGGATGAGTACCAAATCACGTGTACAAGAAGGATATATTATGGGTTACCTTATACATATATATAATTAGATACTTTTATATATATATATTATGTATGTAGTAGCAGAGAAGAATTATTGTGGACTAAGACTACAGAAATTGCCAGAATTTTACCTCATCCTCTTCCTTCTTTTCCTTCCTCTTCTTCCTCTTACTTAATTTATTATTAGGGACATAAGGGTGGTCGACTGGGCGGAAAACGAAATTAATTAACGATATTAGAGCAGATTAGGGGGAAGATTATTAATGCTGATAGAATTCCGTTCCTTGAAATGAAATCTAGAAATAATCTCGACAGTCTTTCTTGTCCAAGAAAAGTGTTGTTCTTCAAGGAGGAGTTATTAAGGATATGAAAAATTGTAAGGCATTTTAATGGGATCTTGACGTGGTCGTGGGAGTTCATCAATCATTAACAACTGAGAGTCTCATTATTTATGGAATGCTTGTTGGTGTAGACATACCGACATACCGGTTTTCTAAAATAGAATTGTGCTTTTATATTTTTGTAGCAGTTAGCACAATTTAGAGATTTTTGTTGTTTGTAAAGAGAAAAAAGTGTAAAACGATTTTCATGTGAAGCAAATTTGAATGATGTTCCTCTGCTGATCACCGGACTCAAATTGCCGGCCGATTATGGATTCATGGAGTGTGGTATATTATTTGGTGGAGATATGTACCCATTCAACATCATAACAGCCCCTCTTCAACATAGCAGGAGCAGCAGATATAATTAATCATCTAAATGTCCATCTTGTTTCTAATAGGCGCCGACCGTAGAAATTTTCTCAAAATCATTAAAGGGTTACCGGATCGGGGATTCATCATTCCTAAGTGAAAAAATCCTGATTATTCAAGATGTCGTCCAGTCCCAAAGTGTTTGTGCAATAGAAAAAAACTTTGTTCGGCTGAGATTTTGAAAAGGTCAGTATTCTCGATATTCACAAAATTTTGCATAACGGTACATAATGAGCTATCAATATTAAAAATAGCCTCATCTAGAGCTAAAAATCAAACTTGGCGACATTTTTTTTTTTCAGATTTTCGAAACTCTATACCCAATATAATTATTTGAATTAAAAAATTTCTTTCTCCAAATTTCTGTTTTTATTTACTACATAATACAATTTCGAAATTCAGTTTGTTGCTGTAAGGTATTCGAAATTCGAATTTCGAATTTATAAATTTATAAAATTTATATTTTCGAAACTATTGGGGTTTCTACCTGTTTGAGATATAACATTTTCGAAATCTCAAGGACTTTGGCTTTTAAGAAATTCAATTTCCTGAGTTTGCGCGTTGAGATTTTAATTTAGTGATATTAACTATCATCATCTCGTAACCAATATTGTCATACCGTGGAGGACTAAAGCAAAACATGCGATATCTAAGCACTTAATGAATTTTGTTTTTTAAAAGAAGTCATTTCTAAAGTGAAAAGTAACCGCCAAATGTGCTAAATTGCTATAGCAAGTTAATGGAACTGTACAAGGAAATTTTAAATGCACATTACTACGTATTTGTAGAGATTCAACCACAATCAATGTTTTTCCTTTTTATGAAATTTTGTGTTAGTTGGCTGCTGCAATTAACAGATGGCGCTAGATATTTTTGTTTCCACTTTCCTAAAAATTTTCATTTTAGCGAGAACTTATAATTCACCTTTTCTATTTATTTTATAGTTAATTATAACTTCGTGACTCACTGGCTATATCCTCTCAAATCTCTAGGTATTCTTGGTATCTCAGTTTAAGCTGAGGTTCACGCTAAACTAAATTTTAGTGAGTCTCCATTATCGAGCCGTTCTTTTAGCAGCTAAAATATGACAGCGGAGACTCAGAGATAAGAGATATTAAAAAAAGTCGAGAAAGAAGGATTTTTATTATTTTAATCTCTTCTTTGATGGTTTCACATTTTTTTTCTTTTTCGTTGTTAACATATCTCAGCACTTTACCAAGAATTATTTTTACCGTGCTAAAAAATGGCCCGGAGCGATAAATTCAAGCTAAATTGGTTAGAGTTCTCTTGGTAGTGCCAGCTCTAATCAATAATAAAGAACAACAAGCCAAATTTACCGTATGAACTTTAGTACTGGTCTCGCTAAAATTCAGGATAAATTTTCACCAAAAGCTTTTAGCGCGCTAAATTTTATATGATAATTTAGTTTAGCATGAACCTCGGTAGTAGATTTTAGGGAATAATGTGAATTTAAATGAAACTTCGTACCTGCCTGTAACTAGCTTAACAAAATAATGGCAAATGAAATACGCTAATGGCTAATTACTGTGAAAAATATGACCAAAAAAATATTAAAATTGTTAAATTAAATTTAGTAGGTGCTAATGTTAATTCCATTGCTAAATAAAGATAGAAAAAATAGAAAAAAAACATAAATTCAGAAGTAATTTACATAGGCACCAATCAATTAACAAAAATTTCTCTCCACATACCAATAATAACTATACATTTTAATTCGTTTGATGTTTACTTAAAAATCATCTTTTCAAATATTCTGAAACTTTGATTGAATTACAATTATTTCTCAAAAGCAATAATTAATATTTTTATAATATCAAATTAAAACATTATCAAAACAGTTTTCTGTCAGATGATGGTGATCATCATCAACATTGACAGACTTCTACCCTATACCTATATCTAACCCACTTAACCACCCCCACTAAATCAAACAGTACTAAACGCATGTGTTCAATTGTTAGATTGAGTCCCTCACCTCATTTCTAAAGCTCTGGGGAGGAATATTTATTATGTCACCCTCTTGTTTGCGCATAGTGATGTATTTCGAGCGATTTAATTCCGACATTTTCCGCCTCTAACCTTGTTTATTCTAAAGGAAATTCCCTTGTGAGATTTGTTATAACCCTCTCGGTACTTGAAAGTAAGTATAAGCTTATGAATGTATGTATGTATGTACAACTTATCGTAGTTACCCCATATTCCCCTATATAAAAAAAATATATATTTTTGATGCATTACCTTATGGATAAGAAGTAAATTGCTCTATAAAAGTGTACTTTAGTAATATTAGTAGGATTTATGTGATATTTTGTTGGTGATATTGTTGAATAATATGTTCGATAAAAATTTTTGGCAGAATTTCAGACTTGATTTATAAAAATTATATTATAGTAATGTCTTGAAAAATACATTTAAATACTTAAAAAGGACGATGCATTAGCATGTCGAAATGCAGTTAAAAGAGTCCTTAAAATGGCTTCAACTATTTAAGAAATGTTTTTCCAAATATTATTTGGTACATTTCGTATTGCTCGGTGTGACGACAAATGAGCGCTATAAGCAAGTACGATTTTTAAGTTTCAAATATTTTTAACGACCTCCTTACTTTTTTATTCTTTCAAAACATTTGTACTCCTGCAGCGTAAACTCCATTCTTTATATCTCTAATTTTCTGTGGCGCTAGAAACTACGACACTAGCTCCTTATCCTATTTCCTGTCTATCTACTGGGCCGCACCACCGGCTTTCGCTTTACTTTGACTTTTTATTCAATCCTCAATCTCAAAGTTGAATGGCCATTTTAGGCCCGACATCAACAGATATGAGAGATATCTTAAACGATTCATTATGATACTCTGAACATATTTTATTAACAATGTTTATTTCAATTAAGTGGGGGAAACCTTGGAGTTGGTCAAAGTTTGATCTAGCACATTTTGAAAAATCTAGTAGAGAATCGAATTGCTTAGGTCCTGAGAAGAAATTTGAGTACCCGCACTTTTTTTTTATTCGAACTGAGGTACAAATTTTCGCACTTTAGATCCGCTCTAACTCGGTTATGTCCGATCAGAAAAATGTTCGCCTCAGTTCATTACCAGCTACAATTCGTGGGAAAACATTTTTCCCTGCATACTTTTCGGGTGGGGGTAGGAACTTCCGGCAGGGGGTAGTTCCAATACGACATGTTACATATCAAATTAAAGATCTCGCCATGTATTAACGGGTGGTGTACTTTTTTCCCAATTCAGGAAACTTTCTCAGGACGTTTTTGCCGTCGGAAAACCCATTTTCATGCACTCGGGTCATATACACCCCAGTTACTACATTTCACATTTGCAGTTCTTTCTTCCATACCCATTAGTGCCCTGTTGTGAAAATTTTTCTCATAGGAAGTTAAATTCCACGTCGCACAATCAGGAGAAGAATAAAAGTCCACTTTTTCCCCCATTAAAGTCATTAGACTACATTCGATCGTCCAAGCTTTCCCCCGCTTAATTGAAATAAACATTGTTAATAAAATATGTTCAGAGTATCATAATGCATCGTTTAAGACATCTCTCATGTCTGTTAATGTCGGGTCTAAATATATATAAAAAGTGGGCTTTCTGCTTTATAATTGGAAATGTCTACATTTTACTGTTAGAACTTAGATTTGAGTATAAATTTACTTTATTTTTATAGCTAAACTTACAAGTACTTTGCAGTCGAAAATTGTGCTATTCTTGGTTAGAACGTACACGCAAATTTTAATTAAGTGAAAACTGAAGTAAATGCACTGGTAGTTTTGGATTCCTGGTTTATACAACGATCGCTAAAACTGTCACACTTATTTTTTAAATTGCTCAATGTTAGTATCAGGATGTGATTATCACAGTTATTAGGTCAGAGATTCATAAATATTGGAACACACACTTATTATCAGAAAATTGTTATGTACAATTTGTCAAGAATGTTATATATTGTATACAACAAATATATGGGTATAAGTAAAAAGATGATGTATGTAATATATGCACCCAAAATTAGAATATATTAAATTAGATATGTAAATAAAATATTTTCAAGTGGGTGGTACTCACCGACCTATTGGCTCTTGAGAAATTAGCTTTAAGCTAATGTTAAGACCCTTTGCTTTAATTCTTGATTAAAACAATACTTTATTCCCGTCGAGTTATTAGTAAATTTGGTTTCAGTCAAGACCCGAGATACAATGCTTTAAATCAGTCAAGACCCGCCTTAAGGTGTTATCTTAACTGCAGTCAAAGATCGAAGCAAGATGCTTTATTTCAGTCAACGCCCGAAATGAAGCGTATATTAGTAAATTATTATTTCAGTTAACGCACGAAATAATATTCTTAAGTCAGTCAATACCCGCCTCAAAATATTTTGTTAATAAATATTGTATATCAGTCCAGGCCTGATGTAAATATTAGTCCCTATCTTGCCATCCTACCTCAAGCGATGCCAAGTGCAAAAAACATATCGAGACAAATCATTTTGTGGTTTGAATATCACAAAAAAATGTTTCTTACATTTTTTCTATAAAAAAGCAATTAAGATTTCGCTGAATATTTATTTACCCTGTAGCCATTTTCCCAGCACCATTGTTTGAAAAAGAAAATATCAGCTGTTAACCTTGGGTGCATTTGATTGGTACCATTAATAATCAGCATTCTATCTTTGTCTAACTTAATCTTAAATTTAGTAGAATGCAATATAAAAGTAAATGTCTATCTTAGTTGTACGATTAGTATTTATCGTGGAAACAATAATAGTTCAAAATAATAAATCTATAAAGTTTTCATATTACATCCATAACTACCTATTAAAATTTCACTAATTAGTGAACTAAATGAGAAACAAAAACAAAATTTTTATTGCACTTAAATATTTTTCTAAAATCTCTTATCCCACAGTGTATAACAGCCTAACAAAGTATGCTCAATAGGTACAGTTGTCCGCCATTATTACGTCACGATAAACAAAATACAACGAAATTGTGGAACAAATTGTTTCTAATGTGCATAATTGGTTGCGACGTCAATACGTAAAATTTAACACGGCAATGTCAAAAATGTAAAAATATTGAACATACCTTGTTAGTCCCATTACCGTTGATGGTATCTAGCAGGTACATATAAGATATGCTGACTAAAAAGCATTTATTTGGTTTTCAACTAGCTTTGATTTTAATTGTAAAAATCTGTAAGTAGTTTTATTAGAGCTGTTATTGATTTTTTTGGAAATTATGAGCTCTTAACGAAGATGCGGTTATTACAAAATTCATATACCTAACTCTAAGCAAAAAAATAAAGATCGTATTAAACTAAAGAAATAAATATCATTTCTTATCTTGGACTTTTTTCTTATCAGTCTTGAACAATTGGAGGTGGGTTGACGTTATCTCATAAACTAGAGCAAATAAAGCAAATCTGATATGTATTATAATAAAAACCAGCAACATAATCCCCTGGCCACAGAATCACTGTTCTCTATATTATCTTTAAGAAATTGCTATAATCGTAAATATATTTTCAACTTTCTAAACTCAATAATAAAAAGAAAAACATAAAAAATGCTACCCTCTAGCAACTTCCCGAAAAAGAGTACAAATTTTTTTTCTCCTACAAGCTAATAGTTTGCATACGGGTAGAACTTTGAAAGTTCCATTGATCTGAACTCAAAAATTTCGAATTTCGAAAATTTCTTTAACAAAAAAACAAAAATTCGAATTTTCGAAAGAATGAATTTCGTTTGAAAAACATTTCGAAATTCGAAATCCTTTGAATATAGAAACTTTGATAAAAAAAAAAAAAACAATCTCTAAAAAACTTCCTCTACCGACCCGCTCATTTCCTAAAAACAATCGTTATAATTCAATTCAATACGATTAGATTCAATTTCAAATTAAACAAAGTAGCTATATCCTACTAGAAGAAAATCAAACAATAATTATAAATAACACTAAATTTAAAATTCAACATTAAAGTTCTAAATCAAAAAGAAAAATATGTAAATATAATTTTAATTAAGATAATTAAATGGCTAGATAGAAGCCATGATGAAAGGTAAACTTAGTGAAAAGAGAAGAAAAAATAAATTTTATAAACTAAATTATATCGCACTCACATACATAGCAAGACTGCTGCAAACAAGACCCGAAAAACCTCAAAATCAACCATCTATGTACTGGTAAATACTGAAAAATTAGCCTCCTAAAAACTCTAAGTAATCGCTGGAATTGAGTTCCACATACAGCTTGAACAAAATAGGAGTTTTCATAGATAGCATATCTATGATGCGGAATGGACATGTTTAAGTTCCTTGAAAAATGCATGAAGGTCAGTTCAGATATGATGGCTTTTTGTTGTAAACTAGCTTGTGTAAAAAAATAATTTGAATGCAGATGAGCATCGTATTTAAAGAGCAGTCAGACAAATCATATCGAACAGGTGAGATATGCTGATAACGTCTCATCCCAAAAATAAATCTATTGCAGTCATTAAAAGTTACATTTAACTTTCGAGCGCATGTAGAATCTAAATTCGGAAATACAAAACAACTCGCTGTAAAATAAAGTTGGAGTCAAATTTATACAACCTCCATACTCACAGATCTGTGTAGTACATCAGCAGACAACCACAGCCGATGCAGTCCCGTATAATTTTTAGCAACGGTACTATGAACTTGGTCACAACAAGTCATAACAAGCGTTAAGAAAAACTCCGAATCTCTTAACTGTATTTACATACGTCAGATTGACCGCGAGTTCAGAGAAACAGGGGGATGTCCGACACAACAGACAGTTTTGATTGTCTTCTGCGTACCTATCAATTCTATACAGATCCGATTTTATGCAGTCGACACAATTTTCGATCAGACCTATAGGCTAACTGAAGTATAACTGGACATCATCGACGTAAAGATATATATTACTATACTTGATGTTTTCAGGGAGGTCGTTTATATAAAAGCTGAAAAGAAGGGGACCCAGTATAGAACCCTGCGGTATCCCCGAAAACAATCGAAGTAAACAGTAAACTAGGCCGATGGTCAACGACGATCACTTGTTGATATCTCTCAGTAAGAAAGTTGGAAATGAAAAGTACGACCGAGAAAGTGTTCAATAAATGAAAGTTAGTACTTAGTTAGTAATTTTCCAAAATAAGTTTAAGATATAAAAATCAAAGAAATAAAAAATAATTTAGCACAATCTTGACATTAAGTATAGACTGAAAGAAAAAGAGTGGAATAATAAGGACTGGACCTCCGCCAATTTCAATGTAAGTTCTATTACATAATCTGGCGAGGAAAAATTCCTCCCAACACCACCCTACTGTTCTTAAACAATCACCATAACTTTCTTTTATATATGAACATGAGAGCTCTTAACGAATAAAGTCTTCAACATTTAGTGATTCTAGGGACAAAAAATAATCTAACGAATATCCACACTTATTCATATCTATTTCGTCTATTACTTTATCCAGGAGTATAAATTTCTAAAGGCTCTAAGTATGCATCTAATCCCACCATAGAGCCTTGTGGTCTCTAATTAAATTACAAATAAAGAGAAATTATAATTTTTTAAGTGATTTGACCCTCACAAATTTATACAGCACCCTCGAACGAGCGACCCCAACAAATTTCTGTATTGCATTCATTCTATACGTTTTTAATTTTGTACCCCTAGCACCTACTACCTACCACCACCTACCACCGCCACCTATAACTACTTATTATGACGCAACAATTATTTGTCTTATTAACGCGGACAACGAAATCCAGTTTGTGCTTCATGCTGGTTATAATTATGAGAAAATTTACACTTAATGCACTTCACACCTTGTGTTTGGGGTCGGTTGTACTTAATTGCAATTGCAACGGTAATTCATTGTGCAATTTTTTAATTACTCGCCGCATGAAGCTTTCCGTAATAAATTTATGCACATGAAGGTAAGTATGTAGAGAGTAAGAGATGTTGGTGCACCTTCCCCCCTCCCCCCCAACCCTTCTTTTTTGGAGTTTTGTTTACGCTTCGTTATTGTCACTGTAATTTCCAAGTGGAAAAAAACTGTATGCCGCTGAATACATATGTGTAGGCGTCAAGGAAGACGACGCAGTATGTATGCCCAACGGTAGAACATGGAGATGTCCTTAAAAAAATTACAGAGAGTGCTAAATTACAAGAATTGCTTCTTAATTATGAAGCCGCCTCCACATTAACTAACAATAGAAGAGCTCACTTGCACGCTACAATGATTCTCCATAAGGAGTGGTAATGGGCTCGACTAGTATGTAGAAAGTACTAGGACAACAGAAAAAAAAAACAAATTCTGAATAAAAAAAAATAAATAAAAAATTTAAAAAAACCAAGACGAAGTCTTGACGAGTGTGAAAGGATACCATCCCTCGCTACTAGTTCTCCTGTTTTATATATGAAGTATAAGTGCCTGCTTCATATACAGTACAGAGTCTTGGGGATCTTCTTTAAGGACCCAATTAGTGGCTCTCGCATATACTCTTAACACACTCCCTTAGGGCTTGCAAAAAAAAAAAAAAAAGGACTTCTAATTCAGTCAGTTCTCAGCGCATATGTGCCTGCTGCCGTCTGCAATGTTGCTGCTTTCAATGAGCAAATATATGTGTGTAGTAAGTTAGGTACATATATGTACATATGTAGTAGATATAGTGTCCCAAGATTTACCTATTCGTGTCAGCTCAGGTGAGGCACTTCTAATATCACAATTAAGGTTCTTTTGGACGCAGGTGTGATTTCAGAATCAATTAAAAACTTAAGAGGGTGAATTTTTTCAAGGATCTTGCTTTTCATAATTTCTCCATTTGATAATGTCAACAATTAATTTGCGCACAAGAAAATATTACAGAAAAGTACTATAAAAGGCTTGATGGATGAAAATTGCATTAAGAAATTTTTGTTTTTATAATTTTAAGACTAATCCTTGCAGAATGCATAAAAACTTATAAGAAGTGGTGCTACGACGATCAAATTTAAAAGTCTGCAATTAGTCTTAAGAAATTATGATTTTTTTCTTCTTTTTATTATCATTATTAACAGTAATGCCACACTTGTATACATGAAACCTCATAATTAGCGAAAAATTAATCAGAACGTAAAATCTTAAGCTTGGTAGGTAGGTACAAGTAAAAACACAAAAGTTTAGGTGCCGTGACCTCAATCTTTAAAATAAATAAGCCTTATCGATTCCGTACTTTACAAGATTTTAGCAAATCGAATTAAATAAATAATAATAGATGTGAAATTACCTACATATATTTTTCTACAGGTTTTTTATGTAAATTTACGCTTAGATTTATATTTCCACACAACTTTTTTATATACATAATTCTAAGTCTAAGCATATTTCCTTATAATTTTTTTTTTGTGTGTAAATTTACATCAATTTGAGTACTCAAAGATTGTAATTTTACATAAAATATAGTCTTACTATTCTTTTCTTCGGATTAAAGATTATTCATTCAAAAAAGAGCTGCGAATTAGACATTCTACATACGCTAAAGACTACGCATTGCTAATGAGAGCTTTACCGCTAATATTTATGGAAATTCTGGATATCAACTTTTGGTTTCAATTAATTCAGCTTCCCGTGATAATGTGATTCTATGAGTGATCATTAATTTCTCTACTACTAGTCGTAGGAACCACATGGATAAATCCAAGCTTTTAGAACAGAAATGATAATGACGACGGAATCAAAGAGAGATGTTGGCGATTTGATCAGACGCAAGTCACTATCTATTGTTCAAAAGCAATAAGCAATTAACAAGAACTCAGACTAAGAAGTTGTCATATATGAATGAGTTGATCGGTGAAAGTGGATGCTGGATAAGTATATGGATAGCTTTAATAAAGGTGAGAAAACGATGCTATATTACGACCTCCAGTAAAATATTGAAACTAAAAATAGGCCGGCATATTATCAGCTACAAGAGATCTCCTATTAGAGCAGATGAAAAAGTAAAACTATGCACAAAAGACCAAGGTTTTCCCCTGAAAAAGTTAAAAGTCTTTCGGGACGCAAATAAAACGGCAAGAAAATTATGGAGTAAGCAAGAAAGTAAGTCATTCTCATGCTACCAGGAACTACCGTAAGTGTTCCTGGGAGACCTACAATGGCATTTACCAGTTATGCAATAATAGATGATAAAGCCCTCTTTGAGTTTGATTAGGTAGTTCGGTTAGGGAAACTAGGAAATATAGGAGGTCACGTTAAGACCATCACTACTTAACTATCTAATCCTAGATCTATCAAATCTTACGGGTGTATTCCTTGATAACAACGGAGCTTTTAACATTGTCAAAATTAATGCCATCCATGGCTCTGTGAAGGCTATAGGCGCCGGGAGGTTCAATCAAGGAAGTGCACTTGCACTCCCCTGGCTTGGAAGAAAGAATATATAAATAAAGTTATAGAAAATCACTATTTGAATAAAACTTGAGGTATTTTACCCTCTTTCTGTGCACACTGATGCATAAATCGCTTGGTTTAAGAATATAATGTGTACTGAGATGCACCCCCTAGCCTTCCTGAAAAAAATCCTGCCGGTGCCCATGGTTAAGACTCTAAGAATTGGGTTTACATGTCAAACATCTTCAGCATAAATATGTACATCACAAGACTTAAGTACATTTGGTAGATCAATTATATATATAAACTGAATATTGTAGAACCAAGATGGTTCCCTTGTGGTACTTCGGAAAAAAATTAATTTTATTGGAACTAGATGCTCTCAAACTAAAGATGATTTAGATACAGTTACTCTCTGGTGTGCTTCAAAATACATTTTGGTAACGAGGCGACCGATATACATAGCTATATATGTGCCACTATAGTTTTGTAGAACGCCCCTGGAAATACTGAATAAAGCTTACTAATCGTAAATGGAGTAAACCACTGACATATATACTGACATATATAATATGTATGAACTGCCAAACTTTCTATTTTATGTAGGCTCAGTTGCTTATGTCAATAAAAATTCTTACGCGCCGGTGCCAAAATTGAAAAAATCATTGGCGGGAAATTGAAAAAATGAGCACGCAGCTCGAAAAGCCTTTAAAATAAAACCTTTCGAATCTCTGTTGCGTATCTTATGAATATATTGTGCCTTTGGTAAAACAATTTTATCAGTAATAACCCTAAATAATTAATTTAAAAACATTTATTTCGATGGACGTATACTTATTTATTTGTTATTTACAGTTCTCTCTGTTGGTGCTTAGACCGAAAGAGTTAGCAATATAGAAGTAAGTCCACTTTTAGCAGTGCATTTCTATAAGCGTAGTCAGTCCATATTATACATATCAGTGGGGTAATCTAAATATCTATGCAATCTCAAAGCGTGACGATGGTAGATCCTATGCCAAGCAGCCGCCACTTTACCCTAGCATAACCTTTGGTTTACAATTGAAAAAATGTATTTAAATGCCTATAGGCTTTTATTGACCAGAAATTAGTGGAATTGCTTTATATTATTTTCGTATTTTAGTTTTTTTAATTCAGTCGTAAATTATACTTTTAGAAAAATATGATCTGAAATAAACCGATTGTGGTATTTTAAATAGAACCTGGATCCCACACAGCACAAATGTGTCCGTGGTATATTACTGGGAAATCCTGTTAAGATATATAAATTGTCCGTGGGAAATCCCGTCCGGTCCCAGTTAATAACTTAGGCCATCCCTGGGAGTGACGAATGTCCGGTGTTGGGATGTCCCTGGTAGATCCTATGCCCTTCCCACAGGATTTCCTGTGGTTGTACTTAGGAATATATCACACATCCAATAATATAAAATTCCCGCTACAAGCGTACCTAGGACGTCCTACGGAAATCCTAATTTGCTAGCAAGATGTACGGGGGAATATCTGAGGATATTGTTTAGTATTTTCTGGGACTGTACATTTTTTTTTATGGGTAGGAATTTTTACAAAAATTAAAAATAAATACTAGCTGGAAAGTATATGCCTGAGGTGGATGCACTTACATAAAACATAAATCCAGGCAAAGTGAATTCCTATGACAAAATTACTAAAAACTCAAGTTCTGAAATGTACATCTAAAAAACTTTGCCAAAACAAGAAGAAATTTCAGAAGCGAATAGATTTCTAGTATGGCTTCAACAACTCAGTTCCCAAATGGCCTCTTTCAATACATACTTTTTTATTATATTTTTGTACACACAAAGCAACAAATTAGTGCTTTCACCAGAGAGGCACGCGAACCATCAGAATCAGAGAACATACCGAAATAAATTCTGGAAGGGGAAAAACGACGTTCCCATGTTTGTCCCAAAATTGTCCTGCACATCCCGTATGTATTTGTCTGTAAAATACTGAGAATGCTCCCATAGAGAGTAGTTGTGGGATATCCCAGGGAATAACTTATGGGAAACTTTTAATAACTCCTAGAAATAAGGTCTTAAGTACATACTGAATACTTCCTGTTTATCCCGGGAAAGCAATGGGATCTGTGGGACAACAATGGGATGCCCCTGGCTAATTTTGTGCTGTATGGGATACTGCGTCTTTTACCTAAATTACATCTATACTTCCTGCAAAGCTAATGAGAAAAAATAATTATGCACTACAAGCATTAAAGAAGAAAAGCAAATTTTAATTGATTTGTATAATTCAATTACCATTCTAAGCGGCATTCCCTTTAATCAGTCCTACAAAATCAGGACTTTTTGTTCGTCTCCATGATTCAACGAACTTAATGTGCAGACCACTTTACGCCACGCACTGTGATTTATTTTCCATTCAAGAATAGAAATGAAACCGAATTTTTTTTTTATTTATTTTTTTTTTTTTTTTTTGTCAACGTTAAACATTTTTCTAGATATACCTCAAAACTTAAATCACCCCCGATACCTATTAAATTCTGATCCATCGAAGCAAGACAGCACACCTGGTTACCCTGAACGGATGTTCTTTTGTTGTTGATTTGTTCAAAGTAAAAGAGGGAAAAAAAAACATTAGAGAGAAACGAAGAAGAGGGGGTGGAACATAATGAGTGATGAGCTAAGATTTAAAATGGTCGAAAAAGCAAACGAAAGATATTCTTTAATTTATTTGACAGGAATACCTCCGCTGAGCATGATTAGTTAGGTATATAACTTGGAGGAGTCCTGTTTAAAAATTATGTAGACAAAAAAAAAAATCTAAATTTCATTCGCACTCAGGTAGGTACCTATACCTAGTTTGCTTGACACAAATAACCACGCTCCAGGAGGTGTCACTATATGCTGTTTTGCCGGAATTAAAAATAACACCTTGACTTAACTATAGGTAGGTACATATGTATATAGCGAGATAGATAGAGCAAAAACCGCTAGAACATAATAACCTCTGCCATCCTAGAAAATGGATGACAATCGTAAGTTTCCTCCCTGGACACATATAGACAGAATCAACCGGTCCAGCAGCAGCAGCAGCAGCAGCGGTCAAATCGTATATTAGATACCGGGAGATGTCAAAAAGATTCATTGCTGATGTTTGGTTTGTTTTTATATATTTCTTCTACAACGGCAACAATTTGCTACTAGGATGACAGCTAGGACACATTTCTGGAACGTTGACAAGGCGTCCATTTGTCTGAGAAGTTTTTCGGTTGAGATTTCTTCGAGCAACTTAAGTAGGGAATGATAAATGATTTTTCCTGTAGGTTTTTAATGGTCGCCGCCTTGAGATGCGGGAAATGGCATTGCGACTGATTTTTATTTATCCTTTTTAGTTGGAAATAATATTCACAGGACTATATATCTACTTTATATGCGGTAAAAGGGGATTTTATATATATATATATATATATATATAGGAAGGTGTAGGTACTTACCATATTCTGTGCTACTGTATCCATCTAAAAAATAAAAAAAATATTTATTAGAAGACTGTTAAAAAATTTTAAATAACTTTAAGTAAAAAATTGATAAGAAAAATGGTGATCATAATAAAATACAACCACCCACAATTAAGTTTAAAATTCAAAAACATCAATAATCGGATACATGTTATTGGATATAGCTATGTATCCGCCCTTATCTTTTTCACTTTCCCTATTCCGGCCCTTACGAGATACGGATTGGTCACGATAGACTTTTTTATTTAGAATCATATTTTGAATGGAATAACATTTTTAAATTTTTTAAAAACTTTACGTCTTCCGATTCGAACTCATGGCAAATAGATTATCACGCGTTTGGCGATGTTTTATTGTCTTTCACCACTTTGTTTTGGTCTTGGGACGCCGCATTTTTATTACAATACAATACAAAAATTCTTTATTGAAAGACCCTGGCCAAGGCCACGTCCTTAAACAGTGGATACATAGATCGGGTTAAAATACTCCCAGGGCCATCCTACACCAACCCTCAAAATTGAAATCTTAATAAAATACGATCTTTAGCATTTTTTCGGCTTATTTCACTCGACTGTGTTCAATAATCAGTGATCTGTGGTAGCAAACGCATGCGTGAGAGTTCTAGCATTTCTTAACTAGACGGAGCATGGCAAGTATGTAAGTAATAATTGGTTTTAAGGGCTTGGGCTTTTATCAAAGGCAATAAATGCCCAGATATCGACAACTGTACTAAGAAAGTAATGTATGAGAAGAGCTCGTAGCAAACCTCAATAATAATTCACTGATCTTGGCTAAATCAATCATTGGTAAGAACCAAAAGTTTTGTAAAAAATTTATATTTTTTTTTTTTTAGAACTTTAATTGACCATATTTCATCACAACTCGTTATTGATGGCTGAGACGGTCTGAATAAGTTGTGGCTGGGAAAATAGACATTCTTGTGAATGCAGATAGCGATACATTTTTTGTTTTTTAGGAACTTACTGAACCTTTTTCGTCAGTGTATAGTACATGCAGGGGACAATAGTCCAAATAAAATGAAATTTGTATAGAAAAATAGCAACCCTAAAATTGCGGTTAGAAAAAGTCGTAGGTAATTGCTATTAATTATCATTTAGCTTAAAAATGTCGCATACATTGAAGAGAAGGTATACAAAGAAGGTAGCACCACAGATATTGATTCAGAAAAGTAAAGAGAAGAAAGTATGAATAAGAAAAATCAGCCAAATTTACAGAATTCCTAGATCTGAACCGCAAGAAAAATTTACAGGGAAACTATACACTGTAAAAAATGTAGGACAATTCCTTAAATTTAAGACACGTTTTTTACTAAACATAAATGTCATTTTCCCTTATAGAAAGCTATTCTCAAACCCAAATTTGTTCCCTTACTGACTGAAACACGTAATTTTACAGAAATATCGGCTAATTTCGGTATGACATGAATAGATTAACAGCTAATAACTCTTTAACGGATACAGATAGCACATAGGGTATACTAGGTCAAATTAAAGAGGAGGCTCCACAGTTTACAGTTTTTATAAAAAAAAGTTATGTTAACGACCTTTTTGCAAAAATAATAGAGGTCAAAGTAAAAAAGAGGAAAGAAAATCCGAAATTTTTAGTTTAGACCTTCATAACTTCTGAGGTGAGATGGGTACGGGGCTGGTTGAGCTGTCGTTGGAAAGGCCATGAAGTTCAACATATAGTGAGCGCTTAACTGTGACCATACGCCCTGCAGTTTTTAAGATACAGGGTGTTTTGTGAAAACCTAGCTTTTTTTATGAATCACCCTGTAACTCCTAAACGGTTGATATTGCCCCCCCCCCCCCCCCGCCATTCAATTTTTGGTTTGTCTAGGTGAGTACTATCACCTCCCGCTCTATGGACCTCCTAAGGGGAAACACCCTGTATAAGTATATAAGTACATATACATATTTCCGTTATGTAAAGTATAAAAAAAAATATTAAAAACAAAAAATTTGAAAATAACGACAAGAGTCCTTATAATTCTCTTTAAGTTTAAGCTTGGCCAGATATTGGATATTATTTAGAAGTTTGATGCCCGGGAACTAAAAATGTTGGTGGTTTTTGGAAAAACTAAAAAAATTTGTGATAATAATATTAATAGCATATTTTGATTGCTCAGTAAATACTAAGAATACACTCCTCTTCTCATATTAATATTTTTTTTTTTTTACTTCTGATGTTGCACAAATTAATGTAAAAAAAAGTTAAGTGGGCGGTAATTGGGTATTTTGTTTATTGAACTACTTGAAAAACACTTTTCTAATGCGTAAATGAATAATAGTTTATATGATAAGTTACAAGCAAGGTGGGGAACTAAATTTGCTTTCTACAAAGATGTAATGAAGAAGAAATTTGGGCACTGCGTAAAATTGCTCTGGATCTGTTTAACAAGAGACCAAAAATCCCTATTAATGGATATTTTGAACATAATAGAAACTTTTTCTCTTTGAATGGTGAATTTATATGTATATGTTTGTAAGTAAGTATGTATATTATAAGATTCAATCTCGATCAACCAAGAGATAAAGAAAAACTGTTTTCTTTTTTTCAATTTAGATAGATAATTTTCTGTGGACTATCGTGTGAAATATTACTGGAATTTCTTAATAAAACTTATAATTTAAAATACTTCTAACAGACAGCATCAATAATAACCATATATGGCTACCTTACTTACTTAATAACTGGCAAGTTTCCATCAAAATCTGTTTAGTGCAACAGTCTATGACCTGAAGGATTCAATAATAACCTACCTTGAACGTTCATAATATCTTTTCAGTTTACAGTTTATACTCTCAAATAAAAGTGCACATAAGTAGCGTATGCATGTAGATGTATATTTACACACTGTCCACTATTCTAATCATGTTAGTAATGAAGAAATTAAATAGAAGAGGTCCAAAAACTGAACATTCCGGCACTCCATATATAGCTGTCATGTAATCATGTCCTATTTTATCAGCTGTTTAATATCAGGGACCAATACTTTTATTAAAACAGTGGCGGACGGCATAGAAGAAGATCGTAGTTGACACACAATTGAAGGCTTTCGAAGCATCTAAGAGAATTAAAGGTAAAAAAATTATTCCTATCTTGTACAATTCGTAATTATAGTCAATATTTTAAGAGCTCGAGACTCATAATTATGCTACTGTGCCAGCATGGTGGATCAGATTTCTATATAAGAAATTAATAATTGATAGCTGCCACGTAATTCTAGTATCACAATGTCACATGACATGAAAAAATCAGAGAATTGTCCTTCATCATCGTAAACGTCAAAGAAACACATTTGAAACTATTTCAGGCCCTATCAAATATTCAAAAGAAGGACTTTATTACAAATTTCACATTACATCAATAATGAATAATGAATGTAAAAGTAGAGGATGTATAGAGCCCTCTAGCTAAGCTATCTCCGTAACAGTTAACTTTCATCTTTTGCTACTATATAAAAGAAGTAAAAGGTAAGCATCGATCTTACTATATCTTTCTTGTTTTCATATAGCCATGTAAAATCAAAAATATTCATCTAAATTCTTAAAATTAGATATTTCGTATACATGCACATCTTCCATATATGAGAAAGTATCGGGTGAAGGATTCCAATCTTATCTTCGTTGAATTCATGGTCATTTTATTACGACTGCAATAATTCACAAGCAGTAACAATACTGGACCTGAATATGCTAGAAATAAGAGGAAACTGTGACTAAGAAGTACTAAGTAATGTGGTGCGCCATCTAGTTGTCGTAAAGCGAACTAAGTTCAAAGAATCAAAATTAATTTTTTAATAATAAGTTTAGTACCTAATCCGATTCAAAGTAGTCAAATTAAAGGAACCATTAAAACTATCCTCATCAAAACCAGGGTTAAATATACATAGAAACTATACAAAACCCCTTCACTTACTACTAAAATTCAAAATTTTATTTCAATAATTCAACGAATAAGGGTAGAAAATCCGTTCTCAAGAACCACAACCACACTTCAACTCATGACTTCTTTCTTTTATTTTTTATTTATTTATTTCTTTTTTTCTTTATTTTTTTTATTATTTTTTTTTATATATATTTTTTTTTTTTTTTTTTGTGAAAAACTCACAAGAGCTGAAGTTTGCACCTTTAAAAGGTCCTCTCTATGTGTACCAAAGCTAACTGACTCTAAGTTGTTGTAAAGCTATGCGGTAGGCACGGTACTGGTTGGTACACTCCTCTAGCAAGGCGAGTGTTTGTCTTATAATAACTTCAAGTGAGTGAGTCTGCAATTTGTCCTTTGATCTTTTGTATAACAAACAGGCAGGAGGCATAAAGAAAAAAATTTATAAAAACAAAACTTCCAGATGAACTAAGTTATAGCTTTGCAGATTTAGATTGGTTCTGCAGACAAACAACACAGGAGTATATGTAGGTTGGTATACCTGGGTGTTCGGATGGAGGAGGTGGTTGTTACTAGAACAGTAGGTATACGCGTGACAGAACAGCCCTTTTAGTCTGTGATTGAGTTAAAAAATGCGGAAATGAAATTAACGCCAGAAAACAAACGCAATTAGTGCTGAATTGTTTATGCTTTGCCACCTCCGTTCAAGTACAGTAAGAAAAAAAAAGGCAAAGAATGCAAAAAAAAACGCAAACAAATTTTTTTTGTTTTTTTTCTCTTTTTTTTTTGTGGATAGGACTCTGAAAAAATAATACACACTAACGATGGTGGAAAACAACTGGAAAATGCTACTGCTGCGTTTACTAATTCAAAAGAACTGGAACAGTATAGTCTCGACCGTAAAATAATTCCACTGTCGGTCGACGCTAGGAATTTAAAATAAAGCGTTCAAAGGACCCATTTTGCTTATACATGAGTAAATCCTCCTTCTTTTCTATTTTCGAAATTTAATGAATTTCACATATATACTACACACACACATACACACACACACATATTTACGTATATTATAATTTCACACTACTTTACTTTAATATAATCCTAATCAGGATAATCACACGGACAAGTCCTTGCGGTTCTACTTGGTGTTAATTTTGCAAAAACTTGCTGAAAATTAAAAGTAAATAAAGTGAAAAAACTAGTTATGCCCACCATGAGAATGAGCCTTTTATCGCTTGCCCAAAATGAATAATTCTTGACAGTCCTTTTTGAGATTAACAACAATAGCAGCGCGTTAGCACTGCAAGTCCTTTCTTAGCATTTCAACCAGCTCCAAATTAAAATCGTTCGATTAACAGGACTCAAGATAGTGCCGCCGACAAAGAGTGGTGGCACAGTGAGATGACACAGTGGTGATGGGTGAAAGAATTACAACAGCGCCTAATCCTTTGACAATTCCTTTAGTCGTTTTGGTTTTGTCTGTTTTGCTGGTGTTTTTTGTGTTTTTCATTTATTTATTTTTTTTATTTTTTTGGTTTCAAACTCTAAGTTGAGGGGATTACTGGCAAAAAAGTAATTTGCAAAGTCCACAATTGCCTGCAGTAGCTATACTTACATTGCTAGTTGCTACCATCATCACATGAATTTAAAGTAGCTAGCGCAGGTGTGCAGTTTTTTTTTTTAATTTCTTTGAGAGATAATTATTTCTTGATATGCAAATAACACTTGGAATAATAACGGTCTTCTCATTTTTTTAATGTTTGAATTTTCATTTTTTAAGAAAAAAACAGAGAGGCTGAAAGAAAATTTATAAGCCTTTGTTTTGAAGATGTGCTCGAAAGATAGTCAAAAAACGTGAAACGTTTTCGGTCTTTAGCAATTTTATATGATTTTCTTTTTATTGCGAATTATATTTCGTACACTGAAAAACGGTTTCCTCTAATTCAGTATTTTCGCAAAAAAAAATTAAAACTCGAAAATTGATACTTATACGAACAAGTTTCCAGATTTATTCCAAATTAGATTCCAAATTTAGATTTTTTGAATCATAACTTCGAAATGGAGGGAAAAAGAACAAAATTTGATAGACCATTTGCAAAGCTTCAAGGATTGCCTATTTAACAAATCGTTATCATTATACCAAACTTGGGATGTTTTTTTCAGAAAATTATAGGATGATTATTATGGTCCCCAAGGAAGCATAGCTTTATATGTATCATAATTATGTCGGTGTGTTGTTTTTAGAACTTTATTCTACAATAATGCTCGTAAGGAATATTCTCAACTGGCATACTCTCTGTCGAGTATCCCTCGTAGTACCCCGGATACATGAAAACATTACTATGAAAAGGGAAAGGCCGAGGTGATGCCATACAAACGACAGAAATTTGTAGCTAAAACAAAATTAAGCCTTTCCACCTGAAGAGATAATGTACCGGGAACAGAAGATTGTATAACAACAAAACCCGTTGTAATGGTATTATAGTTGAATTTCTTTTTTCTTTAACTCTACATATTATAAACCAATATTTTAAATTAAGATTAATTTGAATGTAAATGTAAAGAAAACAATTAAAGGTTAAAATAATGTTCTAATCCTAGTTGTAGCGGTATAGTAGTTACTGTAGCTCGAAGTAAATGTATTTTTATGTAACTAAAATTTTAATACAGATGTAAGCTTTGTTCATTTTTGCAAAACTACTTAACTGACCATTTGTTACGTTCAATTTAGAATCACATTGAAAATCTTTTGAGCTCTATATTCTGCCGGCAAAAGCGTTACATGATTACATTGTATGTAAAAGGCAGACTTGTAAAATTCCAAGTACAAATACCAGTACCAGTACAAGTCTCGGTACTGGTACTTAAAAATTGTTAAGTACAAGTCCTGATCTGGTAGGCAGTTACAAATTTGCAAGTACAAGTCCAGATTCTGGTACGTATTGGTACTTATAAATCCTACATATCATCTTTTAAATACCTTACAAGTACCTAAATACGTACGTAATACCGCCAAGAATATACTTAAGTTCATGCTAATTATTTAAATGCGCCTTCTAATAATAGAGGTTCAAGAGCTTTCAAAAACTTAAATCAAAAATTTTGAAAAATCTGTAGCTAGCTAAATGACTGGAGGTGGTTTCCATTTACGAAATATCATAAAATATGTTGTAAAAAGATATGAAAGGAAACATAATCGTATAAGCTTTTGCTGTTTTAATTTCTAAATTTGCAAAGCTGGGCAAGTACCAAAGAAGGAGTACTTAAGTATAAGCACAAGTACCGAAGGCATGAGTACTTCAGCGTAAGTACAAGTACCACATGTATGAAAAGTACTTGTAACTAAGTACTAAGTCTATAAAAAGTACTGAGTACTTTTTGAAATATTTTTTAAAGTACTTTTTTAAAATCTGTCTACGTTGGTAGTAATATAATGAAGTTTATCGAGTTCAGTTAATTAATAAATAAATACCTTTTGAAAACTATAATATGTACATAGTAACCAGTGGCTACTATTTATAGTTTCCGGCGGTGCTCGTAGAGTAAAACTTTCAACCCCCATTCGTACACTCAGAAAAGCTATTAGAGGTCCGCCCAATCACCCATTGTCGTCTCCAATTATGCATAAAAATTCTAAGGTAAATATTTCCAGTAAATTTCTAAGACTAAATTGAGGCCTTCCCTACATCAGGTCGAGGCATCGTCGATTTTATATTGGGGCGAGGCATTGCTTGCTTACCCTTGGTTATGTCCACTGACGTATATAAAATGGACTGCTTACGTTTCTATTTCACGTGGGCACAATTGCTTGTGTCAAAAAGAGTTCTTACGTCGGTGCCAACATTGAAAAAATCATTCCCGGGAAGTTGAAAAAGTGAGCACGCAGCTCGGGAAGTGATTTTAATAAAACATTTAAAAATTCTTCTGCGTATCTAATGAATACATTGTCTTTGATAAAACACCTTTTGTCAGTAATAACCCTAAATGATTAATTAAAAAACATTTATTTCGACGAATCCACTAAGTTATTCGTTGTTTTCAGTTCCCTCTCAATTGGTACTTGGTGCTTAGGCCGAAAGAGTCAACGATATAGAAGTAATCCCACTTTTTGCAATCTATATTATACATTTCGGTGGTTATGTCATCAAGTCGAGGCATTGTCGATTTTATATTCGAGCGAGACGTTACTGGTTTTTGTTCTACTTGCCCAGTCTTGTGTGCATGTTATTAGTTTGTCTAAGGTTCCGCCTTGACGCGTGAGTGCGGCACATTCTTTGCCAGTTCTTCGCGTGCTTTAAAACTAAACAAAAAAGGAGTTGCGCTAGAGATTGTGTTTGCTTTTCTACGAAGAGTTAAATTTTTGTAGGTACTTAATAGACTCAGAAATGCCTAAGTAAAAATCTTGGTACTTAAGTACAAACCTAAGTCTTAAGTACAAGTAAATAGAACCAAGTACTTATGTTCAAGTACTAAGGGCCTGTCCAGATCCAAGTCTTCGTCTTCGTCTTGCTATTACAGCTAGTGGCGTAACATCGAGACAAGCTCTATCCGAATTAATGTCTATGCCACCGAGCTTTGCTAGTTTGTATAACAGTTTTGACATTTGGTTAGCTTGATCACCGAGTCAAGGTTCGAGTTGGTTTATTTAAATAGAAAACGTATTGTGAGGTTATGTTTGTTTGCTGTCTGTGAAATCCAGCTGAGCAAACAGACAGGTTAGCTTCGTCTTCGTCTAACTATTATAATAGCTGAGCTTGTTGTGTTACGTCACTAGCTGTAATAACAAGACGAAGACGAAGACTTGGATCCGGACAGGCCTTAAGTAGGGCATATCAAAAGTATTGAGTAATAAGTTTTAAGTAACGAAAATGTGCTTTAAGTAGTACTTAAGTCTTTTTTTACTTAAATATTTCCCAGCTCTGTAAGTTTGGAAGTAGTTTATACAGTACTTGAGTTTACCTTTAGCAAAACAAGCTTCTCAAGTCTCGCAGCAGATAATAATTACCTCGTGGAGCATATACAAGTTTTGCAAATAAAAATAAATGCTCCACAGGTGCGCGGAGGAAGAAGGACAAAGGATATCGATTAAGCTGCCAATTTCTGTCCTACTGGCACTCATATATAGTATATATTATACATATAACAGATTAACTAATTCAATTTATTGAAAAAATTAAAAATAAAAATAACCGCACAACGATTGTAATTGAATTTTTTTTTTAAGAAAAAATCATGCCCGTTACTGTCCCTCTATTATTATTAGAAGGTGTATTTAAATAATTTACAAGAGCTGAAGTATACTTCGCGTTATGGCGGTAGTTATAGTAAGCACGTACCTTGATACTTATAGGGTACTTAATCTTAAATATGGGACTCATGAGTACCAGTACCAGTATACCACGACTTGTACTTAAAAAAAATTTAAATCCAGGTCCTGGTACTGGAACTAGTACTTAAGTACCAATATACTTAAGAACTTTACAGGTACTTTACAGAAAAAAGTATGTCCAGGGTTCCTAAAGTCTATAAAAGAGGAATGAAAACAAACCAACAAATTTAGATGGATATACTAAAATTACGTCTCGCAAAAAAAAATGTTCGAAACTGGCAATGAAGGAGACGGACGAGTTAGGTGGACCCTAATAGATTGTAAGACACGTGTAAAGATGTAAAATTTGATTTTAAGAAATGGAACATAAACAAAGGTTCAGAAATCACAAAATAAAAGTAAAAAGACAAATCTCGTGAAGTACTAATATCACATTATCGGTAGACAGGAAATAACAGTGCTAGACTATGACTTTTTGGAGTATCAATCTATTATTGACCAAGAATCAAGACAGAGGGCACGAAGGAATTGAAGCTATTGCGTATACTTTCGGGGATGTATCTGAGGTTTTGTTTTAGTACTTAAATTCCCTTTATATATTATTTATATCTTTTCTTGCTATGAATAAATGGCGAAGTTTAATTCATTGTTGGTCTACTACAAGATCGGTTTCGTGGTTTATCCGCCCACAGAGAAAAATCACATTCCACCCAACACATACACATTCATATAATATATATTTTTCTAACGAATTACTCCGTCTTCTGAGTAAGACCTTGCATAACTCGGAGTGCGCTAATTTTTTTTTTTAATATAAAAAGACAAGTAAAAATTTTCTAAGTTCTATTTACTATTTCTATAAAAGCACCATGAATACCAAATTTCAGCTCTCTACGTCGACGCGCTCTCAAGCAGTACCCAAATATATAGTGAAAAATGAGATTTCTGTACGGCAACCCTACGAAGGAGTTGCCCGATTTGTCTCATTTTCGAACTTAATTTTACTTTTTATTTTAAAGTCCGTGTACAAAATTTCAGCTCTCTAAGTATACGCGCTCTCGAGTTATCGTGCGCACAGACAGACAGACAGACGGACGGACGGATGAACTTGCAAAAATTAAAATAACTTTTAACATTATTCGTGGGTGTCCAGCTCATTTTGCTCTACCATCATTATATTGGGGTGTTACAAACGGAATTACAAACTTATTATACCCTATAGATTTCATCTAGGGTATAAAAATATTTTTAACGTCTTCTGTTTCCCTAAACGACGCATTTTATTTCAATAAGGGATTTTCTAAATTTTGATTCATTTGGATTATATGAAGTGCCATCTAGCGGACGGTTTTAGGTCCTAGGCTGCAACTCGTACTATGATTTTTTCGCATAGCTGCTTTAAGTTTTGTTTTTTACTATCCCAAACCTTGAAAACCCTTAATACGTCCTAGTTTTCTTTTGACGTTGTTTTTCCTATATAGATATTTTGAAGGTACATACGTACAGGTAGGTAGTACAGAGTGCAAACATAATTGAAGCGATTGTTTTGAATAAAATTAAATATGTAGTAGAACAGTAAAGTTTCATATCGCATAATGTTTTAGTTTGTTAGATAATCTATTTTTTCATCACTTCTCGTGTACCAATACTATCAACCCATCGAATTACACCAAAATATTTTGTTTTTCTCATCAAAAACTCTGATCTCCTGCATTTTGTGCAGGATTAATTCAGAAATCATACCCTGATGATAGAAAATAGAAGGAACAAAATTTAAAATTTATTTCGAAAATGTCTTTAAAAATATTTCGAATTTTCGAAAATCATTTTTTTTTACTTTATCAATTAAATTGGTGTTGAATATTAAATTTTATTCTTTTGATTACAACGGAAAATTTTCTTTTGTGTACGGATGTAGCTGGGAAGGGGGTCCGGGGAAGAAATTACCAATTCTACAATAATGAGAAAAGTTTCAGTATTTTATATCATCAGTCATCACTTAGACCCAAATAAAGTAGAGTTCATGAACCAGGTCATCAAATCTAAAGCTGTTGATAGAATTCGAAGCATGCGGTTCGAAGCTTCGATGTTGAATCGTTCGAAATATAAACCTTTTTATAAAGATTCAAAATTTTCGAAGTTTCGAAGCATGACTTTTTTACCAAAGCTTCGAAGCATGTACTTTTCCTGTTGTGTGCTTTGTAGTGTTTAGGTTAAATTAGAATATTCGACGTGACTTGAAATAATTTTTTAATAGTTTAAAGGGTGCCTGGCTTTTTTGGAGAATAGACGTAGTATAAATTTTTTGGTTATGATAGGAATACATAAATCTTTTTCTTATGTTTTTAATTTGAAACGCACTTTTAGAACTTTATATAGTACCAAAAAATCAATACGGCGACTCCAAAAGGTGGGAGAGTTGTATGACCTACTTATGGTCAGATTTGACTAAAAATTGATATTTATGGGATTTGAGGGTCGCTAATTACGAATTTGAGTCCGAAGTTTAGAAATACTTATGGTCAGCTTCGACTAAAAATCTATATCTTGGAGATTTTAGGGATTGCAGATTACAAATTTGTTTGATTTTAACTTCACTTCATAGTTACGAACCAGTGGCCGAAAGCCTAATCGCAAACCTGACGAAGCTCTACACCCAGATTACAAATTTTTAATCAAATGCATGGATAATACCCAACACATTTAATCAAGGAATAATAAGAATATAAATGATAATTTTGAATTGTGTTACGAAATTTCAAGCACACATTATTAAATTTTAAAGCACAATTTAACTAATTTTCAAATAAATTTAACCATTAAACCATTGTAAACTTAGAAACATTTTTTACAGTTTGTTTTAATATTTATTAATACTGTTGAACATGCCCGTGGATTGCTCCAAAGGTTAATATATCGCCTAAAAAATAACTACACTATCCAACATTGTGCCAAACTTCGTATATTTGAATTCGCTCGAATTTTTCATCATACTTCGAATACTTTATTGGTAAAATGTGCTTACTTTGAAGGATTGAACTCCTAGCTCTAGGCGATCTCATATCCTTTGAAGTCGAATACTCAAGTAAAACTAATTTTTCGTTTAGTACAATTGGCAACCTCATAATCCCATATATCGATTATTAGTCGAATCGAGCAATAAATGCAAAAATTTTCAGACATATAGGTACCGCCATCTTTAAACTCTATGTTTTAACCAAATATTCGTAATCCGCGACCCCGATAATCCTAAGATTTTGATTTTGAGTTAAATCGTAGCCCGATTTACGGAAAAATTTGAATACGCCATCTTGATATTGTATTATATAAAAGCGTTGAAGTATATTGTCCTACAAGATCAATAAATGTGTCAAATTTTAGCTCAATGGCTCAACAGGAAGTAGGTCAAATTAGCATTACAAATTTTGAATGAAGATCACGGTAACTTGGAAGCTTTGCATTTCTTACGTTCGAAGATCGAAGCTTCGTTCCTCGAAAAATTTTTCGAAGTTTCAGAGCTTCGAATAGAATTCGAAGCCTAGAAAATCTAGAGACCTAATAAAAACCATTTTATTTTTTTTTTTGTTCCGATTAATTTTTATTAGGGATAGGTATTTGTTTTTGGGATTCAAAAAAAAAACTGCAGTCGTATAAAAACAGATCGTTCATTCCTCTGAGAAGATGGAAAAAGTGAATGATTTATCCTGGAACAAAAAAAGTATTTTTATTCAATCTTAATATACACCTAGTACTAAGAGATATCTGAGATTATAGATAAAACATAGGTAATCATTAAATCTCCCCAGTTATTCTGCTATCAGAAGTCGAATCGTAAAAACAGAAAAAACTTAAACAAAAATTCAGTAAAGCGATATCACAACTATTCTTCTATTTTCAGTATAGGCAAAAGATTTGGTACATACGCTTACACCCCTTATATAATCTTGATATAACTGTATTGGCATACCCATAACAAGAAATTTTATGAGTTCAACAAAACACCAAGTTCTTGAGGCAATGGAGGATCGCTGAAAAAAACTCGCATAAGGTAATAAAACAGACAAAATCCTCCGTTAAACCAATTTAGCTACATAAATTTATTTGAACGTAACTCATATATTTTTACACATTTTAACATGATGGACTAACTTCGGCAAATGATCATTAATATATAATCTAGACTGATTTAGCAAAGCTGATGATATCTTGCCACTAAAGTTATGACGATGTCTAAGGGCATGATCTCCTATCAAGCACATAAAAAAGTTCTCCGAATTTACTCTTTGGTCCATCAACAGGAATACAAAGCTTTATATGTCAACACATAGTTATTGGTGTTTCCTGCGAAGATCTTCTTTCATGAAGGATCCAATAATAGAGGTGGCAAGCCTTACGGCACGCTCAGAACCAAGAAATGTAGTACTAAAATCAGACCTAGCAGTAAGTTTCCAAAAATTTCTTGGTGTTTGGATACTCATCGTAGAGACTCCTCATTGTAATTTAGAAATTAATAGAGTGGCAGGGCCAGTTTAGAATCACCTGACTTGGAATATTATCCTTATTATAGAGGATGATAATAGATTTATCCTTTTTTTTCTCTTTAATATTGAATGCTATTATTCTAATAGAAAAGACGTCAGCTTGAAAAACAGCTCTATGCATTCCAATGAAATAAATCATTTCAATATCAGTTTCAATCCATCACAAGTCCTTTTATCGCTGATAAAGCCACCCATGTGAAATTATTTCTATCATTAACGGTCACTAATAAAATCCAACATCCCATGACATATATAAAACAAATGATTACGTCGTATACCGCCTTTTCAACTGAACCGACGACAAACAGCTTTACTTATTTCAATCACCCTTCTAAAGTCACATTTATTTACAAACCGCACTTAACATGATTATAAAAGTATTCATGCTGCAGCAACAACAAAAAAAAATTAACTTTATCCATACCTTTTTAATCCTTGGATTATTCAATATCAATCCACGTGACCAATAACAAGGACATTCCTTTAATAATAATAACTATACCTATCCACCCACACCGAACCACACCACACCATTAACCAACCAAAAGGGACGATCAAAGGAATTCAATTCCATGGAAAATTTCTATGTCATCAATAAGTGGAAGAAAAAAGGATCATTAGATGAGCAAAAAAAAAAAACAGCAGTACCATTGTCGTGTCATCCTGAAATGATTCCGCACATCATTCCAACTCCTAACAAAAAGGAGCATGGCAAACTGAAAATGTGCACGTTCATTTTTGCACCTGGTCACTAAACTACATTACAGTTCAGCTCGCTCGGATATACCTAAGTAAAGGTAGGTTCCTTCAATGACAAAATGACTCTTCTCTAGCTAGGGTTCGTGTTAAGAGATTTTGGCATGCTGCAAGGATATAAGTATGTACCTAAACCATCTATCTATCTACGGGGAAGGGGGAAACAAAAAATTACATGACAGGACGACACATTTTTATATTTATTACACCAAGCAAGCATTGGCATGACCAGAAATTCCAGAATTTATGTCCCATCGGGTGACTTCTTTTCGGGATTTGGAAATTTATCATAACACAAACGAACTTCTATTTTCGAAGTAGGTGTATATGGATAGGTATGTATGCAATAAACGTTCTAAAGGGACCTCCTTCCTGGTCCTTCTGTCAGATTTTTATATCGATATCTCAGTTGTCAAGTTATAATAGTTGCGTGAGGTTTGAATGAAACGTGTGCCATTGTGTGTGCAGCCAACTAACAGCTAAAATGCAAGTTGCTAAGTCACGTGTAAGGTGATGCTTTTCTTTTTTGTACTTTTGAATTTCTATACAAAAAATTTCGCTGAAATCGATCTTTATCTAGCACCGGTGTCCATTCTAAAAAATAAAAAAATAAATTCCTAGCCATCATCATTATTCGACAATCAACTGTCTGTTTACCGCCAAATTCAATTTAATTTTGCTTTTTTTTTCTTTTTTATCATGATGACCAATAAATTTAAGACTTCAATAAACTCTAGAAACATGCACCATCAACTATAACTAAAAGTCTCATAACGGAGCGCAAAATCCAGTATAAGTCTATTACGCATGCGATCCAGCTGTTGAGCGGCATTCGTTTGTACATACACACGTACGTGCTTAACAACCGCCAGATTTATCTCAATTTCTTCTCCATATTATGTATACCTATGCGCGATTGAAATTATTTTCAGGTGGTTTTGATGAGTACCACATCATCATCAGCATCATCATTTATGTATATATGAAGTAAGTAAGATCCAAGAAAAGATCATAGATCCAGAGTAATCGACAATCTCGCCTTCTTTAAAAATCTTTAAAAAAACGTTCATCCCACGCTAGAAATGTTTTCGGTTCTGTTTTGGGTACTTTATTGGATCCCCGGTTCACGATTTTCTCTTTTCAAATGTACCTTAATCTCCCCAGGTGATCTATAACTAAAAGAAATCGGTTTTCATAACTTGATGGGTTTCTTATGCTCCAGCATGTCTACCATGTTCAAGTATTGAATCGCGTCGGTCGGATGGTGGAAGCTGTATGCAGGTATGTGAATCAAAACAAATTAAAAAAAAAACAACGAACAGTCTGCTCTAGAAAAAGTTAACTCATATTGCAATAAATGTAAATTTATAGATTTAATGATCTCAAAAAAACAAGTCGTTCAACCTCTGAATCTGATCACTTAAAAAAGATCGGATGCTGTACATTGGTTTTTTCTTAAAAGTTGATAAGATCTGTTCGTTTAATAATATCCTCGAGTGTAGTTTGTGTATAGTACTTTGCTTAGTATATGATTTGGAATAGTGTTATAAGACTGATGATGCCGCTGCTGCTGACGTGATAGATGGAGCCGCAATTAATTTTAAATTTTACGAAGAAGATTTTAGGACACATGATGTGGTGCCGTGCATCATAGCGCGGCGATGTTAATCTTTTCTGGAACTGGAAACATTATCTCCTGGCGAGAAATTGAGTCATTTACGTTTTGATGATTAAGTAATTAACAATTCATGAATTAATCGTTGTGTGTGTGTATGTGTGTATTATTATATAACCCATCAGGTATGAAACTTTAATATAGATATGAGAAAAATGCGTGTGCATCTTTTTGTGTCTTATGTGTATGAAATGAGATTGTTTTTTTTTTCCTTTAAGCTTTAAAAAGTTGTCATTGTAAGTAGTAAGCATGTAGGTATGTTGATAAATTATCAAGACAGAATTAAATATAGTTCCATAAAATAAGTATAACAAGGCAAAGCTGTTTGGATAGGTAGGTATATGACAAATGAATATTAATAATATAAAAACGTTTTTTTAAAAAAATGACATTTAACTGAATCTACATGAATCTGTGTAAGTAGTGCATCAGCTGATAATTCCGGCTTCTATACATACTATATACCATACTACGAATATACTTAGCACAATTTTAAATTTTGCAGGACTTCCAATTATACTTATCTCCACTGATATAATACCCCATGATACTCTTTTCCCAATAAGCGACAGATGGCAGCACCGTCATTAGAATATATATAGCAGGCTAATCACCTGGCATAGCGATTTGAGATTTGAAACTGAATCAGAGCCTCGGATACGGATGAATAAAATAAAATCAGATGGTAAGCCTATAAAAAATATATAACTACCGGGGATTATAAATATTAATAGATCAGAAAATATTCTACTGTCTTGGTATTAGTGCAAGAGATAATTGCTCAGTTGGTAAAATTGCGAATCTTGTGTACAAAATTTGTAAATAAAGGGATATTGAATTGTATTGAATTGAAGTTGTACCAAATGTACAAATAAATCAATGGCATTTATCTTGCGAATTTTAGATTTGAAATGCGATTTTGAATTGTGCAAATGTAGATGATTTTCAGGAGTTTAATGATGTGTGTGGGAGGAGAGATGGTATAGGCACAATATATTCATGCAATCGAATTGGATTAGAACAAACCATAGACGCACCGGAGCGGGATCGAACGGGACCCCCCTCGAAGGCCAGTTTTCTTAATATAATTTACAAATTATGTAGAAAATGTAATCTGTATATTATTACAAAGTCCAATAAAATACAATAGAACCTTTAAATATATAATTAAAGTTCCCTTTGAGCTTGGGATACCTATGCCCCCCCAGCCAAATTCTGGGTGCGTTACTGAACAAACTACTGAAAAACAAAAACCAAATTTTGAAATTTAAATAACAAAATCTCACAATTTCATCCATTTGGGAAAACTATATTTATGATACGGAAACAACCTTGGTGGTCATGAAATTGCTGATGGCCTAGCCAAAAGAGGAGCGGAAACCCCCTTTGTCGGACAAAAGCAATTTTGTGGCATTTCAAATTGTTACTTCCGAGCTTCCCTAAATAGCTAGGAGAATAAACAAATATCCTTTTATTGAGAAAAGCTACAAGGAATTCGTCAGGCAAAAAAATTTATGGACACCTCTGGTGGAAAAACGGAAATAGCTTCTACTCCTTAGGAGAACAGAGCTCTTCTCAGGCTATTGAAGTATCACCTATACAAAATGGGCTTGGCTGTAACTTCATCCTGCCGCTTCTGTCGGGATGCCCATGAAACCTCGGGGCACCTGTTCTGTAACTGCGAAGCATTATCCAGGCAGAGATTACTGCACCTCGAACATGTTTTTCTCCACAAAATTACGTGTGGAACCTAAGTCCCGGAATGGTTCTAGACTTCATTAACAGTCTAAATCTAGAAAGGGAATAAATTGAACGGGGACTCAAAATATATCTTTCAGATCGCAGTGAATGCGAGACAAACGTGCTGGCTCCTGGAACTCCTCCATAAATCTAATCTAACATTGGTAGATAAATTATCATAATTTCATCCATGAGTATACTTTGATCAACATATTGATGAACTTTTTATCTAGCCTCATCATTGAACTCATTTATTATGTTAGCTCATGATGTATGTCATAAAAACTTTAAAGCGCGAAGACTGATTATCTTGATTACATTAATCATTACGTTCATCGAAACGATCACCATAAGCTCATGCGTGCTTTAGAATCATTGGCAGCTTTAATTATTTTTTCGTATATCAACCCATAAGTTCAGTTTTAAGTAGTGTACTCATCATGCATTTTTCAATGAGTAGCACAAATACAAATTTGAATGCTTTGGCCAAATTCTTCTGATCATCTATTACGAAAAATATTAACTGATAATTTTCAAAATTTTCTCATAATTTGTCGCTAGAAGTGGTATTATTTCATCACACACACCCCCCCCCCTCCACCCCTTCTCTGAACACACTAGCATAATTTTTTTTGTTTTTCAAACTGATGAGCGCTGCCTACCAGGGTGCTGATTTTGATTTCTATAACATATATTTCTGTCACATATTTTGACAATTTCACCACAATTTTGTCGTACTTTCGTTTCTCACCATATTTCATTTTCATTTATCATAATATGAATATACCGTGAACAAACGCAGAATATATGATAAAAAGTGTCAAAAATTAGTCGACTGAATCCAAGTTTGTGACAAAACTTTTGGGATAAGTCTGAAGTGTGATTTTAATTTTAATTTGCTTAGCAGAGGTTTTTTTTCAGCTATGCCACTCTCACGAAAGTTGAATCCTCGCTTAGTATTAATAGCAATCTTTCAACCCACCAAAAAGAGAATTAAAAATTTTCCCCCAAACCAATTGCATATTTCTTAACTTTTTACACTCCTATGATTATTTTTGATAATTTTATTATATGTGTATATGGATGAATCAAATAAGGTTCCACAATTGTAAAAAATTTAGGAAAATTTATTGAAATTGATACAAATCACACATCTAGGGAAATAACATCTCAGCAACCATCACTGATCGACCATATGAGTAAATTAGATTTCGTTCTCTTTGCACCTACTCCGGATTTAAAGAAAAAGATAACAAATTTTAATAAAAAATAAAATGGACTTGAAAGAAATTCTTTCCCACACATAAAGTGATTTAAATCTAATAAAAATTATTTATTGGACCAAAAATCTCATTAAAAAAACTCCAATAAAAAGCTCAAGGATAGATACCATATGATGCAAAGCACAACATAACAAGAAGGAGATGAGGAAATTAGGAGGTTATTACCAAATCGCCAATTAGCACTCTTTTGGTCAATATCCAATAAAGCCTGGGCTGTGCAGTGCTAGATTCAATGGGCTGAAATATTTCTTGCGCAAGAAATTCTTTGGAAGCAGAGAAGATTGATCTGTCCATCTTAAATTACTGGAAATATTAATGCCAAAAATACATAAAGACGGTCTATCGGAAATCAGTGATCCATCAAAAGAAACGGAAGTGGAAAAATTATGATCTCGTTTTAAGGAGATGAGACAGCTTTGGGTTTTAGACGCATTAAATTCGACGCGATTCGTTTTGCCCTAAACAAGAATATTGTCAAAGTCTTGCTTGGATTGGGAAAAAAAATTTTATAGCATTACCAGATCTCTTGTTTTAGAGAAGAAATTCAGGTTTTTAATTCCCCATGTAAGGAATGGACAATTAAAATGAAAGATTGACAGAATAACCAGGGAATGAATTATTTCAATATGTAAACAAACAATAATAAAGAAATGCGACCAAGTACTCGTATCATCCACGTATTTAAAAGCATTCAAATGAAAATCTTATCAAGAAGTACCTAAGGAACCTACACAAATTCTGCGTAAAAGAAATTTATTTGATTTTATTTAATATTTTGCTGATTGGCAATGTTGTTTTTTTTTTTATAAATGGAAAATATACATAGCTACAGGACCAAAACTGCGCATAGTTAACTGAGTGCGCGACAGGTTAATTCACGCACTGATTACTTTTGTTTGCCGTAATTTTACCTCTTGTATAGTAAAACAGTAATAAAGAAAGTAGATTTTCATTTTTTAATAGTCTTTAAGTAATTTTCAATCGAGCGTTTTGGAAACTGTTACAAAACCTGCAAACATCATGATTCGAAAACGATTTGATAGCAACTCGTAATCTCTGGCTTAAACCTCGATATCGAACGGAAAACAGACTGCCAGCGTAGTAAAAGGAACATGATTGTCGATTTATAAGCTCGAAATTCTCCCTCGATAGCGAATTGCTTTAGATCCTATAAAACGAGCCGAAATTGATGTTAAAACAGCGCACAATTTGTTTGTGTTAGTAGTTTTAGATATTCTTATATATTAAGAGAAGCGAGCTATTCTCGTGTCGTAAAGGATTCGAGCAGAATGAGTTTTTATGGACATTTAATTAGAGCCGTGAAAATAGACATTTATTCACATTTAAGTGGAAAATAAGGTCCGTGAACATTATTGTCTTGGTCACTTCATAGCACCTTTAATTATATCACTTATCAGATGAACAGTAGACATTTTACCACATGCTACTAAATAGATAAATTATTTATGTTTATGTGATGAGTCATTTGAATCTTACTCAGAGATACGAAGGAATCTCGCAGTAAATTCGAAGCATAGACGCACGTAGTTTCATTGCATTGTAATTCCGAAATCAGAGAAATGGAGAAATCTCGGACAGAAATCGGTCGACTGTCGTGCTGAGCTCTCTATTTTCTTCTCATTCGTAACAGAATCAGAGAAACGAAGGAATCTCGGGAGAAACTTGAAATTCTCATTTCTTGCTCAACTTCGAGATTACTTCGAGAAAGTGAGCTCTTCGCTAAAATCTTTGAGTTGGCGTTGCTTTGCTGTTCTATTTTCTATTTCTTCTTTTCATCTTAATTCTTACCAATAAGTGTGAAATACATACACAGTAATAATAATAATACACCGCAGCACATATATTGCAATATTTTTATCCACTTGTAATAAAAAATCCCAAAAAAATACCCCATGGTACCGGTGCTTAATTAAGGTCATATACTTTAGGTATTTCTAGACACTCTTCGGAATATACAACTCAGAATGATAAATACATCAGAAAAGCGTATAAAATATTCGTTTGGTGCTGAGATAAAAACAGGATTGAACCTGTATGTAAAATTATTTATTCGGTGAAATAAACAAGAACCTTCCGGTGTTAATAAGAGACATGTTTATACTTGTCACATTAAGATTACCCATTTAGTGTTGTTTTGCTCTTGGCGCAGTTTACAATGCAGAGCAATGTAATTTGTAGCAAGAAACAGTTCCGTGGAATTTTCCAAGAATGTCAAAAGAATTTTTTGGGATTGTCACGGGGCAAAAGTTACGCTGTCCGAGGAAAGTATTCATTACCACACAATATCCAGAAGGCTAACTCGATCGGCACTTTCAGGCGTCTTCTTGTAAATTTTTTTGACGTAAGTAGTTTTGCTGTTGTGACCCTCACGCGCAGATTATGTCTTTGTTATCGAAGTTATCTAATTTGGTCTTATCTTATTTTATTCTCATTTGCTATAATTGTTTTCGTAATTAATTTTTGTATCTTAATCTTACTTATTTATGCATAATTTATTTGTTATTATTGTTTATATATTTTTTTTCTCTTTTTTTTAATTTAGTTTACTTATTTCTATTCAGTTGTATTACTGTATTTCCACTCTAATTGGTGCTAAGAAAAAGATATGTAAATCTTGTAGTATCTCTCCCAAATAAAACAAATATAAATATAAATATGCCGTCATTGTTCCAAGGCATTTCTTCAGAAATAATAAGGACAATGTCTTTGGAAACTTAGCGGATATTTTCCGCAGATACTCTATGGAGAGTTTGTTTGGATATTCTGCAGAATTATTCCACAGAAATTCTTCAGAAATCATAAGAATAATATCTTTGAAAATTCTGCAGAATTATTCTACAGGAATTCTTCAGAAATCATAAGAATAATATCTTTGGAAATTTAGCAGATATATTCCACGGATGCTCTCCGGATATTCTGCAGAATTATTCTACAGGAATTCTTTAGAATTTCTCCCTGGTACAATAAATATAAAGCATTTTACAGATATTAGTGTTAGTTAAATAATGTTTATGTTTTAGAAATTCATTAAAACAAAACAAAACAATTCAGTTGTAAAAAGAAAGAAAAACAATCTTAAATTTATGCAGTGCTGAGTGTTTTTCTTCCAGTTTCTCTGTGAACGAAAAAGTTATTAGCCTTAAAAGTAATAAAATAACTAAATTTATATTTTACTTTATTGTTTTCCTGTTTATTTCTTTAATTATGGAGTCTTTTAGCCTACACAACACTACATGTAAATGATTTCACGTCTCACGACACCATTCAGTTCCATACCAAAACCCTAAATAATTTTTTCTAGAACAATAAATCATTGGAATTTTATTGGATAAAGCGAGGATATAGTGCAGAATTATTCAGAAGTATGGATATTCTTCTTCTTTCCATAGCATGTCCAGAATTTTCAATTCCACTGTTAATCCACACTTTTCCATCAAATAAAAAGAAAAAAGTTGATAAAGTTTATAAAACAAAAAGAACGGCAAATTTATCAAAAATTTTGTAGTTGTTCGCTATTTTTCCGATGAAGAAGAAGGAATGGAGATTTCTTTTGGACAAAGTGAAGATTTCCACACTTTCTCCATTTATTTTCATATACGGAAGTTTTCAGAAAAATAATGGACAAATCAAAGAACAGTTTTAAATATTGTCCACAATTGTCCATTGTTTTCCCAGTTCTTATCTCATATAAAATATTCTACGGAAATTCGCTACATTTTCCTAGGAATGGCAAAATAGAGCATGGTACAACATCGAAACACGTAAAGACATCGTTCTGTGTTGGAATTTTTTGGATAAATATTGGAATTCCGTCCAATATTTTTGTAGTATAGTTTGGAAAATGTGAGGATATCGGATGTGTGGCAAGTGTTTATGGTGCGGTACAATTTAGCTCGTAGTTGTTGAAAGTGAAAACGAAAAAATCAGCTATTTAGAAATAATTACAACTTGTAATTGGAAAAGAACAAATTTCGAATGATTTCGGTTTTCCATTTACAAGTGTTATTACACAGGTGTAAATAAATTTTCCATAGCATTTGAGTCGGTTTTTATCTCCGTCATTTGGGAAGACGTTCTGACCAAAGTAGATAAAGAAGCCTTTGATTTTTATGTAGAGCAATCGCCAGCTGTCGTGGAAAAAGTGAAATGGTACAACAACCGCCTTTTTTTTACTTAAGATGTTTCCAGCTATTGGTCGTGGCAGGAGCAATTCGAATAAAAAAGGTTGTAAAATAATAAGTTTTCAAAAGATAAATCCACGTTTATCTCGCAAAGTAATGAATTTCATTATTGATTCTAGTATACAGATCGGTAGTATTCCAACGGTGCCTATTGGAAGTCCTCCATACATAATTGCTTACAGAGTAAATAAATGCGCTATTTCAAAATATCATATTGTCGTTGATGGGCACGATTTATACCAGTTACAACAAATATATATTTATTATCCCTTGGGACACATAGAAAAGTTTATTGTTGAATATAATTTGGATTTAGATAATTTGTAATATCACAGATAAAGTGTTACGATACCAATGAATTTCACTGTTTTCTCTTTCCTGATCAAAATAAGGATGTTTCCTAAGTGATCGTAGGGATTGGATATTTAACAACGTTGGGATATTAATTTTAATTAGGTATCCGAAAGGATATAATATTTTATTTTCGAATAAAAGGATATTACTCACAGATGTTTGTTTTATTTGTTCGGAAAAGAATAGTTATCTGAAGTGTGCTTTCTAAGTATTCATTGGGAATGAATGTCTTACAACTTTCGGAAGTTCATACAAAATACACATAAAGGGTTTTCCAATAAGAGGTGTTATTTTGATATTCAAAGAAAAATGCCATTTTTTTAGATAAATGATCGGATCTTTATTTCATTATAAAGAGGAAGGTATGCCGTTAATAATGGAAAATAACATCAGCCAAATGACTACCACGACCACGCCTACAGGTCCATATCCTTTTCATGAAATTTTCCATAACCAAATCGCAAAGTGGCTGCCCTATGTCCTCGATAGCCTCACGAATTCCATCTTTGAGGTCTTGAATCGTCGCTGGGCTATTGGCGTAGACCTTCTCTTTCACGTGGTCCCAAAGGAAGAAGTCGCAAGGTATTAAGTCACAAGATCTCGGTGACCAATTGTGATCACCTCTTCGAGAGATAACACGATCCGGAAACTTTTCCCGTAAAAGATTAATGGTTTCGTTGCTTGTATGGCACGTAGCGCCGTCTTGTTGAAAGTAAACGTTGTCCAGATCAATACCATCCAATTTCGGCCATAAAAAATTATTAATCATCTGTCGATAGCGCAATCCATTCACCGTAACTGTTGCTCCAGCCTCATTTTCGAAAAAGTAAGGGGACCATAAACCGCACCAAACAGTCACACGTTGAGGATAGAGAGGCTTTTCAACAATAACTCTTGGGTTTTCCGAGCCCCAGATGCGACAATTTTGCTTGTTGACGAAGCCATCGAGGTGGAAATGGGCCTCATCACTCAAGATGAGTTTTCGATGGAATTCCGGATCATTTTCATGCATTTCAAGGACCCAATCAGCAAAGACTCGACGTTGTTGATGATCGGCCGGCTTGAGTTCTTGTGTTAATTGAACTTTATAAGCCTTAAGACCCAAATTTTTATGCAAAATACGGTGTAATGACGTTTGTGGAATGCCTAATTCCAAAGAACGACGATGAATGGACAAACCTGGGTTTTCTTCAACACTTTCGGCTACAGCAGCAATATTCTCGGCTGTTCTTGAGCGACGTGCACGGGTTTTATTCATCACATCCTTAACTTATCCCGACAGCTCGAATTTTTGTCCCAATTTCTGTATTGCGGTCCGACAAGGTACTTCACGACGACCCAAAAATGTTCGAGTTTTACGAACCGTCTCTGCCACATTTTCACCATTTTTATAGTGAATTTTAATAATTTCAATGCGTTGTTGAATCGTGTATCGTTCCATTTTTATTAATGGCGTAGTTTCTACCTGTCAAATGTCAAAAAATGACAGCTCCAAAAGTGACATCTACCGAAATAGCGGGCTAATTAAAATAACACCTCTTATTGGAAAACCCTTTATATGCTGGTGTGAGATAAACTCCGAAAAATAATGGACTCTATGGAACACCGTTTTCGGATTTAATTTAACATCGATTTTTTAGTGTGTAGTCGCGGCTCATAAAGGTCTAAATTAAATTATTCAGCTTAAGAGGAGTCCGTACCAATATTTGCAAGTATAATACATATTTCAATGCAAATTTCTGGCAAACTATATGTGGCAGAATTATGACTTATATCTTAAATTAAAGGTAATGAAGAAGTCTAGTAAATAACATCGGCAAAAATTAAAAAAAGTATATTGGAATGGAGATATTAGCTTGGAAACTTGTAAAAAATAGTAAAAATTAAAGTCTTTTAAATCAAATTCCTGTTGGTAGTTATTCTCATTTCTTTAAATTGTGACTGTTTTAGAAAGATAAGGCCTAGATCTAGCAAATAACGTCGAGTTTTTTTCATTTTTAGTGACGCTTTTTATAATTATTTGACTCTAATAGTACCTGTTTTTTCTCCCGACATTTCACCGACGAGAAATTGCAATATTTATTTGAAAGTTGTTTAAATACAAAGCAAAATAGCATATTTAACAATTATGGGCAAAAGAGAGAGAGTTAATTCTAGTTACAAATTTTCAATTTATGTGACCTGCAGATTTTCATTTTTCATCTTAAATTGTATGGTTTTGTCGGATGTTGGGTTTCTTTCTTTTGCGGTAGATGTCTCTAATGTGCTCTGTGGTCTAGGTCTAGGCTAATTTTATATGAATTTTCTCACTTTCAGGACACAAACCTACGTATAGTAAATTTTATTACCTACAGGTTTGCTGGTATCTAAATTGAAAATTTTGCTGAGTACTGACTCCTCTTAAAAATATGTTTGAACAATTTTTCTACATCTGCATTTCGGTTTTTTTTAATTTGGTTGAATTTGAATATGATTTTTCTTATTTAACTTAATTTAAATCTCAACATTTTATTTAATTCTTTAATCGCGAAACTATCATTGATGAGATATTTTGTGGAGCAATTTCCTTAAATTAGAGTAATTTTGACATATTTACACAATCGCTCATTACTTACCACGTATTGTTTTTTTTTTTTTTTTTTTTTTTTGTTAATATAAACCATTAATTTTTGAAAAGGGTATCACATATCCAATAAAACTATGAATAAGATTAAAATTAATGAAAATAGATGAAGAGAGAAAACAGAGCCTTGAGGTAAACCAACATCAATATATGGAGTGCAATTCAAAAGTAACGCCATCATACTATTTCTATTGAAAGATCAGATAAAAAATTTCAATTCAAACCAGAATAAATCGAAGGTCTTAGGAAAATTTATAGACCATACTTTAGAGCTTGGATTTACTAAAATCATAAATATCACGGTATCAATATTTCATAAGAATAATGACTAAGTCTAAAGATATAGCCATATCTATCTATAGACTGGAAATCATTTTGTCTAATCATTGATAATATTTCTAGATATGGATCTATAGTTTTGTAGGCCTTAGAAATAATCATGGTTTTGGCAACTTTCTGAACATCGGCAAGATTTCTGACGTATTTAAAAATTAATAAGAACAAAAACGGCTGAGGTTGTTTAGCCAAAAAGCAAAAACAATTAAAAGGGGACAAACCATCAAGGCCCATGACTTTAGAAGAGTTGACTTCTGTTAATCCCTTAAGGACCTTAAAAGTATATATCCATTCGGGAGGGGAGGGGGGGACTATGAAACAAGCGTTTATAAAGTGGATAGAAGATACAAAATTTGCGTGAATTTTGTAGTCAAGATATTAATTTTATCGAAAGTGTCAATGACCACATCCTGTTCTCTGAATAATCTTGGCGAGAGTCTAGAAATAAACTTTGCTGCCTTTACTTTTTTCTAATACCCGGATCAAATAGGAATTTAAATTTTCTTTTGCCTTCTTTCTTAGGTGATTTAAAAATATTCAGGACAGTTTTCTAAATTTGTTTTAAGTTCAGGATAAAATTAGTAGGGTAAAAGAGCGATAGATTTAAAACTTATAATATGTCAATGCATTTATATTTCGCTGTTATATTGGATTATCTTAAACTAATACGCAATATCCTGGTATCCCAAGTTAAGCTCCAGAATATTATTAAGATCTGATGTCCAATCATTGACATTCCACTGCTTTAACTACAGATTAAGACTTCCCTAAGTCAGAAATTTTTATTATTCGAAAAAACCCTTCTGGTTTTTTGGGAAGTATGTGAATGGCGCAAAGATTAGGTAATAAATTGAACCTTTATTAAATCTAGTTCAAATATTTTAAGCCCACTAATTAAAGTTTACTCGAAATACCTAAAGATTATGGAAATGAGAAATGATTAAAATGAAGTCCTCTTTATAATGCCAGCTTTTATGACTAACCATATAAACAAAGCTCCAAAAGACTAGTTTTCTTTCATCTCTGCTTCAAGCATATTACGCTTTAATCGCTACTTTTCCAGTATTCTTTCGTTTAAACTATTTGCCACCAGAGGGTCTTTTCAACATCTTTAATTTATCGAACACGATCTATACTGCCATCTATGATTTTCTCTTTCCATTATCGGACACACAGCAAACAAACCATAGGAAAAATTTACACCATATTTTTCTCCTGTTTCATAAAAGCATTGAAATTCTAGGTTAAAATTGATGCACTTTACAGGAATGTGACTTTTTTGTTATGAAATAACTGACGTGTAAAAAAATCATCCCTTCTCTATTGTTACAAGAGTTGAGCGCTAATGTTTACATGTCAATCCCGCCCTAAGCTCGCTCTGACTGCTATGCGCGTTGCTAACAAATGTAAATTAACTCTCAGACATGTAGTGCTCCCCAGACGACATCCATTTGAAATGCCGTAAAATTCTGGGGAATCTTCTAAAAGGTTTCATTCATATTTCTACTGAGTTGGTACCTATGTATCAACAAAATGTAAGTGTACAGTTCATAACACAGGGTGGCTAAGAAGGCGTTCCGCTTAAAGAGGCGTACGAAAAATCAGAACAGATTGCCAGTTACACCCGGATGGACATGTTTTGTTATTAATGTGCGGCACTTTGCTAATTTCTCCTGTTGTTGGTGCTAATATCCAACACCCCCATTGCATGGGGGATCGGGATGCCTTTAAGTAGGTTGGTACTTGCACATATGTATGTATGTACATAGGTGACACTCTAGAATTTATATCTTCTACAAATGCTTTTTATTTATACATCTCTGGCTTTCATTAAAAACTCAAGGGTGCAATGCTGATGGATCACTTTAGATTATTAGCTGAGGCCAAAATGCATCGGATGCAACTGTGCAAAACTTTCATTGTTTGCGTTGCTTCTGGTTAGATGGGAGTTTTTGTGATATTAAAATAAACAGAATTTTTACTACCGCTAGTTTTTAATTTTTTTAATTTGTTAAAAGTTCTTTAATTGCATTCTTTTACCGTAGTAATTTCTGGCTATAATTGATTGACTAAACTCGTCGTAGAGTTAAACTCTCAAAATTATTGGAGAGAGAACCATTCTGCGACAATGAAAGTGGCAATAAATGAAAGATTTATCTGAAAATTTTCGGAAAAAATAAAAACTGTTTCCACCCAATATTTTCTTCAAAAAGGACAATTAATGTATTTGACGAAATCTTCCCCTACAATAAGGTTTATCCATAGTTTAAGCATGTATACATGAACAGGATTAAGATCTATGTCTAGATTATAGAAGTCGATGTGAGTTTCGAGGTAGTGAATAAAAGATGAACTCCGCAAAGTTCTTCTAAGAATCAAGTCAAGGCATTCCGTACAAGGTCTGCATACGGTGGATTTTAATTTAGTCTACCTTCCACATTTCGCGTGTATAAGAAATGCCCTCACATTAGAACTGAATAGCTCTAGTTTTGTCTAAATTGAAATTTTCCTGGAATTCCATATCCGAGCTACAAGAGATATCCTAAAATAATAAAATTGGAGAATTGGTCACACCATATGAAATGTACAAAATAATATTATCATTTCTTCGATTAGAGTTCGCCTAGAATCCGACGGATCAACGAGAGACCAAGAATCACATGAAGAATAGCCTTACAAATACAAGCAAAAAGTAGGACTACAAGGAATTGAAAGCTGTCACGGAGAACAGAGTCTGCTATAGATCAACAAATTTCACTATACATCTCTTCAAGAGATGAACTAAGCTGGATGATCTGACCCTGTTACAGAGTGTTAAGTTGCAAGTCTTTTCTACTAATTAGTTTTCCTTAGGTACTTAGCTCTAATATGTATCTTAACAGTTTCATCTGTATCTAAATTAACGCACACAGTAAACTTTATGAGTTACTGGATGACTAACTAAGCATATGTCGAGTTCGTAATTTATAGTCGTCTACTATTCTTGAATAAGTCTACGTATTCTCTACCATTACCTGTGAAGAATTTCTTGATCGTGTTCAATTTTGTATCTTAGGGACTTGATGGTGAACGTGGAGTTGGTCAATTTTAGGACCTACAGGTCCGTCTATTGGGGAAGAATATTAGTCCGGCTCAAGCCTCAACGTCGCGAGCTTTTTTCATAAACTTGAGTTTCAATTATACAAAACTAAGCCAAACAGGAGTTAGTAGAAGAAGCAAAGAGCAGTGATTATATGAATGTGCAATGAGTTAATCTTTCGACAAGTAATAATTTAAAGAGGAAGAACATGAGTTACTTGTTTCTTCTAAGTCATGTTTGAATTGATCCTATGCAGATATGAGCACACTTAGGTCACCAAGCGGACTTTAGCATAAACTAGTATATGCGAATAATAAGTACATAGTCTATATTCAGAGCAGGAATCGGCGTAAATCATTAACAGCACGAAGCCGGAAGATTCAATATCTGACAAACAACTCATATAAATAAGTAGAACTGGGCACAAATTTCGGCAAATACATCTTACGGGTATAATTCTTTTGAAGTCAGTTTAAAATACTCACAAGAGGATTGCTACTATTCAAGCTCTTAATGAAAAGATACTAATTAGCAGTTCGCTCGAGAAAACCAGTACACTGAGTCGAAAAAAATTTCAAAAGGACTTAATTGCTCTCAAATACAATGCAAAAACCTTAAAATTTGTATGCCTCGCCGCTTTGAAGTAGTTATCGAAGACTTTTGGAATATCAGTGAACAAAATTTTCATGGGGATCACTCTTCTAACACACAGACAGATCATAGAAAGAGGACCTGGTACGTGATGGGAGTCTAATGGCCGGGATATAAATTGCATAAGTTCTTAGGTAGGTAATGAAACGGTTGACTAATTCGCAAAAAGGAAGCAGAATCTCAATTTACCGGATCTGAACTATTTTTCGGCCTTATAAAGAGGAAAAGGAAAAATAATCATCAAAATTGATAAGCTCACCAGCACCAGTGGGGAAGTCTTCCTGTACTAAGTCACGTGAAGAAGTTCATCACGTCTTACACATAAATTATAAAAACTACATCAACTGTATGATGACCATCAAGTGAGTTTATTCACTGGCTCAATGGCTTGCCGTTGCCTACATAAGACCATGTTTAAGAAAATGGGTAGAACGACGTGGTAGAATCTGGAGGTTTTATAACTACTCTGTGAATGCACAGGACTAACTCGCCAAAGACTCTAATGATTGGCAATGCAAACAATGCGGTCGCGTGGGGCCCCTGATTGAAAGTGGCTCCAAATCTAATCGAAAATTGGTTTTTGTGATATAACTTAAATATGATTAAAAAAAAATTAAAAGCTACTTTTTCCGACTTCATCCTGCCTCCATCGAACATTTTAGTTGTGCTGCAGGTCTGGATACGCACCTGGTGTACATCGTATAAAGTAATAACAGTGACATCTTCATGACAAGGCTATCCAGTCTAGTATTACAGAGATGAATTCCTTTTCATAAAAAGCAATCATCAAACAAAAATATCAGATCTGCTGTAAGATCAGAATACCATTCAGTCAGAACACATCATCCAGACGACGAGGCCCCGGAAAACACCAAACCAACATCAATATAGTGTGACAATATTTGCAAGTCAAGAATGCTCAATAAATTTGCCAATAGAGTGAAATTTTGCATAAAAGGTTGGCTTTTAAGTGCAGGGACACTAACTATCCCAGTTTAGTAACATAATTACAGGCTACGGATAAAAATTGTTTTGTGCAATAAAATTGATAGTGGCATCGCGGAACATCTATATGCTGCTATACCTACATTGTGTTTAAATTTGTTTATATTCATTTTCCAATCATTCCTACAGTAAAATTCAAAATTTTATTCATGTCAAATTCATTTGTAATTTAAAATTAATACACTGAATATGAAGAATACACGCAAAATTTCGTAAATTCAGAATTCACCCCGCGATGAGTTTTTTTTATTTTGGCTTTTGTGTACCTACACTTTTCAAATAAATCCACAAGACAGTAAGTAATCATTGCACTGAAGTAACCAATTACTTTATTATGTACCTACTTTTATGAACTTATATTTTTATTTGGACTTTATTATTTAATCTTTGTAAGTGGGCACGATGCGCTCTCATTACACATTCAGTGTCGTTTACTTGTGATTTGTTTGGAATATGTTCACCTTGCCATCATTATATAAGTTTTTTTTTTGTTTTAAGTATTAGGATATCCAATTCCGATCTCAAGCTGTCAGAAATACGGTAATGGCACCGTAGAGTTTCTTTGTTTCTCCTCTCACTCTCTTGGAGACCCTCTCTCACTGACAGGGGTTAAAAAATTCACTCATCCATTACTTTCAGATCATATCAATCAATAAAGACATTGAAATGCTGCCCGCAATGTCATTGGGTGGATGGGGTACGGCAAGGAAGTTGATGTCATCTATGACTTAAAAGTGAGCTAAGGTACGTGATGTAAGGGTCCCTTCTGGACCGGATGGTGTGCTCTGTTTTGTGTAAGGCACAAATATTTTTGGTATAGGAGCTATGATAACGGCAGGATTTGGGTAACCCAACCCATTAACTATTCCGCAACAGCCGAGGTGCTAGCGTCCCGCCCTGTGTCGACGCTGTTCACAGAATAAGCGATCAGCTCAAGCTGACAGACTGGACTTCACGTCCAAAAGTATGCTTACTCGTATGCTACCCCATAGCAAAGTAGCTGTGAATGCGAGACTAGCGCCACGAATCTAAATCTGAAATTCAAACCCCTTATCAGACGTTCATTAAACTAACCCTAATGTAATAATTACTTTCCTAAAAAGGGCGAGCGTAAACTAGATCTAGACGTAACACGATATTGTTAGGGGCATTGGCATAGCAAGCAAGAAAAAATATCTCCTAAGTTATGGAGCACAACAATTTCCTAAATAATATCGGAGAGGCACCCAAACACCGATGTGCATATGTACGCTATCTATGTCTCCAAGAGTATGAAACATCCAGATTTGGTACATCTTCTATGAATGCAAGGCAATAAGGCTCTTGGCTTGGCTTAAACTTCTAAGGCCCACCCACTTTAAAATCGAAAACATGTTACTTTTCCTTAGGGTATTAGGACTATTGGAAGAATTATATTTATTAAGAAAAGCGGTGCAAAATCTGCTAATGCTAGGCTGAAGTTCAATGTTTAGCGGGGACGAAACAACTAAATCTAAAAAAAAATCTAAAAAATTTCCAGATTATACTTTCAATTCAGCAATTCGTCGAGACATGGATTAATTAAAAAAAACAAAGGCATCCACCACCAAATACCTACCTAGGTATCGAAACAGCTGAAGAATTTTCCAGAACTTTTTAAAGTTGGTAGGTACTAGCTAGCTACATTAAAGCAAACGTTTCTATTCAAGGAAAACGGGAAAAATCAATCAAAATCAGAGCACCCAATAATGCCAATAATCTCTCAAAAGAGCAAAGTTGTTTCTCTTATCCAACTTGGCTGACTCGCGCTGTGTTTGTTATTACAGAAAATATTTGTGAAAAAAAAATCCAATTTGTTGTTTTTCATAACAATAGCCCCCCCCCCCCCCAAATCAAAAAAAAATTACGATTTTCATTGGATTATTCGCCCGAAGCGCAGCTCATGGTATAGGAAAATACCTACACATAGCACACGTATACCTACCTATACTTGATATACTTTCTGATTCAGGCAAGCAAAGATAAATAGATTCAGCTGGGCTTGGGTACCTACTACAATCTTTACACCTAGTAGGTACCTTCCTTCACATCCTACGATCGCCATCATACTGTTGACCGCACCATCTCCCACGACCCACTAGGTTAGGTACCTACCTACACTCTACTTGTATTAGCCCCAAAGCAAGAGCAACTCAACAATTATTCATTACCGAACTGCACTTCATGGCATTTCCAGACTTCAACTACAAGCCAAGTTCTGTCGTCGTGTCGGCCGTTATCGTCGTCCCAACTTGTAATCGTCGCAACTCAACGCCAGCATTAAATTACTCGTTTCATTTTTCAATCGTTCACATTCCCCTCTCTAATGTTTAACTAATACCAACAAACGCCCGACACTTTTATACCTGGAAATGTAGTTGAGTGAGCGCAGAGCCACCATGCGTACTACATTCGAAATTGGTTGGTTCTGCGTCGGCGTTAATTTTAACCAATAGAAACCTTACAATGGCCACTATTGCACGACCGTTATCGAAATGAATGCGAACTTTTGTGCATTGTTGCCAGTTTTAATTTCAATTGAATCAACATGATTGAATTTAAAATTGAATCGCGACAATTAAATTCAATGGAGAACAAAGTATACACGCACGTCACATCACACACCAATGCCATTCCATAGCAAGCCAAGAAAGATGAGATGAGGATTTGTAACTGCTGCTGGGGCTGGCGGCATAGTTGAAGGTGAAACGAGACAAGTTCATCCGATTTATGGAGACCTGGAGACCATTCAATTCGGGGGACAATTTTTTTTTTCTTTTTGTTTCTTGTTGGCTTAATAATTTTTGTATTTTTCTTTTTTCTTTTTTTTTTTAGCTTAATTTGTTTTTGTCACTTGAATTTGTGTGTATGGCTGTAGGCACGTGTGTTCAACTCGGGTCTGCTGATTGCTGAAAAACCACTTGAACAACTGTTGCCAAACAGGACAAGTCTGACTACAAATTTTTTCTAGGCGGTGTGTGTGGCGAGTTCCTCCATTGATCGATTTTTACCGCGGACTCCCTTTGGAATTATACGTTTTTTGTTGTTGTGTTGTTTTTTTCTTTTGTAAACAGGATAAAATCATGCCCGTGTATACGAGCTACGCGCCGTATAAAATGCAAATCCGGACTATCCCCATGGATCCCCATATTTTAATGCATGTGTCCTTGTCTCGTGGTGGCTATTATTTTTGATTCCTTGAAGGGGAATAACCAGGAAAGGATACACGCCGACGTAAGCTAATCTACTGATAAGGCAAATTAAGGGAAACTCATTTTGTTAAGGTGGCTGCTGTCGCACAGATGTTCACAGTAAATATTCGAAGGAAGTTGGTTTTAATTCGAACGCGCTGTAAATTAATTGACTCCTCCATCTTCTGGACCGAATTTATAATGTTTAGGAGTTTGGGGATTTTTAGATTTACTGCGTAGGTTTTTTTTGGTTTTATGTAAAGCATTGCTGTCATTTCTATCTACTCCATTCGGTGTATTTGTACACTCCAAAATTCAATACCATAGGTACTCCGGTAGGTAGGTACCTACTATTCCTTTTATAAAACTGAAGACATGAAAGGAGGTTTTCGTTACAAAGAGTCAAGGAGAGTTCTAATTTGGTAGATTTGGACAGTTTGTTTTCCTCATTAATATTTTGAGTTTGCGACCTTGAGCGACTGCTACCATATTGCAAAAATTCTACCACTTTTTCGAGAAGATCGTCTCTCCAGCGCCATCTAAGTTCGAAACTTATAGAGTATAAAATTTCCTGCAACTTTTGTAGGAAACCCATTTTCAATCAGATGATAATAGTTCACGAGTTACAGTAGAGTCAAGCTCAGTAAATTTCTACAATTCGCAAAATCGCTACAATTTTCTCGAAATTTCAGTAAATAGAGTAAATGCAGAAGCGTATCTAGGGAGGGGAGGGGGGGGGGGAATCGCTCCCCTGAGCTACCAACGAAATTCAGATTGCACGAATCTTAGCATAAATATATCGAATGTCTGATTTTCGTGTGGTGTTTGTCTCTAATATAGGTAGATACTTAAGTATAATTCTGTAAACAACGCATATTTATTTCGTCATAAGTTAGGTTAAAACAGTATTCGCCGCTGAATCGGTTTGCGATGCTGCAGAATTGTTGAATATACAGAGTGTCTCGTAAGTGGTGTAAATCCGAAGACTACGCATAGGTTATGCTTAGAGGAGCAAAACATTATATGGTTGTCGGGAGGGGGGGGGGGTTATCTTAACGGTTTGCGAGATAACGTTGTGCCACAGACTATATACAGGTCGAGAATTTAGCCGAAAGCTCAGTTCAGAATTTCAAAATTTTCCACATATACTTCTAATCATGAAGACACACACGTTTTTCCCAATTTTTTGTTCTCTTTGAACATTCCCATAATCAACATATCCCTCGATTCGATCATGGACTGCATTATATGTAAGATCTTCTTGAATTGACATTTCATCAAAAATCAAAACAATGTCTTTCATATTTTCTTCTAGCTTAATAGCTTCTGCTTTGATATGTGTTAGGATATTGGGGTCGAATCCTGGAGATAAACTTTTAATTTCGGCCCATTTCCGAAGAGAACTTGCATGTGGCATATTGAATTGCAAATTATCTCTCATGTAATTGTAAAGAGAGGCACTCCTGTAAAACAAACATTGGCTAATCCACTTTTCTTCATCAGAATATTTATTTTCTCTATTTAAGATCATTTTTGCAAATACTTTACTGTTTTTATTTGCATTGCATGTATCTATTGCTTTCAAAGTTGCAATTTTTTTAGATTTTTGATTAACTTTATTTATTTTTTTATATTTTAATTTTCTATTTTAAGCTGTTTAATTTTATTTTTTGCACACCTCAGTTTTTGTTGCAATTTTGAATTTCTTTTTTTATGATATTCAGTGCTTTTAGCACTATTATAGCAATTGTTGCATCTCGATTCAATTTCACACTCTGAGGTACTTGTATGCATTGCAGATAATTTGTTCAATTCTTCAAGTGAAAAATCTTCAGTTATTAAATTTGAAGATTGCAAATAGGTTTTTTGAGAAATTGTGCGATTTAGAGAAAGTGATGCTGACTGATTTGAACTTGATGGTGAAGGAGCTGGAGCACCTACAACATAAGGATCTGGAATGATACTAGGTATATTAAAATTCAATTTTAAGCTTGGAATGACCTTTTTCTTAAGCCTTCTTTTACCAATTGTTGCGGGTTCAAAACGTTCTTCACATATATATGGCTTAAATTTATCGATGATACTTGCTTTTGAGACTACAAGCATCAAGCCATTTAGTCCACTGATCGGAATTAATTTTCGGAAACAAGAAGAATATTCTTTTCGGAAATATACTTGTGTTGGACTTACATCCAACAATTGAACATTTTACATGCCACTTTTTAGGCATTTTAATAATATTACTATTATTATGTTTTGATATAATATACCAATATACTTACGACAACCTACAAACTCTAAACCTAATTCTTACCAACGAAACACAAAAGAATAAAACAAAATACCCCTAATAATATTCAAACCATAAGCTAACAATATAATTACAAACTAAATTCGAACCTAACACTAAATTTTCCCCAAAATAAAATACCTATATACCTATATTCTTACGACGACCTACAAACCCTACACCTAATTCTTATCAACGAAAAACAAAAGAATATCAACTGCACCTAATAATAATAAAACCATAAACTCAAGAAATAATTAGAAACTATATATTCCAAAACTAATATACTTATTCTTATACGACAAATCCTACACCTAATTATATATATTTAGCGAAAAACCAATTCGAATTCTAATTCACCTGACAGAAAGACTACAAAAAATTTCCACAAAAGTAATTATGCCGCTGGCTCTGATTCTACAACGTACATCGACGCGGGCTGGCTGTTGTGAGCTGAGTAGAAAATAAATTCTGAACCCAATTCTCGATCTGTATATAGTCTGTGGTTATGCCTTGCCAATGGTCTATAATTGTTTTCTAAACAAAATTAAAATTTCGGAATATTTACTCGTTGTTTTTTTTCAATTAACTACTATTTTTATCATAAAAACACGTCAACAATACCAATTTTTCATATTGGATTTAAGAAACCCACAGCCTTAGCTTTGAAATGACCTATCACACTCTGTACCGAAAATGTAACTCTGGCTGCGTTTTTTGCACTTTTTCTTAAGGGGGGTTACCACCACAAAAAAGCTCACGATTTCTGTTCCCAAAAGCTTAATGAGCATAAACGCATAAAAGTATGCAATTTGCTGTGATATTCGTCTGTATTGTACTCAAAAGCATGTCAGGCATCTGCACGCAGTACGGTAGAATTGCATAGGTATGGTAAGATTTTAAATTTGGCCGTCGGATTTTTCTTGGAATTTTATTGAGAAGCATGCAAGGGGCGAACGAAATGTATGTGCTCTGTGCACTGACTTATAACAATGGACTGAGCGTATTGCCATTTTCCTATAGGAAAGAATGGCACAAGTTTTACAGTTCTCTCTTTCGCCCTATGGCAGAGTTGGAGCTACCAACACAAAATATTGCTTACCGAACGTTTACTTATGCCATTTAATGTTTTTATGTTGGCTGCAGATGCAATGACCGCAGAAAGAATAAGGTAAAGATAGTGTTTACCATGCGCCGTCTCTCTTGCCCATACGCAGGATTCAGTTAAGAACAACTTTTGAAAATTAAAGTCTGAATTAGTTTAATTTCTTATAAGAGTGCCTATAAGCGATCAAAATATCACTTGGACAAAAGAAAATGATTTTTTTTTAATTTAATTCGATTTACGGGTGTAAAATTTCATCTGATTGGTTGAGTTTTACTTATTTTTATGTAGTAAACGTTTTAAATGGTGCTCTATCGGTGATATAAAGAAACACAATATTTTTTGTGCCACATGAAATAGCAAATCGCTCAGTCCATTGTTATAAGTCAGTGGCAATGCTGTCGTTTGTACTCCGATCGGAGTATTTGTACTCCGAAAACTAATAGCGTACTCCGGTACTACTCCTTTTATAAAAGTACTCCGCTTTTCATTTCTTCATACTTAAAGCTCCTATATACGTATGTTGTTAGCAAATAATCTAAAATTTTTTATTCACCTTCATTTAAAACTATAAATTCGTAGTACATTTTAATAATAAAAACTATTAAGTCCGGTTGAAAACTTGGTTTGGTACTACTCTGATTTGTTTTAGCCTATTACACCTATCTAGTCATGTCATTATGATTCGTTCGTTAAACGCTGTGATTGATGTTTATGAATTGAATAATGAACGCTCTCTACTTGAAGAACTCCAGAAAATTCTATTCTAGACCACAACACGTTTTTTTTTAAATCGTTCTTTGCCTTTTCCTATGTCTTTCCTATTTTCTTCATTTTCTTTCTCACAAAAGTTAAGTCCAATTAACAATAAATTTTTCATGGAAAGTTGGGCTTTTGTTTATGATTTGTCGCAGGTATTTAGTGATTTAATTTAACTAATCATTTGTTTACTTAAATTCAAGTATTGTAAAAACGTTGATTTTTTGTAATAAAACCATAATAAAATTTGTGAACTGTGACACAAAGGAAAAAAACTTGAGAATAGTTACCAATTTTCAAAATACGAAATTCAAGGAACTTACAGGTTTCAGTTACACCATCACTGTGGAAAATTTTAGGGACGACAATGAAGATTGTCTCCTTTTTTGGAAAGACTTAGGGGAAATATTTCGTCAGTAAAGCTGATTGTTTGTATAAGTTTTATTTTTTCATTTAATTTAATATCACAACAGTTTAGTTTGCATGACCTGATTGAGATAGGGTTTTTGACTTCTTGTGGACAATTCCACAGAAACAGTGGTATTTGATTAAAGAGCACAAATGTTGCAAAATACGAAATTCAAGGAACTTACAGCTAACACCCTTTTTTTTTTAAATTAATGCTCAATGTTGTTAGTAAGAGGTTAAATTTTCAAGTTGGGATCTCAATGGGTTTCGAGGCGAGATCATTCTTTTTTTTGTTTTTTTTTTTAATGGATTGTTAATGGGTTACATTTGAGAATACAAAAAATATGTCCTTAGTGAAAAATTCCTACGTAATCAAGGAGAACAAAATAGATTTGTATGACATTTTTTCCTAAAAAAGCAGATCTCAAACGAAAAAAAAACACTCTTGTCTCCAAACCGATTGATATCCTAATTTAAAAATTTAACCATTTACTAACAACATTATGAGCATTAATTTAAAAATAAAGCAAGGAAAAATTAAGTGAATGCATTTGAAGATATTCAAGAATAAAGAATATATTTATTATCCTTATTTTTTTTCTAAAAGGCATATCTTCTTTATAATTTTCCCTCAAAGATTGTACTTTCTTCTTTAAAATAACCTAAAGGTCATGTCTCTGTGATAATCAGAACCAAAGTTATGATTTTTTTTTAAATATAACTCAACAGACTAAAAATCGACGAATTTTAAGGATTTCAAAGTCTTTTAATTCAACCAGCATGCGGCGTAGCACAAAAATAAATAGTTGTATTCTTATCTCATACATAATTTTCAGCAAAAGAAAAACGAGATTGGTGATGGTCGGGTTAGGAAAGTGCGAATTTTTATCGATTTCCTGTGGAATGACCATAATGAGTATCAAAGTTTTTTCAGATATATAGTTTACTAACTATTTCATATTTACTGGGAAAATAGAACTTCATACAGAACTGTGAAGTGCAGAGTAAAAATCTAATGTGATCAAAATTACTTTCGCTAATGGAGAAGTAAGTGTCAAGGCATTCAAAATGTATAGTATATGCATAGGTAAAGTAGGTACTAAAGTTAATTCTTGGCAATATTGTAGACACAGTATTAAAGTTTCTAAATGTAGTGGTTGTGGTACAATCAATATGAATATGGCAAATGTATCCGGAGATCAAACGCAATCTAGAACAATGAGGCACAACGACTATTTTAGTTATTTATGCAGAATCATAGTCGCAAAAAAAAAGAATTAATTCAGTGAAAGAATTATTGAAATCGGATAAAAAATGACGAAGTTATAGCGGTTTCAGCGCCGCATTCTCAAAAACGTGCTCTAACATGATGACGTCACGATACACAATATATATAATTCGCGTTCTAAAGCCCAATTCAGAATCGGCGCAGCATGCATCAACGCAGCATGCTGCAAAGATTTTGATGGCCAATTCACAATCTGCGCAGCAAGCAGTGTAGGAAACTTTGTAATGCTAACTATTTTTATAATTAACATTTATTTACAAACATAACACCTCAATACCGAGTTTTTATATTGTGCATAATTTTAATTTAGTCGTTTTTCTTTAAAAAAAAAATAGATCCGGAGGAAATATGAGATAAATAAGATTTGAAATTTATATTTTACCTCAGTATGTTGGCAGAACTGTTGCAGCATGCATCAAATTTTAAAATTTTCTAAACTCTTGCATCATGATGTATGCTGCGTTGATGCATGCTGCGCCGATTCTGAATTGAGCTTAAGGCAGCGCGGGTGTAGTTGCTGCGGCCGCCGTGATATAAAGTGCTCGGGATTGAATTTGTTTTGGATTTATTTCATATAATTCCGTCTTATAAATATTATATTGTGCAAACTGGCATCGTGCGTGTTGTGTACCGTGACGTCATCACCAGAATCGCCGTTTTTAATTTCAGTTTTTTTAAACTTCAATAACTTTGTCATTTTTTGACGGATTTGAGTCATTCAAAAAGAAATATACTCAGAAATATATATTGCTTTTGATCAGATATATTAAATTGGAATATCTTGTAGTAAGATTGTTTGTTCTCCATTCCTAGAAATTCAGCAAACATAAATAATAAAGAAAACTTAATTTATAGTATAACGATAGATTTAGAGCACGCCTGGTGGATATGTCAAGAAACCATTCTTGGAAATTCTATGGAAGCTGTTTTGTCGTCAACAAAAGGTAATACGTAAAATAACAAAATAAGCGTGTTCAAAAATGTTGCTCTGTATGCACGTAGCCTTATAAATAACAGGCGGTTTTGTAAAATATGCTCTAAAGTTATTGAAAAAAAGAAAGAAAAAACTCAAATTGGTCTAAGACCTATTGTTACGGTGAAATGCAGAAAAACTAAAGTGACTGAAGTTTTCAATACAATTTTGCATAATGACTATATTAAAATCCTTACAAATATTTTGAAAATTCAAAAGTTTTCAATAATTGAACTAATGATCGAATTTTCGTATTTGCTTTATGGTATGCTTTTCTCAAGAATAGCTTTTCATAACAGAATCTTTTTTACTTCATGCAAGTATGATCTGAATCAAAGCTATTAATTAATGAAACTTTTAAATCAACATTGACAGCTGTTGATTTAAACTTAAGAAATTCTTCCGGCTGGAAAAATAAAATAATAAAAACCAGTTGTTTTTATATAAAATAATATAAATAATGTAATAATAGGAGATATATAAAGATTTATTTAAAAATCTAAATATGAATCATTTTAATGAAAATGAGTTTTATTCTCATTAATATGATTTCTGAACATCCTATTCTAATTAATGTGAATTCATTAAATTTCGTTAGTCGTGCAGTCCGTTTTTTCCGAAAGTACTCCGCTTTGGCAACAAATTGTACTACTCTTAAAATTTTCCAAACGACAGCACTGGTCAGTGGCTCTGTGCTGCTGATCAGACACTTTTCCGTGTAATTTATCTGGCACTATTTATTACTTGGGCAAATTTATTGGAGTGAAGCCGGTCATCAAATAAAACTTTTCCAAGAATTCTGAGTTGTAATATACCATATAATATTGACAATGCTCACAATTTGTCAGATTACCATTTTATTATCTAGACAACCAAAGAACTACTTTAAAGAGTTAGATTTGAATTTACCAACAATACAATGTTTACGTTGAGCTATGTATATAGGTATGTCTGGTAGATTTTCTAATCCAATTTTAGTATATATAGCATATATAGTACCTATATACAATTTTATCTCTATCTAATTCCTCAATTTTGTTCGCATAAAATTTTGCATGTTCCAAGAAACGCAATTCAACCAGATTAGCCTAGCCGGAGATACTCTAACTGGGGAATTCTAAGTGTTACACCTTTTGTTTGTGTAAGATTAGCAATATAGCAAATAGTGAATTCTTTTCTGCGAATCGATGTTAACACTGCCATCGAATCTGTCATTCTCGTGCTCTTTTCTTCCCTACCCTACCCGAATTTTAATAACACGTCCCATGATTAAATAATAGTTACTCACAATTCTTTACCTATAACCAGAATAGAACTGCCAAAAAATTTCTCGCCTCAAAAGCAAAAATAACAAATTACCAATGATAACAATTAAAATATTCCGGGAAATCTACACACATACATATATCTAATGCAGAAAATGGCGGCACAGACTTTCCGAGCATGCAGGTACAGCCCGCTAAGCTTTCAAAAAAAATGAAAGCCTTCCAAAAGCACATTACTCCATCTGACGATGATAAAATGTATTGAAAACGCCAAATTATATGCACAACATATAAATAAAATAAATAAAAAGATTACTCTTTTGGACTTTTTACCGGGTTAAACTTAATTTTGTTCAAGAAAGAATTTTTTGGGATATCTCCGGTATATAGCAAAAGCTAAAAAATGTTCTAATTTGTTATTTCATCACACAATCCATTAATTTTTGGTGACAAGTTTCAAGTCTTGGTTTGACTCATCAACAGGTTCCAAATAGTGAAATTGGGTGATTTAAAAAACAAATGAAAAAATGAAAAAAGAGAAGAAAGAAATGAAAAGTTTGAGAAAATAGAAAAAACAATTTTTTTATTTATTAAAAAAATTTAAAAAAATTTGAAAGAAACAGATTCATTCATTCATTTTTTTCTCCTGGGCTTGTATAGGAGTGTTTTTTCCTCATATAATTCACACCCAGAATTTATTCAGAGTTTATATGAGAAGAGATCAGTTTGATCTATTTTCAAGCGTCTGCAGCAGGTAGAAAACCAAGCTGCACCGATGAGTGTAAGGTTTTCTGCTGACACGAAACGCTTCTTCTTCTTCCTTTTCTTCTTTATTTTTCAGCACACTGCGTGGCGTATACAGGTTCGATTCGCTTCGAATGAATCTGTTTCTTTAAAAAAATTTTAAATTTTTTTAATAAATAAAAAAATTGTTTTTTCTATTTTCTCAAACTTAATGAGGACACCAAACTATACAAATCTACCAAATTAGAACTCTCCTTGACCTTTTAGAACTTACCCATTGCCTGGTCTATAGGAGGATGGACTGAGGTAAGTAACTATGCATAGTAAATTTTAGTAATAAAATTTATTAATGAGTCAACGATCAAAACAAATCTCCTATGAAAAGAAATAGATTGGATTATATAGCAAAAAGGAATCCTGGAATAACTCGGTTTGCTTTGCAGCACAGCCTAGCGCACATCATCGCCATAATTCAAGGCTCCGAAGTCTCGATTATTAATATTTTTTTATATATTACTCGTATTAAGCTAAGGTTAGGGGATACCCGATGATGCAAAGCATAGAATCACAGAAAGGAGAGATAGGGAAAGGATTAGGGGACATGAGGAAAGTGGCAGAGGTGCTGATGTATGTCACTCTTGAACCTGAGCAGAATATGAGCCCAAAGAAAAACAGAAGATGGTAGACTATTCCACATTCGCACAGTTCGGGATAAGAAAGCATCACTGAATTCTGCTGTATGCTCGAAAGTATTTTGAAAGGTGAAAAGATCAGACTAGATATATCATCGGAATATTGGCTATGCATGTAGCGATAAAGGAGCGAAAGGCATTCAAAAGTGCGGCGGCTCTCCTCGAGTGAGTTGATATGAGAACTAACTGTCAAATTGCTAATGTATATGTATGGCGTTCTTGGGGTCCATATCTTTGTAACATCTTTTGGCCTTTGCTTTAATTTTCGTTCTAGTCTTATGAGGCCAAGAGTGTGATAGTCGCAGAGGACGTGTTTCATCTTTTCGTCATCTTCTATACAGAGGGTCTCACTATCGACCTTATGTATATGCATCTACTTGAGATGATAATGAGTAGGTAATTCCCAGTAAGTATATAAGAACGTTATGAGTCGTAGTTTTTTCCTAGAATATTGTTGTCCTCTGTTGCGAATGCGTAATATATTTCTTCGCTTGTTTCAGCACTTGGATGTTTTGGGAGTGTAGGTACCAATTCAATTCTGTCTTCTCAAAGCTTGACTTATACCGGATGGTGGCTTCTTGCTTTGGGTACCCAAAAACAGGGTTTGTGCCAGTGAACAAAGATTTGGATCTTTCGTTTACAAGGCGGTAATATCGTTGCCCCGGCATCCAATTCAGCGGAACCTTATTTATTTCGGCTTGTTGCTTCAGGACAGTAAGACAGTCCCAAACCAGCTTTGATTGAAAGGTACACGAATTTGAAGCTTTTAGTGCTGCTTGGCTGTCTGATTTTATATGTAGTTTTGCTCCATGAAGAAATGGATGAATGATTCCCCACACACCTATGCTCATGCCTGCTCTACCTTCCATTTTCAATCCATATACCATTTAAGGATCCCATTTCAAACAGTACATCACCCGAATTCCACCGTTTACGATCCTCTAAGATCACCTTAAATGGTATTTCAAAGTTATAGTGTTTCGGTATAACATCTGAGACGGGATTGGCCTCTAAGAATTATTCAAGGACTTTTAGGTGACCGACCAGATTGCCTGTGTAGGGTTGCCAATAAAAGGTCAAACTGATTATTTAATGAGCAAAATATATACTATGCTTTAAGGCTGAATGTCAGAAAATAAAGTGCTTTTATACGAGCTTTCCAATCTTCCTATGCATTGGTAGATAGTGACGCATTTTTTCTCGAAATATTTTCAACATTTATTATAAAATGAACGGTCCTCTTTGGAATAAGGACTTATGACATTTGAGTGACTGCATTAGTTGCTTGGGCACGTCAGCCTGAATATTTATTGCGGGCGAATTGTGGAATAACGCAAAATCCGTACCGATGAGTCCTTTTTATTTTTAATAAACAAAACTTAGACATCAGTTCCTTTTTATCGGAATTATTATACAACTTAGGTAAAGTTTTATAATGCGCTTATGTTTAAATAAAAGAACTTAAAAAACATAGAGTCTTTTTAGGAGAGCAATTCCCAGATGGGTGATATGCGAAGAGTACCTGTCGCTTATTTTTTCCTAGTAATTTTCTATACAAAACCGACCAAGATAGGACCTTTCGTTTTTTTCACAAATATTCCTAACATTAAACTTACAACTGAGGTGTTCTATAGCAAAAGTTAAATCAATACACTCTAAAGAATCCATTGTCGTATTCCATCTTAACTATGTAATCTACAACATTTAGTATTCCAAGTGGCTTGTTCATAGTTACAAAGAATGTTTTCATTTAACCAGTCTAGCCCTTAAAGTAAAATGTATGCAAATTTAACAATTTTTGTATGGCAATCCTATATAAAGATGTTGCCAAATTTCGCAAATTTCTGAAATTGAATCAAGAAAACGACGTGGACGAAATTTTAGGACCAGTACTAAATGCCCTTGTCAAGCCATTTCCGAAAATATGAATAAGTATCTATAATGAAAATCAACACTTTTTATGTGACAGCACTATACGAAGAAGTTGCCAAATTTTAATCATCTATGAACTTCAACATACTTTTCACATAAAATTAAACTACTGAAGTAGGTACTGACGAAAATTTCATCTCGCTCATTTTAAGAATAAAAACTGTCTTCTGTAATGGCTCCACTTTATTACTATTCTAAATTCTAAGAGTCAGCGCCTAGATGGCTTCATTGCCGTGGGCCACATAGCTTTTATGTAGTAGACTTAGTCATAAGGTTGCACAATAAACAATTTTTTCAATTTCAATTTCATTTTTATTCTGAGAACGAGTTTTTCTACTTTTTTTTTTCATCTACTTTATATTTCTAGTGAAACACCGAACAAGTAAAAAAATTCATCTGCATGTGCTCTGTTGTAATTGAATTTACAATTTTAGATATAGGCTTTAAATCGCTAAGTCAAAATGTCACATATATTACCTACAGGTGAATCTCAATGAATTCGTTTGTATAGTAAAAAAATATTATTGACAGAAGAATGCCTCCACTATTTATAGGCAACATCTATGAAGCTCGAACCCAGACTCAAAGTGAACACCCGCATTAAAAATTCTTATTATAATTAATTCAACATTGACGAAATTTGGATCGTATTCAACTGTAGAAAATCAATAGTTCTTCTTCTGGAATAACTGCCCAAGAATATAGTTTTGATTTCGTATAGCATTCAACAAGACCCAAATTTCTTTCGAGAGCACTAACATAGATTTGAATCAGGGTCGCCAGATCAAATCGCTGACAATCAACAAAATCTCTGTAAATTCTAATAATTTTTATTGTCACGAAGTTAAAGAACGGCAAATGTTTTTTTTTATACATAAATGTCCTATCTTCCTATCTACATACCCCCTCCCCTACCATATCCCTTTAACTCTGATTTACCAATTAAAAACACCAATTGACTACGTTCATAATTTGTGGTTCAATTTCGACTTTTGATCTTATCATGCTCCCTGCATGACCACCAATTATTATTTGTGTCCTGCTATCATATACGAAGGAAGGCAAATGTGCTTCTATTCCCGTGGACTTCAAAACACATTGTTTTCGTACAACTAAACCGAAATTCCCCAAAAACGGTGCCTACATATATTTACATACAAACATACATACGTAAGGTCTACCATCGTCATCGCCCTCTGATAATCTCGAAAAACCTCTTCTCATAACCGGCGTCGTTATCATAGTAGAAGCGCACAATAAAAGCATTGAAATATATGGCATGGCTTCCGAGAGTGAAAACGCAAGGGAAATTAAAGAGGGCCCGGAAAAGAAGGATATAACCCTGAGCTGAGGTGTCACCTTTACATTTTTCATATATATTTCGACCGTCGTCGTCGTAGTCGTCGTCGTCGTCGTTGTGGGTAAATTATGCTTGTAATTGTCCTCGATTAATGTTTATTGGGTACCCTATTCGTCATGCATTAATGTCGCGCGTCGTCGTGTGTTGTTGTAGCCTACAATGTTGAGTCATTTCGATTACATGACTACGTTCTACCCATAAAATGTAAAGGTGTCTTGCTCTCATTAAGAAAAAACAAAAGATGTGAAAAACAATTTTTGGTGAGATTCTCCTGTCTCTGCCACAGGACAACTAATAGGTAATTAAATCTCAGTAATTCGTTGTGCCCAGAAAATCTTATTGCGTTCATAACTCATGTGCCCAACGTAATGGAACTAAGTCTCCCCGATAAAGGGAAGTGGATGCCGAAAAGAATATTAAAGAAATGCTGTTCGCCCTTCTTCGACATATGGTAGAGATCCCACAGTCTTGGACAACATTTACCCCATAGAATGTCTCTGAGCTCTTTTAGAGGTCCAAGTTATCCAGGCTTGTTATCACGTTATTTATTTCAGATACGAACAGGTAATATACGCTATTCTTGATGCCTCCAGTTTTTTAACCATATATGCTATATCCATAACAGTTTTCTATCGAAGGAAGGGATGGATATGGGATTCTATGCCTGTATATTTCTTACAGTCATCGCTTTTCTCATCGTACATCAGATTTCATTTACCAAAAAAAGTTCCTAGGATCATGGGATGCACGCTGCTGGAATACTTCAAAGTGTAATGAAAACAATAATCATTAAAAGAGGGGGAGGAGGTGGCAATCGAAATAATTTCTCTTCTTTTATCCATTATTTATCCATTTATTATTGCCTTGATTGTATCAGTAAAGATCTAGAAGAGCGAAATTAAATGCAATAATTCGTGGGAGATCTCCGATGCGCTGGTGGATCATGGATGAATTGTTACACGTAAAACGGCGATTTATTAGAGGTTCCCATTGTAAATTTATTATCTCAATGCATTTGTGGAATTATGAATTAATAACAGCATTTTAGTTCCCCTCCCCTTCTTCTCTTTGTTTTATTTCTATTATAAGTGGACAAGGATTGGGAAAGGGAGGGTTTATAGAATTTATTAGATTTGAACACGATAAGTAATGTGGATGTGAGGAAGGAAGATTGATAATTGATGAATCGTTTTTTTTTTTTAACTATCGTGATATCTGTGTATTTTTTGTCCTTATAGTAGATGATATCATGATGTAAAACTCGAGTGCATTGTGCCTGTTCGTTTTTATTGTTCTTTTGCCGACCTTTGTAGCCATACTATGTATGTACTATAAAAGCGAGAACAGGGAATTTATTGCAAAATAAATAGTAAATATAGTGAGAGTATTATAGGCACCATTGTGGCAACAATGCAGTGACACCGAATGTCTATATTAAAACAAAAAGTGTGGAGTCGATATGGAATTGATGGAGGGTCATAAACTACCACAAGTCATTTTGGTAGTGATAGGTCATGTGGAGCCCACAGTCGATACAAGTCGATATTCCTGTAAACAGCGATCAGTATAAATCTTAGTTTAGGAAGACAGGATGAAAGTAATTGGCTTTCAGTCGAGATCAATACTCGCAATAAAGAATAAAAATTAATAAAAGATAGTATACAGAAGCTATCTCTTTTACTCAAATATCACTCCTTGAATACAGAAGAAGAAAGTGGTCGCACAGTTTCTAATGGCCGGTTTCACAGTCAAGGCTTAAGCCACAGCGATGGCTTAAGCCAACACTGAGAAAAATCCTAATCGCATAGAACGCTATAGTCTATAAGGGCTGGTTTATATGTGTATATACTATTTTTATGGTTTTATTACCTATAAGCAAAGAGTTCGTTTGTCTTGCATATACGTCGTTTTGATATAAACTGTAATATTTTTCAGTTCGGATGTATCAACTATACTTATTTGTTGACCCCATATGGTTTATAATGAATTCCATTATATGTCAATAATATGCTACTTAAGCTACAAATTAAAATGCTATATGTTATACGAATAAGGAGATATCTCATAAATTATACGTAAGTAAAACTTCCCTGTTATACAAATTAGCCAGTGTAACGTCACAAAGTTAAACACATAAAGAGTAGTGATCTTCTAATATTCATTGTAGTTCAACTTATAAATATGAGAAGTGGAGCTATGTCAATATTATCCACTCTTATAAAAAAAGCGAAATTTCCTACACACGTGAGCTTATGAGTCATTTTACATTATGTATGTTCCCTTTTTGTATTACTGTACGGAACACATTTTAGATAAGATTTTCCATTCGTGATAGTGATCTCGTGAATACAGGTTGTGCAAAGTGGTACGAAAATTATAACTCCGTTTGTCAAGCCTTTTGTTTATTCTTGTTCAAGTTCAATTTTTATTTTAATTGTGTAATAAAAAAAAAAAGTTCTAGATCTTGTGTTTAAGCAGCTACATATATGTGCATAGTGGTTACGTTAAACAAAGCAGTATGTCGGAATACATCAAATCCTGCTTAGATTCGATAGGATTTTCGCATTTGTACGAGAAATTCATGGGTATGTATAAAAAAATTAAGTGGTAATAAACGGGTGAGTGGAAAAAGGACAGATATCTTAGTTTTCATAAGTTATAAGTTTTTTTCAGAAATTTGGTCCTAGGCAATAACAGCCGTAATCAATAACTAAATTATTATTTTTTACTTGATTGTTATCCGTACAAATATCTACATTCTTTTCGATTTTTCCGATTAATAAATTCCCAATGCACGGATCAAATGAAAAATTTTCACAAAAGTTACAGTTCTGATAAAGTAAATCAGAACTTTTCAATATTTTTTACAACAGATGATGAGATGCTGTTGATTATTATATTTTGTGTAATGGCAGAGAGTTAAACGCATAAATAGTAGTGATCATCTAATATTCATTGTAGTTCAACTTATAAATATGAGAAACGGAGCCATGTCAATATTATCCACTCTTATAAAAAAGCGAAATTTCCTATACACGTGTGCTTATGAGTCATTTTACATTATGTTTGTGCCTTTTTTTATTACGGTACGGAACACATTTTAGGTAAGATTTTCTACTTGTAATAGAGATCTCGTGAAGACAGGTTGTCCAAAGTGTTACGAAAATTATAATTCCGTTTGTCAAGGCTTTTGTTTATTCTTATTCAAGTTCAATATTTATTGTATATATATATAACAAAATTTTGTTATTGCTTGTTACTGTGTAGATGATTTTATCGAAACAATTTTGATGTTTTGTAATGACTTCTAACTGTATTATTGGGAAGTTTATACTGAAATTTTCTTTTATGTTATTCAAAAAGTTAAGAGCCAGTAGAGCTAGTATTCTCAAAGTCAAAGGTTCCTCTTTATCATTGTTTTGCAGAAGAAGAATTTACGGATGAATCATTTAAGCACCTCGACGTAGATATTTTAAAAGAAATCTTACCAAAAGCAGGACCTAGAAATAGTTTTTGGGTTAAATATAAAGAGTTTTTTGGAATACACCAGGTTGGACAGATTAATTGTAGTTTTCCCTTACATCTTTGATTTCTTTATATTAATAGGGTTCACGTTCCTATAGTCCTTCAGTCGGAGGTTGGTCAACTCCCACCACCAGTAAGAGCTATCCTTTATTCCAAAGTCAGCAGAATTCCACAGATCAACAAGATACGCTTACAACATTTACTAATAATCAATTGATACTAGAGCCAACGGAAGTTCAATTTATTGATGCATCTTCACCTTCAGTGTCTAGAACATCAAGTCGAATATTCGATGATGTAATTATATAAAAAAAATTAATGAATATCTTGATGTACCTCTTATTTTTTAGTTGTTATCAGCATTAAAAACACCAACAGATTGCGGAACAGTAAAAAATTGTTTAAAGTCTACGACCGGAAAAATCATCGAAGGTCATTTCAAAAAATTTGGAAAATTAGAAAATACCCAGCGAAACCTTTTAGCCACCCTTATTATTAACAAAGAACACGAAAATATCGGCGAAGGACCTTTCAAGTTAACAACAGAACGATTTGTTACTTTGGCAAACGAAATACCCAAAATATTTCCATCAGAGAATAGCTTCATTTACTTTGTGCCCTATAATAAAGTAACAAAGCGTGTAGCATCAGGAAAATTATGGGAGCGTTACAACCGACTCAAGAAAAATTTAAAAATCATTAGTGAAACTACAGTTACTAACGAAAATTCTTTAAATTCAATTCCTTCCGAAAACGAAGATGTTGAAGGGAAAATCTTATTTTTGAAAAGTCATGTCAATGATTGGGAAAAAATAAGAGCTTACTGGAAGGAAACATATGCGTTCCGCAAAAGACAGTTACAAGGATATAACGAAATCCTTCAAATACATAACTATTTGAGCTTTTATCCTGCACTACGAGGTCCACAGGGAGGCTTATTACTATCGGATGACTTTAATATTCAATACCCTGCACTAAGCGATATACTGTTTCTTAAATGGCCAGAAATCAATAATAAACTAAAAAAACTAGCAACACAAAGAACATCTTCCAATATATCACAAAAACGAGAAAATATTTCCCCGAACAAATCAGTTTCATGTAGCTCCAAAAAGTCAAGCTGCACTTTAGATAAATTGTTAAAATCTGATTGCGATATTGCCGGACTTCAACTACTTGCTTATTTTTTATCCTCGTCAGTATATGGAAAGAAGAAGGAGAACCAAAAACGATTGAAATTTACGAAAGAAGAAGTCTTGGATTCTTTTATCTTACACGTACTGGTAAGTTCGATAAAATATTAGTAATAATAACTTTAAAGCTATTTTTTTTAAGGACGCAAATTTGTTAAAAGAAGAATTGGACAGAAAAAGGAAGCTTTTGGAGTCATCTAAACAAACGCTACAGCCTTTGGTAATAGCAGCTGGACCAACTTTGGAAGAAGCAAAATATTTCTATGTGGTATTAGATCATGTACTCTATAGTGCCGAAAATATTTTAACAGCAGTTAACCTGTGTTTCAAGGTATTTATGTCGTTAAATGCCAAATATCCGGAGTCCTGTTTAGCCATATGGACATTTATTCAGCATGAAGTTTTCGGGATATTTACAGAATTTGATGTAAATCTTGTTGCGTTAGGAACTTTGAAATCTGATTTGAACGCCCTATAATTAATCATTCTGTAATAATATCTAAATAAGTGCAATATTATATTCTTTGGCGGTAATGAATAATATTTTATGAATTTAATTCTGAATTGTTGTTTACTTTTATATACTGTATAAAATGAAGTGTTTTAAATGTATGAAAAATTTCAAATCTTGAAACATGTCAATATTAGTCATAAACTAGAAAGAGTTCTGCTTTGTAAAAGCTGTCCGCAAGAAAGGTCTTTCAAATCAAAAAATTCTTTTAGAAAGCATATACAGCAACATTTTAACTTACAATACAAAATTCCCAGAATGCACAAATTTGGATGATATTGCAAATCAACCCAAAAATATTAAATGTATATCTGCACCTTTCATTGAAAATATTATAAATGCACATAATAGTGATCTTGCTAATTGCCCTGAAATATTTGAAACTTTTAGAAATTTGGTTGATTTAGCAAATATAGACCTCGTATCAAAACTGTATTCGAACAAATTAGTTTGCAAAAAGACTATCCAAAGCACATTAAATACGTTTTCTGAATATATACTAGAGGGTATTTTCAAAAATATAAAAGATTCCATTTGTAAACTAATTGCGAAATAGGACGAGCAGGTTAAAGGAAAGATATTTCAATTATTTTCTATATTTTCGTCTTCATTCGACGATATTTCAACAGAATATAAAAGAGCTCTGTTGCTTAAAAAAAACAATTTATATACTGCGTCCTCCTCAGTGAATATTGGAGAAAGGGTTGATGTTATGCGTGTAGGCTCAGACTTAATTTTAAAAACAATACCTGTTAAAGCTAAAATAATATCTGCTAAGGAAACTCTTATTCAATGCCTTAACTCAAATGGAATGTTTCAAGAAATTCTGAACTATCTAACATATTTAAAATCTGAAGAAAATGTTACTTCGAATTTAATGCAAACGGAATTTTGGGCAAAAAAGGCTTCTCTTTATAGGAAAACTGATATTGTTCTTCCGGTGTTGATTTACTTTGACGAGTTTGAAGTAAATAATCCGTTGGGATCGCGTGCAGGATTGCAAAATCTCGGGGCAGTTTATATGTCGCTGCCCTGTATTCCACCACTTATGCGTTCAAAGTTGAATAATATATTTCTCCTAATGCTTTTCAATAGTTTAGACAAGCGGTCATATGGAAATATAATCTTTCAACCTGTTATAGATGAATTAAAGTACTTAGAATGCACTGGAATTGAAGTTTCAAATAAAAGAGTTTTCTTCTTGGTCGCGGCATGCACTGGCGATAACAAGGGTTTGAATTCCATGTTAGGTTTCACCGACTGCTTTGTAGCAAATTTTTATTGCAGAATTTGCAAAATGCACAAATGTGAGTCAAAAAGCTCGTGTGTTGAAAAAGAGTCTTTATTGAGAACAGAAGCTAATTACACCGAGGACGTGGAAAAGAACAACGTATCAGTCACAGGAATATGGTCAATGTGTTTGTTCAATCAACTTAAACACTTTAATGTTTGGGAAAATCACACTGTTGATATTATGCACGACATTTTCGAAGGAGTCCTTAATTTAGAAATTGCATTAATTTTAAAACAATTTATTTTCCAAGAAAAATTATTCACTTTGGAAATGTTGAACAACAGGCTTAACTTTTTTGATTTCGGTAATAATTATAATATGAATAAACCACCAGAAATATCTGAAGATCATTTAAAACATTTAAAGCTTAGATACTCTGCCTCTGAAACGCTTTGGATTTCAAAATTTTTGGGAATAATTATTGGTGAGTGGGTCCCAGAAGACAATATATTTTGGAATCTATTTATTTTGCTAAAGCAAATAATAGATATAATTCTACTCGATTCAATAGCTTCTGAAGACATTTTATGTATTGAATATTTGATTTCTCAACACCATAAACTTTTTGTAGATACGTTTCACATGCCACTTAAGCCAAAGCACCATCTTATGACCCATTACCCAAGAATCATGCGTAAGATGGGCCCTTTAAAACAGTTATGGTCTATGCGCTTTGAAGCAAAGCACAGACAACTTAAAATGATAGCTTCTTCTACAAGTTCGCGCAAGAATATTTGTCACACAATTGTTGAAAGATTACTGCTCAGTCAAAGTTTTCAAAATAGTATTAACTCCTTGGATAAAAATGTAGAGTGTATTCCTGGGAGAAAGATGAATAAATTTAATAATGATGTTGAAAAACACATTACATCGTTACAAGCACTATATTCAAATTGTCTGTTTGTGACTTCAGTGTCTTCTAATAATGACACAATAAAAATTGGTCAAATTATCCAAGTAGAGAGTAGTGATGAATACCCTCGCTTTGGCATAATAGAAACTATATGCTTTTATTCTTCTCAACGAGTACTTGCAATAGTACGTTTTCTAAATACGCTTTTCTTTGATGTACATAGGCATTGTCATAGGGTTTCAGAAACTAATTTGTTCGAGTGCAGAAATCTAATTAATGATTTAAAGCAAGATTTTCTATTAGTTAAACACGATGGACAGCTTATTATTGTATAAGATATTATATGTATGTTAAAAAAGTAGAAATTTTCTACTGTTTTCAGAACGATACGAAGATTTTTTATTTTATGAACCTACTTATAAGAAAATTATAAATCCCTCAGTAGAGCGGGGACTTCTATATATGTATCAGAGTTGCGAACACTTTTCAAATTAATACATGTTTATAATAAGTACTCTGTTTGATTAATAAAAACTATCTCTATTGAAATTTTCATTTACGATTGAAATTCCCAAATGAAACCCCATATCCATATACCTACATATTTCAAATGTGTTAAAAATTGCAGTGATATTTAATTCACTAGCTACCAAAGTCGATAATTATCACCCAACTTGAAATTATTAGTCAATTATTTCGATTTGAGTTGTTCCCACTTCCACTGCAGGAAATTCATTATAAGGAAAATACTATTTACTTTTCTAAAGATTTCAATTAGAATATATAGTAAGTGTAATTAAAGGTCTAGGTTTGCTCATATTTTCATCAAAATCCAATAAGATCTCAAAGAGGTACGATTATCATAGAATCGGATTGGAAGGTATTTTTAGAACTTTTACTTTGGATTGTACCCAAGTTAAAATTTATAAAAATTATATTGGGATAGAATTCTAAATACATTCTTCATGAACTTTATTTATAAACTTATAAATACATTGCTTTAACGCCAATACATTTAGGAAATTGCATGTAGTATCTACATAAGCCTGGAAGCTATGTTGGTAGTGAATTTTAACACATTTAATAGCTAAATATATTTTAATATATTACTCCATTCGTTATAATGTATGAGTGTTGTTACTACAAAAATATAAGAGAATATTGACCCAGGAGTTATAAATTATTATGTTGAAGATTATACATTAAAGGGAGTTTGCTTTTTTACTATTGTGGCTGCAGCTATATTTTTTTAGGTTTTAGGACTATTATCTGTTGGCGCTATAGCCATAATTGTTTGAGTGGTGACTATGGAAAATAAAATTACTGGTTATAATTTATAGCTCTAAAGATTATAACGAAAATGTTATTACTTCAAATTTTAAAGCGTGATTACCTATATATTCTCATAGCTATAAATACTATATATGCATAAGGAGGATTGCTATATATAGAGGTATTTTTATAGCAAATTGCTTTATAAGCTCCAGTGTCATAAACTATTGCCATCACCTTTTCGCTTATAATTGTGAGAGCTCACATACATAAAAAAAAAGCCTGGCTCCTATTATTTCTCTCAGTGAAGGCTTAATAAATATTTCGGTTTCACATTCAAGGCTTAAGTGAAATCACTGGCTTAAGGAAAGCTTAACTTAAGCCCGTCATCTCGAAGGCTTAAGCCTCAGATTTTGCTGTGAAACACATAAAAAATTATTGCTAAATATATATTTTGCCTAAATATTATAATTTTGGATATTAAATGAACGTGCATATTTCAAAAGTTATATTTTAAAACTAAATTGAAATTTTCCAAGCGAAAAATAGTTATCTAATTAGCAGTTTTGAGTACTGTCTGGTAGCTAATGTCAGCATTCCATTTGACGTTTTAAGAAGAAACCAAACAGTTTAGGACAAAAATGAGTTATTTATCTGATGCAGAGGATATAAGATACCAGGAAATGTATAATATAATATCGCAAGGTGTGACCCGTGAAAAAATTATAAAGAGTCGCCCGCAACATTTCGAGAAATGGGATGACGTTGATTTTTATTCTCGGTTCCGGCTGTAGATACATTCGGCTTTGATGGTTTACGTTGCCGAAACATTCTGCAACAATGATTTTGGATTTGATATTCTTCCAGAAAAAAACAACAAACTGGTAAATAAAAAGATCTTCTGCTTTTCGCTTAGTTTTTAATCCACAATGGCAATTTTCCTTTAAAAAAATTAACAATTACCGCAGTGCTGACAACTTAAAAATTTTCATCCGAGGCTTAACTAAGCCTCAGCTAACTGAGTACTGTGAAACCGAGTAGGCTTAAGTTCTGGGCTTAAGCCACACCCGTGGCTTAACTAAGCTCTGGCTTAAGCCTGGACTGTAAAACCGGCCATAAGAATTCATGCCAATTAGATTTATTTCGTTTCATTTAAAAATACAAGACTACTGGAGTTACATCTTCGCAGTGACTGACAGTAGAAGGGGTAAAGGTCTCAGTATGTCTACGCAAAAGAAAGACCGCTGAAAACTACGTAATATAAAATAGTTAGAACAATTGAAAGATCTTTCAAGTTTCAGCGGCATTGAAGGAATTTTTAACAACGTAAAAATATAGGCAAAACTGGGTGCTTTGGACTCCAGTTAAGCAGAACCTTTGTTTTTCTTGTTTTTTTTTTTTTTTTTTTTTGCAAATAGGGGTAACTCAATCCTAGAAAGCTAGGAAATACATTTATAATTGGATTGAATATTCAGGAACTCCGTAGACAGGTGTGTTATCATCATTGTTCTAGATATTGATATAACATATGATGACAATGTGTATAATCATACTAATGAATGAGTAGAGAAAAAATCGAAGGGCCACACTAATGAGCAAACGACTCTGACTTAATTTTGGTTAACCCCGTAAAAACAGAGTTACTCTACTTCATACGAAAATGAATAGCTGAAACTGAATTCGAACAAAACAAGTAAAAAAGCTAGAATTGGTCTAAGACCAATTCTTAGGATACCCTAGATGAATGCCCGTATTAAATTTCGTATGGTCACCGATCTATTCAAGTATTGATTTTGAAGTTGTTTTTCGCATATATTTCTAGAACGGTTTGTCGCACAGACAAAATGATTATAACCAATTTTATAGGATTTCGTATTCTGCAGAAGTTTTTAGTACCATAAAAATGTCTTGGACTGATCGTTTTACAAGTATACGTAAAAAACCGAAATTTTTATATGGCAACACCAAGAAAGAGTTGCCCGATTTAGTCCATTTTTAACATTTTATTTGCTAATGTAGTAAAAACATCAAAACATCATGTGCGAAATTTCAGCTCTCTACGTCGACGCGTTCTCAGGCAGTGACCAAAAATATAGCGGAAAACGAAATTTTTATATGGCAACCCCACGAAGGAGTTGCCCGATTTGGCTCATTTTCGAACTTAATTTTACTTTTTTTTTTTAAAGTCTGTGTACAAAATTTCAGCTCTCTAAGTGTACGCGTTCTCAAGTTATCGTGCGCACAGACGGACGGACGGACGGACATGCAAAAATCGAAATAACTTTTAATATTATGAATGGGTGTCCAATCCATTTTGCTCTACCATCATTATTTCGAGGTGTTACAAACGGAATGACAAACTTAGTATACCCCTATGATTTCATCTAGGGTATAAAAATGAATAGGGGCGTTAGTAAATAGTGTAGGGACTAGCCAAAATCATTGAAAAATTAATTCATCAATTCCCATTGTATGCGTTATGTGCATTAATGTGAAGTGTATTCACAACGACATCGTTAATAGAGATATTAGGAATAAAAGTGGCGAGCGGAAGTCTACCTTTATAACCGGGTCGAGTTTCAAAATGTGTTTGAAAGCCATTGCGATACCATTTCATTTTTCTCTTTGAATAGCTGTGGAATTCTATATCAATGTACCGCTTTCCATATTTGAATCACAGCCTTCCACAAAATCTAAGTAAAGATGAAGCCGTGAATTCTATGCAATATTCTTAAAGAAAATCCGCAAATTGTTGCTTGCTGTGATTAACGCTGGATCGTCCGTTTTTGAGCTCAAATGATACTTTCTTAGTGAGTCAGATCGTTACTTTCTGTTGAAAATAGGTAAATCCAACAACGAATTATATAGGCTATATGAGGAAGAAGGCAAAACCTTCAATCTAAGCATATCCCACGCTTTCATTTAGTTTTATGGGTGCAAATGACTGGAGATGCATTTATCAGTTCAATTCAGGTGTGCAAGTTAACCTTCAAGGCAATAATAGACCTAGTAAAAAAGCTATATTTAGACTAACCACACTAGGAGAGGACAAAATAGATCAATTTTGGTCGCAGTGTCCTAGTGGCCTAGTCTTAACTTTAGTGTTCGATTCACTGGTATTTTATGTTTCCCCAGAACTAGCAACTTTTCAACTGCTTGGAAACTAGCCCACGTTCAGCCTATACTTCGCAATAATGAGGGGGTATAAAAATCTCTCTAATTATCGACCAAGCGCACTCATTTCGATTCTTTTGAAGGTTTTTGAATCTATCATTAACTCCAAATTATGAAATATCTACAAACAAATCAACTCATCAGCAATCACCAGCTTCAGGATAAGAAACTCATCTGGAGACTTGCTGATAAAGATGTGCGGGTAGTAATCATTCGGTACAAAAGTATTCGTTACTTCTCTAAAAACTGGGTACCGAATACAAACCTAAATAATTATTCGTTGCTTGTACTCATATTCAGTTGATTCAAAATTTTCATCTCATGATAAATTCGGTATTCTATTACCTATACGAATACAGTGTAACGATGGAAATCAAATAACTACAATTCGTTCTACGGCGGTACCCGGTTAAAGTTTTCGATAAAATTTCATGCCATTGTGTATTCTACCTATACGATTACCAAACAGGATTAATCACACTTTTTTTCCCACTTGTTCACGTAAGTAGGTATCGTATCTTTTTTTTTTTCATCACTAGTATCATAGTGGGGATGAGAAGTTAACAATAAACTGCGGGGGTGGTGCTAAAGTTAACTTAATAAGAAGTTAACCCTAGTATCGAGTTTGGGCAAGGTAAAATTTAACGCGGTCACCAAATATTTCACATTAAAATCGCTAGTATTGTTTTGATATATGTTAATTTGGAGAAACCAGAGTAACAATTTTAACTCCTCATTCAATAATAAAAATAAAAAAACTGAGAATTGCCATAAAAATAGGAAATGCCAACATTTTACCAGTCACTTAATACCTTGAGTCTAGTATCGAATTCGAGTTAAATGTAACATTTCCATACAAATTCTAGAGCTGGTAAAATCGGAGGCCGAAATTTTACTGAAGATTTTACTAGTGCAATACGGAGTTATAAAAACTGAAGGTTTCCTTTTTATAAAATAGATGGCATTATATATACTCCACTCATTTTAATAGGCTTTTTAATGCGCGAAGCAATAAATGACAGGTAAAATTTTGACATTTTCTATTTCTGAAAGTTAAAATTGTTTTATCAAAATGTAAAAATGACTTATTTTGTTTTCTATAAATTAACATTTACTCGCGATTTTAGTGTGAAATATTTTAAGAACCCATTAAATTTTATTAAGCCCAAACTCGATATGGTTTTGTGCATTGAAATGCTTAGTAAAATGTCTGGAGAATTTATAGTGCCGTCTATTTTATTTTACATAGAGGGAACCTTTAGTTTTTACCTGAAAACTCTGTACCGAACTAGTAAAATCATCAGTAAAACTTTCGCTTGTGAAACAGCCGCACAAAACTGGAAAAATTCTTCGTTTGAAACAAACAAAGAAATATATGCAGGCGATTTTCTGATGGATGAAAGAACTTATCTATGCATTACCCTAATGCGACTGAGAAAACGAGTTAAAAACAAGAATTTAGAGAGCAAATCATTACCGGAATAGTAAAATCTTCTTGAGCTTCAAGATCCTTTCAAATTATTCATAGTATTGAATTTTTCGTACAACCGGTCACCCTACCTCAATTTTTTAAGAAAAACAAAAACTTCGCTTTGGGAAACATGCTGAAATTTCTATAATTTCTATAAAATAAAATTCTCACTTTTCCCAAAACTATCAGAGAATCCAGCATGAGTTACACCCACTTAATTTCTTTATAGCAAAGGGCAATTGCAACAAAATATTTGGGATCAGTTGCAACTTCTCTTCCTTCTGAAAGAATATTTTCGACTACGGCAGAACTAATTATAAGAGATAGAAGGAATCGATTTTTTCCTGAAAATGTTGAGAAATTAATCTTCCTCCATGCTAATCAAAATATTTCTTTAAAACTATTAATTTACTTCTGAAAAATGTTTTTTTTTCTCCTGAAATATTTTGTTTTTTATTTTTCAATTCTTGAACTCTAATTGGGTACTATTGTTTTCTTATTTAATTAAATACTCCTATTCACATTTTTTAATTAATAAGTACGAGTATACTGCTTGAAGAGTATTTGACCTAAAATACCGAATTAGAAAGTAACGAATATTTTTCGTGGAGTAACGAATGAGTACCGGGTAACAAAAGTAACGATATTGCACATGCCTACTTGCTGAGTTTTTTACGGAACGTTGGAGCCGTACTCTTCACAAATTGGGTAAGCTCAAAATCGTTGAATTAGATGGCCTTTGATAGACTCTGGGATCCTGCCTTGTTCGCCAAACGTAAAGCACATGGCCTCTCTCCTCCTCTTCTATTATAGATTAAAAGATTTTTAATTGGCCTCCTCATACGGGTTGTGTTAGACAGCGTTACATTAGAACCTCATCTTATAAATGTCGGTGCGCCCCAGGGCTCTGTATATCTCCGTTTCTTTTTTTACTATTCATAAATGATCTGGTTTCCCTACTTTCAATCCCATCCATAGTTTTGCCGATGACAGTACCTTTGATTTCGCTTACTCATTTGATATTCTTATGCAGACTCCAGAGCGAATGCCACATGTGTCAAAGGAGATTGTATGATTAGATCATTGATCTCGACAATATCCTCGCTTGGGGTGAAGTGAATAACGGCGAAATCAAAACGACTAAGACCCAAAGTTGTCTTATCTCTTTAAAACAAGATAATAATTTTTCCACTTCGGTCACAGATCACATCTTCTCTGTTGCCAAAGAAACGTCGAAATGTCTTGGATTTGTGAAAAGGTGTAAGAAATATTTCAGGCCATCGAATCTAGCATTCGTTAACAAATCCGACATTAGACCTAGAATGGAATACAATTCCCATATCTGGGCCGGGGCTGACCGCACAACCTTAGCTTCATTGGATATTGTCCAAAAGAGAATGATTTGGCAATAGCTAGTCATATCGACTCACTCGTCGAACACCGCTACAATGTTGGATGACTTTGGCTCCTTTATCGCTAAATGTATGGCTAATATTCCGATGAAATATGTAGCCTAATCCTTTGCAGATAAATTCCTGCATTTAATACTCGCGTTGCAAACCGCGCACATCTTTTTAGCCTTTCAAATACAGGGTTTTCCAATAAGAGGTGTTATTTTAATTAGCCCGCTATTTCGGTAGATGTCACTTTTGAAGCTGTCATTTTTTGACATTTGGCAAGTAGAAACTACGCCATTAATAAAAATGGACGATACACGATTCAACAACGCATTGAAATTATTAAAATTCACTATAAAAATGGTGAAAATGTGGCAGAGACGGTTCGTAAAACTCGAACATTTTTGGGTCGTCGTGAAGCACCTTGTCGGACCGCAATACAGAAATTGGTAGAAAAATTCGAGCTGTTGGGACAAGTTAATAATGTGAAGAATAAAACCCGTGCACGTCGCTCAAGAACAGCCGAGAATATTGCTGCTGTAGCCGAAAGTGTTGAAGAAAACCCAGGTTTGTCCATTCCTCGTCGTTCTTTGGAATTAGGCATTCCACAAACGTCATTACACCGTATTTTGCATAAAGATTTGGGTCTTAAGGCTTATAAAGTTCAGTTAACACAAGAACTCAAGCCGGCCGATCATCAACAACGTCGAGTCTTTGCTGATTGGGTCCTTGAAATGCATGAAAATGATCCGGAATTCCATCGAAAACTCATCTTGAGTGATGAGGCCCATTTCTACCTCGATGGCTTCGTCAACAAGCAAAATTGTCGCATCTGGGAATCGGAAAACCCAAGAGTTATTGTTGAAAAGCCTTTCTATCCTCAACGTGTGACTGTTTGGTGCGGTTTATGGTCCCGCGGGGTCATTGGACCTTACTTTTTGAAAATGAGGCTGGAGCAACAGTTACGGTGAATGGATTGCGCTATCGACAGATGATTAATGATTTTTTATGGCCGGAATTGGATGGTATTGATCTGGACACGTTTACTTTCAACAAGACGGCGCTACGTGCCATACAAGCAACGAAATCATTGATCTTTTACGGGAAAAGTTTCCGGACTGTGTTATCTCTCGAAGAGGTGATCACGATTGGCCACCGAGATCTTGTGACTTAATACCTTGCGACTTCTTCCTTTGGGGCCACGTGAAAGAGAAGGTCTACGCCAACAGCCCAGCGTCAATTCAAGACCTCAAAGATGGAATTCGTGAGGCTATCGAGGACATAGGGCAGCCACTTTGCGATTTGGTTATGGAAAATTTCATGAAAAGGATATGGTCGTGTAGGCGTGGTCGTGGTGGTCATTTGGCTGATGTTATTTTCCTCTTTATAATGAAATAAAGATCCGATCATTTATCTCAAAAAATGGCATTTTTCTTTGAATATCAAAATAACACCTCTTATTGGAAAGCCCTGTAGTATGAAAAGCAAGTAAAAAAACTTGAATTGGTCTTAAAAACCAATTCTTATGATACCCTAGATGAATGATGCCCGTACATAATTCCGTATAGTCACCCATCTGTGACCTTTTTGAAATAGTTTCTCGCATATAAATCGTCTAGGACTGATCGTTTTCACAGTATACGTAAAAAACCAAATTTTTATATGACAAGACCAAGAAGGGGTTGCCCGATTTTATTTACTATTGCTATGAAAATACCATGTACCAAATTTTAGCTCTCTACGTCAACTCGTTCTCAGGCAGTGTCCAAATATATAGTGAAAACGAAATTTTTTAATGGCAACCCTACGAAGGATTTGCCTGATTGATACCATTCTCAAACTTAAATTTATTTTATTTATTTATTTTTTAAAAAAGCCATGTGCAAGATTCCAGCATTCTCAGTGAACGCGTTCTCGAGTTAGCATGCGGACGGACAGACGGATTGACAGACATGCAAAAATCAAAATAACATTTAATATTCTGCGTGGGTGTCCAACCCAGTATTATTTGTGTGCGTTACAAAATGAAATGAATGGCAAACTTATTATATACCTACCTTATGATTTTATCATCTATGGTATAAAAATCTGCACTCTCCAGTTGACACTAAACAGATTCAGCTCCAATTATCAAAATTTTTAGGACCCCCTTTCTTATGAATTTGCTGTTGTCTTACAGAACAGAAGAGCCTATTTGAAAGCAACCTTATATATGTAGGATCCATATATTCTATACAAGAGATTAAATAAAAAAGATCATTAATTTTAGGTTTTCCAACCATTGTGGATGCTATTTACCTATATCAGTTCACAAAATCACAAATTTACCCTTAAATCAAATCAAACAATTTTTTTTCTCTTCAAATTAATTCAATTGAAGCACCTTACAGATGAAAACACAAAAAAAAATGAAAGACATTTCTTCTATTGCCTCAAAAAACAGCCATTTCTGTGGATCTTATTTGTTCATTGTTCGAAATTCCACAATCAATTTCCACCGAAAATATTCATTTCTTCCGATACAAAGTGCAAAGCAAACAACAACAAAATATGAGAAAAGTTGGAAAAACTTTCGACACTTTCTCGGGGCATATTCAATTGCCGTTGGCATCGTCATCGTCATCGTCATCACATCAACAGTCACCAACACATATATGAAGGAAGAAACGATCATATAATGGCAACCAGCAGCCCCAGAGTCCATTCAAATGCAAATCGGGTAGCCAAAGTCGGCAGACATTCACCTGGTCTGGTCTGGTCTGGTAACCTACTTTTGAACTGAGCCAGCAACCACCACCAACACCAATCGAGAGTGCGATGACTGACTTTCAACTATATTACAAAAAAAAAAAAAAAACAATATTTTTTATGGGAGAAGAGATGAATGGAATCAGTGGAGTCAAGTGAAGGGCTACGCAGGAACATCGGGCGCGACGGAACATCTAGCAAATTGTCAATAGAGACGCGATGCCAATGCCATGCCATGCCACATGATGATGATGGTGGTGGCGGCCTTTTGTTATAACTTTTAATGCGGCCATTGTTGCCAGCCTTTGTTGCTCTCTTTGTTGATACTTTTTGCTTTCTGCGTGTATGGCTGGTGGTGTGGTGTTGTTGTGATTACCGCCGCCACCAACCAACCAATCCCCGCTACACGTTATTGGCAAATTATTGTATTTGACGTCGCGTGCCTTTTCAGAATTGTTTATTTTTCTTTATTTTGTTTTTTTGTTTTTTTTTTTTAAAGATAGACAAGGCAAACCATGTTGTCTAGGTCTAGGTCTGCTCTAGGTCATCTATCTACGTTATGTACATTACGTACATACGTAAGTAAATCGGTTACGCGTCTGCAACAGTTTTATTGTATTCTAGTAGAATGAGATTCTAGCCTAGCGTGAACGTGACCGTAACAAACCGACGGACGAGCCGGACAATGAACAGCTTGGGAAGGTGCTTTCAATTTGCAGTTTATGAAATTCTTGTGAGAGGAGGTGTTCATTGAATTCGGGCTCACTTTAAAATGATTTCATTTCAGTTTACCCTAAATGAAAGGAAAGGAGGCAGCAGAAATAATTACCACAGAGAAATTAAATTCTAATCACCATCAACACATGGTAAGCAACTGCTGCTGCTGATGATGAGAAATAAAAGGGGATGCAGGCGAATTGTCGGACATAAGTTTTTTTTTGTAACAAGAGACGTTTTTTTTTTACACAAAACAATTTCCAACGTTTTTTACATACGATGAATTCAAAATAAAAGTCAAAATGACAACATCCTCTGAACTTAGGGATACTAAGTAAGTAACTTACGCAAGTAACAAAACACCTGTCTGTGCTAGATCCACAAGGTCTTTTCAAAAGAATCCCCTAATAAGTACAATCGGATTATTAGAAAAGGATGATAGCAGTTACACCAGAACAGAAAAAGAAACTCTGGAGATTCTTACATCGAAATATTTTCCAGGATCTGTAGCAAGTGGGGCTGGACCGCAGTACAGCGATCCTTCCAATTCCAGCCTGGGAAAGATCGTTGTACTCCACTCCAGCCAGGGGCGGATCCAGCTAAGGGGCGCAGGGGTCGCCGCCCCCCTCCCCCTGAAGACAAAAAAAAATTGCAGTAGATCTTCTGAATTTTTCCTAACAAAATGATTCACATCTATTCTACTGCTCCTTTTGTAAAAAACGTAAGAATTTATGGAAGCGTTCAATATGATACATTTAGGAACGCAGGCCCTTGCTGGCACCTTGGCCTTCGCTCATGGTTGTTGAGGCCTATAGAGAAAACAGGAAGCGCGGATTCCTGTACATGAGCGTTGCTTTGCTCGAGGTGTTTGAAGCAGGACAGAGCCTATTCATGTTAATGCGATTGAAGGTTTGTTTTAATTGAAAATAATCTGCCAAAGGGTCTTTGGTAAGCCTTCTATGTAAAGACGGCTTCTTAGAATATTATCGCCGCGGGGCGTGGCAAAAAAAAAACATTTAAAAAGAACAATTATAACTCGTAATTGGAGATATTGACACAACTTGTTCGCCGTTGTGTCAATATCTCCAATTGTGTCATTGTGCATTGTTTTAAAGCAAGAGATTAATTTTTTTTTTATTATTGCGTAAAATGTCATAGTTTTTATAGAATACTTAGCCCAAACGATAACTAAAAAGTAAATAAATCTGCAGATTGAGAAAGTCTCAATGAGTATCCTAGAGAATTTGAGTGGTCGGTCTGTTTTGCTTCAAAGGATGTTGATTTGAATTTAGTACGATTCTAAAGGGTTTTCCAATAAGAGGTGTTATTTTAATTAGCCCGCTATTTCGGTAGATGTCACTTTTGGAGCTGTCATTTTTTGACATTTGACATATAGAAACTACGCCATTAATAAAAATGGAACAATACACGATTCAACAACGCATTGAAATTATTAAAATTCACTATAAAAATGGTGAAAATGTGGCAGAAACGGTTCGTAAAACTCGAACATTTTTGGGTCGTCGTGAAGCACCTTGTCGGACCGCAATACAGAAATTGGTAGAAAAATTCGAGCTGTCGGGACAAGTTATTGATTGTGAAGAATAAAACCCGTGCACGTCGCTCAAGAACAGCCGAGAATATTGCTACTGTAGCCGAAAATGTTGAAGAAAATCCAGGTTTGTCCATTCCTCGTCGTTCTTTGGAATTAGGCATTCCACAAACGTCATTACACCGTATTTTGCATAAAGATTTGGGTCTTAAGGCTTATAAAGTTCAGTTAACAAAAGAACTCAAGCCGGCCGATCATCAACAACGTCGAGTCTTTGCTGATTGGGTCCTTCAAATGCATGAAAATGATCCGGAATTCCATCGAAAACTCATCTTGAGTGATGAGGCCCATTTCCACCTCGATGGCTTCGTCAACAACCAAAATTGTCGCATCTGGGGCTCGGAAAACCCAAGAGTTGTTGTTGAAAAGCCTCTCTATCCTCAACATGTGACTGTTTGGTGCGGTTTATGGTCCCGCGGGGTCATTGGACCTTACTTTTTCGAAAATGAGACTGGAGCAACAGTTACGGTGAATGGATTGCGCTATCGACAGATGATTAATGATTTTTTATGGCCGGAATTGGATGGTATTGATCTGGACAACGTTCACTTTCAACAAGACGGCGCTACGTGCCATACAAGCAACGAAACCATTGATCTTTTACGGGAAAAGTTTCCGGAAGAGGTCTCTCGAAGAGGTGATCACATTTGGCCACCGAGATCTTGTGACTTAACACCTTGCGACTTCTTCCTTTGGGGCCACGTGAAAGAAAAAGGTCTACGCCAACAGCCCAGCGTCGATTCAAGACCTCAAAGATGGAATTCGTGAGACTATCGGAGACATAGGACAGCCACTTTGCGATTTGGTTATGGAAAATTTCATGAAAAGGATATGATCCTGTAGGCGTGGTCGTGGTGGTCATTTGGCTGATGTTATTTTGCATTATTAACGGCATACCTTCCTTTTTATAACGAAATAAAGATCCGATCATTTATCTCAAAAAATGGCATTTTTCTTTGAATATCAAAATAACACCTCTTATTGGAAAACCCTTTACTACTACAACCAAGCAATAAAAGGGAAATAGTCTGCTTTTCGCACCTATCAATTGCATCCATGTCCAAAACTGATACACTATCCAAAAAATTTCTTTTTGATCAGAATGGTAGAATCTTCGAAAACGCAAAGGCAGCAAAGCTTTCTGGTCACTGGTCAAAACCATCAGTAGCAGCTTCAGCAGTTCCTGTATTACTTCACTAATTTACAATGAAGTGATTGTTGACTCCCTGAATAAAACTAATATTTAGACTGTTAGATTCACTTCAAATTCTCCTTTTCCACCTACTTTACATCGCCTTTGTAGATTTGTACAAGAGCCAATACACATCCGTACGAGAGATATGTTCAAGGTCCTTAAGGAGATCAACGTATCCATAGCTGCAGGTCCTGATAATTTCAAACCCCCGTCATAAAATCTGTGCCTCGTTCTTGGCTAAAGCTCTGCGAAAATTGTTCTATTTGTCTTATTCGACAGGAAAATTTCCAATTGCTTGGAAACTACCTCACGTTCAGCTTATTCCCAAGAAAGGAGAGGGTAGTGATCCATCAAAATGTCGACCAATTACAATCACTTTGATTCTTTAAAAGGTTTCTGAATTTATCATTAACTCCAAATTAATGAAGTATTTAGAAACTAAACAAACCCACAACGATCGCCAATATGGCTTTTCATTTTCTGACTTTTCTTATAGAACGTTAAAGCCTTAGTACTCGCAATTTTGGTGAGTCTAAAATCGTTGCCCTAGATATTTCAAAGGCCTATCATAGTGTCTGGAGTCCAGCCCTTTAAAGCACTTGGCCTCTCTCGTCCTCTTTTATTATGAATGTAAAGTGTTTTATCTGGTCGCTTAATACCTCACGGCTCTGCTATCTCTCCATCTCTCTTTCCAATTTTCATTAATGATCTGCTTGCCCTTACTTTCAATCCCATCCATTGTTTTGCCGATGACAGTACGCATGGTTTCGCTTACTCCCTTGACACCTTTGGGGACTACAGAGAAAATGTCACATCTGTCAAACTAGATTACCTGATTAGATCCTTGAATAACCACCTTGATAATATCCTCACTTGGAGCAAACCGAATCGCATCGAATTCAATACATTGAAGTTCCAAAGCTGTCCCATCTCTTTAAAACAAGATCATAATGTTTCCACTCTCGTTTCTTTCGATGGAGCACTGGCTTACGATACACCATCTTTATGCATTCTTGGCATTAATAAATCGAGTAAGTTAAGCTGGACAAGTCCTACATCAGACCTAGAATGGTATACTATTTCCATATGTTGGTCGAGGCTGGTCGCAGAGCCGTAGCTTCATTGGATATTATCAAAACGAAAGCCTGAAGCTCATTGGCGATGTGGCAAAAACTTGTCATATGGACTTACACGAGCACCGGCAATGTTGGTTGCCTTTCGCTCCCATATTGCTACATGCATGATCAATGTTCTGATGAAATGTCTAGTCTGATCACGGATTCCTCCATGTAATACTCGTGTGCGAACGTGGAACCGTCTCCAATCTTCTCTCTTTTCTCTGGCATGCAATCTGCGAAAGTTTAAGGGTGACATACATCAGCACCTTCGTCACCCTCCTCACGTTCCCTAATTCCTTTCTTTGTCATCTTCTTGCCATGCTGTGCTTTGCATGGAATATCTCCTGAGCTTGGCTTAATAATATAAAAAACAAAAGAAGTCACACTTTCTTAGCTTGTCGACGTATGTATTGGATCTATTCTGTGAATGCGATTTTAAATAAATGTAAATTTTTAATTCCTCTATTCTACAAAGATACAATTTATGATTCGTGAATTTGAATAAAATACATTTCCCTAGTTTTACTAACTAAAATGGATAATTCGGAAGTTTCAAGCTTCCACCATTTATTATTATTTATTATTTTTTCAGTACAGTCAGTTAAAGTTCAACGAATTATTAATTTTATATTGTTGGTTCGGCAAAATGTGACATTTTCTTCCAAGATGGCGCAGTTGGCTTAGAACTTGAAGCAACAGGTTACATAAGCACTATTCGGGATTACATAAGAAAAATAAAATTGAAAAAAAGTAAAGATTTGTAGCAACAGTAGCTAAAAAACCATCACAAGGTGTACATTTTCTCGAAAACAAAAGAAATGCCTATAATTTGAAAAATACATGACTTACATATTTTTTATATTTTCCTGGTAACTGTTACGATTTGGTCTATCACCCGGTTCCGGCTTGACGTCGACTTACAGGACACCCTGTATATGTAAGTTCCAAAAAAATTCTATACAAAATCCGACAGGCAATTCTAAATATCGCCATGAGTATGCAATCCTACTACTCTGCAGATGACTGCAGCGAAATGCTTTGGAGTGCAATACACAAGAATATAGGGGTGAGGCGTATTTATCGTAACAGATAAAAACAACAAGTATTTACACATGGAAGATAACAACTGTTACTTACAACTTAAATACCCTGTCATAAGAAATACTAGGCGCGATGCTTCGCCCTGATGAAGGGAAGGCCTCAATTTTTTCCTGGAAATTTTTTCTTTAGAATTTTTGGCTTAAATATACATCCTTGAAAACTCACCGATTTTCTTTAAACTTTGCACACTAGTTCCTTTTCACTCACAAATCACAAATATGAAAACGAAATTTGTCGGAAAGTTATAGTTTCCGAGATATTCGACTTTAAAATTCCCGATATTTGTACTGCACTTCACAACACAATTTGACATTCTCACAATTATTAACTCTTCTTCTTCTTTTTAGTAACAAGTATACAAGTAGTGTAAACATACCTTCCGAACATTCGGGTTACCAGCAATGCTGTTTTTTTATTCATTTCAAATATTTAGTTAGAATGGAATAGAAAAAATTTATTAAAGAAACACACACACACGCGCACAGGCAGGCTGGCAGCAGGTATGTTTACACTACTTGTATACTTGTTACTAAAAAGAAGAAGAAGAGTTAATAATTGTGAGAATGTCAAATTGTGTTGTGAAGTGCAGTACAAATATCGGGAATTTTAAAGTCGAATATCTCGGAAACTATAACTTTCCGACAAATTTCGTTTTCATATTTGTGATTTGTGAGTGAAAAGGAACTAGTGTGCAAAGTTTAAAGAAAATCGGTGAGTTTTCAGGGATGTATATTTGTTCCAAAAAAAAAATAAGTTTTTTAAAATGTATTTTAAATTAATTAATTGTTTTCTGTTCCAGAGAAGTGTCTGGTAACTTTTGTTGAGTTATCCCCTCTTCCGTATAAAAGTTTTTACTTCATTTTTATGCAAAGACCTATTGTATGATTGCATCTGAAAATAACTCCATTCGGCGCCCAGACTGAATAAAAATTCTCTCGAAACATTTTCTGTAAATTTCTAAGAAGAAATGAATGCTATTTTCTCATCTGCTAGTCTATGCCATGTGGCACAAAAAATATTGTTAGACACCATTTAAAACGTTTACTACATAAAAATATGTAAAACTCAACCAATCAGATGAAATTTTACACCCGTAAATCGAATTAAATTAAAAGAAATTATTTTCTTGTGCCCAAGTGATATTTTAATCGCTTATAAGCACTCTTATAAGAAATTAAACTAATTCCGACTTTATGTTTCAAGCGATATTTTTAACTGAATCCTGCGTATGGGCAAGAGATACGGCGCATGGTAAACACTATTTTTACCTTATTCTTTCTGCGGTGACTTCATCTGCAGCCAACATAAAAACATGAAATGGCTTAAGTAAACGTTCGGTAAGCAATATTTTGTATTGGTAGCTCCAACTCAGGGCGAAAGAGAGAACTGTAAAACTTGTGCCATTCTTTCCTATAGGAAAATGGCAATACGCTCAGTCCATTGTTATAAGTCAGTGTGAAATACCCACAATTGCAGTTAAAAAAGTAAAACATCATTCAAACAGCAAAACATTGCATTCAAATTACTAAGTGAAAAGTCTTAGGGAACATAAGAACAACATTTCTTTGAATATTACAAACATACCATTGTATGTATTTCATAAATATAATCATTATCAATTTTTATTTTTTTTTACAAAAATAAGTACCGTGCTGGAATTTGAAACACGATGCAAATGATAATAACTCAGAGCTGGGTTGTTATATGACTTCATCTTTAGCATCCTTCATCAATTCCTTACTTAACATGGGATTTCTGACTATGCTAATTCAAAGTTTATTCGTTTTGTTGTTTATTATTAAATTTAATGTTGAAAAAATTCGGTCAGCAGCAGCACTACTATGAGGTAAACAGCATAAATTTATCATATATGTTCGCTATACATATATGTATTTACCAAGTCCATTTTTTAAAATTTTTAATTTTAACCAAAAGTTTAAAACAGTAGATGATGCAACAGAGTTGTTGTGTTGTAGCATTTGTGCAGATGATGAAAATGGAGTAGATTTCGTTAAGTACGTACATAATGTTATCAGCGCTGCAAGTGGAGTAGATCTACTCCAATTGTAGTAGAAGTCCCATCACTCATGATTGCATCTGAAAATAACTCCTGTCGGCGCTGGGCCGGATCACTAACTCGGAGAGTTGTGGAGTTGTGGAGATGAGAGCTCTTTTGCCCTTAACTCTCTACTCGGAATTATGTAACCATAAACCCCGGAATATAATACTAGCCATGAAGTCGACGGAGGCACCGACACATTAAAAGGCCTTAACGTGCCGGATACAGTATGCGGTAAGAGCTCACACTCACTGCTTTTTGTATACTCGTCATGGAGGAAAAACTAAAATTTCATCTTAAACAGTTCCTAAAGCCCAAAACTGTTGCTCCCACAGAAAACTGAAGTTAAAATAAATTGCAGCCAAATATGTTTTCTTTCTAATAGTTAAAAAAAAAAAAATAGCATGTAAAACAAATTTATGGAAATTAAGACAAGGCAAGAAGACTCTTTTTTCGACTTTGTTCATAGCTTGTATCTACCGAGGGTTACGGTTACGCTGTAACTCGTGGAATTTGTATTGAGATTTACCAAACTCTCTTGCACTCGGCAAAACTCTCGGCTGTGTTAGTTGGGGAGAAGTAAAAAAAATATTTCTCAACTGTCAGTATTGTTTGCTTTTATTGTCCTTTTGTGAAGGTACCAGTGTACCTAGAATCTTCAAATTGAATTATAGATTCACTGCATATCCTGGATATGTTTACAAAAACAAATTATGGAAATCCTTGCAATACTTACAGAGAAATAAGGATTTTGGTGGTTCAAGGTACCCGCTAAAAATTGTAATTCACGTGAAAATGGTCAATTTGGTCGTCTTCCAGTAGAGAAGAGATGCTATAAAAATTTTTAATAGCACGTTAAAGCTTGTATGTAGAATGTAATCGCATCTACATTTTGTCCCCTAATTAGATATGTAATTTTTTTTTGAGTCCGGTAAATAGTTTTGGAGATAACTGCAAAAGAAGTGAGTCAGTTCTTCTTAAAATGAAAAAATTGCCGTTTTTGGGTACAAAAATGGACATATATTCAACTCATCATTATGAAGAACTGGTAAGTCGTGGAAATTCACTTTCCATGAGAAAAATGTTCACAACAGAGTACTAATGGATGTGAAACAAAGAACGGAAGAAATATATGCAAAATATAGAAAGAACTGGGGTGTATATGACCGAAGTGCAAAAAATCCGTCTTTCGGCGGTAAAAAGTCAGTTATGAAGTTAAAATGATCAGAAAAAAAGCGCACCACTCGATTACCGGCTTCTCCCTCTTTAATTTGATACCAAACATGATGTATTTTGGATACCCCCCCCCCCCATTACCTCAAGACCCACCACCAGAAATTGTTCACCTATATTTTTGTACTCTAGTCTAGACCCTAAATCCATAGAAAAAGCCCCAATGCTCTACGACTCTCCCACACAGAGTTAGCCGTCCTTCTCACGTTTTCCCTAACTCCCCAAGTATGTTACAGAATCGCGAATGGAGAGTTAGGGAGTTTTAATCGGGAAAAACGAAAATTCTCATCTCCCAAACTCCCAAACTCTACGAGTTGCACTTACAGAATCCGCCGGACCCAGATTGAATAAAAATTATCCCGAAACATTTTCTGTAAATTTCTAAGAAGAAATGAATGCTATTTGCTCATCTGCAAGTGCTCATAAAAATTGTTAGTCAAGCAACCGTTATCCATCTGCAAAAAAATTTCTGGAAAAAATTACGGCCTTCCTTACATCAGGTACAGCCATCGTTGATGTCTACTTCCCACAGCCTTTGTATGTCGCTTATCCTTTGAACCCCTTGTCAACACTTCAGTTGCACAGCTTTGCTTTTAGCGAAGCCAGATTTTGTTATGTTCTAAATTCAAAATGGTACATGTGGTGCCATCTGACATTATAACAAGGAATCATTTTCGCAACCAACTTTGAAGTTGTTTTCCGAGACACTCTCAATTGGTATAATATTTTCCCGAATGAGGGCGCTAAACGACGCCCGACAATACCCGCAAATACCAGTGTGCCATCTATATCTTGAAACATATTTCACTTGAAAAAGATTTCATTTCTCCTTTGATTTCGAAATTTATTTACAATTTCTGGTTGAGGTATTAGATGCTACTCTCTTCAAAGCCGATTTAAGTTCTTTGTAGTAGTAGAGTAGTCAAGTTCGAAATGTTTACGTATTTCAAATAGAAATTTGTTGATAAAAAAGTAAATATTATTATTTTAGGCTTACTCTTTCATAAGGCTTGGTTATTTTACTCACTTTATGTAAGTAAGAATTACGTACCTACGTAAGTTTTGTGTTCACCACTGACATAATAGATTTTACACTTGGATTTGTGTTTTACACCAGTAAGATAGGAGAAATCATTTCGGTTGAAATATGGGAAAAAGAATTGTCTATCCCCCCGCGACTTCTAACTCTTTTAAAACAAAATAATGTGCCCCGAACTTTCAAGATTTCAATTTTCCAAATAGGACTATTATTTCCGAATGGAATGACTATATCAGTTCATGCGTCAAAACATGTTATTGAAATTTAAATTGGAAATACACATAGCATATTTAGAGCCTTTTTCACCAACTCATTAAATTGTGAGATCTCATTATTATACTTCCGGAATGCGTTAAATAAAATTTTTATAATTTTTTTAAAAATGATTTAACAGGAACAAAAAAAACTTCAGTTACAACTCATTCGAAAAAACTCAAGAAATTGTGAATTTTACTTTATATAATTATTTAACTTGTAAATCTTAAAAGTTTTTAAAGCAAATTAATATAATACTTTGCTTTAAATAATTTATAAAAACAAAATCTTTAATTTTAATAACATTTAAAGACCTTGAGATATAATGTATTTTAGTGAAAGACTTTGATTTTCAATTATAATCTCTTCGCTTTCTAAAGACCAACAGAGTGGTAACACTGGTGAACAGTTCAGTTTTTTGGTGGAAGGTGCATCTGCAGAAAATTATTTTCTGATTCTGTGAATCTGTGGGTTGTGTGGATAGCCGCGGAAGGTAAAATATTTGAATTACCCATAAAAATAATGATAAATAAATAGTGCTAGTGATTTAACTAGTGTAAATATTTTGTGCAGAAATTTCCTATTGCGTCGAATATTCAAGAAAAATCAAAACAAGAAGAAAAAAAAGAAAAGCCAAAGCGCTTGATATGGTGGAATAGCAGGGGCAGACCACAGAGTAGTTTCGAAGTAAATTTCGAAAGCTGAAAAAACGTAGAAAATAAATTTTATTTATCATTGAGGGGAAAAAAAGGAAAACGAAACGATATTACTTTAATTTATTGGCTACGAATTATATATAAATCGCACTGGACATCGAAATAAAAATAAGACGAGATTTTCCTAGAGGAAAACAGATCCCTAATAAGACGAAAAAATTGTCCATATTTTGATACAACCATCATTCTGTCGACCGACCATTGCTGTTGTGTGGAGAAGAGGTGAGTTTGACTTTTTTTTTCTTATTTTTTTTGAACGAACTAGGAGTTTAGAAGAAGAGAAGACGTGTGACTTTTGTCGAGACCTTTTTCTTTGAAAAAATGGTTCTCAATGGTCCGTGATTTTGTTTGCGTGCGTAAATATTATGCCCAAGTGATTTTTGTAATAATTTTCTAGACTTTTTTTATTTTAAAAGAAATGGCAAAAAGTACCGCTGTTTATCATCTTACAAAACTCAAACCAAATTAGAAAATGGTTCACTTACTAATAATAGAAAATGTTTTGTTTTGTTTGTACTTGTCATGAATCGATAAGAGTTTGGTGGTTAAAGTGATATTATACTAGATTGCAATCAGATAAACAGATAAAATAATATCAAAGTATTAAAAGCGAAACTGTACTTTTTTAATAAACAAGTTGGCGGCAATTACGGAAAAGCAGACAAAAACTGAGGTGTTTTTATGGTTAAGTTAATTTTTTTTCCGTATGGATAATTATTTGTCCTTGCTTGTTGCACGCAATCTACGAGATTTCTGCAAAATTAATTACACAATTCAATTTGATTCCTAGCTTTAGCCGCTTTAAATACAGGCATGGATGTTTATAATGGGGAAATTACTTTTCATGCATTATCAAGGACATTTCAGAAGAATAAAATAGAAAGCTTTCTCTAAATTATTTGAAAAAAAAAAAAAATCCAATATGCGTTGGAACGACTTTTGACTGGGTCAATTTATAATAATATAAATATAAAAGTGTAGCATAGGCTACGTTATATAACTGTGCCTATACTTTAACTTATAATTCAATATAAAAATACTTTATTGAAAGACCCTGGCCAAGGCCACGTCCATAAACGGTGGGTAGTATACATAGATCAACAGTAAATTTTAGCATACATATAAGCAAAACAAAAAAGAAGGTAAATAGTATAACACTTATTAAAGCGATTAAGCAGGTAGATGAGACATTTGAAAGTCAGACTTTAGAAGATAAGGATATACATAGCTACATACATATATATTTATATTTTATACTGTACTATATTTTAAGCCTAATGTTATTCTCATCCTTTTATTATTTGTTCTGCTTACAATGTAAATCTACTATGTATTCTAAGATGTGCCCAGCGCTTATGTTTATAAAAGAAAAGAGATTACAAGATTTCACGAACATAAGAATTAAGCCAATTAAACAACCATTGGTATCAAACCCTGAATACAAAATAAACTTAAAGAAGAATGTTAAATAGTTAACCAGATTCAAAACTTCAATTGGCACAAATTAGGGCCATGAATTTGCTACTTACCGCAACGGTAAAGCTACCATAACTATAACTATCACGTGTGCTCAGTAATCGAAAGACTAACGACTATCCATGTCAATATTACAAACAAATAGAAAACAAGAATAAGGAATAAGACCAGAAATTAATATACCATTTCGTAATTTCAAAACAATTTTAAATAAGAAAAGTTTAGTAATCCTATCAGTAATATAATTTTTTTTCCTCTTTCTATTATGTACCTATATTATTTTTTCTTTTCTCCTGCACTTATGTTCTACCCTTCCAAGCTCCTATACTTATCCCAATGCATCTTCGGGCACATCAATATTTACGTACATATAATTCAAAGAAGGCAGACCACAAGCCATGCAACAGTCCTAACAGAGTCGTAACATTCTAAAATATTTGCAGTGTTCTTATGGAAGATTGACAAAAGTTTGATTGAATAGCTCTTGCGTCTAAAACTACTATTCATACAGAAAATGGTCTTCTGATAATCTTTATTATCTTTCGAACCGAAATAACATTTTTATACCTTTCCTAACAAAATTATTTAAAAAAATTTATCTGAACCAAATGACGATTCTCAAACAAAAACTCTCAGCTGAGTAATCATTGTATATGACTGTGCCGTTATGGCATGCCGCGGTCTGATGAAATCAAATATAGCTGCCTACAGATTAGGACTCCGGCCGCACATGCATTATACCAACTATTACTCAGATGGGAGTTATTGAGCGTTACTAATAAATCAAAACTTATTTTATTATTTTGTTAAGTAAGGTATATAGTAAGTGTAGCTTTTGGGAAGATAAGGAACTAAGCTGTAAATTACTAGAAGACTCTTTGCCTGTACGGATAGTAGTTTAGGCTCTATAGCATATATAAAGTAATTTTTTGGCACTTTTCCATAAGCATCACAATAGAACAATTTAGAGAACGGACTTCCAACGCATATATGTAGGCTTCTGTTTCATGGCTTGGGAAGTATTCTCGAGGGCTTTGGGTTAACACATTGAAATGAGTACAACACAGACAAGAAAGCAAGAAACAAAATAATTAAGAGTAAACAGGTATTAAAATCAGACTAAAAAACATAAATTTTAAAGTAGAAATGAATTGAGATTATTATCAACTACCTAGATCAAAGTTTCAATGAAAAGAGCAAATCAAATTGCATTGCTGAATCGCCATGATATCTATTTAGAATGGGCAAAGATAGATTGAATAGTGCTAATGATTAAAACAATTCAATAGGCATAGAAAAGAGTATAGAGAAGAAAGAAAATAAAATAGAAAGGTAAAGAAAAGTAAGAATCTCATAGCGAAGCACCCACCTGGTAAGAATTCCCTCTACAAAGTGGGTGGGAAATCGTTTTTCAAAGTCAAAGTGTATTTATTTTATAAACCCCTGCTTAAAGCAGCGTATAACGCTGGGTTCTACGAGAATAAACAGAATATGTCCAATAGCTTACTTAAAATATAGCAAAACAAACAATATATTAATTAAACTAGATTCAGTTAGCCTAAATTAACAGCTTATACAGATATAAATTAATAGCTTATATGGTTATTGAAGTATTACCAATTCCATTACATTGAGTTTTAAAACCAATTATTTATGTAAGTATACATTACTGCGATTCCACAAGAATTAAAAACTTGCTTAGAACCTAACCTGGAACTAGACATGCCAACCTTTGTAGAAAAAGGTAAGAGCAATAAGCTCTTGAATATTCTGAAGGATTTTTAAACTCTTCTGGACTAACTTTTTATAAACGTTTTTTTATGTTTTTCAGCATAATTATAACGACTTTTTGATATGGTGTATTTTATGTATAATTAAAAGACTAATCACATTTGGAATATCTTATGAGAATTTATAGTCTATTCTATCATCCGCAAAATCTGTGAAAGTCTAGCTGCAATTTTTCACAGTTCGGGCGTAAACTTGAGTAGAGTTTAATGTCATCAGAATAAATTAAGTCTTCATTAATAAGGGAGGTAATATTGTCAATAGCAAAAATCAAAGACTATGACTTTAAGTGACTATTGAAGTAGGTAAACCAGACAAACAAATAAACTCAGACATGGAATAGAGGATTAGATATGCTCGATTGCCTAAATAGGGATAGTGAGGAAAACATTTTGGGTACTAATTGAAATGTCTTAAGTTGTTATTTAAAAGTTAGAAATTTGAAAAAAGCGAAATAATTGCTAAAACGATGAAATCAATAGAAATAAGTCTAATCCGTAATAATAGGCCATCTTAGAGTTGAAATTGTAGGTATAGTGTTTTTCCTCACAAATGAAAATTTAAAACAATAGGGTGGGGGTGAGTCAGGTATTTTACTTTATTGTAATTGATGTCCTATAATTTATTTATTAAATTCCCTTTTCTTAATTTAAATTTTACTGCTTGAAGCAATAATAAAAAAAAAACGTATTTTTTCCCTTTATTCTCAGACGGAAGACCAACAAATAATGGCGTTAAATATAGCCGTGCCTTTATCGGGTGTCGGTGGATTATCGCCAATATCACCAATAGATCTTGATTGTTGGGAAAATATCAAAATTCTTTGTTCACCGATTGGAAGTGAATCAAGTGGTGTTAGCTCACTTGATTCCGAAGAATCTAAGGTTAGTGTAAATATAAATTTAATAATACTATATTAGTTCTTAAAAATGTTTTATGAAAAACATTAAATAAATGTACTGATATTAATATAATTTGATCCTACCTTCTCCATTCATTCCTTTTTATATCTTTCTTAAGTGGGAAATCGAGATATCAATATGAAAGATCACCATCAATCTCGCACCTGGAGCACACATACGAGTGCATGTCACTCTTTTTTTAGCTTCGGGAAGGTCTGAGATTTAGCCGAAAGGTATAGTAAACCTTTTTAATGTCTTAGCAAGATGCTTTGCTAATGCAAAGGCAGAGTAACAGAAAGTTTGTTATTTTGTCATTTTTCTTAAAAAGGAATGGGACAAAATTGGAATTCTCTGTGGCTAGCTGTTTTAGTGCAATATGCGAGCTGATGTTCATTTTAATGTAAATTCAGAACCCAATTCAGACTAATCTGATGGTGATCTATTTTAAATATATCTATTCTCTCTTTAATTCATGTCAACATGTTTCCGTCTAAGTTGTGACAGAAAAGGAAAACATTTTGAGGAAATCCAACAAATTGTTTTTTTTTAAATATATTTTTACTTTTTAAGCTGATTATATATAAAACAAACACGGGGTCCTTATACAGTTCCTTGAAGATCTCCACCAAAATTGTTAAACAATTTTACCTATAGTTAATATTTTCAAACTTATTTCAAAGAAGACATATTATTTTAAAAATTATTGAAAAGTGCTAGTCGAAGCAGCATTGCATTTGGGTAATAAATTTCAAGCCGATGGGCGTCAATTATTGTTGGGAATCTGCTGAAAACACTTTAATGTCATTGAAAAAGCGGTGGTTCGGAATCCACCTAAGATTGTTACATCAATTTGCAATAGTTTCTACAGAACATTTCGGTTAAATTATCTCTTATTTACTCACAAGGTTTTTACAGGAGATGACGATAACTGTCATATTTAAAAAAATTGTTTACATATGTATGTACCTAGCGCATTTTTCAAAAATTTGAAGACATCGGCATCTCGATGTATGAAATATTTCCATCTAAGTTTAATCTAAGGTATTCCAAGAATTTCATAATTTTTTGTAGTCCCCCTAGCATAGACGATATTGTTTTTTAAGAGATCATAACATCACAAAGCCGAGATGAACAAACACCTTGTCCGACAATAGCTTTTTTTACTTTAATCCCTTTTCTGTTAAGATAATTCACTTAAAAAAAATTGTTACTTATCGGATTTATATGCTATTAAAAGGCATTAAATCTAGTCAGGCAGGCAAGACTGTGGTTCAGCTGGTTGAAAGTATACCAGAACCTGATATTGTTGTTTGACGTGTGCCAATTTACTAATTCGAATGTCGGCATTTTTTGTGTGTCTACATTCAAGTTGCGATATGTAATATTCCCAAATGTTCTGTAATCGGATTTACCAAAAAATTATGTAAAATTGCCATATTAAATAGTATAAGATAAAAGTTTTAAATTCGTAATTCTCTCTCTTTAATGCGCAAATCCATTGATTAACAAGTAAAATTACACTTGGAATATTGCAAGGAAATAAGTTTTAAACATTTAATTTTCTCTTTAATTCGCAAACTGACACATTTATAACAAAAAATATAGTCTCTTAACTGCCTTCCGCAAATCCTTGTCTGCTAATTTCAACAATTCGCAAGAAAGTTTGAACGCTCTCAACCTCTTCCTCGTCCATACAGCTTCTTCAGAAATCTTTGCGATTCTTAACAGAGTTTTTGTCAACTTGGACATATCTTGGGCTATGGCTGTTTTGAAATCGCACATGTGGTTAGTTCTCCCAGCTTCAGCAGGAGCCGGGTTCTGTAACTCGGAGAGTTTGGGAGATGAGAATTTTCGTTTTCCCTGATTAAAACTTACTAGCTCTCCATTCGAGATTCTCCAACATACTTCGGGAGTTAAAGAAAACGTGAGAAGTATCGAAATATTGAAAGACGGCTAACTCCTTGTGGGAGGGTCGTAGAGCATTGGGGTTTTTTCTATGGATTTAGGGTCTAGAGTACAAGAATATAGATGAACAACTTCTTGGGGAGGGTCTTTTGGGATGGGGGTCGTCATGTTTGGTATACACGAGTATACGTGTATGCTTAGGGGGGCTTCCTCTGAGTAAAATACTAAAAATCTATTCTTATATTCACTCGTCTGGCAGGTGCAACGGTGGTAAAACCATTAAATATTTTAGATTTTAGAAGCATTTAACGATGTACAGTACATGGGCTGCGAAAGGGCTAAACATTATAAAAAATGGCCTGGCTGGAGTAGCTTTCAGCTTGGTTCTTTAACTTTCTGGTGGTGGTAAAATGTAGATACCTTGATAAAGAAAATTATTGAACAATTTGAGTTCAAACTATGAAAGATTACGATTTACAACACGAAAAATCATAACTACAAAGAACTTAAGTCTTCGGTTTAAAATATGACCTATCACACTATATACCAAAGATACAACTTTGTTTTTTTTTTACCAAAGCTCAAAAGATAGTAGAATTTTAGTACTCATTGTGATAGGTTAAACTGAATCTTCTTAAATTCATTGTGAAAAACTGTTGTTGGTAACATGGTTGAAGGGTTGAAGAAGAAAGAAATCTTAATCTTTCCTTCTTTCCAAACAGCATATTATTACGCAAATTACCAAATAACGAAAGAACGGTGGTAGTGGACAGTTTTTATTACCGTGGTAGCTTAATTATTGAGACCTCATGAACTAGTAGGCTGTAGGATTAAAGTGGGTCAAACGAAAAGTTAAAATTGTCGCTCATTTCTCTCGAAGGGTTTACAGGAGATAAATGAACCGACAAGGTTTTTTTTTGTTTTCTTAAATTCCTTAGAAAACTTCTTTTATCGTGTTCATTATTATAAAATCAGTAGTAGGAATACCAGCCTTAAATTGTTCTATATTAATTCAGTTATAGCAAGGCGTTCATTTAGCTTTAATCATTATTCAATGGTAGGAACCACAAAATTACGATATTTCTACATTAAATTTTTCAATTTTCTTGAAAGAGATGAATGTTTAAATTAATAATTGAAATATTTCCATTTCTGTCACTCCTTTAATTTTCAATGCCACATTTTCCTATATCCAAATATCCAAAAACTACAACTATTTTGGCAAAAAAGAAAAAAAAGTGAAGAAAATTTTTAAATAAGTTTCAAGTATATGTATGCTACTAACAAACAGTAAATATACTCACTAATTTTATCATTTTCATTATAATTTGTGTAAAACATCACCCACTTACGATTTGAATACTAACTCAAAAAACAAATAACAAAAATTCAAATATATTGTGAATCAAAAATCGACAGCAGCAATCAGTTCAACAACAACCACTATCGCAACAACAGCAGCAGCAGCAACAGCAGCAACAACAGGAACAACAACAAAAACAACAACCGTCACCACCAAAATTGCCAGAAGACTTAAAAATTCTCTACAATGGACGTGATATATTAGATTTAGCATATAATGTTGACCCAAAAAATCAAAAATTATGGAATCTACGCTATACATATTTACCAGAAAATAATAATATTCCAATGTTTTTGGCAAATCGCTCACAATATCATCGTTTGGGTTCAACTGGTCATATACAAGAGTACTCATTAGTTAAATGCGAAGACTGTGATTTTCAACATCCAATAAATAGTTCAAGTAATTTCTTTTGTCAAACATCAGTAACATGTTCATCAACAACAAATTCTGCCATGACTTATACTGGTTTTTCAACAAGAAATAATCATTATCATCATCACCAGCAACAACAACAACAATTAAATATTAACAATCATCGGAATTCTCAGTGTAATAATAATAATAATAATATAATTGCGAATACTAATATTTATCCAAATCATATATTAAATGTAGCTGATAATTTATTTAGTAATAGTTTTTTGAAAAAGACGACAACAACAAATATTACAAATAATTCAACAACGACTACACCAACAATGTCTATTACACCAACATCTTTAACGGCAGCTACATCACCAACTTCATCAGGTTATAGCAGCTCAAGTTCAATCGGAAAATATCAATCGCATAATAATAATAATAGTAACATTATCAACAACAACAACGTAAAAATTCCAACAACTCCAATTACTAATAATAACAATAACAACAATACCAATAATTACAGTTTTTATTCTGTGATTAATTCATTCAACAGTAATAATGGCAGCAACAATGCTGCCAACAATAACAATGGCTTTTATAATAATAATGCCAGTGCTGCCAATGCCAATACAAATACAAATTTCAATAACACCAACAATAATGGTTTTATCAATGGTCAAAATTATGCCCGAATGTACAAATACTTTTAAGATAGAAGATTCTCTGCGCTTTACAGAAAACAGAAACACAACAAAACAAAAACAACAGATTTCTTTTTCAGTATAATGTCCATATATTATTGTTATTTATATACCTACTATTATTATTTAGATTTTTTTTTGTTCTTGTTTTAAAGAGAATCTCAGCTCGATTCAATTAATAATCGTCAAAAACTGAGTGACTGCAATTTAGATGTAATAACAAAACCTTGAACCTGAGATGATGATTTTAAGTAAAATATTTAAAACGCGCATATTAATATTTTTGTTTGTTTCTTTTTCTTTGATCTTCTAATTTTTTTTTCGTCTTTATATTAAAAGTTTATATATTTATACTTGTCTGATTAAATGCTGTCAAACCAATCATATTAAATATAAAAATAAAATAATCTTAAAAAATATCGTAATTTTAGGGAAATTAATTTAAAAAGTGAGCAGAATTTATAGCGAAACGGAAATTAGATAATGTCGTAAGTGTGCTATAAAGATGCTAGTTTTAAGTATTTTTCTAAGGCTAGTAAAAAAAAAATTGGTTGGCCGATTTATATTTTAAATGTTTTGGATAATTTATTATTGTTTTTTATAAGTTGGGCTTATTATTTAAGTTGGTAAATTGCTTTATTAATGTACATACATACATACATATCTGGGGGGAGTACCTAAACATATGTGTAAATTAAAAATTTTTTGTTGATTTTTAAGTGGGGCATGTGTATTACAGGAAGGATAAGTTTGTTGTTGCAAATAATTTTTATTGAGAATATCATTTAATTACTGTTCGGAACTAATGCATAAGATTATATTATTTATCATACATTATTGTTTCAGCCTGATAAATTAGTGCATTAACAGTTAATAATCTTCGAATTCATATTTTCTCAGCATTAAAGTTAGAACTGCAAGCCTTACTTGATTTGATATCGTTACTGTGAAGGCAAATCAGTATTCGTTGCATCAGAGGGTCCTTTTGGAATGGTTGACAACAATAGTTTGGTAGATTTAGGTGCTAGGGATTAAAGATTCTTTTTTCGATAAAATCACAAAAGGAGTTGTCCATGATCTTATTTTCAGTCATGCTTTCCATGTATACATAATTTTATAGTTGGAACTTTTTAACGATACTGTGGGTTCAACCATTGACTTTGTTTTAAAGAAAATCCCATATCTAGATGAAACGAACGGATGTGATACTTAGAGAAACAAATGTTTTCAATGATTTATAAGGCTGCACATGTGCAAACGAATTAATTTGTTTGTTAAGAGAAATTTGCATAATTATTCAAATACAATCGATGATATCTCAATATAATGTGATGCATCAATCTTATGTAAATATGTTCATTTACAGCAAATTTGAACTGTGAAATTATTTTAATAATTACGAATGTGCGGAAAAGGCGAATATTGACGAAATTTTTTTGTGGTGAGGTCTAATGAATTATAGTTTACGCCACAAGATCTGATATTTCAAGGTAAACAACACTACCAATTCGCGTTACGTAATTATATATATATAATAAAATAATCGGGAATTTTTAACTACGATTCTGAGGATAGTAAATATATAATTTTTAAAAAATTTTTAAAAATTTTTAAAAAAAAAATTTTTAAAAAATTTTTAAAATTTTTAAAAAATTTATATTTACTATCCTCAGAATCGTAGTTAAAAATTCCCGATTATTTTATATATATATATATATTTACTATCCTCAGAATCGTAGTTAAAAATTCCCGATTATTTTATACTTTCAAAGTAGTTGACAGTAGTTGTTGTAACGCCGATTGAACGCAAATCATGTAGTTATTGACTCAAATTATAGTTCTCACCTCACTCCAACTGACACGACTGCGTAAAATTCATAGAAATGAAAGGAAATAAGGAAGAATAGACAGATTTTCTGAAAAGGTCTGAGAATTGAGTGAGAGTTGTCGATAAGAAAAGCAAGTGACAAAAGTCAAGAGGTCACCGCATAACGCTCTGCGCTACGCTTCTGCTGTTATCAATTTTATTTCATTTTTTAAGCCCGGTATTGTGTTTATTTAGCAGCAATTGAACAGGGACCGTTTTTTCGGCTAAAATTGCTCATTGTTTTGAACTATAGGTAGCTGTTTTTGACAATCAACGTCGTGGATTTGTCATATTATTTCGTGTTCTTTTAGATTGCTATTGCAATTACCCAATCCAGAAATAGTAAGGAAAGTCATTTTCATACTTACTATTTTAATTTCTTTTCAAAATAATTGTCTAAATGAAGACTGAAAAAATAATAAAAATACACTGCCTTTCTTGTATTACAATTCCATTCAACTTCAAATGTCAAAATTTTAGCGTGGAAAAAAAAGGTATATGATTGTGGAAATTACTGCCATCTACTTGTCAAAACTAAACAAACTTTTAGCTGATAAAACACAATACCACTTTCCCCAGCGATTTAGCTAAATATTTCGCAACTAAATTTCACTGCTAAGTTTCCATACAAAATTTATCCGCGAAATGAAGTTTGAAGTCAGGTGACAACCATATTAAGGGTAATTGTGACTGGTAGGTAGTCCATAGCCTTCACTGCAAAGTTAATTACTTACTCGTTTATATTGTGCAATTATTTCGAAATTTATAACATAACTACATCTTTCAACTTATCAGGAAGGATTATATATAACTTGACTATTATCCTGATATTGTTAGCTCTTTGCTTCCTTCAAAGATCGAGGTAAACAATAGTCGTCGGCAATCAATCGTAATTTATAGCTGTTAAAATTAGGCAAAATGAACGTAGAATAATTGTTTATTGTGATTCGTAGTAGTAGACAAATTTATTATTTATTTTGGTGGTAGCTTATGCACTCAAAGATGCACGGATGAATATGAATTCAGTATTAATAAAAGCTGCAGAGACCTGTTATTATTGAGTTTTATTTGTTCTTCAAATTCAAACATTTGAAGTAGATGTTTTAAATGGCCAAATTGATTTCTAATGTTTGTACTGAAGCCGTGTAGATTATCGAGATCTGACATTTTTATATATGTATGTATTTATATAAGAAGTAAGCTACACTTTTATTTATATCTAATTGGTTCGAAGGCCCTTCTGGATTTTTTTATACACCGATAAATCTATTGTGTTAGTTTCTTTTCTTTTAGTGTAATAATAAAATTAAAATAAATTACTCAAAAGCGCAATATTACTTATAAAAGCAATTCTATCAACTTAAATAAATTTAAAAATAAAAAAAAAATCAATAAATGTTATTTGCTAAAAATAAATATGTGCTCTTAATTAAGAAGAAGAAGATGATGTTAAAATACGTAAGTTAGATTGAGCAATCTTTTCCAGTTACCGTCCTTTTAGAAATATTATTTTTAGCACATATAGGCAAATTATATTTATTGCTCAATCACACATACCCACATAAACACAACCCCTGCAAATAAGAGCAATAAGGCGATATATTATATTTAATAGAATCAAAGCAGCCCAATATTTTGTTATCTATGTACTATCAAATAATAATAATAATAAATAATGTCACAGGGGTACATGCGCTATTTAGTAAATATATCACTATCGGCCAACTAATAATGTTCCAAATAAAACGAAATTGTTTCTTGTCTGAGTAATTCTTAAGATTTAACAAAATATCAATTAATAACATTGTGTTTAAGTTTTTCATCTTTAATGAAAGTTTTGTTTTATTATTAATTTTTTAAGTAATTTATAACAATTTTTGTTGTTAGAACTTTATTATTTTTTTAGTTTTAGAAGAAAACAAAAAAAAAAAATCGTGTTAAGGTTAACCAACAAACTCAAAAGATAGGGAAAGTTTTTAAACAAACAAACAAAAAAAAAACAAGTCTTTTTGTGTGATCATTATGTTAATATAGTAAATGAAAATAAGTCTAGATGTAGTACAATTTAAATCTTTTAGTTAAGTTTTTTTTTTTTCTTACTATTAATTCTCGGAGGTGATAGATAATATGATTTTGTTAAAAACGATAAAGAAAATAATAACTGCGTTCCATTCGAATGAAAGTGAAAATCCTCTCACAAGTAGTAATTAAGAGGATTTCATATAAAATTGATAAGACAAGGAATTTCATTTTAAAATTTTATTATGGAAGATGATAAGTTTTAATAATGGTAAAACCTTCCATGACATTCCATTTTCATAGGTAAAATTTTTTAAAGAAAACAAAATGGTTCATCTGACTGAATTGAATGAAGGAGAGCAAAAATTAATGATGAACTTCTATCGTTTTTAACAAAACCATAATATCGCTTTTCGTTTGTCAATGGCATCTTAATTTCTCTTTTATTTTTTACTTTTAATTAATTCCCTTTATTCTATAATACATTTATATATTATATCTGTCCACCCTATAATAGATCATATTGTTGTCTCGTTTAAGTAAATTCCAAACAATTTTGTGATTTTTGTGTTAATCTTGTTTTTTCCCATTTTTTTATTATTTTCAATTGCATTTTTAAAAAGCAAGAAAGTCATTATTTAGAATAATAATAATAATATCTAATATTCGGATATTTGTATGTATTTATTAGCTGTCTCTCATACTCACAGTCATACCTTTAAATATAATCTGTGATTTTTGTAATACTTATTTAATGAAATATTTTTGATAAAATGTGTAAAAAACTAAAAAAAAAAAAATTGCGTGAATTTCCGATTTATAAACCGAGTGTTCTTTGCTTTGTATTTTTTTTTATATTTATATGTAGGGCTACTACTTTATAATGTGTTAAAAATTCTTTACATAAATTTGCACTGATTACATTATTATTCATAATAATTTGGAATATTGCATTATTTTTGCTTTGAATATTTTGTAGTTAGAACAGATAGACAAAGAGTGATAATAAAAAAAATAATGGACTTACATTTTTTCTATGCAAATTTGTATCTATATATATACATATATATATATATTCATGATTATACTTTGGAGCATTTTTTTCTGTAAAAAACAATCACTCATTTAATTTTTCAATCTGAAGCATTTTATTCACCACACCAAATAGTCAGTGTTGAATCAGAAATTTTTTTTCTATTCAGTTTCTGTACTGGTTTTAAACTTCAAAAAAATTTGTGGTACTGGTTCGGAAAAATATGCAGTCAAATCGAGATTTCAAGAATTGTTAATTTCGGTATATATCTGAAAGCTACTGCTACAGTTGAAACTTGTTGAAGAAACAAATTCAGCATTATGTCAACCTACCTACGGTGTATTTATAATGAAATATATGTATAAATTTCTCCATCTAATCCATGTATGATACAAGGCTTTAAAGTAATTCATTAAGAAGAAAAATCCCTAGGACTCAGTTGATGTACTTTTCTAAAACTTATTGGAGTAAACAAGCTCCGTGAGACAGATATTCTGAGAATTGCTATAAAAGCAGAAGCACTGAGTTCTCATTATTTGCACTGGTTACCAATAAAAATATGATTTTTCATTTGGCATTTTATATAAATTATAGTTTGACCTGAACAGATAATTTCTGTAGAATTCTGTATAGCGATGTCCATTATGTATGTGTGAGAGTTTCGTTTATATTTTCACTTCTAATGACATTTGCAGTTTATCAAAATAATCAAAACGAAATTAGTTAAATAAATCAATTTTGTTTACGGTCGATTTATATTATGATAGCATGAATTTTTTCCAGATATTGTGAGGGAGATGAGGGAAATTTATTTATGAGTGACGAGAGGGAGCAAATGCCTTCAGCATTTTTTCCCGACCTCCTTTTGTCATTGGGTACGCAAGCATACATTGTCTTTATGGGTACTGGAACTAAATCATTGTTATTGACAACACAAATCTGTCAATTTTGATTACTGGCAACAGGTTTTACTATAATTTTATAGCAAATATTTATTAAATTATCTGTCAAAATGAAAGAAAATAAAAATACTGTTTTAATTTGCAATTGAATATTGTGAAATTGAAAGTGTTTAAATATATTTTTATGGAAAGGATTCAAGTTATTTCGGAGGTAATCCCTCGTCTAGAAACGAAGCAGCGCATCCACAGGTTCGTTACAGTGGTCTTTTTCGAAACTCATTTTAGATGATGTGGTAATAGATAATTTTGACAATTTGACTGTTCGAAAGTTTGCAATTTTTCCTATAAAAACAAGTGGGGAGTGTAAGTGTGATTTATTGCACTCATTACTTTTGGTAGCATTTAAATTTCATAATAAGCTCCCTCACAATATCTGGAAAAAATGCATGCCATCATAATGTAAATCCTCCTTTAGAATAATTATTTAATGTAGAAAATCATCACTTTGCGATACTTGTTATGGCCAGTTCTAGTCTTCTTTAAACGGTACTCGCCTAAAAGAACGAATTCAGTGTAGAACCCGATTAACTTCCGACCAGAACTCGTTAAAAAACAAAGATGTCATAAGACAACAAAGACGTATTTATTTTTAAAAAGTAAAAAGATACAAGAAAACAAAATTATTTCTATCAGCGTGGGAAAAATAGAAGTCGACTTGCTATTTAACCGATAATGTAATGTTCGAATCGTCCAGTTTTATTTGGAATTTCAACTTCTTAAAAATAATTAGTTTCTCAGTAACCTGTTAAAAAATTACAGAATTCAAAAGTCATGCAATAATCATAAAAAAACAAAATCTACTTGTTGTGATGAATTAAAATTTCAGAGGTAAAAATAAAGGTAAGCAGTTTTGCTTTCTTTTCCCAAATGTTTCTAAAAATATACATTAAATTGATTAAAATTAAAACAGCCAATGTGAAATTGGTAGCAATTGAATCTAACATATCTTAATTAAATGAATTGAAATCGAATTGAATTTCTGATAGGTATGATTTTTTAAAATTTTTACTCATATGCATAAAATTTATGCTAACTCGCCAGATTAAAAGTAAGTTGCCAGTTATGGTGACGGATCTTTTCCGATTCAGTCTTTTGTGAAATTTTCTAAAAAATATCTCTGTCTCGATTTTGAGGTTTTATGTTATTGTCTTAGAATACAATACTGTCTTTTTATGAAGTTTCTAGATAATAATGGTCGAATTTCACTACACAATTTCATATTTCTAATGTCTTTATCCTCATCAATCCAGTAATTCAACTAAAATAAATCATGTGAAATCAAAGGTCTTCTACATATATCATTTGTTTCGAATTACTCAGATATTATATGTAAGAGAAAAATAAGAAAAAGTTTGTGGGTACCTTCATTATTTTCCTGTAGTATTCTCTGATCGTATATCTCGAAATAAAACGGGGATTCTAGATAGAATATCTGAACAGCTTTTATTTTCGGGCTAGTAAAGCTCTCTTTATCTTTCATTAAAGGTATTAATCTTTCCTATTGTCGAGATTAATTTTGACAAATGACGATGGGTTTAATTTAATTATCAATGGAGAAAGATCATTGATTGAAACGTATTAAAGTTGAATAACATTGTTTCCCTTTAGAAAAAATAAATGTTTTTTTCTGCACTTCAATAATAGAAGCGCGAGTAAAAGAAAAAAATCATAAATCATACAGAAATATCTTTCAAACTGAAGGAATTCCTTGTAAAGGAAGTTATTTCGCAAAGGAGGATTGTTAGGAGATTGATATAGATATGACACCATGTTATAAGAATTAACTGAGCATTCTTATATAATCTTTTTCTTCCACAACAGTCGGGTTACAGTAGTTGTCTCCTTGTGAAACCCTACTAATACATCATCTTAAATCCTAGTAGATTCTCCGGAACCCACCGTAGCTTTTCCCACCTGGAGTATTGGGTTTCTCATCAAAGCGGATGTTCATAGGAAGCATCAGCAGGGATGGGCGAATCTGAGTACTTGCAGGTGCACAAAACTTTTTCTTGATGGATCCAATAGAAATATCTCTGATTTTCTCATGGGGCTCGGAAGGAAACAATGTAGAACTGTGGTTGGCATCATCACCGGACACAGCTCGCTTCGTGCTCATCTAACAAGGACAGTAGTTGTTGAGAGCCCGGGGTGTCTGTGCTGCCTGGAACGAGCCTGAGACAACACTTTTCGTGTGTTTGGTCGGCCTTCATCCGAAGCAGGCTGGATACTCTAGGTTCTGCCCTCCTATCTGTAAAGGAGTTGAAAAACCTTCCTCAAAAGAGATCTGATGCGCTTCATTAAGAGGATCTTACAAAAACATAGTAAATTGTTGAAATTAGTTAAAAATCAATTGCATATGTAGTTCAAGAAGAAACTGATTTAAAGTGTATTTTTTTTTTGTATTGTGATTTTCGTACGAAAGAAATATCGGTGTGATTTATATTTCGTATTGAAAAAAGTTATTTAATTAGACAAATTTGACTATATTTTGATGCTTACAGATCGGCGTGTTATATCAAAATTTTAAACATAAGGCTTAATTTTTCTCAATAAGACGATACTTAAATTTATTAACAGGGTGGCATAGTTAATTTTAGTGGCAATATCGATTTTCTGAAGATAGAATATCGTCAGGCAAAGAATTACAAACAAACAGCCTAAATAATTACTGAACTTTTAGTTGATTTGTTTCTTATAAGCTTTTTAATATTTCACAACAGTGAAGTTGTAAAAATGAATGAACTTGACAGTTTTTCCAACAAAAAATCACCACACAGTTTTCATTGAATTGTAAAAATAATTTTCGTTCTTCCGTTAACTTATTAATATCGATAAGCACTATTTGTATTAAACATCGTAATTAAAATTATAATAATTAAATAACTACTTCTTTCCAACGCAATCTAATAATTGCAATTAAAGCTCTAGCTTTATGCAAGACTTCAACATACTCAAATCATCGTTATGGCAAATTGGGCTTTTCTGACAAAATTTCCCTTCAGTTGAGATCCAAGAAAAATCTTAATAACTGCAAATTCAATTTCGAATAAACATTATCGGAAGCTTTGTTCGAACAAACTTTATGTATTGGATTTGGATATTAAACTAAACAAAGTTGTATTTTTGAAAGAATATATAACAACAGTGTCTGATAACTGTCAAAATAGTCAAATAGTCAAAATAGATTTTCTTATCAGTTCTTACTTGCTTACAAATTTGTATTTTAAAATTCACAAAACAAAGCTAAAAAAAAATATGATAAAATGCCATCGTTTTGCTAAGATATATGAAATGAATCACGATAATAATAAAGTAGATAGTAGTAAGTTGCCAAATTAAATGTGATGAAAAGAAGATTTTAAGCTTCCTTGGAAAAGAGGTAGATATCCTTTACAAAAATTAGAATCAGTTTTCTTTGTCTCCTTAAATATTCTGTCATTTTATTTTTATTTAAATAACGAGATTAGACTGAAGTATTTTAGAAGCGCAATGAAGAGAATGTTGTGCTTAGTATGTTATGCTATCTACTCAATCGAGGAAATAGGAATATCTGACAATTAATGAACTGTGTTGTTGATACATTATCTATGTATATACAATATGCTCAAATATTTCTCAAGTTTTAATTAGTCCCAATTTTTATTCTTTCCGCTGCATATCACTTCATTGCTATCCCGATTTTAGTATTGAAAATAAACGAACACTATCGGTTGTTACAATATCAAAATTGACAATACAAGTAGTAAAAGAATAATTACAATTCGATTTGATTTTAATAAATCTGGTATTCGAAGGAAAAGTGTACAGCTGTTCAAATTCCGATGTATTCCAAAAAAAAAAAAAAAAAAAAAAAAAAAAAAAAAAAACATTCTTAGTCAAATTAGCTAAATGTTATAGTCAAAAACAAAATGATCAATTTGCATTTTTTACCCCCAATATAATATTTGAGTCTGTTTTTTATTTATATAATTTTTATCTAGTCATATTTATTTGTAATTCATTTTTGTTTGTTTTAACATTTCTTTTAAAGTCTTTTCATAATGTACACGTAAAGAAAAAACAAAAAATTAGTTCCAGTAAAAAGAACTGATTCTTAAACAACTTACATACATATATAATAACAGTAGTAATAATTATACTTTACTCTCACCATATTATTATAAATACCGTTATTTTTAAAATCGGTTGTGCTACATAAAAAACAAAAAATTAAATTAAATTATTGAAATTACAAGTAATGAAATCTATTTTTGCATTTAACAATTGACTTCCAAGAATATTGTATATCTTGCAAGGTCCACCACACCCCTAATCAATCAAATCTATACCTAAACACTATTATCTTTGAGAGAAATTAAGATAGCTACATACTATTACTAAATATAGATTCAAGAAATTTTTTATTTAATATAAAATTTTAATGATAGAACTTAATTTTACATGTATGTATATATGTATGTGTGTATATTAAAATATTGCATTATGTACATAAAGAATAGTTGACGCAAAATAAATAAATAAATCCAATCATTATTATGTGCATACACGTGTGTATTTATATAATATATTTAAAAAATTATGATTTTCCAATTTTCCAATTAAATTGTCCTTTTTTTTGTCTTTTTTTTTTTTTTTTACTTAAACGACGAAAGCAATGGACTCAGTAAGAGAGATTTGATGCAAGATGGAGAAGATTTAAATGGAGAAAATATTATATAATATAACAAAATACCTTCAAGAATAATGGTGCTATGAAGAAATAATAACTAAAATACATACATATAAATTTTTAGAGATTTTTAGTGTTTATTAACATGTGAAACTTAGATCAAATCTCGAAAAAGTCCATTTCAATAAATTCTTATGATAAACTTAATTGTTCCTAGAAAAATGAAGCAAAAGTATCTTAATTTTAAAATTTCTTTTTTAAGTATAATTAAAATAAAAAACAAAAACAAACAAATTGTACGTCAACTATTTTTCTTCAATCTTCCAAAAACAAAACAATTAAAAAGAATTCAATATAGATATTAAGTTGTAACGAACATTTTCCATTCAAGCAAAATAATTAACAAAAAATTAAAGCGCAACTGTTTGCTATTTGTATAAGAGTAGAGTAGAGTAATTTTGGATAATATGGAATATAGTTCAATCATTTTTCCATGAACCAGTCGATATATTAAGTTTAAAGGCCACATCCTTAACATCTTAAAAATAAAATGATATACGAAAACCTGTAAATTTACCTAATTGGCTTGTATTTTTTTAATAATGATACGGTCAGACGTTGCAGTTTTTACTGTGCAAAAGTTATGGTGGTTATTGTAGTTGCGCGTAACTGAAGATTTTTTTTTTTTTTTTTTGTAAGTTGCAAAGATGTTCACATATGTTGTACAGTTTTTATTGCTCATAACCTCAATTGCGCGTACTCTTATTCTAGATTTCTCAGTATTCTGTGAAATTTTTATGTGTGCAGGCGAAAATCATGTGTTATTACGACGATTCATAAGTATTAGCTGTGGCCTGTTTGTCCATAATATAGCTAGAATACAGCGAAGAAAAAAGTTTTTGGTCAAACTCTGGATTTAAAATATAGAGAACGTTGCTCAAAACACTCCCTTTTCTCTACCAAAGTCCAACTATCTCTCTTCTAATAATTTTTATTATTCGAAATTGTACAAAATTATTAAAATAAGCACGAATTTACAAAAAAAAAAAAAAAATATTTAAAAATTATTTCATAATAAAAATATTTACAATAGAAAAATAATTTAGTAGCTAATCCCCAACAAAAATTTCAACCGAAACTATAATTTTTAATTTTATTTTACTGTGTTTGTGACTCAATCAACTGCTAATTAATTGAAGCTATGAAAGTTATTTTTTTTGTGTTCCATCTATCTGGCTGTCAGAGCCTAAGCTGATTGAGCATTAATTCTTAGCTTTAAATATCATGTGAACATGTATTTACCTACTTTATTTGTTAAAAAATAACAAATAATTTCCCTTACTACTGATGATATTTTATTTAGTTAGTTTTTTACTAGAAATATCCTCCGAAAATCGTAAATTTATATACACAGAGAATGCGCCTATCATCTAAGGTGTGTCCATTCGAACGTTTTTAGCAAATTCTATAATATTTCTTTTTTGTAATTTCTTGAGATTTATGTACACACATAAATGCATGTTTGATATTTTTGGAATACTATTTCATATATGAAAAACACTTCTCAGTACTCCATATTATACACGAATATGTTTTTCAGAATTTTTCTCGAACTCTATCCCAATTGCTTTTAAATTAAGTAAAATTCATCTGATCAACCAAAAATTGAAATCTTCCTATAATTAAAAAACGCGACCAGCACATTGAATACAAAGGGATCAGCCTTAAAAGGTTAGATTAGATCAATGATTAGGAAAAAAATTAAAATCTAAAATTTATTTATATATTTTGTATATAGCCAGTCGATAATATGCGACTAGAGAATAAGAACAGAGGCATAGGTGACAATACCGCATTATCCAAAGTTACTGAATAAAAGTTATAGAACAATCCACTATATTTTGTTATAACCACGGAGAAATAATATGCCGTATTCCTCTCGTAATGAATGAACAACTGTTTTATATGAAACAAAAGAAAATAAATAAAAAAAAAAACACCTCATAGTAAATAACAAACACACACACCCATAAATAAAATCTAAAATAATAATACCGACCTAATTAGTTTAAAGTTTCATTTGTGTTTGTGACTATAAAAAAAATAATTCAAATAGCATTATTTTTTTATTTTATTTTCGAAAACAAAAAATCTATAAATGGCACAATCTTGTCATGTATGAATAAGTATATTTCTTAAATAATAAATTAGATACAATATTTTTTTTTGTATGATAATAATAATGAATTATAGGGAAAAAAAATCTATAAAATAAAAAGAAAAACCAAAATCACTGAGCTTTTGATCAATGTCCCTAATAAAATTGAGAAGCGAGAAATAAAAAATTTAAATTTTTTCAAGTTTTTAATATATATTAAAAAAAAATATATTGAAAATATGAAACACAATATTACAAATATTGGTTTCCAGTGTATAACACCAAATATCGAGTTTGCCATTATAATAAAACTAAATGCATAAAATGATAATGATGTATTAGAAAAAGAAAATAAAAAAAATGTTTCCGTAGAATAAATTCGCGTTATTTTTAATGTTGATATTAAAAAAAAATTGTGTAATTCATATTTATAATTTATATATATAGGTATTAAATTTAGATAAAGCTGATAACGACGAACATTTTGAATAATGATGATGATGATGATAAAGAATGTTGTGAATATATTTATGTGAATAAGAAGTCTGTCTTTTTGCCTTGAAAAGTACAACAACAACAAGAAATATTTGTATAATTTAAACTATTCAAAGAATATTGAGTAAAAAAAAAAAAAAAACAAAAAAACAAAAACTTTTGTAAGAAATTATGACTGAAAATATAATTTGTATTCTATTAATGTTTAGCGAACGATTTTTAAATAATACTTGTGTTCCTTTTATGTATTTTTTGAAGAGATTTGTTGAATTAAATATGTGATATCACTTAAATCCATTCGTATTAATTAATGTAATGCGCTTTTTCTCTAGTTTGTGGATGAGATTTCTCTTTATTTTGCGGATTTGATTTTTTTTTTTCAAAATTTTATGGGGTTGTCTTCAAAAAATAAATCATGCGCTTGTTATTTGAATAAAATATTTATCATTAAATTTTTTTCAGAATCACTAGTAACTCTAGAGGATAAAGTATGTACATTTCTACAAATTCTTAGAATTTAATTTCTGGACGAAATTCTAGATTTTAATTAAAAGTTCAAGACATAATAAAGGTTGATCTGCTTTTACTTTGGGACAATTGTATCATTTGAAAGTTTTCAAACATTACCACTATACAAGAAATATTGTAAAAATGTTGAAATTAAGTAAATTAATCTACAACGAATTAATATGAAAATCTGAGCATTGCCTTTTAACATTAATTTAATGCCTTTAAATATAATAAACTGAGAGTAAAGTGGCTAAATGCAATGCTTTTATAAAATTTGTGGTGTACTGGTTTATATCCTGGTGAATTTCGAAAATACTCTGAGACAACAGTGCTAATTAACAATTCAATTCAATTGAACTCGGTGATGATACAATTGATGAACTTCAAATGTAGACCGTCTGAACTGCAGTCAACTATTGGATCCACATTAAATTCATCTACACTGTACACGTCATATATGTATGTATGCATATTGCAAAAGATATGTATATTTACATCCATAGGCTACATTGTGGCTGTAGAAAATTTTGATCAATTTAAATGTGTGGCTTGTGTGACTGTAAACCTTGAAAACTATTTCAATTAAAAGATACTGGAAATAGTTTTTATTGCACACATTTTCTAAAAGCACGTAAAAGTAATAATTTTACATTATTTTTATGGTATGTGGTTAATCCAAACGAATGTACATATCTTCCTTTGAATTCAGCAATAAGCCATAAGTAACTATTCAAATGGTTTGATGCAAAATTTCTATTATGTAGCTATGGACAAATGGTTTATGTCTGCATTTATATACAGTAGAGTTCACTTAACACGAAACAAAATCCCAGTATTCGTTCCGTAAAATGATTTTCATTTGAATTTATTCTGATATCGCAAAATAAATAACACGAAATATCGCTTAATACGAAGTTATTTCATATTCTTACTTATTTATTTTGCTGAAAATTGTTCTATTACCTCGTAATAATGGTTGTTCTATCATGGAACACCACAAGCATTTTACAACCTTTTGATCAGGGCATTATTAAAAACCTGAAAGGTTCATGCAAAAAGTTTCTGTTCAGGGAATTTATAGCGAGTGGTTAATCTAACGTAGATACTAATGGAGTGACAATTTTGAGCTCCTTACACTACTGAATGGCATGTGTAACAACCAAAAAAATTATTTCAATCATTCTGGATTTTTTTTTTTTTTTTTTTTGTAATGACTTCTTTACTAGGAGTTCCTTGTTCCGGAGACGTTAAATTACACAATAGATAACGCGGTGTCTCCAACTTAGAATTTAGCCGCGGATATTACGCTTGAAGTATATTTGAATCTGGACCGTATGTTGCATGAAATTGTGGAAATAAATAAACGTTTACATCTAAAGCTGAAGAAAAAGCGGATACAAAGCCATAACCAAATTTTTGAAAAATATAAAATGTTTTTACGTATGTATATAAGATAACGGTTAATAAGAAATTCGGATACCACGAAAGAAAACTTTTCGGTTGTCCCCACGATTTCGCGTACGTTAATGTTTTTTTGTTGTATCGCTCTACTAGGCTGACATTTCTAATAATCAGTACGTTTACATGAATACTGAAGTATACTTCAATCAATCAAAATATTATGTAAACGCGCATTGACTTCAAGTATACTTGAGTCAAGTAAATCACATGTAAGCGCAATTGCAGTACTTGTATATCTTTCATTTCTGCTAGTTATGAAAACGGCAAATAAGATTAGCTGTGTTCTTTTGTGTCCGCAGAACAGGGCAGAACAAAAGATACACAAAAGAGCGCCTCATCATTTTCATAGAAAATTTATAAATGAAGCGAACAGCACAAATAGTTCGTTTCAATCGACAGAACAATTTGTTCTCTCCAGTATGTATATGGGAGCTCTAGAACAAGGTACACAAAAGAGCACAGCTATTATTGTTGATAATTCGGATTGTGATTTTTGGTAAACTTGAAGAAAATTTCAAGTCAAGTAATCGGAATTAATTCAACCAAAAACTCCATTAGTTTCAAGTGGATTTCAAGTCAGGTACTCAAGTATTTATGTAAACGTACTGTATGTCAATAATTTCCATTTGTATTTGTTCAAATTCACCAATGATTAAGACATAAATTTTGAGCTAATTTATCTTCGGTGGCATTTAGGAACGTGATTTGCATTAAATTATTGTATATAAGCGTTGTGTTAAGAATTTCAGAGTGAAAATGTGTGATGCCCGATAATACCATTTGGTGTAATTACCTACGAAATAAAGGTATAGCCTTACCAAAAGTTCATCAGTTGGTGAAAAAGAATTTGTTTTGAGATTTAATGTGCTTGTAGGTATTAACTGAAAAGATATAGTGAATTGTGCAGTGTTAAGTTGAAAAAGCATCAACCAGTAAAAGACATTACGTCGGTAATACTAATTAATCGCAAGATTAGCAATATCATAACCGCGTAATTGCATAGAGTAATAAAATTCAAAGATCGAGGCTAATAATGTAGCTAAGAAATGACAATTTGTTTTCCTAATTTAATGTCTAAAATCCAAGAGCTCATTAGCAATAATTTTGTCATTATAATAAAAAATAAAGGAATTTTAATGTCTGCTAAAAGCTTAATTTTAACTTTAACTTACGTGGTAGTGACATGACATTAGTAGTTTTGCGGTTATGCAGTATCACCGGCGATTAGTTTCTTCCCCATCGGAAGTGAACAAGTGCTGGTGAGAAAGCAAAACAATTTCCAGCTGATTCAGTTAAAATATCCCATTTACACTTTACTGAAAGCGACTCTAAAATTGAAACGAGCGAAATTTTTGTGCCATATATGATTCTATTGCTTATGGTCTTTAAATTATTAAGGAAGCCATACAAAAATTCAATTTTGGACACTGACTAAAAACGCGTCGACGTAAAGAGCTGAAATTGTATAAACTGTGATGTTTGAAATTAAACAAAATCGGTACTCTTCGTAGAGTTGTTATATAAAAATTACGATTATATACATATTTGGACATTACTTGAGATTTTGACGTAAGGAACTGTATACGGCGTTTTCGGAAAAAATTTCAAAAATACCACAAATCATGCAAATTCTTCAACATTAAATGTTGAGTGCAGTAATGACATTAATTTTATGAAGAATTTCAAAAATGAACTAAATCGAACCGTTTACTCGTATAGGGTTGTCGTCTCTATACAAAATTCGATATTTAACGCACCTATGCTGACAAAAAGGATAAGTCTTATATGTTTTATACATTGTAAAGTATTTTGGATGTAAAAACTTATAAATTGGTTATGCATTTTTTTCCGACCGACCGACGAACTTTTTTAAGAGGATCACATTTTCAAAATATTCACATTGACGCAAGCTATATTTACGCATCCATTCTACTCTGATATTATTGAGAGTGGATTTGCAGCCAGATTTTACCTCATTCAATTTGCTCGCGTTTTACCAGCTATTAATTTTATTATACCAAAAATAAAAGCTGTAAAAATCAAGTGACCTCTCTTATCATCAATATTTAAAGATGAGCTTCAGAAAGCAAAGCCAAGGTAAGTTATTTTGTTCTGGTTTGATATTTAGAATATTTTGCATTTAGCTCAAACGATGGATTAAATTCGAAGAATTTTTCATGGTGGAGAAAGTGGCAGCATCATATTAACCACGAAGGAAATTAAAATCTGTACTTATGGAAGTTTTTCCTCATCCCCGAAGAAGAACTAATAAATAAGGTTAAAGGTTAGTTGGGGTAGTATATTCAGTCTGCACAATTTTTGAACTTTCTTACGCCCGGCAGTTTTCTTTTGCTGAGATTATTTTTAAAGATGGTACGAAAGAAAGCTTTACTTGTAAATTCAATGAAAGGAACTTAGTTTTTGTCGCACCTTAGAATTCTTTTTAGGTTGTTCCCATTGTGAATACGATACAGATTTTTTTGTTATATTTTTCATTTCAGTGGGTACTGGTTCGATTTTACAGAAAAATAAGGTTTATGGGTAGGAGCATAAGGTAAGTGGAGACACGTCTCTTATAATGGGATATATGTAGAAATAAAGAAGATATTCTGGAAGTTACATGGAAAGTCCTGATACGTATACCTACAAAAAATTCGTATTTTTTTGGGAGTATTTGAAGCAGGAGAGAAAAGATTCAAGTAGGGGTTGTAACACCACCCTAGCGGCAGAAAATAAAGCCTAACTTTGACAATTTATTTAGGGAGTATAAAAAAAGGAATAGGATTTCTTTTTTTGAGACTGTTTATTTAACACATATTAAAGTATAAAAAAAAATGTTTTATTATAATTTCCATACAAAATGGTGGCAAGAGCCTATCTTTAAAAACGTGATTTTACAAATAGCTTCACGGGAGGACAGTTTTCTAAGTATAAGACTTGGAACACATATACATATATATATTATTAGCTCCACGAAGGGGTTTTGCTTTTTATCTCATTTTGAAAAAAATATGGTGCACTTTCGAAGAAATAAATCGATTTTTTGCCCAAAAAATAAGCAGTACATTGTTTATAAAAAAAAAAGTTTACATGTAATCAAAAAACGTGCTCCCATAGAGAATGTAATTGGTGTTCAAGTAATCCATCCTCCCAGTTTGAAAAAAGTGGTCTCGAGAAAAACGCGTTTAAAGTTGTACGAGCACTTTAATCCATGAATATTTTTCTTTTACCTTTAATTTGGGACGCCTGAACCTGCTTCGTATATTATCGCGTTTGCGCACCCTGGTGAATGGCGGTGAGTTCAGCGTGCGTTCCAAGGCTCTGCGTTTATTATAGCATTTGCCCATCCTGGTGAGTGGTGGTGGGTAAGCTCAACGCGCGCTCCGAGACAATGCTGCAAAATCCATAATTGAACCTTTTAACATTTTTTCCCGCTACAGGACCAACTGCATTTGTTTTTGTGACCCCAAAGTATCAGGAGTATTTGATGACAATGGCTTGCAATGCTTTCATCACTAATTGAATTTGTTCATGCTATCAATACTAGTTAAAGTTCTTAGATCGGGATTCTGTTATATGTATATGTATTATGTATATATATATATAGGGTGTCCCGTATATGGCCTGGCACCCGAAGGCTACGGCTTAGACAAACAAAAAATTGTATTGGTGGGGGGGGGAGGTAATCGTACCGGTTTCCGAGATAAAGTCCCGTTAAGATATTTGGGTATGTTTTTGTAGATCACCCTGTAACTTCTGAACGTTACACCCTATGATGATTTAAACTTTCTTAGATAGATAATCGTTGGACCTTTCGAATGGTCAATAGCTTTTTTCCCTCACCCGTTCCGTTTTGAAGTTATGGCTCAACAAAGTTAAAATTTTGGAATTTTTACTCGTTTTTTTTTTTTATTTAACTACTATTTTTAGCAAAAAAGACGTCATCAATACCAATTTTTCATATTGAATTTAAGAAGTCCAAAAGCTTAGCTTTAAAATGACCTATCACACTCTGTACCCAAATTGTAACCCTTTCTGCGTTTTTTGCACTTTTTCTTAAGCATATCTGGCTGAAATGGCTGAAAAAGTTCAATAAGTGCCAGAAAGTAGGCAATTATCTTTTGGAAGTGACCACAGTTTAAATCGTCATCATAGGGTGTAACGTTCAGAAGTTACAGCGTGATCTATAAAAACATACCCTAATATTTTAAGGTCCCGTTATCTCGGAAACCATTACGATTCCCCCACCCACCCATACAATTTTTTGTTTGTCTAAGCATGACCTATCCGTAGCATTCGGGTGGCAGACCACATACGGGACACCCTGTATATATATATACATAATTTTTTTTTAAATTAAAAAAAACATTTTGAACGCATTACAGAGTCTGGGGTTTTCTTAAGTTAATTTTTTCTTGTTTTAAAGACTTTTTCGTTACAGGCAGAGTCTGAGTTTTTCTTATATATATTATGATAAAAAAAAAGAGGAGGGGAAAATATTTCAAAATTGATTTGATTTCGGTAACGAATGGCACTAAGGTTTAATATAAAGAAATTGGTAGCTCAAAATTTTATTTAAAACAAGAACATATACTATCTTAATTTTTATACATATTTTCTCATTTATCTTTTATTTGTCCTCTAGTCATCTTGGAATAGACGATATAAGATTTTCAATTAAACTTTTCAACAGCCGTTCAAAGTTCGTGGATATTGCGAACATAATTTTGTGAATTTTCCTATAGAATGTGAGCTCAGATACTTTCGATATGGTTCAAATCCGGATTTTGAGTAGGCCAATTGTATTCTTGCAACCAGGTTTGAGTCTTGCGGGCTGTATGATATTGTACATTATCCTGTTGAAATATGTATGTATTCGTTTTTATTCTGAATATCGTCCAAAGCTGTTATCTAACCTACTTCCAAAAATGGTTGTAAAAACCGCAGTGATTTAGTTTCGAATTTCAAGAAAAAGCCTGCGACTACTCACTTTTTTTTATCAATAGTGTATATTATAATATATTATAATCTTTTCACGTCAAAATGACATATTTTTAACTAATTCTTGGGAGCAATTAACCCGACCCCCAAAACGTCTGAGCAGCTTGAAAAATACAAAACTGCTTGAACCTTAATGATATCATAATAATTCAAGAGGGTAAATTTTAACTGATAGGCAGTAAAGAAAATAGTATTAGGTAATGATAACAAGATTTCAATAATCTTGTAATGCTGATGAATGAAAGGCTCTTAAGGTCTTCTAGATCCAGATTTTTTTTTAATTTGTTTGTGTACCCCTTAATTTTAAATCGCACCGAATCGTTAAAAAAAAGCTAGTCATGAAGCTATAAAATTTTCAACCCAATGAATTCGTGAGCAAGCAAAATTGTAACTTCTTCGGTACACAAAGGTATGGTTAATATGTTTTTAACATATACATAAGTCGTGACGACACTCCGGCTAACTTTACATGATAGCTAATGGGGAAAAAACTGAAATAATAAATCATAGGAATCGCATACATACCTAGTTAATAAGACGGTAGGCCGTTTATAAGTACATATTTTTCACACTATGATTCGCAGATGGTATCAAATAGATATTTATAATTTGATAGTCATCATCGGTCACTATTTTTTGAGAATGACAAATTTGACGTGTAAGGGTACTATAAATTAAAATAGCATATTCGGGTAAAATGGCTCTAGCCAATGGTGAAAGAGATTAAAAAAAAATAACATGACTACTGCAAGAAATCCGCTCAACAAGAGTTGAACTGCAATAGAAATACTGGGATGAGTAGAAGTTACGGGCTGGTTGATAGGAGCTCTGTTTCTCAAAAGGAACGTTTTAAAAAGTTAGTTCTTGCTTCTGCGAAAAAAAAAAAAATCTGTTTACCTCTTAGGGTTCCGTACAACAAAAGGAAAAAAACTGGAACCCTTATAAGATCGCTCGTGCGTCCATCTGTCTGTCTGTCATAAATGTTTTTCTCAAAAACGACGTGACGTAAGAATTTGAAATTTGGCAAAATGTTAGATCTTCATAACATGGACACATTTCTACAGTCAAAGATTGTTAAATATATAATTATACCCTAGATGAAATCTATAGGGTATACTAAAATGGATTGGACACCAACGCATAATATTAAAAGTTATTTTGATTTTTGCATGTCCATGCGCACGATAGCTCGAGAGCGCGTTCACTTAGAAAGCTGAAATTTTGTACACGGTCTTAAAACAAAAAAAAGTAAAATTAAGTTCTAAAGTGAAACAAATCGGGCAACCCCTTCGTGGGGTTGCCATACAAAAATTTCGGTTTCCACTATATATTTGTACACTGCCTGAGAACGCGTCGATATAGAGAGCTTAAATTTGGTACATGGTGTTTTTATAGTAATAACAAATCAAATGGAATAAATCGGGCAACTCCTTCTTGGTGTTGCCATATAAAAGTTTAGGTTTTTTACACATATACTGTGAAAATGATCAGTCCTAGACATTTTTATTGTACTAAAAACTTCTTTAGAATACGAAATCCTATAAAATTGGTTATAATCATTTTTTCTATCCTATTCTAGCTTTTTTACTTGTTTTTAATTCATAATGGGTTGGGCACCAAAAAATTTGTTTTGTTTTTTATATTATCATTTTACATGTTCAAGGATTCCCCAAAAAAAAATTTCGAAATTTTTGTTGAATTGATTATAACGCAAACGCAAAATATGCAAAAAAAAAAATACCCCCGCTGCGATCTTCTGTTTCTAAACCTAAAATTTTGATATCAGGTTTAGCAAGCATTGAGCCATATAGGAAAAATGCATCTTTTCAATCTCATAGTGGATGGAAAAAATGTTTTTTTGTATTAACTTATACAACAACTCTTATAAAACTACCCTTGTGTCCGTCTGTTTGAATATTATTCAGCAAATTTGGATTAGATTTAAATTCGGTCGATCGACTGTTCGTTGATAAATCTCTGATACGGAACCCAGATTGTGCGAGGCTGACTCGCTCTTAACCGATTTTTTTAGTTTTATGTATATAAAATATTATTTATATGATTAAATTTTATATTTATACGTACTTATGTATAAATATCCTTGGCCTATAAAAGGCACAGTAAACTAATTTTTTTCAGGCCTTATCAATTTTTCAAGTGCATATTTTATTTCGGTGCTAGTTTAATTTGTTTTTTTTACACTTCATTCAAAAACGACTCGGTTTTAAATAAATAATATTATTAAATCGAATAAAAAAGCTATCCATTTTATGACAGTTCTCTTATATGCTTGAATATTTTATGACACCGGCCGAAGTTAAGGAGCTTCTTTCCTAACATATAAATATAGATTTTGCTTGGTGTAATCTCTCACCAAATTTATCAGTACTCGCCGAATTTCTTGTGGGGGGCGCAAATCGATGTGAACAAGCATAAACAACATTCAGTAACTTAGAAACTTGAGGCCAGCATTTCGACTGCTGATTTTAGTTGTTTACTGCATACTGCTTACTTTCGGGGAAATTAATTACTAAAAATAAAGTCTTTTTCAACAGTTACATATTAGTTTTTTATTTACCAATATTTTGGTCAACTTGGTATAGCGCATTTACTACATTTAAAAACTTATATTTTGCTAACATACTTCATTATTATACTTAATAATCATAATGTGAATTAATTGAACATAAAATTACAATATAATTTAATATGTACATATATATTTCCGTAAGGGGCTAAACAATTTTTTGGGGCATAGACAGAATTCTTATAAAAGATGCTTGGTGATTTCTAGCTTAATAAACGTAAAAATTTAAGTTTCCATTTCAGGTTTGGATTGTTTCTATCAAAAAGTTTTGATGCATTGTTTTATGCAAAAAAAATTTTTTTGTTTTTATAAAAAAAATTACAATAAGCGATTAGAAACTATATTTCCTTTAGCACAATCAAAACAAAAAAGACTAACTTTGTGTATAGAGGAGACTGCAAAAAACAAAAACACCAAAGTATATATGTATTTTTTAAATCATAATGTATGTAAAAAAAAAATAAGTATAATTTAAATTTAAATAATTTTTACATGTTGGCATGGACCAAACGGAAAATGAAAGGTTGTCAAATTTAAGAGTTATGTAAGTGAAAAGCGAAAAAAGTTTTTGTCATTTTAAGTATATGTGCATACGTAATATGTAATTAATAAATTCACGATTTTAATCGGTTTCAGTGCACAAAATAAATGCAAACATTTGTTTAAAGTTAGACCTAAATATTGTAGTGGAAAGAATAAATTAATATTTTGTATCCTATTGATAATTAAAATAAATTAGATGGAATTTTAGATAACATAATTCTGAATGTACAATAATATCGTATTTCAAATTTGATTGATTCAACGTAAACTAAATTATTATTATGTAAGACCAATATATTGTTATAAATACCTAGTTTAAATAAAATGTAATTTTAATACGAAACACGTCTTAGGCTTAAAAGATGTTCCGGTTCAAAGAGTTGTCCTCGAAAACAGTTCGTAGGACAATCAAAATAAATATAATTTTATATGCAATTGTTTTTTTTTTTATTATTATACATACATATTATATTATTATAACTGATTTGTGAAGGAAATGTAATCAATCTATAAAAGATGATGATAGAAAAATAAAAAGAAAATTTTAACTCTTTAAGTCGTACCCAAAATACATATGGTAAACGAAAAACTATTCTTCATTTCTTGTGATTTAAGATGTTCAAGTGAAAAGAATGAAAACAATTGTAAATTTCTTTTTATTCAAATTTTTGCTTACTTTCGTTCTTATTAAAGCTTTCAGTTGTGAATTTTACCTTTGTAAGCCGTTCGGCCATTTCTAGTGATCAGTGTAAACTTGTTAATAATTTTTTGCAAGTAGTCTGGAGAAAAATTTCCAAATAAGGCATTTCAACTCATATTATATTCCTACTTTTCTACATGTGCCTTTAGTTTTCAGGAAAATGCTTTCTACTGATTCTGAAATTGATCGTCTTTCTTTTTCATGCCTACTCCTTCTTCATGAGAATAGATGAATTTCTTATAACTTGCTTGATACGGATTATTTTTTATTCTTATTTTTGCAAGTTTCAAATTGTTATTATTATTGATATCAAAATTATGTTTCATTTGAATGTTATTAGTTTCCGGTGATTTATATAGAATGCCGATTACGTTTTAAAACTGCTGTGATTCTTCCTCCTTTCAGAGTCATACTGAGTTGGATTGGGATTTGACTACATGTAGTGTATTTGACATCTCTTACCTAGTCACGGTATAGGTACAGAGGACAAGGTATGCCTAAGAGAAGCAATGGTGTATATAACGTATGTATATCTGGCGAATTTATTTTGTATCCGTCTCTTTTTATTTTTTTTTTCTCAAAAGCCACCATCTAAAGTAGTTGCAGTGACATCACGACTAAAATGTTAAAAATTTATTAGGCATACCTACTTCGTAAACTGTATACCATGTTATTTAGTGTAGATTCAGTTCCATATCCATGAAAAGAGTTCACCATTAGTTTAAAATTTTTCAGAGAAAGATCTCCGCCGAGATAAATATTGTGTTCTTATTATTTATGCATACATTTACAAATTTGCTTACAGGAAAAGAGACAGATATACGAAATTTTGGAATTTTAGTACTATTATCCAAGAATATAAATCATGTAAAGTACCTATAATTCAGTTGAGAAATTTTCTAAATATGCGCAAAGTAATTGGCGCGCCGATGCATACCTAGCTTATTGATGTGTTTGTGCCTGGTGGATGGGTTTGGATTCGATAGATAATGGATTATAAGCGATTGATGTCTCAAAATTCGTTGGCACTAGTTGTGGTGCTTCTTTACTACTACATATATTGATTTATCAGTTTAAGCAATCGATGCAGCGTTGCCGTTTTTGTACTTGAATCATTTTAGTAACGCTTTTTATTTGAAATTGTTCTTTAGTAGGTATGTATGCCCATAAGAATTTTGATACTTTTTCACATGAAACAACATTATTTGAAAATACAACAAAAAAATTATCAAAAAGTTTTTTTTTTTTATTGAGAAACCTTTCGGAAATTTGTTTAAAATTTGTATTGAAAACAATATTGTTTGATAGGAGGTAAAGAAAGGGCAATAGCAACTTTGGTCCAATAATTGTACAGAAATAAAAAAGAGCTTAATAAATAAAAATAGTATCCCAAAAGAAATAAGATATCTTAATTTGTAATAAACATTTTATACACGATATATCGTGTAATAGCCGCATCATAAAAAAGGCATACAGTAGTGGCATTTGCAGTTTCAAAGCGGAGCATTCAATTATTACATTCACAATAACTTTTTATTAATATCCAGTAAAAAGTAGTTAAGTTAGAGTAATATAACTAGGATTCTTTATGAATTAAAAACATTTGCTGTACTCTTTTAGTTTAAAAAGTCCAAAAAAGTATTTTATTTTTGAATTAGTATTTGTTTCCTCAAGTTTGTTATGCTGAGGTACGACGACTCCTAGTAAAAACACAATGAAATTGATTAAAATTTTGAATTCATTTGTTTTTCACTAAACAGAATAGGAGATTTTGCCCCGATAATATTTCAAATCAAATTTGAATTAAAAAAAAAAAAAATGTTAAACGAGCTTTGCCCTTGTGTACTTTATTATTATATGTAATAGTAGGTAGGCAAATGAATTTCAAATAAGTACTGCCTAAACCTACATACACATATGTACTGTGCATATACATAGTATGCATGTATGTCATTAAAATTGCTGGAATATTCATAAAAATTGTGAAACCTATTTTTCTATTCATATTATGTATGTACCAATTGTGAAATAGAAACGTCCTTTATTAAGTAATAAATGTTGTATGTGCAACAATAATAGTAATGTAACAGGCAAATATTTAAAATAAAAAAAAAAGATACAGTAAAACCTTTTCACAACGTTCTTGTAGTAAGTAGGTACTACAGTAGAGATAAAAAAAACAACACTCATATTTTTGACATTCAATAATTGAAATTTTGTGTACTTACATAGTATTATAATATGCATGATTTTAGTGAAACACATAATATATACACATATACAGGGTGTCCCAGACTAATATGACAATATTGTGCGAAATGATTGCTCTCGTCCAGACAAGTAAAGAATAAATGAATTGTATGTATGACAGGACGGGGGAAAGGTGGGGGGGGGGACAAAATGTCGTACTACCGAATTACAGGGTGATTAGTAAAATATAAAATATGATCTTTTTTCATTAAACACCCTAACACCCTATATCTTGAAAAGTACAGCGTATAAGGTCTATTTTAAGACGGCATTATATGGAACCTTAAGGTCTTCATAGGAGAGACTAATATAACTATATTTTGCCAAATGATTCTTCTCCTCAAGACATTGTATGCCCTCCTGTCAGCAAAATGGTACCCTACAGAGTTACAGGGTGATCAGGAAAATATTCTGTTTTTTCATTAAACACCCCATATTTTGAAAACTATAGGGTATAAGATCCATTTTAAGACGGCTTGTATGCAGAACCTTAAGGTCTTTCCTATTTTTGTTACTTTATTTTTCCGCTATTTTTTTTAAATACCCCCATTAACATACATTCTGGTTACAAAATTTCGAAAGGCCAGAGTCTCCTCTTTAATTTAACCTATTACTTATTATACTTATGTTCTATCTATGTCGGTTAAGGAGTTATTAGCTTGTAACTTATTTAGGTCACAGATAATTTGTTCCCTTAGTAACTGAAAACACGTCATTTAAAAGAAATATCGTCTAATTTCGGTATGACCTGAATAGGTAACTCCTTAACCGTCACAGATAGAACATAAGTGTAATAGGTTAAATTAAAGAGGAGACTCTGGGCCTTTGAAATTTTATAACAAGAATGTATGTTAATGGGGGTATTTAAAACAAATAGAGGAAAAATAAAAAAAACCCAAAATAGGAAGGACCTTAAGGTTCTACATACAATGTCCTTCTTAAAATGGAACGTATACCCTATAGTTTTCAAAATATAGGGTGTTTAATGAAAAAAGAGCATATTTTTCTGATCACCTTGTAACTCGGTAGGGTACCATTTTGCTGGCAGGAGGGCATACAATGTCTTGACGAGAAGAATCATTTTGCAAAATATAATCATATTAGTCTTTGGACACCCTGTATTTACATATATAATATACTAGTATATATATAATCATACTAGCCTTTTCCTTTCCCAATTAAAATACATGTGTTTCACTGTATGCTTACAAGAAAAACCAAATCGCAATATTTTTCATTTGCCTTACATTTATAAATATCGCAAAATATTAAATTCATGTATTTTTTTTAATGTTAATTGAAATTTAAAAAAATAAATAAATAATCTCATAAAAACTACATACTTATAAAAAAATCGTTGACTTTTTCAAAAACTATAATATAATTTAAAAAAAAAAATGTGATGTTGAAAAATATTAGTATTCGAAAATGTGTGTATAATTGTCCGAAGTTTCAAAATTATAGAATGTAAAAATGTCAAATAACTTTGACGATAGTTTTTCATTTAATTATTATAACCTTATGAAATGGAACAACCAAAATAAAAGCTTAAATTTCGAGAGAAAAAAACTATTCTTATATTAGATAAATAATTAATATACATACTATAAGTTTAATGTATATAATGACATTTCACTTCATAGCCAGTACGACAAAGGGTAAAATAATAAATTACGAAATTAGCAAAAAAAAATTTAGCTAATGTATTGCCAAATGAAATTTTTGAAATCGAACGAAACAAATAAATTCTAAAAGTAAAAATACTAAAATTGAAATTCAGAGTTAAAAGTAGCGAAAATTTGTAGAATATGAAACAAAATTATTGATGTTTGACCATGAGGTATTGTTATTTTTCAATTTTATCGATTTGATAGAGATGAATACAGTAAGAATTTTGAAAAACAAAAAAATTCAAAATTGATTTTATGTATTGTATATGTACGTTTTAAAGCCGATTTTTTGATAACCGTGTGAAATAGCTGTCGAAAAAATAGTAAGTACTTAGGCATATTAATTATTGCATATAATGTATAAATGCTTAAACATCACAATGTTACTAAATTTTGCATCAAAATATAAAAATTACAGGGTTGGTAAAGTTCGGGAGTGGGACTGAATTTAACAATTTCATATCGTTTTAATTAATTCCAATTTTTTTTTGTGACTATGGTCAGAGCTGGGCAATACTTAAGTACTACTTAAAGTACAGTTTCTTTACTTAAAACTTTTAAAAATCTCAACTTAGTTCTTCAATATAAGTACTTGCTTCTATTTACAATTAGTTTTCTTGATTTGAGGAAAACGAATGCGAATTTTCATATTCGAGCCACTAAAATCGCTGCACTACGAATCTAGAAAAAAATAATTAACAACAGGCACATAGTCACAGGCGAAGATGGATGAAATAGTAGTAGTGAAGTTATATAATGACATTGATTATTTATATATAGAGGTGTCCAGAATCATTTACGGCTTAGAAAGGAGATGTCGCTACTTGCAGAAAATGTGATATTTTATTTATTGGTACAAACAAAATTTTTCCAGCATATAATGTAAAAATGGTTAAAAATTAAATCAAAAATCATATCCAGTCATTAAAAATTCTTTTATTAGAAGTTTCAAAGCTGTAAATAACGAACGAAAGACAAGTAGCGACATCTCCTTTCTAAGACTTAAATGATTCTGGACACATATATATATATAAGTAATCAATGAGAATAGCTTATTGTCAGTACTGCCAACTCGGGATTATGATTCAAAGGTCGCTACATAGAATTTTAAAGTTAAAGACATTTTCCAATTTATTAAAATATAAAATCAGCCTTACGAGATATATATGTATATATATATATATATATATAATGATGTTGGCATAGAGTACATACTGGTATTTTGTGATCTAGAATCAGGTCCTTTATGAACATAATCATTAATCATTCTAGTAAATAATATCAATATTCGTGTAAACTCTGCGTGGAAATAGCACATATCTACGTTGAAATGGATGAAATTTCTTATACCGATGTCCTATTGGGTTGACGTGGACTCACGTGGTATAGTTACTTGTACCAGAGTAAATTTACATGTATTTCAGGGGTAAAAAATAAAGACAGATTTTCTGCAAAAAGAACACAACACAAAATCTCTTATATCACAGCCAATATGCACCTAATAAATCTAAACTGATCTTATGGTGTCCTTAATTATAGCACTTGGCGCAAAAAAATAAAGCTAACAGCGCCACTTTTTTTCTTTTTCTCTCTCATGAATACAATCGTAAGAAAAGAATAGTTCGTTTTACAAGTAGATAGATTTTTTACTGGGATGCTAAACTGAAATTTTATTTATGATATACAGGGTGATTTGTATAAATTTTACACTAGTTCAGCAGGTAATGAAATTGTTTTAGAGTATTAACAACTTGTATACGGAAGAAGGGTGTGGCAATAGTGGTGCATAAATGAATATGTCGTAGTCACTTAAAACTTCATGAAAACTCTAGGCACTTCATGAAGTGTAGGCAGACAGTATAACAGTTTACGCTTAACGAATTTTTATACAAGGTGGCTAAAACTTTTAGTCTCTTGAAGGTGTAGATCGCGCATAAATCTGCAACACACATTTACACACGCGGAGATCTGTGCGCGACTTCCCCTTTCTTCGCTCATCTCCCTCTCCTAGTATTCGGTTATATCGGTTGGTATTACACTATCGACGTAAAGGCTCGTAGCACTTCAATAAGAGACTAAAAAGTCAGTTAACAGTAAACTGCTCTGTTTTACGTCAGTCAAGTCAGCAACTAAAAAATCAGAAGGGAGTTGATGACTAGCGATTGGTAACTGACTGAATCGAGCTCCCTGTTGTGCTCAGTTCACATCAGCAACCTTAATATCAATCAGTTGATTGTTGATCGCAGCCGCCATAAGTAAAATTCTTCTTTTGTTAAATCTTAATAAAGTTTGTCCTGACTAAAGTACATACATATTTGTATAAACATTTCAAAAAACGGATTTACATATAATATTGGTCGCGTATAATATTTACGGGGTGAGATCTTATTGCTTTTCTGAAGAGAACACTTTAAAATTGACAGTGGAAAATATTCGTATTATGTATTTGTGAGTTTCCTCGAAGCCGTCAGCAATTTAAAAATCTTACAGCTTTGATGAAATTTTTAACTTTTAAGTTAAGTTCGGTTTATTTTATTAGTTTTATTATATCATCAGTATTTATGTTTATGCTCGAAAAAGATGAATGGATTCTTCCACATCTTTTTTCTTGAAATCCGTCTTCTTCTTCTCAACCACCAGTAAAAGACTGCAGGATTTATGTTTCTCATTCAATTTTTTAAATCGGTTACCTAATGTTTACCAAATTGTGAAATTTTAACGAAAATCGAAACACCATTCAAACTCAACGTCTTTGATTCCATTACTAATCTGACAAAATACAATGCAATGTACGCAAATGTAACGATAGTCAGACAGCAACGATTAAAAATTAATCAGTCGGTGAAAAGTGAATAGACCAGTCTCTGACTGGACTTTCAATTGACACAGCAGTGTGCAGTCTCCCTTAATGTAAGAAATCGTTAGCCCGACGATTACACGCGTCAGTAAAGCTGACAGGCAGTACTGATTTTGTCTGTCAATTTTATTGACTAAAAACGCTTTGCGTTCGTTCGATGAACTGAATTGTCAGTTCATTATAAAATGTCTTGAAGCGGTGTAAACTATGCATTGCTAAAGATTTCTTCCTTATTTCGTCATTATTCTCTATAAAATAAAGATTACAATGTATATTAAACTCTTTTCAGTAATTTCCCGCTCAAAAGAGAGAAGATTAGAATATAAACACAAATTTCCACTAGCAGCTACCTTCTATTTTCAATTTCCACCATCTTAATTTTACGTTTGACAGTTTATTGACTATTCAGTACTGACTGGCCCAGACATCTAACCATTTAAAAATATATGTTCTAAAGGGAAAACAGGAGTCTGTGTTAGTATCAAAGTCAGTTAGACTGACTCTTGTAATCCCCGGGTAACCGCAAACTGTTACACTATCTGCCTACACTTGATGAAGTGCCTATATAGACTTTTCATGAAGTGTTAAGTTACATCAAGTGTCTACGACACATATAAGGGATCAAGGTGAAACTACTGTCCGACAAAAAGAATTTGCAGCTCCCGTTTTTACAATTATTACTGTTCTACAAGCATTCGAAAAAGTTAGCAGAATACAAAAAAAAAATTAAGTACATATATAGTACCTATCCTGGTTATTTCGCAGTATTTAAAACTTATTGAATAATACACTGGATATAATATGTGTAAGATTTGTTTAAAAATTTCGTACATTCATTCATAGGACCACCCAAAATGTTAGCCAATGATATCTCAAAAATTACTGGCGAACTACAACCAACATTGGTATATATTTTCATGCGTAATGTTTTTAAAGCATTTAATTAGCCTTTGATAAGCCTGACATATATTCAAACTGAAACTTTATTTCATATAATTATTTATCCCAATACTTTGACTTAATACCTGCTGATGCTACATCGAATTCGTGCTACCCTACATCAAAAACAATTGAATATTCATGACATATACATAATTGTTAGCTGCACCACAATTTGGTAATATTGAATGTACAAAAGGAGTTAAATTTTTTAATATACAACATTTGTATAAAAGATTACATTATGTACTTCTAAAAAAAACAAAAAACCCAAATCAGTTTATCTAATACTTTGCCAAAAACACCCTAACTATATTCTATAAATATTTTCTATGGCTATTCACACCGCGACCGACTACATCTACATAGTTATTATAAAAAAATTCATTCAAATTCGTCTAATTTCTTGAAACTTGCAATATTTAAAAATAATATAGAAAAAAAATTAATTTTAACTCAATAACAATGAAATGTAATTAAGGAAAAAATAAATAAATAGAATTTTTTTCTATAGTACAAATTTGTGCCTTATTTGATTAATTAAAGCAACCGAAAACCAAACAAACAAAATAATTGTGAAAAAAAAAATAAATTAATATGAAAAAAAAAACCAAATTAAAATTTTCTAACTAACCTACTCTACTCATAATTAATTTTTGTTAATTTTCATCTTTATTTTGATTAATTATATTTTAATTATTGCTAAAAAAAAAAAAAAAAAAAAATCTTCTCAAATTTCGTAGAAGAATATTACCGTGATGTGCAGTTAGTAAACTTAATTATTTTTTACTTTTTACTTTTGCTCTAATATTTAATATAAAATAATGCTTTTAATGGTGATAAAAAAACATTTTCGTAAAACATACCTATATATTATATGCATTGAACAGCTATGTCAAATGACATTTGAGTTACTAAACTAAAATAAAGTTAATTATAAAAAAAAACAGAAAACAATATTAATCTATATAACTCTAGCTGCTAAGTAATGATGGTTAAAGCTAACACAAAAAAATAAACAAAAATAATACAATAAAAAATGAAAAACCACGTACTTTTTAAATGTAAAGGTATAAAAAAAAACATAAGATGTTCTACTAACTGAATACAGTAATTATAAAATAAAATGAAATGTTTAATTACTAAAATTAAATCAGCCCTTTCAATCTGTATATAAACTACATTTAAGATACACACATGTAAATTATTATGTTCAGTTAAATTTGATTTTTTTCCCTACATTATCTATCGTGTATGAATAATTTAAAGAACAAGCATAAATCTGAGACTGTTTTTTGTCATGTGATAAATTACTTTATTTAAATGCAGTTACTGCAAAAATAATTAGTTGTAATTGTAACAATAAAAATCATATTTATTATAATACGCTGTGTTGTATTTTTATTTATTTTATATTTACCTTACCATAAATTTTTGGAAAAGTCATTTTCAAATATGAAACTATGATTTTTCATACATGGATTCATCAGTGATGGTTGTAAATGATACCCCTTTACATACATACTGGAACAGCTCGATATTCGAAGATCTACTATTTCACGTCGGACAACTCTTGTAAGTAAGGCTAGGAAAGTTATATATCGTCGATGATACTACATAACCGCGAAAATGTCACTACCGCGTAAGTTAAAGTCAAATGTAAATTTTCAGCAGACACCAAACTTCTTTTTTTTTTGTTATAATGAAAAAATTATTCCTACTGAATTTTAGGATACGATGAGAAACAGTATCACCGACGATATATCTTTTTTGGTGAAATATCCATTTTTCAATGTGCGTTAAATTTCAAACATAGTTAAAATAATAATTTTAATTAAAAACTGTTGTCTTGAAGTATTAATTACTTAATTATGCATCAATGGGCCCTATTCTGTAATTTTTCATAAAATAATATCTTATGTTATTTTGTGGCGATAAAATCCCTTTTTTATAAAATGAAAATAAAATATTTAATAAATTCGTATTCTGTCGTAATTTCATAAAATTATTTTATGAATTCTTTTATGAACACATAAAATAAAATATTTAGTACATTTCGCTATGTTTTCTATTACTTTTTGAACAGCTGGTCAATTGACATTTGCGTGATATTCTATCAAATCACCCACTAAATAATCATTTATGAAAGCAGTTGCTTTCTTAATAGCTCTTGAGATCGACTGTAAAAGTGCTAAAATATGAAAATTCCTGACTGGAGTTTGATACGAACCATGTCCGTAGAAATTAGAAATGCAAAGCAGCAGAAAGACATTCATTCTGCTCACTTTGAGATTCCTAACTAAAAGTGAACGGAATGGATGTCTTTCCGGTATGAGGCTCTAGTTACTCTATAAGTGTTTGTTACAACGAAACATTTTGGGTATAAATTAGTAGAATTATTCATAAGTTTGCAAAATTCGATTACAAATCACAATATAAGAAATTTATTAATTATCCAGTCGGAAAAACTTTTGAAGCCTAAGGTTGGGCAATTCACATGGATCGTAGGAATCGCGAAGATATCGTATCCTATAATCTTTTATGCAAAAAATTAAAACCTAGACAAATATAATTAACTTTTTATATTTTACCATACCGCACCAGTGCAAATATCTACAATTTCTAACAAAATTGTAATTTTTATGGCGGTGGACATTTTAGTTTTTAATTAAAACTATTTTCGCACAACAAATGTTAATTAACGCACGTCATTTTCATAAAATGTGTCAAAATATCTTTAAAATGTGCTGCTTAGGTTCTTTTATGTTACGCTCCATAACAGGAAATATTTTATATTACGATGCATAAAATAAAATAAAATTTCTGGTACAGAATACGATTTAAGGGAATTATTTTATTTTAAGGCATAACATAACATAAAATGATAAAATTTTACCGACAGAATAGGGCCCAATATCTACTATAGTTTTCGTTTTTTTTTTTTTTTTTTTGCTTTTTTTTTAAATACTTCGTAAGTGCTTAAAATGGGAAGAGAAAGAATAAGCTTCATATTAGCATCTATTTGTAGTGGATACTTCTTGAATTTGCTATATCTGTGGAAAAATGCCTATACAAAAAGGAGAACTTGTTATCCTATATCAGTAAAGATACCGGAGAGAATTTTTCAAGTTTTCGAATATTTTTAATGTTATGATTATACTTTTATGGAAAATAACATCAGCCGAATTTTCCATAACCAAATCGCAAAAAGTGGCTGCCCTTTGTCTCCGATAGCCTCACGAATTCCATCTTTGAGGTCTTGAATCGGCGCTGGGCTGTTGGCGTAGACCTTCTCTTTCACGTGGCCCCAAAGGAAGAAGTCGCAAGGTGTTAAGTCACAAGATCTCGGTGGCCAATTGTGATAACCTCTTCGAGAGATAACACGGTCCGGAAACTTTTCCCGTAAAAGATCAATGGTTTCGTTTCTTGTATGGCACGTGCCGCCGTCTTGTTGAAAGTAAACGTTGTCCAGATCAATACCATCCAATTCATTAATCATCTGTCGATAGCGCAATCCATTCACCGTAACTGTTGCTCCAGCCTCATTTTCGAAAAAGTGAGGTCCAATGACCCCGCGGGACCATAAACCGCACCAAACAGTCACACGTTGAGGATAGAGAGGCTTTTCAACAATAACTCTTGGGTTTTTCGAGCCCCGGATGCGACAATTTTGCTTGTTGACGAAGCCATCGAGGTGGAAATGGGCCTCATCACTCAAGATGAGTTTTCGATGGAATTCCGGATCATTTTCATGCATTTCAAGGACCCAATCAGCAAAGACTCGACGTTGTTGATGATCGGCCGGCTTGAGTTCTTGTGTTAACTGAACTTTATAAGCCTTAAGACCCAAATCTTTATGCAAAATACGGTGTAATGACGTTTGTGGAATGCCTAATTCCAAAGAACGACGAGGAATGGACAAACCTGGGTTTTCTTCAACACTTTCGGCTACAGCAGCAATATTCTCGGCTGCTCTTGAGCGACGTGCACGGGTTTTATTCTTCACATCACTAACTTGTCCCGACAGCTCAAATTTTTCTACCAATTTCTGTATTGCGGTCCGACAAGGTGCTTCACGACAACCCAAAAATGTTCGAGTTTTACGAACCGTCTCTGCCACATTTTCACCATTTTTATAGTGAATTTTAATAATTTCAATGCGTTGTTGAATCGTGTATCGTTCCATTTTTATTAATGGCGTAGTTTCTACTTGTCAAAGGTCAAAAAATGACAGCTCCAAAGTGACATCTACCGAAATAGCGGGCTAATTAAAATAACACCTCTTATTGGAAAACCCTTTATTTATTAGGTTGTGCAATGAGTTAGCAGAAGCATTCAGAGTAAGAAGATCAGTACTGAAATCACCTGTGATAATAGTATGGGGGTAGTTATGACTTAACTCAGATACTATTGCATCTAAGGAACTGAAATCTGAGACATGGGGTGGCTTATATACAACACTTACAAGACACTTTTCAGCATTAACGAAGACTTCTATAAATAAATATTCAAGCGGTAGACAGTCAGTGGCTTTTTGACATAAAATGCAACTCCTCCTCCTACTCGCTCCAGGCGATCATTACGAACAATATTTTAACCATGTAATGCCAGAAACTCATTGCAAATATGAGGTTGCAGCCAGGTCTCCGAGATCCCAATAATATCCAGGGAGGAAAAGTTAAATATATCTTGGAACTCATCAATTTTATGATAGATATTCTGCGCATTGAAATGACAAACATTCAGCCTCTCGCCCTGTTTACATAAAATTTTCATAACAATACGTGAATTGTTCAATCCATCAGAATGCGAAGCCCCCACATCACCAATCATCATTCTTGTTGATTAAAACAGAAACGCAAAACGCAACAATAAAAGCTAGATAATAAAATACTGATAAAAAAGTTACTAGGAAAGGCTAAGATTAGATTACAATAACTACAAAATAGTACAATTAACTTCCGTCGTCTGTACAGACATCATGGATTCCGTTTGAACTTCCTCATCTAAATCTTTTCAACATTTCTCTGCATCATTTCACAGATGCATCTTCTTTACTAGTGTTATATTATGTGGAATCCATTGACAGCAAAGTTATCTTACTCGCAAATGATCCTTTGGGAATCTTTGGACCATATATAGGTAATAATTACAAAAAGCCTGCAAATAGTAGGCAATCTTCTTCAATCATATGGCTTTCACAGTTTCAACGTTTTTTGTCTATGTTGAAATGCGTTGTACTAACTATGTAAATATTCTGTCATGAGATGGAGCTTCATTTCCAAATGAATTTTGTAATTGTTGCGTTGCAGATATATAGAATAGAATAGAATAGAATAGAATAGAAAAGTTGTTTATTTTCAACCCCGGCCGCTTGGCCACGTCCTCAGACGTTGGGTATTACGATGTTACAAAGATTTACATTTAACGAGTCTTAATTAGAATGAATACAAAATAAATGTTAAGATTAAACGATAACATATAGACAAAGAAATTAGTTGTATTAGAAGATACAATAAATATAGATACTGCCGAACTAGGCTAAAATAATTATGTTGAATAAAATATATGAGATACATGTAAAATAACAAGGTTCCCTAAACAATTACAACGCGAAGATGCCATGATACATTGAGCGTAATTAATCCAAAAACATATGCAAAAGTGAATATCAGGTATGTTATACCAGCAATAACTAATGAACAAGCGCGCTACAACAAAAGATAACTGGATGACTTGCAACTGGAGAAAAGAACAACCCAACGGCAAACATGTAGAGCAAAGACCTTAACTTTGCTTAACGTGTCTGTTAAAATAAAACAAAAATAAAAAGTAATGGAAATTAATGGAAGGCAAATTGGGCGGGTTGAATGGCTCGGATAGTCTCCAAAATTCCGAGATATGCAACCCAACATCACAGAAGTCAGTATCATAGTCATTTATAAAACAATACATTTATAATTTTCATTTTTTTTTTCCCCTTAATTAGTAATATATTGCATTGCTAGCTCTTTGAACTTCTCAATTGAGCCAGCCGATCTGACTTGTCTAGGCAGGGAATTCCAGAGGCTCGCTCCAACTTGGTAGATATGTCTAGCTCCAAAGTGTGTCCTGAACCTGGGCAGGACCAGCCTGAAATTGTCATGATTACTCCAGGTCATTTTTCCTTTTTCTTGAATATAATTGGGTAATGAGCCGTTCCTGCTCCTGAATATAAAGGTCATAGCATTGAGCTCGTACACCTTGTCCATTGGTCCCGGCAGTAATAAATTAGTGAGTGCTGCTACATGAGATTGGCGCCCTAGTCTGAAAGCATAGCGCAGACAGGCCTTGAACGCACGCTCTGCTTTTGCTAAGGCTGTACAGTTCAGTGGATACATTGCCACATCCGCATAAAAGAACAATGGTAGGACCAGCGCGGAAACCAGACGAGATCTAACCCGCGGGAGCAAGTGGTGTGATACTGCGTATAAGGAGCGTAGCCCAAAATAGACCCTTGAGCATAACAGATTGACATGTGCTTGCCAGCTAAGGCATGTGTCCATGAGTAGACCCAAGTTTTTGACGTAGGATGAATCTAGTGAGATAATGTGATCCTGGAGGCGGACCGGGGGAAGTGTGTCTAGTGCGACTCGGCTACTGCCATTGGAGCAGTATATAATTGCCTGAGTTTTTGTAGGGTTTAGTGCAAGTCCATTATCTGTGCACCAGCTGTAGATACTTTGTAGGTTTTCATTTAGATTTGCGATAAATCCGTGAAGGTCTGAGTCCATGGAACCAGCGTAGGGCTGCAGATCATCCGCATAAAGGTGGAAACCAACATTTATGATTGATGCGGAGATGTCATTTATAAAAATCGAAAAAAGAGAGGTGCTAGTACGGCCCCCTGTGGGAAGCCCATAGTCACCTCTCGTGAAACGGAGCTACGACCATCACTCTGTACGATTTGGGCTCTTTCACTTAAGTAGCTAGCTACTAGCTCTCCTGCTGAATTAGAGAAACCAAATTTGGTTTTAAGTTTGTGGATAAACAGAGCATGTGGAACCGTGTCAAAGGGTTTCTTCAAGTCCAGCAGTATGTGGGTTACTTTTTTCCCCTCGTCACACAGCGTCCGAGTGTCTGTTACCACTTTTATTAGTGCAGTGCTTGTGGAATGGTTTCGTCTGAAGCCCGACTGGTGATCTGCGAGTAGCTCTTCTTGGTTTAGATGTTCTATGATTTGGTCCCTGGCCAATATTTCGAAAACTTTGGAGATTGCCGGCATTATCGAGATCGGCCTCCAATCGGAAGGAGAAGCTGGCATTGCAACCTTAGGGATCGGTGTGACAAGTCGAAAGTCATAAACAATCATAGCACGATAATGCTCTCTCCTTAAATCCATTATTTTATTGTACAAGCTTAAAATAATATGTCAAGAATTTCTGTCTGAAGCTATAAATGTTTGAATTTTTTCCAAAAATACACTTATGTATCTCAAAGCTTCCAGTCTAGCTTTCGAATTAGATATCGATAAAGAATTTTCACAGAATATATATTTAGATCCACGATGGGGGAGGGAGTGCATTTAAAAATCACAAGCTTGCTAATAATAATTTCGCTTCGCAACGGAGCCTATTTTACACATTTAAGTGCTTTCTTTTGTGGAAACAGGTTCTTATTATTGTTTATGTTTTTTTGTTTTTAATTAGCTTTTTGATCGATAATTATACTTCTGTTAAAACAGTAATAATAAAAGATAAAGCCCTTTATACACGTAGTAATATTCAACTAATAAAATTTGCTATACTCTATGCTTCTGAAAAAAAAAAAATCTCCAACCCGCTCCATATATCATCACCACAAAAAAACATATATTATAGTTGTTCATAATAAAATAGTCTCGGGGTCCATTTTCAACACAACTTCCTTTGAAATAAATTGATACACCCTACATGTGCGCCGAAACAATGGATTTACATAGCTCGAAATAAAACTGAAAAAAAAAAATATGAAAACAAATTCAAAAGCCCATCATTCCAGAACAAAAGCTTCCAATTCAAAGCTTTGAACAAATTTTGTTGTTCTCAGTGTATTTTATAACGTCCTCCATATCCCTCTGTTTTGGCTATTTTCAGTTTTTATTGTCCATCTCAATTGTTGTGTGTTCCCAAAACAAGGACCAAATCGGTTGGCAGCCGCACAACAAAAGGCCTTTGTTTAACTCTCTGATTATTTTTTAATAACATTGCACCCTTTCTGTGCTATATTCACATTAACAAAAAAAAAAAAAAGCCAAAACACAAAAAGCTCGCGATACAAAACATTTTCAGTCGGGCGAAGGATGGTGTTGAGTATAGGAGGATTGATCCTATGTATGTTGGGTGGAAAAATACTAAAAGCTGAAGGGTTAGGAGAGAGGAAGAACTAACTATACAATGGCACCAGTAGTGCACAACGAAGTACCATCTACTATGCTGTAGCCATGAATCCTGAAGCTGATTAATACCATCGTAGAGAACGGGGATAGGAAAAACAAGAAACACTAAACTGAGACAAATCAAGCTCGAGATGATTATACATAGTAGAAATGAGTATAGGCCCTCTTCTGCTGCTTTTCGAAGCGACCTATTGAATTCTTTAGGGAGACCCAGCACCCAGGCAAGGATTTAGATTTCCAGCAAGAGCACCAAGTATACACCTAGTATAGTAATACACCGATAATAAAATCTGTGCAAACAAAAGTTTTTTGCATTCATGATAAAAACAAAAGTAAAATTCGCGTGCTTCGTTCTCCACTTTCCACTTGTGCTGTTATTATTTTCGGGAGTTATGTTTATGTTTTACAGGATTTTTTCCCTGTTGCACAAAAGAGGATTGAAGAGCTTCAGAACAAGTAAATAGAAATGCTTTTTCCAAAAGTTCTTGTGGTTGTTGAAGAGTTTCAGATTACAAAACAACATTTACAGGTAAACTTACCATGATTGTTGCAAGAATGCTGCTCAGTTATTATGGTCCACGTGAAGTAAATCTTTTCTGAAAGAAAAAAAAATTGTATTATTTACCCTGGCAATAGAGAAGTCGAAATTATTCAGATGAAATTCTCAAGTATTTAATTTATGAATAAATGATAATCCATTTTGTAATTAAGTATTTATGGCATTAATGGTACCGTAATGCTGGATACTGAGAGGAATCAGATCTGGCGTCCTGACAAAGGTATACCTAATACTCATTCTATAGCGTTCATCATGTCTACTGATTATGTATGTATATAATTCCTTTCCTCTTCCTAAAGTGAAGTATGTATATCTTCTGCGCATGCGTCGTTTGATTAAAGATTCGTGGTATGTATAGAACCAACCTAACTCATTCTAGATTTCCTTAAATTCAGTTCAGTATATTTGTATAATCAAATAAGAACTTAGCAGGAGAATGAATAAACAAAAAAGAAAAGATCCGTTACTGATAGCATTCAGGGTATAAGATACGAAAAAAAGGTTTATTAATTTTTAAAGATACTAAAAAAGTCATCAACTATAATAAGCATCAAAGATACTCGCACGACATTGTCTACTTATAAAAATGGGAAAGATGACAGATTATACGAGTAACTGCTAATTCCAAGTAGTTACGCTATGGGAGTTCTGGACCACTTTTTCCACAAAAAAAGTGTCCGGATAATTCCACTATTTTGGTGGCTCTGGACCGGGCTCTGGGCCACTGAGGGGGACTCCGTTGAGTGGTCTACGTCACAGGACCTGCCTGCGGAATTCCTTTCCTACCGTCTGGCTGACCAGGAGAGATGGCATCAACTGGTTAGCTTAGCTGTCCCCCCCCCCCCCCCGGAAGTTGTTCTTCCTCTAGAGGTCGGTGAACAATTTTGAGGAGGATCTGGACTACTTTTCCCATGCAAAAAGTGGCAACATTTTCCCAAAACTTTTTTGGGTGTTCTGCATCACTGAGGGTTCTTGGGAAGGGTGGGAGAGGGGAGGGGGGGGGCTGAGGTCGCTTTTGTACTGAAAATTTGATATCATCTAGAAGTTTTCTTTTAGGAGGATACTGAAGCCAATAATAACAACCAATGTAGGTAGGTATGTTGACTTGGATATACCCGTCTTCAGGCCGATAATGAAATTCACATAGCCGTAAACATAATCGAAGCGAGTCAAAATCTTATTCAATAAGCCTCTCTATACTGGAATGACAGTTTTGGAAATTTCAGAGATATGCCTCTATGATTTCCACTACAGTTTTATGTAAATTTGTTTTAGTGAATTTGGAGATCAATGTAAAGTCATGTATACAGTTACAGATTCTCTAATAAAATATGAGCTTGAATAGAAAAATGCATATAAGTTTATGACCGAAAATATAAACAAATTTGATACAAGTGATTAGCCAGAAGATAATCAATACAATTTACCGCTCATGAATAAAAAGATTCCTGATCTAATGAAGGATGAGCTGGAAGGGAAAATCATGAGCGAATTTGTAGGCTTGCGCTCGAAAATGTACAGTCTACGTATAAAGCTCTAAGACACACTTCCGGATGAAGGTTAAGGACCTGACGCCCTTCCGGTTTCAAAGGTGATGTCAGGAGTCAAGGTTGAATCCACGTGTAAATGTTTTTTTTTTTCTCAAGCCGTCCTAGCATTCTGGGTAAAACACTCAACCGCCTAACCAGCTAACCAGTTGATGCCATCTCCTGGTCAGCCAGACGATAGGTAAGAAATTCCCCAGGCAGGCCCTGTGACGTAGACCATCAGACGGAATCCCCCTCAGTGGCCCAGAGCCCGGTCCAGAGCCACCAAAATAGTTGGAATTATCCGGACACTTTTTGTATAGAAAAAGTGGTCCAGAACTCCCATAGCGTAACTACTATTCAAATAAATCTAAATAAGAATTTAAAAAGTTCTATACACATATTAGAACAAATTACAGAAAAATGGTCGTCACGTACGTAACGTTTCCAGCCAAAGTTTCTGTTTTTCTAAAAATAAATTTATTTTTTTATTGCTGTTTCGTAACTATGAATGGTTGTCATCAACAAATTTTATTTGTGCCTGAATACAACACTTAACAAAACAATCTATGAGAAATATTGTAAGTATAAAAAGAAAAGAAGAAAAAAACTATTCCTTGGAATGAAGGCTTGTAAGGGGAGAAATGAAAGTAACCAAAAATTCAGAAAAATATATAATAAAAACTGTTGAAATTTTTGACATTTGTGTTCTCGTTAACACGACTATATCTATATTTGGCGAGTTTGTGATGAGATAGTTTTTTTTCTCCAATGAATAAAAGTATCTTCTTCTCACCCGAAATTTAATGACTAATTTCTTATCTCTAACGAACCAAGTAGAAAATTAGTAACAATTTGTCACAAAATGGTAACATTTCCATGACATTTTAGATAATGTAACATTTACTTATTCGAAAGTGGGTGATGTATCTAAAAAAAAAAAAAATCTTGTCAGCTACTTTTATTCAGTAAATATATTAAAATCACTCAATTTCTATATTGTTTGCTATTTTGTTATTCTATATCAAAACTGGTTTCACAATGTACACGTGGCTAAGTTACATATGTATGTAGCCAATGTACAAAGGGGAATGCCCATTTTAGGCTCGACATATCCAGACATGAGAGATGTCTTAAACGATGCATTATGATACTCTGAACATTTTTTATTAACAATGTTTATTTCTATCTAGCGTGGGAAAGGGGGGGCGGGGTGACAAAGTTTGATCCAGTACATTTTAGAAAATCTAGTACAAAACCGAATTCTTTAGGTCCTGAGAAAAAGTTTGAGTACCCACACTTCTATACTCGGAGCCTTAAATAGCTATTTATAGCCATCCCAATAATCACTTTTTTAGTATTACCCTCTTTTTTATTCGAACTGGGGCTCTAACTCGGTAGTGTTGTGTTATGTTCGATCGGAAAACGGGTTTCACTGGTCACCACAGCTTATTACCCAGCTACAATTCGTAGAAGAAAATTTTTCTCTGCATTCTTTTAGGGGGGGGGGGGGGGGCAGGTGGTTCCAATACCGCATGTTGCATATCGAATTAAAGTTCCCCCGAGTACTATCAGGTGGTGTATATTTTTCCCAATTCAGAAAATTTTCTCGGGATATTTTTGCCGCCGGAGAACCCATTTTCTAGCACTTGGGTCACATATACCCCAGCGACTATATTTCGCATATATTTTTGCAATTTTTTCTTCCATGGCCATTAGTGGTCTGTTGTGAACATTTTTCTTATAGGAAGTATTTTCCACGACACACAAATTCCGCACAATCACAAGAAGTAGAAAGTTCAACTTTTTCACCCAAGAAAGTCGCTCAAGCTACATCCGATCGCCAAAGCTTTCCCCCGCTAGATAGAAATAAACATTGTTAATGAAATATGTTCAGAGTATCATAATGCGTCGTTTAAGACATCTTTCAAGTCTGGAGGTATCGGGCCTAAAGTTGTATGAAAAGCGGGCATTCCCATTTATCGTGTAAAACTTAATATTCATAATGACGACATTGAATCGTAACAGTAACCGATTTATTACTGTTTTCGTTACGAGTTTCGCCATATAGTTAAGTGCAGCTAATAAAACATAAACAGAGTCGCCATTGGTTAGATGACCCTTCAGGTAGAACTACAAAAGATTATTGGGACTAAACAAGCCAACCCTGAGAACTCTAGTGTCAAGTTCTTATTGTGTACTCTCTTCTCACAGGATGGGGCTTGTTGACGATGCGGAGAGGAATCCAAGAAGGTGACTCATTTTCTTTGTCACTGTCCGGATCTCTTAGGAAAACGTTACAGATTCCTGAGCTCACACCTCCTGGAAGAACTCAATGAACCTAGTAAAGAGGGTTGGGGACCAATTTTGAATTTTGCTAGAGCTTCCGGTTGGGATGGGACTTATGAACAATTGATCATAACGGAAATGAAATGAAACATTAAGCATGTGCCTCACAGTTTTTCTTATGGAAAAGTTGTTAAATTGAAGGAGAATATGAATTATTAGCTTAAGTTGGCTGTTTTTTTATTTTATTTATTTTTTATTAAAAAAAAAAACATGCAAGAACTCGGACGCGTTACAAACAGACAGAATCTTGGTTTTTCTTAAGTTTATTATACTTTTATTGAACATTATTATTAATATATGTAGGAATTGGAGTTGGAGCAAAATTGTAATATTGAAAACCAGGCATAAATGTATAAAACTCTGGTAATGTGTATACCACCTAATAAATTGTTGTTATCCATGTGCTTCATTAACGTGCGCTCCCCGAGTTAGTTTTAATCGATATTTTCTAAATGGTAAATCAAGATGTAAAAGAAATTTTTGAGCTCGGGTTCGAATTAATTAGTATTCTTAAATAATACTCGTTAACTTGTGGTTAACCCTTATTTCTTATATTTCCTAAACCTAATAAATCAGTGCTTTTCAGAACATCAGTGACCATGGATTAGAGCGGAATTGTTATAATTGTTTTAGGAAATACCAAATTTTGCATGAATGCAATTCAAGAAATTTCAATTTCCCCTAAACAGAAAGGTCTACATCTACCTCTATAGAAGCTTTCATTCATCATCCATATGATAAAGTTTGCAGTGTCAGTACCTACCAAAAGGAAGCGGTTAGCCAATCGGGCGTTACAAAGCCCAGGAAAGGAAAATTTCACACAATTCGGTCTCATTACACACAAAAGCGCTTTTCAAAACTTTCTAATTTGACTTTGCGAATGCATTTTAAGACCTCTGTTCTCATCTCTTCGACAACTATGGGGTTGTATGTAAGTAGGTATGTATGTATGCATATATATAGTGATTCCTCTTGGAAGGAATAGTTCCTGATAACGTCGAGGGTTGAGAGAGGACGAGTAAATCCGGGCGTAGATAATATTGTTCTCATGCATACGTAAGGAAGACAATAAAGTCGAATTGTCTTTTGTTATATCTCGCCATCGCCTCTCTATTATGATTTCATATAATAAGGCAGGCCTGTGATGTGATGTATTCAAAGTTGTGCTTGGCGATTTCATCGCGCTAAAATACAACTAGTACTATACTAGTACCTACTAGTATTACCCCCTCCCCCTCTATTTGTAACTATATTACTATATATACGTATGTATGCACAATTCTCTGTGGTATCTTTGTCTTTTACCCATTACCAGCACTATTCATGGTTCCTTCCCTCCACAGTTCAACTACATCCTCTTGTTCAGCCTAAGACTGACTTGAATACCTTTCATAAAGTACTTTTGTCTTCTTCGACAATACTTACAGCCATACTAGGTGTGTAGTACACAGAACCATTTATTATGGTACTACTGCTCCCCGTGTACCCTCTCTAACCATCCGACCACCCACTTTACTTCCCAGCCATTGAGGCGACGACTTGATTTCGAGCCACTGTAATTATACAATTCACCTCCATTGACGAGAATGCTTTGCTTTGTCTGTTTATATGCGAAGCGATCGTCCATTGTGGACAGATTGCCTTTCATGTGCTCCTCCGCTATTCTATTTTGGTACAAAGCGATATTATAATTGATTGTAAGGGAAATGGGCGGGCAAAGGGACTCTAGCTAGGACCATATTTCTTCTGTGGTATAAGAGCCCCTTTTTGGAAATATACTATATATCTCAAAAGGGAGCTATAACCCCATGTGCTCCATTGAGTTTCATAGAATTTTGCTTGAAAGAAAGGATTCAACTCCTTTGAATGACGAATATCTATGGCCAAAACTGGATGATGGAAGCTATTCTGTTGTTTGATAGTATAACATCCTTCGGATGCTGAACTTGGTTTGCTTCTGATGTGTAAGTCTATCGAATTTTGGCAAAAGATAAGGATGAATAAGGATTGAGTTCACATGTTTTAAGATTATCATTTTGGAGAAAGTTAATGGATAATCATTAAAAAAAAAAACAACATACACATGTAAAAGGAAAATTTCTATGCATTTCATTGATTTTTATATTCGAAGGGTTTAGGAAGGGCTTCGTCGTAATTGTGTTTAAGCCTTACATTTACTTTTCATTCAAGGAGAAACTTCAATTTCTTAACTCGATGCCGAACATCTCGAAACTGTGGACCGATTACCAAAAAAATATTAAGCTGGATTACGGCAATACCTTTCAGTTCATAGTAGCGACTGCTGAGCTCCCATTCGCTTATAGCATTCAACTTGTTGAATGACGTCAAATATATGAAACGTGCTACATCAACGAAAAAGTCTCCAAAAAATTATTGAATTAATAAAAAATCTGAAGTAACTAAAAAGTATAGAATTCTCCATAATGGACGAGTATTCAATCATTTTAGAATAAATTCCAGAGTTACTATACATATAAGTATATGTACTTTCACCCTTATATTAATTTAATACCCTATATGAAATCATAGGGACTAAGTCTGTCATTCCGTTTGTCACACATAGAAATAATGATGGTAGGGGAAAATGAATTGGACACAAATTTATTTTGATTTTTACATATTCGTCCGTTTGTCCGTCCTCACGATAACTCAGGAACGCGTTCACTTAGAAAGCTGAAATCTTGCACACATGAGCTTTTTAAAAAAAAAAAACAAACCAAATTCAAGTTCGAAAATGGGACCAATCGGGCAACTTCTTCGCAGGGTTGCCTTACAAATCTTTCGTTTATGACAATATATTTAGACATTGCCTGAGAAATGGTCTACGTAGAGAGCTGAAATTAGGCAGATGGTGTTTTCATATCAATAGTAAATAAAATTTAAAAAATGGACTAAATGAGGCAACCCCTTCTTGGTGTTGCTATATACAAATTTAGGTCTTTTACGTATACATACTGTGGAAATGATCAGTCCTAAAGGTTTTTGTTGTAGTGATCGTCAGAATATGAAATCCCAGGAATCTGCTCAATAATTTTTACTGTCCGACGAATTGTACTGGAAATATAAGGGACCACTTCAAAAATCAAACTTGCACAGATGGATAACAGGTCCTGAACACCATGATTCAAAATCTCATAGCAGATAGTGATCTAGCTAGCCTCAAGGTATATAGAAGACAAGGTATTCTCATTAAAATATTGACACATTGCAGCTGATAGCCTGTGACGTAAATCTGTGACTACTGTATATACATTTTTATAGGAAAGACAAAGAGAAGAGAGAGAGTATTGTGTTCTCTTTTCCCTTACTTTCCTATACATTACACAATATTACGTCTCCGAAAATGCTCTTAATCGCTGTCTACTACGCCAAGCACCTAAGGAGTTTCTCAGCTGCTTCAAATGTAAACAAATCAAGCAAACGTACATACATTTTTCATAGGGTATCTCTTTTTTTAATATATTCTGTCCTACTTCAACAACCTCTAAGAAAAGCAACGCTCATGTACACGAACTTTATAGGTTGTTGCGAGCGTGGGCTTTGGTTCTTTATTTAAAACACAATATTAAAAATTTAATATACAAGTTCTTTATTTTACTCTAATCATACAAAATTCATAAACCCGCAATTAATGAACTCAACTTTAATTATCGCTAATACTGTACTTTCATTTATCGCAATCCAATTACAACACTTTCGCTTCTTTATTACTTTCGCTTGTTAACACTGCAACGTCTAAGACAAAACTCTTTTTTTTTATGGTGACAATTGTTATATTTATACCCTAGAAACTCTCCAAATTATTTATTCTGGAGTGTTCTATTCCAGAACCTTCTTGACTATTCTATTCATTTTATTCCTGAACCTTCCCGAAGATTCCATCATCGACTTTCCGAACCTGAAGTTGTTTACTCTCCATTGCCAGTAGATGTCTCCACTTATCTCTTTCTCTATCTCTGTCTATCAACACTTCCTGATTTCTCTATATTCTAAGCTATTATCCACGAATCGCTCATTCACTGATATTATAAATGTGTATGGACCGCACTTATCTTATCAAAATTCAAACATTTTAGAAGCATATAAAATAAACCCGAGAACACATTTTCTTCCTATTCTTTTCCATCAGTTCCTTTTTCATGGCTGGCAAAATAATTTCTCAAATTACGACGTTGACGTTTTCATATTATTTTTCATAGACGACCAAAATACTTACATCATTTCATAAACAAAATTTTCCATTTTATCATACTCTCTTAACATCGTTGATACCTTGTTAGGAAGTCTGCCTGGCTTCCAGTTGTGGAAAGCGCGGCGGGACGGCCGCGAAGGCTGATAAAAATAGGTTGAAAAACGTGATTTCATAAAAGCAGATTTGTGGTGCGGCAGCAAAGAATTATATTTTATGATCAATGGTAAAAATAAGTAAAAAACGAGTTTTCAAATAAAACAAACAACAACAAAATAAACTTTTCTTCACACACAGAGGTGGACTCAGATTTTTTGATTGGGACATTTCTCTTGAATATTCTTTCTCTTCATGAATCAAATCACTTTTTACCTCTGATTGATCACACTGAAATATATCGGTGATTGTCAGCGAATAAAATCTAAGTCCACCTCTGTGTGTGAAGAAAAGTTTATTTTCTACTTTTTCATGCGACTTGGCCTCAGTTTTGTTTGAAAACTCGTTTTTTACTTATTTTATTTTCTGCCTTTTTCACGTTAACTAAATTGTTATTACGTGCTGCATGGAGATATTTTAAAACAATTTTATGACGGCTGAAAAGACACTGATTTATCAGTTTTTGCAAAAATTTATTCGAGTATCAAATCGTTGAAGTACTGCAACGGTTTTCTGAAATTGAAATTATGTTTTAAACAGCGCTTTTTAGCTGTATTTCAACTTGATTCCATATAACATGAATTTTCCCGATTTTCCATGTGTTCCACAGACTTTTCCTATTACTATGAATTTTTTTTTTAAATTTACATGAATTTTCCTCGATTTTTCATGCAAGTTTTCATGACTGTTGAAGAAAAAGTATTGATGCCAGTAGGACGGAAAAAAAAATGATTCCGCATAGCTTTTAAAACTTTTTGTCGGAAAATTTTCCGGAAAAGTCGGAAAATTCCGGAAATTTTCCAGAAAAATTGCAAAATTCTGCATTTTTCCTGGAACAGATTTATCACCAATCATATCGATGATTTTCCCGCTTTTCCGGGTTTTCCATGGAGTTTTCCACAAAACCAACTTTATGCAACTCATTTCGCTCTACAACTTTGTCTTAGGTTGCAAAACGCTCAAACGCTTCCTTGGTCGGAAAAATTCCGGAAAAGCATTTTACATGAATTTTCCTCGATTTTTTCTGCAAGTTTTCACCATTGTCGGAGAGAAAGTAATGATGCCATTTGATAGGGAACTTGATCCTGCATAATTTAGAAAACTTTTTCCGGAAATTTTTTCGGAATAATCGGAAAACTGCATTTTTCCTGAAACGGATTTATCACTAATCAAATTTGTACCAAATTTTCCAATGATTTTTCCCGATTTTCCGGGTTTTCCATGGAAATTTCCGGTTCAAATTTTTATAGATTCAATTGTCACGCGACGTGAACCTGTGTACCAAATTTCAGCTCGCTGTGATGACGAAAAGTGGGTCTACGAGAGTGTCGAAAATAGTAAAAAAGAAATATATAAATAAATACACAGACAGACAAATTCGCGTACGAGTTAAGGGACGAGCTGGCCTCAAAAATGGAAGGCAATCTGGTTGGAGGCATAGTGATGGCAGAAAAATGTGTATAACTTAAGATAACTTAAGAACGCTTTCACTTAAGGTGCTGAAACTTTGCAATTGGGCTTCTTTAAAAAAAAAAAAAAAAGTAAATTGAAGTTCGAAATGGTATCAATCGAGTAATTAGGGTAGGGTTGCCATATAAAAATTTCGTTTTTCACTATATATTTGCACACTGCCGGAGGGCTGAAATTTGGTACATAGTGTTTTCATAGCAATAGTAAATACTAATTCAAAAATGGACTAAATCGGGCAACCCTTTCATGATGTTGCCAAGCAAAACAAATAGAAAACTTTGTTTATGAAATGACGTAAGTGTTTTGGTCGCCAGTTCTTAGACTATCAGATTTATAATTTTTAAAAATAGATATCATATTTTGCATTCTGTCTCTTTCCCCCTTTTATGACTTCAATAAAACCTTGTGCCATATGAAAAAGAAAATAAACAAGTTACGTCATCATTCCAACGTGCATAATCGATGAAAGTGACCTTATCCGTCATCGGCCCAAAAGATCGGCAGAAAATATCGCAGCTGTGAGGGACAGTGTGGCAGCACGACCAAGCACCTCCATTCAACATCGTGTCTAGGAACTAAACCTTCATCGCAGCACTCTTCAACGGATTTTGAGAAAACATTTACACCTTCATGCTTACAAAATCCAACTGACTCAACAGCTGCAGCCTGACGATCATAGACAACGCAGTAACTTTACCAACTGGATCTTGGAACAACTGTAAATTAACGATGAATTTCCCAACAAAATCATCTTTAGTGACGAGGCTTATTTCCACTTCAACGGCTTCCTTAACAAACAGAATTCTCGGATCTGGAGAGATGAAAATCCACATGTCATTCAAGAGCTTCCGTTACATCCTCAAAAAGTGATGTTTGTGGGCAGGAGGGATAATTGGACCGTACTTTTTAAAAATGGTGAAGGTGCCACCGTGACTGTCGACGGCAGTCGTTACCGGGGCATTGATTTAAATGAGATGTGGTTTCAACAGGATGGCGCTACCTGTCATAACGCACGTGAAACAATGACTTTGTTACAAACCAAGTTTTCAGGTAGTGTCATCTCTCGTTTTGGAGACCAAAACGAACCGCCAAAATCTTGCGACTTAACTTGTTTGGACTATTTTCTCTGAGGTTTTTTGAGAAGTAAGGTCTATGCGAACCACCCTGAGCCAACTGAAGAACTCAAAGAAGAAACTGCACGTTAAATTCGTCAGATTCAGCAGTCCTTACTGTAAAATTTCGCCAAAAGAGTGCATTCCTGCCAACAGAGCAACGGTGGCCATTTAACCGATATTTTGTTTCATGTGTAAAGGTCATCACTACCTTCTTACATATGTAGAAAAAATGTAAATAAAATATTAAATAAATATATTTTTTTAAATTTTTTAAATTCAAGTTCTTACTGAGACACCCGTTAGATCTATGTACGTCAGTGGGCTAAAAGTTGGCTTTTTCCTATTATTATATTGGGGCTTCCTCTTTGTTTATTTTATTAATTCTTTTTTGTTACTTTGTTGACTTATTTCCGTTCCGTCTTTGGAATTGCTGATTAGCATAGTTTTAAAAAACAAATATTATCGCTCTAATATCATTTAGAGGCGGTATACCCTCAAATTTATGAAATGTCACTTATTAATTCTTATCAACTTCACTAACCGAAAACCTATAGTACCTATATGCGCTTTCTTCCGCTACTTATAAAAAAAAACACATATTTGATTCTATAATTTTCGCATTTGTGCAAGTAATTCTTTCAGTAAACAATATCCCCTAATTTAGCGTTATAAAGAAGACCTCCCTACAGTCTCATCTATTTCGAATGGTTTTAAATGAATCTGCTACAAACTTAACAAACGCATCGCACATAATTTCTTCCTCTTCTAACAAAATTACAAAGTATTCGAAAACAGAATTTTTATACTTAAATATGATGTCGACGATATTCATAGCACAGGAAAATTAGAAGTGTATTCAGGCGGCTCTTCCTAATTTGTATTTGAAAGAATTTCTAGTCATATATATGTGCGTGGAGCACAGTGATGGTAAAATGGGACAAGAAGTTAGTATGGAAACACGATTCCTTCGAATTCAAGAGCTATTGTCAACAATAACGTAGCCAAACGAGAAACACACCCGCAATGCCCTTTCATACAAATCATACTATATTTTTCTTTTCTCTCCTGACGGAGACACGTACTCCCCGTATACGATACGACGAAGACCTGAACTGAGACGAGAAATGGGCTTTTGATAAAAGGAAAGTATAGAGAAGGAGCAGCAACAGTGCGCGACAACCAAACCACCATATATATACACAGTTTTCCTTTTCTTTGCTGCCTTGCTTGGCCTGGCCTGGCATGGATGACTCTGTGGAGCAGTCATCAAAAAATTTCCACAAATGGGGAAAATGAAAAAAGAAAAAAAATATGAAAAAAAAAAACGACGATGAGAACAGAGAAAAGCATAGCAGAGTCACCTATAGTTACGATTCGAAATTAACGCTATTCATGATGATTTTGAAAAGGAGATGCCATTGTGGCAACAATTTAGCTCTCATTCATAACAATTTCAAAAGCTCGCGCGCGCTTTTCCATTCGGTTTTGGATGAGGTGGGAGGGATGAGAGTTGTTGGAAAGGAATCACCCACCACCACAACCATCACCAAGCATTACTTTACTTTACTAGCACTTCCTAGCACTGCACATATAGAAAAGTATTCTATATTTCTATGATGCTGCTACTATATCCTAGATGTGAATGCTTTCGGTACTACCATAAGAGGACAGTAGAAGGTTCGTCCTTGTTGATGGCTGATGTTGACTTTGCCTGCTTTTACATTCGTTTTTACATTTTTTGTGTATAACGGAAAATTATATTTCAATTGCAATAGGAAAATACTGGTTCGATAAAATTATGCAGTTCCTGTTCGTTACATTTTCTTCTTTCAATTCAATAGAGAGGATAGAATTAGCGAATTATATAGAAATACATATTTACAACTACACATACACAAACATACATGATATATGAATATTTCATTTTTTTTAATGACAAATTTTAAGTCTACGAAAAGGCTACTTTTGAGATCATTAAATCAACAATTTTCAAGTCTATTTTAAAAGCAAATCTGGACGTGGCCATGAACCTAATAAAATCATTTGTTGAAAGTTTTCCTATTGTGTACAGAGAAAAATCAGTCACATATAAATAATACGGCTACACCGGGCTACACTATCTTGTTTTTTGAAAACCCTGGGCTTACATGGGGTTACACCAACGCGTTCGATGAAAACCCAGTGTTTCTCATTTCGTGATCCGAACTAACACTAAAAATTTCTTCGGGTAAATGTTTGACATTTGTCATTTGAACTTTCACTTGAAATTTGTTTGTGATTGCAGTCTATTGCGGTATATAAAAATACTTCTTACGCAAAAATTAGAACGGAAAAATACAAAAATAGCTAAGACAGTTGTTAATGACACAAGTGAAATAATTTCAAAATAAAACAAAACCAAATTTCGTCACTGATATATGCCTGTTTGTTACATTATATTCTAATAATAAAGTAACTATTAAATCTGTAGAAGGCCCAACATGTATTAAAGATGATCATGCATACGATAATGGAAAAAGATATGGTGAAAGTAAATTAAAAATAAAGGTGGAAAATGTATGAAAAGTGCTGTATTGAACAAACCTATGTATTAGATGTATCTGAATACAGATATGGTACTCCTGGCTTTGTATCCTATCCACATTTTTATCTACCAGAGAAGAGTTTTATACCCTAACACACATCACGATCTAATAAATCATTAATACTAACTATTCATTAAGATGCCATGTGTCACATAGTATACGTCATTATGGCTCTGCGTCCTGACTTTTCGCTTTTGGCACATTGGCGGTTCAGTGTAGCCAGTAACACCTATAAAATCAGTTCGATTATTTGGTAAAGAGCAAAATTAAATATTCGGTTCGCCTGCAGTGGCTTTAGCGGTGGGCTCTTCAGGGAAACTAAAACGGGGCAGTCGATTCGTTCAAACCATTCAAGTCTCCGGGTAAGGACGACATTTTTCCAGCCTTTCTTTAAAACTCGGGTGACTCTTTGATCAGCAATCTAAAACTTCTTTATAGGGCATGTATCAAAATGGGATACACACAGAAGCTGTGGCAAGAAGTACGCGTTGTGGTTATTCGCAAGGTAGGCCGGGTAAACTACTCAACTGCCATGGTATATAGGCCAATGAACTTGACTTCTTTCCTACTCAAAATACTAGAACGCACCTGCGACTGGGAAATGAGGTGCTCCCATTTCCCAAAAACAGATAGTCACAACACCAGCACACATACTTAAGGGGAAGGTCTGTTGACATGGCCCTCCACGAGGTTATCTACTCAATCGAAAAGGGCTTCCTCTTTAAATAATCTACGCTACATAGCTGTTTTCATCGATTTAGTAGGTGCATTTAATAATGTTCCTCTGCATGAGTTCACTGAAACGCTAACAAAACATGGAGTGAATCAGTCCCTAAAACACTGGATCGCATACATGTTGAACAATAGAACTGTCTTTGCAGATCTGGGCGGGGTAACCAGAGTAAAAAGAGTCCAGAGAGGCACCCCTCAAGCCGGTATTCTATCACCTTTGTTGTGGATGCTCATTATGGATGAGCTTCTGCTTATACTCACCTGGATGGGATACAAAGCCATATGTTATGCAGACGACCTGGTGATCCTAGTCACCGGTAACAACGAATCTGAACTCTGTGGACTGATGCAGAATGTAATCCATTGAAAACCGATTTATGCCTTTTCACCAAGAAAAGGAACATTCCCATATTGAATCTGCCTTTTTCGGCTCCGCACGTTTGCAACTGAAGGACAGGTAGGTATTATATTAGGCAGAAAATTCAGTTTGAAGCCACACCTTGAGAACAGAGTGAATAAAGCTCTTAGACCCTTCGCGATGTGCCGCAGATCTATAGGGAAACAGTGGGGGCTTAAGCCGCGAATGATCCTATGGATCTACACTAGCGTTATCCAACCCATGTTAACCTACGGCTCTGTGGTGTGGTGGAAGGGAATGGAGTTCGCCAATCATCGCAAGATAATGGAGAAATCCAAAGATTGTGCCTACTTAGTTAGTGTAAGTATCGCTCTCAAATCAACCAGCTCTGGGGCTCTTGATGTTATCCTCAACGTACAACCCATGCATGTGCATGTCAAGAAGTGTGCGTCAATTGCTGCGCTATGGCTACAACTTAGTCAGAGCTAGAGTCATACAGGTATGAGAATCCCATATGAAACCATCTTTGAATTCGTGCAGTCCATCGTACCTGAAGTTGCTGAGAAGCAGTTTTAAAACAAAAATTCCAGATAGGGCAGAATGGGTATCACATTCATCATATCATATATACAGACGGCTCCAAATCGGAAGAAAATACCGGAGCAGGCGTTTTCTGCGAGGAGCCTCATGTAGAAATTTCCATAAACCTTGAAAGACATGTCATGGTTTTCCAGGCGAAAGTCAAGGCCATCCTTGAAGCGGGAAGGCATCTCTTTAACTCAGACTGAGGAAAGGAAATTGCAATCTGCTCGAACAGCCAGGCAGCTATCAAAGCCTTGTCAAAACCCTCTACAAACCCTAAATTTGTATTGGAATGTAAATCCACCCTGAACTCCCTTTCTCGAAACAAGAGGGTACTGGTGCTTTGCGTGCCAGGTCATAGCGACATTAGCGGAAATTAAAAGACGTTCTCCTCCATAATTGGGATCATACCAAATCACCTTATCTCTAATATTTCGGCCTGTGCCGACCGCCAACACAGTCGCTTTTGGTTAGATGATCCCTCAGGTAGAACTACAAAGGAGCTGTGGGCAGACCTAGCCCAAAAGAAACAAAAAAACTACTGGGATTAAATAAGCCAACCTTGATAACCTTGATGTCAGTTCTCACTGGGCATTCTCGTCTCAGAGATCAGCTACACAGGATGGGACTTGATGCTGACCTACATACAGGGATGCGGAGAGTAACCCGATACAGTGACTCACACCCTTTAACACTGTCCGGCTCTCTCGGAAAAGCGGTACAGATTCCTTGGCTCACACCTCCTTTCTCGAGCTGCACGAAGCAGGCAAGGACGGCTGGGAGCCAATACTTAAATTCGTAAGAGCGTCCGATTGGGAGTTATGACAGGGGCAGGAGCTGGATTATGCGCTCCATTGCTACCGTTGGTGTTGTACGAAGAGCACCTGTAGCACCTAGACAGGCAGCTCTCTGTATTTTTGTGAGACTCTTCAGGTGAGTCGCTTTCTCTAAAGCATCCCACCACATCAAGATTCGATAGTTGAGGATAGGCCAGCGGTGTACATCCAGTGCTCGATGCGAGGATGAGTACCCCATCTTTTGCCAAAAGTTTTCTTACAGGTATACAGTGCAATGGCCGCGCGCTCATTCATATTTTTCCTCCAATTTAACTTGGAGTCTAGTAACAGTCCTAGGTATATGGCTCTAGTTCTAAATTCAAGGGTAATGCTCCTCAGTTTTGGGGGCGCGATAGTCGGAATAACTCTCCTTCGTGTAAAGACGACTAATTCGGTCTATATGACTTTTGATATATCTTCATATATTTGTATATATCAAACTCAAAAAAAAAAACAGTTTCACTTGTAACATGTACTATGTTAATTATCCTTATAAAGGATGAAGGATTATCTTTGGACCCAGTGCTTAAGTTTAATCCGATATTCGCGAAAGGACTTCTGAGCTCTTAAGTCACTACACTTCCTTGGGAAAGGAAAAATTGTCAAACGTAAATTTGACAAGGATGCAGTGATTTTAGGGAAATGAGTTTCAAGGAAAGAGGCAACTCTAAGAGATATTCGAAGTTTTTTTCGATTGACAGGATTCTTCCGCAAAAATATTCATAACTACGCTATGATAGCCAAACCACTAACAGATTTGACAAAGAAAGACATACCATTTTCCTTCAGTGAGAGGGAAATGTTTGGCTTTAACCAGCTAAAGGAATGCTTGTCTCAGGATCCAGTTCTAAAGTTGTTTGACCCAAAGCTAGAAACCGAGTTGCATACGGACGCTAGCAAATCAGGATTTGGAGTCGTTCTTCTGCAAAGGCATAGTGATGATGGAAAATCTCACCCGACATTTTTTTTAAGTTTTAAGGCTACGAAATGCGAGGAAAACTACGGAAGTGCTGGACATAATAAAAGCACTGTCAAGACTTCGATGTTATTTGTTAGGACTAAAATTCAAGATCTTCACAGACTGCAAGGCATTTCAGCTTACGATGACGAAGAAGAAGCTCTGTAGTCGCGTGGCTAGATGGTCAGTTTTTCTTTAAGAATATGATTCGTCGATACACCACCGCTCAGGAACATCTATGCGACATGTCGACGCTCTTAGTCGATATCCAAGAGAGAGACGAGACCTGTCGGTTAATTACGAACTTACTAAGTTTCGATAAATACGAAGACTTCATCTTAAGATTCTATACAAGTTTGAAAAGGGGTCTTATTTATTAGTGCTATCTAAGAGTATGCAAGAGGAAATAATAAAATCAGTTCATGACAAAGGTCATATCAATGCACGAAAGGTAGAAGCAACTATTCGCCAGGATTACCTCGTACCTAGTTTAGCAAAAAGAGTCGAACGAGTCATATCAAATTGTATTCCGTGTATCCTGATTTCAAGAAAGGCAGGCAAACAAGAAGGAGTCCTAAACCCTATTGAGAAGATAGATATACCTTATACATACCTACCACTTGGATCACCTTGGACCCTTAGCATCAACGGCAAAGAACTACAAATATCTCTTAGTTGTTATATGGATGCTTACACCAAGTACAGATGGATCTACCCTGTGAAGGATACATCATCATTTGAAGTTTTAAAATGACTAGAGTTACAGAGCGAAGTTTTTGGTAACCCATGGAGAGTGGTAACAGATTGGGGTACAGCATTCACATCAGGTGCGTTTAGAGTGCATAGAACACAGGATAAATCACGTTTTGATGACTATGGGAGTACCAAGGAGAAACGGGCAGGTTGAAAGGTTAAATCGAGTTATATTGGCTGTACTAGCAAAAATACCAGAGCCTGAGAAATGGTATAAGCACGTGCCAAAATTACAGCGATATTTAAACTCTACCAAGACGAGATCCACAAACAAAACACCGTTCGAGTTATTAATTGGGGTTCCTATGAGGAATTCGGAGGATCTGGAGTTATCACAGCTTATAAAAGATGCTATTATAGAAAACTTCGAGGATCAAAGACGAGAGATGCGAAGCAGTGCCAAGGAATATAGCTCGCATTCAAGACGAAAACCGGAAATACTCACTACATAAACGATAAATGGCGCATAAATATAAGCTACGCGACTTGGTGGCGATTAAGAAAACGCAGTTTAGCCCAGGGGCTAAGCTTTATCCTAAATTTATGGGCCCGTACGAAGTTGTAAAAGTGAAAGGCAACGATAGATACGACCTTAAAAGGGTAGATAATTCCGATGGACCAAGCGCGACGACTTCCGCTGCTGACAATATGAATCTATGGTGCAACTTTGAGGAGGATGAATCATCTGAGGCAGATGATGAGCAGGATGGCCAAATGTAGGATCCAAAACTAAAATCCATGCATAATATTTATCCAACTTACACAAAATACGGCCAGTTATAATCATGAATATAGTAGATCATGCGATGACAGAACGCAAAAGAATACATGCCGACAAAATCCAGCGCTGATAACAGATCAATGTGATAGTGAAGAGCACTTCCCGTTACGTAGTCATCGAGCGAGCAGATCGAATTTTGTTAAGCAGAAACGAAACTTTATATTTGCATAATAGTTACCTAGTTTTAGAGACTTTTGTTGTTTAACTTAAACTAAATAAATTCCTTACAATAATATCTCGCGCTTTTTCCCTAAATAATCAAAATCCCACATATATATTTAAAATTTAAAAAATAGCTCCAACGAAACTTTAAGAAGTTCCATTTTCTCTTTTATACAGCTTCACCAGAACCAATTAGGGATTAAAAGAAAAAAAAATATATGGGGACTGTGTACTTATCCAGATATCCATTATCGTTGAAAGCAAATTTTCAGAAAAAGTAGCTTGATTAATTTTTCTCGGAAACTTCGAAGCTTCCCAAAGTAAATAATGTTCGTTTCAACCTTTCTGTGAAATTTCATCAAAATCCAAGGTAGTCCATTCGCAAATTTACACAGAATTGGTCGAGTTTCTGTGTAACGACCTTCTAGAATTATTTCCTTCGCGTATATACAAAATTACATACCTAGCAATATTCAGTTTTCTCTTCTTTATTCCATAATTATTGGACCGAATTTTACTAACTCGTGACGTCCCATGATTAAATAATAGTTACTCACAATTCCTTACCTATAACTAGAATGGAACTGCCAGCCCAAAAATGTCTAACCTCCCAAGCAAAAGTGAGAAATTACAAATGATAAAAATTAAAATATTCCGCAAAATCTACACACATCCTAATGCAGACAAGTAAAAAAGCTAGAATTGGTCTAAGACCAATTCTTATGATACCCTAGATGAATGCCCTTATGAAATTTCGTATTGTCACCCTTCTGTGCAAGTTTGATTTTTGAAGTGGTTTTTTGCATATATTTCTAGAATGGTTTGTCGGACAGAAAAAATTATTATAACCAATTTTATAGGATTTTGTATTCTGAAGAAGTTTTTAGTATAATAAAATATCTAGGACTGATCGTTTTCACAGTATATGTGTAAAAAACCTAAATTTTTATATGGCAACACCAAGAAGAAGTTGCCCGATTTAGTCTATTTTTGCAACTTTATTTGCTAGTAAAATGAAAACACCGAGTACCAAATTTCAGCTCCCTACGTTGACGCGTTCTCAGGCAGTGCCCAAATATATATTGGAAAACGACATTTTTGTATGGTAATCCCACGAAGGAGTTGCCCAATTTGTCTCATTTTCGAATTTAATTTTACTTTTTTTTTTTTTTTTTTAAGTCTGTGTACAAAATTTCAGCTTTCTAAGTATACGCGCTCTCGAGTTATCGTGCGGACAGACAGACGGACGGACATGCAAAAATCAAAAAACTTTTAATATTATGCGTGGGTGTCCAATCCATTTTATTATTATTTCGAGGTGTTGCAAACCGAATGACAAACTTAGTATACCCTATAGATTTCATCTAGGGTATAAAAATGGACGGCATACACTATCTGAGCATGCAGCCTACAGCCCGCAGAGCTTTCAAATCAAGTGAAAGCTTTCCAAAAGCACATTATTCCATTTGACGGTGATAAAACGAGTTAAAAACGCCAAATTGTATGCAAAATATACAGGGTTTCCGTATATGGTCTGGCACCCGAAGGCTACGGATAGGTTATGCTTAGGTGAGTGGGGGAATCGTAACGGTTTCCGAGATAACGGGACTATAAGATATTTGGGTATGTTTTTATAGATCGCCCTATAACTTCTGAACGTTACACCCTATGATGATGATTTAAGCTTTGGTAGATAGATAATCGTTGGACCTTTCCAATGGTCCTTCTTCCTCTCCGTTTTGAAGCTATGTCTGAACAAAATTAAAATTTTGGAATTTTTACTCTTTTTTTTATTCAACTACTACTTTTATCAAAAAAACACGTCATCAATATCAATTTTTCATATTGAATTTAAAAAGCCCAAAAGCTTAGCTTTAAAATGACCAATCACACTCTGTACCCAAAATGTAATCCTTTCTGCGTTTTTTTACCTCTTTTTCTTAAGCATCTCCAGCGAAAATGGCTGGTCATTTCCAAATGATAATTGCCTACTTTCTGGCTCTTATTGAATTTTTCAGAAAAAGCACAAAACCACAGAAAGGGTTACATTTTGGGTACAGAGTGTGGTAGGTCATTTTAAAGCTAAGCTTTTGGGCTTTTTAAATTCAATATGAAAAATTGGTATTGATGACGTGTTTTTTGATAAAAATAGTAGTTAAATAAAAAAAAACGAGTAAAAATTCTGAAATTTTAACTTTGTTGAGCCATAACCTCAAAACGGAAAGGTCCAACGATTATCTATCTACCAAAGTTTAAATCATCATCACAGGGTGTAATGTTCATACTCAAATATCTTAAAGTCCCGTTATATCGGAAACCGTTACAATTCCCCCCACCCCCCCTCACCCATTCAATTTTTTATTTGTCTAAGCATGACCTATCCGTAGCCTTCGGGGGCCAGACCATATACGGGACTCCCTCTATAAAAATAAGAAATTTTTTCTGTTAGCATGGTTAACATTATTGACTTGATTTCCTTTATCATTACAATAGACATTTTGAGTTTTTCAAAATAAACAGAATAAGGTTCAATTTTTGTTACAAATTGAATTTTGTTTTGTTCTGCGGGCACAAAAGAACACAGCTATTATATATTACGTGTCTTATTATTGCTTATAGTAGCTGTGTTCTTTTGTGTACATTGTTCTAGAACTACAATATACTGGAAAGAACAAATTGTTCTGTCGATTGAAGCGAACTATTTGTATTGTTCGCTTCATTTAAATTTCTCTATGAAAATGTATGAGAGTTCTTTTGTGTATTTATTGTTCTTCTCTGTTCTGCGGACACAAAAGAATACAGCTAGTATATATTTTTGTTGCCATTCCTAAGTTTGAATTTCTTGACGACATACTCTGAATTTACCTTAGAAATTGACTTTGTAGAACAAGTGAATCGAATTCTATATCTTTCTAGAATAAGTGGGTTGAATTTTATCTCCGTAGAATAAGTACGTTGAATTTTCTTTTTATTAATAATATAATCGGAATTATATACATATTTTAAGCTAGTTTATTAATTGCGAACTTTCCTAGTTATAGTTACTCATTAGTTAAATATAGTGTAATCAACTAACGTGAAATAAACCATTACATTTGAATTTTTAATCGGAGTGGGTTAGCTCGGATGAAATTATCAGGGTCTCCTAATATGTATGAAAAATTAATAACAACAATTTTTGAATGTTCTCTTTGTGCATAACACTTGTGACCTCCTTGAAGCAAGGCCCCCACCCAACATCATTAGTTGCATTGGCATGGCTTCGCCACTGTTTCAAACATATTCATATATATCGCCTATATGGATTGAATCTACTCTACGCACATGTAATTGTGACTTAAAAAATTGAACTGAATTAAATAATTAAAATATTAGCAATAATTTAATTCCATGCGAATTTTTTTGTTTTAAAATTATTTCGGACATATCAGCAAATGTTGAATAACAATTGTATTTACTATTTTGCTTATTCTGATAACTATTTATTTTTTATTAAGTAAATAGAAAGGGAAAGGATTGAGTTTTACTCTTTCGAGGTCCATATAGAGTCTAAAGGCAATTTATCAACCAATACTGCATTCAGCATTGAGAATTAAAAGACAAGTACTGAGGTACTGTCAGTACTGCCTGCTGTCTACATACTCATTCATTTGCTGTTCTGATGATATCACCCTGTACTGATGATCGAAACACACATTTCTTCATGCAATTCTAATTTGCGGCTTTAAGCTAACAGACTGATAGTACCTCGGTACTTGTTTTTTATTAAGTAAATAATAACACAAAAAGTCTTGTTGCTGTGGTAAAAACGTGAATTCACGCAATTGTTTAAATAATTACTTCCAAAATATTCGTTTAGAATATAATTACAAATAAACACACATTTTCTCGTTAAGTTAACATACATATGTATATGTAAGACAATTGCGCACATACTTATACATTCCTACCTGACGTACATAGATACGTACTACTCTCAGATGAATATTGTATAAAATAGTCTGATTTCGGGCGATATAAGCAGAGCTCCTTCCTCCTTATTACAGTGATCGTGTTCAGATTAAATATGAAATTCTTTATTATTCTATCATTGTCCGTACTGTTGGGTGTAAGTATTTTATATAAAGAAAATAGTATATTATATTGTAAAATAATTTTACTTTCAGTTTATCTATGCAGATGAGGATAGCTTAAAGCAAACAATTAAAAACGAAAATGAATTAATTGAAAATGTAAAAACCGAGTGGGAGAATGAAGATAAGAAATTGTTTGGTCCTGCTAAATCTAAAATTGATTCATTAAGTAAACCGCTTTTTGAAAAATTAAAGAGCCTTATTGGTGGAAAATTTAGAAACTCTAAAGCGCAACGTGTACTCAAGGATACCGAAGATTTTTATCAATTCAGCATCTTCAGAGCATTTGGAGAAATGGCTAAAATTATTAAAGCCAAGAGTGAAGTTTACACGTCTTATTTAAAATATGATGAATTTGTTAAAAATAATTTTGATAGAATCATTGATGAAACTGTTAAACTTAAGGTTGATAAACCAGCATGTAAACAAGAAGAAGCTTTTGCACAGTTCGTTACTAATGCTGAAAAAATTGTTAAAAGAATTTCAAAATGTGCGTTAGACAGTTTTTCGTCTATTTCGCTAGAACCGGAAGGTGTTAATGTAATTGTTTCAAGCATCGAAGATATTACCAAAAACATAGATTCGGAGGTAGACAAATGTAACAAAGATGATAAAATTTGCTTACTACGCATATTTTACAATTCAGCAAAAAGTTTGTCGATTCTATGGGTTAAAATTGATGACTTTTATTTCCCATATGTTGAACTTGCTACTAAAAAGCAAGACACTGTAAAATGTATATTTAATGAAATGGAATCTTTCTATGATAGCGTTAAGGATACTCATTTAAAATGTCACACTAAATAAAATTTGTACATATATATTTTTTTGTTTTTATAATTATGCATTGCAAGTTTTATTCCTATGAAATTGATTGTAAATGGTTGAATGATGTATATTCTTTTTAAGTTTTTTTTTTGTGAATTCCTAAAAGGCAATAGAAATTTTTTTTTGTCAAGAAATGATGTATAGATTCATCAGCTAGGCACTATGGATTTTCAAATGAAAGTTTGCCGATCCGTATCTCTTTCGTCAAGAGATCCATGTACAAAATTACCTAAGCAAATGACGAGTATTCATTAAATTTAAGTTAGCATATTTTGAATTTTTTTTGTGAAATATAATCTTAAAGTATACCCAAGTAATAGTATTTGTTTTGATCTTTCCATACACGATATTGTAGTACATATATGTCAAGGATCTATTCTTGGACCCTTGCTATTTACTCTATATATTAATGATTTTCGTAAATCGTCTGTAATATAAACTTGAAGTGCACCTAGAATTGTACATATGTAGGTTCAATGTAGCATTTGTCAAGAAGTAAATGAATTTCTCCATCTCAATCCCATATTCCATGAAGGACTCAAGGTATATGAAAGATAGAAAAAAAAATTAATGATCTTCCGAAAGTAATTAATGATGGAAATTTTTATTTTTATGATAAGACTCTACTTATCTTACTCTACAATTTAGGGTTATTAAAGATTGTGCTGCTTATTTTGACGTTGAATTAATATTGTTAAATAATGGAACAGTGCTTTTAGATTTCTCCCAAGCATTTGACAACATCAGTCATAGATGTCTTACGGTAAAACTTAAGGCCATATTACACTATGAGTGTTGCTCACGTGAGTTCTCTTATGAAATATACCTACGAAAAGTCATATGATGTCAAACTGACATGTGTACTTAGTGTACATCTTCACACCTTGCATACCAATAATCATATGAGTGAACTTCAACTGTCATGAAAGTAACAATGGAAAATTCGACAAAAGTTTTAATTTATACCTGCATTTTTGGAATAATTGGTATTATTCGTCAGCTATTTAAGAACCGAATTTAAAAAAACAAAAACGTCTTTGGTCTCGATGGTGGCTATTATACATATCGCCTTTAGAGCAAAAAAATTGTTCTGGCTCGTTTTATTACAATTATAAAAGCTTTAACAACATTATATTATTAGCTCTGGTAGATGCTGCTTACAATTTTCTGTACGTTAATGTGGAATGTAATGGCAGGACCAACGACGCTGGGGATTATAATAACTGCAACGATCCACAATTGAAGAAAAAGTATTTAATTATCGCTAAGTCGCGTGGAAAATGCCTTCGGTATTTTGGCGAACAAATTTCAAATACTTCAAAAAGAAATAAATTTATCTGTGGAGAAAGTAGAAGATCTAGTAATAGCTACTTCCATTTTGCACAACTATAAACGAAGAGAAGATGGAAGGTGATCGGGAGAATACTTCAAGTATAGGGCTTTCCAATAAGAGGTGTTATTTTAATTAGCCCGCTATTTCGGTAGATGTCACTTTTGCAGCTGTCATTTTTTAACATTTGACAAGTAGAAACTACGCCATTAATAAAAGTGGAACGATACATGATTCAACAACGCATTGAAATTATTAAAATTCACTATAAAAATGGTGAAAATGTGGCAGAGACGGTTCGTAAAACTCGAACATTTTTGGGTCGTCGTGAAGCACCTTGTCGGACCGCAATACAGAAATTGGTAGAAAAATTCGAGCTGTCGGGACAAGTTAGTGATGTGAAGAATAAAATCCGTGCACGTCGCTCAAGAACAGCCGAGAATATTGCTGCTGTAGCCGAAAGTGTTGAAGAAAACCCAGGTTTGTCCATTCCTCGCCGTTCTTTGGAATTAGGCATTCCACAAACGTCATTACACCGTATTTTGCATAAAGATTTGGGTCGTAAGGCTTATAAAGTTCAGTTAACACAAGAACTCAAGCCGGCCGATCATCAACAACGTCGAGTCTTTGCTGATTGGGTCCTTGAAATGCATGAAAATGAACCGGAATTCCATCGAAAACTCATCTTGAGTGATGAGGCCCATTTCCACCTCGATGGCTTCGGCAACAAGCAAAATTGTCGCATCTGGGGCTCGGAAAACCCAAGAGTTATTGTTGAAAAGCCTCTCTATCCTCAACGTGTGACTGTTTGGTGCGGTTTATGGTTCCGCGGGGTCATTGGACCTTACTTTTTCGAAAATGAGGCTGGAGCAACAGTTACGGTGAATGGATTGCGCTATCGACAGATGATTAATGATTTTTTATGGCCGGAATTGGATGGTATTGATCTGGACAACGTTTACTTTCAACAAGACGGCGCTACGTGCCATACAAGCAACGAAACCATTGATCTTTTACGGGAAAAGTTTCCGGACCGTGTTATCTCTCGAACAGGTGATCACAATTGGCTTAACACCTTGCCACGTGAAAGAGAAGGTCTACGCCAACAGCCCAGCGTCGATTCAAGCCCTCAAAGATGGAATTCGTGAGGTTATCGAGGACATAGGGCAGCCACTTTGCGATTTGGTTATGGAAAATTTCATGAAAAGGATATGGTCCTGTAGGCGTGGTCGTGGTGGTCATTTGGCTAATGTTATTTTCCATTACTAACGGCATACCTTCCTCTTTATAATGAAATAAAGATCCGATCATTTATCTCAGAAAATGGCATTTTTCTTGGAATATCAAAATAACACCTCTTATTGGAAAACCCTTTATATTATTTCAACAAGGAAACTGGAGAAATAATGTTTTCTTAACAAAAACTAAAAAGAGCTTGTAATGAGAGGCAATATACTCTTAAGACTGTTTCATAAAAGGCATTGTTTCTGGCATGTTTATTGGAATAGAAACTATTAGCAGCATAAAGCAGCATAAAGCTACCATAACTCAGTCAACATCTTTGGTCCATTCAACCATTTCGATAGACTCTATGTTCTTATTAAATTATAAAAATATCTTGTTTCCCATACTCATTCTCACTCAACTCACTGCAAATTGGAACCGTTTCTATTTTACTGAAACTCATGTGAGTTCAGAAAATGACACTCACATGAGTTAATTTTTCGTGTTTACATTTTGATATCTGTCTTTTTAGAGAACTCATGTGAGAACTCACGTGAACAACACTCATAGTGTAATATGGCCTTTACTATAGGTACAAAGTTTAGGCTCTCAACATTCTCGATCTTGATCGAGATATCAAATCAGAAATAAAGACTCTGTGCACACTACTTTCGTCTTTGGTCCTCCTTTCTGCTTTTGCTGTCAGAGGTTAATAATATATCATTAGATATCAGCTTTACAGCTTGCAATAATGAAGCAATACCTATTTATATTCAATCTTGCGAAAAATAATATTTAATCAATTCATACGTTCACAGGGGCATCGTTTTTTACATGCAAGAGAACTTCATATAATATTTAATTGCCTTACAATACAGGGTGTTTCCTCCATGGTGGTCAGTAGAGGGTCAGGAGGTGATACTACTCACCTAGACAGACAAAAATTGCACGTCGGGGGGGGGGGGGGGGGGTATTTTAACCGTTTCCGAGTTACAGGATGATTAAGAAAACAAGTTAGCTTTTCACAAAACACACTGGACACACTGGATCTTAAAAAGTACAGGGCGTACGGTGACGGTTAAGATAGCACATAGGGTGTAGTAGATCAAATTAAAAAGGAAAGTCTACAGTTTACAGGTAGTTAACATACCTTTTTGCAAAAACAATAGAAGTCAAGTAAAATAAAACTAAGAAAATCCGAAATTTTTAGTTTAGACCACAATAACTTCTGAGATGAGAAGGGTATTGGGCAGTTGTTGAAAAGGCCAAGAAGTTCTGCATACAATGAGCTCTTAACTGTGACCGTATACACTGTACTTTTTAAGATGCAGGGTGCTTTGTGAAAAACTAGCTTCTTTCATTAATCACCCTGTAACTCGGAAACGGTTGATGTGCCCCACCCTGCCATAAAAATTCTTTTTTATCTAGGTGAGTACTATAGCCTCCTGCTGTACTGACCACTATGGAAAGAACACCCTGTATGTCAGATACAGGGTGGTCTCTGTGACCCAGCGGTAATCGCGCTAGTCTACCATCCCCGGGGTCATGAGGGGTAATCACTTCTTTAACTTGGTCTTGCGTTCTTTCATACATAGTCACTTTCTTTCAGCGTCAACTCAAAGCAACTGGGAAACCAATCGACAGACTTTCCAAAATGGTGTGTTTTTCATAATATGCAACAGATGGCAGCCATCTTACGCGAACTATTGCGAGCAAATCATTTGATATAGCGAAAATATACGAGCCAAGAAACTGAAGCTCGAGAAAATAATCTGGTGGTTCTATGGTCCCAAGTGTAGGGGAGGAAATACCAGACACAGAATAGATATAAGGAAACGGAGACAGCTTGCGGGGAGGAAATTAAGTTGCATATTTTATTCTTAATCACTGTTTCGTTGTAGTATTGGTAAGATAAGATAAGATAATGTTGCGAGCGTGGCCTTTTGGTTCGTTATTTAAAACACAATATTAAATATGTAAAATACAAGTTCTTTATTTCACTCTAATTTTATATTATTCACAAACTTTCAAATAATCAACTCAACTTTAATTATCGCTTAATACTGTACTTTCAATTATCGCAATCTAATTACAACACTTTCGCACGTATATTACTTTCGCTTGTTAACCTAAGACAAGACTCTTTTTTGGCGGTGACAACTGTTATATTTATACCCTAGAAACTCTCCAGATTATTCTGGAGTATTCTATTCCAGAACCTTCTTGACTCTTCTATTCACTCTATTCCTGAACCTTCCCGAAGATTCCGTCATCTATTCTCCGAACCTGAAGTTGTTTACTCTCCATTGCCAGTAGATGTCACCAGTTGTATCTTTCTATTGCACGTAACAATAATTATTTATTAGTACAAATAATACTTTTATAAACATAGTTCCTAAGTTACATACCAAATCCTTAAATACCTCTATCCTTTACATATTGCACACATTTTCTCTTAAAAATCTTAAAATTACTTTCACTTTTTATATCTAATGGTAAATCGTTAAATTTTTTAAATCGTTTATATATTAGTGAATTTTGTGTCCTATTTCTATTAAATAAGCCTAATCGAATATTCACATCTGCTCCTGTCAAGTTATACGGCTGAACATCGATACCATCCTAATTATCTTCTGTAGATATATCGGTAGATATCCCTTTCTAATTTTAAAAATGAAGAGAAGTACATTACGATGTATTCTTTGGCTGCACCTCATCCATTTTAAGTCTTTTAGCATCATTCTTATTGGCGCGCATCTATTACATCTTAGTATTATGCGCATAGCTCTATTTTAAAGTTTTTGAATTCGTTTTAACTTTGTCTTTGTACACAGAAATAGTATTGAAGAGCAATACTCAAAATGAAGTTTTATTAAAACATTATATATTTAAATTGCTTCGCATTCTTCTAAAATAGGCGACTTTTTTTCCAGTTTTTTTACAAATATAATCAATATGTCCATTAAAGCTTAATTTGTTGTCAATAATAATCCCCAGATACTTAATTTCACTCACGCACTCAATTTTTTCATTATCAATCTCTAAGTCATCATTATACGTACTAATTATGGCCATAAATTTAGTTTTTTTAACATTTAATTTCAGTTTATTCTTTCTTAGCCATTCACTTAATTCATTTAAATCCATTATTAAATCGTTACTGATTCTTTCTACATCTTTACCAGTTACAAACACCAACGAATCATCAGCAAAAAGTCTAATTTTTGAATGCCTCAACGCACTCTTAATGTCGTTTATATACAGGGTGTCCCATACGTACCGCATTTTCTTTATACCCCGGATTACTCACTCAATTTCCAGAAATAAATTGTATGGTAGGAGAGCCGGAAAATGTACGGTGTGGGCGGTAGGGGGGTTTACGATTTTTAGTACTGTTTCCACTTTACACCTTGTAAATTTCTTGATATACACCCTATCAAGGCGAGATTTATCTCAGGTGATAGCAAACCATCTAAGCTTTGCAATGAATGTCCAAGCAGCCCTACTGTCAATCTTAAGTTGTAGTACGTCAAGGTCCAAAAATTGGAAAAATCATCCTATTTTTTTCAAATATTAACGATTATCCCGTCAAAATACATGATAAATATACAGTTTATTTACAAGATTTAGAAATCCCGGAATGTTATCTTTAATTTGACTATGCACACGTACCTACCTAAATGCAACCGTTTTTGAGATATTCCCGTTTCTATGTTTCATAAATTCATGAATTTTTTGCTAATTTGCGTGGAATTGCATAAATTAGACGCGATTTCTATTGTTATTATCAAAATTAATGAAATTCATCATAAAAACGGGAATATCTCAAAAACGGTAGCATTTAGGGGTACATATGCAGGATCAAATGAAAGGTAATATTCGGAGGTTTCGAAATCGTGCAAGAAATTGCTATCCTTATCTTGCCTTTTAGCGGGAAAATCGTTGAAATTGAAAAACAAATTGCAAGATTTTCTAATTTTTTGATTTTGACGTCCTATAACTGCCGACGGAAAAGGAATAGGGAGGTGGTTGGACATTTGTTGGAAACCGTAGAGGGTTTACTATCACCTAAGATGCAAGTCACCTTCATAGGGAGTATAACAAGAAAGTTACATGAAAGTTACATGATATTAGGATAGAAAGAACAAAAATCACAAAACCCCCCTATCGCCCTCACCGTGCATTATCCGACTCTCCTCCCATACAACTTTTCTCTCGAAATTGAGTGAGGAATCCGGTGTATAAAGGAAATGCGGTACGTATGGGACACCCTGTATATCAAAAACAATAAAGTATCCAGGACTGATCCTTGTGGTACTCCCAATTTTATTTCAACTGCTTCGGAAAGCATGTCATTAACTCTTGTTCTCTATCTTCTTGCCTCTAAATAGTTCTGAAACCAACTGTACTCCTTGCCCTGTATACCATATATTTGAAGCTTTAATGTAGCTTTTTGATAAGCATTAATCTTATGTTCTCTTAATATTGCTAATTCTCTATTATACCACCTATTTATCATACTTACACACTTCTTTTCCATTAGCTTTGATATTACCTCTTTCATCTTGGCATCAAATGCTTTCAGCTGACATTTCCATATTAATTTCACTAATCGCACAATTAAATTTCGTTTTATCATAGCGCATAACTTCAATCCATTTCTCTACTCTAGATACATTGACTTCACTATATTCAATATTAATTTCTAATGACTCGTGATCACTAATTTTTTAAATATTATTCACTTTCACGCTTAAATTATTCATAGCAGTAATTACATAATCAATAATAGTTTTAGTCGTTGCCGTAACTCTTGTAAATTCATTAACTTTTTGTTTACAGCTGTTATCGTTTATTATTCGTTGCACTTCTCGTTTGTATGGATTGCCAGTACCCCAGTCTACATTTATTGATGAACTAGGTGACTTGAAATCTTGTACTACTTCATACTGCCACTCATTTCTTATATATAATATTAAGGGGATGAAGTTATGGAATTAAAACACTATATAGCCGTTATTAAAACTAAATGCACATTTTAAATATAAAACAATGCAAATTTTCAAAAATAAAAAATATGTTTCTTATTAGACCAATGGATTTACTTCTACTTTCCATCCCTAATATTTATACACACGCATAAAATTCTAATAAACTCTAGGCTTTTTGACCAATACAATTTCTTGGTTTAGCGCTAAAAGGAACATATGCATATGGATTTCTTTTTCTGTTGAATTTTCTAAAGTTCGACGTTCGGAAATAAATTTATCAGGATCTCTAAGCATCACATAAGTTCCAACTTTTTAATTTATTCCAGTTGGAATAATTCGCCATTTGAATATATAAAGCCGGGTGATTTTGTTAGATAATTGATTTAGAAAAAATACATATTTCATTTACTACGATCGATATCTTCTCTAAAAAGGCTTCCAATAATCGTTACTAGAGGATAATTTCTTAAACTTTATTTAATTACGAACTCCATATACATCAAATCTTACAAATTTCTATATCCAATAGATTTATTTTTGTCATCGCCAATTACTTGCGAATTTCTGTGAAAGGCTTTTCTTATACTTCATGATGACGTGATATACGATATAAAGTGAAAATCATTTCAGCGGTTGTGGTATGATGAGCCTCGAACATACAAATTCTTCTCGAATATCTGCATTTGATAGAGGCTTGCCTGAAGCAAGACATCCAAAAGTGCCATTTTTCTCTTACTTCCAAAATCTTCTTCAAATTTTATTTTTATATTTTTAGTAAAATAATACTAGTTTCTTGTTTATTAATTTATTATTCTTTTCTGCATTAAGTTTACCCGATTTTCCATTATTGTTATTTTTAGTTTTTACTGATTATTCCAAAGAATTTCTTCGTTTCTCAATAAGATCTTCTGTAAATGAATATAACTGGTTTGCTTGTTTGTTTTCCTTTTTCTAATGGTGCAGTCAAATTGAATATCCAATCATTTCGATGAAAAACATTTATAAATCTCTTTGCCATAATATTTGTTATTCTGTAAGAGATAAGAATAAAGATAAAGATCAAAATTTAGATATGCGCAAACATAGATACTAACTCATGAACAACACGAATGTGAATATTCTTCGTCTGTTTGGACATGAATATTTGCCCCATTGCTATTTCTATAAAACGTGATCAAAACTATAAATTACTTATTTAAAACAAAAAATTCTGAAGAACAGAAGTAACAAAAAAAGAAAAACCCGCGCTTTCAAGGGATAATGCAGAATTTGAGACTTGTAGGTACATGAAATCACATTAGACCTGAAGACATTATAGCATCCCGGAATTCACCGTTTCGAACTTTATGGAACGCCTTTTCTCCATCACTGGATCGACGTTTTCTTTACATATGAAGCAAGCAACAGTTTTTGAAATCGAATGTTGGTAATACCTGCATTTCAATTCAACTGGTGATGGTGTTGTTATATCCTAGATTAAAATGGACTGCACACCCACGCATATTAAAAGTTATTTTTATTTTTACTTGTCCGTCTGTCCGTCTGTGCGCATGATAACTCGAGAAGCGTTCACTTAGAATGCTGAAATTTTGTACACGGACTTTAAAAAAAAAAAGTAAAATTAAGTTCCAAAATGAGACAAAACGGGCAACTCCATCGTGGGGTTGCCATACAAAAATTTCGTTTTCCACTATATATTTGGACACTGTCGAAGAGCGCGTCAACATAGAGAGCTGCAATTTGGTGCATGGTGTTTTTATAGTAATAAGAAATAAAATTTCAAAAATGGACTATATCGGGCAACCCCTTCTTGGTGTTGCCATATTAAAATTTAAGTTTTTTACATATACCGTGAAAACGATCAGTCCTAGACATTTTTATTGTACTAAAAACATCTTCAGAAAATGAAATCCAATAAAATTGGGTATAATCATTTTTTCTGTCCGACGAACCGTTCTAGAATATATGCGAAAACCACTTCAAAAATCAAACTTGCATAGATCGGTGACCATACGAATTTTATACGGGCATTCATCTTTCTAGGGTTCATAAGAAGTAGGAAAGGTATAAAATTTTTATTTCGGTTCGGAAGATAAGAAAACAAGCTTAAGATTATCAGGACACCATTTTCTGTATGAATCGTAGTAGTAGTAGTAGTAAAAAAAATTAATTATGATAATTAAAGCAAGAATTCTTGCACTAAAAGCTTATTAAAAAAACTGTAATCAAAAAAGTGAAATTTTTTATTCCAAACAAAGTTTAAAGATTGATCAAACTTTGCGGCGCGGCGCCCTAAAGTGGCGTGGTTTACATTGGCTCTAGCTATATATGAAAACCATTGATTCAAACTCTTTTGCGACGCGTAAAAAACGCGTGGCGCTCATTGTATCTAGGGGGCCTAGTCGCTTGAATTCCATTAGGGTTGCCACAGGCGTAGGACCTTAAATACAGGTTCTAGCAAAAAAGTTGTAGAGAAAGAAAATGTAATTCTATACAACTTTTTTCCTGTATATTTATGTCCTAAAGGTAATAATAAACGAGATAATTAGATAATTATACTTTGCTTAATTCGATAAAAATTGTATGGACTGAAGATGTAGAAAATCAAATTTACATAAACTTAATTAAGTCCTTACCATTTTTGTTGAAAAGTTGAAAATGGCCGAGATATTGAACAAAAACAATACCCCCTTAAATTCAAGATGGCATCGACGGAATTTGAATTTAGATTACCGGTTAGAGGTTAGAGAAATAAAATTGATGACGGGAATTTTTCCAAGGTTATATCCTAAGCTGACCATGAAATTCAATTATCAAGCACTTCCGAAATTAAAATTTTGAGAATTTGAATGAGAGAAAAAATGTGAGAAATTGCATGATAATCTGTGGGTAAAGTGTCTAGAAATTCCCATCATGAAGAGAATTTTCACCACACTACTTCCCAACATTAGGACTGATTGATCTTCTATTTCATGTGGCACTAATTTTGATTTCAGAAAGTGTGCTCTCACTGTCAATGCTATATCAACTGTCAAAAACTGGCGCCATATTTAAATTATTCACAGATTCACTTATGTACAAGTATATACATACATGTTAGTATGTTTTACCAAATTTACCACAAAAGTACAAGTTTATTTTTAAATTTTAATTATGAATCGAAGAAAGTGTTTTTTTACAATGCTAATTTGGTAGGAAATGTTTAAATTACAAATTTACCAGTTCTGCGAAAATCACTGAACCTTAATCAATTTCTCATTACCAATAGTTACAGTTCAGTGGGAAATAATTCCAAGTGATGCCATTTGTTGTCATACATATTTAGTTCAACGAGCAATTCATTTATTTACATGTCAATGGTAGTTACACATCAATTAGTTCGGAAATTAGACGATTTCCTCTGTCTACCAATTGAAAAGCAAAATATTTACTTTTCTACGGACAAACCACTCCAGACAAACAGTTTCTTAGCTTTTAGCAATGTTTTTTTTTTTTTATTATTAAATCTCCCCAACTAAGGTCTCAAGTTCAAAAGTGCTATCTATTTTCTTGCCTACAATATATACTATACAAAATGTGTGGCGCTATAAAGGCAAGCAGATGAGGTATTTTCCTTTTGTTGCAAAAGGACACAAAACTTTCAGTATTCGCACAGATGTACAAATATATGTATATAAAAGCTAACTTCATAACACGTTCACATATGCATTATTGAGCTCATATGTTTGTAACCTTCTTCCTTGTTGGGGTATTGTGTAATATTTGATGACAATGATGCCAACATTGCCCATTGTATTCAGTTGAACGTTGAAAAGCTTACACAAAAGCTATGAGGACAAAGGACTAAATCTAAAGAGCGAAATATAAACACACAATTCACACAGATATCACAGAGCCTCTGTACACACGACTTTATATATATATATATATATATATATATATATGGCTGGGATGTTGTACGTATATCTACTTGTGTTCGTTCACAGAAAAAAAAGGAATCAACTTCTTTTTTGAATTTAAAAATAGAAAAAGCTTTGGTGATTTTCGAACGAATTGTAGAGTTTAGTTGATAGACATCCAATTAAAATGGTTAAAATAATAAAACGCTGGACGTTCCCCGATTTTTCGTGAAATAAACTTAAAGAAAAGATAAACGTTTTCTGTGATTCGAAAGATTATTTGTATTTGTTGGCAGTGTGAAAAAGCGCAAATAGAACAAAACTGTTAGTATACAACAATAACAATATATTTTCGAAAAAGCTTCACAAATTACAGCGTGCAACAAAACTTAAAAAAAAAAAAAGTAAAGTAAAGAGTGCGTTCTTAAAAAATATGAATTATATAAGCAATGATACAAAGATAAAAATAATATATTTCAAGTTTGGCGCATTATTCAAATAATCTAAATTCGACATTCCATTAGTATTCAACCTTAGGAAACTAGAATTAGCACTCCCGATATGCATAATAGGATTTGAAAGCAAGAGTGAAGAGTAAGCAATGCACTAAATCATGTATTTTATTTTGCTCCAAGAGCACAACATATTTTGCTGCGTTTGCTCCCCAATGCTTTGGCTCGCTAAAGCTTAAAGAGCCTTTTGTTTTACTCTCGCTTGCTTCAAAAATTGTTCATACCTGAACAAAAAATAATTTCTTAATCACGTTCCAATTTGCCTACTTGTTCACGTTTACTATAATATTTCCTAATTGTCTTTCGATTTCTCAAATGCAAAAGAAATTGTCACTTTGTTTATTTTGTAGAACATTTCGTTTAATCAGGTCAAAATATATTCAAACGTAAGTTCACTTACTCATGTTCTTGCATCATTCATAAAAATATTTCACGAAAATATTTCCGCATGCATTGCCCCAATCTGGATCAATGATTGCAAGGTAAACATGATGAAGTGAAGTTACGATAATAGCAAAATTTATCATGTAAGCGTAAAAATTGTATTTAAGTTCTTGTATTAGTACAATAAAAATCAGTGTAAGTTTACAATCAAAATCGAAGTTCTTTCTATTTCAAAGTTACTTACGCCCGCTTAGTTTGAGTGTTTGTTACAACAATATTAGGGGAATTCACGCAATGTTGCATCAAAGAGTGTATCGTTGTAAAAGATGTATTTGATTACAACCCAGTAAAGTCATACAAGGCTTATGCATATAAAATGCAATACAAGGGTCTTGTATTTTTACATTCACAAATTGGCAGTGTAAACCGGGTTGTATAGTTGTTCTTAAGAGCTGAGATTAAACGTCAAACGTTATCAGATGCAGCTGGGGAGGGGAGTGTCCTAGGAAAATTTCCAGTGTGCCAAATGAAAGATCCTTTTGAGGACTATCGACTGGTGCACTCGTATTTTTTCTAGGTGGTACTCGGTTGATTTAGCAGAGTGTTCAATTTACATTTACCCGCATCATGGTTTTCCCCCACAAAAAAAAAGGTATTGCTAATTTGTGAGCCCAAAACATCAGTAAAGGCGCATCAAAGAGCATGAAACTTTCTGGAAAACTTAATAAAACATCACCAAAAAACAATTTGGTGCGATCGATTTTCTTTTTCCGCCCTAAATTACCTACTTAATAATAGTATTTGAAGTTCAGAAATTAGCTTTAATTATTTTCATAATTTGAATCTTTCTTGCGGATGAAGAGGGGACTGTTAAAAAAAACGAACTCGATATTCGTCTTTAGTTCGACAAGGCGATTATATTTATCGAAAAAAAAGTTTCGAGTGGGGGTATTTTGGGATGCGGAGTTGTTACCCCCACCCTCCTCAAACCCCAAATATGACATGTGGGGCGTCAATTTAAAGCCCCCGCTAAGCTCTATCGAATGGCGTTTTTTAAATTTCAATCCGGTATACTCCATAGTATATTTTTTCCACCCTCTATAACTTGATTACGTTTTAACTGAAAACCACTTTTTTACTTTGTCGGATCCCGCATCATAAGAGATGCCCCTAGAGAAAAAATCTTGCATCTAAATTAAAGGTAATAAAATTTTCTATCTGTTAGAAGGTTTTTATTTTCAATTCGAGCTTTTACTCCCGAAGTTCACAGCTTTTTCCCATCTGGGTCCCATATACGCCATTACTACATATGAGTATTTTTCTAATATTTTTTCAATCATAGGCAAAGTGTTCGATTACGAAACTTTTTCATTTTTACAAAAAAATTCCTCCGAACCACTGTTATTCCGTAAAGGTAAATTGTAAATTTTTAAATTTTGTCACGGTAAAAAGCGGAGGTTGTTCTACTATTATTAACATTTCTCCTAAACTATTAGCCTGAGCTGAAAACTAATTAGAAATAACCGTTCCCAACAAAACAGGCTTCATTTTATCCGCTGACATTATACTGAAATAGTGTATAATTAAGTAGTAATAGTAGAAATAACAACTTGGGATACAACCCAAACGGTTAAAAAATTCTATGAAAAACCGGCATTTCCTTAATTTAAGCCGTTCTTTTCATAAATAGTTGAGATACTTTAGTTTTATCTCAGCTATTTTTAATCGGATCTTCACAATTCTTTCTTTCTAGGATAACTATGAATCCTAGGAATTTTCAGGATATTCTCAATTTTTCCGGGGCCGCAGAGAGCTCCTACGGTCTGCCATTTTATCACCCTATTCCCATGATTACATTTCTAAGTAAGCTAAAGGCTAAAGAGTGTGTTCACTCTTTGTTGTAAGTTCTTGTTGTATTCTACATCGGTTACACTGATACATTAAAGAGTGAATACCCCTATTGTATTACAAAATGCCTTGATAACATATCGATGAAATGCTCTGCTTCGACAATACTTTAAAAATACTTTCACTGCGCATTATTGACAAGTATGTGCAGTGCATTGACAATGTTGTAAACACACCTATTCTTAAAGAAGACTTATTGAAATGCTCAAAATTTTTTAGATTTTCTAAATATGTTTCATTATTTTCTTCTGCATCGTGTTCAAAACCAGATATATTGGAAAGGGATAAAAGCTTTGCCGCTTTAATCATGTTAGCTCCATTATCTGAAGTAACAGATATTATTTGTGCAACCGTTATACCGTATTTATTTAATATATCGAGAATTTTTCTTACAAGTTTCTTAGATGTGCTCGCCATTGCTGCTTTTAATTTAATCATTCCAAATAACCTTAACTGAATCTCATCGGGCGAAATAAATTGTACGCCTATTCCAAAAACAGTTCGATGTAATCTGGTAGTACTGTCGATTTTGAGAGATAACAGCTTCCCCTGTACTTCTGTTTTTATTAATTCATGCATTATTTCGGCAACTAAGGACACAGTTTTTTTTTTTTTTTTTTTTTTTGCAATTTATATAAGGGGCTTTCGGCAAGCACTGTCTTAGTGAGACAACTGAGACAAAACTTTGAGCAACCGTCTCAGTTGTCTCAGTTCAAACCAATCAGCTGATTTGGCAATTTTGACATTTAAATAATTTTGAACACAGAAAATGGATAGTAATAAATTGAGGAAAGTGTTGGTAGTTTATTCAAACAGCTTACTAAACTTTAATTTGTAATTAAAATCACAAAATAACGAAACTGAGTCAACTGAGACAAGAAAATCCAGTTTCTCAGTTGCTCAGTGGTTGCGTTCGAAATTGGTAGCTCAATATGGATCTGAGACAGTTCCCCGAAAGTGCAGTCTCAGTGAGCCAACTGAGAAGATCTCACTTGTCTCACTGAGAATGTGCTTGCCGAAAGCGCCTATAGTGTTTGTTTAGGCGAAAGTTCTTTTCATGCAAAGCACTTAAACTATTACAGTGCGGATCTAAAATTGCTCGGAAATTGGCCAAGTTTAACACATGAAATGGTAAATTGTCTTCAGTAACAAGGCCGACGTATGCTCTAAAAAGATCCCTCTTTGATACATTGACCTTAACAGTCACCTTTCCTGAAATAGATTTCTTTTGAATTGTAATGCTTGAGTTTAAGTTTTCATTTTTGCTTGCTAGATTTAAATTTAAGTCATGTATCTTCTCCAAATGCATATTTACATTGTTTGTCCGATCACCTTTCATGCAAATCCCGCATAATTTGCATTTGGCACCTTGATCATTACTTTTCTCGAAATGTTTCCAAACAGCATCTTTTCGTACACGCATGGCCGAAAATTAAGCCCTAAATATCAACAGTTTAATTAAGTAGAGCACATTTGCTTACTTACAATTCACACAAATCAGATAATCCTAAAGCACATGTACAGGAAGAGTAAACTAATCGAAAGAACGAATAACGATTAAGAAACAAGAAGCTTTCAAACTCAAAACAATACTTCGAATGACTTACGAAGAGGAAACAAGAAATTTGTTCATATTAATGCATTAAAAGTTGCTTTATTTTTTTGTTTCCTATTAAGTTTTTTATAACAATATAATAACTGTGTTCTTTTGTGTCCGCAGAAAACAGAGTAGAATAAAAGACACACAAAAGAACATTTCACACATTTTCATAGAAGATTTATAAATGATGCGAACAGTACAAGTAGTTCGCTTTAATCAATATATTTTTCATTAGTCCAAACACAAAATTTTGTTAAAGAAAATAAGACAAATTGTGCACCGTATATGATATACGCAAGCGTATCAATTTAAACGTGTGTGCATCATATGTGGTGCACAGGACAGTCAAAGGGTTAAGAGCAAAGCAAGAGTAAGTGCAGAGCAATTAAAAATCTCGAGCATTTTAAATCCTGCGCATAAGTATACTATACAGGGTGCCTCGTCTTGACTGTTATACCCAGAAGCAATGAATAGATCCTGCTTAGACAAGTAAAACATTGTATAGGTGGGGGAGGGAAATCCAAACTATTTCGGTGATAAAGGGACTCACATATAAGTATTTAGGTATGTTTTCATAGATCACTTTGTAACTACTGAGCGTTACAGCCTATAATGATGATTTGAAATTTATTAGATAAATAATCCTTAGTGATTTCCAATGGTCTATAAATGTGGCTAAACAAAGTTGAAATTTCGGGGTGATCTACAAAAAAATACCGAAATATCTTTAAGTTTTAAGTGTAAGTATGACATAAAGCGGCCCATCGGCGATTATGTTGTCTAACTTGGTGTGTCACACATGAAAGCTTTTTTTTCACACACTTGTCAAACATGTTGTCCAACATCAGAACAGGAACAGATATCAGGAGCTGCTAGAACTGTTAACTGTTAAAGCCTAGTATCGAATTCGAGTAAAATGTGACATTCTCATAAAAGTTTTAGCGTTGAACTCCAAGCAAAAACTACTAATGATTTTACAAGTGCAGTACGGAGTTTACCGGTAAAAGCTGAAGGATCATTCTTTGGGCACTATAAATTCTCCACAAATTTTAACATTATTTTAGTATTAAATGACTGGAAAATATTGGCATTTCCTATTTCTACGACAATCTGCATTGTTTTTTTTTTTTTACTGAAAGTTCAATTTGTTTTATCAAAATGTGAAAATGAGCTTTTTGTTTTGTTTTCTATAAATTAATATTCGTCAAAATCTTACCAGCTATTTTAATGTGAAATATTTGGAGAAAAATTTTACTTTCTCGATTCAATTTTTAACTATCGAAATTTTAAAAACTCAGAATACTTACTGACATTTTCCTACATTGCTTGTCAATGGGTGCGTTCACCGACAGAAAAACAGTGAAATAATGTCACTACACAACGCTATCGCGCGTTCACTGTACACAGCAAATGACAGATAGTCACTTCCTTTTACTTTCTCACCCGTTCACTGAGACGACCAAGAGTAAAAGGCAAAGAACATATATTTTAAAAGGAACCTTCATCTGGCCTTTAAAAATGCACAAGTTGTATGGTTATTTGTTGATGCGGTCAGGAGGTAACAGACGGGAAGAAGCAAAGATTTGAGACTGAGAGAATATTGCTCTCTTCTCTACGTTCTTATACATACGCCGACGCCAGCAGCCATGCATAGGGTTGCCAGAAAATTTTCAAAAATATCGCCCATTTCCTGAAAAAAGGTAGCCCAAAATAGCAGATTTTTCCAAACTGTAGCCCAATTTAGCGCAAGACAACATATTCTTAGATTCAAAAGTTTTATTTGTAAAAATATATACATACCAAACACATATCGAAAAACATTATGTTTCATTATCAATGGCTTCGAAAACATCAATATTAAGTTCATCTTCGCTGTTATTTTCAATTGATTGAATTTGATTTTTATAATTTAAGGTGTTCATTTTCCTCGCTAAAGCATCTGACTCCTCAAAATTATTACAGCATAATTTTTTTGAATGTAAATGAAGACGAATCCTCATTAAAGGGGCAAGAGCATTCAATTGCAATTTAATTTCAATTTTAGTTTTAATTATATTCATGTAACTCAAGCTTCTTTTTACAAAAGCATTTCATCAAATCTCCAACTGCTGATTTTGCAGTACACAGTGTAGACCAAAATTCTGTTATATTTTCTAGAATACCTTTAGGAAAAATTGGTACCAGGTCCATTGATAATGAGTTATTATATTAAATTTCAATATTAATGTGATTTTCCTTTTTTACAAAATGTATAGCTAATTCTCGAAATTTTGGACTTGATTCTACTAATTCATTCAAAAATATCTTCGGACTTAGAAAATAGGCTTTTCTAAATAAATTTAAATTAGAAGGCATGCGCTTTATAAGTTCTTTTAGAAGAATACAATAAAATCGCCTACAGTTTAATCTTATCATTTGATTTTCTGAATTATTGAAAATTCAGAATATCCAAAGTCGTTGAAAAGTTCTTCTAAAAAATATGATACAATAACATTTTTTATAACGGCTATGCACTTGGTTCGATGTAATTGAATTTTGTTATATGCAGAAGATTAAGTTTCTGCTCGTTCATGGAGTAGTTTATTGAAAGTATCCCCAAGATGATCGACACTCCTGATTGCCGAGTGCATTGCCATATGTAGTGATATTTTAATTTACTTTTTTGCATTATCTTGCTTTTTAATAATAATACCTAAGGAAATAATTACTAAATAACTTTTCTTTGTAAAATTAGTTATCCATTATCAAAATTTGTTAAAGGTGCACTAGTCGTACTTTGAATTTTCACAGAATTTAACCAATGTTTATTTGTGGTACCGTGCTTGGCAATATCAGCTTAATATGCTCTAATTTTCGCCTTGCAAGCAGTACAAAAAGCCATATCACGGCTATTTTTACCATCCTTTAAATTCAGGCATTTTTTCCCAGCCTTTAATATATTTTTTTCCGTACGTACACCACTTTCCGATTATAATTTTGAACCTTAAGCTTTTACACAATACGGGACAATAGAACGTCAAACCATTATTACTTCAAAACGAATGGGAGCAGCCCCCTCTCCCCACACGCACACACTAGCCCAAGGTATATAGGATACAAGGTATTCCCATTACGAACCATGTTTCACCATTAGATGACGTAATATCGTCGTCCAATGTATAGGAAAGGACAATACTCTCTCTCCTCCCTATAAAAATGTATATACATTACTCACAGAATTACGTCACAGGCTATCAGCTGTAATATGTCAAAATTTTAATGGGAATACCTTGTCTTCTATATCCTTGAATTAGCCCACTAAACATATATTAATTATGAATTGAAAAAGGAATAGATTTAAAATTTTTGAAGTAGAAGTAAAGAGAACACGCAATGCAATGCATGGGCATGATGGGGAGTGCATGCTCTGGTCTCTGGCTCTGGTGCTGTGCGGCGAGCGTATACTAATAGAGCAATCTCTTGAACAGCTGTTCAATACACCCTTATTCGCCAGTGTGTAAAAAACAACAGTGAACCACTACACCCTTATCCACCAGTGTGTAAAAAACAGCGTGCTTGGTTATTGAAAAATGTAAACAGTTCTCCCAGAAAAAAACAAGTATATTTCTCTTTGTCACACACATGCTCAATTTCGTTAAATGCTACATTCAATTCTTTCTTTCAAAGTTTGGATTAATTTTTTTTTTTATTTTTTCAAATGACGCCTACTTTGATGGGTAATCTCTTTCTATTGAACAGCTGTTCAAGTGATTTCTCTATATATACTTTCTCTATGGTGCTGTGCTGGTGCTTTGACAATGACGACCAAAGTATAAATATACTGATGACGACCCGCCAGTCGCCACTCACCACTGGTGACTGGCGGCAGACCGTCATTGAAAGCAGAGTTTACGTAAAATTTGTGAAAGCGGGTCGTAATATCTCCACCCGTAAGTGGCGGGTCGTTAACAAGCAGAAAGTTTTCATACAATTTGTGAGAGCGGGTCGTAATGGAATGACCCGCCATATAAAGCTTTTCAATATACGATATGCGTATTCTTTCTGTTAGATGTTCTTTGGTAAAAGGTAGCACGCATTATTTCACTAACCGTATTTAAAGTTGTGCGATAATAAATTTGTGTTGTCAAAATTAGATTGATATGGAAAATATATCAATATTGGTTGATGAGAACAATATGGCCTGTCTGATAGGCGAAAAAGTTTTTTTTATTATAAATCAATTTCAATGCATTACTTTATTTCCTTGTAATGTCGAAAAAAGTTCATCTCCCAACGTTAACGCTATTTGCAATTTGACGTTCATGTTTACTTTTAATTTACTTATTTTTAGCAAACATCAAAAATATTTCATTTGCTACATTATTCTCTTTTGCGTTCACTGCAATTTGGTTACACAAGAGTCATCACTGTACTGACTAACTGTCAAAGTAACACAACGCTATCACAACGCTACAGGATGCTATCGTGTCAGTGAACGCACTCATTATTTAACTGTAGTCGGCCACCAAAGTGAACAAATTCTGCAGAAACATTTTCTGTAAATTTCTAAGAAATGAATCCTTATCGTTATCGTTATCCTCATCTACGCTCATAAAAATTGTTAGTAGCCCAACCCAAGCACATGTGTCAGCCTCCAAAAATGCGTATAAATTCTAAGAAAAAATTGTGAGTTGGTTCGAAGTTTTTTAGCTTCGAGAGCTCGTTACTCCTGTCTTTTCAAGAATTAGGAGGCCCTTTGAGCTTCGAGGCCCTGATGCACTGTACCACCCAGCCCTACGATAGCTACGCCACTGGTCTGTGGTGCTCACATTCACGCTTTCATCATTATTTTCCTTATAGTCGTGAGAGAAGAATTTGATGCATTTCTAAAGATTTTCCATTTTTCCCGGTATGATGCTGATGATCTGGAATTTTCTTTTTACCATAACTTTCTGGATTTTTTAGTATATTTAATACAGTTTTTCTAATTCTTTTCACTGAAGCTTCACATCCTTAAGATCGACCATCCTTGATTTCAAAATTTACGAATAAATTTCATTTTATGAATAAATGTGTCTGTTTTAAAGTTTCCTTAGCATAGGTACAATTTGTTTTGTTGTAGTTTTCAAATCAAAAGATTTGAAGGATTTGATATCTTTTTACTTGGGGGTATACATATTCGCAGTTCTCGTACATAAATGTTTTACGTATACATGTTAATGGAAATTAAGTACATATTTAGCTATTTCAATTTGCTTAACATCCGGAAATTTTGTTGGACACAATAAGAACATTCAATTATGGAAAGGTAGTAACTTCTAAAGACAGGAAGATAATTGCATAAACCTATGGTCAAGTCAGTTGAAAGGATGTTAGCAGAATAATTATTGTCTCCACCTCCGCTTCCTTAATCTAGCTAACTTGGACCACGAATATTTCTACATACATTATTCATTGTTATTAAATTTTCCAAACAGATTCCTTTCTATGTATGTTTGAGATAACTTTGCGACCTCCCTAGGATAGTATCGTTGCTTTCACCATTTTTTTTTTTTTTAATTTTAGTGGTAGTGCTTGAATTTTTAGCCATATCGAACTTTAAGATCTGTCTAAAAGGATATACCTTTGAAATTGTTTCTGTATTAAACACATTATGCCCGGTTCGTTCACTTCTTGTTAAATATCAAATTATCAGTCATTAGACCAAAAGTATGAGCCTAAAAATTAAAAATTATATGTGAAATCAACAATTTTAAGTTGGACATCTGCTCTTAATACTGCTGTTTTGTTTGTTGCTCTGAATGTAAATTGACTTAGGAACATCGAGTGGGAGTCCGATAATTGATGCATAATACTTTTTTTTACAGCCACATAAGGTTCGAAGCTTCGAAAATCAACAGCTATTAATCAAATACCCATAGTTCCTTTTTAAACCCTAGGCGAAAGCATAGAGTATACCAAGTTTGTCATTCCGTTTGTAACTCACAGAAATAAAGTGTGCTAGTTCAAAATGGGCTGGATACTCACGAATAAAATTAAAAGTTATTTGTGTTTTACATTTCCGTCTGTCTGTCCGGATTTACGATAACTCGAGAGCATTCACTGAAAGAAATTTTCCACATGGCCTTTCTTTTTAAACAAGTAACAAGTAAAATTAAGTTCGAAAATAGGACCAATCGGGCAACTTCTTCGTAGGGTTGCCATACAAAAAACAATCGGCAACCAGTCGACGAAGAGAGCTGAAATTAGATACAAGGTGTTTCCATAAAAACTGCAAATACAAGTTCAAAAATGAACTAAATCTGGCAACACGTTCCTAGTGTTGCCATATAAAACTTTTGGTTTTCAGTTTATTTTCATCTAGGGTATAATATTATTGGTCAATGAGCAATTAGAACTTTGTCCCTTGTTGAAAATATTATCGTTAGATTTATTAAAATAAAATAAATAAATAACTAAATAATAAAAATTATTAAATTAAAACCAACGTCATAGGTTTTTACATTTCGAAAATTTCTTCAGTACCTTTAGAATGTCTGGGATCTAAAAACACATTCTGTCCTACAAAGGAGCTGCACGCTTTCGTAGATCTTCAAACCAACAAGGATAACACCACGTATATAAAATCTCAATTCTCGAATTCACTCTTTCTCAAGCAATTATTTTCGCTCCCTCCACAGTCGCGAAACAGCCTTTTTAAGAATTACCTCCGATTTGCACTTGATAATGATGAGTTTGCAAAATTATCACTGGATTTTTCTAAAACCTTCGGTAGCGTACACTAAATTAAAAAATATTTTCAATTTTTCTAATTCAGCCTGTGGGCTTGTGATGAGCTTGCTATCAAATCGAAGGCAACGACCAAAAGTGGATGGTAAGTTTTCAAGTCTGTTATCATTCAATAGAGATGTCCCACAAGGTTCTATTCTTGGACCACTTCTCTTCTCTCTATATATAAATGATCTGCCACAAAAAATCTAATTCGTTAAAGTTCATTTGTATGCGGATAACGTGCAGATTTACCTTAGTAGCTCTATCTACCTGATGGAGAACTATTTGGATTGCATTAACGAAGACCTGGCAAACTTATTTGAGTGGGGCTTGTATTAATTATATAAGGTTAAACTCTCAGCAATCCCAATTTACAACCCAGGCCTTGACCATGCTCAGCTTCCACCAGTTTACATCGACTCCGTAACTCTACCGTATGCAAATAAAGCTAAGAGCCTTGGAGTTATGATCAATTCCAATTTAAAATGCATAGATTATATTAGCTGAGAAAGCACTGAACTCGACGCTATTCGCTATGCCCACGCGAGGATATTATCAAGGTCGTTATTCATGTAATCTCAATTGACAGAAGTAGAATTCCCTCTGGAGTCGGCAAGAGTGTCAAAAGAGTATGCGAAATCAAGGATACTGTCATTGGCATAACTATGGACGGAATTGAAAGTAAGGGAAGCGATCTTAATGAAAATTAAGAAGAGATATGGAAAGATTACAGAGCTCTGAAGCACACCGGCATTTATAGGACGAGGTTCAGGTGCAATGCCATCTAATACCACCCGTATTTGGCGACTGGATAAAAAACTTCCAATCCATAATAGAAGAGGAGGGGAGAGACCAAGTACTTTAAGCTTGATTAAGAGGACGGATGCCAAACTCTAGCAAGGACCTTTGAAATAATATCCAGAGCAACCATTTTGGACTCACCAAAATTGTTAAGACCACGGTTCCAACGTTCCGTAAGTAACTTCAACAAGTATCCAGATAAGGTGCCAGACCGGAAGCCATATTGGCGATCCTTGAAGAGTTGAATGGTTTCTAGATTCTTCCATAATTTGGAATTAATGATAGATTCAAAATCATTTCAAACATTTGATGTGATTGCAACTGATCGATAATTTTAGGGATCGCTACCCTCCACTTTCTTGGGAATAGGCTGAACGTAAGCTAGTTTCCAAGCAGTTGCCAATTTTTCTGTCGAATAAGACAATTAGAATAGTTTACGCAGAGGATTAGTGAAGGATGAGGCACAGCTTTTAATTAACAGGGGCGAGAAACCATTAAGACCTGCAGCTTTGGAGACGTTGATCTCCTTAAAGACCTTGTATACATCTGTCGTACGGATTTGTATTGGCTCTTGTACAGATCCACACGGGGGGATGTAAAATTGTTGTCTGTGAAGTAGGTAGAAAACGAGTGTTTGAAGCGGATCTAACACCCAAAAGATTAGCTTATTCAGGGCGTCATCAATCACTTCACTATTATTAAGTAGTAAAGGTATAGAGGAACTGCAGAAGTTGTTGCTGGTGATTATGACGAGAGACCAGAAACTTTTGCTACCTTTGCTACTTGACAAGATTCTCCGAATAACACTCTGGTCAAAAAGAAATATTTTTCTCTGGTTAACAGACTTGCAGGTATTCCGTGTAGTCTTGTAGAATTGTTTCAGTTCAGCATATGGATGCAATTGATAGGCGCGAAAAGAAGACTCGTTCGCTTTTATAGCTTGGTTGCACTTATCGTTAAACCAAGAGCGATTTTGCTATTTTTGAGATCTGCTATAAGAATACAGAATGTATTCACGTATACCAAGACTTAGTATGTTACTAAGTTCTAATGTGCATTCATCAACATCAACAATCAACAATTTCTCTAGGATACTGATTGAGACTTTCCCAATCAGCAGTTTTATAGTGTAAAAAGAGTATCAACTTTGAAATGGAGAATAGCTTATCCCTGTCCATCTCCCCTTATAAAATTATAAACTACCTAAAAATTTTAGTAAAAACCAGGCTATTTGAAAAAAAATTCCCAATACGTTGAGAAATCCTTAGTAATTAAAAGGACAAGGGAGATTCAAATGTATTATTTTGAAAGCTTAATTGTCCCATATCCAAAAAATTGAATTCAGATAGTGTGTGTATGGATATGCATTATGAAGTTAGGGCATGATTGACCCCACACTAATGTTATGGTCATAGCGGAAAGCATATAGCAGAATGCTATACTGAGATGTACTGCAGCATGTATGCCGGCCTGCTGTCAAACCGACAGCCCGAACGCACCCACAATCGACGAGCTCTTCCTTGGTGATTGAGAAGATGAAGACAATCGACATCTGTCTTGTCAAACCTTGCAAACGTAAAGACGTGAAAAGTGTAGCCAAAACGAAATCAAAATTTTCCATCGACATCGGCGAGTAAATCAACCCCTCACCACGAGAAAATCCGGAGAGAAAAAGCATCGAAATTCCGACAGCAGCAAAGTCGCCGCTTCTACGCTGCGAATAACTATATTGGCGAGAAATAAAAGTTTTCACAACACGATCGATTACAATAACGATGCGCTTTATATAAAATTTGCAATAATCAGGAGTGAGACCCTGTTCTTGGGACAGTTCAATGTCTGCCGCTAGCGATTTGCTAGAATTATAAAGAGGAATGGCATGAAGGAATGGACACTGTATTACCCAACTATCCTCCATATGTGCTGAGATTTGACAACGAAATGTTTCAGAACCAGAAGCCAGAAAAGTTATATAACAGATAAAATTCAGGAAGAACTTTTGATGTTACGTCGTGAAACGGAATCACCGCACCAAAAGTTTTGACCATTGTCATATTAGTGCGCTTATTAATGTCCTGCAGGCTGTAAGATTTTTAATTTATTTCTACCTATATACATACATATGATAATTTTATCACCAACTCAAGCCTACTAAATTTTAATTATGTAATAATTTTCGAATAGAACATACAGTCCGAGAGCTAGCAACGTCACGAAAAAAAGAACTTTAGTTCGGCTGATACTTTGCTATAACCTCTTTTTCACTATCTCAATAGACATGCGGTCCATCTGGCTGGTGAGACGCGTTGCGTTAACTTGTGCGCATTCCGTTTTACAGGTAAAAAAAGCAGTTTTCAAAATCATTTTAGTTCGATTTTTGCTTTTTTCATCTGTTTTCGTAAAAATTCACTATTCCCAGACAATTACCTCGTTGCTAGCACCGTGCCAGATGTTTTTTTTTTTTTTTTTTTTTTCATTAAAAAAAATATTTTTTTACGGCTGTAATTTTTATACGAGCTAGTTTAATTATCGAACCAGATGAAATTAATTTTTTTCCAGACGATAATTCGGTTGATTATCAATAGCCAGATCGATTCGAGTGTGATAGGGAATGTGCTATCCCACACTAGTACTCTTGATGCAGTATGCAAGTCGGTTATCTAGGGAAGAGGTAAAAAAAGCAAAGAAATATCTCTCCCGAGCAAAGGTGCTTGCATGGGAATAAATGTAGCGGCTATACATAATTATGCAATGAAATTTTAACGGAAAATTTGGAAAAGCTTTAAAAGTAAATTGTATCTCAACTGAAAGAAACTGGCGTTGATGTTTTACACCATCAATCAAAGATAGCGAACACAAACGTCGAGATGAATCGGCTAGCGAGGTTTCAATATGACTAAATCAAATTCGTCCTCATAATTTTACTGCTCAACTGAAAAATATTCAGTACAAGGAAGCATTAGTCATATTTTTTATCAACCACTGGACTGATGAAATAATTCACTTAAAATTCAACAAATGCTTCTTTTATCGGGTTGAAAATAACAGAGTCATTAAAGCGACGGAATAGTCATTATCACGTGAAGAACATGAAGAAGCAGATTCGAGGATTATCTACCATATATTTGCCAAATTGATATCGACGCTTCCTTAAAATTTTGGATCAACATGGGTGTGGATAATCATGAATGCTACATTAACGTCAATGAATTGTACAAAACACTGGGTTCTTCCATCTATATCTAGAGGATTCTAGGCCATAGCATGTTGTGATTACACTCAAGCTTTTTTTCACATAGGGAAATTGAGGCCTTTCAAATTACTAGAAGATGCGGAAGATTATCAGCTTGCATTTCAAAATATTGCCACCGATGATGAAAAAATACTGAAGAGTGCATTTGTTACCTTGGAAAGATTTGTTTCGGCAGTTCGGCAGATTAACAACGTCAACCATGTCAGATTTCATTTATTTTCTAATACATATCAGTCAAAAATTTCAGTGAAAGTTAAATGCAGAAGAAAGTTAAATATGCAGAAATTTCAATCCATCAAGCTTACCACCGTGCAGAGCTGAATTACGGCAGCATTTATTGAGAGTCAAATACCTGACTACATTTTGGAGAAACTCTCACTCTAAATGTCTTACATCTACAGAAGTCAATGTATTCAAAGTAAAACTTGTCATTTTTTATATTCCAAATAATTGCTTTTATTAATTTTTCCATGGAAATCTATCCAAGTTCTAATTCAATAGCGGATGTGTATAATAGAGGATCTTTTCTTCCAGTATTTTATCAAGAATATCCTCAAATCTGAGCCAGATATCTCAATTTTGCCCAGAAGCTTTCCTGTAGCTCCTGAAATTCTCTACAAAAAAAGAATAGGACAAAATTGTGCTATCTCGCTGGGTTCATCAAATATTCTCAAAACATCATCATGTGAAAAAAAAAACCACTTTACCGTGCTCAAATTGGTCCGGTACCTAATGAGCAACCGAGTTATCGCCTGGCAAATTAATTTCTGCACCAAAAGAACGACTTTTTGTAAATTTTTTTTTTGCTGGATATTAAGAATAATATTATACTAACAATAAGTATATTTTTCCATCAGTGCTATCGTTAAAAAAAAACAAAAAGTAGATTTTCGGTGTTCACATTATAATTACTTAAATGCACATTTTCCAACATAACTTTTCTAGATATATAAGCCGTCCACCTCCTTTTTCATATTAACTCTTAGGAACTATACTTTGGTATAATCAGGTATATTTTTTTAATTCAACGTGGTTAAGAGCAGAAGTACAATTTCAGTTTCTCACGACATACCGAGCGAATTGAAGCAATGAAAATATCAAATGTTGCATAACACTCTAGGCAGACAGGCAAAACCAACTATCATTCGTCCGTAATTGGAATTTTCAAAAACCGATTTGAATTTGAATTTAAATTATTAAAAAAATAACACTTCGATAACATTAAAATTAACACATACAATACACTGGGTACATTGTATAAAGTCATGTAGTAGTAGAATTCAAGAGTTAATAAATGCCCAGTCTAAAATAATGATAAGAATATGAATAATCACCTTTCATCAACATACTAATAATGAATCTGATAATCGACTTTCTTTGATTAGCTTAACCGGATCTGTTTTTTTTTTCAATTTCAAAGTTTATTTAGTTAAACAACTTACATATAGATTACATAGTTTACATAGTTTGTTGCAAGACATCAAGTAAAGGGTTTTCCAATAAGAGGTGTTATTTTAATTAGCCCGCTATTTCGGTAGATGTCACTTTTGGAGCTGTCATTTTTTGACATTTGACAAGTAGAAACTACGCCATTAATAGAAATGGAACGATTCAACAACGCATTGAAATTATTAAAATTCACTATAAAAATGGTGAAAATGTGGCAGAGATGGTTCGTAAAACTCGAACATTTTTGGGTCGTCGTGAAGCACCTTGTCGGACCGCAATACAGAAATTGGTAGAAAAATTCGAGCTGTCGGGACAAGTTAGTGATGTGAAGAATAAAACCCGTGCACGTCGCTCAAGAACAGCCGAGAATATTGCTGCTGTAGCCGAAAGTGTTGAAGAAAACCCAGGTTTGTCCATTCCTCGTCGTTCTTTGGAATTAGGCATTCCGCAAACGTCATTACACCGTATTTTGCATAAAGATTTGGGTCTTAAGGCTTACAAAGTTCAGTTAACACAAGAACTCAAGCCGGCCGATCATCAACAACGTCGAGTCTTTGCTGATTGGGTCCTTGAAATGCATGAAAATGATCCGGAATTCCATCGAAAACTCATCTTGAGTGATGAGGCCCATTTCCACCTCGATGGCTTCGGCAACAAGCAAAATTGTCGCATCTGGGGCTCGGAAAACCCAAGAGTTATTGTTGAAAAGCCTCTCTATCCTCAACGTGTGACTGTTTGATGCGGTTTATGGTCCCGCGGGGTCATTGGACCTTACTTTTTCGAAAATGAGGCTGGACCAATAGTTACGGTGAATGGATTGCGCTAGCGACAGATGATTAATGATTTTTTATAGCCGGAATTGGATGGTATTGATGTGGACAACGTTTACTTTCAACAAGCCTGCGCTACGTGCCATACAAGCAACGAAACCATTGATCTTTTACGGGAAAAGTTTCCGGACCGTGTTATCTCTCGAAGAGGTGATCACAATTGGCCACCGATATCTTGTGACTTAACACATTGCGACTTCTTCCTTTGGGGCCACGTGCAAGAGATGGTCTACGCCAACAGCCCAGCGTCGATTCAAGACCTCAAAGATGGAAATCGTGAGGCTATCGATGACATAGGGCAGCCATTTTGCGATTTGGTTATGGAAAATTTCATGAAAAGGATATGGTCCTGTAAGCATGGTCGTGGTGGTCATTTGGATGATGTTATTTTCCATTATTAACGGCATACCTTCCTCTTTGTAATGAAATAAAGATCCCATCATTTATCTCAAAAAATGGCATTTTTCTTTGAATATCAAAATAACACCTCTTATTGGAAAACCCTTTATTAAGTATTAGCATAGATTACACAAGAGCTAGATGTCGCATGCAGTACCAAAAAAGTATACAAATTTTATATGGCTGGGTGGTCCATTCCGGAATGGACCACAACATTTGAAATGATGTATACGACGAGTGATACATATTTTTTCGTATCTGAAGTGTTGGGGAAGTCGATCAAATGTATACAAAACTACTATTATAAAATCATTTGCATTCGTCACAATCTCAAACATATTATGGTCCATTTCAGAATGCACTACTCATTTCACAATGTGTATACTCTGCTTTAGTATGGCATACGACATCTAGTTCTTGTGCCATCTATGGTATTAGGTACCTTGTTCAGAGCTTACACGCTGTATTTACTCACTCTAGTTAATTAGGCTTAGATTTAGTTTTTGGTTAGTGTCTACCTTAATCCTTAAGGAGGTAAATGGCTCAAATATAAAATAATTAGTCGTGAGCGAAATACCCATATTAGTTGGATCTTATAATACCAAGGTAGCAGGTACCGTATAAGTAAGATTGATGATGAGTCCTCGCTATTGAGGTTGACTTACTGCGTAATTTAGTACTATGCTTAACCGTAGGCTCTGCATATTGTTAAGGTAACAGCAGGAGCATGTAAGTCCATAAGATGTTACGCTTTTATAGCGGTAATATATTAAAAGCAAGTAAAGCGAAGTTCATTAGCGTTCGAGCAGTTTTATAGAAAGTTCGATTACAGTCAGTTACATTTCTTGTGTACCTAAAATTCCAAAAATTAAATTAAAATTTTAATAATAAATTGAACTGGGCGATATATCGATATATCAGTAGTTCTATATAATAGATAGACGGCTTAGTACGTTTCACTCGTGTTTGATCGAGCTGTCAAACCTAGGGTCTTTAAAGAAATAACTCAGCGATTATAGGTAGGGTGTATGCAAATCACTTTCTCTTACCAAATGATTTAGTTAGTATATCTCCGCCTTAGGGATTTTTTTTTTTGTTCACCATTCTTTCTTTTGTGAATTTCCTTATTTCAAATATACTTTTAAGATTTTCTTTCATTATCAAAATATACATTCAATTCATAATAATTTCATTAGAATTAACTTTAATTTATGCGTGTATATTTTTTTCAAAAATGTCTTGAGCAAGAATTGTATTCTAGGACTCTCAATTATAACGTAAAAATGAAGTGCTGAACGCTTTTATTTCTCCTTTCACTTTCCTGGAGCCCTCTCATATGAAGGTCGTCTAGGTCCACTACGCTCTCTCTTTTCAGGTCTACCAGGGAAACTGTTCAATATCGCCCGCAGTATCGCAGGTTGATTGGGGCAACGGCGATGGAAGGCAGAACATCTGCGCCTTTCCACGGGATGTAGGTAAGTGATGTAAGGGTCCATTCAGGACCGAATTTGTGCCCGGCGTTTTTTTTTTTGTATGTAGGCACAAATTTTTTTGTATGTGGCAGGCGGCAGCGGCAGATTTTCGTGGAATCTCCCCACACTCTCCGCCAATTGCCGAGGCGAGCTAGCGTGCCGCCCTGCAGTCAACGCTGTCCGCCGAGGGATCTGTCAGCTCATGCTGGCAGTCGGGACTTCACGTCCAAGCCAAATCACTCAACATAGTTCCAAAACACTAATAAAAACAGCTGCAGTTTATCCTCTCTCCCAGCACATTAACTCCTTGCATACAGCTTTCATATAATCGTTTGTATGCCGTGAAGGAAATACGGATTTCAACCCTTGTGGGGGTCCAAAAAAAACCAAACTTTTAGTCAAAAGGTTGCATACACCTTCTGATTCCTTTTTTCTATCCAATACACGCACAAACATATCTATATCAAATTGAATGCATTACAATTAGGATTAGTTAATTAAACGTATTCATAACTTTGTGATTTTTGGATTTTTTGTTTTTTTTATTTAAACAATTTAATCAAAATTTTGATTGTTTATTCAGAGAGCGAATCTTCAAAATGATTTGTTTTTTTTTTTTTCAAATTCGAATTTCCCTCAACATTTGACCAACCTACCCTTCAGATACGCGGTAGGTGCTCAAATTTTAAGAGACATTAAATTTTTTCAAAAGAAGTAGCCAGAATTGCAAGAATAGGTGTCAGCGGTCGGATTCTTAGGGCGAAAGAAGTAAGGGCGGCGGTGGTGGGGGCTATTATTATAACTGACGATTACAATGCGAATAGTACACAAACAGTTTCTTTTATTCTATGAACGTTCACTCAAATGCTGCACACCCTGTCCGATTCCCTTGAAACGATGGCCAGTGTATCCCAATGGGTTGACAGTACAAAGGATTTCAAAGAATACGAAGGGAAGAAAAGCTTTTGGCAACTGAATGGGAGCGCATTCAAAGCGTTCTTAAGAAAGAAAAAGCGGAAAAGCAAAAAAGAAAAAGAAATAACAGAGCAAGTTGAATGGAAACAAAGCGAAGAAAACTCGTGAAAAAGGACTCTTTACCACCCCCTTGCTTCTCTTCCCCCCGCCCACTCATCTCACACTCCTTTCTATTGTGGCTGATGAAGAATATTGTGGTTGTGAGTCCGAGAAAGAATATCGTCTCAATGGTTTGTGGAATTTCAGTTGAAATGTTTGTATGGCACACAGGCTACTCACTACCATCAGAAAAGCAAGATATTGAATGAGGTAAGGGTAGGGGGGGGGGGGGTTTCGAGGTTCTATACCAATTTATCATCCTTTCGCCATTGTGTTGTTGTAACCCAAGACCGGGTTGAGAGTTATCAGAAATCGGTTTGGAACTCTGAATGCCTTTTGATTGTGGTCACAATGATTTTATCTGTTTTTTTTTTTTGTTATTTTATATATTCTCGTTTTGCTATAGTCCGGTCAAAGAAAATAATTGTATTCGTATCTTTGTAAATATACAAGAATTGTTGTTGATAGTTTGGAAGTGAAAACAGATGTTTTAACTATAACATAAATATATTAATAATTACAATTCCCTGGGTAATACTAAATATTAATAAGTCTCAGCTTATGCAGTAAGGTAGGCAAACACTGATGGAATACTACATTTTAACTCAAAGGTCAGTATTACACCTGTTGCATACTTCATCAAGTGTTCGGCATGCCTCCTAGCGACGATTTTTTAATATAAACTTTTGTAGTTGGGGTAAACGTTAAAGGATGGGATTATCATTGAGGTGGTTCAAGGAATAATGGGCACAACTCAGAAATAAAAGAAGAAAATTTTCAATCGGAAACTTCAGTGATATATAATTTTTCGATTTGGCGCTTTATTTTTAAAGTATTCGCGTTATTTTTGATTATTTTTGGATAGGCAGATATATTGGACATTTTAATAGCTACTGGTTAATTCCTTAAAAGCTATTATATGCCAGGATATTTAAAGGAAATTTATAGAATATATAGCACCGACCACCGAGTAATTTCAGGGGCAAAATACTCAGAATTGAAATTTTTCAAAAATCAAAACGTCAAATTGAAAAATTATATCACAAGAATTTAAATTTCAAATGCTAGACTAATAGTCTAGTCAATAGGGACTAAATAAATCCTTTGCTCTACAAAAGGTGGGGTAGTTATATTTTTCATATGTCATTTAGTTCCGGGCCGCAATGACAAATCAAAGTTTTCACCCTTGAAGGGGGTCTGCTCGGTCCGCCATCTTGGATTAAAGGTACAAAAAATGTGTGTTTTTTTTTTCAAAACAATTCCTCAATGGTTGATCCTACGATAAGAATGGCTGATACAAATTTGAAGAAGACTAAATTCCCTAAATTTTTTGTAAAATCACTTTTTTTGTAAGTCTAATGTGTAACGATTTACAGCGGCGGAAACGTGAACATTCTTCCAAAAAAATATATACGTATAGTATCCATTATACAGGATGTTTTGTCCATGATCGTCTATAGGACAGGAGGTGACAGTAGTCACCTAATCAAACAAAATATTGTATGGCAAGGGGTGGTCGGCATCATAACCGTTTCGGAGTTACAGAGTGATTAAGAAAATATTATGTTAGTCTTTCATAAAATTCAACTGTATCTTTAAAAGTCCATGGTGTATGGTCACTTACAGCGCTCATTATATACTGAACTTCGTGGCCTTTTCAACTACTGCTTAACCAGCCCCGTACTCCTTTCTCCTCAGGTGTTAAGGTGGTCTAAACTAAGAATTTCGGATTTTCTTACCTTTTGATTGACCTTGACCTCTATTTGTTAACAAAAAGGTGGTTAACGTAATTTTTTTTATATAAACTGTAAACTGTGAACTCTCCTCTTTAATTTGACCTATTATACCTATGTTCTCACTATAGCCGTTAAATAGTTATTACGAGGGTGGTCCCAGAAGTACCCGACCATACAAAAAAAAAAAATACACACATACACAAATTTTGGGAAAATAAATTTTTATTTCTCTACATAATCTTCTTTTAGCTCGATACACTTTTCCCAGCGGTGTTCGGGGATCGACGAGCTCTTCAAAATAGCCATAAACCGCAGACCCCACCTCTTCATTGTTGGCAAATCTTTTACCACCTAGCCATTTTTTAAGTTCGCAAACAGAAAACAATCCGAGGGGGTTAAAGCTGGTGAATAGGGTGCGTGAGGAAGCAATTCGAACTTTGACTCATTGATTTTGGTTATTGCAACTACACACGTGTGCACTGGTGCATTGCCTTAATGGAACAAAACTTTCCTTTTCGCCAAATACGGTCACTTTTGCTTGATTTCGTCACTCAAACGCTGTAATAAGTTCGCATAATATTCGCCGTTGATTGTTTTTCCTTTCTGAAATTAAACAATGAAAATTATTCCTTGCGCATCCCAAGAAACTGACGACATGACCTTGACTGCAGATGGAACTGTCTTCACTTTCTTTGGAGCCGATTTTCCCCTTTGACTCCATTGTTTTGACTGTTGGTTTATCTCAGGTGTGATTTTATCTATGGTTATGAATCGACGCAAAAACTCCAGAGGCGTATCTAGGTTTAAACATTTAGGGGATCGAACATATTAAAGAAAGGCGCCACTGCATAAAAATAAATTTTATTTCATATTAAAAAAAAAAAAATAGACGTCCAGAAGTAGTTCAAATATAAAATTAAATGGAAGCATAACAAAAATCTATTATTTCAAAATGAAATTAATATAAATATGTATGTATATGTACTAATGAATTATTATCAAATGAGACAACTACAACAGCTTCCTTCGTCTAGGTTTCATTCTTGAAAAATTATCTAAAACCATATTAGGTTTGTAAATCGAAAGTTTTTACCCAGGTTTCAAAGTTTTTACACAGACTCGAAATTTTTTTACCCAAAATAGGTCTGTCTGTTTACTCGAAAGTTTTTACTCGGTCTGTTTACTTTTGAGCTAGTAAAAATCGAGTAAATTTATACGTTTCCCCTCTTGCACAAATTTGCACATTTTTACTCATGATTAAGAGGATGTGTAACTTCGATATGCAATCAGCTGACTGTCAATGGTATTAAATTTGACGTTAACACGCTTGTTGTGATATGAAGTGAAAAGTAATTTGATTTTAAGCACATTTTTTTCCATTTTTTAATTAAATTAGAGAAAGATATTTTCCTTAATCACAATTATTATTTTCACACCTTCTGTGCGTTCAGGTGCACGCAGAATGTCACATAATGTCACATTTTTACACACCATGTCGTTCAGGCGACCGAAGCGTTGTCATTTCCCCAGAACATCGGTGCGCGTATTTTATACTATGGTCTGGTAGCGTCGTGTCTCGGTGCGCTTAGCAGGTTGACGTTTAGCGTAGTTTTATTCTTAAAGAACTTTCAAAAATGACATTTCGAATCGAAGTATACACCAACCGTTCAGGTGCTATCCCTACTTTTTCAATAATGTGATGTGCACACCTGAACGCATGGCTTGTTTTGCTTGCATAGAAAACTTATCTGTCAAATTTTTGACACATGACAAGCTGAACAAAATTTACTCGAGAAGTGTCTGGTAACTTTTCTTGATTTTTACTCAAAGATTTTTGCTCAAAAGGAAACAGACGACCTAATATGTATGTTAACTTCTCATACTAGAAAAATTTGACAGTTGAATGCATTTTCCCTCCTGAACAAAAATTCACATTTTTACACAGGGTAAAGTAGATGAGTAAGTTCATTCTTTTCTTTCATTTGTCGCTTGGAATAATTCTTTCAGTTGTCAGGGCGATTTTTTAAAAAATAAAATAAATCCTATTTTATTAAAAAAATTATAAATTAACAAAAAAAAAATTAATTTTTGACAGCTGACAAATTTACGTCGATTTACCAGGGCTTTCCGTCTAAAACAGAAAACAATTAATTAATTTGAAATACGTTTTAAAAAACCCACCCTCTTTAATATTTTTTTTTTTAATTTCGACTCTTTAGATTATCATTTTACATTCTTTCGATAACCCAACAAACGGCTTAACCTCAAATTTAATACTTTTGACAGTCAGCTGATTGCATATCAAAGTTACACATCCTCTTGATCATGAATAAAAATGTGCGACTTTGTGCAAGAGGGGAAACGTATAAATTTACTCGATTTTTACTAGTTAAAAGTAAACAGACGGTTTGTGAGTAAAAATTCGTAAAAGTTTTTACACCGAGTAAAAACTTTCGAGTAAACAAACAGACCTAATATGTATGTTAACTTCTCGTACTAGAAAAATTTGACAGTTGAAAGCATTTCCCCTCCTGAAGAAAAATTAACATTTTTACACAGGGTAAAGTAGATGAGTAAGTTCATTCTTTTCTTTCATTTGTCACTTGGAATAATTCTTTCAGTTGTCAGGGCGATTTTTTAAAAAATAAAATAAAAAAATTATAAATTAATAAAAAAAAATTTTTTAATTTTTGACAGCTGACAAATTTACGCCGATTTACCAGGGCTTTACTCATAAGTTGTCTATTAACTTTTTCACTCTCATCTAGTATTTTCCCCTCTACCGAAAGAAAGTTTTTACTTGTTTTTTTACTTATGCTTTTTAACACAAAAGTAAACATACAGATCTATTATAATCAACTTCAGTAGTCAACTGTCTTTCAATGAACAGTAAAACTAACCCAGACAATCTGTCTTCACCCATTGTAGATCGTCTGTACGACTTAATGATCTTCAGTTTGCTAAAAGATCGCTCCGCACCTGCATTCCTTTTTGGTAAAGTCAAAAACTTTTTTATATAAAATCGAGAGGTTAGGGTAAATAAAACACATGTCATTCACAATGATGAATTTTAATATATTGTTTAGGGCACTTCCTAAGTATATGAATTATTTTTAATACCTGTGGCCATTATCTCTCTATACATATCCTTAAAAGTTTCAAACTCTTCTGGTTTGCTGTCGATAACGTCTGAGTACCTACATGTCTGCCAAAAATTCTAATTTCCTCGCATTATCTGCGTTTAAGTTATTCTTTAGATCTAAGCAACTAAATTTAGCAGACACATTTTTAAAATGAATCTTATATCATGTCATGCAACATATGTGTCATTTGTAGACACATACATATTTCCCAACGATATTTTTGGCAACGAAATTTTTTGAAAATGACTTTTTTTGTCTTTGATTTTAGTTGAGAAAGATTCCTTTTGTAAAATGTCCGTTTGTCAAATTAACTTTTTGCAATACGTCTTTAGGGGAAGTGAATAGAATTAAATAAAATCTGTTTTAAGTAGCGCGAATCAGTACGAAAGACAGGTATACAATCCTTATAATTTTACTGGTGTCGTGAACTGACAATCATTTTGATAAATCGTCGTGGTTTCATAACCTTTCAATACACAAAATTGTTTTCCACACAAAACAAATCATTTTCCAATTTATGGTCAGAATTTTCTATAGAGGCACAATTGACATCATGTATTTAAAAATAAATTTACACGTAAAAAAATTAAATTTAAAATGCAAACCTGTTTATCTTTTATAATAAATTTTCAGTATTTAATGTCTTATACTTTATAAACAGAAATATATTTATAATATAACTGATATATAAAATATTTCTCTCAAAACAATTTTTAATTTTAATTTTATCAACAGAAATTTTTTTGGAAGGAAAAGCACAAAAGCGAAAATGTGGTAAAAAATGAATTTTATTTCCAATTTCTGTTTTCAGAAATGTCTTCTATGCCATAGCTAGTGCATACAAATCAAGAGGAAAAATTTTCATAAATTTTCATAAAAAAAAATCTATGTTCATAAAAATGAGTAGCAAAAGGAATCAATCCAATTTTTTTTGGGGTGCTGCTGGCCGCCTAACGCATAAAATATCTGAAGTAAATGTTCCAGAAAATTTGCAGGAACAAAGTTATTTTAAATAAAGCCCGACTATGTGAGTCACATCTTTCCGATGTGGATTTCTTTTTTTGTTACTTTATCGTTATTATTATTTTAAAGCCGGTAGGTATTACATATACATACAAAAATTCTGCAGCTTTATAAAGCCGTTCTGCGGCAATACTGTTTAAATTATGACAAAATAAATATGCGTTGTTTTTAGAATTATACTATGTATATGTATATTTAGTATATTAATGATTAAATTTGTACAATCTGAATTTTGTTGTTAGGAAGGTGCCACATTTTGATGATTTGATCTAGGGAGAGCGATCGCTCTCCCTGCTCATCCCCCAGATACGGATCTGAAAAACTCGGCTTCATTCGCAACTTCGTCAAACACTCTATTGAAACATCCTCACGATGCTGTTTTCGTTCCATTGAGAGAAATTGCGGAACCCATCTTGCGCACAGCTTTGTCATGTCCAAATTTTCGGTCAATATTCGATGTACAGCATTTTTCGAAATGCCTACCATCCAATACAGAGTATTGTGGATTTTTTTCACCATTGGAACCTCGTACGACGTCGCCAATATTTTATAGTTGTAAATGAAGGAGCAGACCGAGTACCATTTAGGTCCTCTTTTATATTAGTTGGACTGTGTCCTTTTAAATATAAGTGTTGTATAACATCTCTATGACCAATTTTTTCCATTTTTCAAAATTCACATACTATTTATGGGTGCCAAATAAATACGTAACAAGGTAGCGTAATCAAACTTCAAATTTAAGCTTTAAGTTTACTACTTTCTATTATTATTATTATTTTCAAACTACAATCGCCATCTCTATGCCAGGTCAGGTATTTCTGGGACTACCCTCGTAGCTCATCACCTATTCAGGTCTTACCGAAATTAGACGATTTTTTTTTAAATTGCGTGTTTTCAGTCACTAAGGGAATAAATTATCTTAAGCTTAGATCCTCTTAAGGGGAGAGGAGTTCGGGGGGCTGGTCAAGCAGTCGTTGGAAAGGCCATGAAGCTCAGCATATAATGAGCTCTGTATATGACCGAACACCTTTGACTTTTTAAGATACAGGGAATTTTGTGAAAGACTAATATATTTTCTTAATCACCCTGTGACTCCGAAACGGTTATGATGCCGCCTACCCCTTACCCTACAATTTTTTGTTTGACTATGTGACTACTGTCACCTCCTGTCCTATATACCAACATGGACAAAACATCCTGTATAAGGGGCACTGTACGTATACATTTTTTTGGAAGAATGTTCACGTTTCCGCCGCTGTAACTCGTTACACATAAGACTTACACAAAAAGTGATTTTACAAAAAATTTAGGGAATTTAGTCTTCTTCAAATTTGTATCAGCCATTCTTATCGTAGGATCAACCATTGAGGAATTGTTTTGAAAAAAAAAAAAAAAACAAACAAAAAAAAAACAATTTTATGTACCTTTAATCCAAGATGGCGGACGGCGCGGATCCCCCTTCCCCCCAATGGTCTAAACTTCGATTTTTCATCGGGGTACGGAACTGAATAACATATATAAAAATCACAACTACCCCACCTTTTGTAGGGCAAAGGCCATATTTAGTCCCTATTGATTGGACTATTCGATTTGAGTTCATTTAAAACAAATCCTTTATCTTAATTCTGCGAATAGTAAAATTAGGCTTTCATGAATCCTTTAAAATTTATTGCTTCCGAAAAATTATTCATGCCCACCAGCATCCGATTGTGCAAAACATTATTTGGAATTGAAAGAAATAAAATGTTCCTACAATAGAGAGAATATGAACTAATGAATTTAACACCCTCATCCCCCCTAATTCTGCTCTATTTTATTTCACGGAATTGCACATTTTGAAAAACATGGAATAAACTCTGGACGGATGGACAAACACAAACCATTGTATACGAGAATTTTTGTATAGTGCAGCATAGAATTGAACAACTTTATCAACAACATCCTGTTTGATAGGATTATAAAAGGAACCCGGAAGCGGGGGATGGTTATACATAAAACAATTAAACAAAATTTTGCCATAAATTACAATCCAGCACGAATACAATAGTGAATTTGGGCAATTGAAAAACTTCTGCTCCATCTCACCCTCTATAATATAGCAGTGATAGTGAATAAAACCAGCAGCAAAGCAACAACAACAGAAAAATAGCTTATTTGGCAGCAGTAGCATTAAAATATTATGAATGCATCCATAACCATAACTACCCAGACCATTCTCTTCCCGGCTCTTTTACTCATCTTATGGACATACTCTATACACGTGATTATTGATGGACCAGAAAATATGTCCCAAATACTTGAACAATAGATTCTGCAGCTCAAATGGACTATGTAGTATGTACAATTTACATATATAGGTAAAAATGTGTGTATAATTATGCATTGTTGATTAACCCAATTGTTTTCGTAGCCACGTATGAACTTACAGTAATCTGACAATTCTATCAAAATTGGAATAAATTTTAGGCAGAGAATTCCACTCGCCATGTTTTCCTACGGTGAGGTAATAATTTCCAAATGCTTGAAAGACATAAGGTCTGTTTGATGAAAACCCCGGGTAAACCTAGGGCTACACCGGGCTACACTATATTGTTTTTTGAAAAACCTAGTGCTACCCCGAGCTTACATTAAAAATAGGTCTGTTTGATGAAAACCCCGAGTAAACCCTGGGCTACACCGGGCCAGACTATCTTGTTTTTTGAAAAACCTGGGCTACCCCGTGCTTACAATAAAAATTTCTCTGGGTAATGGTTTGACAGTTATCACTTGAGAACTGTCACTTGCAATTTGTTGTTGATTGGGACATATAAATTACTTCTTGAGCGGAAATAAGGGTAAATTAGACGAAAAGAAATAGAAAAAAGCTAGAGCACATTTTATTTATATTCACCAAATTTATAAATAACTTTTTACAATTAATTATACTTAGGAGAACTGTCAGAGAAATGTTATTACACTAGGTTCACCCGGTGTTTAAAGAACTTGTTTGATGAACGCACAAACCCTGGGTAAATTTGGGGAAAATTTACACGGTGTTTTCATCGAACAAACCTAATATCTTGAGGTAATGGTTTGACAGTTATCACTTGAGAACTGTCACTTGCAATTTGTTGTTGATTGGGACATATAAATTACTTCTTGAGCGGAAATAAGGGTAAATTAGACGAAAAGAAATAGAAAAAAAGCTAGAGCACATTTTATTTGTGTTCACCCATCTTATAAATAACTTTTTACAATGAATTATACTTAGGAGAACTGTCAGAGAAATGTCATTACACTAGGTTTACCTGGTGTTTAAAGAACTTGTTTGATGAACGCATAAACCCTGGGTATATATTGGAGGGGAAAATTTACACGGTGATTTCATCGAACAAACCTATAATATTATAACTTGCAAACAAGAATTTTTTAGGATAATTTCTAAAACTGTGATCCCTTCAATGAACCAACCTGCAATAAAGGTGAGGCCCCTGATCAAAAATTTTCGTGCTTATCAAAGCTGTGTAAGTTTATATGCACACTATAGAAAATGCGCAATGCTGGCGGATGGGAAAAACAATTATGCGGCGGACATTACCCGGGGGTTACACGAGCTAGTACTATCATATTCCCTACTGTCATGATGGCAGCTCAACTTTCAGCGAACTTGCACGATGAAAAATCATGGCAGCTGAGGTGATAGTAATTTGACATTATAAACTTTTCAAGATGGCGGAAAGATATGCTTGAGAGAAATTGATAAGTTTATACTGGAAAAATGAGATTTTCTGGCATTATTTGCATTACATCATTTACCAACACCTTCCTCTTCATTTTTTCCTGGGTTTTTTATCAATCTGCTACTTCCTTTAAGCCTAGTTGACATTATGCTATTTGACCAGCACTGGTGCATTAGCTTCTGGTGTATCAGCGTGCTAATGTTGTTTACATTATACGTTTGCAAAACCACAAGTTAGTACTGAAAAAATTGGCTGATAGTGAGGTTGTGCTCTCGGATATTGCTATATTGGTGGAAGTTGAGAATTGATGGAAGAAGAAATGTGTTAAACGGATACTATGGGTCCGAAAGTCAAACAATTTTTATCACTAATTAACCCTAAATAATTAATTTAAAAACACTTATTTCGACGAACCCACTTATTTATTTGTTATTTACAGTTCTCTTTCAGTTGGTACTTGGTGCTTAGACCTCATGTTTTCCCAAAAAATGGAAATTAGCAAAGATAATACCAATTCCTAAAAAATCTTCATCAGCATACCGTCCTATCTCTATTCTTCCATTCTTCTCTAAGGTATTCGAGAAAATACTGCATAACCAAATCATATGATATATTGAAAATAATAACTTGATATCCGAATATCAATCTGGCTTCAGAGTTAAGCATAGTTGCACAACTGCTTTGATTAAAATATCCGATGACATTCGTAATTCAATTGATTATAATATGGCGACAGTACTTGTACTGCTGGATTTCTCTAAGGCTTTTGACAATGTGGATCACATGGTTTTGTTTAATAAACTCGTAGCTCACTTCAATTTTTCCTCATCCGGCTGTAAGCTTATAATGTCTTACCTTAGTGGTCGCAAACAGCGAGTTGTTTGTGGAAATAAAGCCTCTCATTTTCTTCCCGTTCTTGCAGGAGTTCCTCAAGGATCAGTTTTAGGCCCATTGCTGTTCACTATGTTCATTAATGACTTAACCTTGGTAGTCAAACATTGTAAATTTCATGTGTATGCTGACGACTTTCAACTTTATATCTCTAAGCCACTGGAATCTATTGAAGATGCAGTACACTGTGCCAATACCGATCTTATGCACATACATTCTTGGGCACTGCAGAATAAGCTAAATCTTAACGCTTCAAAGTCCGCCTCAATAGTTATATAGTTGAGCTTGATACATCTTTTTTCCCTGCTTTGAAGATTAATGATGAGGTTATCCCATATAGCAAATCCGTTAATAACTTGGGTATAGTATTCAACCAAACTTTAATGTTTATATTAACCGTGTTATTTGCAGAGTATTTGCTACCCTCCGCAAGCTCTCAGCATCTGCAGTATATACTCCTCAAAATACCCGCATGTTTTTAGTAAAATCACTTGTAGTGCCTCTCATAACGTATGGATGTGAGATCTTTTATGCACTCGATTCTACCACCTGGAGAAAGTTAAATGTTGCTTTTAATTCTGCCATTCGTTACGTATTTGGTTTGAAGCGCTATGACCATGTCTCTCCATATATAAAGTCAATCTTTGGATGTACACTTAAGTCGTATTTGGGAGTAAGAATACTACTGTTTCTGCGGAATATAATTTATAGCCAGAAGCCCATTTACTTATTTAATAAAATTAATTTTGTACAATCATCAAGAACACTTAATTTAATTCAGCCGAGTTTCAAATATCGGACTACTGAACGTCAATTTTCGGTACGATCTGCGAGACTGTGGAACGCTCTCCCAAATAACATAAAGAGAAGCAGCAATGGACGTAATTTCCGATCCTTATTATACAATTTTTTTCAACAGTAAAATATGCAATATTCTTTAGTCAATAATGTAATTTCTTTATTTACTACTTAGCATACATAATATGTATTAATTAAAAAATAGCTTAATTAAATATATATAAATATTAGTGTATTATTAAGTATTAAGTTTCATTTTTCGAATGTTCGTAGTTCCTACACATAACGCTATATAGAAGTGAGCCCACTTTCTGCAGTGTATTTCTATAGACGTAGTCAGTCCATATTATATATATCAGTGGTTTTACATAAGAACGCTGCAAATATTTTAGAATGTTAGGAGTTATAGGTAGGACTAAGTTTTGGCTCTGATGTGGTAGTGAGGGAGTCTGTTTTGTGGCTTGGGAAGTGTTTCTCGAGGGTTTTTGATCACCCAAAGTTGGGGTCCCAAACTCAAATTCTGAGAAAAACCTATACACATACATCACATACATACAATAATATTCATTGAAATAAATTTTTATTTTTTAAGTTTTAGAATAAAAATATTTTGTATAATTTTTTGAAGTTGAATTATATTAGTAAATAAAAAAATATATAAAATAAAAAGTATTTTTTCAAATAACTCAATTAATTAATATTTTTTAGTTTAATTTTTTTAGTGGGGAGGGGGGTTCCGTCCACGGAAGCCCATAATAGAATCGAACAAGGTTATCATCTGCAAGACTTTAAATTGGATTGTTAAAGTGAGAGCTCAAAAATAATCCTTTAAAGAGAAAGTAGGACAGAGAACTGAACATTGTGGTGGTACATCGGCGTTGATTACAAAACTTTAAGATATATGTGCATAGCTCCGTCCAATATCATTTGATTTGAACGAACAGAAAGAACATCTCGAATTCATTCAAGAAGGTGAACGGCTAAATATAATGCGTAAAGTTTAGACAAAACTTTCTTCAAATAATTAAATTACACATAAAAGTAAACAGAAATAAGGCGATCAGACTTCGGAAAAAACCGAAATAAAAGACAAGCTGGTGTTATAGCAGTCGTCAAACGACTCGGAAATAAATACATATTAAAAAATATCGGTGGTTGTCGTATCGAAGATTGTATACGACGAGCAAATCGAAACACTTGTGTTGACAGAAAGCGTTGAAATGCAATGGAAAAGATGAAAGAAGCTCACATTAAAATCTTGGAAAATATTCACAAAATATAAAGCTAGTTTTTTTAAGGTGGTTAATCACAGCTACCGTCTCAAAAGCATAACAGAACTCTTGAGAATTATGAGGGGAAAATCTTGACAGAACGACCATTTTCTGAAATATTTCCTGATGATTGGAACGACTGCTTATAAAAAGAATGCTATCATAGATGGTATAAGCACTAGATGTCGCATGCAATACCAGAGCAAAATATACAAATTTTATATGGCTGGTGGTACATTCCGGAATGAGCCGCAACACTTGAAATAATGAATATGTCGAGTGATTCATATATTTACTCGCATCTGCCGTATTGAGGAACTGCAAAAAGTGCACAGCCTTAACCCTTTCAATACTGCGGGGATATATAAGTCCCAGAGAATGTTCAAAAATTACTGGTGCCGAAAGTATTCGCTTTTAAAGCGCTGGGATGGGACTAAACAGTAGTCTGTGGGCAGTACTTCACAACACGTGCTTCGGTTAGCATAACCTAACTAATTCATACTTGGTATACGTTCATAAGTGTAAGCGTGCTCTTCGTGCATACACGTGTAAACAAAACTTTTAGTGTTTTCTTTGCGTTTTAGTGAAAATTTTGTGTGTGTCTAATTACGGAAGGAAAAGATAAATTGCATGTAACATTTATATAAGAATAAAATGATTTGTATGCATTATTTCACCTTTTTTTGTTGTATTGGGACATATATATCCCTGCAGTGCTGGGATGTACTTGTCCCAGCAGTATTTTATCATACGAATTTAATTTTTATTATTGAAATAATTTTAGGATGAATCGACCACTGTCTAAGAAAGAATTAGAGGACGAGCTTGGTAATTTATCTGATGTGGAGGTGGATCCTTACCACGACAATGACGATAGCAGTGACACAGATTATAAAGGCTCTGATGCCTCCATATCTTCTGAAGAAGTTAGCACGTATTCTTCAAATGATGTAGATATCCAGATGCATGAAAGTGTACAAACGGTAAATGAAGATAGGGATAACAACTCTGAAAGTGTAAATTTCACTGATACAACACCTTCACAATCAACTAGCAATACTAAATTTATTTGGCACGGCGATATTGATAATTTTTCCCCAAAAATGTCACTACCTCAAGAGGATAAGGCAATTATTATGGCTAACCTAAACAGAGGTTCGACCAAGCTTGATTGTTTTTATAACCTATTTCCAAAGAGTCTTTTAATGCAGATAAGTTATTATACAAATCTGCGCTTACAAAAGCTCAATAACGCAAAGATGACATCACCAGGAGAAATAAAAATTATTCTGGGTTGTTCATTGATAATGTCATATAATCATGTACCAGCAATGCATATGTATCGGTCGCGCAACAAATCCCTCCGGAACGCAGCAATATCAGAATCCATTTCCCGAGATCGTTTTATGCTACTGATGTCAAAATTGTATTTCAATGACCCCGAAAAACCTCCAGAGGCATCGAAAACGTATTACATTGAAGACGTTTTGTCCTGCTTGAAAAATACATTTTTGAAAGCGAGAACTGACAGCACATTTCAATCTATTGATGAGTCAATGACGAAATTCAAAGGGAGGTCCAGTCTCTCCCCTTGAAACCTGTCAAAAGAGGAATCAAACTTTGGACAAGATGCGATGCAGTAACGGGGTATGTTTATGACACAAACATATATAGTGGACGGGAAACTGAAGCTACTGAAGGAACCTTGGGCGAGCGTGTGGTTCTAAAATTGGCAGAAACAATTACAAGTTCAAACGTTGCTTTATGTTTCGACCGTTTTTTCACGTCAACACGTCTACTTGACACCATTAAATTTTCTGCTGTCGGAACGTTTATATCAAATCGTAAAAACACACCCAAGTTTCAAACTAAACTAAAAGAAAGAGGTGAATGTGAAATAGCAGTATGCGATGAAGGGATATTAGCAATCAAGTGGAAAGATACAAAAGATGTGCTACTTATGAGCAACTGTCACAATGCCACTACTGTACTACAGCTCGTAAAATGAAAGACGGTACTACTAAAAATATTGAATGCCCTGAAGCTATGATTTTCTACAATAAATATATGGGGGGGGGGGGCGTAGATCATGCAGATCAAATGATTACTTTATACGATTTAGATAGAAGAAGTGGGAAATGGTGGAAGAAAGTATTTTTTAGGTTGCTAATGACCTGTGTTCATAATTCGTATATTTTGTATCAAGAAGTCACTCGCAAAAAAATTCCATTTATCGATTTCGTAGTAGATGTAGCTGAAGAGTTGATTAGTCAGGGACGATCAGAATCTTTGTACAAACGGTCCAGAAGACGAGCAGAGTTTCAAGTAGTAGATGTAGCTGAAGAGTTGATTAGTCAGGGACGATCAGAATCTTTGTACAAACGGTCCAGAAGACAGAGCAGAGTTTCAAAAAATGTCAAACTTTTCACAAATGTTGGAGATCATCTTCCAGTTGAAAAAGGCGGCCGAAACAAGGAAAAAAGGACTAAAATCATTTGCCGAAAATGTCAAGTAGCTTTATCTATTGATTGTTTTACACCATACCATACATAATGTAACAGTTTCAATAAAAATAAATATTTTCTACTCTTGAATAACTAAATTTGAGGTCTGATTATTATTTACTGCTATTATTATTAATTATTATTAAACTACTGCAGAGACATATCTGTCCCAAGGCATTTTTTCAAAAACCATATTTTCTAAAAATCTGAAATTATGTAAACATGTTTCTTTACTTATTTACAGCACATTTACATTTACATTTACTTATTTACAGCACAATTATACAGAAATATCTTCACTGGCCAAAAGTCGTATTGAAATGGTTAAGGAGTCGAACTGCTGGTCAACAGCAGATAGTATGGTCACAACAGTATACTGAAGATCTCTCCTGAAAACTGTATACATGGAGCTACGGATTACATTTTTCAAGACTAGATTTTCTGAAAGCGTTGTAAAGCTATGAAAGAATAATATATTTCAACTTAACTTGTAGTCACTCCAAACAGATAATGTTACATGCCTTAACCATGCATTATAGAGCCATGACCACAGACAAGAAATCAGAACGATAAACGAAAAGAAAAACAAAACAAACAAAATTTGCTCGACCTTAAGATGAATTTGCAACATATGCAAATTTCGCTTTGCAAAGCAAAAACGTTTATGAAAACATAAATGTATCTGAGGTCATCGCTTTACCAAACCAATAAGAAGTGATTCATTATGAAGTTCAGTGATCAGGATTGTTGACAATGCAACTATGATCAATGAATTTGATTATTGCTTCAATTATTGCAATTCTGCAATAACTCTCCCCTTTAGAATTATTAGACACATTGTTTAATATGTAAGAAAATTGTATAAATAACCAGTGCCTGATCAATAAGAATGAGAATTAATTCGACTATCGAAAGGTGTCTTTTACTTCTCATAATAAAATCGGCATACTCTGCTATACTACTGTAACAGCGGCATACTCTGCCTCATAACATAATAAACATCGGCATATTCTGCCATCCCATCACTAAAGCGGCATATTTTGCCTTAATAAAAACACAGCGGCTTCTCAAGCCATCAAAAGTAAGTTCAGCAACCCTCTGCCTATTTTTAAATTCAAATCAAAGTTCGTTTACTATATTTGATTAATCATGGACAGCATTTCACGACTCCCTGAAACAAACTTTACAGCGTTCTCAACTAGCATTCCTACTAGAGAAGAGTGGGAGGGTAATCGCGTGGTAATTGACTCTGATATATGTGTCTTTACGGACGGTTCAAAAATGGATATGGGAGTGGGAGCCGGGGTATATTCAGCGCTCCCTGGAATATAGGAATCATTCTGCTTACCGGACCATTGTAGTGTGCTCCACGCGGAGGTCCTGGCCATCTACAAAGCAGCAAGGTTGCTGCAACAACTCGCGTTGTACCCAGCGATCAAGTCATTTAGAATTTGTATTGACAACCAAGCTGCAATCAAAGCTCTGGACTCGAGCACCATTAGATCGCGCCTAATGTAACGGTGTCGCTGCTAGCTCGGGAGACTCGACGCTAACCACAGAGTTATTCTCAACTGGGTGCCTAGCCACAATGACATAACTGGAAACGAGGCAGCGGATGCTCTGGTCAGAAAGGGTTCAGCTATGCATATATGTATATCTAGAAGAGGAACCCGTAGGTTGGTCCCTAGAATCAGTAAAGAGGATTCTAGACGTACAGTTCTGGAAGCTGGCTAATAGTAGATGGAGAGAATTAACCACATGTACGATTTCAAGACAGCTGTGGCCTGAGGTTTCTCCTAGGAGGACTCAATCTCTGCTGAGGTAGAGCCGTAATAATGTGCGTAATCTTATCGCTGTTATTACGGGGCACTGTCTCTTTGGTAAGCATGCAGAGCGTCGGCAAACCCCATACAACCACTTCTGCAGAAGCTGTATGGATGAGGAAGAGGTTGAGAGCGTTCAGCAGCTGCTGTGCGAATGCTCTAACCTTGCCGCTCGTAGGAGGAATGCGCTCGGCAGCTACTTCTTCGACGAATTGGGGGAGCTAGCAGATAGGGAGTTGGGGGCACTGGAAAGGTTCATTAACTCATGTGACTGGTTTCACCACGCCCCCTAAAACTATGATATTATTCCCAGGTATTTTCCCATTAACTTGATATCACAATGGACCGCAAGCAAATAAAGAATATGTTGAGTGGTTCATATTTTCTGGCATCTGCAGTATTGAGAAGGTCGACCAAATATATACAAAACTACTGTTAAAGAAAAAATTGTTCTTGGCGCGCTCTAAAATATGTTGCAGTCCATTCCGGAATGCACCATCCATATCACAATCTTTATACTCTGTTCTGGTGCGATATCTATGATAAAAAAAAAATTAGCGCCAACATATTCGCTGGGGCCCTAATTTAAAAAATCAAGGGTATTGTGCTTGCGTGCCAAATCTCAGTATTGCATGGATTAAAAGTCAGTAGTAGACTGATGAACTGGCTCAATAACAGTTACTAGTAATTTTTCTTAATATCACATTTTTCATAATTACCAAACACCTGAAAATGCTAAAAGAAAAAATTGTCATCTCTTGATAACTGAATAGAAATATAATTAAGAACTCTCCGCCAAGCATGAATTAATACAAATCCAGAAGTCATAAACACATTTTGAAGGGAAACTGTCTGACAATTATGTACTTATCTATGAAAAATAAATCATCGTTACATCGCGTCACCGCGCCTTCGCTCTCATCCGTTTCCTCCATCTCAACACATATGCGTGCTATCATTTACCGTCACCCATAATTCAATTTTCTGATAAGACCTCATTGAATGCAGTAAAATTAGTACAAAATTTGAATTTGTTGAGTATTCTCAGACGATTTATAGAATTTTCCACCCTATGGAAGTACAGGAGGGAGACTAACTTTGAATTTATGGGGGAGCAATGTCTTTCAGACTGCTTATATATAGAAGTAGTTGATATCACTGTAACTAGGAAAAAAGCTTAATGATTGCTCTATCAACAATTTTTGCGATATGTAAATATTTCTACATATTGCAAGTTGTAACTTATGTTCTCAAAATTTGGTCAGTAAAATTTGTTTTTTGTATTTCTTTCAAGAACAGTTCGTAGAACGGTAAAAATGATTATATACAATTTCATAGATCTTTACATTTCAAAGAACTTCTCAATACATTATAAGTGTCTGGGACCAACCGTTTTTCTAGTAATACATTAAAAATCGGTATTTTTTGCTTTGTATGGCAAACATATGAAGGGGCAGCCAGATTTAGTTTACTTTTAAAATAAATATATAAGTGTGTGAATTAAAAACTCCCCGGACCATCTATAATTAAATAAAACAAATCTGTAACTTTTTATACCTTCATAGGGTATCTTTTTTTAAGGCAGAGGGACAGGAAATCCCATCCCAAGCACGAAGGCCAGAGCGGCCACTGTGCTGTCCTGCTAGAAGTCCTTTCATCAAAACCTTCCTGTCCTCTTAATGAAGCGTATCAGGTCTTGGTGAGAAAGGCTTTTCAGCTCATCTACAGATAGTAGGGCAGGCCCTGGAGTATCCAGCCTGCACCGGGCGAAAGCCGAACACGCACAAAAAAGTGTTCGGTTGTCTCAGGCTCTCCTTCCAGGTAGGACAGATACTCAGGGCTATCGACAACTGACATCCTTGTTAGATGAGCGTAAACCGAGCTGTAGCCAGTGATGATGCCAATCACAGTTCTATATTGTTTCCTTCTGAGCCCCATGAGAAAATCAGAGATCAGAGATATTGTGTACCTGCAAGTGCTCAGCTTCGCCCATCTCTGATGATGCTTCCTATGAACATCCGCTTTGATGTGAGACTCGATACTCGAGGTCGCAAAGCCTACGGCGAGTTCCGGTCCGAGGAACGGAGAATCAGAGCCAGCTTCAGCTAAAAGGTCAGCCCTTTCATTCCCCATGATATCCATGTGACCAGGAAACCACTGAAGGGACACCTTGTTGTGGATACACAGCTTATCTACAGACAACCTGTAATCCCCCAGTAACTTAGATAATACCCGAGGGCTACTCAAAGCCTGACTATCCGAAAGGATAGCAATGTCCTTCCCCTTAATTTGCATAACAAGGGCTGTCTTTGCTACTATTGAGATGGCGAAGACTTCAGCCTGGAAGACAGTGGTGTGTCTTCCAAGTGAGTACTCCACCCCAATGTCAGGTTATGGGAAGTAGATGTCCGGTCCGGCTCCCTCATTAGTGAGAGACCAGTCGGTAAAAAAAAAAGTGAATTTATGTTCGAAAATGGGACAAATCGGACAACTCAATCGTAGGGTTGCTATACAAAACTTTCGTTGCCTGAGATCGCGTTGACGTAGAGAGCTGAAATTTACTGCATACATGATAGCAATGGTGTTGCGATACAAAACTATGGGTTTTTACTATATACTTGGACACTGCATGAGAACGTGTCAACGTAGAGAGCTGAAATTTTGCACACAGCGTTTTGATAAAAATAAAATTTCGAAAATGAGCTATATCGGGCAAACCCCTTTTAGGTGTCAGTCAACATACAGCACTTTGGGGTTTAACTTTATTTAGTTTTTATGTTTATCTTTGGTATAATATTTTTTTTTTGTTTTAGACCAATTGAAACTTTTTCTCTTGTTAATATTTAAGTTTTCTATGCATTAATATCTACCTTTTATACATCGAGATACTTTTGCATATATGAGATGCTGCCATTAAACCAAAACTTCTTCGTAGAGAGCATGATCCTTTTTCCTTAAACACATAAAAAAAGCGTGACTGGCTTTAATTAAGGAGTTCGAGTGTTAAATGTCCCATTAATTTACGAAATAAAAAACAAGTAAAAGAGCTAAAATTGATATAACAACAATTCTTATGATACCCTAGATAAGTGTTTCTCAATCTTTTTTGATTGGCACACAAAACTATCTGAAATTCTTTGAGGCACAACTGGAAAAAAAAAAAAAAAAAAAAACAATTTATTTTTTTACGAAATTTTTCCAATGCCTTTTTTTTAACAAAGGTTCCAAAATCTCCAGACAAAAATTCTTTCCCGGTTTTTGGACTAGATTTCTGTCAATGCTGAAAATCCAAATTCACAAAATCATGAAGACACAAAAGGCAGAAGAATTTTAATGGCTTTCAAGCTAATTTTTGAGGGTAAAAATTTTTGATTGAAAGCCAAAACTCATCCAAATTTCTCTTGATCTTGATCGGTAAAACGTATCGTTTCTCAAATCAATGGCGCTTTTTTTAGGGATTTGTTTAGAAGTCGTTGAGGTAATTATACCTAAATACTATTTCGAAGTTACAAAACCCATGCAATTTTGATTATTTGTCGGAAAATCTCGCGGCACATTTAACAATCTCGCGCGGCACACAGGTTGAGAAACGCTGCCTTAGATTAATGCCCGTAAGTAATTTCGTATGATCACTCATCTCTGCAAGTTTGATTTTTGAAGTGGTTTTTCGCATATATGTATTTCTCAGGACGGTTCGTCGGACAGTAAAAATGATTATAATCAAATACATAAGATTTCGTATTCTGAAGAATAAAAACGTCTAGGACTGATTATTTTTACAGTATACGTAAAAAACCAAATTTTTATATGACAACATCAAGAGGGGTTGCTCGATTTTATTGCTATGAAAATTTCAGCTCTCTACATTGATGTGTTCTCAGGCAGTGTTCAAATATACACGGTGATTCAGATCAAGATACCTTCCGGTATACCACGTGATTCCTTGAGGTAAGATGATCAAAAAGTGGCTCCATATACCCCCCCTTAGAAATCTTCCTTTAGGAGTTGTGGCCAGTTGACGATTTCGCCAATATTCGTGAGAATAAATGCGTATAAGTTTTGACCACCATATAGATTTTGGTTATTGTTGGCTTATTAAATAGCCAAGAATTGTAGCTGTCGAAAAGTGTATTCCTCTGTATTTTTTAATTAAGCTTCTTTAAATTATTCTCAAATATTTGCAAAACATTGATTTTTACACACAAATTTCATAAATACCGTTATTTATTTCAAAAACTTTTGTGTGTAAAAAAATCAAAATTTTGGAAATATTTGAGAATAATTTAAAGAAGTTTAATTAAAAAATACAGAGAAATATACTCCTCGACAGCTACTATAGGGTGGTTCAAAAGTTATACTCATTTATTCTCACGAATATAGGCGAAATCTTCAACTGGCCACAACTCTTAAAGAAAAGTTTCTAGGAGGGGGGGGGGGGGGGATGTGGAACAATTTTTTGATCATCTTACCCCAAGGAATATATGTATATACCGGAAGGTATCTTGATCTGAATCACACTGTATATAGTGAAAAACGAGATTTTTGTATGGCAACCCTACGAACGAGTTGTTCGATTTATCCCATTTTCGAACTAAGTTTACTTTTATACGAAGGAGATTTCTCGTCTTAACAGACTGGAATTTATTGAAAATAATTTCGATAAATTCTGTTAAGACGAGAAATCTCCTTCATATAATTTCTACTTGGTTTATCCATTTGCCGCCAGGCAAAAAAGGGGGAACAATCAACCAATTTCAAAGTGCAATGAGAAATCTTGCCACCATATAATTCACATTTACTTTTTATAAAAAGTATTTATATGGGCAAATGGTGTGACCTCCATCGTTGAACTTCTATGGTAGGCGATCGGAGATAACCATACCGATGAGACCTCTCTGATGGCTGGGTCAATAAAGGCCAAAACACAGTGAGAGCGACACAACAATGTTGGCAACTTAGTTGGCGATAATGTCGCATTTAAAACACAGTGAACGCGACTCGACAAATGTTTTTTACAGCTATCTCTGTTTTATTTATTGTAAAAGAAATGGCAAAAAGGAAAATCGCTAGTATAGCTTATGCGGCTTACTTAAAATGGCAAAGCATAAAGAAAAAACTAAAAAGAAATCTAAGAAGAGATTTCTATACATGGGATGACGTTGATTGCACATTTTCATTGCATTCATTTTCTCTATTAATTCCTCCTCAAAACCCATAATTTATCAAACTAATAAGTGAAATTAATTTTATACAAGTTTTTAATAACTATTTTATTTACTATTATCTTTTAATTTACTATGTTTCATAAAAATTTCCAAATCCACATAACATTAATGTCAATTATTCACTGTCCACACAGAAATGTCAATTATGTTGGCGACTAATTTAGAGATTTTGCCAAACTTTTTGTTGGCAACTTATCGCGTCGTCCTCATTGTGTTAAGTATATGGGACTTCCATATATTCGAATCTTTGACAGCAACCAATTTACGGCGACTTTGTTGTGTCGTCATCACTGTGTTTTGGCCTTAACTTTTTTTTTTTTTTTTTAAAAGCCTGTGTGCAAAATTTCAGTTCCTTAAGTGAACGCGTTCTTGAGTTATTGTGAGGACGGGCGGACAGAAGAACGGACGGACAGACATGCAAAAATCAAAATAACTTTTAATATTATGCTTGGGTGTCCCACCCACTTTTCCAATATTTCTAGGTGTCACAAACGGAATGACAAGTTTTGTATACTCTTTAGATTTCATTTAGGTTATAAAAATTGCACGGGGCCAGTTCCTGGCCTGTAGAATGAGGAAATTAAAACAAAATCCCTCGAAATTCCTGTTGGTGTACTACCGTGGTAAGAGACCCATCAATTTGTTGCACTAACGGCAACTCGAAAGAGGGTACTCTGCCTTATACACACTGATATTTGGACTGCCTCTTTGCCCCATCAGGTAGTAGAAATGAGAAACCAAAGTCAAAATTTTCATTGAAATATTAAACTAAAATTTGCAAATACGTTAAAGTACCTAGTTAAAAGTAACCCAGCAAACAAATTGAATCGAAAATAACTCGAAAGTAACTTGCCATGGGCAAGCATAACCCTCGAAAACGATATTGCCAAATGCTCGTTTGTAATTTAGGCGGCGAACTAAACGGACATACGAAAGTAAGCTAAAAAAGGCAATTTATAAGTAATTCGCATATTCCTTACCAAAAGCAAGTATATATATTTTTATATATTTGCCAACTGCGAGGGTTGAGTAAATTACTTTTAATTTACCAATTTCAACTTAATGTGTCTGGATTGACATTTTGTAATTCGTAAACGTAAGGGCAATCTTTTTTAAATATTTCCGCAATATCTTATTATTGTTTTATTACAATTTAAGTCCGCTGACTTGGAAAACAAAATTCATCAGCAATTGTAATAAATTATAAAAAGAATTTTTGAAAAATTTAATAAGAGCGACTTTGATAGAAGAAAGTAATGCAATTTTTAAAGTGTATAGAAAAATAATTTCTAATTTATTCGAATTAGAATACCTAACAAAAATATGAAAAAGTCAACAATAACAGTAAAAAAGGAAAACAATTATTCTCCAATAAAATCAAAATGTTATATTCTCGATGAAATACCAACTAAAAATCCAATAGTAAAAACTGTTTCGATCAAAATAGAACCTATAGTGACTAAGGTTGCATATTTAACCTAAGTAGTTTTTTCTTGTCTGATACGCTTTTGTAGTCGAATATAAGGAATGAAGAAATAGATGTGCTTTTGATAATCTTCTAATTGTAAGACGATGACTTTCGTTAAAATATTGTTGAGTTTGTGTTGCTCTACTTCGGTGGAAACAAAGAATTTATTCGCCTTATATATATTTAAATTATTTGAATTTATCGGGTATTCAAAAAAAGATTCTAAGTTGCCAACAGAAGAACCCAATATAAGTATTTCACCTAATTGGTTTTTAAATATTTTCTGAACTTTGTATACTTTATCGTCTATAGCGTAGCAATTATTTGGAGCTTTAATTGATAACTTAAAACTTTCTTTTGTAGCGCTAACGTATTAACCATTCGAATATTTTCCACACTTTGGAAATAAAACTGGTTCTAAACTGGTGCAATGCAAACTTCGTTCTACGATACGATTGTAAATTTGCATGGCCACAAAATTCCCTTTTTTAACGGTTTTTTTTTTTATTTGCTGTAAATAGCTCTCATACTTAAACACACTTATGTTTTCTAAGGATCCATATATGTTTGCTTCGCCTGCCAAATGGTTTAAACAATGAAAATTATAAGTTACGTACTTTTCCGAATATAGTTATGGAAATGATTTTACAAAGCTTTTTAAGAGCGTATCGGCACAATCATTATTGGCATTGCAGTCTACTTCGTGCAATAAAATCCTCATTGAGATACTTAACTTTAGGACGTGTTGATATCGTGGAGCATCTAGTACATCCCGAAGAACAAATGGGCCAGTGTAAAGTAAAAACTGCCTCAATTCGGTTGCCTTCCATCTATTTAATTCAAATAATTCTCGAGGCCGGCGTGAAAATTCACTCGGAATATGAATTTTGAGTTGGCAAAGTTTTTTTGAGAGTGTTTCAATTTGTGTATTTTTTAAAGAAAATGCCTCATTCCTCATTTTTGTCCACAATTTCAGTAAAATTTTTGTCATCCCTAAACAAACTACATGCATGTAGTCGGGGAGAAACTGACTTACGCAGCCTATTTGTAGTTCTTCTAAACAGAGTGGTGTCGTTTCTCTATGATGCTCTGGATACTTCCTCTCTTTGAAGTCAACATCACTCCGAAGTAAGCACTGTTCTCCAGTAAAGACCATTCTTTTTTCTATTACTTTACCTTTTTGGATACACTTTGTACATGAAAAGTATCCCGTATGACCTTTTATATTTAAAACAAACAATCTGGCTGGAGCATCGCATATGAATGCTCTGATATTGCACAAGTCTTGCTAAAAGCCAGAAATAGGCAATTGTTGGAAGAGAAGCAATCATATACACACTTTATTGCAATAATGTTGGCCCTGTTTCACAACTATTACTCATTCCTTACTTTTGGCAAAACCTCGCCAAATTGTTTGCTGGGAATCTTCAGGTAATTAAGGAGTTTTTCGGTTATTTGCTTTTTGTAGTTTGAAAGTAATTACCAAATTAGTTCTGAAGAAGTTACCAATTACTTTTAATTACGTAAGTCCGAATGTAAGCAACCTGCGGTGAACCGAAGTTGATGCGCGTTACATAGAATGGATACAAACAGTAACTTACTAAAATTGGCCAGACGAATGTAGGAAACTTTCACTAAGATCAGTGGAAAACACTAAAGGTGAAGATACACGGCGAAAGACTTTTGGTCTCCAGTCTCCGGTTTACAGAGACTAAAATTTCCGAAAGACCAACAAATTAGGTCTCCGGAGACCATAATAAAAAAGTCTCTAGAGACACGTCTCCGAAGTGTATACACGAGATTTATGTTTGGTCTCTGCATTAGAGCTCCAGAGATCTGTCATCTGTGTTAATTGTTTTTCAGTGCTGATATCTGCAGCGTTAAAAGTGTATAATTTTTACTAATAAAATGGGGTCCATGCTCCATAAAGCAGAAATGGCAACAGCAGTGGCTACTTATATATTGTTGATAAGACGACAAAAGAGAAGACGTCGGATTTGTGTAAAGAAATAGATAGGATGCCGAGTTGTAGTCGAAAACTTATTATCGGAGTTACATAATGAAGACGAGAGCGTATATAAAAATTTCGTTCAAATGACTATACAAAATTTTGATTGGTTAATTGAAAAAATCCGGCCACAAATAGAAAAACAAGACACGAATATGAGAAAAGCTATTACTGCAGAAGAATGCCTTGGTGTTACGTTGCGGTTTCTGGCTACCGGTAAACCATACGAACCCTTGCAATTTAATTAATATTTGCTTTATTTTTAATACTCAGGTGACAGCTACCACTCACTTATGTATATGTTCCGCATATCGAGGTCTGCAATTGGTAAAATCATACCTGAAGTATGTGCTGTTATATTTAATGCATTAAAGGAAGAATACCTTAAGATAATTAATTATTTGAATAAAACAAATCGAAATGAAAAATAATTAAATCCATTTTATTTTATTTTAATATAATAGAACATTAAAATCTATTGGGAAAATGATGAATTGCTAATAATTTCCACAGGGCTATCCCATTTGATTGGACTGCAATCTGCTGCACCACTACCACTTTTTCGCATATTATGCAACTTCTTCTTGACTTCTTCCTCATCCGTTTGCAATTTTGAAGCAACCTGTGAAAAAGCTTCCGACCTGCGGTTTCGGTTTTTGAATTCGTTGCTCTCGTGCTGCCACAATATTGGACGCTCTTCAACTAATTGAAGCATAATTTTAGTTTTTTTCTTTTGTCCATTTACTATAATATATTAAATAAAAATTAACCAAAGAATTTCTTTGTAACAATTTGTCAAACTCACTCCACTTTATTCCTTTTCCTTTCCGCGTAGACCAACACTTAACTGACAAGTGACAGAACACACAAATAGTGTCCGGAGACCTGGAGACGAGAAATGAACAAACTTCCGGAGACCGGAGACGAAAAAAGTCGCTAGAGACTAGGTCTCTTTAGAGATTTTTTGCGTCTTCGAAGTGTTTACATGGGTCTCTGGGTCCAACATAAATAGTCTCCGGAGACCTGGAGACGAGAAATGAACAAACTCCGGAGACTGAGCCTGAAGACCTGTTTGTTTTAAAATACACGACGGGAGACAGGAGACGAAAAAAGTCGCTAGAGACTAGGTCTCCTTAGAGATTTTTTGCGTCTCCGAAGTGTATGCATGGGTCTCTGGGTCTCCAGAAACCGGTGTAGCTTCACCTTAAGTCATCATTAGCAGGATTGCGTCAGCCCCTATAATTCTATAAATAGAGTGAAGAGCATATTTAGGTGCGAATAACAATAAATCGATCAGACCATCGTTGTCGCACAAAAATTTCCAAACGACCGATGTGACAGCAGGAGTGTCCAAATTAAGTACCGAAGTGCTTAGTGCCGGAGTGTTTTCCACACATATCCTAGCTTAGACCGCATAGGTCGCACATGCCAAAGCAGGTATCAGATGATCAGCTCAGACGACAATAAAGAATCAATCTGTCTTTGAACAAAGTCTAGCTGAAAACTCAGCATAGAGGAGTGTAAAAATTTAAATGGTCAATAAAGTTGATGAGCCACATAGGTACGACGATCCTCTGAAATAAGTCATCAGAAGCTGGGAAGGATGTGGCATGACGTTTGTACCATGAGAGGAGTTTTTTCTTCTATATTAAAAACAATAAATAAATAAAAACTACTTTTGAGCGTTCACTTATATTGAAGAATAAAATCATCCATTAATATTATACATAATATGTGGATGGCTATAGCTAAAACATCCTTCATATTTATAGAATGAAATCAAAGAAAGTTTTGGAGCTTAATTTCCTAAGAATGGAGATTGATATGATCCGTTGAATGGGAAATAATACTCACGTCACATGGCATGAAGGATCGATTTGGGTAAAACAAAAACTACATATTTGTCCTCAGAAATCGGTCAAATATCGATATTTCAAACAAAAATTCAACCCAACGCTTTCAAACAAGATTCTATGGAAGAATCTGAAACCAGTGATGTCAGCTTAGGGATTTTATCCCTAGATATAGGGATAATTTTCGGCTTTAGGGATTTAGGGATATTTTTTTCAAAAGTGACGGTATCTAGGGATATTTTGTGCACTAAAAGTTTCTATTAATTTATTTGCTCTAAGCTTCAGAGAACTTCTGCAAATTGAAGAAACACTAGCACAGAACGAGAATCACTGGAGTGGACTATTAATTTTACTCTTCTATTGTATAATGACAGCTTCCAGTGTGAAAAATGCATAGTTCAGATTATTCGTTTTCAGAATTTTTTTATTTTTTAAATGGTCTTATGGTTAATAGAGCTCTGTATTTCTAGTGTCTCAAGCTCAGTACGACAGCAAGATACACCAAAAAAGAGTCGAAAATTTAGAAATGATCTTTGCGGAAAGCTTTATGATCCAGAACTTTTTAATATTTTTATTGTGTCTTAACTTTTATTTTTTTTAAAAGTCCATTTGAAGGTTGGATTGCAAAATGGAAAATGATTTGATATTTTTTTGGTTTGGCAGGTCATTTTTCGTCAAATTGGTGGTAAGAGCGAATGGCAGAGACATGCTGCTACTACAAGGCATCAGGTATCTATTGGTGGAATTCAGAATGTTAAACCAACATCACAATATTTTTCTGGTGAGCATCAGCATAATGCACAAGTCGCTGAAGCTGATATAAAACTGGCTAACATTTATGCACAGGATAATGTGGTATTTACAATTGATCATTTATCAGCCTTATCAAAGGAAGTATTCCCTAATTCTCGTAAAAAATATGCAGTTTGGTCAGACAAAGACTATCAACAATAACAAAACTAACTTCAATTTGCTCCAGGGAAATACTCACCTTTGACTTTTACTTAAATAATAATGTTAATAGTTTTGTGTAGGGAAGATTTTCACATTAAATTTTCATGCTCATCTGTTACTGTCAAATTATTGTGACTCTGTATTATTTTTACTTTTTGTCTTTACATCAGTTAAGCAGAAAATATACGTTTAAATGAGATACACTTAAACAAAGTCTGGCTAAGTTCCGAACATTTTTCAATTTGTATTCCCCCCTTTACATACTATACAAAATGTGCCAAAAATCTAAAATGTTCATAATTTCTAAATTTTTCCGTTGTAATGTATCAAACGCACAGGAGATTGTTTATTTTATCTTTGAATGTTACTTTTAAATGATATAAATATAAATAAATAAAATTTATTTATAAAAATACAAAATAATACAGTGGTTTTATATTTTTGAGTTAAGCCAATTATTTAGGGAATTCTAGGGATTTTTTCTATAGAAACTCAGGGATTTTTCCATTCGTCTGTTTGGCATCACTGTCTGAAACAAGCTGGAGTATATGAGGGCACCAAAGAGGAAATTTCACTCGACCCTAACGACTTGAATAGATTTTTCGTATCGCATAATGTGAATCAATCAGCATTACCCGGATATCCTGAGAATACTAATTCTTTCTCTTTTTGGTATATTGATTACGCAGAATGTTATAAGTCTATATACTCTATTAAATCTAGTGCTACTGGTCCTGATAATATATCTCCAAAATTCCTGAAATTATTGCTGCCTTACATTAGTCGCTATATATTATTTATTTTTAATACCTGCTTAACATTATCTACCTTCCCTTCTAGATGGAAAATTGCTACTGTGCTACCTGCCCATAAGAAAAAATCTGCTGCAAGCCTTTCTGATTATAGACCCATCAGCATTTTGTGTTTCCTCGCAAAGGCTTTGGAAAAGGTGATGTACACTCACATCCAATTGTTTATTGAGAACAATAGAATGCTTTCACGTTGGCAATCAGGTTTCAGACCAGGATATAGTTGTGAATCGGCTGTCCTAAAGGTTACCACTGATTTAAGAAAAGGCCTAGATAACGACAAGATTGGAATACTGGTTTTACTCGATTTTACTAAAGCTTTTGACTGTGTAAATCACTCGATGCTTCTCAACAAACTTCAGGCATTTTTCCGGTTTTCTTCTAGTGCTGGCAAATTGAAAGAGAGTTTTTTATGTAAGAGATATCAACAAGTGCGAGTCAACGATCGTTACTCTGATTTACAGCCGCTTTTCTGTGGCGTTCCACAAGGATCAATCTTAGGCCCATTGCTGTTTTCCTTATTCATCAATGACTTGCCAGACATTGTTCAAGAGGTTAGTACCCATTTATATGCTGATGACCTACAAATATACAATAGTAGACCTCTCGGTCTTATTGAAGACTCCATTGTAAGGATTAATGATGACTTAGGACGAATCTATGATTGGTCTCAGCGTAATCGTTTGATGTTATGTAATAAGTCTAAATATATAGTTTTTTCCAATAATACTTTGGAAACTGACCTTCCGCACATCATGTTTGGGGGTGAAATATTGACTAGGGGAAGCGAAGTTACGAATCTCGGTGTTGCTCTTAATGGGAAAATGAAATGTTGTGGTGATCATGTTCGCGGATTGCTGGGTAAGGTGTATGGAGGTTTGCGACAACTCTGGCTCTCTGCAAAATTATTAAGCACGGACATTAAATGTTAGTGAAAACCCTCATCCTGCCCTACTTCTCTTATGGAAACTTAATTTTTCCTAAATTGGATAGCTACTGCTCTCGTCGAATAAATGTTGCCTATAATGATTGTATTCGCTTTATTTTCAACTTACGTAGAATTGACCATATTTCTAATTTTATACCCAGAATACTGGGCTGTCCACTGTACATTTACCTACGACGACAAGCAATTCTATTCCTCTTCAAGCTTATAAAATGACTATCAGAACCAGCTTAACACAAGCTCGCCGCATGGACACGTTTAATAAATAAACGGTCAACAATAAATGCGTTTCATCACTTAGTCGGTGTTAGTTTTAGTATGTTAAACTAAACATAAACAAAACACCGGATGAAATGTGACATAACTAAGTATTATATAGACGTTTTTTTAGAACATGCTTAGAAACGTCAACGACAAAATGCTCAGCCTTAGTATTAACAGTAATGTACATGCGATTAATGGGTTCGTACATGCAAAAGTTAGATCTTGCTGAGTTAACATGCAACATAGGTAGTCTTCTCAAATTATGTCCACTATCGCGAAAAGAGATTTTACTAAGTAACACCGGAGAATCAACATTCGCGTTTATTAGTTGATGCACAAACGTTACATCGGCAACCATGCAACGTTTTTGAAGCATATTCAAAAGCTTCAAACGATCCTCATAAGGTGGAAGAATTAATGAATTATTCCAGGGTAAGTGTCTGAGAGCAAATCGTAAAAAGTTTCTCTGAACAGACTCGATGCGGTGGATGTGTGTACCGTAAAATGGAGACCAGACCTGGCTAGCGTATTCAAGAAGTGGTCTTACAAAGCAAGTGTACAAACGCAATGTTATGGTAGGATTTGAAAATTCTCGGGACCAACGTTTTATAAAACCCAGCATAGAGCTACTCTTTGATACCATATAGTTTATATGGGAGATAGAATTCAATCTGTGGTCACATTTGACACCCAAGTCACAGACAGAGTCCACACAGCGAATCGAGGTATCCGAAAACTCATAACCATAAATGATTGGTGTCTGATTCCTATAGAAAGTCATAACTTCACATTTGTCGATATTGAGTACCAAATTATTGCTCTCGCACCAATTGTAAAATTTTTGTAGGTCACCCTGTACCTATTCACAATCGTTAACAGATTTAATCGGAGCGAAAAGCTTAACATCGTCAGTATAAATCAAGACCTTACAGTACCTCACCACAGAGACAATGTCGTCAATAGACAGAATAAAGAACAATGGGCCCAAGTGACCCCCTTGAGGTACGCCAGACGAAGCCTTCAAAACTCTAAAGATGGAATGGCGGAATAAGATTTGATATGTTCTGTTATCTAAATAAGACTCTGTCCATTTTAGAAATGTTGGGGGAAACCCATACTTTTCCATTTTAAAGAGTATCACGGAGTGAGATAACTTGTCGAAGGCTTTACTAAAGTCTGTATAAATACAATCCATTTGGTAGCCTTTTGCGAACCCGCGAATGGTATCCGAGACAAATTCCAACAAGTTAGTGGTTGTAGATCTGTCCGAAATAAACCCATGTTGGTTTGAAGAGAGCAAATTCTTACATGAAACCGATAGCTGAGAGTAAATGATAGATTCGAATAATTTGGGCATACAAGATAATTTTGCAATAGGCCTATAGTTAGAAATTTCACTTTTACTACCTTTTTTGTGAATAGGTATGATGAAATAGTTTTTCCATAGCTGAGGGAAACAACCACTATCGAGCGATTTTTTTAATATTATTTTTAGCGGCGTTGCCAGGGCAAGGCAGCACGACTTAAAGAAGGCTGGAGGGATCCCATCAGGACCCGTTGCAAAGTCATTTGAAAGCCCATTAATATGATTGAGTATATCCTCTTGTGTAATTGTAGGAATAGTGAATGAAACGATATGAGAATCGTTCATATGACTAAAATTGTTATGTCGAGGATGGAAATTTGATGAAGAAAAAGCATTTTCGAAAAAAGAAGCAAACATATTGCAAATTTCACGAATTCCATCTTTGAGGTCTTGAATCGACGCTGGGCTGTTGGCGTAGAGCTTCTCTTTCACGTGGCCCCAAAGGAAGAAGTCGCAAGGTGTTAAGTCACAATATCTCGGTGGCCAATTGTGATCACCTCTTCGAGAGATAACACGGTCCGGAAACTTTTCCCGTAAAAGATCAATGGTTTCATTGCTTGTATGGCATGTAGCGCCGTCTTGTTGAAAGTAAACGTTGTCCAGATCAATACCATCCAATTCCGGCCATAAAAAATCATTAATCATCTGTCGATAGCGCAATCCATTCACCGTAACTGTTGCTCCAGCCTTATTTTTGAAAAAGTAAGGTCCAATGACCCCGCGGGACCATAAACCGCACCAAACAGTCACACGTTGAAGATAGAGAGGCTTTTCAACAATAACTCTTGGGTTTTACGAGCCCCAGATGCGACAATTTTGCTTGTTGACGAAGCCATCGAGGTGGAAATGGGCCTCATCACTCAAGATGAGTTTTCGATGGAATTCAGGATCATTTTCATGCATTTCAAGGACCCAATCAGCAAAGACTCGACGTTGCTGATGATCGGCCGGCTTGAGTTCTTGTGTTAACTGAACTTTATAAGCCTTAAGACCCAATCAACACTTTCGGCTACAGCAGCAATATTCTCGGCTGTTCTTGAGCGACGTGCACGGGTTTTATTCTTCACATCACTAACTTGTCCCGATAGCTCGAATTTTTTTACCAATTTCTGTATTGCGGTCCGAAAAGGTGCTTTACGACGACCCAAAAATGTTTGAGTTTTACGAACCGTCTCTGCCACATTTTCACCATTTTTATAGTGAATTTTAATAATTTCAATGCGTTGTTGAATCGTGTATCGTTCCATTCTTATTAATGCGTAGTTTCTAATTGTCAAATGTCAAAAAATGACAGCTCCAAAAGTGACATCTACCGAAATAGCGGGCTAATTAAAATAACACCTCTTATTGGAAAACCCGTTATACTCATCATAAAGTGAAGAGGAAAGTTCTTTGAACTCATTATAGGATGTGAGGAAGTTGTTATGTCTTTGTCCCTGATATAACTTTTCCACAATTTATTCTTTCGGAGATGTTTTAGAGAACCGCTGTCGCTCGCGGGGAACATGAGATGAAAATAAATTGAAAAGAATTATGTAAAATTTAGAAATGTCTTCGTCAACATTATTGCTAGACAGTAATGTGTTGAAATCATTAGAGGTAAGGCTACTGGAGAGTTCCAAAAAGTTTTCCTTTCTAAAATTGAAGAAGTATTGAGTTTCGTCACAATTTGTAATGTTTTCGGTATCAAAGCAATAAGTAATTAGTAGAGGAATGATATTTGTCAATATTAGACATTAAAACTGGGCTATGTTCGACTAACAAGTTACCCGTGTCAGTAGAGAAAACCAAGTCCAACTGCCTACCAGGGTTCGAAAATATCCGATATTTATTATAAATATCAAAATATCGAATATTTATGATATATATCCGATATATATCAAAAATTTGATATATATCCATTTTGTATGACAGCCATATTATTATTTTATTGTATTATTTATGTATACTGTTTGCATATGTGTTTTAGAAACATAATAAATTATTAAAAAAACTAAAATAATTTTATAATTTTATATAGGTACTTATTGAACAAAGTAATTGAAAATCAACTCAAAAACAAAATCTTCTTATAAATAAGAAAAAATTAACTAAAAAGCATAAAACCTTCTTATACCTAAAATCTTATAAATTCTGATCAATCAGTGGGTTCATTAGTTTTTTCATGAGTATAAATACCTACACTTTAGGTAACAAAACAATAAACATTAGAAACATAACTCAACATTTATAAACAAATCAAATAAGTCTTTTCGTTATCAAATCAGTCATGATGTACATTTGGTAAACTATGAATTATCAAATAAAATAAAATAATCAAAAAATGCCGTGTTCATCATTTTGACTGCAAGGAAGGTAATGGTAGGTCATCCTCCGATACTGAATCAGGCCTGGTTATGACATCAACGACATTTTGAATCATATTATCTACTTCTACTACATCAGCAGGTTGAGTAACATCTTCAGCATGTGTTGGATCTGATAGCCAATCCAAGTTCCTTTTCTTTCCTGAAGACTTGTTAAGGCGTTTAAGCAAGTACATCAATTTATTAGCCTCGTCAATTCCCAAACGGTCTCTCAACTTTGACTGCACCAGACCAAAACTTGATAAAATCCTTTCAAAATCCGCTGTAGATGCAACTGCAGTCAGAAGTTGTTCACACATATTCAGAAACCTTTTTTTGTGTTGCCATTGCTGCCATTGTACATCTGTGATGTTCAAGTCTAAAAGATTCCACCAATCCATTGGTGGGGTTGTTTGAAACTGAGACCCAAATAGATATTGCGGAAAAATTGATGATTGGGTCATTATCAATGTAACCATTGACATAGGGCAGAGCTGGGCAAGTACCAAAAAAAAGTACTTAAGTATAAGTACAAGTACCGAAGGCCTGAGTACTTCAGCGTAAGTACAAGTACCGCATGTATGAATTGCAACTAAGTACTAAGTATATAAAAAGTACTGAGTACTTTTTGAAGTACTTTTTAAAGTACTTTTTTAGAATCTTTGTACGTTGGCAGTAACATAAGGAAGTTTATCGAGTTCAGTTAATAGATATTAATAAATCAATATCTTTTGAAAACTATTGTATGTATAGTAACCAGTGTCTACTATTTATAGTTTTTTATACTTTTCGACGCTGCAGGTAGAGTAAAACTTTCACCTCTCATTGCTACACTCACAAAAACTATTATAAGTCCGCTCAAGCACCCATTATCGCCTCCATTAATGCATAACAATTCTGAGGCCTTCCCTACATCAGGTCGAGGCATCGTTGATTTCATATTGGAGCGAGGCATTGCTTTCTTACCCTTGGTTATGTGAACTGACGTATATAATATGGACTTCTTACGTTTCTATTTCACGTGGGCATAATTGCTTGTGTCAAAAAGGGTTCTTACGCGCCGGTGTCAACATTGAAAAAATCATTGGCGGGAAGTTGAAAAGTGAGCACGCAGCTCGGGAAGTGATTTTAATAAAACATTTTATTAAACAGGTTTTGTTAGTAATAACCCTAAATGATTAATTTAAAAACATTTATTTTGACGAATCCACTAATTTATTTGTTGTTTTCAGTTCACTCTCAGTTGGTACTTGGTGCTTAGGTCGAAAGAGTCAGCAATATAGAAGAAAGCCCACTTTTTGCAATCCATATTATACATGTCAGTGGTTATGTTATCAAGTCGAGGCATCGTCGATTTTATATTCGAGCGAGACGTTACTGGTTTTTGTTCTACTTGCCCAGTCTTGTATGCATGTTATTAGTTTGTCTAAGGTTCTGCCTTGATGCGTGAGTGTGGCACATTCTTTGACAGTTCTTTGCGTGTTTTAAAACTCAACAAAAAAGGAGTTGCGCTAGAGATTGTATTTGCCTTTTTACGAAGAGCTAGATATTTGTAGGTAGTTAATAGACACAGAAATACCTAAGTAAAAATCTTGGTACTTAAGTACAAAACTAAGTCTTAAGTTACAAGTAAATATGCAAGTACTTATGTTCAAGTACTAAGTAGGGGCATTTCAAAAGTTTTGAGTAATAAGTCTTAAGTAACGAATATGTACTTTAAGTAGTACTTAAGTCTTTTTTTACTTAAGTATTGCCCAGCTCTGACATAGGGTGCATCTAACGCCATATCGCGCCTTTTCTTCAAAGCAGATTTCACTTCAGTCGGTTGAGTTGATAAGTCATTCTCTAGATTGTTTTAAATTTCGACAGCTACTGAAATCGTCGTGCCATCTCGTTGGGAGCGATCTAAAGCTTTTGCGATTGGATCCAGCTTTGTTAGCAAATTCAAAAAATTATTGGCAACTTGAATGTAGCTTCTCGATGATTTTGGCAAATCTGCACTACTACTCCGCGATTTTCAACGAATGATCGTACTGTATCACAAATCGAGTTTCAGCGTACGACAATAGGCATGATCAATTTTTTACTTTTTTTTTTATTTTTATACCACGCTGCTGGCAAATGTTTATTCCTGAAATATTTAACGACTTTAATGACGTGGCTAGTGACACCTTTAACTTCTACATCTTCAGCAAGTAAATTTAAGAAATGTGCACTACATTCATTTTGGATAATATCAATGTATTCTTGCATTTCCAACTCACGTCGCATCTTAGTGAGATTTCCAGTATTGTCCGTAACAAAACTGCGTACGTTAACTCCGAAATTTTCTTCACTCTTTTTGATTGATTGCTTAGCAACAGTTGTCAACTATTCGGCAGAATGTGAATTTCCTGATGTATCGACAGTATCGACGAGAACGGACTCACCTTCACCTGTTGTGATGCTACAATAAGCAATCGGTTCGTTGTGTATGTTCGGCCAGCCATCTAAGTTCATTGATACGGTTTTTCCGCACAGGAGCCCGCGTGATCTTGACTTTGATTGACGAAATCGGCGGGAAACGAACAGTTCTTATCGTCTGATTCGTCTGTTCATTCTCTATGCATTGATAATTGATATGCCTTATTTAAATAGGAATGAGGTATAATTTGCCGCGAGTCGTATTGTATTGATATATATCACAAAAAATCATTTGATATATATCGGATATATATCATGATATATATCCTCGAACCCTGCTGCCTACCCATGTCATTCTTTACATTACTGATTTGGCTGAGACCAAGAGATGAGATAGTGTCTAGGAATAGTGATTCCCTTGTTGATAAGTTATTAAGAGGAAGATAGTCATCGTCATCTTCATTTAGTACCCAATTTATATTGGGTAAGTTAAAATCACCAATAAGTAGAAATTCGTCAAGAGGGTGCATCATGTCATGAATAAAATTAGATGTTGAAGTTAGTAAGTCGTAAATATTTTGACCTTTGTCATCAACAATGTTTATGGAGTCTGGAGGAATATAGCAACATAGTATGTATAAGTCGTGTTTTATAAGAGACAGCTTAAGAACTATAAGTTCAGTGTCAAAAGTGTTGGAAAAACTGGGAACCACAATTTGGCTGCAATTAAAATGGTTCTTACATGCGAGAAGTACGCCACCGCCACGAGTTTCAGAATCAGTATGTCTGTCTTTTCTAAAAACCTGGTAAGAATTGTCTAAAATTTCGACATCACGAAAGTCATGGTGCAGCGAAGTTTCAGTAACAATATTCTCGCTTGGGGCAAAGTGAATCGCGTCGAATTCAATGCATCTAAGACCCAAAGCTGTCTCATCTCATTAAAACAAGACCATCACTTAACCACTCCCGTTTCATTTGATGGTGCATTAATTTCTGATTCACCGTCACTAAGCATTCTTGGCATTAATATTTCCAGTAAGTTAAGCTGGACAGATCACATCTTCTCGGTTGCCAAAGAAGCATAAAAATGTCTTGGTTTTTTGAAAAGGTGTAAGAAATATTTCAGCCCATCAAATATAGCGCTCCTCTACAAGTCCTACATCAGACCTAGAATGGAATACAATTCCCATATCTGGGCCGGGGCTGGTCGCACAGCCTTAGCTTCATTGGATATTTTCCAAAACAGAGCCTGCAAGCTCATTGGCGATGTGGTAATTACTCGTCATATCGACTCGCTCGAGCACCGTCGCAATGTTGGATGCCTTTCGCTCCTTTATCGCTATATGCATGGCCAATGTTCTGATGAAATATCTAGTCTGATCCCTTGTAGAATAGTTCCTGCTCGCAATACTCGCGCTGCATCCCGCGCTCATCTTTTTACCCTTCAAATTACCTTCGGCCGTATACTAAAATTCCGTGATGCTTTCTTATCCCGAACTGTGCGAATGTGGAACAGTCTACCATCTTCTGTCTTTCCTCCGGCATACAACCTGCAAAAGTTTAAGAGCGACATACATCGGCACCTCCGCCGCTCTCCTCATATCCCTTAATCCTTTCCCTATCTCCTTCCTGCCACGCTGTGAGAGCTGGGCAAGTACCAAAGAAAAAGTACTTAAGTACAAGTACCGAAGGCCTGAGTACTTCAGCGTAAGTACAAGTACCGCATGTATGAAAAGTACTTGTAACTAAGTACTAAGTCTATAAAAAGTACTGAGTACTTTATGAAGTACTTTTTAAAGTACTTTTTTAGAATCTTTGTACGTTGGCAGTAATATAATGAAGTTTATCGAGTTCAGTTAATAGATGTTAATAAATCTATACCTTTTGAAAACTATATTAGGTATAGTAACCAGTGGCTACTATTTATAGTTTTTCATAGTTTTCGGTGCTGCAAGTAGAGTAAAACTTTCACCTCTCATTGCTACACTCACAAAAACTATTAAAGGTACGCCCAAGCACACCCATTATCGTCTCCAATAATGCATTGCAATTCTAAGGAAAAAATTTCCAGTAAATTTCTAAGAAAAAATTGAGGCCTTCCCTACATCAGGTCGAAGAATCGTTGATTTTATATTGGAGCGAGACATTGATGACGATAATATGGACTGTTTACGTTTCTATTTCATGTGGGCACAAATTGCTTGTGTCAAAAAGAGCTCTTACGTCGGTGCCAACATTGAAAAAATCATTGGCGGGAAGTTGAAAAGTGAGCACGCAGCTCGGGAAGTGATTTTAATAAAACATTTTATTAAACAGGTTTTGTTAGTAATAACCCTAAATGATTAATTTAAAAACATTTATTTTGACGAATCCACTAATTTATTTGTTGTTTTCAGTTCACTCTCAGTTGGTACTTGGTGCTTAGGTCGAAAGAGTCAGCAATATAGAAGAAAGCCCACTTTTTGCAATCCATATTATAAATTTCAGTGGTTATGTCATCAAGTCGAGGCATTGTCGATTTTATATTCGAGCGAGACGTTACTGGTTTTTGTTCTACTTGCCCAGTCTTGTGTGTATGTTATTAGTTTGTCTAAGGTTCTGCCTTGGCCCGTGAGTGCGGCACATTCTTTGACAGTTCTTTGCGTGCTTTAAAACTCAACAAGAAAGGAGTTGCGATTGTGTTTGCTTTTCTATGAAGAATTAGATATTTGTAGGTACTTAATAGACTCAGAAATACTTAAGTAAAGATCTTGGTACTTAAGTACAAAACTAAGTCTTAAGTACAAGTAAATAGAAGCAAGTACTTATGTTCAAGTACTAAGTAGGGGCATTTCAAAAGTTTTGAGTAATAAGTCTTAAGTAACGAATATGTACTTTAAGTAGTACTTAAGTCTTTTTTTTACTTAAGTATTGCCCAGCTCTGACATAGGGTGCATCTAACGCCATATCGCGCCTTTTCTTCAAAGCAGATTTCACTTCAGTCGGTTGAGTTGATAAGTCATTCTCTAGATTGTTTTAAATTTCGACAGCTACTGAAATCGTCGTGCCATCTCGTTGGGAGCGATCTAAAGCTTTTGCGATTGGATCCAGCTTTGTTAGCAAATTCAAAAAATTATTGGCAACTTGAATGTAGCTTCTCGATGATTTTGGCAAATCTGCACTACTACTCCGCGATTTTCAACGAATGATCGTACTGTATCACAAATCGAGTTTCAGCGTACGACAATAGGCATGATCAATTTTTTACTTTTTTTTTTATTTTTATACCACGCTGCTGGCAAATGTTTATTCCTGAAATATTTAACGACTTTAATGACGTGGCTAGTGACACCTTTAACTTCTACATCTTCAGCAAGTAAATTTAAGAAATGTGCACTACATTCATTTTGGATAATATCAATGTATTCTTGCATTTCCAACTCACGTCGCATCTTAGTGAGATTTCCAGTATTGTCCGTAACAAAACTGAGTACGTTAACACCGAAATTTTCTTCACTCTTTTTGATTGATTGCTTAGCAACAGTTGTCAACTATTCGGCAGAATGTGAATTTCCTGATGTATCGACAGTATCGACGAGAACGGACTCACCTTCACCTGTTGTGTGTGATGCTACAACAAGCAATCGGTTCGTTGTGTATGTTCGACCAGCCATCTAAGTTCATTGATACAGTTTTTCCGCAGAGGAGCCCGCGTGATCTTGACTTTGATTGACGAAATCGGCGGGAAACGAACAGTTGTTATCGTCTGATTCGTCTGTTCATTCTCTATGCATTGATAATTGATATGCCTTATTTAAATAGGAATGAGGTATAATTTGCCGCGAGTCGTATTGTATTGATATATATCACAAAAAATCATTTGATATATATCGGATATATATCATGATATATATCCTCGAACCCTGCTGCCTACCCATGTCATTCTTTACATTACTGATTTGGCTGAGACCAAGAGATGAGATAGTGTCTAGGAATAGTGATTCCCTTGTTGATAAGTTATTAAGAGGAAGATAGTCATCGTCATCTTCATTTAGTACCCAATTTATATTGGGTAAGTTAAAATCACCAATAAGTAGAAATTCGTCAAGAGGTTGAATCATGTCATGAATAAAATTAGATGTTGAAGTTAGTAAGTCGTAAATATTTTGACCTTTGTCATCAACAATGTTTATGGAGTCTGGAGGAATATAGCAGCGTAGTATGTATAAGTCGTGTTTTAAAAGAGACAGCTTAAGAACTATAAGTTCAGTGTCAAAAGTGTTGGAAAAACTGGGAACCACAATTTGGCTGCAATTAAAATGGTTCTTACATCCGAGAAGTACGCCACCGCCACGAGCTTCAGAATCAGTATGTCTGTCTTTTCTAAAAAACCTGGTAAGAATTGTCTAAAATTTCGACATCACGAAAGCCATGGTGCAGCCAAGTTTCAGTGAAAGCAACAATCTCAAAACAAGTTGCAACAGAGGATTTGAAGATATGTGCAGTTTTTGTCCGAATCCCCCTTATTCGTACTAAACGCCCTGATTATTTAATGGATGAGCTTCAGTTTCTCCAATCTAGGCGTCGTTATGATCTTCGGATTCCACGTCATAATTGCTTGGTTCAGGAAAGTTCTTTCTTCATTCAGATTCAACGGCTTTGGAACACATTACCTGTTATTGTGCAGAGAGCGAATTTAAGAGTGAATTTAAGAGGTTGCTATATTCAATTCAGATCTAAATGACTTCAAGAGTGCTGCTAATTAATTAGTTATTTTCTTGCTTTATGGACTAATTTCATTTCATTAACATAACATAATTATTTATCACTTTTGAGTATATTTGTGGTAGTAATATTTTCATAATATAATTCTACTTGAATTTAGTTTTTGCTATGTGATTTTATTTTCATTAACGCTTAGTATAAGTAACTATTTGAACATTGTTTTCACTGTAACTATATTTTTGAGTACTTACCATCCCAGCTAAATAAATTAAATTGAATTGAATTGAATTGAAATCCAAAACGAACTCATTAACCTTCTGGCTGACCGAGTCAGTCTGCCAGTGGATAACTGCTCAAGTGAAAAAGACCGAGTATTTCTCCATCATACTGAACAACACTCTGGATTCGTCATATAAGGACCAAACATCCCAGGTTTTTCTTCAACTTACCGTTGGAATGTTTTGATGAACACAACTATGGTTCCAGCTTGAAGCGCCTGCGGTTGAAACGAGATGGAGCGCCTGAGGAGATGTAGTAAAAATATGGTCAAAACGAATTTCTCAAAAATTTTGGACGTTTTGACGAAGCTTTCACGAAGCAACGAGAACGCATATATCATGGACTAATATCGCTTCGCTTTTCGTGGTCATACTATCTTTCTTTTTCTCAGTTTTATTGGACTTTCAACACTAGTTCTGGTCGAAGTGAATATAGTCCCGACGCAAACATTCCAAACGCTAGGCCTCCACTTGCAGAATTGTGCTCAGAGTATAAAAACGGTGCAACATTATCTGATGGAGAGTCGAGAAGTCATTTCGCAAAGCAGTGTAGATTTTGCTGAAAAGAAGTGTTAGGAGGATGGCAGCGTCGCATTCGGAGACAGAATAAAATATCCGGCGAAAATTGCGAAGATGCTTTTAAATGCTCTCTTTACTTGATCGCATCAACCAAAACAAAAAACAAGTTTCCAACACACAAACTCGCAAACAGTTTTGAGTTTCCAGTTTCCTGACTCCAAGCAATATTTTGGATCTCAGAATCAACATTGATTCAAGCAAGCTGGATACTGACGAAATCGACAAGATTGAGTTTCTGCTGGTTGATTAAATTCATTGAAACTTCTCCAAAACCTGAACATCAAGAATCACGGAAGGGCCCTTATAACTTCTGCACTTTATTCAAGACTCCAGTCCAGCCTGGGTGTTTCAGTCCCAAATGTCGTCGTTATGCTACAAATCTTTCGTACTGTGGCTATCAGCATCGTGACTTGCGGGAGAGCTTTCTCTAAGTTTAAACTTATAAAGAATTGCGGTTAACGATGGGTGATTCTAGATTTAACAATCTGATAAATTTGTAACTCGAACGAGATCTGACTGATTCAATCGGCCTCGAGAGTGTGATGAACGACTTTTCTAATCAGAAAGTACGTAATGCTTATGACAGACATGGGGTATCGATATCTAGATATTCGGAATATCCCGTTTATACATCATGTGTGTCATCAAATACTCCTAATATACCAAGAAAAACTAGTGGGTATAGGCTCGATATCTAGATATCAATATCCTCAAAAATTAGTGGGTATACCCTGATCATAGGGCCTTCTTACTTTGCGCAGCGCCATCTTGTTATTGATAATAATGTGATAATGTGTCTAAATCACTGACATATATAAAATGGACTACTGATACTACTGAAATTGCTTACATTCTTTGACATTATTATGGGATCACTTTTCGATAGTTGTCTCGTTTTGGTTTAACTAAAGGGTTTTCCAATAAGAGGTGTTATTTTAATTAGCCCGCAATTTCGGTAGATGTCACTTTCGGAGCTGTCATTTTTTGACATTTGACAAGTAGAAACTACGCCATTAATAAAACTGGAACGATACACGATTCAACAACGCATTGAAATTATTAAAATTCACTATAAAAATGGTGAAAATGTGGCAGAGACGGTTCGTAAAATTCGAACATTTTTGGGTCGTCGTGAAGCACCTTGTCGGACCGCAATACAGAAATTGGTAGAACATTCGAGCTGTCGGGACAAGTTAGTGATGTGAAGAATAAAACCCGTGCACGTCGCTCAAGAACAGCCGAGAATATTGCTGCTGTAGCCGAAAGTGTTGAAGAAAACCCAGGTTTGTCCATTCTCGTCGTTCTTTGGAATTAGGCATTCCACAAACGTCATTACACCGTATTTTGCATAAAGATTTGGGTCTTAAGGCTAATAAAGTTCAGTTAACACAAGAACTCAAGCCGGCCGATCATCAACAACGTCGAGTATTTGCTGATTGGGTCCTTGAAATGAATGAAAATGATCCGGAATTCCACCGAAAACTCATCTTGAGTGATGAGGCCCATTTCCACCTCGATGGCTTCGTCAACAAGCAAAATTGTCGCATCTGGGGCTCGGAAAACCCAAGAGTTATTGTTGAAAAGCCTCTCTATCCTCAACGTGTGATTGTTTGGTGCGGTTCATAGTCCCGCGGGGTCATTGGACCTTATTTTTTTCGAAAATGAGGCTGGAGCAACAGTTACGGTGAATGGATTGCGCTATCCACAGATGATTAATGATTTTTTATGGCCGGAATTGGATGGTGTTGATCTGGACAACGTTTACTTTCAACAAGACGGCGCTACGTGCCATACAAGCAACGAAACCATTGATCTTTTACTGGAAAAGTTTCCGGACCGTGTTATCTCTCGAAGAGGTGATCACAATTGGCCACCGAGATCTTGTGACTTAACACCTTTCGACTTCTTCCTTTGGGGCCACGTGAAAGAGAAGGTCTACGCCAACAGCCCAGCGTCGATTCAAGACCTCAAAGATGGAATTCGTGAGGCTATCGAGGCCACTTTGCGATTTGGTTATGGAAAATTTCATGAAAAGGATATGGTCCTGTAGGCGTGGTCGCGGTGGTCATTTGGCTGATGTTATTTTCCATTATTAACGGCATACCTTCCTCTTTATAATGAAATAAAGATCCGATCATTTATCTCAAAAAATGGCATTTTTCTTTGAATATCAAAATAACACCTCTTAATGGAAAACAAATACAAAGAATAGATTAGATTAGATTAGATTCGTAGAGGGGTGTGTAGGCACAGCCTCGCAATCACCGCGACCTAAAAGATCTATTGTGAGTCCCCGTTGAATTTATTCCCTTTCTAGGTTCAGACTGTTAATAAAGTCTAGGATCCTTCTGGGATTGAGGTTCCGTACGTAGTTAGGTGTAGGAAAAGCATGTTCGAGATGGAGTAATCTCCGCCTGGTCAATGCTTCGCAGTTGCAGAGCAGATGCTCCGAGCTTTCATGAGCATCCTGGCAAAAGCGGCAGGATGAAGTCTCAGCCAAGCCCATCTTGTTAAGGTGATACCTCAAGGGGCAATGGCCTGAGAAGAGTTCTGTAATTATTTTGAGCTCTGTTTTCTTGAGGAGTAATAGTTCTTTTGTTTTTCCTCCAGAGGTGTCGATAAACTTTTTTGCCTGACGAAGTCCTTGTAGCCTTTCCCAGTATAGGGATTTTTGTTTGTTCTCCCAGTTATTTAGGGCAGCTTTGAGGTAACATTTTGAGGTGCCACAAAATGGCTCCGGTCCGACAAAGGGAGTTTCCGCTCCTCTTTTGGCTAGGCCATCAGCAATTTCGTTGCCTTTATGGCCCTCATGTCCAGGTACCCACATGAGGATAACTTTGTTTCCTCTTGATAAATCTTTTAGGGTTTGTAGACACTCCCAGACTATCCCTGACTTGATGGTGTAGGACTTTAAGGCCTTGAGGGCAGCTTGACTGTCCGAGAGAATATTAATAGTTGAGCCATTTATATATACAAAGAATAAGTTCTATACAAAATACACCATAGTCCAGTTTCAGTTCAGTGGTTTTCCAATCGAATATATATAATAGAAATAGATGGCAATACAATATTTGTAATCCTTTCTCTGTCGCCCATAGCTACTTTTAGGGACAGGTAGACGAAAATTGCTTAATTTTATTTCTTTAAAAATCAAGTTTAAAAAATATTTGATGTTGTATGAGATAAGCTTCCAAGAATAAAAATAATTTCGAATGCTTCTGTAATTTGTTGAACTTTTAATATGCATATTAAAGCGAAAGCAAAGCTTGAAATTAAGATAATTGTCACACCCTGCCAAAAAAAGTTGATCCATATGAAATAGAAAATCAGGCAGTCCACGTTATGTCACAGTGGTCTAAATAAGCAAAAATGTGTCTGTGCTTACCTAAAAATGCGAATAAGAAGAAGAAGAACCAATTGTTTTCCGAGAAAAGTAATAAAAAAGGTAAATATTAAACTCCACAGAGTTAATAAATTATTCCATTACAATTTTGTTATTTTTAAACAAACCGTCGACCACACTTTTCTTCGTTTTACACAATTTTGTAAATTCGGACACCACATCCGCCGATACATTTTATACCTCAACCAGTCACTTCCATTTCCAAATTTGTTACGCTCAAAAATCTGTGAACTGATTTGAAATGTCAAGTACGGTTTGTCACATCAACCCGCTTTTATGTCTGTCAGGGGTGCTTTGATATCTAGATATCGATACCCCATGTCTGTCATAAGCATAAGATAATTTTGTAAACATTCTTAACTTTATACTTTTATAGATTTTAATTGAGGCACCTTATTCACGGTCCGCCTTAGGCCGCGAAAGCCCTTGCTATGCCACTGACGAGGGCTATAATCTTCGCCTAAGATGTTGTTGAGCAAATTTCTGAAATAAAAAATACTTTTTGTTTTTCCAGTATTAATTAACAGAGCTTGGAAAACAAGTCGAAACAACCGAAGTAAGTAGGTATTGTCTTAGAACACTATTTCTTCATGGCAGTCAACTGGCTGATATCTTCCGAACAAATAAACCAAGAAAATATCGTCGATTTTATTACTAACCTGCAGGATTTACTTATATTTAGTTACTTCGCCAAAATACTTCGTGCAATTCTATATTATGTTACCGTATGTATTTTTAAGATGGGAACTATTATTAGAAAATTAACTTAACTACTAAAATTTTCTCTTATTGTTTTGCCTTACTACTATAACAAGAGGAAGACTGGACTGAAGCCTAGGGCGACAAATTTGTGATAATACAAAAAATAGTACCTACCATCAAATATTATACAAAAAAGAAAATTATTTAAAATAAAATAACATAACATTACAGAAGTAAAATTGCTATAACTATTTCCATAATAATGATGATGGCAGTTACAGTAAAAAACAAAAAACTCTGCGCATTGTACAGCACGATCGCAGTGCCAAATATTTCCACAGCTCTTTAGATACTCTGCGCCTTATGCCTAATCCCCAACCCAAATAAACCAATCAACTGATCTGAGATCTGACGTAAAATTGAGCGGAAAATAGCCAAATCAAATTAGTCTCTGACTATAAATATACATTACGTATTACATAGGAGGGACAAATTAAACCGCACAATTATCTCTAAACTTGTAATAAATTAACAATAAAAAATTTGAATACCGATAACTATACTCTTCAATAAAAACTCACCCAACATATCCTAAGGATTGTGAATAATGTTGACTTTAATCCAATTGCGATAATTAGGTAATCCATATAATCCAAGAAAGGAAGTTGTAATTTTCACACGTAAACGCTATCACACACACGCACACACACACATATCACTCAAATTTTATTTAAAACTGAACACTAAAACTTTTTGACACACATTTTTTTAAATAAACCATATCATCACACTATCTAATAAATGCCACTAAAACTATACACTAAGTACCGACACACTACACTAAGTACATTTATGCATGCACATAACTTTCCACTCATAATAATTACAAAAATCAAAAATCACAAAAGAAAATTTTTAAAAATCGTCCGCTCAAATTATTTCGAACACGAATAATAAAATTTACTGCCGCCACGTGCTCAATAAGTCCCGTAGTCCCAAAAACGTGGAGCTACCTTTCCTAAATCAAGTCATCTACGAGACTGTTGGCGCTAAATAAACAATAACAAAACTTTTTCGTACTTACACCACCAGTCATTAGTAGGTATCCTTATCCGAAAGCCTATCGACTTCAGTATCACCAACAACATCCAATATTTTCGGTTCTTTGCGCAAAATCTCTTAAAAGCTCTGTTTGCTGAGTATCTGCCTGCTGAAGTTCATAAACTTTCATCTCCCCATTACAATTCTGATGGCGGGAAAATCGTTACATTTGCAGTTAGGTCCGTTGCTGAATATTTAGTAGGTAGAGTCAGCGCGACATATCCTAGGGAATATATTTAAGCCCATTATTTTCAGGTTTTATCAACTAAAAAATGTAATTCTACAATAAATTCATTAGCCTCACTATGTAGGATTCCAACAACGAAACTACTATTCAAAAAGCCCCAAAAAATAAGCGACTCATAAAAGCTCTTTTGTAGTAATCAAAACACAAACATCAGCTGCTGAAGAAGAGAAGATGCCTTAAAGAATGCCATCGAAACTATCAAAACAATTGGTTTATGGCCAAGAGGTGGGGGGGGGGCACAAAGTACAATGAAGGGCATATTTGAGGGAAAGATATCTCTTTTGGAGGAGTGGTCCCATACTCATACCCCAACGTGCCTCCAAACAATTGTTTGACATCAACGAATAACGAAAAACAGACAATGAATGAAGCTGTGAACAATTGCCGCATGTGTTGTTGTCTCTTGTAATATCCCCATATATATACAGTTATCCGCCTCATCCCAGCGTAGACCCTACATTCCATACACCCCAGTCCCATTATCCATTCCCAGCGCTATTGTGATTCCATCTTTTATGGACTCGATGTGTGTATAAAATGTAAAACGTCATTCAGAGCAGAATAATAGAAAATATGACAACACCGGCCCCTCTTCATTCGTCTGCCTAACGGACCACCAAGAACACAATTCCCGATGGGTACTAGTTATATTCACTTGGTTTACTCTATATATATAGTCAGGCCATTTCTGAGATGTATACACGCAGTTATAGACGACAAGGTGCGGTTACTATTCTATAAAGTTCATCACCAAAATGAGTAGATAGTGTTTGATGTTAGTGGGCCAAGCCAAAGGAAGAGGAACGCCAAGATGACAAAGCCTTCTGATGGTCACCAATGTTGTAAAGCCTGCACTATTACACACTACTGTTCACAGGGATAGGAATATATAGGAACCAATAAAGCAGGGGAAGTCTTCGCCTTATACTTACTTACTTTACTTATTTGAAATTGAAAGGCATTCTTAGCTCGTAGTCTACTTCTAAGGAGCCCCTGAAAGCTTACTAATACACACCCCATTCCATAGTCGAAGCACTCGTCGTGTGCCATTGCCATCATGTAACAATGGTGGGAGCACCAAAGCAACATCTACTTGAATGAGGAAGGACCTGCCGAAAATGGGGTGGTATATTACCAGTGAAAATAGAAGGGACTGGGTACTGGCGAATGGGTAGCGAATTGGTTGGCAGCGCTTCAAAGGAAAATAGAAAAATGGAGGCGCTCCGTTGTTTTCAAACAAAAGTGCAGATGATTTTCTATGGGGCGCCCTGAATGGAAAGCCATCGCGCCATAGAATTCAGTTGAATAGCAAGAGAATGAAGAGCACGAGGCCAGATAAGTATCTGGGACAGAACTTCGAGGGCCATGTGGGCGCAGGGATTCAGCTTTGAGAAGATTTGATTTGTTTGTTTGACTTAATGCCGGGACGTGTGAGCGGTTTGGTTATTTTTTTTTTTTTTTTTGAGGTGGGGAAGAGTGGGTGTTTTGTTAGATTGAAAGGGGGGGTGGGAGGAGGGGCCAAAGCGTGAAATAGAAAAATATACTGATACTGTTAAGAGATAATTTTAAGGTTTTCCGAAATTAGTGTGCCTTTAAGACAAATTCAAATACTGAAGAAAATTTTCATTCATTCATGATGGGAATAATATCAGATGTCATCTCTTCGTGAATGGTTTGCACAATGATGAATAAAGGGGGAGGGATTTCTTTTCTTTTAGTATCTTTCTGAAATATTTATACTGTTCAATACTCCTAAAGAACATGAATTTCGTCAAAGTCGGAAATAATTTCACCATTTAAGGATTTCATGTGGGTGAGAGATTATTTAAGAATTATTGCCTTTGGATGCATGGAACTTTCACATAGCCTCTTCACCTGACTGGCTCAGTTATCTGGGAATTTTCCCTTTTTACTTCTATCCATGTTTTTTTCACTTTCATTTATTTCTTTAATAACTGTTCTTTCCCATATATGTAAGCGTTTGTCAGGTTCATGACCATTTTGAATTTGTTGGGGGTTAGCTATCTTGACAACTCATGTTTACTGTATGGAAATAAAATTGATGGATGTGGAATTTTCAAACTGCTCAGTCTTCTGAAAGTCATTCTTACTTATCTCAACCTTTATGTCTTCATTCGCTCCTCCACTTATAGTAATGATACTATACCGAACCAAGGTAATTGAATGCCGGCACTTCTCCACTACAGTGTTGTTAATGATTATCTGGTTGGTATTCATAGTATTGATATTCTGTATTTTGTTTTCCGTGAATTTAGGCAAGCCGCCAACTTCTTGTCAAATGCTTCTAGAATGCGTGGGTTCAGTAGGTCAATGTCATCTTCGTAGTCTACATAGATTTCTAGAAGGAAGGGAAATCCTTGCTTAACTTGTTGTTGATTCACTCGGCATCGTTATTGTACGTCCAGAAGAGAGATTTCCATTCTACTAATTGTTCCACGATTAGTCGCAATCTGTTTGTGATTGAGGTATGCATTCTGGATAGCTTAGTATTAACTGAGACAACTTACAGCTAGATGTGCAAAACTCCATATAAACCCGGAACACTTTTTGAAAGCTCTGTAACATTTTAATCAACCAAAGAAAGCTATCAATGCGAAGAATTTATGTGGCATAATACAGCAAGAGAGAGAGAGAGAATATGTAGAGCTTTCTATTAGAGGGCCATTAGCTCGTTTTAGTTGGACCGCGTTTTTGTGAGGTTTTGCACATCTAGATGTAGGTTGTCTCAGGTATTACCATGTTTACCAAGTAGTTGTAGTTTAGTAGTGTACTATTTCGCACCTATACAATATTCTCTTAGATCCCCCTTTTTTTTTAGACTTTATGATAATTCCTTTCTTCTACTGCATCTGCAATGGAATTCGTATTTGTTGTGAATAGTTTTACAGAAATTCTGTCGGTACCTTTATAACTTTATTGTTCGCTTAATGATGGCTTCTTTTATTTCTTTCTTGGATGGACAATTTTTGTTGACTTGGTCTTTGCAGTTTGGTTCGACATATTATAGCTGTTGCTCTTGTTCTCTTGCTATGTTTCGTCATTGGAGTTGAAGTAGGTATTATCACCATCTGAGGATTTGTTTTTAACTGGAGGTTAACAGCTGATCTCCTCTATCGCAAATATCTACTCAATAGGTAGCGAAAAATACGATCTTTCAAAATAACTATCTCGGTATGAAGGGTGGAACAAATGAAATGTAAACGATGATGGAGGTGAGGTACCTAGATATATCCCTTTGATGAAACATGGACCGTGAGAAAAAATTTACTATGAGCTGACCTTTAAGGGAGAGTTAGATTGGAATTTTGGACGCGAGGCTAGCGACGCGTGCTTCGAGTTGTAAAAAATATAGGACGTGTTGCTAAACTAAGAATCTTTAAGATCTTCAAAACAAAAGTGTTGTAAAAGTCAGAATTTCTTAAACGTCACGTGTTGCTAAATTCAGCCTTAAAAATTTTCCTTTAAAGACAATCCAGGGCGATCCGAATGCACTTAATTAACTAGATATATGTGTGCGTGAAACGTTATTTTGTGTTGACTCTTTCTTTCATTAGAATCGTGCGGTTTAAAAAAGTTTGTTATTTAGAAAATTTTAACTTCATATAATTCAGAACTTTTAATAGTCTGATTCATTATTTAAATTTTTTATAAATACTCAAAAACACGATGATTATAATACTTGTCAAAACGATAACGATGTAAGCTGTCAAGTGTTGTAAAACTCAGTCTCAATCACATTCAGATGGTTCAGTTGATAGCTGCCTGACATGCAGAAAAATTCTTAGTTTAACAACACGTCCATACAGTCAGATTGAAGTCGTTGACATTTGAGAATCGACAATTTTATTTTGAATTTTTTGTTATAAATTGCTCCTAATGTCGGCCACCACTGACAAAACTGTCTGTAAAATGATTTTGGAAGCAAGTACGCACAAAATAAAAATTGAATAGAATAATATTATTTGTTTATAACAAAAAATTATTTCTCTTATATGTATGACAGTTTTAAGGCACTTTCACATCAAAACCAAAAACCGGAAAATGTTAATCGAAAAACTCAATTTATTCCACTTTAAAACAAGATTTTTGCTCCAATGATTAATAAAATCATAGGAAATAGGATAAACTAATAATTTTACTAATAAAATAGAATAATTATCTCAGATTTTTAAGAAAAACACAACTTTTATCATTTTTCGGCCGAAAAACGAAATTTCGGTTGCATCTGTCAATTTCTTTTCGGTTTCCACATGTGGAACGTTTCGGGACGAAAACTTCGTTCGGTTGTACTAAACCTCACTTTTGTGTTTACATTGAAAATTATATTATTTTATATTTTTATGTATTATATTATTACCTATAATATGGATAGGGATTTCGAAGTAAAATTAAAATACGTTTTTTGTATGAGCTCTCATCATACAACTTTTATGATAATTAAATGTTACTCCTATTTAACCGGTTTTTGATGTGAAAGCAAAAGCGAATTTTCAGTGTAGAACTTATCGGTTTTCGGTTTTCTGTTTCGATGTGAGAGTGCCTTTACTATAAGCGATGCACTCTGTGGATAGATGTCAGAATTGGTGTGTACTCCGTGAATTTTTTGGAAATGAGATTGAGGTAATTGCGAAATCGTGTAGTTTACCTAAATAGAGTAGTGTTGTATTTTCTACTTTAGTATTTCATATATTGAAGTGCATTTGTATTTACATTTTGAAGAAAAAGAAAACCAAAAATTTAGTTTTTCTTAAATGTATCCCGGCCCCCCCAGGTCGGCATTAGGGAACGTAATTTTCGAACTTTTCCTATAGTCGGCCACAAAAGACCGACGGTAGGCTGATTGCAAACTATGCCAGCTCCTGATCGCTGAAGGTCTTCAGCATCACTTCCATCCTCCAACAACTCTTTCCTTCGTTTTCACATGATTGTCATATCTAGCTAACTTTTCAGTTGGGCAGAGTCATGAATCTGGTTAACTACATAGTTAGCTAAAAGCCAAAAAGTCATCTCACAGGTTCACGACTCTGTCCAGCCAGTTGGCCAACAGAGGCATGCCTCCGTGAGAACACAATCAAAAATTTATGAGGCCACCTACTATTTCCATAGCAGAAGGCCAGCGGGAAAGATCAAAAATTCAAAAAAATTCCAAAAAAAATTCAAAAACTCGACAACTGTTCAGACTTGAGGCTTGACCAAAGGCAAACCTAAAGTCGAACTTCAATTCCAATCAACGATAGCAAAACTTTAAACTTTATTCATTCCAAAAACTCAAAAATTTACTTTAATTCAAACAAAAATTCAAAAAACAAAATAGTAAAACTTTAAAACTTTAACGTTACTCTACTGACAAAAACTTTAAATCACAAAACCAGTTAGACTCAAGTCCGCATATAACTTCCACTGACGGTGAAATTACCGAATCAGACATATCTCTAAGCAATATCAGTCCTCAGCAAAAGTCACACTTATAGACTGCCGAAGTCTAACTGAGGTGGCCCCACGTTGGACGCCAATTTGTTACGAAAGTATGTAATGTAGAGTGATTGGCTTGGACGTGAAGTCCAGACTGCCAGCATGAGCTAACAGATCACTCGATGGATAGCTTGCCCGCCTGCAGTGAACGCTATTCACCAGAGTGCGTTCGAAAACACAACTGCAGCTATAGTTGTAGCTATGTCAGAGTTATGTCAGAGCTATGTCAAGTTGTCTGCAGTTAACTAAAGGTGTTTGAGGTTTTGGAACGATCTGAGTAAGCCATAAATATTAGAACTGTCATTTATGCTAATTGTATAATTTTATTGATACTTAAAACTAATATTTTATTACTGTGTGTTAATCCGAAATGAGCCAGAGAAAATTAAATAAATAAATAAATTGCGCAAAACGTTTGTAAAAGCGCGCCAAACAAACTAGCAGTTTAGAGCATAGTCAGGGATAGTTGACTATTCTAGTCAACTTCAGATGTTTTGGAACGCTCAAAAGTCAACTCAGCTGACATAATTTAGTTAACTACTGGGTTTTGGAACGATTGAAGTCAGCTATAGTCAACTGTAGCTATGTTTTGGAATGCACTCATTGAATAAATAACTAATAAGGAAACGGCATATCGGGTGAAAACGTAAGCATCTCGGCGAAATGTATTAGTGTGCTCTGTTTGTATTCGTTTCGTCATGGCAGTAATTAAATTCTGACATTCTGAAAGTGCACATTTTTCATAATCCAAATTCCTATGTAAAATAAACAAATTTTTAGCTCCCCCTTATTTTCAGATAATATTTCTTGGCGTTGCCTTTGTATGACTGGAATAATTTAGGCACCAACTGACAATTCAATTGTAAACAAATAAACCGGCATTGGTAAAATGTTAAATCTTTTGCCATGGCTTTTTATTTTTATAGATATTTCACTTTTATTTTGTTTAAAACAATATAGTTAATAAATAAAACTATTAAGCTTACTTTAAGAATGCTTTCCCACGACAATAACTCCGTTCGTTCCTGCAGCACAGCACAGCGCACTTCATTATGGTTTTTTAAAACTCCGGAGTCTCTATTACATAAATAATCGTTCACAAAAGAAATATTCCGCACTTATTTCACACTACTATTCATAAAAATCACGTTTAATTAATTATTTTTCACAATATCGCGAATTGAAATCCGAAACTTATTTTCAAATAATATGAAATGTCAGAATTTTGAACTGACACAAAATAGCGACGACGCCCTCTTGTCACTTCTCCCCCCGACCATAGGTCACACTGTCATTGAAATGCTTAAACACGTACACTGTATTCGCACGATACCCCGCTTCCTTATTAGTTATTTATTCAATAAATGCACTCCGAGTGATCTGTCAGCTCATGTTGGCAGTCTGGACTTCACGTCCAAACCAATCACTCTACATGTACTTCCATAACAAAACCTTAATGGCCGGTTTCACAGTCCAGGCTTAAGCCAGAGCTTAGTTAAGCCACGGGTGTGGCTTAAGCCCAGAACTTAAGCCTACTCGGTTTCACAGTACTCAGTTAGCTGAGGCTTAGTTAAGCCGCGGATGAAAATTTTTAAGTTGTCAGCACTGCGGTAATTGTGAATTTTTTTAAAGGAAAATTGTCATTGTGGATTAAAAACTAAGCGAAAAGAAGAAGATCTTTTTATTTACCAGTTTGTTGTGGTTTTTTTCTGGAAGGATATCAAATCCAAAATCATTGTTGCAGAATGTTTCGGCAACGTAAACCATCAAAGCCGAATGTATCTACAGCCGGAATCGAGAATAAAAATCAACGTCATCCCATTTCTCGAAATGTTGCGGGCGACTCTTTATAATTTTTTCACGGGTCACACCTTGCGATATTATATTATACATTTCTTGGTCTCTTATATCCTCTGCATCAGATAAATAACTCATTTTTGTCCTAAACTGTTTGGTTTCTTCTTAAATCGTCAAATGGAATGCTGACAATAGCTGCCAGACAGTACTCAAAACTGCTAATTAGATAACTATTTTTCGCTTAGAAAATTTCAATTTAGTTTTAAAATATAACTTTTGAAATATGCACGTTCATTTAATAACAAAAATTATAAGATTTAGGCAAAATATATATTTAGCAATAATTTCTTATGTGTTTCACAGCAAAATCTGAGGCTTAAGCCTTCGAGATGACGGGCTTAAGTTAAGCTTTCCTTAAGCCAGTGATTTCACTTAAGCCTTGACTGTGAAACAGAAATATCTATTAAGCCTTGGCTTAAGCCATCGCTGTGGCTTAAGCCTTGACTGTGAAACCGGCCATAAGTCGTACTTGCAATTTTTATGAAAACACCGTGTACAAATCTTGAGCTGTCCATGTTTACGCGTTTTCAGGCAGTTATATATGTAAGTACTTGAGCTTGAACTTTTGATCTCATACCTAGTTTATTATAATGAAAAGACGTTTTGTTACTCATTATTTTTATATTTGTTGTTTGGTTTTTGCTAAACGCAGTAAGTTGCTTTGAATACTAATATATTTCTAATAAAATAAAAGTCTAAACTTCGCTTAGAACTGTTTCTTTTTCTTTGGCCGACAATAGCTAACATTATGGCCGGAGTTAGGACTCTGTAGGCCGACTATATGGTAAAAGTGTACTTTTTGAAACTTATATTTTTTATTACAAATGTGGGTGTATATTAGTAGTATTGTCATTGTTTTCACTGTTTGAGACAGTCATCTTACGGCTACCGAAAAGCTCTAGCTTTGCATTTTTGGCCGACTATTGGTACTTTCCCCCTATACAAATTACGCAACAAACATTTCTCAAATTTGCCTTCAGAAATAAAAAAAAAATCTAAAACAAAACAGGCAGCAGTACAATCTCCCAAGTGTTAGGTTAAATTAAACGCGTACTCGACGAAAAATAGATATTCGCCCGATTTTTGCGTCGCGTGCGGTGGTAATCTAACACTGCCTATACAACAACCGTACATTCGATATTACCTGTCAACGCGTGCTACGCGAGTTACGGGCTTAAAATTTTCAATCTGACTCGAGCTTAATACCTTCCCAGGCGCGGATCTTGCATTGAAATTAGGGGGAGGGGGGGGTCCACTTAAAAATTAAATCGAGCAAAAAAAAAGAAGAAAAAAACAGCCAACGCTGTAAGTCGGTTTCGCATAGCCACCGCAGTACTGCAGTATTTGGAACTAGGAAATCCGCATTAAGCGGTGTGGATGATGTGTCATTATTTAGTATTCTTTTTTTTACAAAAACTAATTTTTTTTAGTATAATAGGGTGCAAACTGCAGGAGTCATTCAAGCCAAACTTTTCTCAGTTTTACACACTGGCATATATAATATGGACTGCTCGATATGCTATTTCATGCGGGTACAATTTTTTGTGTCAAAAATAGTTGATACGTCGGTGCCAACATTGAAAAATCATTGGCGGAAAAAGTTGAAAAGTGAAACCTCTCGAATTTCTATTAACCCAAATAATTAATTTAAAAACATTCATTTCGTCGAACCCACTTATTTATTTACTGTTTACAGCCCTTTCTCAGTTCGCACGTTACATAGAAAAGTGACCCAACTAAAAACATGCAACTTTTCAGGAGAGCGAAAAAACGAAAAGCTGTACATAGAATTATTTCTAGGTTAACGTAGTAATTGGTTGCTAAAAATAGTCTGAACTCTTAAATTTGTTAGTAAGTTTATTTCTGAAGATTTATATAAAAGAAATTTTAAGTTTTTGTTACCGCAGTTGGCGAGGTTAGCTGTTAATCCCGTATCCTCTTAAGTTGTGTCGCTTTTCTTTGTTGCGAAATAAATATTTTTACAAGTTTTTTTTAAGTGGCACAACTCAAAATACGATTTTTAAGAATTAAATTCGGTACTTTGAACTTTGTGGAAAAATGTCATAACTCATAATAAAATTTGTAAGAAATAAATGCTGTTTTGTGGAAAAGTGACACAATTTAAAATAATACTGTTAAAATGTCGAAAACATATTTACGTTTGTTATGAAGATCGTCACAAGTCAAAAAGTGACACTGACACACTGTTCTATGAAGAATATCTCTGTTCTTAAGTAACAGAAAAGTGACACTAACGCTATCTAGCGGCAAAAACAATCAGATAGAAATATGCCAATTTCATGGTGTAATTAACTCAAAAACGACAAATTTTGAGTTAAGTCACATTTCTATGTGACGTGCGAATTAGTAGTTGGTGCTTAGATCGAAAGAGAACACTATATAGAAATGAGCCCACTTTCTGCAGTGTATTTCTATGGACGTAATCAGTCCATATTTTAAATGTCAGTGGTTTTACATAAGAACGCTGCAAATATTTTAGAATGTTAGGAGTGTTACATGCCAAAATTACCTGAAAAGGGGCTTATCTCTCTTTAAGGCGAAGAAATTGCCATCAGCAATTGATTCAAACTCCTCAGTTAAAAACAAAAAGTATTTCCCATAGAACGACTTGGGACAAATAAAAGTTTTAAATTTCAACCCAAGTCGTTTCAATAGAAAAAAGCCCCACGACAAATCTTGAAAATAAAAATACAATATGTATGTACATATATACCTACATACATATCGGGCGCATAAAATTTACTCGGTGAAGATTTAAACGATCAAGTCTTCACCAAAAAGCCTCCTTTCAGCAAATTGTCGCGAGCGGCATACATTGTGGGTGCAACAATGTATGCACAATAGTAAGACGATGGTTTGATATTTATGAAAATATCAAATTTCATTTCAACCATCGCCGTCCGCCGCGGTAGGCTGAACACTAATTGTAAACAGGTAAAGAAAATAGAAGTTCCGATAAGAAAAAAAATAAACGTTTTGTGAAAATAACCATAAGAGGAAGTTTGTGAGAGAAATAGTTTATGAACAAAGCAAAAGTCAAAAAATATATATTATAAATAACATAAAAGTGTCCGAGTTGTCTTAATCATAGCTTCCTGAAACGGCGTAGAGTGATTGCCTTCGGCTAAGGTAAGCCCCGAAATATAACAGGAGTTAGGACTAAGTTAAGTTAGGACTCTGATGTGGTAACGAGGGAGTCTGTTTCGTGGCTTGGGAAGTGTTTCTCTTGGATCACCCAAAGCTAAGGTTCGAAACCCAAATTCCGAAAAAAACCTATACACATACATTACATGCATACAATAGCATTCATTGAAATAATTTTTTATTTTTTTAAGTTTTGGAATAAAATTTTTTTTTTAAGTTGAATTATATAAATAAAAAAAAGTATAAAATAAAAAATATATTTTTCAAATAACTCAATTAATTAAAAATATTTTTTTTCAAATTGGGGGGGGGGGTCATGCCCCCCCCCCTGGATCAGCCACTGTCTTCCTGCATTCCAAAAGAAACTTTAGAGGTTATCCGAGAATCACTTAAAGGCACTAGACCTCTGATTCTGGATAGCGATGTATTTCTCATATTGATAATCATATCTAGAGCTAGTTACACTGCAACTGTCAAAAAGAAAACCTCTTGAAGAATGTACGACATTTCTAGAAAGAGAGATAACACTAGGACAAGTTACTTTTTTCTGTTAAAAAATATAACATGAAAATTTTCAGAGTTGTCTAATGTCATCAGAAGGGTGTCGTTCTTAGTCTAAATTTCTCTTTTATGAACACTTATCGAAAATCGACATCTAAAGGGCTATTCCGTAACCCCCGGAAGATATAAGCCATTAAGTCGGCAATGCCGATGACATCGACACATTAAAAGGCCTTAACGGGCCGACTACAGCCATGCAATAAGAGCTCACTCTCACTTGTTTTGCACACTCATCATGGAGAAAGAACTAAGATTTCATCTTAAACAGGTCCTATACAGCCTAGAACTATCGCTTCCACAGAAGTTATGAAGCTAGGCCGCTTACACATCGAAAAACGAAAACGAACGAATAAACAGTTCCACACCGAAAATTCGTTTATGCTTACATATCAAAACCGAACGAATAAAAGTTGGGTTGGGTTTGTATCAAATGTAAATAAACGATGTGCAAACGGCCTTAAAGCAAATTGTAGCAAAATATGTTTTCTTTCTAATGGTTGTAAAAAAAATATCATCTAGAACAAATTTATGGAAATTAACGCATTTTCACTATTAATCGAACCGAGTAAACCAAGGCATAAATTCATGAGATTCATTACAAGCAAAGCCACTCTTCGTAGAAAGCTGACCTTAGAGTTTTTCAAACAATATATAAGCGACAATGGTTAATCTAGCTCGTGTTTGTACGGGACCAATCACTTTACCTGTGTTTACCATCATTAAAGATATCCCCTCCACGTCTAGCTTGATTCCATTCACTTTCAATTTTATTTTATTTGATATGCAAGATTGAACCCTCGTCCGTTAATATCATCTTATTCATGATGCTGCTGCTCTATGATGAGGTTCTTGGCACACAGAATCAAAAGTTAGAATAAAATGAAGACTCTTTGGCATTCACCTTGATGACTTCATAAAGGGAGCAAAATAACAGAACAAAGAAAAGTCGTTTCTGTGACGTATATGTACCCTTTTTCCACTTAAAAACGAAGTTTAAACATGATGACTTCCTTCCAAAATATTGCACGACTATGTAACATAACCGCGCACTACACATCGGCAAGGAGTAAGTATAGTTGTTGAATAGGCAACAAAGCCCCAGAACTACTCGCCATTGGTACACAATCGACTTTCGTGCCAGGAATCCTTTGTGCTACCAACGCGCTTTGTTTCTCGCTTTTCAATAGGAAAAAGGAAGCGAAATAATGATGACCTCTATGCACGAAGAAGAAAACCTCAGGAGTAATGGAGCTGGGTGGAGATCTGGGAGGGAAATATCAAAATGAAAGTTTTCTGTAAAAAAAAAAATATATATATATATAAAATAAAAAAAAAAGTTCAACAAAAGGAGAAACAAAAAAAAAAGTACGCACAATAGAGCGTTTGCAAAGAAAAGGAGTTCAAATGAAACGAACGAACGAAAAAAGGCAGTTAGTTCTGTTGTGCTGCACCCAAAGCGAGGGGGTTCCGGTGGGATGGAACATCGTGTGGAGTTAGCATCAGAGTCCCATTGAAAGAGAACGGACAAGAGATCCATTGTTAGTTGCTTTGCTACACATTGCTTTGTTGTTATGCTCTGGAAAAGCTCATTGTTACCATTGTCAACGGTTTCGCGTGCTTTTAAGCTTCGCTCTTTGTTCGCGTCTTTTGAAAATTTTCTTCCAATGGGTTGATCTCTAGTAGAGTAAGGAAGGCCTTGGGGCTTGGGGATTCAACTAAAAAGCTCCGCAGGGAATTATATTTGATCTGAATGGGTTGGCGGGCGGAGGGCAAGGGATGGAGGACTAAAGGCTCGTACAGTTTTTCTAACTGTTGACAAAGCCCTATTACAAATCGAGATAAATCGCTGAATAAAGATGGTTTTCTATGTATACCCATGAATCGGAACAAAGCAAAAGTGACTGCAGCTGTTTAGCAAAGTAAAATGGGTGCGCGGAAAAAGGGGTTTTTAATTCTTCAGGACGGCATAGTTTTTATCATCTGAGAACTGGTTTTCAATTTGAAAATAAATGTTAGGAATTTTTTTTTCTTTTCCGTTGTTTTGAATTTTGCAACAACAACAAACTTTGTATAGTTTAGAAATTGAGTGCATCAGTACACAACTAAAGGTCTATAGTTGCAGAATTGCGACTTTTGATTTTTCTATAGTAAATAGAGATAATATTCTGTAAGAACTTTTTACAAACGTTTTATTACATACAAAGTACTGCCGTCGAAATCGGAAATCTGATAGATCTTACATGACAATTCTACTGATTTTCTAAGAACAAGTAAATTTTCAAAAAATTTAATGTAGGTAATTCCCCCATCCAACTCCTTCCATGAACGGGTCTATAGACTTTTAGTTGTTTGGGCCCTTCGGCCTAACTATTTATTGCTGGGGCGAATGTTGAGTAACACAAAATCCATATTGTTGCGAGCGTGGCCTTTGGTTCGTTATTTAAAACACAATATTAAATATTTAATATACAAGTTCTTTATTTAACTCTAATCTTAACAATTCACAAACTTTCAATTAATCAACTACACTTTAATTATCGCTTAATACTGTACTTTCAATTATCGCAATCTAATTACAACACTTTCTCACGTTTATTACTTTCGCTTGTTAACACTGCAACGTCTAAGACAAGACTCTTATTCTGGCTATGACAACTGTTATATTTATACCCTAGAAACTCTCCAGATTATTCTCGAGTGTTCTATTTTCCAGAAGCTTCTTGACTGTTCTATTCATTCTATTCATTCTATTCCTGAACCTTCCTGTAGATACCATAATCAATTCTCCGAACCTAAAGTCGTTTACTTCTCCATTGCCAGTAGATGTCACCAGTTGTCTCTTTCTATTGCACGTAACACTGCCCCCTTCTTAAATTTGTTCGTCCCGAACAACAGGTGGTCCACGGTCTTGATGCTCGTAGTATTGACACAAGCGGTCCAAATGAACAATTTTATGCTTGCCACTTGTGCCACGCTGAATCCTGTATACCACGTCATTAATTCTAGTTACTACTGAATACGGTCCTTCCCAGTGTTGTTGCAATTTTGGAGAACGTCCCTTACGTCGTCTCGGATTGTAGAGCCAAACAAGATCACCTTCATTAAATCCTGCGGAATTAGCACGTAGGTCATAGCGGGTCTTCATCCGATCAGTATTTGTTGCTAATTTCGTCCTCGTGGCCTCGTACACATCAGCTAATTGTTGTTTGAGCTCCGATACGTAGTCCTCTGGTAACTTTTGTTCACCTCTGGGGGTACCGAATTTGAGGTCGCTAGGTAAACGCATCTCTCTTCCGAATATGACTTTAGCTGGGGTTTGTCCGGTAGTACTATGAATGGCTGATCTATAAGCCATTAGGAATATAGGAATGTGTCGATCCCAATCGCGTTGATGATAGTCAACTACTTTCTTTAGATACTCGATCAATGTTCTGTTGAAGCGCTCTACCATGCCATCAGATTGTGGATGTAGAGGAGTTGTTCTAGTTTTTCTTATTCCCAACATTTTACACATCTCCTGGAAAGTCCGCGATTCGAAGTTCCGTCTTGATTAGGGATTGCATAAGCTTCAGGCCATTTACTGAAATAGTCAATGGCAACTAAAATATAACGGTTACCGCCATCCGTTTCAGGAAAGGGTCCAGCGATGTCTACAGCTATCTTTTCAAAGGGGGCTCCGACATTATACTTATGCATTTCACCTCTGCTTCTGTGTTGCGGCCCTTTGCAAGCAGCGCAGACAGTGCATCTGCGGCACCACTCCTCCACATCTTCTCGCATATGTAGCCAATAAAACCTTTCTCGTATTTTGGAAATGGTTTTGTTCACTCCCAAATGTCCTCCAGAGGTTCCACCGTGCATTTCTTCTAGAACATCTTTGACGTTTGATGCTGGCACGACTATCTGCATTCGGAAATATTCGCCGTTAGGTGCTTCCCATTTGCGTTTTAATATACCACATTCAACATGAAGAAAGTTCCATTGAGCCCAGTAACTTTTCAGCTTCTCACTCCGTTCCGAAATATCCTTCCAGTCTGGTCTTTCCATATCTTCTTTCCAAGCGAGAATAGGTGAAATGTCCGGATCTTCTCGTTGTGCTGTTCTCAGGTCCTCGTTGTCCCAACCTGTAGATGGTTCCACGGTTACCAACTGTATAGTTGCTGTTGTTTCTTTTTCTTCCACCCGTGCGCAATGTTTGCATTCAAGTTTGCATGGACGTCGTGAAAGGGCGTCTGCATTTCCATGGATACGACCTCTTCGGTGTTGGGTCTCAAGATCATAAGCCTGGAGTCGCTCTATCCATCTCGCGACTTGTCCCTCAGGGTTCTTAAACTGCAGAAGCCATAATAAGCACAATAATTTTTCTCTGGCTTTGAAAGTGCTTTGCTATAGTAAGCTACTGGAACTTCTTGACCATTCTCCTCCTGCGAAAGCACTGCGCCAATACCTTCATTGCTGGCATCCGTACCTAATATAAATGTTTTTCCCAGCTTTGGATAGTGAAGTACTGGAGCTTCACAGAGCTGTTGCTTCAAATTTTCAAAACTTTCGTTGCATTTATCCGACCATATGAACGGCCTTCCCTTTTCTGTAAGTTGATGTAGGCTTCTTGCTATATCTGCAAAACCTTTCACGAATCGCCTGTAGTAGGTAGCTAAACCAAGAAAACTCCGTAATTGATGTTTGTCCTTTGGAACTGGCCAATTTTTGACGGCTTCTATCTTCTCTGGATCGGTTCTTACTCCTTGTGATGAAACTATGTGCCCTAAATATTTAACTTCATCTTTGAATAGAGCACATTTACTCGCACTGAGCTTCAATTTTGCATCTTTGAGTATTTGAAGTACGTCTCGTAAGTTGTTTTTATGTTCCTTGAATGTCCTTCCGATTACTATTATGTCAGCCAAGTAGACAAGACATGTTTTCCAGGTTAAACCACCTAGAACACATTCCATTAGTCGTTCGAATGTGTCTGGAGCATTACATAACCCAAATGGCATTACTTTGAATTGCCATAAGCCACTGCCAACTGAGAAAGCAGTTTTATCTCGGTCCTCGGGATGTATTTCCACTTGCCAGTAACCACTCTTCAAATCCAATGTGGAAAACCATTGCGCTCCGGAAAGGGTATCCAACGTGTCATCAATCCTTGGTAATGGATAGCTATCTTTTCTGGTCACGTTATTTAGTTGGCGGTAGTCTACGCAGAATCGGGTGCTGCCATCCTTTTTCCTAACCAGAACAACCGGCGATGTCCAAGGGCTGTTAGATTCCTCTATTATGCCTTGTTTCTTCATGGAGTTCATAATGTCTGCAACTTCCGGTTGTTTGGCTAATGGCAATCTTCGTGGTGTCTGTCGAATGGGCCTGGAATCTCCTGTATCGATCCGAGGCTGGACAAGATTTGTTTTACCATAGTCATCATCATTCATTGCAAATAATTCCGAAAATTCATCGATCACCTCTTTGGCATCGTTGTGTTGTTGTTCACTTAAGGCACTGGACGAAAGAAGTTTCTGAACCTGTTGGGTAGTAGCTGGTATAAGTTTTGTCTCCCTGATATTACTACCATTATCCAAATTGACGATTTGGTAAACGGGTTCACAATTTCCAATTATAGCACCTTCTTTTAGTTGTACCTCATTTTCGGATGTGTTAAGCACTCTGACTGGTATTAATGTTGCACCTTCTGCCTTCACTAACGTCTTGCCAACAATGATGCTCGATGTAACTTTTGTGGGGTTAGGCTCCACCAGATAGAATTGGTAGGTCCCGATGTCATCAGTAAGCTTTGTCCATATTAGTGTCTCGGAGCGTGGCGAAAGAGTAATATTTTCGCAGACCATCGTCCTTACTTTCGCAGGATGATCTGCTCCTTCTCCTAGTTTCATAGGAATTTCTATGTTCCCATATTTGAGAATCCGCTCTCCGACATCCAGATTTATTTTGTATGTGGTCATGAAATCTATTCCAAGAATGCATTCATCCATTATGTCTGAAACCAGGAAAGTGTGAGGAAATAGTAGTTCGCCTAGTTGAACATCTAAAGTTATTTCTCCAAACACCCGTGCTGCTGCTCCAGTTGCTGTTCTTAGTAGATATTTGGTGGTATTATGAAGCCATTTGTTCTTAACAAGATCTGTTCTAATAATAGATCTTACAGCTCCAGTATCGATAGTGACTGCGCAGTCATTTATTCCTACACTTCCATATATAACAAGACTGCTATTATTTCTCTGCAACTGGCCTACTTGAATGATGACTTCGGGGCTGCCGATTCTACCAACCAACTTCTGCCCCACAAAGTTGGTTTTTACTAGTTTTCCGACTGCTCAACAGGAGAGCTGATGCGACTAGTCGCTGCTTGATATCTAGTCTCTCCACGAATAGCTTGTTCCCTGGCTCGACATCTTTGGCATTCTTCTTTCCCTTCTTCAGGTGATTCCACTCGTCGACGTTTTCTGCAGTCTCTTTGAAGGTGCCCTGATCTATTACAATTCCAGCATCGAAGGACACCACGTGAGGGCGGGCTCTGTGATGATTGCACTCTGTTACAAGTTCATTCTTCCACTGAAATTTCTCTTACTCGTACTGCACTCCGTGAAGCTTGTCTGGCGGATTCATACGCTAATGCATAGGCTAGTGCTTCTGCTGTTGATTTCTTTCCTGCTATCCTTAACGCTTGTTGTAAATTTTGATCTGCAATAGCGTTCACAAATGCCTCCGTCGCCACTTCATTGAGAAAATCCGCATTCACGCTGGAGTATGAAAGATGAGCTAATCTTTCTACATCTGCCTGCAGTTGTTGTAGTGATTCGCCATGTTTTTGAATCCTGTTGCGTAACTGTAGGCGATATACTTGCTGCATGTGTTCATCTCCGTAACGTAATTCTATCGCCTGTACTAATGAAGTGTATTCACGTTGCTTTCCAATCGGTACCGTTTGTAAGAGCTCTGACGCAGGAGCTCGAAGTGCTAACACCAGAGCTATAGCTTTATCTTCATCATTCCATCCATTTACCTCTGAAGCTGCCTCGAATTGTCTCTTGAAGATATGCCACGAATTTTGTCCATCAAATATTGGGGGTTTCATTCTACCTGTGCTGGATATTTCAGCTGCTACGTTTAGAGGCTGACGATGCTTTATTCTTTCTAGATCTGCTTTAAAACTGTCAAGCTGCTCGGTGACTTTTTGTTAAGATTCCGCCACTTCCTGCTCGATTCCTTCAATTTTTAAATTTTGTTCGTCTAACGAGTTTTTCAGGAAAGTCGTCTGTTCCTCCAAACGAGTTTCTAGACAATTCTCCAGAGAACTCTTTTGTTCGTCCAAGCGGGTTTCCATAGATTTCTTCTGCTCATCTAATCGGGATTCTAGAGAATTCGTTTGCTCATCTAAGCGGGATTCCAGAGAATTCTTTTGTTCAACGAAAGCATTCTTTTGCTCGTCCAGTCGGGTTTCCATAGATTTCTTTTGTTCCTCGAGAGAATTCTTTTGTTCCTCGAGAGAACTCTTTTGTTCCTCGAGAGTATTCTTTTGTTCATCAAAACGGGCTTCCATTTTGCTCATTAAAGTACTCAAAAGCTGTTCCATTTTCATCGCAGGCTCTTCTTCAACTTCGGTTTCTTCCAAGTTCTCTTCAAAAACAAATGTTTCAGGATCCTTTCCTTCCTCTATCAAAGCTTGTCTGAGTCGTTCGACTAGCACTTTCTTTGCACCTGTCGTTTGTAATGACCGGCTCCCTAGCTCTACTTTCAAATCCGGTGTTCGAAGCTCCTCGACTTGGCGCCCCATTACTATCAAAATTTAACACAATTTCACAAAACTGATCACACTTTGAATTTTTAAGTCAATTGCCACCACTTTATTTCGCGAATTTATTTCACTTCTGACACCAATTGTTGCGAGCGTGGCCTTTGGTTCGTTATTTAAAACACAATATTAAATATTTAATATACAAGTTCTTTATTTAACTCTAATCTTAACTATTCACAAACTTTCAATTAATTAACTACACTTTAATTATCGCTTAATACTGTACTTTCAATTATCGCAATCTAATTACAAGACTTCCGCACGTTATTACTTTCGCTTGTTAACACTGCAACGTCTAAGACAAGACTCTTATTCTGGCTATGACAACTGTTATATTTATACCCTAGAAACTCTCCAGATTATTCTCGAGTGTTCTATTTTCCAGAAGCTTCTTGACTGTTCTATTCATTCTATTCCTGAACCTTCCTGTAGATACCATAATCAATTCTCCGAACCTAAAGTCGTCTACTTCTCCATTGCCAGTAGATGTCACCAGTTGTCTGTTTCTATTGCACGTAACAGTATCAAATACCTGTAGCAAGAACCAAATGCAATGATAAAAGACAATTTGAAATCAATAGATAAAATGCTCATAACTCACGTATAAATTCCAAGAATAAAAAAATTATATGAAAAAACAGAAAAGGGTGTCGAATAGTTTTTTAAAAAACAAAAATTTTACTAAGGCCCAAGAAGCTAAGCAAAAACTGTTACATCCTATAAAATAATCTGCAAAACAATTAGTTATATTAAAAAAAAGTGTGCTTTATGCAGGGAAACCTCTGTAATAGAAAATGTCAACAAAGATACAAGTGGAAAATAAAAGTATTAAAAGCGAAGACAGCAGAAAAAGCTGAAAATGAGTAGCATGTTCCAAAATAGTTTCAAAAACCTTAAAGGTAAGGTAAGGAATCTAAACCTCATAACAGACACTGAACTTATGATAATAAAAAGCGAAAAGTTAACGTTTTTTTGACAATTTTGTTTAACTCTATTGACCACTTTAGATATAGCATAGCACTTCTCTATTCACTATCAAATTCTTTACGATCAAAACATTAAAGAATTTTATCAAACAACACAAATTAGCAGCAAAATCTAAGGAGGGCAATTATGTAATTATAATAGGTGGAAAAAGTGACGTAGGATGCCGTCGACGAAAGGAGCACATACTTGATTACTACGAGGCATGTTTAGAAAGTAAGTGTACTGTTTTTTTAGGGTTGGCAACACTGAGCGGTCGGTAGAGGGGGATCCCCTGACTAGAACGAGCATCGCAGAAACACGGTAGTGAAAGATGCCGGTAAGAAATCCCGCCGGGTCAATAGCGTCCGCGAGTTTCTTGAGCGACTTTAATTGGAAGGTGGGCATTTTCTCAGTTCAATTGTGACTAGAGATGAAATGTGGGTGGCTCATTATACGCCTGTGACAAAAAGACAATCACAGTGGCGTCACACCGATTCCCCATCTGCCAAAACTTCCAAAACCACAATTTCGGGGAAAAAAAAAATCATGGCTTCAGTGTTTTGGGACCGAAAAGGTATAATTCTGGTCTGGTCGACTTTCTGCCTCAAGGGGAGACTATCAATGCACAACGATATTGTGAGACTATAAAAAAAAAACTCAAAAGGAGTATGCTTGTTGCACGATAACACCAGCCCTCACGCAGCTTTATCCACCAAGGTGCTCTTGGACTCTTTTGGTTGGAATGTTTTGAACCACCCCCCGTATTGTCCTGACTAGGCGCCTTCAGATTATCATCTTTTCACTTCCCTGAAAGCTCACATGAGTGGAATAAAATTTTCAACCGATGAGCAAGTGCAGAAGGAGGTTCTGAAGTGGGGGAAGCAGCTGGCGGGAGAGTTTTTCGAGGAGGGCATAAAGAAGCTTGTGCCACGGCTCACCAAAAATAGTCAATAAGTGTATCAACAATTTCCTGTAATTTTTTTCAAATACGCTTTCTAAAAATAAACAAAAATCTAGTACACTTACTTTCTGAACATCCCTCGTATATTCGTAGTAATAAACATTAAAAACAGTTAAAAAAGATAGAAAAAGAGATTCGAAAAAACAACTAGTCCAGTGATACAGGTACATGCTGCAAAGATTGTGACGATATTGAAATAGAGAAAAATGACATAAGGTGCTCCAAGAGCCTTGCTTACCCCATCCTCAAAGTGTAGGCTTCTGTTTGATAATTCCTCGATATTTTACTAAGTTGAGAATTAACTCAATGTACACTCCACTGCACAAAAGACACCTTCCGCATTTATATAAATAGCCAACTTTTATTGTTTGAAAAAGCGGACCCATCTCATTGTCTCGAGTAAAATCCTCTTAAAAAAATTTTCTTTTCTTTTAATAAAGGGCACTAATGGTATTACAACCTGCCTTTCCAAGTTGATAGTGAACGCTTTTTCCTAATCATTGTTGCGTAAATCCGCTAATCAAAGCAACTATATAAAAAGTCAATAATGTGTTGATGATAAATTTGCAATACAAATTAATACAAAAATTCCACATTTTCGCTCTATTGAATCCACGAATCGTCCCAATTTTTTTTTTATTGTACAGCGGAATTACATTTTCTACTTCGGTGAAACACACACAAAAAAAAACTGAAATGCCACTAATTTTCTGATATTAATATAATTAAAACGCAAGCGAAAAAAACAGACTCTGCCTCTTTCAAATGACTCCGGCACTTACGATGTGTAGATTCATTCGAATTTGTAGCACCAGGAAATATGATGTTGAGAGCAGTAATCAGATGTTGCAGATTAACAGGTATTTGCTCCATACCGAAATTCATGAATTATGAATTTTTGGTAATCTATTATTTATCGGAAAATCCAAATGGCGATAGAGCAATGTTTGTAAATATGCGTCTGCCTTCTTTCCATTATTTTCAAGGAGTACATGCAAAGGGTGTTTAACCATGTTTTAGTTTATTATGTAACACGAAATACATTTTAATTTAAGACAAAACTTTAGCAACCCAGTCGGTATTAATTGCTGGTTTTTTGCATGCATATGTTTCGTCTATTTCCATTTCTAATGGAATTAATGCAATTTGCTTGAGTTGAATAAATTTTCAAATGCTGCCATATTTGCTCAATAATTTAGCCGAGTCTAGTAAAGTTTTGTTAATGTTTCTAGCAAATATATAATGAATTTTAGATCGATCCGAACTAAATCAGCTTCATGTACACGACTATCACATTACATGACATCAATCAATTCCTTTTCGTAACTACGTTTTTTTTTTTTTGTATTTACTGAAAACGCAATCAATCTCAATATAATTCTTTATTTTCGTATAAACTTGCTGAAAACAAAGAAATGAAAAAAATATTAATTTAAAATTAGAACGGTAAATTGGTTGGTGTGGTTTTTTTAAGTAAATTCTTGTCTCTTTGCAAAATCTCCTCTTTCCTGTCCTTTTGAGCTTGATTTATGATTTTATCAATTTCTTCAATAGTAGGCTCCTTATGTCCGGGATTATTTTTTACTTCATCATCCCAATTTTCTTCGGCACCACCTCCAGCATTGCCAGCAGTACCGTTATCCACTTCCGTATTATTTTTAGAAGTTTTTTCATATTTATCATGCGTCCATTTACCTTCGATTCCAGTTTCTGGTGGGCTTCGCCTTCTGCTCCGCGTAAATGTCTCATCATCTCGTCGATTTTCTCTGGGACTACTTTCAAAACTATTTTCTCTACGGAATGGCGATCGTCTGCCACCTCTAAAGCCTCCGCGACCTCGTCCACGACCGCCACGACCTCGAAAACCAAATCCTCTGGATCCCCGGAACGGTGGTCCAGTGCCCCTTCGTCCTCCCCTACGCCATGTTGGACTTCTTGATCGTGAATAGGATCTAGATCTTGATCTGCTTGCCCTCCATCTTCTTGCACCACCACCACCACTTTCAAAGGAACGCGAACGACGAACAAATGGTGATGGTGTCCGGCGATGAATTGAACGAGATCTTGAACGACGACGTCTTGAAATTGATCGACGTCTAGAGTATGAACGCCGTGGTGAACGAGACCTTGATCGTCGAGCAGATCTTGATCGGCGTTGTGATCTAGATCTTCGGGTAGATCGTGATCTACGAAACGAACGTGAACGTGATCGACGCGGTGAGCGTGATCTTCGCATAGAACGAGATCGACGAGGTGATCTAGAACGACGCGGTGATCGAGAACGTCTACGATATCTTGAACGGGACCTGGATCTACTATACCGATGCCGCGAAAATGGTGAAGGTGTCCTACGTGCCAATTGTTCAATTTTTGATTCATCTGGTGCTGCCAATCGAAAGCAGCCAAATTTATCAAGAACTACAGGTGGCTTTGGTGGTAAAACTTTTACTGGTTCTGGTGAGCGAGGTTTAATTATTGGTATTGGTTTCGGTAGTTCTGGCGGCGGCGTTGCTGGACGCTTTTCTTTCTTGACTTTTTCCAATTCTGGAATTTTTGATGATGTTGATGGAACTTCGCGACCCCTGGAATTTATTAAATGTAACATCAAATATATTTTAGCTTCAATCAAATACCAATTTACAAAGTCATATATCAAAAAGTGCTTCTTCATTGGATAAGGTACCCTCATACCATGTGGAACAAGTGTAGTTCTCTTTACTTTCCACACTACGATGATAATTTTGTTATACAAAATCGTTGTATCACAGACAAGATTTGTTTGCAATGAAATTTCGATAGAGATGATCAGGCAATTTTTGATATTTGATTTTGTAAGTAGGCTTATTGATAATTTGTGCTTTTATCAATCACAAAATAAGAAATAAAATGACTTACTTGAGAATATCAATACTTTTCTCATATTTAGCCAAGTCTGCCGTTAATTTAGTTCCAATATCCAACATTGGTAAAGATTTGAATATCCTAAAAATATTTTTACTAAATAAATTTATTCTTTTGTTTTCAATTAAAAATATAAAAACATACTTCAGAGCTTCTTTTAACTCCATATTATCGATTCCAACCAAATCAACTTTGTCTCTACTTTTATCTTTTTTCTTCTTTTCCTTTTTGCTTTCTTTCTTAACTTTCTTTTGCTTCTTTTTATCTTTCTTCTTAGTTTTTTCATCGCTGCTCTTCCTTTCCTTACAATGTTTCGAGGCTTCTTCTACAAGTTTCTTTACACGAGATTCATAATCATCTTCTTCGCGAGTTATTTCTAAGAAATTACGAACCTACAAAATTAAAAGTGTAATCGCATGTAGTTAAAACTTGTTATCAAGTATTAAATTATATTTAAGGAAAACATAAAAACAGAACCGCCTACTTTTGCATCATAATCATCACCCGGATTTGGTGCAGCATTAGCTAAATGGAAGGGCTGATTAAACTGATATCTTGTTGTCCCAGAAGCAGGATGCTGCTCATCCATTAGAGCCATTCTTTTACTTAGTGGCGAAAGTGATTTTTGCCTTTTATTCAAGTGTGTTTTCTTTTTGCGCTTATGCGAAGTATCCGAATCTAAAAATAGATAAAGAAGAGTAACGAATGCTTTTATTAAAGTGATTTTCCAACACAACTTTTTGTGATAAGTTTTAAGAATATTTCCATAGGAAATTTTTTTTATTTTTTTTTATGGCACAATCATCAGCAAAGTGATCTCAACCTTTTTTCCTTGGCTATGTAAATTGAACGTGTCAGGAATTTTTTTTAATGTCCTCTCTTTTGCACATGTTTACTTTACACTGTCAACTTCGTTATATTTATAAATTTCTCTCTAATCTCTTTATTTCATATTTTAAATCATCATTAGATTTTTAGACATTTTTATTTTAATTATCAATCTCCAGATGATACCTAAAATTTTTTATTAAAATTAAGAAACGTAATTAAACGAAACAAAAATTTTAAACTTCAAGAAAATTTTTGTTCTTTTTTTTTTCGTTATTCAAAAGATTCTTATGTAACTGTAAAATTCGTAATTTTACCTGAAGATGAACTTGAGCTGTCGCTAGAGCTAGAAGAATTGCTGCTACTTGAATCATTATTGTCGCTGGAATCATCAGTCGATGAGCTCGAGGAGCCTTTACGTTTGCGAGTTTTTTGTTTTCTTTTCTTTGAATTCTTCTCTTTTTTTCCATCATCATGCTTTTTCGATGATGGAGATAAACCCTTTTTTCCGTCTGCTGATAATTTAAGAGCTGAAAATTAAAGAAGAAAAAAAAGTAATAAAGGTATTCATTCTTGATAAAAAAAAACCGATTAGCCTTATATTGCAAAGATATATCTACTAAACAAACATCTTACATTCTAAAAAAAAAAAACAAATCTCCCAACTAAACCTATCATTCACTCAGCAACGAGTTCATATATCACCCCAATATTATGTATAAACGCATTAAAACAGCAAGGAACGTACATACGTCTGTCGTCTATTGGACGCCAATAGTATGAGGACAATTTTGAAAGGATGTTCATGTAGAGGTTCTGAATTTTCTGCTAACTGTCCGTGAATAAAACGCAATTTAATGAAGCCCAAAAAAATTTTCACGGAAGCTGAAACTAAAAATGGATACTGGCAAGCGCCATCGTCATAAATCTGAAAAATCCTTTAGAAAACATTCGGTCCTTATAGATTTGCTTTCTGAGCATACAGACTATTATCGCAAAAATATCTATACAATATCTGAAGACCATATAGCCTCAAACACGACGAAGCAGTACATAAAATCTCTTCACTTGACTTGAATTTGCAATCTTCCTCCAAGTGAACACTAGAATCTCGTTCCAGGATTCGTACTAATATCGTTAAAATATTTTGCTTCCTCGTTTTTTACTACCAAAAATAATAAGTAGGGGAGCCTGGGGCATAGTGACGAATGAATATTAATTGTATTCAGCTTTATTCTAAAATCGCGCTTGAATGCAGGACTAAGATTGCCATCATGGTCTAGTTTGTTGATAATTTTATTAGTTTTCGATAAATTTTACATAACATGACGGAAAAAGACTAATGTGTGGTGGGGCATAATGACGAGTTTTTTTAAGGGCATAATGACTAACTTTTTACGGGTCATAATCATTTATCGACTTTCATATTCTGGTAAGCTCAACGAAGAGCGGATTCAGAAGACATTATTTTACATTAGAAGAAAGCGCTTTGTCAAGGAAAATGACTTCAACAACTAGTGTGTTTAGCATTTCGCAAACTGCGATTTTTCTTGGTTTTTCGGACATTGGTTGCTCAAAAACCGAGTAATCGGCATTTTCTAAAAACAATATTTTTTCGAGTTCTATGAATACAATAGAAATTTTGGAATGTCAACCTATTTATCTTAAAACTTCCGAAATCCAGGAATTGTTTTAAAGGTAAAATATCGATGTTTTCAGTTTGCATTTTACTAATTCGAAACTCGAGGTGTTCCTCATTTTGGGATGTATAATTTTATTGTAAAAACCATATTCCTGCAAGACTCATTATGGTCATTAATTAATAATATGTTTTGATAAAAAAAACATGTTATTTCATATATTAAATATAATTCCTTATTATGTCCTGAGCCCCCCTTCTTCATTATGTCCCGAATATGGGGCATAGTGACTGGTCATCACTCCACTTAGATCAACAGCGCAGTTCATAAGGATCAGAGTTGTTAAAGAATGCAGCTTATTTTGATTTTGTATTCTTTCATTCATCTTCAGGAAATACAACTCCACATTCCTCAAAAAATATTGCCCAATGCATTCTTTTTTCCTTTTAGAAAAGCGATGCATTATTTTGAACTGTATTACTCTGGAATGCATTGCATTCATTGAAGTCTGTGTGAATTCACTTGCATTCATTTGCATTCACTTGAATTCAGTGAAATTATTCCATGAAATTATTTTGTGATTAAGAATGAAATAACAAATAAAGCACTTTCAAGTATTTTTTGAAAGAACTTCGTATAAAAGCAGAAAGTTTTCATAAAATTTGTGAGAGCAGGTCGTAATAATAATAATATGATATTAGTCAATTGTGTAAATTCAAATTAAATGGCAGATTCGTGTTTTTCCGCCACATTCGAAGTGATAATTTAGTGATTAAGCCTTGATATTGGTATATTTAAAGCTTCAAGAAATCAATTCAGGGATTTAAGAAAAATCTAGAGAAAATCGTTCGTCATTATATCCCGGGCTCCCCTACGCTACCGTTTTCTTGCTTTATTCTCATGTCTACAATGAATCATTAAAAATTCTGTATTATTGAGATATCAAAAATCTTCTTACATACTGGGGTTACCAAACCTAATTTCCGCCTGTAAGAATCAGTTTGCTCCTTGAATCGCACACAACTTAAATTGAACTATTAAAACGAAAAAATTGAAAACTTGTGAACCAGAAAAAGAATTGGGAGCCAAAAAGACTCGGTACATTTTTATTCTATATTTGAAAGAAGCCCAAACAAACACTATGCTGTGAGATCAAGCATAAAAAAAACTAAACTAAATAGGCTTTATAAGGCATAAAATTATATAAAAAAAAAATAAATAAAAAATGTACATATATTCTCAAACTGCTATCACTCGAATACTCACGTGACTATTTTGTTTATAACAAAAATAAAATAAATCAACAACTTACTTGGCAATAACTCATTGGTATCAATTAATAATTTCGTCTGCCCGCTTTTTCCGTTCAAAAATTCTAGAGAACTTTTTGCTTCTTCGTGATGTGGAATTATATTCAGGCAATCAGTGTATGCTTTGCGAGCATCATCAATACGATTCTCTTCTTCATAGCTCCGACCTAAGGCAACTAAAGTTTCACCCATATATTTCCGTGCATTCGCATGATACGGATTTAATTTTAATGCAATCTCAAAATCTTCAACAGCCTTTTTAAATGATCCACTATTTGCGTATAAAGCACCTCTTGCAACTAAGCCTTCTACATTTCGAGGATCAATATTAAGTGCTTTATTTAAACACTGAAATGCTTCAGAATGTCGTCCAACTTTGAAATGCTCAATGCCATCGGCTACAGACCTAAAAATTACAAAAAAAAAAACAATTTTTTTTTTAAACAGGAAATGGTGAATTCAATAATTTTAGAGATAATTATGATATCTAATTAGTCATATTAGATTCTGCTTGTTTGTTAGATGCCTTGAGTTAAATTTACATATTTTTATTGAAGACCATCTCGAAACCTCGACATTTCAAATACATATAATAGAGGAAAACGGCGACTCACTAGAAGGCGAAGAAAATTTCTTGCCAATTAAGATGCTCAAACGAGGCATTTATTATTTATCAGGTAAATTGTAAAATTTAGGTTTTATTGTCCGGCGTAGCGCAATGGAGTCACACAGGCTAAGAGAGATTATATTTTAACATTTTATCAGGTCTAAACATTGTGTAGGTAAGCAACTCCGTAAAAAATCATAATAGGGCTAAGGGCTCATGACACTGACACTCTTCGTTATACGTATGACTTGTTAATGGCGTACAAGACAATCTTACGACTTAGTTACGAAAATGAACTAGACAAAATCGGATGTTAGCTTTTGCCTGCACACGCAACGACTTTTATGCAGACTTCAGGTCGATTTTATAGCAAAGTCGTCAGATTTGCTTGTATGCAATAGTTTCGGCCAATTTCATAAATGTCAGACTCGTGGTTTGCGCAGGCCAAGTTATACGCTTTGCTTAAGCGTGTGTAGCAGCCTTAAAGTTGATAAACGAGGGTGGCAACCCTCTTATCTGTCAAGTGAGCTTTTGTGTTTCTGTGGCAGTTAAAAATTTATGTTAATTAATTGTGATTTCGTAGTGAAAACAAATAATAGTTTTTTTTTTTAAAAAAAAACTAATCAAGTCTTTTAGTGATTTGATATAAACAATTCGAAACAAAATTTAGTGCTAATAAAATTGTGTATGAATACAATTTGAACAATGAAGTGCTCAGTAAATGGTTGCCGCATACTTCAACAGCAGAGAGGAAGCGAGAGTAGGAGGTACTTCAATTTACATCAAAAAAGATATAAAACATTGTGTGATTGAGCTTAAGAGCGAGTATAATGCTATGTTAGTTGAAATAATAAGCGCACAGAACTGGAAAGTCAAAATATTAATACTATATTGAAGCCCAGCTGATAGCATTACTGATTTTCTAGAATATGTGGATGCTGCTGAAATGGAAAGGCATATCAACCTCCTATTAATGGCAGAGACAAATATCGATATACTTAATCATCAACAATATGTGCTAAACTACATGGACAGAGCACAATTAAATGGATATCAAATAATTAATATAATTAATACGAATAATGCTACAAGATTAACGCCTGATTATGCAACGCTAATTGATCATGCAATTACTAACATCAATACCGTTAACGCTGAAGTAGAATTCAAGACAGAAGATATCCCGTACTCCAACCATAGAGTTTTGCACATAGGGATAACAATTTTTAAAATCGTTCAACAACCAAAGATATTTATATATAAGAAAACAATTATAACGGAAACGTTTAGGAAAATTGTCCAGGAAAAAATTTTAAATACACGCAACATGAGCATAGAAGTTCTAATGGATATAATTGACAGAGGACTGCAAGTTGAGTGATAAAAAATAAGGACTCGTAACAAAAATTGGATCACACCTGAAATAATTGAACTAATGAAATTCAGAAATAAGTTATATAAAAAATTCAAAACACAACCATTTGATATGGAAATAATCCAAAAGTATAATAAACAACGTAGAATAGTCGATAAATCAATTGCAAAACTACGATACATCAATTTCAAACTAGAGAAGACTCGAAGAAATTATGGAAGATTATAAACAATGACTTATTGAATGAGCAAAAAGACTTCTGTCTGTTATTTAAAAATTATGTTATCAAGGAAGAGAAGGGGCACAGCAAGAGAAAACGTAGAAATCTTAAACATTTTTATAATGAAATAAGCCAGATTCTGTCTTCAAGGATACCATTTACTGAGCCTACTAGAAATACTAATAGCGAACTCTCTATGTATCTAAGACCAGTCACTTGACTAGAAGTTGAAAGTACGATCAAGGGTTTAAAAAGGAACTCAGCACCTGGTGATGATGGCATTACAGCTGAGGATCTCTTAATGATATCGGATTTAGTGAAGGACACACTGAAAGACTTATTTAATCAAATTTTTGAACTGGTCTTTAAAATGGTAGATAAGCGTCTTAAAGAGCTCTTACTTAGGTCTGGCGGTTTTGATAGCAATCATGATAGTGAGGGAAGGTGTGCCGCAGGTATCCATACTGGAGCCACTATTGTATCTGATATATATAAGAAATATAAATAACGTAAAATTTGGGATGATACCAATCTGTTGTACAAAGCCAGTAATGGTACTACACTGCAGGAAATAATGAATTCTGATCTTTACAAATTTAAAGATTGGGTAGCTGACAATAAACTCACTATTACTACTAGTAAAACTAAATATATAGTATTTCAGCAAAAAAAAAATACAGCTTGACATTAGAGTGGGAGGCTTACCTCTTCAAAGGACGGATAATATAAAATATCTTGGGCTCACTATTGATAGCAAACTCAAGTGGGATAAGCACATACAGCTAACTCAGGATAAAACCACCACCAATCCTTTTAAGAGCATGGAAGATTGCCATTATTTATAATGGTATCATACATTGTGTAACAGGGAAAACAATATATAAACATTGCTGTGTATATGTAGTAAAATTAAAGCCAAAGTACAGAAATTAAATAAAAGTGTGCATATATCTGCAGGTAAGTGGTAGTTCCAAAAAGAGCTTCCCATGAAAAGTTTTCAAAATATCTAACAAGAATTTTGCAAGCGACCGAAAGAGAAATTTAAAATTTTTGAATATGTAATTTTTCCAAGTGCCATCGTTACCGTCATAAGAGTCCCGCGAGAGCAGCTTATATTATCGTAGATCTCTACAAACTGCCCTCATCATCCCTCCAGCTGAGAATCTCCAACGGGGCGCTTGTCCTTCCCACAGCACTTGCAATGGTTCCAAAGCGAGGAGAAGCCTCGTGGACTAGTGCACCGACGATAGTGCTTGCCATGTGCATTTGAATGTGTATGCGTTCGTTGCAGGGCATTCAAGACAAGAACGTCTCTTCAATTTGTCAACGAATTGACGCTTAAGTGCTTGTGCGTGGTGTTGTGGGTCAGTGTTCTGATTCCCATCTTCTACTCTCATGTAGTACAAGTGAATTGTAGATTTGGCTAGTGTCAACACAAAGCTAATCAAACATTTCATCCAACTACAAACCTGTGGTCCCCATAGAAACGATGTCCTAATAATGCGAAATGTGAAACAGGGTGGCTTCACCAGGACAAACTGTGCAAATCCTCATAACTCGCCGGTCAATATGTGACAACTAATTAGAATGCATAAGACTGTGATGCAACAATTTGAATGCTACATCAGCATCTTTGTAATTAGAATGATAACTGTAGACTACTCTGCAAGTTATCCCTTCCATTACGCCCATATTCAACCCGAGGTATGTTCGCCATCTGTTGTATCCTATACACTCCAGAGGTCTTATGGACATAAGCACCTCACGGAGCACACGTGTTGTACGTGTGCTGAAAGGTGTGTGAGGTGGCCTGTTCAGAACGAAAGCATCTCACAACTTAGTGCCAGGATCACTGGTCCCAAGTTGGTGAAATCTATCCCGTGCAGAAGCAGCCAGGTCATGTAGTTGTGTTGTTAGTGTTTATTCGACAGTTTCCAGAGATATAAATAATATATCCAAGAACCGTAAGTGGATGCGTGTCGAGCATTACTGAACACTGAATCTGTTAATTCAGGATTGAACCTATGCCTATGCCGATCCTTCCCAGTACATTCACCCACAGTTGAGAAATCAAGGTGTCTCTCTGGCAAAACACTCTTTGGAATGCACGCACTTGGAGACACCTTGATTTCACAACCAATTTATTGAGACCTAATCCACCTATCTTGACTGTCACGACAGAGTGTGAACTCAGCAACCCATCGTCTTCCACACCAAAAGGCGTCAATCGCTTTTGCTTGAAGAAGACCTACAAAGCCTTCATCAAACGTTTCAGACTTTAGCAGATGAACGATTGACGATATAATCAAATAATTAATCACGACTGATAATGGAAATAGTCGACTACGCAATGAGTTTACAGCTCTACAGAGTTTCTCCAGAGCAATGCAGCTATTATTTGATTTACTCTCGCGTCCGGTATGCACACCTAAATACTTCAGGCAAGTATTAGTCCATTGGATGTTCAGTGTAGTATCTGTACGGACTCTCTACCTTCCACACAAGCCTTGACTCTTACTAAGGTTAATTTTAGCGCCTGGTATACGTTCATACTGTCCGAAAATAAAAAGATCATCCGCATATGCCAACATAAGAGATCTCACATTGGCATATGGTAGACGAACAGAATATTCTTCGAGCATACGACGAAGATTCACCAGTAGCGGTTCCAACGAAAGATCATAAAGCATACCAGAGACAATGGACGCCCTGTCTGATACCTCGATGAAACGAGATAGGAGCCAGAACTTGTCCTTGATGCTTAATCAAAATCGCTGAATCTCTATACAATTTCCCGACGATGTCGAGCCACCTGGGCGGAAACTCAAACTCGACAGCAGTCAAGAGATACTAGAGCAAGACGATATAAAAGTCCTTTTGTTGGTCTAGTGAAAACATAGCCATTTGTGTACCTGTCTCTTCATGGTAGGCAAACAAATGTTTGGCTACCGCGATGTGGTAGATACTACGACCTGGTACACAATAAGACTGTTCCGGGTGTATTACCGAAGCTATCACTGAGCGGAGTATCGCCCCTAATGCTTTGTAGACGATTTTGTAGTCTACATTGCATAGGGTTACTGGCCTCCAGTTCCCCATCATCTTCCTCATCCTTTTAATTTCCCTTCTTTGGAATCAAGCGAATAACAGACCTACTCCAACTAGAAGGAAATAATAATAATAAATAAAGTAAAAACTGGACCATGGAAAGCATTGCCTAAAAATATTCACAACTTATTTCTAATCCATTTAACTGTTAATGCCAAATATTGCTGAATCACCTTCAAGCAAATAAAAACTTGATTTTTGTTGTGCGCTTTCTTTAAAGAAAAATTTTTGTTTACGTGAAAAGACAACTGTCAAAGTCGAACGGCAATAAGTCAATGGCGGTGAGTTAAAAATATTTTTAGCGGACAAATTTGGGGGCGGTAAGAAATTTGAGTTAGTATAATTTCAGAGAGCGAGATTATTAATTTAAATTAATAAGAACTGGATTTCTGATATACTGTTATCTAAGAAATTTTTATGCTCTAAGTGAAACATATTGCTCACAGTAACAGATAAGATACTTTTGTGCATTTCTTACATTTTTACATCTACCTTCTCGTGGTCGCTCCAGGTTACATAGTGCAATAACGTTCACAAGCTTATTATACTATGGCTAAAGGTGTAAGTAAAATCTGTAATCTTTCTTATCATCTGACATGTGCTTATAATAATATGAATCTATATAGACTTATCTATGTAGTGCAGAAGACTAACAATAGGGAAGTACTGTAACTTTTAAGTATCGTCATCACTCTGGCTGTAACATTTGAAAAGTTAAAATCAATAATTTAAATAAATCGTTATCAGCCGATCGGTTTTTTTTTCATTTCTTAAAATAAATGTTAAGCAGAAATAGTTAGCACCACAGCAGATTCTTACACTTGCCGTAAGAAGGCATCTTGAGGTTCAGTGAAGATACTTCTTATATGCGCCGTAAGAAGTACTCCCAGAGCGCAACCTATCTATAAAAATTAATATTCAATTGTTTTTGAATACACATATAAAACTAAATTAAAACAATATTTTCAAATTTTCCCGCCACGAGGATTTAATGTTCCCCCAGTTATGAGTATGATTATTCACCGTCCGGTGCAACTACAAAGGAGACATACTCGCACCTTAGAACATATAGCAAACAGGAATGGTGATAAGCCAGATTTTGCGTAATGATTCTGGTTGTGTTGGTAGTCCATGTTCTACAAGTATTTATACGCCGTCTTTATTCTAAGCAACTTGTCAATTTTCAAAAAGTAAACAAAGTTTTTGTGTGGAGCATCTGCGGTAAAAAATGTTCCTTTTCTACTTTATTTTGAAATAATCCACATATTTAATTTATATCAATCTTTGCTTCTATTAACAAAAAAGATAATTCACATAGTGCACTTGCCTGAAGCACGACCTTCCTAGTTTATAATCCAATTTATATTTGCAAATAAACTTTAAAGATAAATAGTTTTGAAAACAATTGATTCCATACTTTTGTTAAATTTCGCAAAAGAATTTTAAATTGAGTAAACCTGTTCACAAAACAAAAGCACATTTGACAATCATACCCTAGTTTTGACAATAGTTCCTTCCGCCATCTCACTTACTCCTATGTATAATGTCCTGCTCTTGAAAAATTACGCTCAGGTACACGATTCACCCATTCCTGTTTGCTATATATTCTAAGGCCCAAACCCAGACGAGAAATTTTTAGGGAAGGAAGGAATTTCCTTCTCTTGATATAAACAATAACTGTATCACAAATTCACAATACGTAATGATTATTAAATTATTATATTATCACCTCAAATCGCAAGTAAACATCTGTACAGCCGTCCGATGAGAACTTTCAGAAATTTCGCAATTTCAAAATGGCCGGCTTGCTGTACTATTGTATTGTTGCCCGTACTCCCGATCGAAACTTGGATCACAGAATTTTTCCTACCTACTTTTCACCCGTAAAAAGTGCCATTAATTTCCCCTGTGTGGAGTATGGCATAGGCTCGGCTTCAATAGAGCGAACTTATCAGCATTCCTGTTGGATATATGTTCTAAGGTTGAAACAAACAGCAAGTGAAAGGATTCGACTGTTCATTCATTTTTGCGTAAGTTACATTTTTTCAGGACCTAGTAACATTTTGCCGCCAACCTTATTCCACAGTATACATACAGTGGAGCAACTTAGAACAAACTACTGAAAAGTGAGTTTTAGAAGATTAATTAAAATAAAAAAACCTCAAAATTTCTCCCATAAGAGGGAACTATTAAGTATGATACGGAAATAAATGGGCGAACGGTTGCTAGTTGCACAATCTACGGGAAGAAGTATTAGTTTTATGTAAGTACACTTCTCGACAATATACTCACAAATGTATTGTTCCATAAACTAAACAGCTGTTTGACAATAAAGTGGTGCTCGTTCATAGAGATGCCATAGACAGTGTAATAGGCAAAATGGCAAAATGGGTAATAAGCAACGAGGTAAGAATTAAAGGAGATGCAAATGAGAAAATATAACGTACCCAATTCTAACACAATGATAATGTTTGTACATAAGCGCCGTAAAATTTGTACACCTGTACACAATTGTACAACCTATGCGCAATTTTAATCGCTTTTATTTTCATATACTCAAAAGTATTTACTGAATTTGCAAACATGAACGTAAAAAAGGTAATAATTAAGAAGAAAAGTTCAGTGGTAAAAAGTTTGTGAGTAATATTTGCTTCGTACCCCTACGGTTATTTTACGGGTTTTCCTGCGTCAATGCACCAAGCCCAAAAAAAACCAAACCTAAGTATGGATTTGACAGCGAAGACCAAAAATGGCGGAGTGAAACATACACAAATGCAGGGCAATTTTAAGTACGCTCATGTATTTTAGTTATTACCTCGTTGGTAATAAATTTGTTACAGTTTGACAATTCTACCAAGCCGAATTGTATGGGAAGTGGAACAAATTGTTACTAACTTTTTTTTCTTGTACAAATAGTTTGCATTTCATTTTGCCCCTTTTCCTCTAGTACAAGTACGTTACATGCTAAAAGTTCTCTTTCTTCCACTTTAGATTTACATAGGGATCTTTGTATTAAAAATTGACTAATGTGTCAGTTAAAAATGTTGAAAGAGAAAATATAGTCGCTTTATAGAAGCATCCAGTTTTGACAGAGCAGTTCTACTGTATGAATATACTGTGCTTATACCCTTGTTACGGTCGTAGCTTATTGCATGTAGCAATATACTACACTGAGCTAGGTACATGTCTACGCGACCCGTAGCAGCATGAGGTGTGCCCGAACTGTGTCCTATATGGATGGAGAGCCATACGCGCTGAACGCATCCAAAAAAGAAAAAGAAGAATGTCGACATCTGTCTTGTGGTTCAAGTGAATCACGCGAGTAAAACCAACAGTGAAAAATAAGCGGAATTTTTTTGTAACATCGGCAGCGGAATTATAATTCCTCACGGGATTCGAAAATTAACTTGGACTCAACTTTAAACGGCAGCTGACAACTATCAATGGTTTAAGCACCTAAATGCATTGCATTTTCGCATCACCCAGCGTCGTCGCAATATATAGATATATCAAGAAAGGAAACCTTGGGCTCCCGAGAGAATGCTCTCCTTTATCGAAGATAAGTACAGGTCATAGTTTTGTTGTATTATTTTGTCTGGCGGAAATCCCTGGGCACAGCAGATTGCAAATTTAAATACATTTAGAAATCCCGAGAATGCCGAACAAAAGTGGTCGCGAAAGGTGTATTAAAAATTCAAACTCCCGGATGAGTTGTACGTTCACAAAACAATCTTATTGCAAACGTGATTTGTAAAAGGATTTTTTTTGCAAGACATCATACAGAAGTTTTCATTCAATCTAATTACGGTTAAAAGTAATGTTCCGGTTTGTACCCGGGTTCAAGTGGAATCGGGTACCCGGGTACTCGATCCCAAGATTTTCGATTCCAAATTTACTCGGGTACCCGGGTACCCGATTGCGGGTTACCCGGGTATCCGGATATAATCGATTCTCGATTCCAAATATCCGGGTATCCGGGTACAATCGGATATTAATATTTTAGTTCTCCGGTACATTACTGAATTCGTGAATACAGCCAAAATAATACTGCTACCCGAATCGCGCTTTGCTTGATTTTGAATTTCTGTAAAGGAGTGTGCATATGCACAATGAAACATTCCTGAATAAGTTTATGTATATACAAAAATGTACGAGGATTTAGAAATATATCAATTTTCTCTACCCGCAGTCGCTGGGTAGGAAATAGTAATGAGAGGAAGATTTTCACAACTACCTGGAAATACTTTGAAGTCATGCATAACATATTTTGTGTGTTAACGCTGCAATCAAAGAAGATAGGAATCAACCGACCAAAATTGAAAACTTTCCTTGTTTTCTAGAAAGAAACAAATAATGTCATTATGCTTTCGCCTTTTGCATGAATGGGGGAGAAGAACTTGGCTATGCACTATTGAAGTGCGACTAAGACAACCAGTTAAACACAAAACTCGGGAGAAGCAGGGGAGATTCCCGAATGTTTTACATTTAAAATGCATACGACAAGAAAAGGAAGAAAGAAAGAAAAAAAGAAAAAAAAAAATGAAACTCCCTTTAAAACTGTTATTAATAAAGATAAAAAATGTGAAAGTGCAAATTGCATGCAACGAAACAAAATGGCAAATGTTTCATTTTCCTAAATAAATGAGAAAGGGCGGAGTTTTCACGTTTTACTCTCATAAAATGTTCCCGCGCTTTTGTAAAAACCGGTTTTTGCTGAAATATTGATAATGTTTGGTCACATGTTGTTGCTGTAAATGGAAACATGTTGTTGCTGTAATCATATGATATTTGAACAGTACGTATTTCTGTTTACATTCGTTTTTCCACCATTGCCACATTGCACTTACAGAGAAGCAGAGACTTTTAAATCTGAACAAAAGAAAGCTTCTTTCTAACGTTCCCACTCGTTGGGACTCGATTTTTTATATGTTTGAGCGAATCTTGGAGCAGAGAAGTGTAATAGCAGCAGTTCTCAGTGATCGTAATATAACGAAAGCGGCAATTGTTAGAAGCTTAGAGCTTAACGAATCAGACTGGGTGAATATGGAGAATCTAGTTCTACTTCTGAGACCTTTACAGGTTGCGACAAGGTATCTTTCAGGATCATCGTACGTAACTCTATCAGCAGTTAGACCTGTAATATGCGGTATAATTGAGAACCACTTGAAGGATAGTATTCTAGATAATTCAGCAATAAAGGACTTCAAGTCCAGGGTCATGACTGACGTACGCCAGCGATTCATTATTTTACCAGAGAGCTCTCCATTTTCAAATGATACTGAAGTTTTAACGGCACACTAGTTGGCATCTTTCCTTGATCCCCGATACAAAGACCTTCTCCGAGCAGATGCTTGTGAACAAGAAAGGGGAAAAATTCTTAAAGTTGTGCATAACATGATACAGAAGTTTGAAAATAATAATGACATCTGTGTTAAAACTAACGAAACTGACCAGAGTAATGATCCAAAGGATAAAAATACTGCTTTTGGATTTTCTATTGGGTGCAACAGATCGCTTGGAAGCGCTCGATGCGACTGCGCAAATGGAGAGGTACATTGGCGAACCAACCATTCATCACAATACTGATCCTCTGAAATGGTGGAAGAACAATCAGGAGACGTTTCCTTATGTTTCAAAGTTGGCACACAAAATGCTGGCTATTCCAGCTACATCATCCAGCTGTGAGAGATCATTCTCCACATCTGGAAATACAGTAACAAAGAAAAAGAATCGTTACTTGCCAGAAAATGTGAATATGCTTGTTTTCCTTGCACGAAGTAAACATCTAGATGATACCATAACGTAAGTGATGGTTAAGCTGATTTTCCACACCAAAATATTAGATAAACTTGCATTTATTTAATACAGTAAAGAATTATCTACAGATGTATACATGTCTATATAATAAAGAGCAATATTTTAATAGCTTTTATTATCTGTTATTCATTTGTACATATTTACCTTTTTATTTTGATCTACATAATAAAAACTCCTACCAGACATAATTTTACAAACGTAGATTTAATTTCAGGGATCCAAAAACTCGGACACCAAATTAATTTTTCACAATACCCGATTCCAAGGAATCGATTCCTCACTACCCGATTCCAAAGAATCGATTCCTAACAACCCGATTCCAAGAATCGGGTACCCGGGTAGCTCGCCTCTTACCCGTGAAACCCGGGTACTCGAAAACCCGGGGTTTAAGAAACATTAGTTAAAAGCAGTGCGAAACACAAGACCGCTATATAACGTTCCAGAAAATTTGTGTGATTTTAGAATGATAACCATACCATCCCACTAAATACTTTCCCATTAAGGAATTGCAAAAACTTTTTTTTCACTATGAACTATATTACATTACATTTAAAAAATTGCTAAGTGTGGCTCAAGTAAACTTAAGGTCATACCAGAATATATTTCTATATCTAATCATAATACGACGTAAGACAGTGCAAGGCTCTAAACCGCTACATAACGTTCCAGAGGCTTTGGATAGCAGAATTGCAAATATGCACTTCCATCACAATCTGCACTATGGAAATTTCATTTTTGTATGATAAATAGCTCACAGTAAAATTTCGTTTATTTTTCCAATACAGGACTAGAAGTTCCTAAGAACTAAATAGGTTCAGAAATTAATGTTGTAGTAATATAGTCGTGGTACTCATAATGCTAAATTCTTTGTATTTAAGATTTCGTTTATCTTTTTTGAAAATACAGGACTAGAATTTCCTGAGAATTAATACATTTAGAATCTAACACTGCATGATTTGAATTGTAATATCGCGAATCTCTTTAGACAGGTATGTTGAGGTAGAAAAAAAAAGTAAATTTCCCTGTGTGATCTAATTAAATAAGGCGAATTGTACAGCTTAACCCAAAAGGTTGTCCAGAGTCTTAGTCGCGTGTTTTGATTGATCGTTTGACATCTCGCAGCGCTTCGGAAGGCCTTCTGGAATCGGTATAGGGGAAAATTTTCAGTAAATGATTCTCGATCCCGCGTTCACATCTCGCCAACAGAAAAAATAAGGGGAATTCCTTTGAGGTGCGCTACTATAGAAGCATTAATCTAATTTTGGACGTATATAACTACTATGGGGGTGATATTAAGTAGAAAAACTTCAATGTAAGTGAGGGAATAAAGTAATGTAATGGCTTGTTCACGAGCGCGATTTATCGCATGCGACAGAGCTCTGATTGGCTGCAGCAATGTTGTTGTCGCTGAACATGCTTACTCTTTCTACGTTTCGTGCGATACAAAAATTTATCGCAGCAATGCTCTTAGTTTGGTGCGATTTTCACCTTAACCTCAACATTTATGTTTGTTTACATTTGTAATCGAATGCTAAAGCTCCGCAGTGATGTCGAAATTTGCTATAAGATGTAAATATATAAATAACAAAACATAAGATATGTAAATTTCACACAAATATCTCCTTGCCACCACAAAATTAAACAAATTAAGTTGTAGCCGCTGTCAACCTTGTGAACGTATGACGCGATAAAAACCAGTCGTAAATAGAGATAGATCTATGCAAAGAGCAGGACGTCACCAAAATATCGCACGTATCGTATCGCGCTCGTGAACAGATGTTAATATGAACAAGTAAAGTTAGACCTTTTCACCTTTCACTTTCCTGGAGCCCTCTTAGTGTGATGGTCGTCTAGGTCCGCTACTCTTCTCTTTTCAGGTCAGCACAAGGACTCTGAAAATTATCTGCCCTCAGAGTCAGTTGGGTGGTTGGGGCAAGCAGAGAAGGGCAAACATCTGCGCCTTCCCAATGGATGTAGGTAAGTGATGTAAGGGTCCCTTAAGGACTGAATGTGTGCTACGGCCTTTTGATTTGTATTCACGAAATATTTTGTATATGGCTGGTGGCAGCGGCAGGTCTTCGTGGAACCTCCCCACACTCTCCGCCAATAGCCGAGGCGAGCTAGCATGCCGGCCTGCAGTCAACGCTGTCCACCGAGTGATCTGTCAGCTCAATCTGGCAGTCTGGACTTCACGTCCAAGTCAATCACTCTACATACTACCATAACACCCTTATCAAAGTTTACTTAATGACAAGTTAGGACACAGAAGAGTTTTCCGATTGTTTTACATTTAATATGCATACGGCAAGAAAAGAAAGAAAGAAAAAAAAAATCTAAAATTTTTATGAATAAAGATAAAAAAAATGAAAGCGCAAATTGCATGCAAGGAAACAGAATGGCAAATGATTCATTTTCGTAAATAAATAAGGGGCGGAATTTTCAGGTTTTACTCTCATAAAATGTTCCCGCGATTTTGTCAAAACCGGTTTTATTTGAAATGTTGTGGGAATTTTTCAATGTTTTCTATAGCAAAACCAATATTTGTTAGTGTAACTTCTATGCTATTTGAACAGCACGTGTTTCTGCTTACATTCGTTATGCTCTGAAGAGGTTTAGTGGCAGAAGCTCATGATGGATTCTCTGATATTTTCGGGAAAAATGGGAATTTTATATGACAGAAATTTTACATCTACTTTCAGCACCTTGGCCAATGCGAAATTTATCTTTTTCTAAAAAAAAGTGAGGGGGTAGTGTGACCCGAAGTACATTATTGTGAATAGTTTGATAGAATTTTGAGGGATTCAATAAGATTTTATCATTCGGGTAATCCTACGTTCTCTCGATTTTTGTATTTAACTCGTTGTCTTAGTCGCACTACAATAGTGCATAGCCAAGTTCTTTCCGCCCATTCATGCAAAAGACGAAAGTATATGTTTCGGTCTAAAAACACGAAAAATTTCCAATTTTCTTCGACTGCGTCCTATCTTCTTATTATTAGGTTATTTTTGTCCTTATGGTTGTCACCTCACATCAAGTGACACGAGTGTAAAATTCATAGGAACGAAAAGAAACAATAGAAAGATTTGAACTGAAGAAATTCTGAAAATTGACTTACGAGTTTTCAATAAGAAAAGAGGTGACAAATATCAGAGGTCACCGCACATTTTTCGCTGTTGCTGTTGCCAATGTTTTTTCGTTAATTGGGAGTTCCTATGAATTTTACGCAGTCGTGTCCATTGACATGTATATCATGGACTGTTTGATTTTCTATTTGATTTGGGTTAACTTTTGTTAGCAGGGGTGTAACAAATATTTTAATTTAAAGTTTCATTTTCGCTTTAAAATTGATATTTCAAGTTCTCAACAAATTTCAAATATATTCGAAATTATTGCTTCCATAGGGATCTTATCTTCTATACAATCAAATTTTCCTTAAATTAATTTTTAAGGAAATAAGATTAAGCAATTTTTGTCTGCCTATCCGTAAAAGTAGGTAAGGGGACAGAGAAAAGATTACAAATGTTGTATTGGTATCTATTTCTATTCTATATATTCATTAAGAAATCCACTGGACCGAAACTGGGTTATGACTGATTTTGTATAGAAGTTATTATTTCAAAGTTCAGCGGAATAAACTATTTAAATTAAAAAGAGACAACTATAGAAAAGTGATCTAATGATATTCTAATGTCAATTTCGATGGGACCATTACAGTGTTGCACTTTTTCTGTCAGCGGAGAACTGGGAGCACTGAAGTCCATCGAACATATTTCTGTCATATTCCTTGTATTTGTGGGCATTGTTATATATTATTATATACACAGAACTTTCAAACGTAATAAATGTTCTTTATTGATATATAGAAACAAATTTCTTCTTAATTTATGCTAATTACCCAAATAAAATTTTTTAATTCATTTAACTCCAAAATTTCACAAATAATCGCGACAGTACACTTTGACAGCGCATATGACAATTCAACTTGAATATGTATTTGTAACACCGACAAAATATCCAGTGCCAAGTAGGGGAAGTCTTGCAAACCTCGTGTTGCACTTCTGCTATAAAAATTGTCCCATCGAACATTTTCAGTGTTGCACTGTTGGAAAAAGTGCAATACTGGTGTTTCACTGAAAACCCATCGAAATCGACATAAACAATTTGAGTAGTGTCAGCGGTATATGTTATACATGTCAGCAGTTGTATGACTTTAAGTCAGGTGACAACCATAAGGGTGTTTGTCTTTTCGGATTAAGCCACGATTAGGTTTACAAAAGACTCATCTGGATTTGTGTCATGGGCTCTCTAGCTACAAGGAAAATTTTTCGTTGTTAGTTCACAATTTTGGATATGTTTTGTGTACATAGGTTGTACATAGGAAACGGGATTCGGTGTCATCAGCGTATCGTAGCCTTTACAAATCAACCAAGAAAAAAAGTAAAATGACGCCTCGTTTGATATTAGCGAATTGTAAATGTTTGAAGTTGTACCACATTCTTCATTCCGAATGATAGCCACTCGCTAATCTGTACAAACTTTTCTTGGGTTTTCAAAAAAAAGCTTCAAATTAAGTAAAGAGTTACATGTTTTAAATGATATAATTTTAAAATAAAGCACATATTACGCATAGAATCGCGATGCTCTCCTCAAATAAACCTACATAGATGCCAAATGAAACATTTTCAATCAGGGCCGGAGAAATTTATGCGTTGCTTCACAAACCTACTACAGAAAGAATAACCCAAAATCGTGAGATAACGTACCAATGTTCACTTTTCTTCAAATGGAGGTTAATGGCCAAAATTAAAATTTAATTTCATTTCAAGTGCTTTAAACCAGATTGTTTCTCCAAGGCAGATTACAGAGCAAGACGTTAATTCATAGTTGGGTGATATGCTATTTTATAGATTTTAATCATACTATTATGTTTATATAAATTTGCTACACATTCCGAACAGTTTTTGTTTTAATTAATTTGGATATTTTTTTATTGTTAAACTACTATAACTCACCTAAAAGCCCATTTGCTTGCTTGAATCTGTCTAAGTTCAGTAGCATATTCATTTTGAGGAAAGCGATACTTTAAGCTTGTCATATTAGAGAATGTTTCCTTTGGATCAATATTGAGTTCCTGAAATAGATTATCGACACAATTTGGATTCTCAAATCCTTTAGATGCCTCCAAGAGCTCCCCGTATGATGCCTCTGGATTTTCAATTATTCGCCTGTAAAAAAATTTCAAATTGTCTTGAGTAAAATTATTAAACATAGAAATACGCTTAAAAGTTATGGTTATTTAGAAGAAAAAGTATTTATAATAAAAATGGGGTTAAGGTAAGAAAAAATATAGATAGACAGGGATTAGGACGTTTATCAGGTTAATAATCTCATCCCCGGGGTAGTTTTTAAACAACACACAAGGACAACACAAAATCAAAGGCATAATGTTTTACTTAAATCTATTTTTATTTCGAAACATAATGATAGAATGATAGAAAATGTTAGAAACAGAAAAAGCCTGCAAGGGCAAGCTTTACAACTAACAAAAAAAACTTACTTGTAGTACTCAGGCAGTTGATCACTGGAAATTAATCCCAGCGGAGCCTTTGGATCAATCGTTAGTGTTCCCTTCATTCCTAGTGTCATTCGATCAGCATCCAATGAAATGTCCAACACCTCACAGCACACATAATCATTGGTTATGAATTGCTTCGAATTGCCTTTTTTGTCATGTGCTGGTATCATATTTTGTGATAAGATATAAGCCTGAAAAACATAATTTCGTTTCCCCTTATGTAAGATTTGTGTGGACAATGAACATTACCTTAATGCTGACATCAGCGAGATACCGTGTTGTGGGCTCGCCAGTACATAATACCTTTACAAGCAATCCGCTTGAGCTACGAGATAAAATTGTTCCATAGACAATGTCTCCGGGTTGAATTGCCCCTAGCACTTGATGTATGTGCTTAGATTTTTCAATACCTTTACTTAAAAATGATTCATATGGGGGCATAACAATCGAAGTGCCTAGAAAGTGTTTAGGTAGCAAATAGAAATTCTTATATTGAAAAAAAAAATAACAATTCTTATATTGACAAAAAAAAAATATTATATTCCTCTCACCTTGCGATGTCTTCTCCTTTTTCCTAGTCGGTATATCTTCCACAACAAGACTTGAATGAAACAAAATTGGGGCTTTTCTAGCAATAAACTGATGCAGTTTTAACCGTTTGGCTCGATCTTGAAACGTAAGATTTTTTTGCCTGACCGTGTAGATAGAGAAATCTGGACTGGATAGCCCCAATTTATATAAATCATGATTACCACGTTCCCCTTCCCAAATTTTTTGTAAAGGTTGCCCGTGGAAACAAAGGGATTTCGCAACCAATTCAGAATTCATAATAATTTATATTTACTATTTTAAAAATTTCAAAGCATTTTTTGTTACAAATTTCTGCAATGGAAATGTTTTGATACATGAGGTAACACAACCTAGGGATAAACAATTTTATATTTTTTCAATAATAAATACCAAATTTATATCGAGTCTGAGAAAACTGAATATAAATATAAAAATCAATAAAATATGTAGGTAATGCGGTGAAATGGCCGACTGGCATCGTCCATTTTTTCCCCAAAATAACTTACTTTTATTTAGAGATAAAAACAATCATTTAACTCTTGATAATTAACACTTCCAGTGTAGCAATAATATTCCATACAAGTTTTTATTGTTAGATATAATAAATTTCCGGAATTCTTGTTTGAAAAATGAGAACTTTTCCAGATACAGATAGGCCGTGCCGACTGAATGGTAAAGTTCGACTTTTTTGATAGATTGTCAGTACTGCCAACTCCAAGTCAAATTTATTATAATTTTCACCACGAGAATTATCAGGACAAAAAATGAGGTTAGCCTTCCCACACAAGAAGTTTTTAGGGGGTTGGTAGGAACTTCCTCCCCTTGTGCTGAGACGACCTAGCACAATAATGTTTCTCCGCATACATTCAATTAAATCACATTTCTTTATATATTAATAATAATAATTTATTCAGTCTACCGATTTTAACAATCTTACTACCAGGAAATATTACATATTAACATATAAGCTATGTAAACATTAGGCAAGCATTAGAAACAATCATAGAATCATTATTAACATAATCGTAGACATCATTATACTTGAAGAATCATTAATTATAGAAATTATTTTAGATACATTAATTAATAGCTAACTTTTTCCCTTAGAAATATAAGATAGACACATGTCAATTACAAAGTTATATCAGTATAGAGTTCGGGTAAAGTTAAATTTAACGCGTTCTCCAAATTTTTCACATTAAAATAGCTGGTAAAATTTTGACGTGTGTTAATTTGGAGAAAGCAAGATGACAGCTGTCTAAAAATTTTATCGCTGAAAAACTTCAAATTATTTATAAAGTTTAGAACTTACAATTAAAAATTGACTTAATTAATCTGAAAATTGTTAAAAGAACTTAAATCCTTCAATAAATTAAGAAAAAAGTCTGAAAAATTTCAATTAATATTAAATTCTTCAATGAGTTCAAAAAACTACTGAAATTGTCATAGAAACAGGAAATGTCATAATTTTACCAGCATTTTAATGCTACGCGCATTAAAAAGTTCAGTAAAATAAATGGAGACATGCAAAAAGCGATCTACCTTAAAATAGCGAGATATGCACTTTTTACCAGAGAACTCCATACTGTACTAGTAAAATGATCAGTAAAATTTTTGCTTGCGATTTTACCAGCGCTAAAATTTGTATGAAAATGTCACATTTTACTCGAACTCGATACTAGGCTTAGCCTAGTAATGCGCGTAGCATTAAAATGCTGGTAAACTTATGACATTTCTTGTTTCTATGACAATTTTCAGATTGTTTTTTTTTTAACTTATTGAAGAATTTAATTTTAATTGAAAATTTTCAGATTAATTAAGCCAATTTTTAATAAATGATTTTTCTATTCTATTCTAAAATAAGTAGTAATAAATAACTTTTCGGAAAGGTTATTCAATGAGAACAACCTCCAGCGAATTGATGCATAAAACGACATTTGACATTTCTCTGAGCTACACTATTAAAAGATTTCAAACTTTTATATGGTTTACGAGCGAATGCTTGCGAATGTATTGTTTTATTTTAGAGAGCATGCTATCTACTTTTGGCACATATATTAAGTTTTGGGTTATGTTTGATTTCATTGCCAATGAGGGGTTTTCAGTTGCTTGCTTTAAGTTGAGTTACTGTACACCTATTAAGTGTCGAAATATTGTGAAACGTATAGGAAAGTACGGTACAGAGAACACAATACTCCCTCTTCTCTCTCTTTCCTATAACAATGTATATAAGTTAGTCACAGAAATACGTCACAGGCTATCAGCTGCAATGTGTCCAAATTTTAATGGGAATAACTTATTTTCTATATACCCTGCGTTCAGTGCAGCCGTAACCCCCGGAATATAATACAAGCCATGAAGTCGCCGGAGGCACCGACACATTAAAAGGCCTTAACGTGCCGGGTACAGCATGCAGTGAGAGCTCACTCTCACTGCTTTTTGTAAACTCGTCATGGAGGAAAAACTAAAATTTAATCTTAAACAGGTCCTAAAGCCCAAAACTGTTGCTCCCAGAGCAAATGAAGTTAAAACAAATTGCAGCTAAGTATGTTTTCTTTCTAATAGTTTAAAAAAAAATTGAATGTAGAACAAATTTATGGAAATTATAGCGTTTGAACAAAATACAAGCAACTTTTATATGAAAAACTCCTGCAGTAAGACAAGGCAAGAAGACTGTGGATGTCGCCTGCTGACCGGCCCGCTGCTCTCTTTTTTCGACTTTGTTCATGGCTTGTATATATATACCGGGGGTTACGGTGCAGCCAAAAAGTAACTTTCCCTCTCGCTTTTGACAGAAAAATGTGTTCAGAGCGGACACTCTAGTCATTTTTCTTAATAGCACTCGGGACTGCTATCAAAATAGTCACTTTTGTGTTTGAATGTGTGATTGCCAAAAAGCATGTAAAATTGAAAATAAATAAGTGAATAAAACTAATATGGATGTAAAGAAGAAAATTATTTTATTGCTGTTTATAGTTTTAATTTATTATTATTATTATTATTTACGGGAAAAAAAATTGAGTTTGTTTTCTGGCCGTATATATATGTACACATACATATTAAAATATTTTTTTTAAAAACCAAGCCTTTTAATGTGTCGGTATTATCGCCGATTTCATGGGATGTATCTTCCGAAGGTTACAATTCAGGGGTAGGAAAAATTCCGTGCTACCAAGTTTCGATCAGGAGTACGGTCAGCACACCAATTTTACTGCAAGCAAATTAGCTCCGGCTGTCATCTCGAAGGCTTAAACCTCAGATTTTGCTGTGAAAAAAATAAGAAATTATTGCTAAATATATATTTTGCTTATCTTATAATTTTTGTTATTAAATGAACCACAATAAACTGGTAAATAAAAAGTTCTTCTTCTTTTCGCTTAATTTTTAATCCAGAATGGCAATTTTCCTTTAAAAAAATTCACAATTACCGCAGTGCTGACAACTTAAAAATTTTCATCCGCGGCTGAACTAAAGGCTGAGTTACAATGTGACGCTGTCGCGAGACGCGGTCGCGAATGATGTTGCTGATGCTGACGCGGACGCAGTGCCTGTTGCTATTGCTGTTCCAATGATGTCGCTTTAAAGTGTCAAAGTTGGCTGTCATCAGGAAGTTATATGTGCAAAATTTTGTATATAAAATTTGAAATAAAATGAATAAAATTAAGGAAGCAGACGAGTTTCAATTTATTCTTTATTTACTTAATATGTTATACTTATATTTGTGGCAGAGAAAAGTGAAACGCAGGTGGTGGGTACGTCCACTGTATCGAAAAAGAAACAACTTAGGATTTTATGAGAAAACTTTTAAATACATTAAGGACAACGATAATGAATTGTTTTACAAAGCTACACGAATGAATCACGTCCAGTATAATTTGCTACTAAATTTGATTAAAGAGGACTCAAATCGAAAATAATGGGGTGACCCCTTACATCCTCAATAAATTTTTCCACATTCTGTTTTTCCTATAAAGAAATTACAAAATTGTATTATTTTATAGGTACCGTAAACAGTATAAGCACGAATGTATTTTTCATTATTAGATGGTAACAAAATTAATACATTTAATAATATTAATATATATATATATATATATTAATATAACATGTGTTAATTTTGTTTACATCTTAAAAAACAAACAGGAAATAATTAAATTAAATAGCTATTATATACTACAGTTTTTTTTAAACTCACAATTTTCACTACAAATTTAAATTTCCCGCAAAAATCAAATTTTTCCACTGCAGATCAACTGTTGCGCGTCTCAAGTTGAAATGTTTTCAACTTTAAGCAGGATTTACATTATGATGACATGCAAGTTTTACAGAAATTGTGAGGGAGATAGTGCATCGTATACGGAAATTTATTTATGAGTGACGAGAGAAGCAAACGCGTCCTGAATTTTTTCCGGACGTCGAATTGACACTGTGTGCGTGTCCGGAACCATAAAAAGACCTCAAGCATAGGGAGTTTTTATAGTTACTGAAACTAAAACATATTTATTGGCAACCCTAATTTGTCAATTTCGACTACTGGAGCTGCCATATTGCTGTTTTGTTACTATAATTTTATGGCAGATACATATCTGTCAAGTAAAATTATTTGTCGAAATAAACAAATTTAAGTTTTGAGTTTGTAAATAAATATTGCGAAATTGAAAGTTATTAAATATTGAAGTTATTTCTGAGGTATTTTTCTGTCCACAGATTGACTGCAGTGGTGCTTTTCCTTTATAATTTGCTAGAATTATTCCGCCTTTGAGATAATCCGTCATGTGAACACGAACCGGACTGGAATTATCTTCACCGGCGTTAGTTCGGTAGTGGAGTGGGATTATTTTCATGTGAGCACTTGAGTGGACGAAGTGGATTGACGTTTACATATTAGCAAATTAGTTTCTGAACTTTTTGTTTACTATGTGAAATAATTATTAAATAAAAATTTCGTTATCGTACAAATTGATGATTGTAGAACTGAATTACAGTACCACCTGATATTTTGCGACAATTTTTTTCGATATAATCTCATCCTTTGCTTCGAACTCCTGCGTGCTTTCATGCAATATTTTAGAAATTGTAAAATTATACTTCTTTTTATGATCCGTCTTTGAATATCTACGAAAAAACGATTAAAAACTTGACAATTTCCAATTAGACAGTTTGAGAGTTTTGCCATAAAAAGTAGAGGGGACTGTACGTGTGAGGTATTGCGATGTTGCTCCCGCAGCTTTTAAATTTCAATAAACTATCTCCCTCACAATTTCTGTAAAAATTGGATGTCATCATAATGTAAATCCTGCTTTAAGCAACGCGACCAGCGTCAGCAACACCCTTAGCGACACACTGTACCCGCGCTTGGGCACTTTCATACATTTCAATTTTTGACAGGTTTAGCGACAGCGACCGCGTCTCGCGACAGCGTCACATTGTAACTCGGCCTTAAGCCTCAGCTTACTGAGTACTGTGAAACCGAGTAGGCTTAAGTTCTGGGCTTAAGCCACACCCGTGGCTTAACTAAGCTCTGGCTTAAACCTGGACTGTGAAACCGGCCATTAAATTTTTGATTTGATGGCTGTACAGATGTTTATCTGCGATTTGAGGTGATAATATAATAATTTAATAATCATTACGTGTTGTGAATTTGTGATACAGTTATTGGTTATATAAAAAACTGTGACTCAATTGAACACACACACACAATTAATTTCGGTATCATTAAGACACGAAGCTTGCTGCACTAGGGGAGGAAATTCCTGCCTTCCCTAAAAACTTCTCGTGTGGGAAGGGCCAAAGCACTACGACGTTTAAGGCGGAATTACAATGGACGCAACGGAACGCAATTGAACGGAGAGAAATGTCAAATTTATGCAGTAAAACGGACGTCGAGGTTAGCTGGCTACAATGGACGCATGATTAATTGAAAGTGACAGTGACGTTTGACCCAACATTTATAAACAAATATGGATAAAATCAAAAAACTCTTTTCATTCCATTTCCACTCTGCTTATTACACACTTACCGCAGCACAGTTTCTCTTGTCGGAACGAAATAAACAATCCCAAAGCTAATTTGAGGTTATGTTTATCCGTTCAGTTGCGTTAATTTCAGATTTTATTAAACTTGCTGCGTACAACTGCGTTTTCGTCCGTCCACTGTGCGCAACTCCATTTGAAAAGCATACAAAGAAAACGGGTTTGACATTTCTCTCCGTTCAGTTGCGCTGCGTTGCGTCCATTGTAATTCCGCCTTAAGTTTAGCAGCGGATAGTATGGCATGGCTACATTGCATTTGTGTTCCAAATATGAATTGAAACTTGCATTTATTAAACAAATTTGTAAAAATTCAATTATTTTAATAAAAGTTAGAATTTTTGTTTTATAATTAACAATTTGTGTGCCATAGCCCACACAGGGGAGGATATTGGCACTTTTTACAGGCGAGAAGTACTCGGGGGTAGGAAAAAGTCCGTGCCATTTTGAAATTGCGAGATGTTTACTTGCGGTTTGAGGTGATAATATAATAATTTAATAATCATTACGTATTATGAATTTGTGATACAGTTATTGTTTATACCAAAAACTGTGACTTAATTGAACACGCACACAATTAATTTCGGTAATCATATAAGGAACTACGCGAAGGAACATTATTGTTAAAGCACGTCTAAGTCAAGGGAAGGAATTTCATCTTCCCCAAAAAGTTCTCGTCAGTTGTGCCTTTGATTAAAAACAGAAAAGAAAAATCCACAAATAAATACTAAATTTGAATACAAAGTCAAAGTGTATTTATTTCTGAGTCCCCTGCTTAAAGCGACGTACAACATTGGGCTCTACGCAATCAAAGTATAGTTCTTAGATTAGTTAATGTTACATAACAAAATAAACTAAAATCAAATTAAACCTTAAGGCGGAATTACAATGGACGCAACGAAGCGCAACTGAACGGAGAGAAATGTCAAACCGGTTTTCTTTATATGCTTTTCAAATGGAGTTGCGCACAGTGGACGGACGAAAACGCAGTCGTACGCAGCAAGTTTAATAAAATCTGAAATTAACGCAACTGACGGATAAACATAACCTCAAATTAGCTTTGGGATTGTTTATTTTGTTCCGTCAAGTGAAACTGTGCTGCGGTAAGTGTGTAATAAACAGAGAGGAAATGGAATGAAAAGAGTTTTTTGATTTTACCCATATTTGTTTATAAATTTTGGGTCAAACGTCACTGTCACTTTCAATTAATCATGCGTCCATTGTAAGCAGCTAACCTCGACGTCCGTTTTACTGCGTAAATTTGACATTTCTCTCCGTTCACTTGCGTTCCGTTGCGTCCATTGTAATTCCGCCTTGTACAAAGAACTTTTATTCAGATTTTGGTTACCCTGTAATTTTTGTTGGTTACAATTACCACCACAACGTAGTGTGTCGCTGCCACTGGTGGTACCTGCTACCGGTAGCGGTAGGTCTAGGTGGTATCACAAAACGAACAGAATTTAGAAATGGATGTTTTTACTCCACCAGTTTGCAGTTGCTACCAAGTAAGTTATTGTTCCATTATTTTTCTATTCAATTTTTAAAATAGTATCTTTGATTTTGTATTAAATGAAAATATTTCCATCATATTCGAGTTTTCAATTCGAAAATGTTCACTTCCAGTTTCCCCATAGAAAACTGCTTTCATGATGGCGTGGTGTATTTTTATACAATATTAATTCCAAGCCATTTAATTTATATTTTAATATGTATTCTTGAATTATGTAGTTAGATTAGAACACATTTAAAATTATATATAAATCGGTGTTATTTGGTGCTAATGGCAAATATATATATATATATTTTTTATTTTAAGATTTTCAATTCTCAGCACTAAAATTTATTAATTGCCTTGTTCATTAAGGGCTATATTCACCAAGTCATTTAATTGAATTGCAATTTAATTTCTGTTTTAGTACTCGAGTTAGAGAGGGTTGTGGCCCACTTAAATTATAATTAAAGTTATCTATGAGTTATTACAACATAAAATAACACAAATTTAATTTTAAGTGTGCCCTAACCCTCTCTTACAAGAGTACTAAAACAGAAATTAAATTAAATTTCAATTAAATGACTTTGTGAATACGGCCCTAAGAAGAGTTCCTCCTGTGTAACGGGAGTACTAAAACAGAAATTAAATGAAATTTCAATTAAATGGCTAGGTGAAACAGATTAAAGCTATTTCGAGTAGTGAGCTAAATGTAAAGTTGACAGTTGGCGGAAAAAAATGTATATATACATACCTACCTAGGAATGTTTGCGGAACGAAAATTTTAATTTTACAAAAAATGCTTTTACTGTAAATAATAAGAGCAGCTTTTGTCTGTTCCAAAACTCGTAGCAGATTTCTCTTGCTACGGCTATATTTGATAGTTCTCAAAGTTGCTGTGGTATGCTATCGAAGCAGCTATAGTTGAAATATATTGAATTCAATTTGAATTTGAATATTGTACCTACGCTTTATCAGACTTGGTGATATTGGTTGCACTGATTTGAGGGCTGAAATATCAAACATTCTGGCGTTGGACCCTTCTACTAATGATCCCAAATATTTTAATTTCAAATTGAATTGAATGATTCTTTGTAGGTATATTTGGGAGATGAGAGGGTCGTTATGGATTATTTCATAAGTTTCTGTATAACCGAATTAAATATTCTTTGCCTATTGGCTTTGTTGTGAGTAATCTGTTTCCAGAACAATGGGCATTAAACAGTTTTGACATAGATTGTTACAATAGTAAAATAAACTATAAACTACAAGACTACCAAGTAGTCTAACATATTCGGTAGCATTAGAATCAAAAATATTGAAATATATTGTTACAAAAGTAAGACTAACAATAAAACAAACAATAAAAATAAAAAGAAAAATCATAGTAAACAAGTTATACTTATTCGACTGCATATTCATTACACTGTCATTATGTATAAAATGGACTACTGATATTACTGAAATTGCTTACATTATTGGACATTATTATGGGATCACTTTTCTATAGTTGTCCCTTTTTGGTTTAACTACTTCATTCCGCGGAACTACAAATAATAAGTTCTATGCAAAATACACCATAGTCCAGTTTCAGTTCAGTGGTTTTCCCCATACCTACTTTTAGGGGCAGATAGACAAAAATTTCTTAATTTTATTTCTTTCAAAATTAAGTTTTAAAAACATTTGATGTTGTAGGAGATAAGCTTTCAAGAATAGAAATAATTTCGAATGCTTCTGTAATTTGTTGAACTTTTAATATGAATATTAAATCGAAAGTAAGTAAGATAATTGTCACACTTTGCTAAAAAAAAAATTGACCCATATGAAATAGAAAATCAGGCAGTCAATCAGTACGTTTACATGAATATATGTATACTTCAAGTAGGGATAAGTAATCAAAATATCATGTAAACGTGCATTGACTTCAAGTACATATACTTGACTCGAGAAAATCACAAAATTTTGTTCAATTTACTTGAAAAAATTCATGTAAACGCAACTTCAGTACTTAAAAATTTTCATTTGTGCTAAATATGAAAACAGCAAAGAGGAACAAAAAGAAGACTTGTTGAAGATTCAGACTGTGATTTTACCACTTTTTCAGGAATGAATTACAATTACGACTGATCTGTCGACAGCTAATTGATTTTAAGTCGAACTCGATGCTAAGATGAAATTTGTAATTAAATGAAAGCGTCAACTGCTTGAATATACCAGAATTCTCGACTTTTGTTATTCAACTGAAGTTGGCCGCAGCCAACACTAACTTTGCACTTTGAGCAAAGGTTAGTTTCAGTCGAAGTCGTAAGTTGCAATTTATCTTGCCAAATGCATTTACCATTTGGGCAAAGTTGTAGTCGACTGATCAGTCGTAATTGTAATTCACGCCTCAAGATATTTATCTAAAAATCCGCAATCTGTATTGAAGTTAATGAAGAGTTGACAAAGGTAAAGGGTCACTTCAAGTAAATTTCAAGTCAAGTAATTGGAATTAATTCAACTTTAGTTTCAAGTATTTATATAAACGTGTCATGTTATATATGTCAGTGATTCATTATCAATCGTAGATCCTTATGAAATAGATATTACAGTAATTGGACCTTGACCCGTCCTTATAGATTTACTGATTCAGAAACGATTGTTATGTTAGAGCCGGTTAGATAGGCGAGACAAAACTTATAGCACACAGCTTAATTAAACTAAATTAAATATTATTCCATTGTTTTTTTTGTCAGGATAATTCAGTTTTATTTTAAATCTTCACTTCTCTTTCAATCTCAATAGTTATCATGATTATTCCATTTGTAACCAAATTTGCTACACCCAACATTTATAAAATGGACGGAGTCTTATTTGAATAACAGAACATATCAAATATTATTCCGTCATTCCATCTCTGGAGTCCTGAAAGCTTCGTCCGGCGTACCTCAAGGGAGTCACTTGGGCCCGTTGTTTTTTATTCTATCTATTGACGACATTGTCTCTGTTGTGAGGCACTGCAAAGTATTGATTTATGCTGACGATATTAAACTTTTCGCTCAGATTAAATCTGTTAACGATTGTGAACTGATACAGGATGAACTTCACAAGTTTTACGTTTGGTGCAAAAACAATAATTTGGCTCTCAATATCGACAAATGTGAGGTTATGACTTTCCGCAGGAATCAGAAACCGATCACTTATGATTATGTGTTCTCGGATTCCACGATTCGCAGTCGCGAGGGTGCTGTTTGTGACTTGGGTGTCAAATGTGACCATAGATTGAATTTTATCTCTCACATTAACTACATGGGATCTAAGAGTAACTCTATGCTGGGCTTTATCAAACGTTGGTCTCGAGAATTCTCGAATCCCACCATAACATTGCGTTTGTACACTTGTTTTGTGAGACCTTTCCTTGAATACGCTAGCCAGATCTGGTCTACATTTTACGGTACACACATCGACCGCATCGAGTCTGTTCAGCGGAACTTCCTGCGCTTCGCTCTTAGGCACCTACCCTGGAATAATTCATTAATTCTTCCACCTTATGAGGATCGCTTGAAGCTTCTGAATATGCACTCCCTTGAAAAACGTCACATGGTTGCCGATGTAACTTTTGTGCATCAACTCTTAAACGCGAATATTGATTCTCCCGTACTACTTAGCAAAATCTCTTTGCGCGATAGTGGGCACAATCTGAGAAGGTTACCTCTGTGGCATGTTAACTCCGCAAGATCCAACTTTAGTATGTATGAACCCATCAATCGCATGTGTATTGTTGTTAATATTAAGGCTGAGCATTTTGACGTTGGCATATCCAAGCATGTTTTAAAAAAACGTCTATTTAATACTTAATTTTCTATTTCCATGTCGCATTGCATGTCATCTCAGTCTGTGTTTGGGCTATGTTTAGTTTAACATACTAATACTAACACCGACTAAGTGATGAAACACATGTATTGTTGACCGTTTATTTTATTAAACGTGTCCATACAGCGAGCTTGTGTTAAGCTGGTTCTGATAGTCATAAAAAATATTTCTTAGAATACGGGAAAAAAATTTGTTTCTTCAAAAAACCCAGTTTCGAAAAAAAATGTTCATCTACTAAAAATGAATCTAGTGTACCCAAAGCTTGCCTTAAGAGCGTAACTTTAAGGGCCGTATTCACCAACCTGTCTTAAGCTAGTATTAGGTCTGCGACGGTCTTAACATTTTTATCAAGTCTGGTATTCACCAAGTTGTCTTAACTATGTTTTTCGAATTTTCGAATTTCGAACTGCAATATAAATGTCAAAGACATCTGTTTTACTGCTGACATTTCTGATAAATACTGTTTCCATGAGCCAGAATTGAGTTAGGATTGAGTTAGCGTTAAGTTTTGCTGGCTGAGTTATCTCGATGCTGTTTCCATGAACGGCTTGAATTGAGTTGACATATAATATATTTCATACAAAGTTTCTAGATTTGTATTAAATAAGCCACCCATCCGCACTACTCTAACTAATACTTACACAAAACCCAACTCAACCCGACTGGTTTCGTGGAGTTAATATGGATTGAACTCAACTAAACTCAATTCTCGTTTCCATGAGCGCTAATTCGGATCCAATTCGGATTGAAGCCTGCATGGAAACATAGTAAAAGACGGAGAACAATCACCGAACTTAAGTTTTTAACTAAATCCCTTATTAAAATGGCAGATAATGCAAGGTGCAAAAATTTAACTAAACAAGAAAAGGATAATATAATAAATATTGCTGTTAAACACAAAGAAGTGATTGAAAGTAAACGTACTGACAGCGTTTCACTTAAAGAAAAGAATGAAAGTTGGGAAAAAATTGCGAGAGAGTTTAACTGTAACAGTGAATTCAAACGAACCACGAGACAAATCAAAACATTTTACAAAAATGCTAAGGGCAAAATGAAGAAGGAGATTGTTGCACATAAGTCAGAGGTTTATAAAACTGGCGATGGACGGCCCAAGTCAACTTTTGACGAAAATAATCCGCTGGTTGGAATAGCTGTAAATGAAACTACCCCCATTATGAATCCTTATGATAGTAGCGCAGATTGGTGTAAATGTGGTGTATTTTTTGTTTTATGAGACATGAATTTTATAAAGAATTTTTTTAATTTTTAGGACGGTGTTTTATTGCGAGTAATTCAGAAAAAGTTACTGATTATGAAATTCCTTTTTGAAAAATCTGACTGAGCGTTATTCATAACATAACAGTTGGGGGATCCTCAATAATATTATTATATTCTAGTGGTGGCACCTCCCTTTCCTTCAGCATGTTATGCAAAACAGCCGTTGCAACTATTACAATAACAGTTGTATCGACATTTAATCGGAGTTCTAAAATATACTAAATCAATATTCTTATGATAGTTTAATTACTTTGGTGATCACTTACTCTGTCCTATACATGGAAAACGTCTTTTAACTCCGATGGTTCTCTCCACTGGATTTCAAAAATGATTTTTGGAAAGCTCATTCTGATGTTGTGGATGGATCGGATAAAGGCGTTATCAAATAACTGCCACATGCATATCCAGCATCTCCAAGCATTATGGAATTTCCGAACTCACCTGCTTCGAACCTGGCGCGCAATTTTGAGAAATTTAAAATCATTTGGTCATGAGTGCTACCTGGCCATCTCGAAAAGATATTATTTTAAACAATATCGCGTTGTTTCCAAATATTGCGTCGTAGTTAATACCGTGCATTAATGTCGAGAATTTAAAGATTTTTATCACAAACAATCTGGGTATTAATGGAAAAAATTCCCTTTCTGTTCCTAAATTGTTCAGCGTTCTCTCCCCCAGGAGACTCAATAGGAATATGGGTCCCTATAATTATTTGTAAGGCAAACATAAGTGTGTGATAAAAAAATGTATATCTACCATCAATTACACCAATTACATATGGAACTCCCGCATAATTATAAAATTCCTCTTTTGTTTTTTTGAAGGCATCCAAACTTTATGTGCGTGCTGGCCAATTTTGCCAAAGCCACAGATATCCTCCTAACTATTCTACTTACAGTGGGCTGCGACACTCGAAAGAGATCTCCTGTTACCAACATCAGGAATTGGATTATTTCTATTACTACAAAATCTGAGCGAAGGTTCTAGCTGCTCAGCTAGCGCTCAAACCATTCTCACTGAATTCATCAACATAGGACCGTCTTTTTTTAAATATTCTGAAATCCCTTGCAGTTAATGAATAAGTCCACTCCATGCGAGGATTAATGGTTCATCACTTGAGCTTTCATTTCTTTTTGTTAAATTTAGGACAAATTTTCCTTAATTTTAAAATTAAACACCATTTGTTTGGATGCTAAGATTTATTATTTACAAAAGATTTTCAAAATGCCTTCCTTCAGCTGCAATACAAGCTCGACATCTTCTTAAAAAAGATCGGGTTATCAGACGGGCAATTCTTCCGTTGTTGACAAATTCAACTGCTTCCGTAATTCTTTGCCGAAGCTCAGCTAAATTTTCAATTGACTTCTTATAAACTTTCTCTTGTACTGCTCCCCAGTAAAAGAAATCTAATGGATTTAGATCAGGTGAACGGACTGGCCACGAGATCGTACTAGACCGCCGTATCCATCTGTCCGGATATTCTTCATTGAGATATTCTCTAACTGAAAGGGCATAGTGCGCTGGGCAGCCGTCTTGCTGATACTACATCTCTCTGTAAATACTTAGTGGCATGTCTTCCAGCAAATTAGGTAAATGGTTTTGCAAAAAATCTAAATAAACTTCAGTATTAAAGACCTCTGGCAACTCACATGTTTATTTTAAAACGATATTGAGATCTATTTTGTCTCATTAAATTCGGATTCTCTACGTGCCACTCGTGTAAGTTGTATAGGTTCATGTAACCGTCTTTTTTAAATGTCGATTCATCCGACCACAAAATTTTCTCGAAGAATCGCGGATCTTCCCGTTGTCTTTGTAGCATCGTTTGGCAAAACGCAATCCGAGGTTGATAATCCCGAGGTAGCAGGGTTTGTACTGGTTGTACATGGTATGGGTGGAGCTCATGTTTTTGTAATATTCGGTGAGCTATACTTGGTTACTTGAGCTCAGTAAATTAAACTATTGGCTTATAAACAGTTTACTTGCCAACCAACTAAAATGATTGAAATAATCCTCCAGCTACAATATTTCTTCCATATTTAATTACGATTAATAAAGTAATTAATAAAGAAACACGATATTTAATAGTCTTAAATTCTGTTTATTTAATTTTTTTTTCCACTTCCAAACGTTTATGCGCGATTATTATTTACCCGCCGTACTACCGTCCGAGCGCTCTAGGGGGATGTCTGACCTGCAAGAGAATAAAAAGTATGGATTTGAGTATAACGATACTCAGTGGGTTTTCCTATGCTAATACATTCAAATTGCTCCAGGATCTTTCAACAATAGTGGCATCAGTCAACGCTATTGTAAAATACGAATGATCGAGTACGGACCAGGACAATGGGGAGTGCTTTAATTAGTCCGTATGACACTGCGACTAATGAAGAGCACTCCCGTTTCACACCGTTCACACAACTTTTCCTATCTACCTATTATATAAACGTTCACGCATTCATCCACTATTCACAACATCACAATTTTTATCACATTTACCTATTACCCACACGTTAGACATACATTAAATACACATTAGATTATCGTACTAATACTACACTAGTTATGCTTTTCATAATAAATTAAATACCCACTTTTCTATTTCGTAAGACTTTTAAATTCGCTAACTAAACATTTCTGTATTTTCGCTGTCACTTACTGAATTTGAATGTGACGAGATTTGTCTTCTAAATTTCCATATACCTCGGGTTTTGTTTCACCAAGACCCCTCGGTTATGGCGCCGTAATTATTATTGCACTCGTCTGTGCTATTTCGGGGCATGCACCTTTTTACCATTTAGTTTTTGTTTTCTTCCGAGAAAGGTTTATGGTCCCGAGTTTATTGCGGTCTATCGCCTCACCGTCGCTATCTAACCCTAACCCTCAGCCGTTTTCTTGTAATTTCTACACATTTCGTAAAAATATTCTTGAAATGCAATTAACTACTTACATGTATTTCACACGATATCTATATTTTCGACGGATAAAAAGTACTCAGAATTACAAGAATCTACAAGTCACCACAGTCTTCTTCTTCCTCCCGTTTTCACTCGTTTCTCGGGCATTTGTCGCAGTCAGATCAAACGTCTGGTCGAGTCTCGTCAGCAGCACATTCGCTGTGTGGCCCACGCTGTGTGCTGCTGCTAGCCGTCGGGTAGCATACTGCTGCCTGCAGCACGCTACGACCATAACATATTCGTGTAATTTGTCAGATTGAAATTTTCTGGGAAAAACAGCTTCACAAATAACGTAAAAATGATGAAAATTATAATTTCAAAGACTTTGGCGTGATTACGAATGAATTTGGTGGAATAATAGTTGAAGATGGATATGTGATTACTCATGTATATGTGTGCGTTTTTGGGTGACACTGCCGCTTTTTCGAGTTACTACCAGGGTCATTTGACGTACACTTTTTCTACCAGTTCAGATCAATGGGATGGTTTCAGTGTAGCACTGCAAGAAAAGTATAACACTTCTGCTAGAAAACGTGATCAATGGTATTAGGCAGGTCGTACGCTAGTAACTCGACTATTTGCGGAGAGTGTTGGGTGAGTCAAAAAAAGGAAACGTGTACTGCCACGCGCCATAATAAGAAAAAGAATCGTTCCGTTAAAGGAAACCAAGACACATTCAGTCCTGAAGAGACCATACACTACTTACCTTTCGAGATGTAGATGGGATCCGATGATGACGAACCATCGCGTGTCGTGCTCCAACATCCCATGGCACCAGTCGGCATTAGATTCTTATGCCTCTATAACCTGAAACTACAGAATGAGCGGACCTACTCAATCTCATATTCTTCGAAAGGGGCTTCAGGAAAGAGGAGAAAAGATGAAAAAATCTAGTATTTATCGAAAAATCGCATCCCAACGGCCTCATTTAATGCTAATAGCAATTTCCCGAAAATTATTTTCGTATGTAAACCATTCGTTATATAACGAATGGGGTTCAACCATTCGTTATATGTATAACGAATGTGTTTCAACCACTCGTTATATGAACAATTTCCTAAAAACCATTCGTAATTCAAGAATAGGCCCCCGTGGCAGAGCTTTATCAGCGAACAATTCAAATTTATTTATGATAACTGAATAATATTCAAACAGACGGACGCATGAGTAATATTATAAGAATTGATCTTATTAATTAGCGTTGTCTTATAACTTAACACAAAAACATTTTTTTACCAGCAACTATTAAACTGACAAAAAAAGCTGCAGTTTTTATGTTATCTATGACTCAATCCCTACTAACCCTAATAATATAAAATAAAAAAAATTGCTTTAGAAATATAGAAGATCAAGACAATGATATTTTTTCGACCATTTTTAGCTATATCTTTATAACCAATTCACCAAAAAAGTTGGTTTTTGTTTTTTTTTTTAAACCTTGAAAGTAGCTCATTCAAATGATATCCCACACGATAAAAAAAAATGGAGCCAAAGACACTTCCATTAAAGATTAGAAAAAAAATCATAATTTTTGACTGCCGAAATATGTACCGTCACAAAGACCTAACATTCTGCAAAATTTCAAACTCTACGTCACGTAGTTTTCGAGAAAAATAGACAGATAGACACACTTACGAGCGATTTTATAAGGATTTTGTTTTTTCCTTTTTATTGGACGGAACCCTAAAAATACAGAATTTCAAAATCTAAATTTATAACTACAATCTACGATGCAAAATTTTTTTTTTATGTGTAACAAACTTATTTCAGGTAAAGTTTTATTGCTTATCATGTAATTCCGACCAAGTTAAAGTATCAAGTATCGAGTCGCTGTTGTTGCTATAAACATAGAAAATATAAGCTCGACTTTGGCCGTTAACATAATCAGACCAACGATGAGTGTACGTATGAAAAAATTTATTAAAGTCAGACGAAGAGCTTTTCAGTCCAAAGGTAATAGATTACAATCTACTTTTAACAACTTGCTATGAATTCCATTTTAAGGAATTACTTGAAGTATATAATTGTCTCGCTTGCATGGGGCTTTTCTTTTTTTGTGAGTAAATGAAGTTGTATATAAAATTTTTTGAGCGTTTTTAAGTCTTATCGCATTACTTTCAATGATTGTTTACAAATATTGTGATGAGAACTTAATTGATATTTACTAAGAAGTATGGAATTCGTAATATTTAAACGTTCAGTTGGAAATAAGTTTTTCATGAGGTCTGAAAACAATAGCACTTTTTATAAATGATCTGAACATGTTACTTATCAGTTGGTGGTACACGTATTACCAAAGCAGCAGATCCAAAAATCAATAATATTCGTTCTTTTTGTTTGTTTATTATTATTGTTGTATGAAAACTTCGAATTTAATCCTGGTCACCTGAGCTTCACAAAGTGGCTTGTTCCACCGACTAAAGTTTTTCGTAGACTATACCTATGTAGATATTATTAATTACTATCCGTACCCTGTTTCTTTTATGGTTATATCACATATTACGAAAGCTATGCTCTGATTTACTATTTCATTTTATTCTAGAAGTTCAATGATACATAAAGAAATCTCAAATGTAGAATGAGTGAATTAGGAGTTAAGCTAAATTAAAACCAAAAAAAAAAAAAAAAATACATTGGTTGCACCAAAAAACTCTTCTAAAACACTGCAGGTTGCTCCACAAGTATTCATTAATAAACATTTAACCCATCAACAACAGTTTCTTGGGAACAATTGATCCAATTTCGTGATTTAAAGGTACAAAAATGAGGCTTTTTATTTTATATCAAAATATGTATTTTAAAAGCACGATTTCATATAAATTATTAGAGACTTTTGGATCAATCGGACTAATTTACTTAGGGAAAGTTGCTTTATTAATAAATTGTTTCTAGATGAATGTTGTTGTCAATTTTTCCGACTACATTTAGATTTCCAAGAGTTTGCACAAGCTTCTTTACGGCTAACTGAAAGGATGACACGTGTAATATTAATATTCATGTAGATGAGAGTAATTATATTGACAAGGTAAGGATATATAATACATTGGAGAAAGTGAGACGATGTATGTTATTTTTATGTATGTAAGCTGCATTGTCAAACTTGTGCTACATTATAAAATGTATTTTTGTCTTATGAAAAAAAGAGTGTCATTGTGGGAGAGGAGCTTTCAGTTTCTGATTGCATAAAAGCTATTTTGTGTGTTTTCTCAAAAGTGAGAAAATTTTTAAAGGAAATTTAGAAAAACAAAAGTTTCGTTGTTAAATAAAATAAAAGTAAAGCATAACACCAACACTAAGGCAACTTGTTTTATATACATACCTAATTAAATAAATTATACTTATTGCTTGGAATTCATTATTTATGCAAAACCAGAGTTTATATCGTAAAATTTGGGTTTATCATCTTTTCTATTTGCTATATAAAGCAATGTTAAATTCGTTGAAACATTAGGTGCACTACAGATGCAATCTGCAAATGTTGATATGAAGCGAATATAACGTCACAGGTTGTCATAGGAGTTCAGCCAAAATCCATCACGTTCACTCTGAAATATATCTCGGGTACATCATTCATCTACACAGAAAAAAAAACTGTTATTAAACAAGGAAATTTTTAAATTTTTTGTACAAACACTAGCATATATTTTCAGAGATAACTCTGAATTTTTCGATTTGAATGAGATTAGTAGAGAGAACATATAAATTTTAATCAAATACTGATATTAAGTGTGCTGATAGAAGCAAGTCTGACATTCTTTATGCAAATACAGTGGGCAAATGCGCCTGGTTAGTAGTAGGATGTTTAATTTTTCCATAAAGTATATACATATATCTAGGTTAAAGAAATCTTAACATATGTAGTTAATTTTTGGTAGAGTATCCAAGCACGGTAGTTCTTAATGAAAATAATCGTACCGAGTCAATTTGTATACAAAGAGAAGGACATCACCATATAGTACCACCATTCACACCATGTGCCTTAATATGGCTCTAATAATGTAATTGGAATATAGTTATATATTTAAATGTCAGAGTTCACGTATATAGGTTAACCTGTCTGAAGACTCAGAGCATTACTATTTGAATCGATTCTATTTGTATATATTATGCTACTTGAATTCAAGTGTTTACTGGGAACCAAGAACTAAGCCATGAAGGACTCTATACTATAGATATTACTCTAATTCTGAAAACCTATAGTTTTTTACAATCTGGTTAAAGCGAAGTTGTAAAACATACAATTAAATTAACTGTCTTTGAAGACAGTATTATGGATAACATCGTAGGAATTGAGCTGGGTATTAAGGAGTCTATAGCGCTGAAAAGTTGAACGTTGATCAATTTACGCTTTCTACGCTTAATTATTTCGTTCCAATGTACTCTGATCCAAATTTTCAATCATATTATGTCAGTAAAAGCAAAGTAAGAGCAGCTATCATTGTATTCCCATCTTGTGCGAGCTTGTTATTAAAATTATTTTTATAAATCGAATCCATCTGCGTTTGATTAAACGCAGAAAATGAATATTGGTTATTCATATAACATTAGTACATTAATTTCCGATATTGATGTGAGACCATAAACAAGAAATTGCTCCCAAGTTGAGAGTATTAAAAATAAATATCAATGTTACTCAAACTTAAACTAATAAATAAATACTGAAAAAAATATTTATTTATAGCTTTTCTCTTCTTTCTGAATGTCTTAGAAAATAAATTGGATGGGTAAAATACAAAATACAAAAACTAAAAAAGCAATTGAGTCTTTCATTACATTTATAAAATTTATTAAATGAACGCAATAAATAAAGTTCTCAGATACTCCTAAAACTATTAACGGCAACAAGTGAACTCAATTTAAATTGGTTAAATTGTAAGCAAGTGATTGTCGCAATTTAACCATCTCGCGATCAAAATTAATTAACGCGCTTAATATATACATAAGTGCGAACAAGTTAACTTCATGATTTAACGTTTTTTTTTTCACTTTATTTCGTTAGTGAACTTTATAAGTACACCCATACTCTCATATTAGTGTCTATTTTTCGAACAATTAGAACTAATGTCATGGACACGTTCCAATTATTTTAATGCGCTATCAATATGTATTTCAAAATACCTTAGAACTTTGGTCACAAATAAAATATTAAATAATATATTGATGATAAGAATCACACTAAAAGTAAATTATTGTCATTGTGAACCTCATTAATAGAAGTCCCTTGTATAGTAATTCTTACTAATTTTGGCTAGCTAACAGATATCTACATATATGTATGCATACATAATATTTGTGCATTCCTTGATAATTTGCCTAACGCGTCATATTGATCGAGACACCGCCACCTTTACTTTTTCTTCAAGAAATTTTTCTATATTTGGCCAAATATTGTTAGTTTCGCTTCCTTCGAATTCATAAACCAAATTCATGTCACTATAAAATTTAATTATCGGGTCAATAGTAGTCTGGTAAAGTTGAAGCCGTTTTCTAACTATATCTGGATGGTCGTCTTCTCGTTGCACTAGATTTTCTCCTGTTATATCATCTTTGAATGGCACTTTTGGTTCATTGAAACCGGTATTATAAACTCGTCCACTGGCCATATGTATCCAACGTCCTTTAACACGTTCAATGATTACATCATGCGGCACCTTTAGACTTATAACCATATTGACTGGATCCAATGAGTGTAGCATTTTCGCCTGTGACAGTGTTCTAGGGAATCCATCTATTAACCAGGACTTATTGCCAATTTCGGAGATTTTACTTAAGATACCTTTAACAATGTACTTATCCGGAACTAATTGCCCCTTGTCAATATACTGTTTTACCTTATGCCCCAGGGCAGTCTCTTTCTGAATGTCCAAACGAAGGATATCTCCAGAAGCAATATGGATAAAATCAAAACTATTAACAATACGTTTTGATATGGTTCCTTTTCCAGAACCTGGAGCTCCCAAAATTACTGCTCGAATCACTTTACTAGCCATTTACTTTGCACTTTGATACTTTAAACACACGGGGCTGATGCAATTGATCAGGTAATAGAGCGGCGGATATACATATATAAGAGATGCAATGAAGGCGAATGCCAAGTTCAACTAACAACCAGCCACAAGCAGAACTAAGCAAATAGCTTGCTAGCTAACCTAAATGAGCATGAGACTCACAATCAGTTGGTTCTTACTATCAATTTAATTTTAAATTGCGAGTAAATCTCTGAGATTGCGATGTTCTCTGCTTTTTACGTACGTCATCAATTATTGGAATTTATTTTGCTTTGTGTTGACATTTTGTTATGATTCATTTGTCATGAAAGCTTCATAAACTTCAGCTGATTTTTACCCCTTTTTTTATGCGCATGTGCTCTTTCATGTGAAGTGAAGTCTTTTTACTTTCACAGGAGATGACATAATTATGTATTTAGTAAAGATAGAACAGTGCCCTACGGCACAGGTTATTTTAAAAGCTTTGTTTTTGAGGATATAAAATATGTATTTACATATATATATTTTTTCAAACTATGAAACCAAATTACTATGAGAGAGATTAATTGCGTGTTGTACATACATACATATGTCACGGGCATAGCAAGTACCTATAAATATGCTCATATGCCATTGAAGTAGAAATTTTTATAATAATAAAATAGGGTAAAATAACCATGCTGCGATGCAGTTTTGTTTATGGACTTTTATGAATACGCCAGCAAGATTGAAGAAGAAATGTGGAGAGTTTTTTCATTTCAAAATCATGTTTGGATATGAAGGTCCAGACAAACTGAGGTATACTTTTTGAAATACATATGAAAAGGAGTTTTTCGTAAACTTTTTCTCCCGAAAAACGTAATAATTGGTATTTTTCGGAACATATAAATATTTGCAGATTTTTTAATCACAAAAATTTTAAGAAACCTCTTCGGTTACTCATTCTGACAGCAATTTTTTTTAAAGAGCGGTATGCCTAGACTCACTGACATATATAAAATGTTCTGCTGATACTACTGAAATTGCTTACATTATTGGACATTATTATGGGATCTCTTTTCCACATTTGTTTTCTTTTTGGTTAACTACTTTATTCCGCGGAACTACACACAATAAGTTCTATACAAAATACATCATAGTCCAGTTTCAGTGCAGTGGTTTTCCAAATGAACATATAGAATAGAAATAGATGGCAATACAATATTTGTAATCCTTTCTCTGTCCCCCATACCTACTTTTAGGGGCAGGTAACAAAAATTGCTTAATTTTATTTCTTTAAAAATCAAGTTTAAAAAATATTTGATGTTGTAGGAGATAAGCTTCCAAGAATAGAAATGATTTCGAATGCGTCTGTAATTTATTGAACTTTTAATATGAATATTAAAACGAAAGTAAAACTTGAAATTAAGATAATTGTCATACACTGACAAAAAAAGTTGACCCATATGAAATACAAAATCAGGCAGTCCATATTATATATGTCAGTGGCTAGACCTAGGGAACTCCTCTTCCTATGCAAAAACTATGTAATATAAAGGTCAAATAATGCTCAGGGAAATTTTTTCTCTGCCGTTTTCTTCAAGTAGTATGCTAAAGAAAAGAAATACGAACAGGAAAACTTTAGCTCTCGATTGACAAAAAGATAACGTTCTTTTTCGAAAAATCCATTTATGTCAATATTTATTTGAGAATAAGTACCAATAGACTTATTTCTGTTGGGAATTTTGTGCATTTGTGGAATAATTAAAGGAACGGTTCGTCTCGTAATTAGAGTGGCGATTTGACATCTCATTAAGTTATTAAAAAAAAAAAAAAAAAAATTACGTTAGAGAATTTGTTTTACAAAATCCACAGAACTTTCGAAACAACGCCAAGTGAAAAGGATATATAGGTTTTTCAGGTCAACTTAACGTTTTTTCAGATCAACTTAACGTTTATTCAAACCAAAATAACGTTTTTCATTTCAAATTAAAGATTTTTCATTTCAAATTAACGATTTTTTATTTCAACTTAAATATTTTTCATTTCAAATTAACGTTTTTAAATTGAAATTGGTTTTTTCAAGAATATAACGTTTTTAAATTGAAATTGGTTTTTTCAAGAATATATCTATGAACACTTGCCAAAATAAAAAATCATCTTAGTATTCTGATTACTTTTGTTTTATTGCATGGCTCAATTCTTAATTATTTTTTTAATGTTACAAATTAAAGGAATAAATATCATTTAAACAATAAATATCATCAAGGTAATTATCGAACGTAAGTTTAAAAAAGTTAAAAATTATAATTTAATTGGACCCTTTAAATTTCAATCAGCAAAAAAATGAACAATACCATATTATCTAATAATGAATTGAGTGACAGTTCCTCTAATGATTCTATTCCGTTGGCTCATTATCGCAGGATTATGGAAGTAAGAGAGGATTCATATAATAGTGGTGATGAAAATAACCCGAATTTAGTTGTTCGTCAGAGAAGACAACGTAATTTAGCAACCAATAATAAAATAAGCTTGGAAAAAAAAGAATTATTAATAAAATTTTATGAAGAAGGTAAGAGAATAGGTGAATCAGCAGAACTGGCTGGTATTAATAAAAATACGGCTACATCTATATTACGTCGGTACAAAAATGATGGGGGTGTGGTTTTGACCAGAAATCGTGGTGGTAAAAGGCAATTGAAGTTAACTACGGAAATTTTAAATATAATTGAAGAAATAGTAGAACGTAATCCGGCCATTACTATAAAAAATATTAAGATTAAAGTATTTGAAAGCAAAAATGTAAACCTTAGCACAACAACCATCTTTAATGCTTTGAAATATTTAAAGATAACGCTAAAACTAGCTACTTTTAACATTGATCGTTTTAACTCTGAAAGTACCATAGAACAGCGTAAAAATTATGCTATGCACTTTTCGCAAAACGCCCCACAGCAACGTGAGAAAATTATATTTATTGATTAATCTGGATTCAACTGTCACCTTCGGAGAGCTAAAGCTCGCTCAAAGAAGAATACTGCAGCTCATGTCATAGTTCAACCATAAGAGGACGAAATGTGTCGCTCATTGCAGCCATCAATTTACATGGCATAATACATAAAAAAATAATATCAAACTCAACTGTAAATGCAAACATTTTTCAGGTGTTTTTAGATGAGTTATTCAATAAATTGGCAGAAGCTAATATCACTAATGCTTGGTTAGTTGTTGACAATGCAAAAATACACAAGACTAGTGTAATACAAGATAAGGTTAGAGAGACCACACACCAACTAATGTTCCTTTCCCCATACTCCCCAATGCTTAATCCAATAGAAAAAGTTTTCTCGAAAACTAAATTGGCTGCAAGAAATTTGTTGGCTGATTCGGAAAATAGTTTAAATTTAGTTGATGTAATTAAAGAATCTTTGGCAAGTGTGACCTCTGCCGATTGCAATAATTATTACATGGACATGACAATGAAATTACCAATGGCTGTAGCAGGACACCCATTGTATTGATTCATTTAAATTCATTTTTTTAACTTCAAATTTAGTTTTTTAAATTCAACTTTATTATACAGTATGTTCCAAAAATAACGCAACAGTGAAACATAAGGTATTTTTATTAAGTTGAGTAATCACCAAAACAGCCATAAATTACCATATGCATGCTAGAATTTGTTTGTATTGTATTGTATTTATTATTAAGTTACCGAATAACATATTTATTTAGATATTTGAAATTAATAAATTTATCTGTGTCAAAAGTATTGCAACAAAAAAATAAATATACATACTGTATACTATTTTTTCAATTTAAAAACGTTAATTTGAAATGAAAAATATTTAAGTTGAAATAAAAAATCGTTAATTTGAAATGAAAAATCTTTAATTTGAAATGAAAAAACGTTATTTTGGTTTGAATAAACGTTAAGTTGATTTGAAAAAACGTTAAGTTGACCTGAAAAACCTCGAGGCTAATAACAAATCAAACTTCGTATGTAAATAACTTTTTATTTCTAAATTAAAAATACAAATTGTATAGGTAAATCTACACAGTGAGAGACTTTGGCCTCCACAGACCCAGAGACCCATGTAAACACTTTGGAGAAGACGCAAAAAATTTTAAAGAGACTTAATCTCTAGAGACTTTTTTGGTCTCCGGTCTCCCGTCGTGTATTTCAAAACATCTTCAGGTTCAGTCTCCACTCTTCGAAGTTTGCTCATTTTTCATTTCCAAATTTCCGGAGATTATTTGTGTGTTCTGTTCAGTTAAGTGGTAGGTATACTCCGAAAGGAAAAGGAATAAAGTGGGGTGAGTTTGAAAAATCGTTACAAAGAAATTAATAAAAAAAATAATAATTAATAGAATGGATTTAGGGCAGAAAATCACAAATTTGTTGTGTTATCCTTTATCCCGTAGAACACCATGGATATATTTTTTCAAGCTTTTCACTTTCCGGATAACAAAGGTAAACAATTTTTGAGATAATTCTTTCTAACAAGAGATTGCTTCACAATTAACAAAGACCTCTGGAGATCTTTAGAGACCAAACTTCAAATTTCCTGTATACACTTCGGAGACGTGTCTCTAGAGATTTTTTTCTTATGGTCTCTCACCATGTATCTTTACCATAACAATTTTATTTCTACAGCCGTCAATCCACATCATCGGGCAGCTTATAGATCTTCCTTCCAACTCAAACAAATTATCTCACACTGGTGTTTAAGATAGAACAAGCCAATAACGACAAGTCGTTTCAGAAGCTACCGCCGAATATTGTTCAGGATGTTTGCTATGATTTGAACATCTTAGTTTATAGAAAAGTAAAAGAGTATGGAAATAATTAAAAAGTTGAAACAAATCATTTAATTTATTCAATAAATGCAGCCCGCCCTTGCAACGGAACTGCACCGATACGGAAATTCACATAATTCTTAATGCTATCCCTTATATTTACCATTCCATATCTGTATTTTCTTCTGAACAAATAGTAAAATGAAATAGACTGTTTGTTTAATTAGACACTTTTTCCTCCATTCTCCTTCAATGATATTGCCTGGCTGGGAATTTTCCATTTCTTTAAATTTATTCTGACATATCATATCACACAATCATCAAAAATTTTTTGACTTAATGTAAATTTTTCTTTATAAAATAATAAGTGGAAAAATACCTTTGCCCTAGCATACCGCTCTTTAAGGAAAATTAAGTGTTTTAGATTAACTCTGAGCTACATTATGTTTTCCTTACTGCTAAAAGGACATTGATAAAAACTTGAACACTTGGAATACTTTTTATTTTGCTGTAACTGTTTCGAATAACTGATAATATTATTAATTCCCTAAAGACAAGGAATAGACCTATAATTTTTTAAAGTAAAGGAACAGATTTAATAGAGTAGTATACGAATGAACATGTCTTCTAGCCTTTATACAAGTTAGAAGCAGAATTTATGATCTGCAGTCGTGGCCGAGCGGTTAAGGCGTCTGACTAGAAATCAGATTCCCTCTGGGAGCGTAGGTTCGAATCCTACCGACTGCGAAGCGGTTTATTATATTTTTTTCTCTCCCTAACCTCGATCACAGTATGATTTTATCGTTTTGAAACGCCAACTCTTGCAACTAGGAACTGTGACAACTTTTAATCAACCCCTTGAGTTGGAATGACGGGTCTCGCCTGGAAAGATTTTCTTTGCCAAATTCTATTTTGATAGATAATACTCGCCGCATATTCAAAAACCTTCAGTGGAAATGACGGGTCTCGCCGAAGCGGCATTTCGGCGGTGAAAATTTAAACCAGTGTAATCGTAACATTTTGGAAATGTAAAACAAACAAATCTTAGAGAACCATTTTTTTTCAGGTAAAGGAAATATCAGGCTGCCATTGAAAATAAGAAACGTTTTGGCATTTCTCAAATAAACAATCGCACATGATCTTAAACCATCTTAAACTTTCGTATATTTCTGTTTCCGTTATATGTATATATTTAAAAATTATTATAAAATAATAAGTAATATAAAACAAGATATATTCATTTGCTTAAAAAACGGTTTTCCCATGGAAATTCGGCGATTGTTCCTGCAGCATCGCACCGCACCAATAATCACTTTAAATTAATAGCTTAACAGCCTTAATTTCTCAAAACACTGAACTCAATAAAACTATACACTTCAACCTTCTGAAACAACATAATTTCAAATACTATATAATATTTATTAAAATCTTTAAATTTTACAAAGTTTCACTGATTTTCTGGAATTCTGAAATATTTACTTTCAGAAACGTCAAAGCAAGTTCAACCAAGTCAAATTACTGACATATATAAAATGGACTGCTGATACTACTGAAATTGCTTACATAATTTGACATTATTATGCGATCACTTTTCTATAGTTGTCTCGTTTTGGTTTAACTAATTTATTCCGCGGAACTACAAATAATAAGTTCTATACAAAATACACCATAGTCCACTTTCAGTTCAGAATAGAAATAGATGGCAATACAATATTTGTAATCCTTTCTTTGTCTATCTCGAAGAATAGAAATAATTTCGAATGCTTCTGCAATTTGTTGAACTTTTAATATGAATATTAAAGAGAAAGTAGCACTTGAAATTAAGATAATTGTCACAACCTGAAAAAAAAAGTTGACCGATATGAAATAGGAAATCAGGCAGTCAGTGAGTCCAATCCAACTGAACACTATATATTCACACGATACCCCGCTTCCTTATTAGTTATTTATTCAATGCCTGTTTCAAATTCTATTTTGACGGGTTACACGGGCGCATAAATGTTTAAAAACTACATAAATTTCGTCTAACTAGCTTCTAATTAAAGCTGGAATATTTTTGTTTTATTTTGTGATAACTCCACACATAGAGCTGCGCTAATAATTTAATTGTATTCACGCATACGAATTTTCGAATTTTAATCGTAAGGCAAAAGGATAATGGCATTTAATCGTAAGGCAATGGGTTAATAACTGTTTTGCTGTTGGATTGAAAATTCCAGTTATTTCGCAATAAATTATTACAGCAGAAATAACTTTTGACAGGAAAACTTTTTCTCTATTTGTTTAACCCTTTTAGTGCCGAGCGAAAAAGAGGTGCCTATGCGAGAATAACCGGCCGAATTTCACGGTTTTACTAGGGTTTGGGAAAATGCTCATAAAAACCAAACCAGAAACAATATTTACATGATTCAAAAAGCAGTATATTAAGGACGAAATAGAGAACAAAACAATGACCCAATTCTATGTGGGAGGGCCGTAGAGCATTGGGGTTTTTTTCGATGGATTGAGGGTTTAGAGTGCAAAAAGATAGGCGAACAATTTTGCAGGGAGGGGGCTTAGGGGGTGGGGGGTGGTACCACCCCCAATAGGGGGTTTTCCAAACACGTCATATTTGCTATCAAATTAAAGAGGGAGGAGAGGGTAATCGAGTGGTGTACTTTGTTTTTGATCGTTTTAACGTCATAACTGAATTTTTACCGCCTAAAAACGGATTTTTTGCACTTGGGTCATATACACCCCAGTTCCTATATTTTCCATATATTTCTTTGTTTCTTTGTTTCACATCCATTAGTACGCTGTTGCGAACATTTTTCTCATGGGAAGTAAATTTCCACAACTTACCGGTTCTTCGCAATGATGAGTTGAAAATATGTCCATTTTTGTACCAAAAAACGGCCATTTTTTCACCTTAAAAAGGACTGATGCACTTCTTTTACAGTTATCTCCAAAACCACTTATTGGATTCCGGAGTTAATTACATATCTAATTAGGGGACAAAATGTGGATGCGATTTCATCCTACATACAAGATTTTACGTGCATATTTAAAATTTTTGTAGCATCTCTTCTGTACTGGTAAAGCGCTACAAGGTGCGGGCCGATATATCGGCTCTGGCACTTCTCGCCAGTGCAGCAAGAGCCGATATATCGGCCTCCGGCACTAAAAGGGTTAAACAAATTTGCCAAACACCTCTCCGATAACAATGCATACATAAAAAAATATCTTATCAAAGCTGTCAAAGTTACGACAGAGCAGGGGATTATTCTTGAATTACGAATGGTTTTTACGAATTCCCCACTCTGGAAATTTTCTATTAGCTTTGTTTTTGAATATAATATCATTAAAAAAATTTATATGAGTTTTCCAGTATGGGGAATGGAATTTAATACTGATGCTAGCTTTTGCCACAATTCCATGGCGTCTTTTGAACAGAAATAGTTATCGTATTTACTAAATTTCAGTTTCGAGTTTTTCTTTAAAAACTCAATTATTTTAGTATTTTGAGCATATGACATTTTCGCACATCTTTTATCTCCCATTATCATCCGTAAAATAGTAGCTGATTCACTCTTCCTTTGGCATAACGAATGGTTGAACCCACTGGTTAAATAACGAAGGGTTTGCGTTCGGTATATAACGAATGCGGATTTCAAGAATACCACATGTGTCGATTCCGAATGGTTTTGACAGTATAACGAATACTGAATTTGCCTTTGTTATTGCCTTTGCATTCTAGATAAAGGCAGGACCACAATTGCCGTAAAGAAATTTAAGATTTTAACGACATTTACTTACGAATTTTTGACATTTTTGCCCTTAATCGAGCTACGGGTGACTTTTAGAAAAAGGAATTTAATTGTGAGTATTTCACCAAAACAATTGTTTCCGCGTTTTTTACTCTACCAAATTCGCTGTGAAATGAAGAACAGTTTTCGCTCAAAAAAAATCTTTCAAAATTAGACAATGCCAAATTGGGGTAAAAAAAACGTAAAATTAATGTTTTTATAAAGTCTAACAAACAAATGAAATGTAATAGAAAGAAATTTAGTTATTATATTAAATTTGTATGTTTAATTATTAATCATATGCATTTGTCATTCATTAGAAAACCATATTTATGATTTGCAGAGGAAAGAGATTTCAAGCTTAAAAAAAGAACTTTCGTCTTGAACGGAAGCTGTATTCTCATTTCATAGGGAGAGAGCTTAGAAAAACGCGGAAACAATTTAATAGTTTTATTGCAAAATTCGCAATTACTTTCACTTTCCTAAGAGTAAACATTTTGACCTAACTATAAATAGTCGATAGAACTATGGACACCAGAAAAGTGGTTTATCAGGATAAATTTTTTAATATAAAACGTGTTCGTCTCCCCGCAATGTTAAAAGCTTTAAAACGACACTTCTTTCTTATAAGTATGCATTTTATAAATGCATGGCTTGTAATAAAGAAGACAAGGGGTTACGTTCATGATTTAAGCTTTAACTTATTTCGTGCATATTTGAGATTGTTTATTTGGAGATGAGAAATTGCAAAATCTAGAACGACGAAAGCAGCTTCTGCAACACTTTGATAAGGTGCGTAAGCTTCAAATTTAATTGTGAAAAAAGGTAAAGTGGTAACTTATTTAAAGTAATAAATTTATTAAATTCCAAAGCACTGCAATGACTGCATTCTAATTTCCCATCTTATTAAAAAAATTTCGTGTCACTTCACAAATAAAACCTCGAATAAAAACAACGAGAAGTGCTAGAATTGGTCTTAAAGCATGAGTGTGTGTAGCGCAAGTCGCAGCTTGAGTTGAGACTGAAGTTTGCCATGAATGAAATCTGACAAAACAATTTTGTACAAGAAAACCTGACGACTTTGCTATAGAAATGAATTAAAGTTTGAATAAAATTCGTTGCGAATGGAGGCAAAAGTTAATATATGATTTTGTCTAGCTCAATTCTATAGCAAGGTCATAAGTTTTGTTTGTTCGCAATAGTTTCGGCCGTTTTCACTCATGTTCTCTCAACTTCCGACATTTCGCTACACACGGTCATGCAAATCAAATGACTGGGCCATGCACAAGTCGCAAGATTTACTTGATCAATTCTTACGATACCCTAGATGAATGCCTACTGATATTTTCATCTGGTCCTCTGCGCAAGTTTGATTGTTAAAGTCCTTTTTTACATCTATTTCTACAACGGTTGTCAGTAAAAATGATTATAACCAATTTCATAGTATTATATATTCTGAAGAACTTTTCAGGACAATAAAAACATCTAGGACTAATCGTTTTCCAGTATACGTTACAACTCAAACTTTTGTAAGACAACACCAAAAAGGAGTTTCCTGATTTAGTCCATAATTATATTTACAATTTTTATAAAAAAGCCGTGTACAAAATAACAACTCTCTAAGTCGACGCGTTCTCAGGCAATGTCCAAATATATAGTAAAAAAAAAGAAATTTTAACAAAGGAGCTACCCGATTTGTCCATTTTCGAACTTAAATCTGCAATTTTTTTTTTTAAAAGGCGGTGTGCAAAATTTTACCTCTCTAACTAAACGCGCTCTCGAATATCGAGAGGACAGACAGACGGACGGACATGTAAAAACCAAAATAATTTTAAATATTATGCGGGGTGTTAAATTCATTTTGCACTACCAGCATTATTTCCAGGTGATACTAACGGGATTACAAACTTAGCATGCCCTTAGTATGCCACGAATTCTGTCCATCATTCTGCATGAACTGGATGTTTCACCTCATATGTTCAGAGTCAAAATCTGCTATAAAGTTCTCAAGTTGGTTGTAATTACTACTTTTACAAAAGTTAGCAAAAACAAAGCGGCCATTTTAAGGCGAATAATGAACGAGAATTCAGAGACCAGTAGAAATATTAACACCTTATTGTTAGCATTTACATTTGAATGATTAAATCACCTCTAAAGTGAGATAGGTACCTACCTGCCAAGCCAGGTAAACCTGGAAAAATTTGAAGAAAATCATAAGAGACTTCTGCAAGTTTTCCCCAATGTTTTGAAATTAATAATCCCATTAAACCTTTTTCATTTATTTTCAATTTAAGGAAGGCCAGTAACTACTCATTAGAGATACGGAATATTTTTGTCTACCTGGTATCAGATAACTGTATGTGTAGAGTAGAGATGAGCAAGTACAGTAGAATACACTCATTCCTTGTTAGACGACATTTTACGTAAGATATCTTTTTATCCTACCAAAGTGCAATGTGTCAACATTAATTCACTATATTCTAAAGATGCCTGTAAAATTATTCTAATTATTCGAAAATTTGTTGCTTCTTTCTATGTGAGATGTTTTTACATTAGGTACATAGGTTTTAAAAGTTCAAGCGACATGTAATTACGGTAGTTTATTGCATTAGTTGATTGCTTTGGTACAATTCTATAGCATGCTGAACTAAACAGCTGTCTCTGTCAGTGGAATTAAATATTTCGGGATGAAGGTGGTCACCTATCAATAGTTTGTTTGTTGGCAACGACCATACCATGCTGAAAACACCGGTTCTCGTCCGATCACCGAAGTTAAGCAGCATTGGGCGCGGTTAGTACTTAGATGGGGGACCGCTTGGGAACACCGCGTGTCGTTGGTATCTTTTTGCTTTTCTTATAGCCTTATACTGACATTACTTTTTGTATTCTTCCTTCTAGAATACTCTCAGAAAAGGACCTAGTCCAAAACAGAAACTTTTTCTACTAAATACAACTGTATGATTGGGTTGCGATGACTCGCAACAGAAGCTATTCAAACCACCACTCTTCAATGTAGTCTGCAACTTTATCATAATTGTCGTCACTGGATAGCTAGCTCTATCTACGTAGCATGTTAATCACCAGTCTATTATTAATCAAGTAAGTTGTAATTTTAGTACACAGGCACATAAATATGTACTACACAAATTCATTTTGGTTGCAATTACTACTTTTGCAACTTCAAAGCTAGCAAAAACAAAGCGGCCATTTTAAGGCGAATAATGAACGAGAATTCAGAGACCAGTAGAAATATTAACACCTTATTGTTAGCATTTACATTTGAATGATTAAATCACCTCTAAAGTGAGATAGGTACCTACCTGCCAAGCCAGGTAAACCTGGAAAAATTTGAAGAAAATCATAAGAGACTTCTGCAAGTTTTCCCCAATGTTTTGAAATTAATAATCCCATTAAACCTTTTTCATTTATTTTCAATTTAAGGAAGGCCAGTAACTACTCATTAGAGATACGGAATATTTATTAGGGTTTTTGTCTACCTGGTATCAGATAATTGTATGTATAGAGTAGAGATGAGCAAGTACAGTAGAATACACTCATTCCGTGTTAGACGACATTTTACGTAAGATATCTTTTTATCCTACCAAAGTGCAATGTGTCAACATTAATTCACTATATTCTAAAGATGCCTGTAAAATTATTCTAATTATTCGAAAATTTGTTGCTTCTTTCTATGTGAGATGTTTTTACATTAGGTACATAGGTTTTAAAAGTTCAAGCGACATGTAATTACGGTAGTTTATTGCATTAGTTGATTGCTTTGGTACAATTCTATAGCATGCTGAACTAAACAGCTGTCTATGTCAGTGGAATTAAATATTTCGGGATGAAGGTGGTCAGCTATCAATAGTTTGTTTGTTGGCAACGACCATACCATGCTGAAAACACCGGTTCTCGTCCGATCACCGAAGTTTAAGCAGCATTGGGCGCGGTTAGTACTTAGATGGGGGACCGCTTGGGAACACCGCGTGTCGTTGGTATCTTTTTGCTTTTCTTATAGCCTTATACTGACATTACTTTTTGTATTCTTCCTTCTAGAATACTCTCAGAAAAGGACCTAGTCCAAAACAGAAACTTTCTACTAAATACAACTGTATGATTGGGTTGCGATGACTCGCAACAGAAGCTATTCAAACCACCACTCTTCAATGCAGTCTGCAACTTTATCATAATTGTCGTCACTGGATAGCTAGCTCTATCTACGTAGCATGTTAATCACCAGTCTATTATTAATCAAGTAAGTTGTAATTTTAGTACACAGGCACATAAATATGTACTACACAAATTCATTTTGGTTGCAATTACTACTTTTGCAACTTCAAAGCTAGCAAAAACAAAGCGGCCATTTTAAGGCGAATAATGAACGAGAATGCAGAGACTAGTAGAAATATTAACACTTTATTGTTAGCATTTACATTTGAATGATTAAATCACCTCTAAAGTGAGATAGGTACCTACCTGCCAAGCCAGGTAAACCTGGAAAAATTTGAAGAAAATCATAAGAGACTTCTGCAAGTTTTCCCCAATGTTTTGAAATTAATAATCCCATTAAACCTTTTTCATTTATTTTCAATTTAAGGAAGGCCAGTAACTACTCATTAGAGATACGGAATATTTATTAGGGTTTTTGTCTACCTGGTATCAGATAATTGTATGTATAGAGTAGAGATGAGCATGTACAGTAGAATACACTCATTCCGTGTTAGACGACATTTTACGTAAGATATCTTTTTATCCTACCAAAGTGCAATGTGTCAACATTAATTCACTATATTCTAAAGATGCCTGTAAAATTATTCTAATTATTCGAAAATTTGTTGCTTCTTTCTATGTGAGATGTTTTTACATTAGGTACATAAATTTTAAAAGTTCAAGCGACATGTAATTACGGTAGTTTATTGCATTAGTTGATTGCTTTGGTACAATTCTATAGCATGCTGAACTAAACAGCTGTCTCTGTCAGTGGAATTAAATATTTCGGGATGAAGGTGGTCACCTATCAATAGTTTGTTTGTTGGCAACGACCATACCATGCTGAAAACACCGGTTCTCGTCCGATCACCGAAGTTAAGCAGCATTGGGCGCGGTTAGTACTTAGATGGGGGACCGCTTGGGAACACCGCGTGTCGTTGGTATCTTTTTGCTTTTCTTATAGCCTTATACTGACATTACTTTTTGTATTCTTCCTTCTAGAATACTCTCAGAAAAGGACCTAGTCCAAAACAGAAACTTTTTCTACTAAATACAACTGTATGATTGGGTTGCGATGACTCGCAACAGAAGCTATTCAAACCACCACTCTTCAATGTAGTCTGCAACTTTATCATAATTGTCGTCACTGGATAGCTAGCTCTATCTACGTAGCATGTTAATCACCAGTCTATTATTAATCAAGTAAGTTGTAATTTTAGTACACAGGCACATAAATATGTACTACACAAATTCATTTTGGTTGCAATTACTACTTTTGCAACTTCAAAGCTAGCAAAAACAAAGCGGCCATTTTAAGGCGAATAATGAACGAGAATGCAGAGACCAGTAGAAATATTAACACCTTATTGTTAGCATTTACATTTGAATGATTAAATCACCTCTAAAGTAAGATAGGTACCTACCTGCCAAGCCAGGTAAACCTGGAAAAATTTGAAGAAAATCATAAGAGACTTCTGCAAGTTTTCCCCAATGTTTTGAAATTAATAATCCCATTAAACCTTTTTCATTTATTTTCAATTTAAGGAAGGCCAGTAACTACTCATTAGAGATACGGAATATTTATTAGGGTTTTTGTCTACCTGGTATCAGATAATTGTATGTATAGAGTAGAGATGAGCAAGTACAGTAGAATACACTCATTCCGTGTTAGACGACATTTTACGTAAGATATCTTTTTATCCTACCAAAGTGCAATGTGTCAACATTAATTCACTATATTCTAAAGATGCCTGTAAAATTATTCTAATTATTCGAAAATTTGTTGCTTCTTTCTATGTGAGATGTTTTTACATTAGGTACATAGGTTTTAAAAGTTCAAGCGACATGTAATTACGGTAGTTTATTGCATTAGTTGATTGCTTTGGTACAATTCTATAGCATGCTGAACTAAACAGCTGTCTCTGTCAGTGGAATTAAATATTTCGGGATGAAGGTGGTCACCTATCAATAGTTTGTTTGTTGGCAACGACCATACCATGCTGAAAACACCGGTTCTCGTCCGATCACCGAAGTTTAAGCAGCATTGGGCGCGGTTAGTACTTAGATGGGGGACCGCTTGGGAACACCGCGTGTCGTTGGTATCTTTTTGCTTTTCTTATAGCCTTATACTGACATTACTTTTTGTATTCTTCCTTCTAGAATACTCTCAGAAAAGGACCTAGTCCAAAACAGAAACTTTCTACTAAATACAACTGTATGATTGGGTTGCGATGACTCGCAACAGAAGCTATTCAAACCACCACTCTTCAATGTAGTCTGCAACTTTATCATAATTGTCGTCACTGGATAGCTAGCTCTATCTACGTAGCATGTTAATCACCAGTCTATTATTAATCAAGTAAGTTGTAATTTTAGTACACAGGCACATAAATATGTACTACACAAATTCATTTTGGTTGCAATTACTACTTTTGCAACTTCAAAGTTAGCAAAAACAAAGCGGCCATTTTAAGGCGAATAATGAACGAGAATTCAGAGACCAGTAGAAATATTAACACCTTATTGTTAGCATTTACATTTGAATGATTAAATCACCTCTAAAGTGAGATAGGTACCTACCTGCCAAGCCAGGTAAACCTGGAAAAATTTGAAGAAAATCATAAGAGACTTCTGCAAGTTTTCCCCAATGTTTTGAAATTAATAATCCCATTAAACCTTTTTCATTTATTTTCAATTTAAGGAAGGCCAGTAACTACTCATTAGAGATAAGGAATATTTTTGTCTACCTGGTATCAGATAACTGTATGTGTAGAGTAGAGATGAGCAAGTACAGTAGAATACACTCATTCCTTGTTAGACGACATTTTACGTAAGATATCTTTTTATCCTACCAAAGTGCAATGTGTCAACATTAATTCACTATATTCTAAAGATGCCTGTAAAATTATTCTAATTATTCGAAAATTTGTTGCTTCTTTCTATGTGAGATGTTTTTACATTAGGTACATAGGTTTTAAAAGTTCAAGCGATATGTAATTACGGTAGTTTATTGCATTAGTTGATTGCTTTGGTACAATTCTGTAGCATGCTGAACTAAACAGCTGTCTCTGTCAGTGGAATTAAATATTTCGGGATGAAGGTGGTCACCTATCAATAGTTTGTTTGTTGGCAACGACCATACCATGCTGAAAACACCGGTTCTCGTCCGATCACCGAAGTTTAAGCAGCATTGGGCGCGGTTAGTACCTAGATGGGGGACCGCTTGGGAACACCGCGTGTCGTTGGTATCTTTTTGCTTTTCTTATAGCCTTATACTGACATTACTTTTTGTATTCTTCCTTCTAGAATACTCTCAGAAAAGGACCTAGTCCAAAACAGAAACTTTCTACTAAATACAACTGTATGATTGGGTTGCGATGACTCGCAACAGAAGCTATTCAAACTACCACTCTTCAATGTAGTCTGCAACTTTATCATAATTGTCGTCACTGGATAGCTAGCTCTATCTACGTAGCATGTTAATCACCAGTCTATTATTAATCAAGTAAGTTGTAATTTTAGTACACAGGCACATAAATATGTACTACACAAATTCATTTTGGTTGCAATTACTACTTTTGCAACTTCAAAGTTAGCAAAAACAAAGCGGCCATTTTAAGGCGAATAATGAACGAGAATTCAGAGACCAGTAGAAATATTAACACCTTATTGTTAGCATTTACATTTGAATGATTAAATCACCTCTAAAGTGAGATAGGTACCTACCTGCCAAGCCAGGTAAACCTGGAAAAATTTGAAGAAAATCATAAGAGACTTCTGCAAGTTTTCCCCAATGTTTTGAAATTAATAATTCCATTAAACCTTTTTCATTTATTTTCAATTTAAGGAAGGCCAGTAACTACTCATTAGAGATAAGGAATATTTTTGTCTACCTGGTATCAGATAACTGTATGTGTAGAGTAGAGATGAGCAAGTACAGTAGAATACACTCATTCCTTGTTAGACGACATTTTACGTAAGATATCTTTTTATCCTACCAAAGTGCAATGTGTCAACATTAATTCACTATATTCTAAAGATGCCTGTAAAATTATTCTAATTATTCGAAAATTTGTTGCTTCTTTCTATGTGAGATGTTTTTACATTAGGTACATAGGTTTTAAAAGTTCAAGCGACATGTAATTACGGTAGTTTATTGCTTTGGTACAATTCTGTAGCATGCTGAACTAAACAGCTGTCTCTGTCAGTGGAATTAAATATTTCGGGATGAAGGTGGTCACCTATCAATAGTTTGTTTATTGGCAACGACCATACCATGCTGAAAACACCGGTTCTCGTCAGTCTTATTTCAGCTGTTGTAGCGATCAGAAGTGTGTTATAAAAGTAGTATTCTTATATCACTGGGTGTAGCGCGAAAGTGTTCTACGCAACGTATATGTATATGTGTGTGTTGTGTGTTTTTGTGTATTCTATATTAATTGTACGAATAATAACATTCGAGTGAGTAGTGCGAAAGATCAGAAACAAAGTCCTTCCTCTAGTATGGGGGCGGACGACGTGAAGAAAATTAGTGGCATGAAAATCAAAGGCAGTATAAAAACTAATAATTTGCTAACAAATCCATCACTGAAATACAAACCTAACTTAGTACAAAGAAAAGACATTAGAGAAAGGAATCATATGGATGAAAGTAAAAAACTGCATAAAAGTAGAGAAGATATAGTAATGAAAAGGGATCCTAAAATGGCGGGTCACGCTGCAGGTAATAGCAGTGGTACGAAACCGGTTGAATACAGTGGTGCAGGTAATAGCTTCCAAATCCTGACACAAATAGAAACGAATGATAACGCTGACATTTGGAACGCAATCAAGAAAAAGAATGACCTCAAGAAGAAGCCCTCAACAGGTAACACGAGCCAGGACAATACAGACAGACAAACTGATAAGCAGCCGACAAATAAAGGAGAAGAAGAAAAAGGCCGATCAGCAAGCAGCACCTCAGGCGAGAAGAAAGAGAAAATGCCTCCAATTGTGGTATTTATACAAAGTATAGACGATAGTATTAAGTTGCTAAAAACAGGTTTAGGAATAGTAGATTTTAAAATAAAAAGATATAGCAATGATAAGCATTCAATTTTAGTTAACAATAGCGTAGATTTTAATAAAACTAAGGAGGCTCTACAAAAGGTAACTGCTCCATACTTCAATTATTGCCCAAAAAATGAAAAATGTCGTACAATATTGTTAAAGGGCCTATCCCCGCATACTAACAAGGAAGCAATCCTTCAAGAAATAAATGAACTTAATATAGAAAAGGTAAAAGTACTATCTGTAAAAAATTTTGAAACAAAGCGAAGTAACCAAAACGGGGAGCCATACCCAATATTTTTAGTACAGCTATCCGCGGACAGCGTAGTCAATAATTTAAGGCAGATTACAGCTCTGCAGTACCAAGTAGTAAGATGGGAGAAACTTAATAAACGTGGCATCACACAGTGCAAGCGATGTCAAAGGTTCGGTCATACAGCAAGTAATTGCTGCATGGAATATCGGTGCGTCAAATGTGCACAGCAACATGGGCCAGGTAATTGCCAAATTACGGGTAAAACAGAGGAAAACAAGCAACAAATGCTCTGCGCACTCTGCAAAAGTAACGGACATCCTGCATCGTATAGAGGATGTCCCAAATACAGAGAATTAAAAGGAAAGTTAATGGCGAAGAGAGAAACAAATAAAAGTAATCTGATAAATAAAAACCAGATGTACTCAAATTACGTAAAGAAGAACATTTCGTATGCGAATGTTTTAGGAAATACCTCAGAAAACCAGCAAGTACAAGGAATAAACACATCAGGTAATTGCATGGAGGATATTAAAAACCTACTAGTTTCCATCCAAACCCAAATAAATCAATTCAAAGTAATGCTACAAGAAGAAAAATCCAGGGTCGATATCTTGTTCGATCTGATAAGCAACTCACCGTAAATGAATAGACAAGACGAAGATATAGTTTCAAGAAATTCCTTGCAAATAATATCAGTAAATGCAAATTCCATTATAACGAACAGAAAAAGAGGGAGTTTGCTTCAACTGCTACAGTTACAAAATCCAGACATAGTATTACTGGGGGAAACAAAGTTAGGTAAAAAACACATAGTTAATTTCAAAGACTATGACATACACAGAAGAGATAGACCGAACGCGACGCAGGGTGGTGGAACGGCGGTTCTGATTAAAAAACCAGTCAAATACAAAGCGGTGAACAACAGAGAGATTAATGGCTTCAAGTGCCTCGAAGTCTCCATTATATTTCTGCAAATAAGCAATACGGAAAGGTTATATTTAATAGCAGCCTACGCCCCCAAAACGTCTGATCCTGCTACTTTTCAGGAAGAACTAACAAAATTATTTAATATTCTAGAGCTAGAAAAACCACAAAACTATTTTATTCTCGCGGGAGATCTTAATGCCAAACACGGGAACTGGGGTAACAATATGCACAATACAAGAGGCACTCAGCTTAACACATGGATGGAAGACAATCAGGTGCTCGTTGGAATGGATCTAATTGGTACAGATATGCCATCATTACCAAGAGGAAACTCATATCTAGACGTATGCATAAGTGACATACGAATAAATATTAAACATTTCAATGGACAGAACAAAAACTGCTTACAAACCTTACCATATGACAGTGATCATTACGCTGTGAAAATTGAGGCCAGTTTAGCAAATGACACTCCATTCCACCTCTTAACAAAAATAGAAATCCCAAAACTTAACTACAGAAGAACGAATTGGGACAAATTCAGAAAAGTAGTAGAGAGAGAATTCAGAGAACGAAATACTGAAAATACAGTACCTAATAACAGAAACCTGACCAATGACGAGATTGAAACATATTTGACTCATCTAAATGAAACAATTTTAAAAGCAGTCGATAAAACAGTTCCAAAAATTAAGCCAACAAATTCGACAGAATATTACCTTAATCCGATTATAGTACAACTGCAAAAAGTAAAAAGCAAATTACTAACAAGAATTAAAAATATTTACAGGCGATTTGAAGACTATAACAACACTCACCTTACACTACTTAAAGCACATTTGAGGAATATTAATCAATTAATTAAAGAAAATTACAAAATATCAATTAACAACTACTGGACAAATAAAATAAGTAAAATTAATAATAATGAGTCAAATATGTTTCCCATGATCAACAAGATCTTTAGAAACAAGTACAGAAACAGTATTGAGACACTACGAATTCCGGATAGCATGACAAATCTGATCCAGAAAGCCGAAATCGAACTAACCACACTGCAGAAGCACAGTAATAACACATATATCATTGATGACGAACAGGATAAACTGAACGTGATAGGCGCATTTTTTGAATCAATATATAATGTAAATAACACACAATCGAAACCTTCAACTGGAACATGAGGTCATACACAATATAAACGAATTCAAAATGGAATGTGAAGAAATGCGAGACCACGAAACCGTTACAGTATTTGACGACAGTAAAAAAGCCGACGAACTGACAACAGAACAAACAGACGAATACTTTATAAATTGCGAAGACTTGAGATACATCTTCAGTAAACTGAACAACAAAAAATCATCTGGAACTGATGGCATACCGAACATAGTACTCAAAAACATCCCCGATATTATGATAAAGCAGTACTGTACTATATTCAACAATGCCCTGAATAATACCTATTTCCCAAAACAATGGAAAATCGCCCTCACTTATCCCATACCAAAAAAAGGAAAAGACCTTAGTAATCCCGCACACTTACGATCCATAAGCTTCTTGCCGAATATTAGCAAGGTATTTGAAGTCATCATCAATTCTAGTTTGACAAAATTCTGTGAGAAAAATAACGTCATTCCAGAGAACCAATTTGGTTTTAAATATAAACATTCAACAGTGCACGCAATTAAGAAGCTGACGTCAGACGTACAATGGAACCTCAACAGGAACCTCTGTACAGGGGCATGTTTAATAGATTTCGAAAAAGCGTTCGACACAGTATGGACAGACGGATTAATATACAAACTTAGGCAACTGCAAGTACCAGGACCGCTCATAAGAATAATCTACGATATGATAACCAACAAGAAATTTGTAGTGACTAATGGAAGATTAAAATCAACTCTGATATTTCAAGTTTTGAATGGACTACAACAGGGCACAGTAAACTCGCCACTCTTATATAATATTTACACTAGTGACCTAATTAAGTCTCTCAGTACTGGTATTGCATATGCTGACGATATCATTATCTACAGAGCAGAAAAGAAAGTAGAACAAATAGAGCAGATATTACAAAACGACTTCAATAAAATACTGAAATACTGTTGTGATTGGAAATTAAAAATTAATATAAATAAATGCGAAACAATATTATTCACGACTCCACTTAGCAAAGCAAACAGAAACATCAAGAAAAAATGGAAACAATTAACAATTAAGGAAACCGCCAATGGACCAAAAAACAGAAGTTAAATATCTGGGAGTTCTATTGGATCAGTTTTTGTATTACAATCAACATATTAATAATCAAATAGATAAAGGAAAAGCAGCATTCAACTTATTACGCAGACTATTTTTCTCAAAGCATTTAAATAACAAAGTTAAAATGATTTCATATCAAACATTAATAAGGCCAATAGTAATATATGGATGTCCAATATGGTTTAACATCAGCCCCAGTTACATGGAGAGACTTCGGGTATTTGAAAGGCACTGCTTAAGGGCGTGCCTTGGAATGTATATAGATCCAACATCTGCGTACACACATTACATCTCGAACAACAGAATTTATAATTCGGCCAACATAATCCGAATAGACAATTTCATAATCAAACAAATAAGAAATCACTTTGCAAGAGCAGCTACGATTGACAACTCTCTCATCCGAGGGCCTACATGCCCACAGCCTGAATACCATGCAAGAGCTATCGACTCTGGATTTGTACCCCCTGAAACGTTCATCTACTTGGACCAAAAAGGAATGATGCAAGACTCTCTTGGCGTACCCGTCCTATACCACTGGCATCGTAGTGCTACAGAAAAAAGAATTCAGATCCCACCTCAAATTTCCTCAACATCGGTCCAAACTACTTGGAGATTTAATATGAGAGTAAGTGAAAGGGATCAAACCCAAAGGAAAAATCTAAAAACGGAAAAATTTGGTGGCTATGGCTCTAGTTTTGAAGTACTTTGTTTTTTTTTTCTAATAGCTATTATGCAATATTAATTAGTTAATATAATCCTCCTAGTTTTAGTTTTATGATAAAATAGTAAGTTTTTTACACCCATGTTTTCTTACAACCTAATTATATATGTACATACGGTAGATTAGAATGTCAATGTACCTAAGGGCAAGTGTAGAATGTAAGAATTAGACTGAACACAATAATTTAAAACTTAGAGAACTATGCAAATAGTCAGTAAGTTTAGTTTTGTTTTATTTTAGTCAAGCTAGTGTTTATTGGTAGCATTTAAGAAATCTGTCAACAGTTGTACGGGCAAAGCAATAAACGTATTTAAAAAAAAAAAAAAAAACACCGGTTCTCGTCCGATCACCGAAGTTAAGCAGCATTGGGCGCGGTTAGTACTTAGATGGGGGACCGCTTGGGAACACCGCGTGTCGTTGGTATCTTTTTGCTTTTCTTATAGCCTTATACTGACATTACTTTTTGTATTCTTCCTTCTAGAATACTCTCAGAAAGGACCTAGTCCACAACAGAAACTTTTTCTACTAAATACAACTGTATGATTGGGTTGCGATGACTCGCAACAGAAGCTATTCAAACCACCACTCTTCAATGTAGTCTGCAACTTTATCATAATTGTCGTCACTGGATAGCTAGCTCTATCTACGTAGCATGTTAATCACCAGTCTATTATTAATCAAGTAAGTTGTAATTTTAGTACACAGGCACATAAATATGTACTACACAAATTCATTTTGGTTGCAATTACTACTTTTGCAACTTCAAAGCTAGCAAAAACAAAGCGGCCATTTTAAGGCGAATAATGAACGAGAATTCAGAGACCAGTAGAAATATTAACACCTTATTGTTAGCATTTACATTTGAATGATTAAATCACCTCTAAAGTGAGATGTACCTACCTGCCAAGCCAGGTAAACCTGGAAAAATTTGAAGAAAATCATAAGAGACTTCTGCAAGTTTTCCCCAATGTTTTGAAATTAATAATCCCATTAAACCTTTTTCATTTATTTTCAATTTAAGGAAGGCCAGTAACTACTCATTAGAGATACGGAATATTTTTGTCTACCTGGTATCAGATAACTGTATGTGTAGAGTAGAGATGAGCAAGTACAGTAGAATACACTCATTCCTTGTTAGACGACATTTTACGTAAGATATCTTTTTATCCTACCAAAGTGCAATGTGTCAACATTAATTCACTATATTCTAAAGATGCCTGTAAAATTATTCTAATTATTCGAAAATTTGTTGCTTCTTTCTATGTGAGATGTTTTTACATTAGGTACATGGTTTTAAAAGTTCAAGCGATATGTAATTACGGTAGTTTATTGCATTAGTTGATTGCTTTGGTACAATTCTGTAGCATGCTGAACTAAACAGCTGTCTCTGTCAGTGGAATTAAATATTTCGGGATGAAGGTGGTCACCTATCAATAGTTTGTTTGTTGGCAACGACCATACCATGCTGAAAACACCGGTTCTCGTCCGATCACCGAAGTTTAAGCAGCATTGGGCGCGGTTAGTACTTACATGGGGGACCGCTTGGGAACACCGCGTGTCGTTGGTATCTTTTTGCTTTTCTTATAGCCTTATACTGACATTACTTTTTGTATTCTTCCTTCTAGAATACTCTCAGAAAAGGACCTAGTCCAAAACAGAAACTTTCTACTAAATACAACTGTATGATTGGGTTGCGATGACTCGCAACAGAAGCTATTCAAACCACCACTCTTCAATGTAGTCTGCAACTTTATCATAATTGTCGTCACTGGATAGCTAGCTCTATCTACGTAGCATGTTAATCACCAGTCTATTATTAATCAAGTAAGTTGTAATTTTAGTACACAGGCACATAAATATGTACTACACAAATTCATTTTGGTTGCAATTACTACTTTTGCAACTTCAAAGCTAGCAAAAACAAAGCGGCCATTTTAAGGCGAATAATGAACGAGAATTCAGAGACCAGTAGAAATATTAACACCTTATTGTTAGCATTTACATTTGAATGATTAAATCACCTCTAAAGTGAGATAGGTACCTACCTGCCAAGCCAGGTAAACCTGGAAAAATTTGAAGAAAATCATAAGAGACTTCTGCAAGTTTTCCCCAATGTTTTGAAATTAATAATCCCATTAAACCTTTTTCATTTATTTTCAATTTAAGGAAGGCCAGTAACTACTCATTAGAGATAAGGAATATTTTTGTCTACCTGGTATCAGATAACTGTATGTGTAGAGTAGAGATGAGCAAGTACAGTAGAATACACTCATTCCTTGTTAGACGACATTTTACGTAAGATATCTTTTTATCCTACCAAAGTGCAATGTGTCAACATTAATTCACTATATTCTAAAGATGCCTGTAAAATTATTCTAATTATTCGAAAATTTGTTGCTTCTTTCTATGTGAGATGTTTTTACATTAGGTACATAGGTTTTAAAAGTTCAAGCGACATGTAATTACGGTAGTTTATTGCATTAGTTGATTGCTTTGGTACAATTCTATAGCATGCTGAACTAAACAGCTGTCTATGTCAGTGGAATTAAATATTTCGGGATGAAGGTGGTCAGCTATCAATAGTTTGTTTGTTGGCAACGACCATACCATGCTGAAAACACCGGTTCTCGTCCGATCACCGAAGTTTAAGCAGCATTGGGCGCGGTTAGTACTTACATGGGGGACCGCTTGGGAACACCGCGTGTCGTTGGTATCTTTTTGCTTTTCTTATAGCCTTATACTGACATTACTTTTTGTATTCTTCCTTCTAGAATACTCTCAGAAAAGGACCTAGTCCAAAACAGAAACTTTCTACTAAATACAACTGTATGATTGGGTTGCGATGACTCGCAACAGAAGCTATTCAAACCACCACTCTTCAATGCAGTCTGCAACTTTATCATAATTGTCGTCACTGGATTGCTAGCTCTATCTACGTAGCATGTTAATCACCAGTCTATTATTAATCAAGTAAGTTGTAATTTTAGTACACAGGCACATAAATATGTACTACACAAATTCATTTTGGTTGCAATTACTACTTTTGCAACTTCAAAGCTAGCAAAAACAAAGCGGCCATTTTAAGGCGAATAATGAACGAGAATGCAGAGACTAGTAGAAATATTAACACTTTATTGTTAGCATTTACATTTGAATGATTAAATCACCTCTAAAGTGAGATAGGTACCTACCTGCCAAGCCAGGTAAACCTGGAAAAATTTGAAGAAAATCATAAGAGACTTCTGCAAGTTTTCCCCAATGTTTTGAAATTAATAATCCCATTAAACCTTTTTCATTTATTTTCAATTTAAGGAAGGCCAGTAACTACTCATTAGAGATACGGAATATTTATTAGGGTTTTTGTCTACCTGGTGTCAGATAATTGTATGTATAGAGTAGAGATGAGCATGTACAGTAGAATACACTCATTCCGTGTTAGACGACATTTTACGTAAGATATCTTTTTATCCTACCAAAGTGCAATGTGTCAACATTAATTCACTATATTCTAAAGATGCCTGTAAAATTATTCTAATTATTCGAAAATTTGTTGCTTCTTTCTATGTGAGATGTTTTTACATTAGGTACATAGGTTTTAAAAGTTCAAGCGACATGTAATTACGGTAGTTTATTGCATTAGTTGATTGCTTTGGTACAATTCTATAGCATGCTGAACTAAACAGCTGTCTCTGTCAGTGGAATTAAATATTTCGGGATGAAGGTGGTCACCTATCAATAGTTTGTTTGTTGGCAACGACCATACCATGCTGAAAACACCGGTTCTCGTCCGATCACCGAAGTTTAAGCAGCATTGGGCGCGGTTAGTACTTAGATGGGGGACCGCTTGGGAACACCGCGTGTCGTTGGTATCTTTTTGCTTTTCTTATAGCCTTATACTGACATTACTTTTTGTATTCTTCCTTCTAGAATACTCTCAGAAAAGGACCTAGTCCAAAACAGAAACTTTCTACTAAATACAACTGTATGATTGGGTTGCGATGACTCGCAACAGAAGCTATTCAAACCACCACTCTTCAATGTAGTCTGCAACTTTATCATAATTGTCGTCACTGGATAGCTAGCTCTATCTACGTAGCATGTTAATCACCAGTCTATTATTAATCAAGTAAGTTGTAATTTTAGTACACAGGCACATAAATATGTACTACACAAATTCATTTTGGTTGCAATTACTACTTTTGCAACTTCAAAGTTAGCAAAAACAAAGCGGCCATTTTAAGGCGAATAATGAACGAGAATTCAGAGACCAGTAGAAATATTAACACCTTATTGTTAGCATTTACATTTGAATGATTAAATCACCTCTAAAGTGAGATAGGTACCTACCTGCCAAGCCAGGTAAACCTGGAAAAATTTGAAGAAAATCATAAGAGACTTCTGCAAGTTTTCCCCAATGTTTTGAAATTAATAATCCCATTAAACCTTTTTCATTTATTTTCAATTTAAGGAAGGCCAGTAACTACTCATTAGAGATAAGGAATATTTTTGTCTACCTGGTATCAGATAACTGTATGTGTAGAGTAGAGATGAGCAAGTACAGTAGAATACACTCATTCCTTGTTAGACGACATTTTACGTAAGATATCTTTTTATCCTACCAAAGTGCAATGTGTCAACATTAATTCACTATATTCTAAAGATGCCTGTAAAATTATTCTAATTATTCGAAAATTTGTTGCTTCTTTCTATGTAAGATGTTTTTACATTAGGTATATAGGTTTTAAAAGTTCAAGCGATATGTAATTACGGTAGTTTATTGCATTAGTTGATTGCTTTGGTACAATTCTGTAGCATGCTGAACTAAACAGCTGTCTCTGTCAGTGGAATTAAATATTTCGGGATGAAGGTGGTCACCTATCAATAGTTTGTTTGTTGGCAACGACCATACCATGCTGAAAACACCGGTTCTCGTCCGATCACCGAAGTTTAAGCAGCATTGGGCGCGGTTAGTACTTAGATGGGGGACCGCTTGGGAACACCGCGTGTCGTTGGTATCTTTTTGCTTTTCTTATAGCCTTATACTGACATTACTTTTTGTATTCTTCCTTCTAGAATACTCTCAGAAAAGGACCTAGTCCAAAACAGAAACTTTCTACTAAATACAACTGTATGATTGGGTTGCGATGACTCGCAACAGAAGCTATTCAAACCACCACTCTTCAATGTAGTCTGCAACTTTATCATAATTGTCGTCACTGGATAGCTAGCTCTATCTACGTAGCATGTTAATCACCAGTCTATTATTAATCAAGTAAGTTGTAATTTTAGTACACAGGACTTAACTTTTTTGTATTTCCAGACGTGAAAAATAAAATAATAAAAAAATATATAAAGAAAACAAATTAGTTATTTTAAAACACTAAAAACTTTATTCTATTCTTTTAATATTTTTCACTTAACAAATGTTCTTAAGAACGATTCTTTCTTTTATCATTAAACATTCACTTTTCTCTTAAGAGAAAAACCCGATCGAGATTCTTTTTTAAACTGCACGATTTAAGATCCGAGAAAAGACTAAACTTTTCACCTAAAAGCAAAAGCTGTTTTTTCTCATGAAAGTTCATTTTAGAAAAGTATGATATGGTGAGGATCCGCTGCCGTCTGGGAATTTGCTGACTCCATGGGAATGTCTTTATTTTCCGTTCTCTTGGAGAATATCATTTTACGTTTTTTACTTGAGAAAGAATTTTTGTTATGTAAACCAGACGACAACGTAACTCTTCCTTCGTTAAGATAAGGATTCTCCTGAATCCGATTAACAACTTTTACTTTTAAGCGTTTTTGTTTACAATATATGTACAAAATTATTATCACTATTATTGATATGATAATTACAGTAGTACTAATGCCTGAATAAAACATAATTTTATGGAATTTTAATTCTTGAATTTCTTCTATGTTATTTCTCGTTTCTAGAATAATTTCATCAAAAGACAAAGTATTATTTTCGGCTCTATAATCCAAGTTTGGGACAAAGTATTTATTTCTTATCTCTTTTATTTTGTTACTGTAAGTTTTACTGTCTATGTTGATACTGCAATTATAAAACTTGATAAAATAATTTCCATTTAAAACAAATTTTCTCTCGTCACAATTCGACGTTACAGTTATATTGTTTGCTAACTGAATAAGTAGACTATCATCGTCTATGTTATAAATTTCTGTTTTACAGCTTTTTATATTTTCGCAATTTTTCTTAACAATACAATGTTCTAAATTATTTAGCTGATGAATTGCTTTATCTTGGTTGTATTCATAATATTCTCCTCGATATTCCAAAGTTTGGATGATTGGTGAATTAATCATATTACAAGTATCTGTGTTTGCTAAAGGTATGATTAATTTTTTGTTAATACATGTCATTTTATACGGAATTTTGACTAAAAATATTAATTTATCTGTGGTCGTTTTTGCAAACCCTACCTTTAGGTTTCTTATTTTGTCAGAGTTTATCTGATATTCAAGAATTTCTTCATGAGTTAAGAGAGATGGATGGATGATGTTAAGGTTGGAAAATATAATGTTATCTTGTAACTCGCTTACCATTCTATCTACTTCTTGGATATTTAATTTGATGTCAAATGCTGCAATTTTCAAGGAATTTTTGTCTATCTTAGCTTTTATGAAATCTTTTATGATTTTTCTGTCATCTTGTATAACATTGAGTAATTTATTTAAAGATGCATTAAAGTTTTCGTTTATTTGAACCTGTTTGTTGTTGTTGGTTATTAGGTTATGGTTATTAGTGTCAATGTATTCTAAATGTTGATTTATAGTTTGCCTGTCTTCGTCATCCAAGGTTCCTGTTAACCATTTATTAATAGTTCCTATAAAGTTAAGTAGTCCTCGTTTTCGAATAGTGTGGTGTCCGTTTCCTAGTGTTAACAATTTGTCCTGTAACTTGTCTATGTCTTTTGTCAGTGGATAACTAATATTTTCAGGAAGTAAAGACGCACTGTTTATTAGTTCTACTATTATTTTATCAATTTGGTGTAAATCAATTATATGTAAGGAGTAATTGTACGTTTTCGGCATTGAGATTTGGTTTTCTTGAACTATGGTATATCCGGAATTAGATTCAATTTTCTCTATTTGTAGTTGACTCATTGTTGGTTGCAGCATTGCTAATGCTACAAAGATGGTCATCATTATCTGAAAATTTAAGAGGACGTTTAATGTTGGAAGGGTGTATATTAGATAGATTGTATTTTCTGAATTTAGGTTCGTCTTTGTGTCTTAGAGATTTGTAATTTTTAATATAACCTTGTTTTCTCCTTTCTTCATATTCTTCTCTACCCTTGTTGTGCTTTTCTAGTCTTTTATTTTGCGATCTAATGAGATTACTATAGATTTCTTCGGTTGGAATTTTTCCCTCTTCCACGTTTAATGGGGTGGTTTTAATTGTACTATGGTATTGGTTATTGTAATATTTTATAGCATCTAACATTTGCGTTCGTATGGAATTTGGCTGTTCTAAGTTTAATATGCGTAATTTTTCTGTAATAGTATTATTTAATCTCTCTATATCTGAATTGCCTGTGTGACTATTAGGTTTAACTAAGTGCAGTTCTACATTTTCTTGCCTTAAGAAATCTTTAACATTAACGTGTTTAAATTCATTGTCGGTTACGATCTTTCTGGGTTTTTTATGGTTAAAATACATTCTTAGTTTTTCAATTATCTCTGTATGGTTCCTATGTTCCATCGGGTATGCTGTCGCAAATTTGGTGAATTTGTCAATAAAGACCATGAATGTTTGCTTCTTGTTTACGTAGGTATCTATATGTATTATCTGGTTTTTGTTTGTAGGTATTTCTGTTTTTCGAAATTTGGGTTTGATCGGATTCCTATCGTATTTGCCTCTGTTGCAAATGTCGCAATTATTGGTAATTTTGTTTATAATATTTTTAAGTTGTTTATGATATATTTTTAGTTTTAGATCTTCGTAAAGGGCAATGATACCGGGGTGCCTTTGTTCTTTGTGCTGAATAGATACTACTTTGATTAGCTCGTCTTCAGTTTCGATGTCTTGAGCGAAGTAGGTGCATTTTACAAACTTGGTATTGGGAAATTCTTTAATTAGTATTTGCTGAATGTAGTTGAAATCGTGATCTGATATCTGAGTATAGATTGCTATCTTGCTGCTTGATATATAGGTTTTTAATATACTAACTAATTCCTCTGCCGTTGGGTTTGGGCTTATATATATTCTTCGATTTCCTAATATATGTTCCATTTGTTGGGTAAAATTTGTGGTAATTACAACTTGGGTTTTGAATCTATTGACGATAGTATCCAGAATTGGAATGTGATCATTTTGTTCCTCATCCTGCGAATGAACTGTAGGTTGGAGAGAATCATTATCATTTATATTTTCTGGGTTTGGGTTTTCATTATTATCTAATGGGTCATTATGCTCTGAAAGGTCTCTTCCTTCGTTAAGACTGAACGTCTCGGTCAGTCCATTTATTTCATGTTCATCAGTGTTGATTCTGCTAAGGAAATCTGCAATTTTGTTTTCCTTTCCCTTCAGATATTCAATTTTTATATTGTATTCGCCAAGTGAGAGAATCCATCTTTGCAATCTGGGATTTAGGTCTTTACCTAAATATTTAGTATGTAACCATTTTAATGCTTGGTGGTCTGTTTGAAGTTCGAATTCTTTGCCATATATGTAAGGCCTGAAATATTTTACTGCCCATATAACGGCTAATAACTCTTTTTCTGTTGTACTATATCTCACTTCATGATTATTTAAAGTCCTACTAGCAAAGGCAACTGGGTGATTTTCCTGAAGTAATACAGCACCGATTGCATACTGACTTGCATCCGTATTGATTTTGAATGGCTTATTGAAATCAGGGTATTTAAGTATAGGGTGTGAAGTAATTAAAGTCTTTAATTGTTCAAAGGCATTGACATAGGAAGGGTCTAATTTATTTATTTGGGTGTTCTTTTTCAAGTATTTAATCATTGGTTGTGCTATTCTAGCGTAGTCTTTTATAAACTTCCTATAGTAACCTGTTACTCCTAGGAATGATTTGATCTGCTTCTGCGTTGTGGGAAGTTTTAGTTCTGAAATGTCTTTGATTTTCTTGGAATTTGGTTTGATACCAGTAGTCGTCAGTACATGACCCAAATATTCAGTTTCTTTGCAAAAGAAGTTGCATTTATCGATCTGTACTTTAAGATTTGCCTCTCGAAGTTTATTAAAAATTTTGTTAGTATTTGTAACATGTTCCTGAATGGAAGTACTGAAGATTAGTATATCGTCAAGATATACTACGCAAATCTTATTTATTTGGTCTCTTAATACTGAGTTTATCAACCTCTGAAAGGTTGCTGGAGCATTTTTTAAGCCGAAGGGCATACGAATATATTCATAGTGCCCGAACGGTGTAGAGAAGGCTGTTTTCTTTTGGTCTTCTTCCTTCACTAAGATCTGATGGAAACCCTTTGCTAAATCAATTGTTGTGAAGTATTGGGCCTTTCCCAATTTATCCAAAATATTATCGATATTCGGGATAGGGAACTTATCGTCTATAGTGATCTCATTAAGTTTCCTGTAATCTATCACTATACGCCATTTTTTCACATTTGAATTGTCCATCTTTTTGGGGACAATCCAGAGGGGGGAATTATAAGGTGAATTAGACTCTCTGATTATACCCTGTTGTAGCATCTCTTTTATTTGAGACTCTATTTCTTTCTCGTGTATTTGAGGGTAGCGGTAAACTTTGCAATAAATAGGATTATCATGTTTTAATCTGATTTCATGCTTGATTTCATGTGTAAATGTCAGATTATTGCCTTCGCAGAAAAACAAATCTTTGTTTTGCACTAATAACTCTTTTAAATGGGATTTCTCTTCGCAATTAAGATGGGACTGGCTGATTTTATTAAAAATTTCTTCCTTAGTATTATTTATAGGTTCGAGGTGATTTGCTTGAGCAATTTCACTTGGATAGTCAATGTTCTCGAAAGGGATTTGATACTTTGAAAAGATTTCTAAATATTGATTATGAACATCAACTCTTGACTGAAAAGGAATTAAAAAGTTGATGCCGATTATTGCATCGTATTTTCTACTCTTAAGAGGGAAAATTTTCCATTCAAGTGTTCCTTCTCTTTTTAATTCTTTGGGAATAGGTGTGATCATCTTTTGTGTCACATTATTTGGGCCTCCTAACGAGTTATATGTGAGAGCGTTTTTTAAATTTAAGATGTTGTAAGGTAGAACGTTAGGTTTTAAAAGGCTAGTGTCAGAACCTGTGTCTATCAAACAATTTATTCGGATATCATCGAAAGTTAATTTAATTATTGGTAATCTGTTTTCCGAGGCTAGTTTGTAAAATTTACCTCTTGATCAATAACACTTTCTCTATTAATATTATCTACTTCCATGGGTTCGGGTGCGTTGATATTATTATTCCGATATTGCCCTGATCTGTTTTGTGTAAAATTTTGTCGTCTGTATTGTCCTGAATTTCTGTTATTGTTTGTAGGCGGTTGAGTAAATACAGGTCTGGTGGGATTATGAAAATTCGGCGAATTATAGAATTTCGAAGAATTAGGAAAATTTTGCGAGTTATAAGAATTGTAATTTCTATTAGTGTTGCGAATATCACTGTTAATTCGTTTACTATTCTGGTTTTCTTTACTAATTTTATCATATTTACTAATCCTATACGAATTTTTTATCATATCATCACTTAAGTAAATTTCCGTTTGACACAAAGAATTATCTAATTCAAATAAACTTTTGTCCTGATCAATTTGCACTTGTAAAATTGGTATTAGTTTTGATTTTAAAATCTGAATTAATTCCTTATCAATTGCTTCATAAGTATAATTATTTTCTTCGTCATAATCGCAAATTTCACTGGCCTGACTTTTAATACTACTTAATTTATTAAATAAATCTTTTAAATTGTGTACCTTTAATTCTTTAGCCTGAAACATTAACTGGTGAATTGTCTGCTTTGGTCGAAATCGTACCTTCAAAGTCTCCACTACAGTTGACCAATTCCTTCGATTCTCTGGTATCTCTAGGATGGCATTCCTCGCTTTTCCGATGATTTTTCCATTAATTACTCTTTTTAGACAATATTGCTTCAGCTGATTGTTATTGTCTCCGCAAAGTGTCTCCACATCTTCAACAGTTTTTAAGAATGATTTTAACTTAAAGGAGTCTTCTCCGGAAAATGCTGGTATCTCGTTGAAGTTCTTAATTATTTGATCCGCAGTTAGTTCAAATTTCGTCAAGTTTGCTCTGTTTAGTTTGGCTTCTTGTTCAGCCAATTTTTGTGTGAGGGCCTGTACCTGAGCCACCAACTGCTCCGCTGTAGTCATTTCAAGTTTTCGATTTTTATCGAATTTGAAATTCCTTCTTGAATTAATTGTGATCGCTGTTTCTGCACAACACTAAGATAAAGCTTGCTTTGTTACTTTAGTTGATCACTTTCACTTTAATTGATTTAATGCTCGTTTCACTGGATATCTCTCTTTAGAAAGATATCCTACCGACTGCGCCACTTAACTTTTTTGTATTTCCAGACGTGAAAAATAAAATAATAAAAAAATATATAAAGAAAACAAATTAGTTATTTTAAAACACTAAAAACTTTATTCTATTCTTTTAATATTTTTCACTTAACAAATGTTCTTAAGAACGATTCTTTCTTTTATCATTAAACATTCACTTTTCTCTTAAGAGAAAAACCCGATCGAGATTCTTTTTTAAACTGCACGATTTAAGATCCGAGAAAAGACTAAACTTTTCACCTAAAAGCAAAAGCTGTTTTTTCTCATGAAAGTTCATTTTAGAAAAGTATGATATGGTGAGGATCCGCTGCCGTCTGGGAATTTGCTGACTCCATGGGAATGTCTTTATTTTCCGTTCTCTTGGAGAATATCATTTTACGTTTTTTACTTGAGAAAGAATTTTTGTTATGTAAACCAGACGACAACGTAACTCTTCCTTCGTTAAGATAAGGATTCTCCTGAATCCGATTAACAACTTTTACTTTTAAGCGTTTTTGTTTACAATATATGTACAAAATTATTATCACTATTATTGATATGATAATTACAGTAGTACTAATGCCTGAATAAAACATAATTTTATGGAATTTTAATTCTTGAATTTCTTCTATGTTATTTCTCGTTTCTAGAATAATTTCATCAAAAGACAAAGTATTATTTTCGGCTCTATAATCCAAGTTTGGGACAAAGTATTTATTTCTTATCTCTTTTATTTTGTTACTGTAAGTTTTACTGTCTATGTTGATACTGCAATTATAAAACTTGATAAAATAATTTCCATTTAAAACAAATTTTCTCTCGTCACAATTCGACGTTACAGTTATATTGTTTGCTAACTGAATAAGTAGACTATCATCGTCTATGTTATAAATTTCTGTTTTACAGCTTTTTATATTTTCGCAATTTTTCTTAACAATACAATGTTCTAAATTATTTAGCTGATGAATTGCTTTATCTTGGTTGTATTCATAATATTCTCCTCGATATTCCAAAGTTTGGATGATTGGTGAATTAATCATATTACAAGTATCTGTGTTTGCTAAAGGTATGATTAATTTTTTGTTAATACATGTCATTTTATACGGAATTTTGACTAAAAATATTAATTTATCTGTGGTCGTTTTTGCAAACCCTACCTTTAGGTTTCTTATTTTGTCAGAGTTTATCTGATATTCAAGAATTTCTTCATGAGTTAAGAGAGATGGATGGATGATGTTAAGGTTGGAAAATATAATGTTATCTTGTAACTCGCTTACCATTCTATCTACTTCTTGGATATTTAATTTGATGTCAAATGCTGCAATTTTCAAGGAATTTTTGTCTATCTTAGCTTTTATGAAATCTTTTATGATTTTTCTGTCATCTTGTATAACATTGAGTAATTTATTTAAAGATGCATTAAAGTTTTCGTTTATTTGAACCTGTTTGTTGTTGTTGGTTATTAGGTTATGGTTATTAGTGTCAATGTATTCTAAATGTTGATTTATAGTTTGCCTGTCTTCGTCATCCAAGGTTCCTGTTAACCATTTATTAATAGTTCCTATAAAGTTAAGTAGTCCTCGTTTTCGAATAGTGTGGTGTCCGTTTCCTAGTGTTAACAATTTGTCCTGTAACTTGTCTATGTCTTTTGTCAGTGGATAACTAATATTTTCAGGAAGTAAAGACGCACTGTTTATTAGTTCTACTATTATTTTATCAATTTGGTGTAAATCAATTATATGTAAGGAGTAATTGTACGTTTTCGGCATTGAGATTTGGTTTTCTTGAACTATGGTATATCCGGAATTAGATTCAATTTTCTCTATTTGTAGTTGACTCATTGTTGGTTGCAGCATTGCTAATGCTACAAAGATGGTCATCATTATCTGAAAATTTAAGAGGACGTTTAATGTTGGAAGGGTGTATATTAGATAGATTGTATTTTCTGAATTTAGGTTCGTCTTTGTGTCTTAGAGATTTGTAATTTTTAATATAACCTTGTTTTCTCCTTTCTTCATATTCTTCTCTACCCTTGTTGTGCTTTTCTAGTCTTTTATTTTGCGATCTAATGAGATTACTATAGATTTCTTCGGTTGGAATTTTTCCCTCTTCCACGTTTAATGGGGTGGTTTTAATTGTACTATGGTATTGGTTATTGTAATATTTTATAGCATCTAACATTTGCGTTCGTATGGAATTTGGCTGTTCTAAGTTTAATATGCGTAATTTTTCTGTAATAGTATTATTTAATCTCTCTATATCTGAATTGCCTGTGTGACTATTAGGTTTAACTAAGTGCAGTTCTACATTTTCTTGCCTTAAGAAATCTTTAACATTAACGTGTTTAAATTCATTGTCGGTTACGATCTTTCTGGGTTTTTTATGGTTAAAATACATTCTTAGTTTTTCAATTATCTCTGTATGGTTCCTATGTCTGGGAATTTGCTGACTCCATGGGAATGTCTTTATTTTCCGTTCTCTTGGAGAATATCATTTTACGTTTTTTACTTGAGAAAGAATTTTTGTTATGTAAACCAGACGACAACGTAACTCAGGCACATAAATATGTACTACACAAATTCATTTTGGTTGCAATTACTACTTTTGCAACTTCAAAGTTAGCAAAAACAAAGCGGCCATTTTAAGGCGAATAATGAACGAGAATTCAGAGACCAGTAGAAATATTAACACCTTATTGTTAGCATTTACATTTGAATGATTAAATCACCTCTAAAGTGAGATAGGTACCTACCTGCCAAGCCAGGTAAACCTGGAAAAATTTGAAGAAAATCATAAGAGACTTCTGCAAGTTTTCCCCAATGTTTTGAAATTAATAATCCCATTAAACCTTTTTCATTTATTTTCAATTTAAGGAAGGCCAGTAACTACTCATTAGAGATAAGGAATATTTTTGTCTACCTGGTATCAGATAACTGTATGGCAAGTACAGTAGAATACACTCATTCCTTGTTAGACGACATTTTACGTAAGATATCTTTTTATCCTACCAAAGTGCAATGTGTCAACATCAATTCACTCTATTCTAAAGATGCCTGTAAAATTATTCTAATTATTCGAAAATTTGTTGCTTCTTTCTATGTAAGATGTTTTTACATTAGGTACATAGGTTTTAAAAGTTCAAGCTACATGTAATTACGGTAGTTTATTGCATTAGTTGATTGCTTTGGTACAATTCTATAGCATGCTGAACTAAACAGCTGTCTCTGTCAGTGGAATTAAATATTTCGGATAAAGGTGGTCACCTATCAATAGTTTGTTTATTGGCAACGACCATACCATGCTGAAAACACCGGTTCTCGTCCGATCACCGAAGTTAAGCAGCATTGGGCGCGGTTAGTACTTAGATGGGGGACCGCTTGGGAACACCGCGTGTCGTTGGTGTATCTTTTTGCTTTTCTTATAGCCTTATACTGACATTACTTTTTGTATTCTTCCTTCTAGAATACTCTCAGAAAAGGACCTAGTCCACAACAGAAACTTTTTCTACTAAATACAACTGTATGATTGGGTTGCGATGACTCGCAACAGAAGCTATTCAAACCACCACTCTTCAATGCAGTCTGCAACTTTATCATAATTGTCGTCACTGGATTGCTAGCTCTATCTACGTAGCATGTTAATCACCAGTCTATTATTAATCAAGTAAGTTGTAATTTTAGTACACAGGCACATAAATATGTACTACACAAATTCATTTTGCAACTTCAAAGTTAGCAAAAACAAAGCGGCCATTTTAAGGCGAATAATGAACGAGAATTCAGAGACCAGTAGAAATATTAACACCTTATTGTTAGCATTTACATTTGAATGATTAAATCACCTCTAAAGTGAGATAGGTACCTACCTGCCAAGCCAGGTAAACCTGGAAAAATTTGAAGAAAATCATAAGAGACTTCTGCAAGTTTTCCCCAATGTTTTGAAATTAATAATCCCATTAAACCTTTTTCATTTATTTTCAATTTAAGGAAGGCCAGTAACTACTCATTAGAGATACGGAATATTTATTAGGGTTTTTGTCTACCTGGTATCAGATAATTGTATGTATAGAGTAGAGATGAGCATGTACAGTAGAATACACTCATTCCGTGTTAGACGACATTTTACGTAAGATATCTTTTTATCCTACCAAAGTGCAATGTGTCAACATTAATTCACTCTATTCTAAAGATGCCTGTAAAATTATTCTAATTATTCGAAAATTTGTTGCTTCTTTCTATGTGAGATGTTTTTACATTAGGTACATAGGTTTTAAAAGTTCAAGCGACATGTAATTACGGTAGTTTATTGCATTAGTTGATTGCTTTGGTACAATTCTGTAGCATGCTGAACTAAACAGCTGTCTCTGTCAGTGGAATTAAATATTTCGGGATGAAGGTGGTCACCTATCAATAGTTTGTTTATTGGCAACGACCATACCATGCTGAAAACACCGGTTCTCGTCCGATCACCGAAGTTTAAGCAGCATTGGGCGCGGTTAGTACTTAGATGGGGGACCGCTTGGGAACACCGCGTGTCGTTGGTATCTTTTTGCTTTTCTTATAGCCTTATACTGACATTACTTTTTGTATTCTTCCTTCTAGAATACTCTCAGAAAAGGACCTAGTCCAAAACAGAAACTTTCTACTAAATACAACTGTATGATTGGGTTGCGATGACTCGCAACAGAAGCTATTCAAACCACCACTCTTCAATGTAGTACTTTATCATAATTGTCGTCACTGGATAGCTAGCTCTATCTACGTAGCATGTTAATCACCAGTCTATTATTAATCAAGTAAGTTGTAATTTTAGTACACAGGCACATAAATATGTACTACACAAATTCATTTTGGTTGCAATTACTACTTTTGCAACTTCAAAGTTAGCAAAAACAAAGCGGCCATTTTAAGGCGAATAATGAACGAGAATTCAGAGACCAGTAGAAATATTAACACCTTATTGTTAGCATTTACATTTGAATGATTAAATCACCTCTAAAGTGAGATAGGTACCTACCTGCCAAGCCAGGTAAACCTGGAAAAATTTGAAGAAAATCATAAGAGACTTCTGCAAGTTTTCCCCAATGTTTTGAAATTAATAATCCCATTAAACCTTTTTCATTTATTTTCAATTTAAGGAAGGCCAGTAACTACTCATTAGAGATAAGGAATATTTTTGTCTACCTGGTATCAGATAACTGTATGTGTAGAGTAGAGATGAGCAAGTACAGTAGAATACACTCATTCCTTGTTAGACGACATTTTACGTAAGATATCTTTTTATCCTACCAAAGTGCAATGTGTCAACATTAATTCACTATATTCTAAAGATGCCTGTAAAATTATTCTAATTATTCGAAAATTTGTTGCTTCTTTCTATGTGAGATGTTTTTACATTAGGTACATAGGTTTTAAAAGTTCAAGCGATATGTAATTACGGTAGTTTATTGCATTAGTTGATTGCTTTGGTACAATTCTGTAGCATGCTGAACTAAACAGCTGTCTCTGTCAGTGGAATTAAATATTTCGGGATGAAGGTGGTCACCTATCAATAGTTTGTTTGTTGGCAACGACCATACCATGCTGAAAACACCGGTTCTCGTCCGATCACCGAAGTTTAAGCAGCATTGGGCGCGGTTAGTACTTAGATGGGGGACCGCTTGGGAACACCGCGTGTCGTTGGTATCTTTTTGCTTTTCTTATAGCCTTATACTGACATTACTTTTTGTATTCTTCCTTCTAGAATACTCTCAGAAAAGGACCTAGTCCAAAACAGAAACTTTCTACTAAATACAACTGTATGATTGGGTTGCGATGACTCGCAACAGAAGCTATTCAAACCACCACTCTTCAATGTAGTCTGCAACTTTATCATAATTGTCGTCACTGGATAGCTAGCTCTATCTACGTAGCATGTTAATCACCAGTCTATTATTAATCAAGTAAGTTGTAATTTTAGTACACAGGCACATAAATATGTACTACACAAATTCATTTTGGTTGCAATTACTACTTTTGCAACTTCAAAGTTAGCAAAAACAAAGCGGCCATTTTAAGGCGAATAATGAACGAGAATTCAGAGACCAGTAGAAATATTAACACCTTATTGTTAGCATTTACATTTGAATGATTAAATCACCTCTAAAGTGAGATAGGTACCTACCTGCCAAGCCAGGTAAACCTGGAAAAATTTGAAGAAAATCATAAGAGACTTCTGCAAGTTTTCCCCAATGTTTTGAAATTAATAATCCCATTAAATCTTTTTCATTTATTTTCAATTTAAGGAAGGCCAGTAACTACTCATTAGAGATAAGGAATATTTTTGTCTACCTGGTATCAGATAACTGTATGTGTAGAGTAGAGATGAGCAAGTACAGTAGAATACACTCATTCCTTGTTAGACGACATTTTACGTAAGATATCTTTTTATCCTACCAAAGTGCAATGTGTCAACATTAATTCACTCTATTCTAAAGATGCCTGTAAAATTATTCTAATTATTCGAAAATTTGTTGCTTCTTTCTATGTAAGATGTTTTTACATTAGGTACATAGGTTTTAAAAGTTCAAGCGACATGTAATTACGGTAGTTTATTGCATTAGTTGATTGCTTTGGTACAATTCTATAGCATGCTGAACTAAACAGCTGTCTCTGTCAGTGGAATTAAATATTTCGGGATGAAGGTGGTCACCTATCAATAGTTTGTTTATTGGCAACGACCATACCATGCTGAAAACACCGGTTCTCGTCCGATCACCGAAGTTAAGCAGCATTGGGCGCGGTTAGTACTTAGATGGGGGACCGCTTGGGAACACCGCGTGTCGTTGGTATCTTTTTGCTTTTCTTATAGCCTTATACTGACATTACTTTTTGTATTCTTCCTTCTAGAATACTCTCAGAAAAGGACCTAGTCCAAAACAGAAAGTTTTTCTACTAAATACAACTGTATGATTGGGTTGCGATGACTCGCAACAGAAGCTATTCAAACCACCACTCTTCAATGTAGTCTGCAACTTTATCATAATTGTCGTCACTGGATAGCTAGCTCTATCTACGTAGCATGTTAATCACCAGTCTATTATTAATCAAGTAAGTTGTAATTTTAGTACACAGGCACATAAATATGTACTACACAAATTCATTTTGGTTGCAATTACTACTTTTGCAACTTCAAAGTTAGCAAAAACAAAGCGGCCATTTTAAGGCGAATAATGAACGAGAATTCAGAGACCAGTAGAAATATTAACACCTTATTGTTAGCATTTACATTTGAATGATTAAATCACCTCTAAAGTGAGATAGGTGCCTACCTGCCCAGCCAGGTAAACCTGGAAAGATTTGAAGAAAATCATAAGAGACTTCTGCAAGTTTTCCCCAATGTTTTGAAATTAATAATCCCATTAAACCTTTTTCATTTATTTTCAATTTAAGGAAGGCCAGTAACTACTCATTAGAGATACGGAATATTTATTAGGGTTTTTGTCTACCTGGTATCAGACAATTGTATGTGTAGAGTAGAGATGAGCAAGTACAGTAGAATACACTCATTCCTTGTTAGACGACATTTTACGTAAGATATCTTTTTATCCTACCAAAGTGCAATGTGTCAACATTAATTCACTATATTCTAAAGATGCCTGTAAAATTATTCTAATTATTCGAAAATTTGTTGCTTCTTTCTATGTGAGATGTTTTTACATTAGGTACATAGGTTTTAAAAGTTCAAGCGACATGTAATTACGGTAGTTTATTGCATTAGTTGATTGCTTTGGTACAATTCTGTAGCATGCTGAACTAAACAGCTGTCTCTGTCAGTGGAATTAAATATTTCGGGATGAAGGTGGTCACCTATCAATAGTTTGTTTGTTGGCAACGACCATACCATGCTGAAAACACCGGTTCTCGTCCGATCACCGAAGTTAAGCAGCATTGGGCGCGGTTAGTACTTAGATGGGGGACCGCTTGGGAACACCGCGTGTCGTTGGTATCTTTTTGCTTTTCTTATAGCCTTATACTGACATTACTTTTTGTATTCTTCCTTCTAGAATACTCTCAGAAAAGGACCTAGTCCAAAACAGAAAGTTTTTCTACTAAATACAACTGTATGATTGGGTTGCGATGACTCGCAACAGAAGCTATTCAAACCACCACTCTTCAATGTAGTCTGCAACTTTATCATAATTGTCGTCACTGGATAGCTAGCTCTATCTACGTAGCATGTTAATCACCAGTCTATTATTAATCAAGTAAGTTGTAATTTTAGTACACAGGCACATAAATATGTACTACACACATTCATTTTGGTTGCAATTACTACTTTTGCAACTTCAAAGCTAGCAAAAACAAAGCGGCCATTTTAAGGCGAATAATGAACGAGAATTCAGAGACCAGTAGAAATATTAACACTTTATTGTTAGCATTTACATTTGAATGATTAAATCACCTCTAAAGTGAGATAGGTACCTACCTGCCAAGCCAGGTAAACCTGGAAAAATTTGAAGAAAATCATAAGAGACTTCTGCAAGTTTTCCCCAATGTTTTGAAATTAATAATCCCATTAAACCTTTTTCATTTATTTTCAATTTAAGGAAGGCCAGTAACTACTCATTAGAGATACGGAATATTTATTAGGGTTTTTGTCTACCTGGTATCAGACAATTGTATGTGTAGAGTAGAGATGAGCAAGTACAGTAGAATACACTCATTCCTTGTTAGACGACATTTTACGTAAGATATCTTTTTATCCTACCAAAGTGCAATGTGTCAACATTAATTCACTATATTCTAAAGATGCCTGTAAAATTATTCTAATTATTCGAAAATTTGTTGCTTCTTTCTATGTGAGATGTTTTTACATTAGGTACATAGGTTTTAAAAGTTCAAGCGACATGTAATTACGGTAGTTTATTGCATTAGTTGATTGCTTTGGTACAATTCTATAGCATGCTGAACTAAACAGCTGTCTATGTCAGTGGAATTAAATATTTCGGGATGAAGGTGGTCAGCTATCAATAGTTTGTTTGTTGGCAACGACCATACCATGCTGAAAACACCGGTTCTCGTCCGATCACCGAAGTTTAAGCAGCATTGGGCGCGGTTAGTACTTACATGGGGGACCGCTTGGGAACACCGCGTGTCGTTGGTATCTTTTTGCTTTTCTTATAGCCTTATACTGACATTACTTTTTGTATTCTTCCTTCTAGAATACTCTCAGAAAAGGACCTAGTCCAAAACAGAAACTTTCTACTAAATACAACTGTATGATTGGGTTGCGATGACTCGCAACAGAAGCTATTCAAACCACCACTCTTCAATGCAGTCTGCAACTTTATCATAATTGTCGTCACTGGATTGCTAGCTCTATCTACGTAGCATGTTAATCACCAGTCTATTATTAATCAAGTAAGTTGTAATTTTAGTACACAGGCACATAAATAAGTACTACACAAATTCATTTTGGTTGCAATTACTACTTTTGCAACTTCAAAGCTAGCAAAAACAAAGCGGCCATTTTAAGGCGAATAATGAACGAGAATGCAGAGACTAGTAGAAATATTAACACTTTATTGTTAGCATTTACATTTGAATGATTAAATCACCTCTAAAGTGAGATAGGTACCTACCTGCCAAGCCAGGTAAACCTGGAAAAATTTGAAGAAAATCATAAGAGACTTCTGCAAGTTTTCCCCAATGTTTTGAAATTAATAATCCCATTAAACCTTTTTCATTTATTTTCAATTTAAGGAAGGCCAGTAACTACTCATTAGAGATACGGAATATTTATTAGGGTTTTTGTCTACCTGGTATCAGATAATTGTATATATAGAGTAGAGATGAGCATGTACAGTAGAATACACTCATTCCGTGTTAGACGACATTTTACGTAAGATATCTTTTTATCCTACCAAAGTGCAATGTGTCAACATTAATTCACTATATTCTAAAGATGCCTGTAAAATTATTCTAATTATTCGAAAATTTGTTGCTTCTTTCTATGTGAGATGTTTTTACATTAGGTACATAGGTTTTAAAAGTTCAAGCGACATGTAATTACGGTAGTTTATTGCATTAGTTGATTGCTTTGGTACAATTCTGTAGCATGCTGAACTAAACAGCTGTTCCTGTCAGTGGAATTAAATATTTCGGGATGAAGGTGGTCACCTATCAATAGTTTGTTTGTTGGCAACGACCATACCATGCTGAAAACACCGGTTCTCGTCCGATCACCGAAGTTAAGCAGCATTGGGCGCGGTTAGTACTTAGATGGGGGACCGCTTGGGAACACCGCGTGTCGTTGGTATCTTTTTGCTTTTCTTATAGCCTTATACTGACATTACTTTTTGTATTCTTCCTTCTAGAATACTCTCAGAAAAGGACCTAGTCCAAAACAGAAAGTTTTTCTACTAAATACAACTGTATGATTGGGTTGCGATGACTCGCAACAGAAGCTATTCAAACCACCACTCTTCAATGTAGTCTGCAACTTTATCATAATTGTCGTCACTGGATAGCTAGCTCTATCTACGTAGCATGTTAATCACCAGTCTATTATTAATCAAGTAAGTTGTAATTTTAGTACACAGGCACATAAATATGTACTACACAAATTCATTTTGGTTGCAATTACTACTTTTGCAACTTCAAAGCTAGCAAAAACAAAGCGGCCATTTTAAGGCGAATAATGAACGAGAATTCAGAGACCAGTAGAAATATTAAATCACCTCTAAAGTGAGATAGGTACCTACCTGCCAAGCCAGGTAAACCTGGAAAAATTTGAAGAAAATCATAAGAGACTTCTGCAAGTTTTCCCCAATGTTTTGAAATTAATAATCCCATTAAACCTTTTTCATTTATTTTCAATTTAAGGAAGGCCAGTAACTACTCATTAGAGATACGGAATATTTATTAGGGTTTTTGTCTACCTGGTATCAGACAATTGTATGTGTAGAGTAGAGATGAGCAAGTACAGTAGAATACACTCATTCCTTGTTAGACGACATTTTACGTAAGATATCTTTTTATCCTACCAAAGTGCAATGTGTCAACATTAATTCACTATATTCTAAAGATGCCTGTAAAATTATTCTAATTATTCGAAAATTTGTTGCTTCTTTCTATGTGAGATGTTTTTACATTAGGTACATAGGTTTTAAAAGTTCAAGCGACATGTAATTACGGTAGTTATTTGCATTAGTTGATTGCTTTGGTACAATTCTATAGCATGCTGAACTAAACAGCTGTCTATGTCAGTGGAATTAAATATTTCGGGATGAAGGTGGTCAGCTATCAATAGTTTGTTTGTTGGCAACGACCATACCATGCTGAAAACACCGGTTCTCGTCCGATCACCGAAGTTTAAGCAGCATTGGGCGCGGTTAGTACTTACATGGGGGACCGCTTGGGAACACCGCGTGTCGTTGGTATCTTTTTGCTTTTCTTATAGCCTTATACTGACATTACTTTTTGTATTCTTCCTTCTAGAATACTCTCAGAAAAGGACCTAGTCCAAAACAGAAACTTTCTACTAAATACAACTGTATGATTGGGTTGCGATGACTCGCAACAGAAGCTATTCAAACCACCACTCTTCAATGCAGTCTGCAACTTTATCATAATTGTCGTCACTGGATTGCTAGCTCTATCTACGTAGCATGTTAATCACCAGTCTATTATTAATCAAGTAAGTTGTAATTTTAGTACACAGGCACATAAATAAGTACTACACAAATTCATTTTGGTTGCAATTACTACTTTTGCAACTTCAAAGCTAGCAAAAACAAAGCGGCCATTTTAAGGCGAATAATGAACGAGAATGCAGAGACTAGTAGAAATATTAACACTTTATTGTTAGCATTTACATTTGAATGATTAAATCACCTCTAAAGTGAGATAGGTACCTACCTGCCAAGCCAGGTAAACCTGGAAAAATTTGAAGAAAATCATAAGAGACTTCTGCAAGTTTTCCCCAATGTTTTGAAATTAATAATCCCATTAAACCTTTTTCATTTATTTTCAATTTAAGGAAGGCCAGTAACTACTCATTAGAGATACGGAATATTTATTAGGGTTTTTGTCTACCTGGTATCAGACAATTGTATGTGTAGAGTAGAGATGAGCAAGTACAGTAGAATACACTCATTCCTTGTTAGACGACATTTTACGTAAGATATCTTTTTATCCTACCAAAGTGCAATGTGTCAACATTAATTCACTATATTCTAAAGATGCCTGTAAAATTATTCTAATTATTCGAAAATTTGTTGCTTCTTTCTATGTGAGATGTTTTTACATTAGGTACATAGGTTTTAAAAGTTCAAGCGACATGTAATTACGGTAGTTTATTGCATTAGTTGATTGCTTTGGTACAATTCTGTAGCATGCTGAACTAAACAACTGTCTCTGTCAGTGGAATTAAATATTTCGGGATGAAGGTGGTCACCTATCAATAGTTTGTTTGTTGGCAACGACCATACCATGCTGAAAACACCGGTTCTCGTCCGATCACCGAAGTTAAGCAGCATTGGGCGCGGTTAGTACTTAGATGGGGGACCGCTTGGGAACACCGCGTGTCGTTGGTATCTTTTTGCTTTTCTTATAGCCTTATACTGACATTACTTTTTGTATTCTTCCTTCTAGAATACTCTCAGAAAAGGACCTAGTCCAAAACAGAAAGTTTTTCTACTAAATACAACTGTATGATTGGGTTGCGATGACTCGCAACAGAAGCTATTCAAACCACCACTCTTCAATGTAGTCTGCAACTTTATCATAATTGTCGTCACTGGATAGCTAGCTCTATCTACGTAGCATGTTAATCACCAGTCTATTATTAATCAAGTAAGTTGTAATTTTAGTACACAGGCACATAAATATGTACTACACAAATTCATTTTGGTTGCAATTACTACTTTTGCAACTTCAAAGCTAGCAAAAACAAAGCGGCCATTTTAAGGCGAATAATGAACGAGAATTCAGAGACCAGTAGAAATATTAACACCTTATTGTTAGCATTTACATTTGAATGATTAAATCACCTCTAAAGTGAGATAGGTACCTACCTGCCAAGCCAGGTAAACCTGGAAAAATTTGAAGAAAATCATAAGAGACTTCTGCAAGTTTTCCCCAATGTTTTGAAATTAATAATCCCATTAAACCTTTTTCATTTATTTTCAATTTAAGGAAGGCCAGTAACTACTCATTAGAGATACGGAATATTTTTGTCTACCTGGTATCAGATAACTGTATGTGTAGAGTAGAGATGAGCAAGTACAGTAGAATACACTCATTCCTTGTTAGACGACATTTTACGTAAGATATCTTTTTATCCTACCAAAGTGCAATGTGTCAACATTAATTCACTATATTCTAAAGATGCCTGTAAAATTATTCTAATTATTCGAAAATTTGTTGCTTCTTTCTATGTGAGATGTTTTTACATTAGGTACATAGGTTTTAAAAGTTCAAGCGACATGTAATTACGGTAGTTTATTGCATTAGTTGATTGCTTTGGTACAATTCTGTAGCATGCTGAACTAAACAGCTGTCTCTGTCAGTGGAATTAAATATTTCGGGATGAAGGTGGTCACCTATCAATAGTTTGTTTGTTGGCAACGACCATACCATGCTGAAAACACCGGTTCTCGTCCGATCACCGAAGTTTAAGCAGCATTGGGCGCGGTTAGTACTTAGATGGGGGACCGCTTGGGAACACCGCGTGTCGTTGGTATCTTTTTGCTTTTCTTATAGCCTTATACTGACATTACTTTTTGTATTCTTCCTTCTAGAATACTCTCAGAAAAGGACCTAGTCCAAAACAGAAAGTTTTTCTACTAAATACAACTGTATGATTGGGTTGCGATGACTCGCAACAGAAGCTATTCAAACCACCACTCTTCAATGTAGTCTGCAACTTTATCATAATTGTCGTCACTGGATAGCTAGCTCTATCTACGTAGCATGTTAATCACCAGTCTATTATTAATCAAGTAAGTTGTAATTTTAGTACACAGGCACATAAATATGTACTACACAAATTCATTTTGGTTGCAATTACTACTTTTGCAACTTCAAAGCTAGCAAAAACAAAGCGGCCATTTTAAGGCGAATAATGAACGAGAATTCAGAGACCAGTAGAAATATTAACACCTTATTGTTAGCATTTACATTTGAATGATTAAATCACCTCTAAAGTGAGATAGGTACCTACCTGCCAAGCCAGGTAAACCTGGAAAAATTTGAAGAAAATCATAAGAGACTTCTGCAAGTTTTCCCCAATGTTTTGAAATTAATAATCCCATTAAACCTTTTTCATTTATTTTCAATTTAAGGAAGGCCAGTAACTACTCATTAGAGATACGGAATATTTTTGTCTACCTGGTATCAGATAACTGTATGTGTAGAGTAGAGATGAGCAAGTACAGTAGAATACACTCATTCCTTGTTAGACGACATTTTACGTAAGATATCTTTTTATCCTACCAAAGTGCAATGTGTCAACATTAATTCACTATATTCTAAAGATGCCTGTAAAATTATTCTAATTATTCGAAAATTTGTTGCTTCTTTCTATGTGAGATGTTTTTACATTAGGTACATAGGTTTTAAAAGTTCAAGCTACATGTAATTACGGTAGTTTATTGCATTAGTTGATTGCTTTGGTACAATTCTGTAGCATGCTGAACTAAACAGCTGTCTCTGTCAGTGGAATTAAATATTTCGGGATGAAGGTGGTCACCTATCAATAGTTTGTTTGTTGGCAACGACCATACCATGCTGAAAACACCGGTTCTCGTCCGATCACCGAAGTTTAAGCAGCATTGGGCGCGGTTAGTACTTAGATGGGGGACCGCTTGGGAACACCGCGTGTCGTTGGTATCTTTTTGCTTTTCTTATAGCCTTATACTGACATTACTTTTTGTATTCTTCCTTCTAGAATACTCTCAGAAAAGGACCTAGTCCAAAACAGAAACTTTTTCTACTAAATACAACTGTATGATTGGGTTGCGATGACTCGCAACAGAAGCTATTCAAACCACCACTCTTCAATGTAGTCTGCAACTTTATCATAATTGTCGTCACTGGATAGCTAGCTCTATCTACGTAGCATGTTAATCACCAGTCTATTATTAATCAAGTAAGTTGTAATTTTAGTACACAGGCACATAAATATGTACTACACAAATTCATTTTGGTTGCAATTACTACTTTTGCAACTTCAAAGCTAGCAAAAACAAAGCGGCCATTTTAAGGCGAATAATGAACGAGAATTCAGAGACCAGTAGAAATATTAACACCTTATTGTTAGCATTTACATTTGAATGATTAAATCACCTCTAAAGTGAGATAGGTACCTACCTGCCAAGCCAGGTAAACCTGGAAAAATTTGAAGAAAATCATAAGAGACTTCTGCAAGTTTTCCCCAATGTTTTGAAATTAATAATCCCATTAAATCTTTTTCATTTATTTTCAATTTAAGGAAGGCCAGTAACTACTCATTAGAGATAAGGAATATTTTTGTCTACCTGGTATCAGATAACTGTATGTGTAGAGTAGAGATGAGCAAGTACAGTAGAATACACTCATTCCTTGTTAGACGACATTTTACGTAAGATATCTTTTTATCCTACCAAAGTGCAATGTGTCAACATTAATTCACTCTATTCTAAAGATGCCTGTAAAATTATTCTAATTATTCGAAAATTTGTTGCTTCTTTCTATGTAAGATGTTTTTACATTAGGTACATAGGTTTTAAAAGTTCAAGCGACATGTAATTACGGTAGTTTATTGCATTAGTTGATTGCTTTGGTACAATTCTATAGCATGCTGAACTAAACAGCTGTCTCTGTCAGTGGAATTAAATATTTCGGATAAAGGTGGTCACCTATCAATAGTTTGTTTATTGGCAACGACCATACCATGCTGAAAACACCGGTTCTCGTCCGATCACCGAAGTTAAGCAGCATTGGGCGCGGTTAGTACTTAGATGGGGGACCGCTTGGGAACACCGCGTGTCGTTGGTATCTTTTTGCTTTTCTTATAGCCTTATACTGACATTACTTTTTGTATTCTTCCTTCTAGAATACTCTCAGAAAAGGACCTAGTCCAAAACAGAAAGTTTTTCTACTAAATACAACTGTATGATTGGGTTGCGATGACTCGCAACAGAAGCTATTCAAACCACCACTCTTCAATGTAGTCTGCAACTTTATCATAATTGTCGTCACTGGATAGCTAGCTCTATCTACGTAGCATGTTAATCACCAGTCTATTATTAATCAAGTAAGTTGTAATTTTAGTACACAGGCACATAAATATGTACTACACAAATTCATTTTGGTTGCAATTACTACTTTTGCAACTTCAAAGCTAGCAAAAACAAAGCGGCCATTTTAAGGCGAATAATGAACGAGAATTCAGAGACCAGTAGAAATATTAACACCTTATTGTTAGCATTTACATTTGAATGATTAAATCACCTCTAAAGTGAGATAGGTACCTACCTGCCAAGCCAGGTAAACCTGGAAAAATTTGAAGAAAATCATAAGAGACTTCTGCAAGTTTTCCCCAATGTTTTGAAATTAATAATCCCATTAAACCTTTTTCATTTATTTTCAATTTAAGGAAGGCCAGTAACTACTCATTAGAGATACGGAATATTTTTGTCTACCTGGTATCAGATAACTGTATGTGTAGAGTAGAGATGAGCAAGTACAGTAGAATACACTCATTCCTTGTTAGACGACATTTTACGTAAGATATCTTTTTATCCTACCAAAGTGCAATGTGTCAACATTAATTCACTATATTCTAAAGATGCCTGTAAAATTATTCTAATTATTCGAAAATTTGTTGCTTCTTTCTATGTGAGATGTTTTTACATTAGGTACATAGGTTTTAAAAGTTCAAGCGACATGTAATTACGGTAGTTTATTGCATTAGTTGATTGCTTTGGTACAATTCTGTAGCATGCTGAACTAAACAGCTGTCTCTGTCAGTGGAATTAAATATTTCGGGATGAAGGTGGTCACCTATCAATAGTTTGTTTGTTGGCAACGACCATACCATGCTGAAAACACCGGTTCTCGTCCGATCACCGAAGTTTAAGCAGCATTGGGCGCGGTTAGTACTTAGATGGGGGACCGCTTGGGAACACCGCGTGTCGTTGGTATCTTTTTGCTTTTCTTATAGCCTTATACTGACATTACTTTTTGTATTCTTCCTTCTAGAATACTCTCAGAAAAGGACCTAGTCCAAAACAGAAAGTTTTTCTACTAAATACAACTGTATGATTGGGTTGCGATGACTCGCAACAGAAGCTATTCAAACCACCACTCTTCAATGTAGTCTGCAACTTTATCATAATTGTCGTCACTGGATAGCTAGCTCTATCTACGTAGCATGTTAATCACCAGTCTATTATTAATCAAGTAAGTTGTAATTTTAGTACACAGGCACATAAATATGTACTACACAAATTCATTTTGGTTGCAATTACTACTTTTGCAACTTCAAAGCTAGCAAAAACAAAGCGGCCATTTTAAGGCGAATAATGAACGAGAATTCAGAGACCAGTAGAAATATTAACACCTTATTGTTAGCATTTACATTTGAATGATTAAATCACCTCTAAAGTGAGATAGGTACCTACCTGCCAAGCCAGGTAAACCTGGAAAAATTTGAAGAAAATCATAAGAGACTTCTGCAAGTTTTCCCCAATGTTTTGAAATTAATAATCCCATTAAACCTTTTTCATTTATTTTCAATTTAAGGAAGGCCAGTAACTACTCATTAGAGATACGGAATATTTTTGTCTACCTGGTATCAGATAACTGTATGTGTAGAGTAGAGATGAGCAAGTACAGTAGAATACACTCATTCCTTGTTAGACGACATTTTACGTAAGATATCTTTTTATCCTACCAAAGTGCAATGTGTCAACATTAATTCACTATATTCTAAAGATGCCTGTAAAATTATTCTAATTATTCGAAAATTTGTTGCTTCTTTCTATGTGAGATGTTTTTACATTAGGTACATAGGTTTTAAAAGTTCAAGCGACATGTAATTACGGTAGTTTATTGCATTAGTTGATTGCTTTGGTACAATTCTGTAGCATGCTGAACTAAACAGCTGTCTCTGTCAGTGGAATTAAATATTTCGGGATGAAGGTGGTCACCTATCAATAGTTTGTTTGTTGGCAACGACCATACCATGCTGAAAACACCGGTTCTCGTCCGATCACCGAAGTTTAAGCAGCATTGGGCGCGGTTAGTACTTAGATGGGGGACCGCTTGGGAACACCGCGTGTCGTTGGTATCTTTTTGCTTTTCTTATAGCCTTATACTGACATTACTTTTTGTATTCTTCCTTCTAGAATACTCTCAGAAAAGGACCTAGTCCAAAACAGAAACTTTTTCTACTAAATACAACTGTATGATTGGGTTGCGATGACTCGCAACAGAAGCTATTCAAACCACCACTCTTCAATGTAGTCTGCAACTTTATCATAATTGTCGTCACTGGATAGCTAGCTCTATCTACGTAGCATGTTAATCACCAGTCTATTATTAATCAAGTAAGTTGTAATTTTAGTACACAGGCACATAAATATGTACTACACAAATTCATTTTGGTTGCAATTACTACTTTTGCAACTTCAAAGCTAGCAAAAACAAAGCGGCCATTTTAAGGCGAATAATGAACGAGAATTCAGAGACCAGTAGAAATATTAACACCTTATTGTTAGCATTTACATTTGAATGATTAAATCACCTCTAAAGTGAGATAGGTACCTACCTGCCAAGCCAGGTAAACCTGGAAAAATTTGAAGAAAATCATAAGAGACTTCTGCAAGTTTTCCCCAATGTTTTGAAATTAATAATCCCATTAAATCTTTTTCATTTATTTTCAATTTAAGGAAGGCCAGTAACTACTCATTAGAGATAAGGAATATTTTTGTCTACCTGGTATCAGATAACTGTATGTGTAGAGTAGAGATGAGCAAGTACAGTAGAATACACTCATTCCTTGTTAGACGACATTTTACGTAAGATATCTTTTTATCCTACCAAAGTGCAATGTGTCAACATTAATTCACTCTATTCTAAAGATGCCTGTAAAATTATTCTAATTATTCGAAAATTTGTTGCTTCTTTCTATGTAAGATGTTTTTACATTAGGTACATAGGTTTTAAAAGTTCAAGCGACATGTAATTACGGTAGTTTATTGCATTAGTTGATTGCTTTGGTACAATTCTATAGCATGCTGAACTAAACAGCTGTCTCTGTCAGTGGAATTAAATATTTCGGGATGAAGGTGGTCACCTATCAATAGTTTGTTTGTTGGCAACGACCATACCATGCTGAAAACACCGGTTCTCGTCCGATCACCGAAGTTAAGCAGCATTGGGCGCGGTTAGTACTTAGATGGGGGACCGCTTGGGAACACCGCGTGTCGTTGGTATCTTTTTGCTTTTTTCTTATAGCCTTATACTGACATTACTTTTTGTATTCTTCCTTCTAGAATACTCTCAGAAAAGGACCTAGTCCAAAACAGAAACTTTTTCTACTAAATACAACTGTATGATTGGGTTGCGATGACTCGCAACAGAAGCTATTCAAACCACCACTCTTCAATGTAGTCTGCAACTTTATCATAATTGTCGTCACTGGATAGCTAGCTCTATCTACGTAGCATGTTAATCACCAGTCTATTATTAATCAAGTAAGTTGTAATTTAAGTACACAGGCACATAAATATGTACTACACAAATTCATTTTGGTTGCAATTACTACTTTTGCAACTTCAAAGCTAGCAAAAACAAAGCGGCCATTTTAAGGCGAATAATGAACGAGAATTCAGAGACCAGTAGAAATATTAACACCTTATTGTTAGCATTTACATTTGAATGATTAAATCACCTCTAAAGTGAGATAGGTACCTACCTGCCAAGCCAGGTAAACCTGGAAAAATTTGAAGAAAATCATAAGAGACTTCTGCAAGTTTTCCCCAATGTTTTGAAATTAATAATCCCATTAAATCTTTTTCATTTATTTTCAATTTAAGGAAGGCCAGTAACTACTCATTAGAGATAAGGAATATTTTTGTCTACCTGGTATCAGATAACTGTATGTGTAGAGTAGAGATGAGCAAGTACAGTAGAATACACTCATTCCTTGTTAGACGACATTTTACGTAAGATATCTTTTTATCCTACCAAAGTGCAATGTGTCAACATTAATTCACTCTATTCTAAAGATGCCTGTAAAATTATTCTAATTATTCGAAAATTTGTTGCTTCTTTCTATGTAAGATGTTTTTACATTAGGTACATAGGTTTTAAAAGTTCAAGCGACATGTAATTACGGTAGTTTATTGCATTAGTTGATTGCTTTGGTACAATTCTATAGCATGCTGAACTAAACAGCTGTCTCTGTCAGTGGAATTAAATATTTCGGATAAAGGTGGTCACCTATCAATAGTTTGTTTATTGGCAACGACCATACCATGCTGAAAACACCGGTTCTCGTCCGATCACCGAAGTTAAGCAGCATTGGGCGCGGTTAGTACTTAGATGGGGGACCGCTTGGGAACACCGCGTGTCGTTGGTATCTTTTTGCTTTTCTTATAGCCTTATACTGACATTACTTTTTGTATTCTTCCTTCTAGAATACTCTCAGAAAAGGACCTAGTCCACAACAGAAACTTTTTCTACTAAATACAACTGTATGATTGGGTTGCGATGACTCGCAACAGAAGCTATTCAAACCACCACTCTTCAATGTAGTCTGCAACTTTATCATAATTGTCGTCACTGGATAGCTAGCTCTATCTACGTAGCATGTTTATCACCAGTCTATTATTAATCAAGTAAGTTGTAATTTTAGTACACAGGCACATAAATATGTACTACACAAATTCATTTTGGTTGCAATTACTACTTTTGCAACTTCAAAGCTAGCAAAAACAAAGCGGCCATTTTAAGGCGAATAATGAACGAGAATTCAGAGACCAGTAGAAATATTAACACCTTATTGTTAGCATTTACATTTGAATGATTAAATCACCTCTAAAGTGAGATAGGTGCCTACCTGCCCAGCCAGGTAAACCTGGAAAGATTTGAAGAAAATCATAAGAGACTTCTGCAAGTTTTCCCCAATGTTTTGAAATTAATAATCCCATTAAACCTTTTTCATTTATTTTCAATTTAAGGAAGGCCAGTAACTACTCATTAGAGACACGGAATATTTATTAGGGTTTTTGTCTACCTGGTATCAGATAATTGTATGTATAGAGCACGGTTGCCAGATTGGGCGATTTATCGCCAATTGGGCTATCTTTTGTAATGTTTTCGCGATACAAAATTTGGGCTACTCCCAACATATTTCAGGCGATTTTGGCGGCATCTTTAATTTTATATGCGAAACAACTTATTACAACTTATTCCTGAATCAAGAACCACAAAAAGTTTTAATCTACTCGTCTTTATAGTTTCATGGGAAAGTCCCATTTTAATCGCAATTAGACAGTTTATGCAGTGTTTTGAACGTAAAACGTATTTTTTTGTTTATATAATGCCAAAGTGGGGAAAGTATCCCAAGAAATATAATAAACAGTGGGAAAGTGAAAAGGTATTTAAGGGTTGGCTTACGCAAAGTAAAAGTAATCCTGATAATGCCTTTTGTTCAATTTGTAAAGCTGAAATGCGAGCACATAGAAGTGATATCGTAAAACACAGTTTCACTAACAAGCATAAGATTAATTCTGCAAAAATACCATCTTCAACTACACCGCTCTTAAATTTTGGTAATTCCAATTGTATTTTTAAAGAAAAAATATTTAAGATAAACATTTTTGAAGGTGTTAATATTAGAAAAGACGGATGTGCTAAAAAAGAAATTACGTTGGCATTACACGTAGCAATGCATTCTGCAATACGAAGTATCGACCACCTTATGGATACGATCAATAAATTTAATTATTTGCCTAGAGAGCCGGGACCGGGAACACCACATGATTCATCTTACAGAAATGAAATAAATCTTCATCGGACCAAATGTATGGGTATTATTAATAATGTTATTGCGCCTAGCTTTTTAGAAGATTTCGGATATTGGAAGTGCAAAATTTTCATTGATTGTCGATGAGTCTACAGATATTTCTACTGAAAAATATCTATGGCTCTGTGTGAAATATTTTTCAGAAAAAAACTCTAAAATCTGCATAGATTTTTTAGGATTAATTAAAGTTATCCAAACCACGGCTGAAGCTCTTTTTATAGCTATTTGTAACTTTTTGAAGGAAATAAAACTTGATGTTAAAAATTTAATTGGTTTAGGGACAGATGGAGCAAACAATATGTGTGGTAATAGAAATTCACTTTTTACTCGATTTAAAGAACTTTGTCCAGATTTAGTATTAATAAAATGCATTTGCCATAGCCTTCATCTATGTGCATCAAAAGCAACAGAGTCTTTGCCACACGAAATTGAGTATTTAATTAAAGAAACCTACAGCTGGTTTTCACACAGCAATCTGAGAAAAGAAAAATATAAAGAAATATTTCAAGCTATAAATTCCAAAGATTGTGATCCTGCAAGATTAATTCAGTTGAGTAATACTCGCTGGTTATCTAGATATACCGCTATAACAAAACTTTGTGCACAAAATCTAGAGCTCAAGACATTTTTTGAAATAGTCGCTCTAAATGAAAAATGTCATTCAGCAAAGATATTAGCCGACATGTATAAAAACTTTTCAAATTATTTATACATTAAATTCTTATTACCAATATTAAAAACCGTAAATTCCCTCAACCTATATTTCCAAGGGTATAAAGTGGATTTTTATAAAGCACACGTAGAGGTTTTGACTTTCATCCGTAGTTTAGTAAGCAAGTTACTTAAGCCTGACGTTGTTAAGTTATTTAACGAAGATAACCTTACAGCAATTAATACATATATTAACGAAGAAAAAAATTTTCTTAAAATAGCTGAAATTGATTTCGGGTTAGAATTTATGAATGTGCTATTCGAAAGTAACCTTCCAGAACCAGAAAAAAATGTAATAAGAAATAATTGCAAGGAATTCTATCGCGTTCTTTTATTGGAATTCATTAAAAGAATGCCTTCTCATCTTAAAATATTTAAAAAAGCTTACTTATTTAGTCCAAATATGCTCTTCAATAGTGATTCAAATAAATCTAGGCCAAAATTTCAGGAATTGCCACTTCATTTTGTGAAAAAGGAAAAATATAATGATATTGAAAGTCAATACAATAACTTCTAGAACTGGACTTGACTGTTATATTTCCAAATGAAATTCCTGCAGATATTTCTGAATTCTGGTTAAAGATATATACTATAAAATCAGCATCAGGAAATATTCTTTTCAAGGATCTTTGTGAAATGATAATTTGTATATTATCTTTGCCTGCTTCAAACGCTTTTGTTGAACGATGTTTCAGTTACATGAATATTTTAAAAACAAAAATTCGAAACAGATTACAGTTGGGTACACTTTCTGCTTTGATGCGAATTCGTTTGCATTTGCATGTTAATGGAATGTGCTGTAACAATTTTATTGTACCTGATGCTATGATTAAGAAAATGAATTCTTCAATTTATAAATATAATAATCCTCAAAATGAATGTGAAGATGTAGAAATATTTGAAAGTATAATTTTAACGGAAACTGTAGAAACACTTATGTAATTTTGTAATGAATAATTCAGAGAACGTTAATTAAAATACATATTTGAGTTTCAAAAAATTTATTTTTTAAATTTGTCGCCCACTACGGTAGCACAAACATTGCGATTTTGGGCTATCTTTTTGGAAAATTTAGGCTACATTTTCAAAAATTTCTGGCAACCCTGGTATAGAGTAGAGATGAGCAAGTACAGTAGAATACACTCATTCCGTGTTAGACGACATTTTACGTAAGATATCTTTTTATCCTACCAAAGTGCAATGTGTCAACATTAATTCACTATATTCTAAAGATGCCTGTAAAATTATTCTAATTATTCGAAAATTTGTTGCTTCTTTCTATGTGAGATGTTTTTACATTAGGTACATAGGTTTTAAAAGTTCAAGCGACATGTAATTACGGTAGTTTATTGCATTAGTTGATTTCTTTGGTACAATTCTATAGCATGCTGAACTAAACAGCTGTCTCTGTCAGTGGAATTAAATATTTCGGGATGAAGGTGGTCACCTATCAATAGTTTGTTTGTTGGCAACGACCATACCATGCTGAAAACACCGGTTCTCGTCCGATCACCGAAGTTAAGCAGCATTGGGCGCGGTTAGTACTTAGATGGGGGACCGCTTGGGAACACCGCGTGTCGTTGGTATCTTTTTGCTTTTCTTATAGCCTTATACTGACATTACTTTTTGTATTCTTCCTTCTAGAATACTCTCAGAAAAGGACCTAGTCCAAAACAGAAAGTTTTTCTAATAAATACAACTGTATGATTGGGTTGCGATGACTCGCAACAGAAGCTATTCAAACCACCACTCTTCAATGTAGTCTGCAACTTTATCATAATTGTCGTCACTGGATAGCTAGCTCTATCTACGTAGCATGTTAATCACCAGTCTATTATTAATCAAGTAAGTTGTAATTTTAGTACACAGGCACATAAATATGTACTACACAAATTCATTTTGGTTGCAATTACTACTTTTGCAACTTCAAAGTTAGCAAAAACAAAGCGGCCATTTTAAGGCGAATAATGAACGAGAATTCAGAGACCAGTAGAAATATTAACACCTTATTGTTAGCATTTACATTTGAATGATTAAATCACCTCTAAAGTGAGATAGGTACCTACCTGCCAAGCCAGGTAAACCTGGAAAAATTTGAAGAAAATCATAAGAGACTTCTGCAAGTTTTCCCCAATGTTTTGAAATTAATAATCCCATTAAACCTTTTTCATTTATTTTCAATTTAAGGAAGGCCAGTAACTACTCATTAGAGATACGGAATATTTTTGTCTACCTGGTATCAGACAATTGTATGTGTAGAGTAGAGATGAGCAAGTACAGTAGAATACACTCATTCCTTGTTAGACGACATTTTACGTAAGATATCTTTTTATCCTACCAAAGTGCAATGTGTCAACATTAATTCACTATATTCTAAAGATGCCTGTAAAATTATTCTAATTATTCGAAAATTTGTTGCTTCTTTCTATGTGAGATGTTTTTACATTAGGTACATAGGTTTTAAAAGTTCAAGCGACATGTAATTACGGTAGTTTATTGCATTAGTTGATTGCTTTGGTACAATTCTGTAGCATGCTGAACTAAACAACTGTCTCTGTCAGTGGAATTAAATATTTCGGGATGAAGGTGGTCACCTATCAATAGTTTGTTTGTTGGCAACGACCATACCATGCTGAAAACACCGGTTCTCGTCCGATCACCGAAGTTAAGCAGCATTGGGCGCGGTTAGTACTTAGATGGGGGACCGCTTGGGAACACCGCGTGTCGTTGGTATCTTTTTGCTTTTCTTATAGCCTTATACTGACATTACTTTTTGTATTCTTCCTTCTAGAATACTCTCAGAAAAGGACCTAGTCCAAAACAGAAACTTTTTCTACTAAATACAACTGTATGATTGGGTTGCGATGACTCGCAACAGAAGCTATTCAAACCACCACTCTTCAATGTAGTCTGCAACTTTATCATAATTGTCGTCACTGGATAGCTAGCTCTATCTACGTAGCATGTTAATCACCAGTCTATTATTAATCAAGTAAGTTGTAATTTTAGTACACAGGCACATAAATATGTACTACACAAATTCATTTTGGTTGCAATTACTACTTTTGCAACTTCAAAGCTAGCAAAAACAAAGCGGCCATTTTAAGGCGAATAATGAACGAGAATTCAGAGACCAGTAGAAATATTAACACCTTATTGTTAGCATTTACATTTGAATGATTAAATCACCTCTAAAGTGAGATAGGTACCTACCTGCCAAGCCAGGTAAACCTGGAAAAATTTGAAGAAAATCATAAGAGACTTCTGCAAGTTTTCCCCAATGTTTTGAAATTAATAATCCCATTAAATCTTTTTCATTTATTTTCAATTTAAGGAAGGCCAGTAACTACTCATTAGAGATAAGGAATATTTTTGTCTACCTGGTATCAGATAACTGTATGTGTAGAGTAGAGATGAGCAAGTACAGTAGAATACACTCATTCCTTGTTAGACGACATTTTACGTAAGATATCTTTTTATCCTACCAAAGTGCAATGTGTCAACATTAATTCACTCTATTCTAAAGATGCCTGTAAAATTATTCTAATTATTCGAAAATTTGTTGCTTCTTTCTATGTAAGATGTTTTTACATTAGGTACATAGGTTTTAAAAGTTCAAGCGACATGTAATTACGGTAGTTTATTGCATTAGTTGATTGCTTTGGTACAATTCTATAGCATGCTGAACTAAACAGCTGTCTCTGTCAGTGGAATTAAATATTTCGGATAAAGGTGGTCACCTATCAATAGTTTGTTTATTGGCAACGACCATACCATGCTGAAAACACCGGTTCTCGTCCGATCACCGAAGTTAAGCAGCATTGGGCGCGGTTAGTACTTAGATGGGGGACCGCTTGGGAACACCGCGTGTCGTTGGTATCTTTTTGCTTTTCTTATAGCCTTATACTGACATTACTTTTTGTATTCTTCCTTCTAGAATACTCTCAGAAAAGGACCTAGTCCACAACAGAAACTTTTTCTACTAAATACAACTGTATGATTGGGTTGCGATGACTCGCAACAGAAGCTATTCAAACCACCACTCTTCAATGTAGTCTGCAACTTTATCATAATTGTCGTCACTGGATAGCTAGCTCTATCTACGTAGCATGTTTATCACCAGTCTATTATTAATCAAGTAAGTTGTAATTTTAGTACACAGGCACATAAATATGTACTACACAAATTCATTTTGGTTGCAATTACTACTTTTGCAACTTCAAAGCTAGCAAAAACAAAGCGGCCATTTTAAGGCGAATAATGAACGAGAATTCAGAGACCAGTAGAAATATTAACACCTTATTGTTAGCATTTACATTTGAATGATTAAATCACCTCTAAAGTGAGATAGGTGCCTACCTGCCCAGCCAGGTAAACCTGGAAAGATTTGAAGAAAATCATAAGAGACTTCTGCAAGTTTTCCCCAATGTTTTGAAATTAATAATCCCATTAAACCTTTTTCATTTATTTTCAATTTAAGGAAGGCCAGTAACTACTCATTAGAGACACGGAATATTTATTAGGGTTTTTGTCTACCTGGTATCAGATAATTGTATGTATAGAGCACGGTTGCCAGATTGGGCGATTTATCGCCAATTGGGCTATCTTTTGTAATGTTTTCGCGATACAAAATTTGGGCTACTCCCAACATATTTCAGGCGATTTTGGCGGCATCTTTAATTTTATATGCGAAACAACTTATTACAACTTATTCCTGAATCAAGAACCACAAAAAGTTTTAATCTACTCGTCTTTATAGTTTCATGGGAAAGTCCCATTTTAATCGCAATTAGACAGTTTATGCAGTGTTTTGAACGTAAAACGTATTTTTTTGTTTATATAATGCCAAAGTGGGGAAAGTATCCCAAGAAATATAATAAACAGTGGGAAAGTGAAAAGGTATTTAAGGGTTGGCTTACGCAAAGTAAAAGTAATCCTGATAATGCCTTTTGTTCAATTTGTAAAGCTGAAATGCGAGCACATAGAAGTGATATCGTAAAACACAGTTTCACTAACAAGCATAAGATTAATTCTGCAAAAATACCATCTTCAACTACACCGCTCTTAAATTTTGGTAATTCCAATTGTATTTTTAAAGAAAAAATATTTAAGATAAACATTTTTGAAGGTGTTAATATTAGAAAAGACGGATGTGCTAAAAAAGAAATTACGTTGGCATTACACGTAGCAATGCATTCTGCAATACGAAGTATCGACCACCTTATGGATACGATCAATAAATTTAATTATTTGCCTAGAGAGCCGGGACCGGGAACACCACATGATTCATCTTACAGAAATGAAATAAATCTTCATCGGACCAAATGTATGGGTATTATTAATAATGTTATTGCGCCTAGCTTTTTAGAAGATTTCGGATATTGGAAGTGCAAAATTTTCATTGATTGTCGATGAGTCTACAGATATTTCTACTGAAAAATATCTATGGCTCTGTGTGAAATATTTTTCAGAAAAAAACTCTAAAATCTGCATAGATTTTTTAGGATTAATTAAAGTTATCCAAACCACGGCTGAAGCTCTTTTTATAGCTATTTGTAACTTTTTGAAGGAAATAAAACTTGATGTTAAAAATTTAATTGGTTTAGGGACAGATGGAGCAAACAATATGTGTGGTAATAGAAATTCACTTTTTACTCGATTTAAAGAACTTTGTCCAGATTTAGTATTAATAAAATGCATTTGCCATAGCCTTCATCTATGTGCATCAAAAGCAACAGAGTCTTTGCCACACGAAATTGAGTATTTAATTAAAGAAACCTACAGCTGGTTTTCACACAGCAATCTGAGAAAAGAAAAATATAAAGAAATATTTCAAGCTATAAATTCCAAAGATTGTGATCCTGCAAGATTAATTCAGTTGAGTAATACTCGCTGGTTATCTAGATATACCGCTATAACAAAACTTTGTGCACAAAATCTAGAGCTCAAGACATTTTTTGAAATAGTCGCTCTAAATGAAAAATGTCATTCAGCAAAGATATTAGCCGACATGTATAAAAACTTTTCAAATTATTTATACATTAAATTCTTATTACCAATATTAAAAACCGTAAATTCCCTCAACCTATATTTCCAAGGGTATAAAGTGGATTTTTATAAAGCACACGTAGAGGTTTTGACTTTCATCCGTAGTTTAGTAAGCAAGTTACTTAAGCCTGACGTTGTTAAGTTATTTAACGAAGATAACCTTACAGCAATTAATACATATATTAACGAAGAAAAAAATTTTCTTAAAATAGCTGAAATTGATTTCGGGTTAGAATTTATGAATGTGCTATTCGAAAGTAACCTTCCAGAACCAGAAAAAAATGTAATAAGAAATAATTGCAAGGAATTCTATCGCGTTCTTTTATTGGAATTCATTAAAAGAATGCCTTCTCATCTTAAAATATTTAAAAAAGCTTACTTATTTAGTCCAAATATGCTCTTCAATAGTGATTCAAATAAATCTAGGCCAAAATTTCAGGAATTGCCACTTCATTTTGTGAAAAAGGAAAAATATAATGATATTGAAAGTCAATACAATAACTTCTAGAACTGGACTTGACTGTTATATTTCCAAATGAAATTCCTGCAGATATTTCTGAATTCTGGTTAAAGATATATACTATAAAATCAGCATCAGGAAATATTCTTTTCAAGGATCTTTGTGAAATGATAATTTGTATATTATCTTTGCCTGCTTCAAACGCTTTTGTTGAACGATGTTTCAGTTACATGAATATTTTAAAAACAAAAATTCGAAACAGATTACAGTTGGGTACACTTTCTGCTTTGATGCGAATTCGTTTGCATTTGCATGTTAATGGAATGTGCTGTAACAATTTTATTGTACCTGATGCTATGATTAAGAAAATGAATTCTTCAATTTATAAATATAATAATCCTCAAAATGAATGTGAAGATGTAGAAATATTTGAAAGTATAATTTTAACGGAAACTGTAGAAACACTTATGTAATTTTGTAATGAATAATTCAGAGAACGTTAATTAAAATACATATTTGAGTTTCAAAAAATTTATTTTTTAAATTTGTCGCCCACTACGGTAGCACAAACATTGCGATTTTGGGCTATCTTTTTGGAAAATTTAGGCTACATTTTCAAAAATTTCTGGCAACCCTGGTATAGAGTAGAGATGAGCAAGTACAGTAGAATACACTCATTCCGTGTTAGACGACATTTTACGTAAGATATCTTTTTATCCTACCAAAGTGCAATGTGTCAACATTAATTCACTATATTCTAAAGATGCCTGTAAAATTATTCTAATTATTCGAAAATTTGTTGCTTCTTTCTATGTGAGATGTTTTTACATTAGGTACATAGGTTTTAAAAGTTCAAGCGACATGTAATTACGGTAGTTTATTGCATTAGTTGATTTCTTTGGTACAATTCTATAGCATGCTGAACTAAACAGCTGTCTCTGTCAGTGGAATTAAATATTTCGGGATGAAGGTGGTCACCTATCAATAGTTTGTTTGTTGGCAACGACCATACCATGCTGAAAACACCGGTTCTCGTCCGATCACCGAAGTTAAGCAGCATTGGGCGCGGTTAGTACTTAGATGGGGGACCGCTTGGGAACACCGCGTGTCGTTGGTATCTTTTTGCTTTTCTTATAGCCTTATACTGACATTACTTTTTGTATTCTTCCTTCTAGAATACTCTCAGAAAAGGACCTAGTCCAAAACAGAAAGTTTTTCTACTAAATACAACTGTATGATTGGGTTGCGATGACTCGCAACAGAAGCTATTCAAACCACCACTCTTCAATGTAGTCTGCAACTTTATCATAATTGTCGTCACTGGATAGCTAGCTCTATCTACGTAGCATGTTAATCACCAGTCTATTATTAATCAAGTAAGTTGTAATTTTAGTACACAGGCACATAAATATGTACTACACAAATTCATTTTGGTTGCAATTACTACTTTTGCAACTTCAAAGTTAGCAAAAACAAAGCGGCCATTTTAAGGCGAATAATGAACGAGAATTCAGAGACCAGTAGAAATATTAACACCTTATTGTTAGCATTTACATTTGAATGATTAAATCACCTCTAAAGTGAGATAGGTACCTACCTGCCAAGCCAGGTAAACCTGGAAAAATTTGAAGAAAATCATAAGAGACTTCTGCAAGTTTTCCCCAATGTTTTGAAATTAATAATCCCATTAAACCTTTTTCATTTATTTTCAATTTAAGGAAGGCCAGTAACTACTCATTAGAGATACGGAATATTTATTAGGGTTTTTGTCTACCTGGTATCAGACAATTGTATGTGTAGAGTAGAGATGAGCAAGTACAGTAGAATACACTCATTCCTTGTTAGACGACATTTTACGTAAGATATCTTTTTATCCTACCAAAGTGCAATGTGTCAACATTAATTCACTATATTCTAAAGATGCCTGTAAAATTATTCTAATTATTCGAAAATTTGTTGCTTCTTTCTATGTGAGATGTTTTTACATTAGGTACATAGGTTTTAAAAGTTCAAGCGACATGTAATTACGGTAGTTTATTGCATTAGTTGATTGCTTTGGTACAATTCTGTAGCATGCTGAACTAAACAGCTGTCTCTGTCAGTGGAATTAAATATTTCGGGATGAAGGTGGTCACCTATCAATAGTTTGTTTGTTGGCAACGACCATACCATGCTGAAAACACCGGTTCTCGTCCGATCACCGAAGTTAAGCAGCATTGGGCGCGGTTAGTACTTAGATGGGGGACCAGAAGCTATTCAAACCACCACTCTTCAATGCAGTCTGCAACTTTATCATAATTGTCGTCACTGGATTGCTAGCTCTATCTACGTAGCATGTTAATCACCAGTCTATTATTAATCAAGTAAGTTGTAATTTTAGTACACAGGCACATAAATATGTACTACACACATTCATTTTGGTTGCAATTACTACTTTTGCAACTTCAAAGCTAGCAAAAACAAAGCGGCCATTTTAAGGCGAATAATGAACGAGAATTCAGAGACCAGTAGAAATATTAACACCTTATTGTTAGCATTTACATTTGAATGATTAAATCACCTCTAAAGTGAGATAGGTACCTACCTGCCAACCCAGGTAAACCTGGAAAAATTTGAAGAAAATCATAAGAGACTTCTGCAAGTTTTCCCCAATGTTTTGAAATTAATAATCCCATTAAACCTTTTTCATTTATTTTCAATTTAAGGAAGGCCAGTAACTACTCATTAGAGATACGGAATATTTTTGTCTACCTGGTATCAGATAACTGTATGTGTAGAGTAGAGATGAGCAAGTACAGTAGAATACACTCATTCCTTGTTAGACGACATTTTACGTAAGATATCTTTTTATCCTACCAAAGTGCAATGTGTCAACATTAATTCACTATATTCTAAAGATGCCTGTAAAATTATTCTAATTATTCGAAAATTTGTTGCTTCTTTCTATGTGAGATGTTTTTACATTAGGTACATAGGTTTTAAAAGTTCAAGCGACATGTAATTACGGTAGTTTATTGCATTAGTTGATTGCTTTGGTACAATTCTGTAGCATGCTGAACTAAACAGCTGTCTCTGTCAGTGGAATTAAATATTTCGGGATGAAGGTGGTCACCTATCAATAGTTTGTTTGTTGGCAACGACCATACCATGCTGAAAACACCGGTTCTCGTCCGATCACCGAAGTTAAGCAGCATTGGGCGCGGTTAGTACTTAGATGGGGGACCGCTTGGGAACACCGCGTGTCGTTGGTATCTTTTTGCTTTTCTTATAGCCTTATACTGACATTACTTTTTGTATTCTTCCTTCTAGAATACTCTCAGAAAAGGACCTAGTCCAAAACAGAAACTTTCTACTAAATACAACTGTATGATTGGGTTGCGATGACTCGCAACAGAAGCTATTCAAACCACCACTCTTCAATGCAGTCTGCAACTTTATCATAATTGTCGTCACTGGATTGCTAGCTCTATCTACGTAGCATGTTAATCACCAGTCTATTATTAATCAAGTAAGTTGTAATTTTAGTACACAGGCACATAAATAAGTACTACACAAATTCATTTTGGTTGCAATTACTACTTTTGCAACTTCAAAGCTAGCAAAAACAAAGCGGCCATTTTAAGGCGAATAATGAACGAGAATGCAGAGACTAGTAGAAATATTAACACTTTATTGTTAGCATTTACATTTGAATGATTAAATCACCTCTAAAGTGAGATAGGTACCTACCTGCCAAGCCAGGTAAACCTGGAAAAATTTGAAGAAAATCATAAGAGACTTCTGCAAGTTTTCCCCAATGTTTTGAAATTAATAATCCCATTAAACCTTTTTCATTTATTTTCAATTTAAGGAAGGCCAGTAACTACTCATTAGAGATACGGAATATTTATTAGGGTTTTTGTCTACCTGGTATCAGATAATTGTATGTGTAGAGTAGAGATGAGCAAGTACAGTAGAATACACTCATTCCTTGTTAGACGACATTTTACGTAAGATATCTTTTTATCCTACCAAAGTGCAATGTGTCAACATTAATTCACTATATTCTAAAGATGCCTGTAAAATTATTCTAATTATTCGAAAATTTGTTGCTTCTTTCTATGTGAGATGTTTTTACATTAGGTACATAGGTTTTAAAAGTTCAAGCGACATGTAATTACGGTAGTTTATTGCATTAGTTGATTGCTTTGGTACAATTCTATAGCATGCTGAACTAAACAGCTGTCTATGTCAGTGGAATTAAATATTTCGGGATGAAGGTGGTCAGCTATCAATAGTTTGTTTGTTGGCAACGACCATACCATGCTGAAAACACCGGTTCTCGTCCGATCACCGAAGTTTAAGCAGCATTGGGCGCGGTTAGTACTTACATGGGGGACCGCTTGGGAACACCGCGTGTCGTTGGTATCTTTTTGCTTTTCTTATAGCCTTATACTGACATTACTTTTTGTATTCTTCCTTCTAGAATACTCTCAGAAAAGGACCTAGTCCAAAACAGAAACTTTCTACTAAATACAACTGTATGATTGGGTTGCGATGACTCGCAACAGAAGCTATTCAAACCACCACTCTTCAATGCAGTCTGCAACTTTATCATAATTGTCGTCACTGGATTGCTAGCTCTATCTACGTAGCATGTTAATCACCAGTCTATTATTAATCAAGTAAGTTGTAATTTTAGTACACAGGCACATAAATAAGTACTACACAAATTCATTTTGGTTGCAATTACTACTTTTGCAACTTCAAAGCTAGCAAAAACAAAGCGGCCATTTTAAGGCGAATAATGAACGAGAATGCAGAGACTAGTAGAAATATTAACACTTTATTGTTAGCATTTACATTTGAATGATTAAATCACCTCTAAAGTGAGATAGGTACCTACCTGCCAAGCCAGGTAAACCTGGAAAAATTTGAAGAAAATCATAAGAGACTTCTGCAAGTTTTCCCCAATGTTTTGAAATTAATAATCCCATTAAACCTTTTTCATTTATTTTCAATTTAAGGAAGGCCAGTAACTACTCATTAGAGATACGGAATATTTATTAGGGTTTTTGTCTACCTGGTATCAGACAATTGTATGTGTAGAGTAGAGATGAGCAAGTACAGTAGAATACACTCATTCCTTGTTAGACGACATTTTACGTAAGATATCTTTTTATCCTACCAAAGTGCAATGTGTCAACATTAATTCACTATATTCTAAAGATGCCTGTAAAATTATTCTAATTATTCGAAAATTTGTTGCTTCTTTCTATGTGAGATGTTTTTACATTAGGTACATAGGTTTTAAAAGTTCAAGCGACATGTAATTACGGTAGTTTATTGCATTAGTTGATTGCTTTGGTACAATTCTGTAGCATGCTGAACTAAACAACTGTCTCTGTCAGTGGAATTAAATATTTCGGGATGAAGGTGGTCACCTATCAATAGTTTGTTTGTTGGCAACGACCATACCATGCTGAAAACACCGGTTCTCGTCAGATCACCGAAGTTAAGCAGCATTGGGCGCGGTTAGTACTTAGATGGGGGACCGCTTGGGAACACCGCGTGTCGTTGGTATCTTTTTGCTTTTCTTATAGCCTTATACTGACATTACTTTTTGTATTCTTCCTTCTAGAATACTCTCAGAAAAGGACCTAGTCCAAAACAGAAAGTTTTTCTACTAAATACAACTGTATGATTGGGTTGCGATGACTCGCAACAGAAGCTATTCAAACCACCACTCTTCAATGTAGTCTGCAACTTTATCATAATTGTCGTCACTGGATAGCTAGCTCTATCTACGTAGCATGTTAATCACCAGTCTATTATTAATCAAGTAAGTTGTAATTTTAGTACACAGGCACATAAATATGTACTACACAAATTCATTTTGGTTGCAATTACTACTTTTGCAACTTCAAAGCTAGCAAAAACAAAGCGGCCATTTTAAGGCGAATAATGAACGAGAATTCAGAGACCAGTAGAAATATTAACACCTTATTGTTAGCATTTACATTTGAATGATTAAATCACCTCTAAAGTGAGATAGGTACCTACCTGCCAAGCCAGGTAAACCTGGAAAAATTTGAAGAAAATCATAAGAGACTTCTGCAAGTTTTCCCCAATGTTTTGAAATTAATAATCCCATTAAACCTTTTTCATTTATTTTCAATTTAAGGAAGGCCAGTAACTACTCATTAGAGATACGGAATATTTATTAGGGTTTTTGTCTACCTGGTATCAGATAATTGTATGTGTAGAGTAGAGATGAGCAAGTACAGTAGAATACACTCATTCCTTGTTAGACGACATTTTACGTAAGATATCTTTTTATCCTACCAAAGTGCAATGTGTCAACATTAATTCACTATATTCTAAAGATGCCTGTAAAATTATTCTAATTATTCGAAAATTTGTTGCTTCTTTCTATGTGAGATGTTTTTACATTAGGTACATAGGTTTTAAAAGTTCAAGCGACATGTAATTACGGTAGTTTATTGCATTAGTTGATTGCTTTGGTACAATTCTGTAGCATGCTGAACTAAACAACTGTCTCTGTCAGTGGAATTAAATATTTCGGGATGAAGGTGGTCACCTATCAATAGTTTGTTTGTTGGCAACGACCATACCATGCTGAAAACACCGGTTCTCGTCAGTCTTATTTCAGCTGTGGTAGCGATCAGAAGTGTCTTATAAAAGTAGTATTCTTATATCCTTGGGTGTAGCGCGAAAGTGTTCTACGCAACGTATATATGTGTGTGTTGTGTGTTTTTGTGTATTCTATATTAATTGTACGAATAGTAACATTCGAGTGAGTAGTGCGAAAGATCAGAAACAAAGTCCTTCCTCCAGTATGGGGGCGGACGACGTGAAGAAAATTAGTGGCATGAAAATCAAAGGCAGTATAAAAACTAATAATTTGCTAACAAATCCATCACTGAAATACAAACCTAACTTAGTACAAAGAAAAGACATTAGAGAAAGAAATCATATGGATGAGAGTAAAAAACTGCATAAAAGTAGAGAAGATGACCTCAAGAAGAAGCCCTCAACAGGTAATACGAGCCAGGACAATACAGAGAGACAAACTGATAAGCCAGCCGACAAATAAAGGAGAAGAAGAAAAAGGCCGATCAGCAAGCAGCACCTCAGGCGAGAAGAAAGAGAAAATGCCTCCAATTGTGGTATTTATACAAAGTATAGACGATAGTATTAAGTTGCTAAAAACAGGTTTAGGAATAGTAGATTTTAAAATAAAAAGATATAGCAATGATAAGCATTCAATTTTAGTTAACAATAGCGTAGATTTTAATAAAACTAAAGAGGCTCTACAAAAGGTAACTGCTCCATACTTCAGTTATTGCCCAAAAAATGAAAAATGTCGTACAATATTGTTAAAGGGCCTATCCCCGCATACTAACAAGGAAGCAATCCTTCAAGAAATAAATGAACTTAATATAGAAAAGGTAAAAGTACTATCTGTAAGAAATTTTGAAACAAAGCGAAGTAACCAAAACGGGGAGCCATACCCAATATTTTTAGTACAGCTATCCGCGGACAGCGTAGTCAATAATTTAAGGCAGATTACAGCTCTGCAGTACCAAGTAGTAAGATGGGAGAAACTTAATAAACGTGGCATCAGACAGTGCAAGCGATGTCAAAGGTTCGGTCATACAGCAAGTAATTGCTGCATGGAATATCGGTGCGTCAAATGTGCACAGCAACATGGGCCAGGTAATTGCCAAATTACGGGGAAAACAGAGGAAAACAAGCAACAAATGCTCTGCGCACTCTGCAAAAGTAACGGACATCCTGCATCGTATAGAGGATGTCCCAAATACAGAGAATTAAAAGGAAAGTTAATGGCGAAGAGAGAAACAAATAAAAGTAATCTGATAAATAAAAACCAGATGTACTCAAATTACGTAAAGAAGAACATTTCGTATGCGAATGTTTTAGGAAATACATCAGAAAACCAGCAAGTACAAGGAATAAACACATCAGGTAATTGCATGGAGGATATTAAAAACCTACTAGTTTCCATCCAAACCCAAATAAATCAATTCAAAGTAATGCTACAAGAAGAAAAATCCAGGGTCGATATCTTGTTCGATCTGATAAGCAACTCACCGTAAATGAATAGACAAGACGAAGATATAGTTTCAAGAAATTCCTTGCAAATAATATCAGTAAATGCAAATTCCATTATAACGAACAGAAAAAGAGGGAGTTTGCTTCAACTGCTACAGTTACAAAATCCAGACATAGTACTACTGGGGGAAACAAAGTTAGGTAAAAAACACATAGTTAATTTCAAAGACTATGACATACACAGAAGAGATAGACCGAACGCGACGCAAGGTGGTGGAACGGCGGTTCTGATTAAAAAACCAGTCAAATACAAAGCGGTGAACAACAGAGAGATTAATGGCTTCAAGTGCCTCGAAGTCTCCATTATATTTCTGCAAATAAGCAATACGGAAAGGTTATATTTAATAGCAGCCTACGCCCCCAAAACGTCTGATTCTGCTACTTTTCAGGAAGAACTAACAAAATTATTTAATATTTTAGAGCTAGAAAAACCACAAAACTATTTTATTCTCGCGGGAGATCTTAATGCCAAACACGGGAACTGGGGTAACAATACGCACAATACAAGAGGCACTCAGCTTAATACATGGATGGAAGACAATCAGGTGCTCGTTGGAATGGATCTAATTGGTACAGATATGCCATCATTACCAAGAGGAAACTCATATCTAGACGTATGCATAAGTGACATACGAATAAATATTAAACATTTCAATGGACAGAACAAAAACTGCTTACAAACCTTACCATATGACAGTGATCATTACGCTGTGAAAATTGAGGCCAGTTTAGCAAATGACACTCCATTCCACCTCTTAACAAAAATAGAAATCCCAAAACTTAACTACAGAAGAACGAATTGGGACAAATTCAGAAAAGCAGTAGAGAGAGAATTCAGAGAACGAAATACTGAAAATACAGTACCAAATAACAGAAATCTGACCAATGACGAAATTGAAACATATTTGACTCATCTAAACGAAACAATTTTAAAAGCAGTCGATAAAACAGTTCCAAAAATTAAGCCAACAAATTCAACAGAATATTACCTTAATCCGATTATAGTAAAACTGCAAAAAGTTAAAAGCAAGTTACTAACTAGAATAAAAAATATTTACAGGAGATTTGAAGATTATAACAACACTCACCTTACATTACTTAAAGCACATTTGAGAAATGTTAGTCAATTAATTAAAGAAAACTACAAAATATCAATTAACAACTACTGGACAAATAAAATAAGGAATATTCGAAATAATGAGTTAAATATGTTTCCCATGATCAATAAGATCTTTAGAAACAAGCACAAAAACAGTATTGAGACACTAAGAATCCCGGATAGCATGACAAACTTGATCCAGAAAGCCGAAATACAATTAACCGCACTTCAGAAGGACAATAATAACACATATATTATTGATGACGAACAGGATAAACTGAACGTGATAGGCGCATTTTTTGAATCAATATATAATGTAAATAACACACACAATCGAAACCTTCAACTGGAACATGAGGTCATACACAATATAAATGAATTCAAAAGAGAACGCGAAGAAATGCGAGACCACGAAACCGTTACAGTATTCGACGACAGTAAAAAAGCCGACGAAATGACAACAGAACAAACAGATGAATATTTTATAAATTACGAAGATTTGAGATACATCTTCAGTAAACTGAACAACAAAAAATCATCTGGAACGGATGGCATACCGAATATAGTACTCAAAAACATCCCCGATATTATGATAAAGCAGTACTGTACTATATTCAACAACTCCCTGAACAATACCTATTTCCCAAAACAATGGAAAATAGCCATCACATATCCCATACCAAAAAAAGGAAAAGACCTTAGCAATCCCGCACATTTACGATCTATAAACCTTTTGCCGAATATAAGCAAGGTATTTGAAGTCATCATTAATTCTAGTTTGACAAAATTCTGTGAGAAAAACAACGTCATCCCAGAGAACCAATTCGGTTTTAAATATAAACATTCAACAGTGCACGCAATTAACAAGCTGACCTCGGACGTACAATGGAACCTCAACAGGAACCGCTGCACAGGGGCATGTTTAATAGATTTCGAAAAAGCGTTCGACACAGTATGGACAGACGGACTAATATACAAACTTAGGCAACTGCAAGTACCAGGACCGCTCATAAGAATAATCTACGATATGATAACCAACAAGAAATTTGTAGTGACTAATGGAAGATTAAAATCAACTCTGATATTTCAAGTTTTGAATGGACTACAACAGGGCACAGTAAACTCGCCACTCTTATATAATATTTACACTAGTGACCTAATTAAGTCTCTCAGTATTGGTATTGCATATGCTGACGATATCATTATCTACAGAGCAGAAAAGAAAGTAGAACAAATAGAGCAGATATTGCAAAACGACTTCAATAAAATACAGAAATACTGTTGTGATTGGAAATTAAAAATTAATATAAATAAATGCGAAACAATATTATTCAGGACTCCCCTTAGCAAAGCAAATAGAAACATCAAGAAAAAATGGAAACAATTAACAATTAAGGAAAACCTCAATGGACCGGCGATCCAGCAAAAAACAGAAGTTAAATATCTGGGAGTTCTATTGGATCAGTTTTTGTATTACAATCAACATATTAATAATCAAATAGATAAAGGAAAAGCAGCATTCAACTTATTACGCAGATTATTTTTCTCAAAGCATTTAAATAACAAAGTTAAAATGATTTCATATCAAACATTAATAAGGCCAATAGTAATATACGGCTGTCCAATATGGTTTAACATCAGCCCTAGTTACATGGAGCGACTTCGGGTATTTGAAAGGCACTGCTTAAGGGCGTGCCTTGGAATGTATAGAGATCCAACTTCTGAGTACACACATTACATCTCGAACAACAGAATTTATAATGAGGCCAACATAATCCGAATAGATAATTTCATAATCAAACAAATAAGAAATCACTTTGCAAGAGCAGCTACGATTGACAACTCTCTCATCCGAGGGCCTACATGCCCACAGCCTGAATACCATGCAAGAGCTATCGACTCTGGATTTGTACCCCCTGAAACGTTCATCTACTTGGACCAAAAAGGAATGATGCAAGACTCTCTTGGCGTACCCGTCCGTTACCACTGGCATCGTAGTGCTACAGAAAAAAGAATTCAGATCCCACCTCAAATTTCCTCAACATCTGTCCAAACTACTTGGAGATTTAATATGAGAGTAAGTGAAAGGGATCAAACCCAAAGGAAAAATCTAAAAACGGAAAAATATTGGTGGCTATGGCTCTAGTTTTGAAGTACTTTGTTTTTTTTTTCTAATAGCTATTATGCAATATTAATTAGTTAATATAATCCTCCTAGTTTTAGTTTTATGATAAAATAGTAAGTTTTTTTACACCCATGTTTTCTTACAACCTAATTATATATGTACATACCGTAGATTAGAATGTCAATGTACCTAAGGGCAAGTGTAGAATGTAAGAATTAGACTGAACACAATAATTTAAAACTTAGAGAACTATGCAAATAGTCAGTAAGTTTAGTTTTGTTTTATTTTAGTCAAGCTAGTGTTTATTGGTAGCATTTAAGAAATCTGTCAACAGTTGTATGGGCAAAGCAATAAACGTATTTAAAAAAAAAAAAAAAAAAAACACCGGTTCTCGTCCGATCACCGAAGTTAAGCAGCATTGGGCGCGGTTAGTACTTAGATGGGGGACCGCTTGGGAACACCGCGTGTCGTTGGTATCTTTTTGCTTTTCTTATAGCCTTATACTGACATTACTTTTTGTATTCTTCCTTCTAGAATACTCTCAGAAAAGGACCTAGTCCAAAACAGAAAGTTTTTCTACTAAATACAACTGTATGATTGGGTTGCGATGACTCGCAACAGAAGCTATTCAAACCACCACTCTTCAATGTAGTCTGCAACTTTATCATAATTGTCGTCACTGGATAGCTAGCTCTATCTACGTAGCATGTTAATCACCAGTCTATTATTAATCAAGTAAGTTGTAATTTTAGTACACAGGCACATAAATATGTACTACACAAATTCATTTTGGTTGCAATTACTACTTTTGCAACTTCAAAGCTAGCAAAAACAAAGCGGCCATTTTAAGGCGAATAATGAACGAGAATTCAGAGACCAGTAGAAATATTAACACCTTATTGTTAGCATTTACATATGAATGATTAAATCACCTCTAAAGTGAGATAGGTACCTACCTGCCAAGCCAGGTAAACCTGGAAAAATTTGAAGAAAATCATAAGAGACTTCTGCAAGTTTTCCCCAATGTTTTGAAATTAATAATCCCATTAAACCTTTTTCATTTATTTTCAATTTAAGGAAGGCCAGTAACTACTCATTAGAGCTACGGAATATTTATTAGGGTTTTTGTCTACCTGGTATCAGATAATTGTATGTGTAGAGTAGAGATGAGCAAGTACAGTAGAATACACTCATTCCTTGTTAGACGACATTTTACGTAAGATATCTTTTTATCCTACCAAAGTGCAATGTGTCAACATTAATTCACTATATTCTAAAGATGCCTGTAAAATTATTCTAATTATTCGAAAATTTGTTGCTTCTTTCTATGTGAGATGTTTTTACATTAGGTACATAGGTTTTAAAAGTTCAAGCGACATGTAATTACGGTAGTTTATTGCATTAGTTGATTGCTTTGGTACAATTCTGTAGCATGCTGAACTAAACAGCTGTCTCTGTCAGTGGAATTAAATATTTCGGGATGAAGGTGGTCACCTATCAATAGTTTGTTTGTTGGCAACGACCATACCATGCTGAAAACACCGGTTCTCGTCCGATCACCGAAGTTAAGCAGCATTGGGCGCGGTTAGTACTTAGATGGGGGACCGCTTGGGAACACCGCGTGTCGTTGGTATCTTTTTGCTTTTCTTATAGCCTTATACTGACATTACTTTTTGTATTCTTCCTTCTAGAATACTCTCAGAAAAGGACCTAGTCCAAAACAGAAAGTTTTTCTACTAAATACAACTGTATGATTGGGTTGCGATGACTCGCAACAGAAGCTATTCAAACCACCACTCTTCAATGTAGTCTGCAACTTTATCATAATTGTCGTCACTGGATAGCTAGCTCTATCTACGTAGCATGTTAATCACCAGTCTATTATTAATCAAGTAAGTTGTAATTTTAGTACACAGGCACATAAATATGTACTACACAAATTCATTTTGGTTGCAATTACTACTTTTGCAACTTCAAAGCTAGCAACAACAAAGCGGCCATTTTAAGGCGAATAATGAACGAGAATTCAGAGACCAGTAGAAATATTAACACCTTATTGTTAGCATTTACATTTGAATGATTAAATCACCTCTAAAGTGAGATAGGTACCTACCTGCCAAGCCAGGTAAACCTGGAAAAATTTGAAGAAAATCATAAGAGACTTCTGCAAGTTTTCCCCAATGTTTTGAAATTAATAATCCCATTAAACCTTTTTCATTTATTTTCAATTTAAGGAAGGCCAGTAACTACTCATTAGAGATACGGAATATTTTTGTCTACCTGGTATCAGATAACTGTATGTGTAGAGTAGAGATGAGCAAGTACAGTAGAATACACTCATTCCTTGTTAGACGACATTTTACGTAAGATATCTTTTTATCCTACCAAAGTGCAATGTGTCAACATTAATTCACTATATTCTAAAGATGCCTGTAAAATTATTCTAATTATTCGAAAATTTGTTGCTTCTTTCTATGTGAGATGTTTTTACATTAGGTACATAGGTTTTAAAAGTTCAAGCGACATGTAATTACGGTAGTTTATTGCATTAGTTGATTGCTTTGGTACAATTCTGTAGCATGCTGAACTAAACAGCTGTCTCTGTCAGTGGAATTAAATATTTCGGGATGAAGGTGGTCACCTATCAATAGTTTGTTTGTTGGCAACGACCATACCATGCTGAAAACACCGGTTCTCGTCCGATCACCGAAGTTAAGCAGCATTGGGCGCGGTTAGTACTTAGATGGGGGACCGCTTGGGAACACCGCGTGTCGTTGGTATCTTTTTGCTTTTCTTATAGCCTTATACTGACATTACTTTTTGTATTCTTCCTTCTAGAATACTCTCAGAAAAGGACCTAGTCCAAAACAGAAAGTTTTTCTACTAAATACAACTGTATGATTGGGTTGCGATGACTCGCAACAGAAGCTATTCAAACCACCACTCTTCAATGTAGTCTGCAACTTTATCATAATTGTCGTCACTGGATAGCTAGCTCTATCTACGTAGCATGTTAATCACCAGTCTATTATTAATCAAGTAAGTTGTAATTTTAGTACACAGGCACATAAATATGTACTACACAAATTCATTTTGGTTGCAATTACTACTTTTGCAACTTCAAAGCTAGCAAAAACAAAGCGGCCATTTTAAGGCGAATAATGAACGAGAATTCAGAGACCAGTAGAAATATTAACACCTTATTGTTAGCATTTACATTTGAATGATTAAATCACCTCTAAAGTGAGATAGGTACCTACCTGCCAAGCCAGGTAAACCTGGAAAAATTTGAAGAAAATCATAAGAGACTTCTGCAAGTTTTCCCCAATGTTTTGAAATTAATAATCCCATTAAACCTTTTTCATTTATTTTCAATTTAAGGAAGGCCAGTAACTACTCATTAGAGATACGGAATATTTTTGTCTACCTGGTATCAGATAACTGTATGTGTAGAGTAGAGATGAGCAAGTACAGTAGAATACACTCATTCCTTGTTAGACGACATTTTACGTAAGATATCTTTTTATCCTACCAAAGTGCAATGTGTCAACATTAATTCACTATATTCTAAAGATGCCTGTAAAATTATTCTAATTATTCGAAAATTTGTTGCTTCTTTCTATGTGAGATGTTTTTACATTAGGTACATAGGTTTTAAAAGTTCAAGCGACATGTAATTACGGTAGTTTATTGCATTAGTTGATTGCTTTGGTACAATTCTGTAGCATGCTGAACTAAACAGCTGTCTCTGTCAGTGGAATTAAATATTTCGGGATGAAGGTGGTCACCTATCAATAGTTTGTTTGTTGGCAACGACCATACCATGCTGAAAACACCGGTTCTCGTCCGATCACCGAAGTTAAGCAGCATTGGGCGCGGTTAGTACTTAGATGGGGGACCGCTTGGGAACACCGCGTGTCGTTGGTATCTTTTTGCTTTTCTTATAGCCTTATACTGACATTACTTTTTGTATTCTTCCTTCTAGAATACTCTCAGAAAAGGACCTAGTCCAAAACAGAAAGTTTTTCTACTAAATACAACTGTATGATTGGGTTGCGATGACTCGCAACAGAAGCTATTCAAACCACCACTCTTCAATGTAGTCTGCAACTTTATCATAATTGTCGTCACTGGATAGCTAGCTCTATCTACGTAGCATGTTAATCACCAGTCTATTATTAATCAAGTAAGTTGTAATTTTAGTACACAGGCACATAAATATGTACTACACAAATTCATTTTGGTTGCAATTACTACTTTTGCAACTTCAAAGCTAGCAAAAACAAAGCGGCCATTTTAAGGCGAATAATGAACGAGAATTCAGAGACCAGTAGAAATATTAACACCTTATTGTTAGCATTTACATTTGAATGATTAAATCACCTCTAAAGTGAGATAGGTACCTACCTGCCAAGCCAGGTAAACCTGGAAAAATTTGAAGAAAATCATAAGAGACTTCTGCAAGTTTTCCCCAATGTTTTGAAATTAATAATCCCATTAAACCTTTTTCATTTATTTTCAATTTAAGGAAGGCCAGTAACTACTCATTAGAGATACGGAATATTTATTAGGGTTTTTGTCTACCTGGTATCAGATAATTGTATGTGTAGAGTAGAGATGAGCAAGTACAGTAGAATACACTCATTCCTTGTTAGACGACATTTTACGTAAGATATCTTTTTATCCTACCAAAGTGCAATGTGTCAACATTAATTCACTATATTCTAAAGATGCCTGTAAAATTATTCTAATTATTCGAAAATTTGTTGCTTCTTTCTATGTGAGATGTTTTTACATTAGGTACATAGGTTTTAAAAGTTCAAGCGATATGTAATTACGGTAGTTTATTGCTTTGGTACAATTCTGTAGCATGCTGAACTAAACAACTGTCTCTGTCAGTGGAATTAAATATTTCGGGATGAAGGTGGTCACCTATCAATAGTTTGTTTGTTGGCAACGACCATACCATGCTGAAAACACCGGTTCTCGTCCGATCACCGAAGTTAAGCAGCATTGGGCGCGGTTAGTACTTAGATGGGGGACCGCTTGGGAACACCGCGTGTCGTTGGTATCTTTTTGCTTTTCTTATAGCCTTATACTGACATTACTTTTTGTATTCTTCCTTCTAGAAAACTCTCAGAAAAGCACCTAGTCCAAAACAGAAAGTTTTTCTACTAAATACAACTGTATGATTGGGTTGCGATGACTCGCAACAGAAGCTATTCCACCACTCTTCAATGTAGTCTGCAACTTTATCATAATTGTCGTCACTGGATAGCTAGCTCTATCTACGTAGCATGTTAATCACCAGTCTATTATTAATCAAGTAAGTTGTAATTTTAGTACACAGGCACATAAATATGTACTACACAAATTCATTTTGGTTGCAATTACTACTTTTGCAACTTCAAAGCTAGCAAAAACAAAGCGGCCATTTTAAGGCGAATAATGAACGAGAATTCAGAGACCAGTAGAAATATTAACACCTTATTGTTAGCATTTACATTTGAATGATTAAATCACCTCTAAAGTGAGATAGGTACCTACCTGCCAAGCCAGGTAAACCTGGAAAAATTTGAAGAAAATCATAAGAGACTTCTGCAAGTTTTCCCCAATGTTTTGAAATTAATAATCCCATTAAACCTTTTTCATTTATTTTCAATTTAAGGAAGGCCAGTAACTACTCATTAGAGATACGGAATATTTTTGTCTACCTGGTATCAGATAACTGTATGTGTAGAGTAGAGATGAGCAAGTACAGTAGAATACACTCATTCCTTGTTAGACGACATTTTACGTAAGATATCTTTTTATCCTACCAAAGTGCAATGTGTCAACATTAATTCACTATATTCTAAAGATGCCTGTAAAATTATTCTAATTATTCGAAAATTTGTTGCTTCTTTCTATGTGAGATGTTTTTACATTAGGTACATAGGTTTTAAAAGTTCAAGCGACATGTAATTACGGTAGTTTATTGCATTAGTTGATTGCTTTGGTACAATTCTGTAGCATGCTGAACTAAACAGCTGTCTCTGTCAGTGGAATTAAATATTTCGGGATGAAGGTGGTCACCTATCAATAGTTTGTTTGTTGGCAACGACCATACCATGCTGAAAACACCGGTTCTCGTCCGATCACCGAAGTTAAGCAGCATTGGGCGCGGTTAGTACTTAGATGGGGGACCGCTTGGGAACACCGCGTGTCGTTGGTATCTTTTTGCTTTTCTTATAGCCTTATACTGACATTACTTTTTGTATTCTTCCTTCTAGAATACTCTCAGAAAAGGACCTAGTCCAAAACAGAAAGTTTTTCTACTAAATACAACTGTATGATTGGGTTGCGATGACTCGCAACAGAAGCTATTCAAACCACCACTCTTCAATGTAGTCTGCAACTTTATCATAATTGTCGTGGATAGCTAGCTCTATCTACGTAGCATGTTAATCACCAGTCTATTATTAATCAAGTAAGTTGTAATTTTAGTACACAGGCACATAAATATGTACTACACAAATTCATTTTGGTTGCAATTACTACTTTTGCAACTTCAAAGCTAGCAAAAACAAAGCGGCCATTTTAAGGCGAATAATGAACGAGAATTCAGAGACCAGTAGAAATATTAACACCTTATTGTTAGCATTTACATTTGAATGATTAAATCACCTCTAAAGTGAGATAGGTACCTACCTGCCAAGCCAGGTAAACCTGGAAAAATTTGAAGAAAATCATAAGAGACTTCTGCAAGTTTTCCCCAATGTTTTGAAATTAATAATCCCATTAAACCTTTTTCATTTATTTTCAATTTAAGGAAGGCCAGTAACTACTCATTAGAGATACGGAATATTTATTAGGGTTTTTGTCTACCTGGTATCAGACAATTGTATGTGTAGAGTAGAGATGAGCAAGTACAGTAGAATACACTCATTCCTTGTTAGACGACATTTTACGTAAGATATCTTTTTATCCTACCAAAGTGCAATGTGTCAACATTAATTCACTATATTCTAAAGATGCCTGTAAAATTATTCTAATTATTCGAAAATTTGTTGCTTCTTTCTATGTGAGATGTTTTTACATTAGGTACATAGGTTTTAAAAGTTCAAGCGACATGTAATTACGGTAGTTTATTGCATTAGTTGATTGCTTTGTTACAATTCTGTAGCATGCTGAACTAAACAGCTGTCTCTGTCAGTGGAATTAAATATTTCGGGATGAAGGTGGTCACCTATCAATAGTTTGTTTGTTGGCAACGACCATACCATGCTGAAAACACCGGTTCTCGTCCGATCACCGAAGTTAAGCAGCATTGGGCGCGGTTAGTACTTAGATGGGGGACCGCTTGGGAACACCGCGTGTCGTTGGTATCTTTTTGCTTTTCTTATAGCCTTATACTGACATTACTTTTTGTATTCTTCCTTCTAGAATACTCTCAGAAAAGGACCTAGTCCAAAACAGAAAGTTTTTCTACTAAATACAACTGTATGATTGGGTTGCGATGACTCGCAACAGAAGCTATTCAAACCACCACTCTTCAATGTAGTCTGCAACTTTATCATAATTGTCGTGGATAGCTAGCTCTATCTACGTAGCATGTTAATCACCAGTCTATTATTAATCAAGTAAGTTGTAATTTTAGTACACAGGCACATAAATAAGTACTACACAAATTCATTTTGGTTGCAATTACTACTTTTGCAACTTCAAAGCTAGCAAAAACAAAGCGGCCATTTTAAGGCGAATAATGAACGAGAATTCAGAGACCAGTAGAAATATTAACACCTTATTGTTAGCATTTACATTTGAATGATTAAATCACCTCTAAAGTGAGATAGGTACCTACCTGCCAAGCCAGGTAAACCTGGAAAAATTTGAAGAAAATCATAAGAGATTTCTGCAAGTTTTCCCCAATGTTTTGAAATTAATAATCCCATTAAACCTTTTTCATTTATTTTCAATTTAAGGAAGGCCAGTAACTACTCATTAGAGATACGGAATATTTTTGTCTACCTGGTATCAGATAACTGTATGTGTAGAGTAGAGATGAGCAAGTACAGTAGAATACACTCATTCCTTGTTAGACGACATTTTACGTAAGATATCTTTTTATCCTACCAAAGTGCAATGTGTCAACATTAATTCACTATATTCTAAAGATGCCTGTAAAATTATTCTAATTATTCGAAAATTTGTTGCTTCTTTCTATGTGAGATGTTTTTACATTAGGTACATAGGTTTTAAAAGTTCAAGCGACATGTAATTACGGTAGTTTATTGCATTAGTTGATTGCTTTGGTACAATTCTGTAGCATGCTGAACTAAACAGCTGTCTCTGTCAGTGGAATTAAATATTTCGGGATGAAGGTGGTCACCTATCAATAGTTTGTTTGTTGGCAACGACCATACCATGCTGAAAACACCGGTTCTCGTCCGATCACCGAAGTTAAGCAGCATTGGGCGCGGTTAGTACTTAGATGGGGGACCGCTTGGGAACACCGCGTGTCGTTGGTATCTTTTTGCTTTTCTTATAGCCTTATACTGACATTACTTTTTGTATTCTTCCTTCTAGAATACTCTCAGAAAAGGACCTAGTCCAAAACAGAAAGTTTTTCTACTAAATACAACTGTATGATTGGGTTGCGATGACTCGCAACAGAAGCTATTCAAACCACCACTCTTCAATGTAGTCTGCAACTTTATCATAATTGTCGTGGATAGCTAGCTCTATCTACGTAGCATGTTAATCACCAGTCTATTATTAATCAAGTAAGTTGTAATTTTAGTACACAGGCACATAAATATGTACTACACAAATTCATTTTGGTTGCAATTACTACTTTTGCAACTTCAAAGCTAGCAAAAACAAAGCGGCCATTTTAAGGCGAATAATGAACGAGAATTCAGAGACCAGTAGAAATATTAACACCTTATTGTTAGCATTTACATTTGAATGATTAAATCACCTCTAAAGTGAGATAGGTACCTACCTGCCAAGCCAGGTAAACCTGGAAAAATTTGAAGAAAATCATAAGAGACTTCTGCAAGTTTTCCCCAATGTTTTGAAATTAATAATCCCATTAAACCTTTTTCATTTATTTTCAATTTAAGGAAGGCCAGTAACTACTCATTAGAGATACGGAATATTTATTAGGGTTTTTGTCTACCTGGTATCAGACAATTGTATGTGTAGAGTAGAGATGAGCAAGTACAGTAGAATACACTCATTCCTTGTTAGACGACATTTTACGTAAGATATCTTTTTATCCTACCAAAGTGCAATGTGTCAACATTAATTCACTATATTCTAAAGATGCCTGTAAAATTATTCTAATTATTCGAAAATTTGTTGCTTCTTTCTATGTGAGATGTTTTTACATTAGGTACATAGGTTTTAAAAGTTCAAGCGACATGTAATTACGGTAGTTTATTGCATTAGTTGATTGCTTTGTTACAATTCTGTAGCATGCTGAACTAAACAGCTGTCTCTGTCAGTGGAATTAAATATTTCGGGATGAAGGTGGTCACCTATCAATAGTTTGTTTGTTGGCAACGACCATACCATGCTGAAAACACCGGTTCTCGTCCGATCACCGAAGTTAAGCAGCATTGGGCGCGGTTAGTACTTAGATGGGGGACCGCTTGGGAACACCGCGTGTCGTTGGTATCTTTTTGCTTTTCTTATAGCCTTATACTGACATTACTTTTTGTATTCTTCCTTCTAGAATACTCTCAGAAAAGGACCTAGTCCAAAACAGAAAGTTTTTCTACTAAATACAACTGTATGATTGGGTTGCGATGACTCGCAACAGAAGCTATTCAAACCACCACTCTTCAATGTAGTCTGCAACTTTATCATAATTGTCGTGGATAGCTAGCTCTATCTACGTAGCATGTTAATCACCAGTCTATTATTAATCAAGTAAGTTGTAATTTTAGTACACAGGCACATAAATAAGTACTACACAAATTCATTTTGGTTGCAATTACTACTTTTGCAACTTCAAAGCTAGCAAAAACAAAGCGGCCATTTTAAGGCGAATAATGAACGAGAATTCAGAGACCAGTAGAAATATTAACACCTTATTGTTAGCATTTACATTTGAATGATTAAATCACCTCTAAAGTGAGATAGGTACCTACCTGCCAAGCCAGGTAAACCTGGAAAAATTTGAAGAAAATCATAAGAGATTTCTGCAAGTTTTCCCCAATGTTTTGAAATTAATAATCCCATTAAACCTTTTTCATTTATTTTCAATTTAAGGAAGGCCAGTAACTACTCATTAGAGATACGGAATATTTTTGTCTACCTGGTATCAGATAACTGTATGTGTAGAGTAGAGATGAGCAAGTACAGTAGAATACACTCATTCCTTGTTAGACGACATTTTACGTAAGATATCTTTTTATCCTACCAAAGTGCAATGTGTCAACATTAATTCACTATATTCTAAAGATGCCTGTAAAATTATTCTAATTATTCGAAAATTTGTTGCTTCTTTCTATGTGAGATGTTTTTACATTAGGTACATAGGTTTTAAAAGTTCAAGCGACATGTAATTACGGTAGTTTATTGCATTAGTTGATTGCTTTGGTACAATTCTGTAGCATGCTGAACTAAACAGCTGTCTCTGTCAGTGGAATTAAATATTTCGGGATGAAGGTGGTCACCTATCAATAGTTTGTTTGTTGGCAACGACCATACCATGCTGAAAACACCGGTTCTCGTCCGATCACCGAAGTTAAGCAGCATTGGGCGCGGTTAGTACTTAGATGGGGGACCGCTTGGGAACACCGCGTGTCGTTGGTATCTTTTTGCTTTTCTTATAGCCTTATACTGACATTACTTTTTGTATTCTTCCTTCTAGAATACTCTCAGAAAAGGACCTAGTCCAAAACAGAAAGTTTTTCTACTAAATACAACTGTATGATTGGGTTGCGATGACTCGCAACAGAAGCTATTCAAACCACCACTCTTCAATGTAGTCTGCAACTTTATCATAATTGTCGTCACTGGATAGCTAGCTCTATCTACGTAGCATGTTAATCACCAGTCTATTATTAATCAAGTAAGTTGTAATTTTAGTACACAGGCACATAAATATGTACTACACAAATTCATTTTGGTTGCAATTACTACTTTTGCAACTTCAAAGCTAGCAAAAACAAAGCGGCCATTTTAAGGCGAATAATGAACGAGAATTCAGAGACCAGTAGAAATATTAACACCTTATTGTTAGCATTTACATTTGAATGATTAAATCACCTCTAAAGTGAGATAGGTACCTACCTGCCAAGCCAGGTAAACCTGGAAAAATTTGAAGAAAATCATAAGAGACTTCTGCAAGTTTTCCCCAATGTTTTGAAATTAATAATCCCATTAAACCTTTTTCATTTATTTTCAATTTAAGGAAGGCCAGTAACTACTCATTAGAGATACGGAATATTTATTAGGGTTTTTGTCTACCTGGTATCAGACAATTGTATGTGTAGAGTAGAGATGAGCAAGTACAGTAGAATACACTCATTCCTTGTTAGACGACATTTTACGTAAGATATCTTTTTATCCTACCAAAGTGCAATGTGTCAACATTAATTCACTATATTCTAAAGATGCCTGTAAAATTATTCTAATTATTCGAAAATTTGTTGCTTCTTTCTATGTGAGATGTTTTTACATTAGGTACATAGGTTTTAAAAGTTCAAGCGACATGTAATTACGGTAGTTTATTGCATTAGTTGATTGCTTTGGTACAATTCTGTAGCATGCTGAACTAAACAACTGTCTCTGTCAGTGGAATTAAATATTTCGGGATGAAGGTGGTCACCTATCAATAGTTTGTTTGTTGGCAACGACCATACCATGCTGAAAACACCGGTTCTCGTCCGATCACCGAAGTTAAGCAGCATTGGGCGCGGTTAGTACTTAGATGGGGGACCGCTTGGGAACACCGCGTGTCGTTGGTATCTTTTTGCTTTTCTTATAGCCTTAACTGACATTACTTTTTGTATTCTTCCTTCTAGAATACTCTCAGAAAAGGACCTAGTCCAAAACAGAAAGTTTTTCTACTAAATACAACTGTATGATTGGGTTGCGATGACTCGCAACAGAAGCTATTCAAACCACCACTCTTCAATGTAGTCTGCAACTTTATCATAATTGTCGTGGATAGCTAGCTCTATCTACGTAGCATGTTAATCACCAGTCTATTATTAATCAAGTAAGTTGTAATTTTAGTACACAGGCACATAAATAAGTACTACACAAATTCATTTTGGTTGCAATTACTACTTTTGCAACTTCAAAGCTAGCAAAAACAAAGCGGCCATTTTAAGGCGAATAATGAACGAGAATTCAGAGACCAGTAGAAATATTAACACCTTATTGTTAGCATTTACATTTGAATGATTAAATCACCTCTAAAGTGAGATAGGTACCTACCTGCCAAGCCAGGTAAACCTGGAAAAATTTGAAGAAAATCATAAGAGACTTCTGCAAGTTTTCCCCAATGTTTTGAAATTAATAATCCCATTAAACCTTTTTCATTTATTTTCAATTTAAGGAAGGCCAGTAACTACTCATTAGAGATACGGAATATTTTTGTCTACCTGGTATCAGATAACTGCATGTGTAGAGTAGAGATGAGCAAGTACAGTAGAATACACTCATTCCTTGTTAGACGACATTTTACGTAAGATATCTTTTTATCCTACCAAAGTGCAATGTGTCAACATTAATTCACTATATTCTAAAGATGCCTGTAAAATTATTCTAATTATTCGAAAATTTGTTGCTTCTTTCTATGTGAGATGTTTTTACATTAGGTACATAGGTTTTAAAAGTTCAAGCGATATGTAATTACGGTAGTTTATTGCTTTGGTACAATTCTGTAGCATGCTGAACTAAACAACTGTCTCTGTCAGTGGAATTAAATATTTCGGGATGAAGGTGGTCACCTATCAATAGTTTGTTTGTTGGCAACGACCATACCATGCTGAAAACACCGGTTCTCGTCCGATCACCGAAGTTAAGCAGCATTGGGCGCGGTTAGTACTTAGATGGGGGACCGCTTGGGAACACCGCGTGTCGTTGGTATCTTTTTGCTTTTCTTATAGCCTTATACTGACATTACTTTTTGTATTCTTCCTTCTAGAAAACTCTCAGAAAAGCACCTAGTCCAAAACAGAAAGTTTTTCTACTAAATACAACTGTATGATTGGGTTGCGATGACTCGCAACAGAAGCTATTCCACCACTCTTCAATGTAGTCTGCAACTTTATCATAATTGTCGTCACTGGATAGCTAGCTCTATCTACGTAGCATGTTAATCACCAGTCTATTATTAATCAAGTAAGTTGTAATTTTAGTACACAGGCACATAAATATGTACTACACAAATTCATTTTGGTTGCAATTACTACTTTTGCAACTTCAAAGCTAGCAAAAACAAAGCGGCCATTTTAAGGCGAATAATGAACGAGAATTCAGAGACCAGTAGAAATATTAACACCTTATTGTTAGCATTTACATTTGAATGATTAAATCACCTCTAAAGTGAGATAGGTACCTACCTGCCAAGCCAGGTAAACCTGGAAAAATTTGAAGAAAATCATAAGAGACTTCTGCAAGTTTTCCCCAATGTTTTGAAATTAATAATCCCATTAAACCTTTTTCATTTATTTTCAATTTAAGGAAGGCCAGTAACTACTCATTAGAGATACGGAATATTTTTGTCTACCTGGTATCAGATAACTGTATGTGTAGAGTAGAGATGAGCAAGTACAGTAGAATACACTCATTCCTTGTTAGACGACATTTTACGTAAGATATCTTTTTATCCTACCAAAGTGCAATGTGTCAACATTAATTCACTATATTCTAAAGATGCCTGTAAAATTATTCTAATTATTCGAAAATTTGTTGCTTCTTTCTATGTGAGATGTTTTTACATTAGGTACATAGGTTTTAAAAGTTCAAGCGACATGTAATTACGGTAGTTTATTGCATTAGTTGATTGCTTTGGTACAATTCTGTAGCATGCTGAACTAAACAGCTGTCTCTGTCAGTGGAATTAAATATTTCGGGATGAAGGTGGTCACCTATCAATAGTTTGTTTGTTGGCAACGACCATACCATGCTGAAAACACCGGTTCTCGTCCGATCACCGAAGTTAAGCAGCATTGGGCGCGGTTAGTACTTAGATGGGGGACCGCTTGGGAACACCGCGTGTCGTTGGTATCTTTTTGCTTTTCTTATAGCCTTATACTGACATTACTTTTTGTATTCTTCCTTCTAGAATACTCTCAGAAAAGGACCTAGTCCAAAACAGAAAGTTTTTCTACTAAATACAACTGTATGATTGGGTTGCGATGACTCGCAACAGAAGCTATTCAAACCACCACTCTTCAATGTAGTCTGCAACTTTATCATAATTGTCGTGGATAGCTAGCTCTATCTACGTAGCATGTTAATCACCAGTCTATTATTAATCAAGTAAGTTGTAATTTTAGTACACAGGCACATAAATAAGTACTACACAAATTCATTTTGGTTGCAATTACTACTTTTGCAACTTCAAAGCTAGCAAAAACAAAGCGGCCATTTTAAGGCGAATAATGAACGAGAATTCAGAGACCAGTAGAAATATTAACACCTTATTGTTAGCATTTACATTTGAATGATTAAATCACCTCTAAAGTGAGATAGGTACCTACCTGCCAAGCCAGGTAAACCTGGAAAAATTTGAAGAAAATCATAAGAGATTTCTGCAAGTTTTCCCCAATGTTTTGAAATTAATAATCCCATTAAACCTTTTTCATTTATTTTCAATTTAAGGAAGGCCAGTAACTACTCATTAGAGATACGGAATATTTTTGTCTACCTGGTATCAGATAACTGTATGTGTAGAGTAGAGATGAGCAAGTACAGTAGAATACACTCATTCCTTGTTAGACGACATTTTACGTAAGATATCTTTTTATCCTACCAAAGTGCAATGTGTCAACATTAATTCACTATATTCTAAAGATGCCTGTAAAATTATTCTAATTATTCGAAAATTTGTTGCTTCTTTCTATGTGAGATGTTTTTACATTAGGTACATAGGTTTTAAAAGTTCAAGCGACATGTAATTACGGTAGTTTATTGCATTAGTTGATTGCTTTGGTACAATTCTGTAGCATGCTGAACTAAACAGCTGTCTCTGTCAGTGGAATTAAATATTTCGGGATGAAGGTGGTCACCTATCAATAGTTTGTTTGTTGGCAACGACCATACCATGCTGAAAACACCGGTTCTCGTCCGATCACCGAAGTTAAGCAGCATTGGGCGCGGTTAGTACTTAGATGGGGGACCGCTTGGGAACACCGCGTGTCGTTGGTATCTTTTTGCTTTTCTTATAGCCTTATACTGACATTACTTTTTGTATTCTTCCTTCTAGAATACTCTCAGAAAAGGACCTAGTCCAAAACAGAAAGTTTTTCTACTAAATACAACTGTATGATTGGGTTGCGATGACTCGCAACAGAAGCTATTCAAACCACCACTCTTCAATGTAGTCTGCAACTTTATCATAATTGTCGTCACTGGATAGCTAGCTCTATCTACGTAGCATGTTAATCACCAGTCTATTATTAATCAAGTAAGTTGTAATTTTAGTACACAGGCACATAAATATGTACTACACAAATTCATTTTGGTTGCAATTACTACTTTTGCAACTTCAAAGCTAGCAAAAACAAAGCGGCCATTTTAAGGCGAATAATGAACGAGAATTCAGAGACCAGTAGAAATATTAACACCTTATTGTTAGCATTTACATTTGAATGATTAAATCACCTCTAAAGTGAGATAGGTACCTACCTGCCAAGCCAGGTAAACCTGGAAAAATTTGAAGAAAATCATAAGAGACTTCTGCAAGTTTTCCCCAATGTTTTGAAATTAATAATCCCATTAAACCTTTTTCATTTATTTTCAATTTAAGGAAGGCCAGTAACTACTCATTAGAGATACGGAATATTTTTGTCTACCTGGTATCAGATAACTGTATGTGTAGAGTAGAGATGAGCAAGTACAGTAGAATACACTCATTCCTTGTTAGACGACATTTTACGTAAGATATCTTTTTATCCTACCAAAGTGCAATGTGTCAACATTAATTCACTATATTCTAAAGATGCCTGTAAAATTATTCTAATTATTCGAAAATTTGTTGCTTCTTTCTATGTGAGATGTTTTTACATTAGGTACATAGGTTTTAAAAGTTCAAGCGATATGTAATTACGGTAGTTTATTGCTTTGGTACAATTCTGTAGCATGCTGAACTAAACAACTGTCTCTGTCAGTGGAATTAAATATTTCGGGATGAAGGTGGTCACCTATCAATAGTTTGTTTGTTGGCAACGACCATACCATGCTGAAAACACCGGTTCTCGTCCGATCACCGAAGTTAAGCAGCATTGGGCGCGGTTAGTACTTAGATGGGGGACCGCTTGGGAACACCGCGTGTCGTTGGTATCTTTTTGCTTTTCTTATAGCCTTATACTGACATTACTTTTTGTATTCTTCCTTCTAGAATACTCTCAGAAAAGGACCTAGTCCAAAACAGAAAGTTTTTCTACTAAATACAACTGTATGATTGGGTTGCGATGACTCGCAACAGAAGCTATTCAAACCACCACTCTTCAATGTAGTCTGCAACTTTATCATAATTGTCGTGGATAGCTAGCTCTATCTACGTAGCATGTTAATCACCAGTCTATTATTAATCAAGTAAGTTGTAATTTTAGTACACAGGCACATAAATAAGTACTACACAAATTCATTTTGGTTGCAATTACTACTTTTGCAACTTCAAAGCTAGCAAAAACAAAGCGGCCATTTTAAGGCGAATAATGAACGAGAATTCAGAGACCAGTAGAAATATTAACACCTTATTGTTAGCATTTACATTTGAATGATTAAATCACCTCTAAAGTGAGATAGGTACCTACCTGCCAAGCCAGGTAAACCTGGAAAAATTTGAAGAAAATCATAAGAGACTTCTGCAAGTTTTCCCCAATGTTTTGAAATTAATAATCCCATTAAACCTTTTTCATTTATTTTCAATTTAAGGAAGGCCAGTAACTACTCATTAGAGATACGGAATATTTTTGTCTACCTGGTATCAGATAACTGTATGTGTAGAGTAGAGATGAGCAAGTACAGTAGAATACACTCATTCCTTGTTAGACGACATTTTACGTAAGATATCTTTTTATCCTACCAAAGTGCAATGTGTCAACATTAATTCACTATATTCTAAAGATGCCTGTAAAATTATTCTAATTATTCGAAAATTTGTTGCTTCTTTCTATGTGAGATGTTTTTACATTAGGTACATAGGTTTTAAAAGTTCAAGCGATATGTAATTACGGTAGTTTATTGCTTTGGTACAATTCTGTAGCATGCTGAACTAAACAACTGTCTCTGTCAGTGGAATTAAATATTTCGGGATGAAGGTGGTCACCTATCAATAGTTTGTTTGTTGGCAACGACCATACCATGCTGAAAACACCGGTTCTCGTCCGATCACCGAAGTTAAGCAGCATTGGGCGCGGTTAGTACTTAGATGGGGGACCGCTTGGGAACACCGCGTGTCGTTGGTATCTTTTTGCTTTTCTTATAGCCTTATACTGACATTACTTTTTGTATTCTTCCTTCTAGAATACTCTCAGAAAAGGACCTAGTCCAAAACAGAAAGTTTTTCTACTAAATACAACTGTATGATTGGGTTGCGATGACTCGCAACAGAAGCTATTCAAACCACCACTCTTCAATGTAGTCTGCAACTTTATCATAATTGTCGTCACTGGATAGCTAGCTCTATCTACGTAGCATGTTAATCACCAGTCTATTATTAATCAAGTAAGTTGTAATTTTAGTACACAGGCACATAAATAAGTACTACACAAATTCATTTTGGTTGCAATTACTACTTTTGCAACTTCAAAGCTAGCAAAAACAAAGCGGCCATTTTAAGGCGAATAATGAACGAGAATTCAGAGACCAGTAGAAATATTAACACCTTATTGTTAGCATTTACATTTGAATGATTAAATCACCTCTAAAGTGAGATAGGTACCTACCTGCCAAGCCAGGTAAACCTGGAAAAATTTGAAGAAAATCATAAGAGACTTCTGCAAGTTTTCCCCAATGTTTTGAAATTAATAATCCCATTAAACCTTTTTCATTTATTTTCAATTTAAGGAAGGCCAGTAACTACTCATTAGAGATACGGAATATTTTTGTCTACCTGGTATCAGATAACTGTATGTGTAGAGTAGAGATGAGCAAGTACAGTAGAATACACTCATTCCTTGTTAGACGACATTTTACGTAAGATATCTTTTTATCCTACCAAAGTGCAATGTGTCAACATTAATTCACTATATTCTAAAGATGCCTGTAAAATTATTCTAATTATTCGAAAATTTGTTGCTTCTTTCTATGTGAGATGTTTTTACATTAGGTACATAGGTTTTAAAAGTTCAAGCGATATGTAATTACGGTAGTTTATTGCTTTGGTACAATTCTGTAGCATGCTGAACTAAACAACTGTCTCTGTCAGTGGAATTAAATATTTCGGGATGAAGGTGGTCACCTATCAATAGTTTGTTTGTTGGCAACGACCATACCATGCTGAAAACACCGGTTCTCGTCCGATCACCGAAGTTAAGCAGCATTGGGCGCGGTTAGTACTTAGATGGGGGACCGCTTGGGAACACCGCGTGTCGTTGGTATCTTTTTGCTTTTCTTATAGCCTTATACTGATATTACTTTTTGTATTCTTCCTTCTAGAAAACTCTCAGAAAAGCACCTAGTCCAAAACAGAAAGTTTTTCTACTAAATACAACTGTATGATTGGGTTGCGATGACTCGCAACAGAAGCTATTCCACCACTCTTCAATGTAGTCTGCAACTTTATCATAATTGTCGTCACTGGATAGCTAGCTCTATCTACGTAGCATGTTAATCACCAGTCTATTATTAATCAAGTAAGTTGTAATTTTAGTACACAGGCACATAAATATGTACTACACAAATTCATTTTGGTTGCAATTACTACTTTTGCAACTTCAAAGCTAGCAAAAACAAAGCGGCCATTTTAAGGCGAATAATGAACGAGAATTCAGAGACCAGTAGAAATATTAACACCTTATTGTTAGCATTTACATTTGAATGATTAAATCACCTCTAAAGTGAGATAGGTACCTACCTGCCAAGCCAGGTAAACCTGGAAAAATTTGAAGAAAATCATAAGAGACTTCTGCAAGTTTTCCCCAATGTTTTGAAATTAATAATCCCATTAAACCTTTTTCATTTATTTTCAATTTAAGGAAGGCCAGTAACTACTCATTAGAGATACGGAATATTTTTGTCTACCTGGTATCAGATAACTGTATGTGTAGAGTAGAGATGAGCAAGTACAGTAGAATACACTCATTCCTTGTTAGACGACATTTTACGTAAGATATCTTTTTATCCTACCAAAGTGCAATGTGTCAACATTAATTCACTATATTCTAAAGATGCCTGTAAAATTATTCTAATTATTCGAAAATTTGTTGCTTCTTTCTATGTGAGATGTTTTTACATTAGGTACATAGGTTTTAAAAGTTCAAGCGACATGTAATTACGGTAGTTTATTGCATTAGTTGATTGCTTTGGTACAATTCTGTAGCATGCTGAACTAAACAACTGTCTCTGTCAGTGGAATTAAATATTTCGGGATGAAGGTGGTCACCTATCAATAGTTTGTTTGTTGGCAACGACCATACCATGCTGAAAACACCGGTTCTCGTCCGATCACCGAAGTTAAGCAGCATTGGGCGCGGTTAGTACTTAGATGGGGGACCGCTTGGGAACACCGCGTGTCGTTGGTATCTTTTTGCTTTTCTTATAGCCTTATACTGACATTATTTTTTGTATTCTTCCTTCTAGAATACTCTCAGAAAAGGACCTAGTCCAAAACAGAAAGTTTTTCTACTAAATACAACTGTATGATTGGGTTGCGATGACTCGCAACAGAAGCTATTCCACCACTCTTCAATGTAGTCTGCAACTTTATCATAATTGTCGTCACTGGATAGCTAGCTCTATCTACGTAGCATGTTAATCACCAGTCTATTATTAATCAAGTAAGTTGTAATTTTAGTACACAGGCACATAAATATGTACTACACAAATTCATTTTGGTTGCAATTACTACTTTTGCAACTTCAAAGCTAGCAAAAACAAAGCGGCCATTTTAAGGCGAATAATGAACGAGAATTCAGAGACCAGTAGAAATATTAACACCTTATTGTTAGCATTTACATTTGAATGATTAAATCACCTCTAAAGTGAGATAGGTACCTACCTGCCAAGCCAGGTAAACCTGGAAAAATTTGAAGAAAATCATAAGAGACTTCTGCAAGTTTTCCCCAATGTTTTGAAATTAATAATCCCATTAAACCTTTTTCATTTATTTTCAATTTAAGGAAGGCCAGTAACTACTCATTAGAGATACGGAATATTTTTGTCTACCTGGTATCAGATAACTGTATGTGTAGAGTAGAGATGAGCAAGTACAGTAGAATACACTCATTCCTTGTTAGACGACATTTTACGTAAGATATCTTTTTATCCTACCAAAGTGCAATGTGTCAACATTAATTCACTATATTCTAAAGATGCCTGTAAAATTATTCTAATTATTCGAAAATTTGTTGCTTCTTTCTATGGAGATGTTTTTACATTCGGTACATAGGTTTTAAAAGTTCAAGCGACATGTAATTACGGTAGTTTATTGCATTAGTTGATTGCTTTGGTACAATTCTGTAGCATGCTGAACTAAACAGCTGTCTCTGTCAGTGGAATTAAATATTTCGGGATGAAGGTGGTCACCTATCAATAGTTTGTTTGTTGGCAACGACCATACCATGCTGAAAACACCGGTTCTCGTCCGATCACCGAAGTTAAGCAGCATTGGGCGCGGTTAGTACTTAGATGGGGGACCGCTTGGGAACACCGCGTGTCGTTGGTATCTTTTTGCTTTTCTTATAGCCTTATACTGACATTACTTTTTGTATTCTTCCTTCTAGAAAACTCTCAGAAAAGCACCTAGTCCAAAACAGAAAGTTTTTCTACTAAATACAACTGTATGATTGGGTTGCGATGACTCGCAACAGAAGCTATTCCACCACTCTTCAATGTAGTCTGCAACTTTATCATAATTGTCGTCACTGGATAGCTAGCTCTATCTACGTAGCATGTTAATCACCAGTCTATTATTAATCAAGTAAGTTGTAATTTTAGTACACAGGCACATAAATATGTACTACACAAATTCATTTTGGTTGCAATTACTACTTTTGCAACTTCAAAGCTAGCAAAAACAAAGCGGCCATTTTAAGGCGAATAATGAACGAGAATTCAGAGACCAGTAGAAATATTAACACCTTATTGTTAGCATTTACATTTGAATGATTAAATCACCTCTAAAGTGAGATAGGTACCTACCTGCCAAGCCAGGTAAACCTGGAAAAATTTGAAGAAAATCATAAGAGACTTCTGCAAGTTTTCCCCAATGTTTTGAAATTAATAATCCCATTAAACCTTTTTCATTTATTTTCAATTTAAGGAAGGCCAGTAACTACTCATTAGAGATACGGAATATTTTTGTCTACCTGGTATCAGATAACTGTATGTGTAGAGTAGAGATGAGCAAGTACAGTAGAATACACTCATTCCTTGTTAGACGACATTTTACGTAAGATATCTTTTTATCCTACCAAAGTGCAATGTGTCAACATTAATTCACTATATTCTAAAGATGCCTGTAAAATTATTCTAATTATTCGAAAATTTGTTGCTTCTTTCTATGTGAGATGTTTTTACATTAGGTACATAGGTTTTAAAAGTTCAAGCGACATGTAATTACGGTAGTTTATTGCATTAGTTGATTGCTTTGGTACAATTCTGTAGCATGCTGAACTAAACAGCTGTCTCTGTCAGTGGAATTAAATATTTCGGGATGAAGGTGGTCACCTATCAATAGTTTGTTTGTTGGCAACGACCATACCATGCTGAAAACACCGGTTCTCGTCCGATCACCGAAGTTAAGCAGCATTGGGCGCGGTTAGTACTTAGATGGGGGACCGCTTGGGAACACCGCGTGTCGTTGGTATCTTTTTGCTTTTCTTATAGCCTTATACTGACATTACTTTTTGTATTCTTCCTTCTAGAATACTCTCAGAAAAGGACCTAGTCCAAAACAGAAAGTTTTTCTACTAAATACAACTGTATGATTGGGTTGCGATGACTCGCAACAGAAGCTATTCAAACCACCACTCTTCAATGTAGTCTGCAACTTTATCATAATTGTCGTGGATAGCTAGCTCTATCTACGTAGCATGTTAATCACCAGTCTATTATTAATCAAGTAAGTTGTAATTTTAGTACACAGGCACATAAATATGTACTACACAAATTCATTTTGGTTGCAATTACTACTTTTGCAACTTCAAAGCTAGCAAAAACAAAGCGGCCATTTTAAGGCGAATAATGAACGAGAATTCAGAGACCAGTAGAAATATTAACACCTTATTGTTAGCATTTACATTTGAATGATTAAATCACCTCTAAAGTGAGATAGGTACCTACCTGCCAAGCCAGGTAAACCTGGAAAAATTTGAAGAAAATCATAAGAGACTTCTGCAAGTTTTCCCCAATGTTTTGAAATTAATAATCCCATTAAACCTTTTTCATTTATTTTCAATTTAAGGAAGGCCAGTAACTACTCATTAGAGATACGGAATATTTATTAGGGTTTTTGTCTACCTGGTATCAGACAATTGTATGTGTAGAGTAGAGATGAGCAAGTACAGTAGAATACACTCATTCCTTGTTAGACGACATTTTACGTAAGATATCTTTTTATCCTACCAAAGTGCAATGTGTCAACATTAATTCACTATATTCTAAAGATGCCTGTAAAATTATTCTAATTATTCGAAAATTTGTTGCTTCTTTCTATGTGAGATGTTTTTACATTAGGTACATAGGTTTTAAAAGTTCAAGCGACATGTAATTACGGTAGTTTATTGCATTAGTTGATTGCTTTGGTACAATTCTGTAGCATGCTGAACTAAACAGCTGTCTCTGTCAGTGGAATTAAATATTTCGGGATGAAGGTGGTCACCTATCAATAGTTTGTTTGTTGGCAACGACCATACCATGCTGAAAACACCGGTTCTCGTCCGATCACCGAAGTTAAGCAGCATTGGGCGCGGTTAGTACTTAGATGGACCGCTTGGGAACACCGCGTGTCGTTGGTATCTTTTTGCTTTTCTTATAGCCTTATACTGACATTACTTTTTGTATTCTTCCTTCTAGAATACTCTCAGAAAAGGACCTAGTCCAAAACAGAAAGTTTTTCTACTAAATACAACTGTATGATTGGGTTGCGATGACTCGCAACAGAAGCTATTCAAACCACCACTCTTCAATGTAGTCTGCAACTTTATCATAATTGTCGTGGATAGCTAGCTCTATCTACGTAGCATGTTAATCACCAGTCTATTATTAATCAAGTAAGTTGTAATTTTAGTACACAGGCACATAAATAAGTACTACACAAATTCATTTTGGTTGCAATTACTACTTTTGCAACTTCAAAGCTAGCAAAAACAAAGCGGCCATTTTAAGGCGAATAATGAACGAGAATTCAGAGACCAGTAGAAATATTAACACCTTATTGTTAGCATTTACATTTGAATGATTAAATCACCTCTAAAGTGAGATAGGTACCTACCTGCCAAGCCAGGTAAACCTGGAAAAATTTGAAGAAAATCATAAGAGACTTCTGCAAGTTTTCCCCAATGTTTTGAAATTAATAATCCCATTAAACCTTTTTCATTTATTTTCAATTTAAGGAAGGCCAGTAACTACTCATTAGAGATACGGAATATTTTTGTCTACCTGGTATCAGATAACTGTATGTGTAGAGTAGAGATGAGCAAGTACAGTAGAATACACTCATTCCTTGTTAGACGACATTTTACGTAAGATATCTTTTTATCCTACCAAAGTGCAATGTGTCAACATTAATTCACTATATTCTAAAGATGCCTGTAAAATTATTCTAATTATTCGAAAATTTGTTGCTTCTTTCTATGTGAGATGTTTTTACATTAGGTACATAGGTTTTAAAAGTTCAAGCGACATGTAATTACGGTAGTTTATTGCATTAGTTGATTGCTTTGGTACAATTCTGTAGCATGCTGAACTAAACAGCTGTCTCTGTCAGTGGAATTAAATATTTCGGGATGAAGGTGGTCACCTATCAATAGTTTGTTTGTTGGCAACGACCATACCATGCTGAAAACACCGGTTCTCGTCCGATCACCGAAGTTAAGCAGCATTGGGCGCGGTTAGTACTTAGATGGGGGACCGCTTGGGAACACCGCGTGTCGTTGGTATCTTTTTGCTTTTCTTATAGCCTTATACTGACATTACTTTTTGTATTCTTCCTTCTAGAATACTCTCAGAAAAGGACCTAGTCCAAAACAGAAAGTTTTTCTACTAAATACAACTGTATGATTGGGTTGCGATGACTCGCAACAGAAGCTATTCAAACCACCACTCTTCAATGTAGTCTGCAACTTTATCATAATTGTCGTGGATAGCTAGCTCTATCTACGTAGCATGTTAATCACCAGTCTATTATTAATCAAGTAAGTTGTAATTTTAGTACACAGGCACATAAATATGTACTACACAAATTCATTTTGGTTGCAATTACTACTTTTGCAACTTCAAAGCTAGCAAAAACAAAGCGGCCATTTTAAGGCGAATAATGAACGAGAATTCAGAGACCAGTAGAAATATTAACACCTTATTGTTAGCATTTACATTTGAATGATTAAATCACCTCTAAAGTGAGATAGGTACCTACCTGCCAAGCCAGGTAAACCTGGAAAAATTTGAAGAAAATCATAAGAGACTTCTGCAAGTTTTCCCCAATGTTTTGAAATTAATAATCCCATTAAACCTTTTTCATTTATTTTCAATTTAAGGAAGGCCAGTAACTACTCATTAGAGATACGGAATATTTATTAGGGTTTTTGTCTACCTGGTATCAGACAATTGTATGTGTAGAGTAGAGATGAGCAAGTACAGTAGAATACACTCATTCCTTGTTAGACGACATTTTACGTAAGATATCTTTTTATCCTACCAAAGTGCAATGTGTCAACATTAATTCACTATATTCTAAAGATGCCTGTAAAATTATTCTAATTATTCGAAAATTTGTTGCTTCTTTCTATGTGAGATGTTTTTACATTAGGTACATAGGTTTTAAAAGTTCAAGCGACATGTAATTACGGTAGTTTATTGCATTAGTTGATTGCTTTGGTACAATTCTGTAGCATGCTGAACTAAACAGCTGTCTCTGTCAGTGGAATTAAATATTTCGGGATGAAGGTGGTCACCTATCAATAGTTTGTTTGTTGGCAACGACCATACCATGCTGAAAACACCGGTTCTCGTCCGATCACCGAAGTTAAGCAGCATTGGGCGCGGTTAGTACTTAGATGGACCGCTTGGGAACACCGCGTGTCGTTGGTATCTTTTTGCTTTTCTTATAGCCTTATACTGACATTACTTTTTGTATTCTTCCTTCTAGAATACTCTCAGAAAAGGACCTAGTCCAAAACAGAAAGTTTTTCTACTAAATACAACTGTATGATTGGGTTGCGATGACTCGCAACAGAAGCTATTCAAACCACCACTCTTCAATGTAGTCTGCAACTTTATCATAATTGTCGTGGATAGCTAGCTCTATCTACGTAGCATGTTAATCACCAGTCTATTATTAATCAAGTAAGTTGTAATTTTAGTACACAGGCACATAAATAAGTACTACACAAATTCATTTTAGTTGCAATTACTACTTTTGCAACTTCAAAGCTAGCAAAAACAAAGCGGCCATTTTAAGGCGAATAATGAACGAGAATTCAGAGACCAGTAGAAATATTAACACCTTATTGTTAGCATTTACATTTGAATGATTAAATCACCTCTAAAGTGAGATAGGTACCTACCTGCCAAGCCAGGTAAACCTGGAAAAATTTGAAGAAAATCATAAGAGACTTCTGCAAGTTTTCCCCAATGTTTTGAAATTAATAATCCCATTAAACCTTTTTCATTTATTTTCAATTTAAGGAAGGCCAGTAACTACTCATTAGAGATACGGAATATTTTTGTCTACCTGGTATCAGATAACTGTATGTGTAGAGTAGAGATGAGCAAGTACAGTAGAATACACTCATTCCTTGTTAGACGACATTTTACGTAAGATATCTTTTTATCCTACCAAAGTGCAATGTGTCAACATTAATTCACTATATTCTAAAGATGCCTGTAAAATTATTCTAATTATTCGAAAATTTGTTGCTTCTTTCTATGTGAGATGTTTTTACATTAGGTACATAGGTTTTAAAAGTTCAAGCGACATGTAATTACGGTAGTTTATTGCATTAGTTGATTGCTTTGGTACAATTCTGTAGCATGCTGAACTAAACAGCTGTCTCTGTCAGTGGAATTAAATATTTCGGGATGAAGGTGGTCACCTATCAATAGTTTGTTTGTTGGCAACGACCATACCATGCTGAAAACACCGGTTCTCGTCCGATCACCGAAGTTAAGCAGCATTGGGCGCGGTTAGTACTTAGATGGGGGACCGCTTGGGAACACCGCGTGTCGTTGGTATCTTTTTGCTTTTCTTATAGCCTTATACTGACATTACTTTTTGTATTCTTCCTTCTAGAATACTCTCAGAAAAGGACCTAGTCCAAAACAGAAAGTTTTTCTACTAAATACAACTGTATGATTGGGTTGCGATGACTCGCAACAGAAGCTATTCAAACCACCACTCTTCAATGTAGTCTGCAACTTTATCATAATTGTCGTGGATAGCTAGCTCTATCTACGTAGCATGTTAATCACCAGTCTATTATTAATCAAGTAAGTTGTAATTTTAGTACACAGGCACATAAATATGTACTACACAAATTCATTTTGGTTGCAATTACTACTTTTGCAACTTCAAAGCTAGCAAAAACAAAGCGGCCATTTTAAGGCGAATAATGAACGAGAATTCAGAGACCAGTAGAAATATTAACACCTTATTGTTAGCATTTACATTTGAATGATTAAATCACCTCTAAAGTGAGATAGGTACCTACCTGCCAAGCCAGGTAAACCTGGAAAAATTTGAAGAAAATCATAAGAGACTTCTGCAAGTTTTCCCCAATGTTTTGAAATTAATAATCCCATTAAACCTTTTTCATTTATTTTCAATTTAAGGAAGGCCAGTAACTACTCATTAGAGATACGGAATATTTATTAGGGTTTTTGTCTACCTGGTATCAGACAATTGTATGTGTAGAGTAGAGATGAGCAAGTACAGTAGAATACACTCATTCCTTGTTAGACGACATTTTACGTAAGATATCTTTTTATCCTACCAAAGTGCAATGTGTCAACATTAATTCACTATATTCTAAAGATGCCTGTAAAATTATTCTAATTATTCGAAAATTTGTTGCTTCTTTCTATGTGAGATGTTTTTACATTAGGTACATAGGTTTTAAAAGTTCAAGTGACATGTAATTACGGTAGTTTATTGCATTAGTTGATTGCTTTGGTACAATTCTGTAGCATGCTGAACTAAACAACTGTCTCTGTCAGTGGAATTAAATATTTCGGGATGAAGGTGGTCACCTATCAATAGTTTGTTTGTTGGCAACGACCATACCATGCTGAAAACACCGGTTCTCGTCGGTCTTATTTCAGCTGTGGTAGCGATCAGAAGTGTCTTATAAAAGTAGTATTCTTATATCCTTGGGTGTAGCGCGAAAGTGTTCTACGCAACGTATAAATGTGTGTGTTGTGTGTTTTTGTGTATTCTATATTAATTGTACGAATAGTAACATTCGAGTGAGTAGTGCGAAAGATCAGAAACAAAGTCCTTCCTCCAGTATGGGGGCGGACGACGTGAAGAAAATTAGTGGCATGAAAATCAAAGGCAGTATAAAAACTAATAATTTGCTAACAAATCCATCACTGAAATACAAACCTAACTTAGTACAAAGAAAAGACATTAGAGAAAGAAATCATATGGATGAGAGTAAGAAACTGCATAAAAGTAGAGAAGATATAGTAATGAAAAGTGATCCTAAAATGGCGGGTCACGCTGCAGGTAATAGCAGTGGTACGAAACCGGCTGAATACAGTGGTGCAGGTAATAGCTTCCAAATCCTGACACAAATAGAAACGAATGAAAACGCTGACATTTGGAACGCAATCAAGAAAAAGAATGACCTCAAGAAGAAACCCTCAACAGGTAATACGAGCCAGGACAATACAGAGAGACAAACTGATAAGCCAGCCGACAAATAAAGGAGAAGAAGAAAAAGGCCGATCAGCAAGCAGCACCTCAGGTGAGAAGAAAGAGAAAATGCCTCCAATTGTGGTATTTATACAAAGCATAGACGATAGTATTAAGTTGCTAAAAACAGGTTTAGGAATAGTAGATTTTAAAATAAAAAGATATAGCAATGATAAGCATTCAATTTTAGTTAACAATAGCGTAGATTTTAATAAAACTAAGGAGGCTCTACAAAAGGTAACTGCTCCATACTTCAGTTATTGCCCAAAAAATGAAAAATGTCGTACAATATTGTTAAAGGGCCTATCCCCGCATACTAACAAGGAAGCAATCCTTCAAGAAATAAATGAACTTAATATAGAAAAGGTAAAAGTACTATCTGTAAAAAATTTTGAAACAAAGCGAAGTAACCAAAACGGGGAGCCATACCCAATATTTTTAGTACAGCTATCCGCGGACAGCGTAGTCAATAATTTAAGGCAGATTACAGCTCTGCAGTACCAAGTAGTAAGATGGGAGAAACTTAATAAACGTGGCATCACACAGTGCAAGCGATGCCAAAGGTTCGGCCATACAGCAAGTAATTGCTGCATGGAATATCGATGCGTCAAATGTGCACAGCAACATGGGCCAGGTAATTGCCAAATTACGGGTACAGCAGAGGAAAATAAGCAACAAATGCTCTGCGCACTCTGCAAAAGTAACGGACATCCTGCATCGTATAGAGGATGTCCCAAATACAGAGAATTAAAAGGAAAGTTAATGGCGAAGAGAGAAACAATTAAAAATAATGTGATAAATAAAAACCAGATGTACTCAAATTACGTAAAGAAAAACATTTCGTATGCGAATGTTTTAGGAAATACCTCAGAAAACCAGCAAGTACAAGGAATAAACACATCAGGTAATTGCATGGAGGATATTAAAAACCTACTAGTTTCCATCCAAACCCAAATAAATCAATTCAAAGTAATGCTACAAGAAGAGAAATCCAGGGTCGATATCTTGTTCGATCTCATAAGCAACTCACCGTAAATGAATAGACAAGACGAAGATATAGTTTCAAGAAATTCCTTGCAAATAATATCAATAAATGCAAATTCCATTATAACGAACAGAAAAGAGGGAGTTTGCTTCAACTGCTACAGTTACAAAATCCAGACATAGTATTACTGGGGGAAACAAAGTTACATAGGTAAAAAACACATAGTTAATTTCAAAGACTATGACATACACAGAAGAGACAGACCGAACGCGACGCAAGGTGGTGGAACGGCGGTTCTGATTAAAAAACCAGTCAAATACAAAGCGGTGAATAACAGAGAGATTAATGGCTTCAAGTGCCTCGAAGTCTCCATTATATTTCTGCAAATAAGCAATACGGAAAGGTTATATTTAATAGCAGCCTACGCCCCCAAAACGTCTGATTCTGCTACTTTTCAGGAAGAACTAACAAAATTATTTAATATTTTAGAGCTAGAAAAACCACAAAACTATTTTATTCTCGCGGGAGATCTTAATGCCAAACACGGGAACTGGGGTAACAATACGCACAATGTAAGAGGCACTCAGCTTAACACATGGATGGAAGACAATCAGGTGCTCGTTGGAATGGATCTCATTGGTACAGAAATGCCATCATTACCAAGAGGAAACTCATATCTAGACGTATGCATAAGTGACATACGAATAAATATTAAACATTTCAATGGACAGAACAAAAACTGTTTACAAACCTTACCATATGACAGTGATCACTACGCCGTGAAAATTGAAGCCAGCTTAGCAAATGACACTCCATTCCACCTCTTAACAAAAATAGAAATCCCAAAACTTAACTACAGAAGAACGAATTGGGACAAATTCAGAAAAGCAGTAGAGAGAGAATTCAGAGAACGAAATACTGAAAATACAGTACCAAATAACAGAAACCTGACCAATGACGAAATTGAAACATATTTGACTCATCTAAACGAAACAATTTTAAAAGCAGTCGATAAAACAGTTCCAAAAATTAAGCCAACAAATTCAACAGAATATTACCTTAATCCGATTATAGTACAACTGCAAAAAGTAAAAAGCAAATTACTAACAAGAATTAAAAATATTTACAGGCGATTTGAAGACTATAACAACACTCACCTTACACTACTTAAAGCACATTTGAGGAATATTAATCAATTAATTAAAGAAAATTACAAAATATCAATTAACAACTACTGGACAAATAAAATAAGGAAAATTAATAATAATGAGTCAAATATGTTTCCCATGATCAACAAGATCTTTAGAAACAAGTACAGAAACAGTATTGAGACACTACGAATTCCGGATAGCATGACAAATCTGATCCAGAAAGCCGAAATCGAATTAACCGCACTGCAGAAGCACAGTAATAACACATATATCATTGATGACGAACAGGATAAACTGAACGTGATAGGTGCATTTTTTGAATCAATATATAATGTAAATAACACACACAATCGAAACCTTCAACTGGAACATGCGGTCATACACAATATAAACGAATTCAAAATGGAATGTGAAGAAATGCGAGACCACGAAACCGTTACAGTATTTGACGACAGTAAAAAAGCCGACGAACTGACAACAGAACAAACAGACGAATACTTTATAAATTGCGAAGACTTGAGATACATCTTCAGTAAACTGAATAACAAAAAATCATCTGGAACTGATGGCATACCGAACATAGTACTCAAAAACATCCCCGATATTATGATAAAGCAGTACTGTACTATATTCAACAATTCCCTGAACAACACCTATTTCCCAAAACAATGGAAAATCGCCCTCACTTATCCCATACCAAAAAAAGGAAAAGACCTCAGTAATCCCGCACACTTACGATCCATAAACCTCTTGCCGAATATAAGCAAGGTATTTGAAGTCATCATCAATTCTAGCTTGACAAAATTCTGTGAGAAAAATAATGTCATTCCAGAGAACCAATTCGGTTTTAAATATAAACACTCGACAGTTCACGCCAATAACAAGCTGACTTCAGACGTACAATGGAACCTCAACAGGAACCTCTGTACAGGGGCATGCCTGATAGATTTCGAAAAAGCGTTCGACACAGTATGGACAGACGGACTAATATACAAACTTATGCAACTGCAGGTACCAGGACCGCTCATAAGAATAATCTACGATATGATAACCAACAAGAAATGTATAGTGACTAACGGAATATTAAAATCAACCCTGATATTTCAAGTTTGGAATGGACTACAACAGGGCACAGTAAACTCGCCACTTTTGTATAATATTTACACTAGTGATCTAATTAAGTCTCTCACCAGTGGGATCGCATATGCTGACGATATTATTATTTACAGAGCAGAAAATAAAATAGAAAAAATAGAGCAGCTCTTGCAAAACGACTTCAATAAAATACTGAAATACTGCTGTGACTGGAAATTAAAAATCAACATAAGCAAGTGCGAGACCATACTATTTAGGACTCCCCTTAGCAAGGCAAATAGAAACATAAAAAAGAAATGGAAGCAACTAACAATTACGGAAAACCATACTGGACAGCTGGTACAGCAAAAAACTGCAGTTAAATACTTAGGAGTCCTATTAGACCAGTTTTTGTATTATAACCAGCATGTCACTAATCAAATAGCTAGAGGAAGAGCAGCATTTAACTTACTCCGCAGATTGTTCTTTTCAAAGCATCTAAACAACAAAGTAAAAATTATTTCTTACCAAACACTAATTAGGCCAATAGTAATATACGGCTGTCCAATATGGTTTAACATCAGCCCTAGTTACATGGAGCGACTTCGGGTATTTGAAAGGCACTGCTTAAGGGCGTGCCTTGGAATGTATAGAGATCCAACTTCTGAGTACACACATTACATCTCGAACAACAGAATTTATAATTCGGCCAACATAATCCGAATAGACAATTTCATAATCAAACAAATAAGAAATCACTTTGCAAGAGCAGCTACGATTGACAACTCTCTCATCCGAGGGCCTACATGCCCACAGCCTGAATACCATGCAAGAGCTATCGACTCTGGATTTGTACCCCCTGAAACGTTCATCTACTTGGACCAAAAAGGAATGATGCAAGACTCTCTTGGCGTACCCGGCCTATACCACTGGCATCGCAGTGCTACAGAAAAAAGAATTCAGATCCCACCTCAAATTTCCTCAACATCTGTCCAAACTACTTGGAGATTTAATATGAGAGTAAGTGAAAGGGATCAAACCCAGAGGAAAAATCTAAAAACGGAAAAATATTGGTGGCTATGGCTCTAGTTTTGAAGTACTTTGTATTTTTTTTTTTTCTAATAGCTATTATGCAATATTAATTAGTTAATATAATCCTCCTAGTTTTAGTTTTATGATAAAATAGTAAGTTTTTTACACCCATGTTTTCTTACAACCTAATTATATATGTACATACGGTAGATTAGAATGTCAATGTACCTAAGGGCAAGTGTAGAATGTAAGAATTAGACTGAACACAATAATTTAAAACTTAGAGAACTATGCAAATAGTCAGTAAGTTTAGTTTTGTTTTATTTTAGTCAAGCTAGTGTTTATTGGTAGCATTTAAGAAATCTGTCAACAGTTGTATGGGCAAAGCAATAAACGTATTTAAAAAAAAAAAAAAAAAAAAACACCGGTTCTCGTCCGATCACCGAAGTTAAGCAGCATTGGGCGCGGTTAGTACTTAGATGGGGGACCGCTTGGGAACACCGCGTGTCGTTGGTATCTTTTTGCTTTTCTTATAGCCTTATACTGACATTACTTTTTGTATTCTTCCTTCTAGAATACTCTCAGAAAAGGACCTAGTCCAAAACAGAAAGTTTTTCTACTAAATACAACTGTATGATTGGGTTGCGATGACTCGCAACAGAAGCTATTCAAACCACCACTCTTCAATGTAGTCTGCAACTTTATCATAATTGTCGTCACTGGATAGCTAGCTCTATCTACGTAGCATGTTAATCACCAGTCTATTATTAATCAAGTAAGTTGTAATTTTAGTACACAGGCACATAAATATGTACTACACAAATTCATTTTGGTTGCAATTACTACTTTTGCAACTTCAAAGCTAGCAAAAACAAAGCGGCCATTTTAAGGCGAATAATGAACGAGAATTCAGAGACCAGTAGAAATATTAACACCTTATTGTTAGCATTTACATTTGAATGATTAAATCACCTCTAAAGTGAGATAGGTACCTACCTGCCAAGCCAGGTAAACCTGGAAAAATTTGAAGAAAATCATAAGAGACTTCTGCAAGTTTTCCCCAATGTTTTGAAATTAATAATCCCATTAAACCTTTTTCATTTATTTTCAATTTAAGGAAGGCCAGTAACTACTCATTAGAGATACGGAATATTTATTAGGGTTTTTGTCTACCTGGTATCAGATAATTGTATGTGTAGAGTAGAGATGAGCAAGTACAGTAGAATACACTCATTCCTTGTTAGACGACATTTTACGTAAGATATCTTTTTATCCTACCAAAGTGCAATGTGTCAACATTAATTCACTATATTCTAAAGATGCCTGTAAAATTATTCTAATTATTCGAAAATTTGTTGCTTCTTTCTATGTGAGATGTTTTTACATTAGGTACATAGGTTTTAAAAGTTCAAGCGACATGTAATTACGGTAGTTTATTGCATTAGTTGATTGCTTTGGTACAATTCTGTAGCATGCTGAACTAAACAACTGTCTCTGTCAGTGGAATTAAATATTTCGGGATGAAGGTGGTCACCTATCAATAGTTTGTTTGTTGGCAACGACCATACCATGCTGAAAACACCGGTTCTCGTCCAGTACTGTACTATATTCAACAATTCCCTGAACAACACCTATTTCCCAAAACAATGGAAAATCGCCCTCACTTATCCCATACCAAAAAAAGGAAAAGACCTCAGTAATCCCGCACACTTACGATCCATAAACCTCTTGCCGAATATAAGCAAGGTATTTGAAGTCATCATCAATTCTAGCTTGACAAAATTCTGCGAAAAAAATAACGTCATTCCAGAGAATCAATTCGGGTTTAAACATAAACACTCGACAGTGCACGCCATTAATAAGCTGACTTCAGACGTACAATGGAACCTCAACAGGAACCTCTGTACAGGGGCATGCCTGATAGATTTCGAAAAAGCGTTCGATACAGTATGGACAGACGGACTAATATACAAACTTATGCAACTGCAGGTACCAGGACCGCTCATAAGAATAATCTACGATATGATAACCAACAAGAAATTTATAGTGACTAACGGAATATTAAAATCAACCCTGATATTTCAAGTTTGGAATGGACTACAACAGGGCACAGTTAACTCGCCACTTTTGTATAATATTTACACTAGTGATCTAATTAAGTCTCTCAGCAGTGGGATCGCATATGCTGACGATATTATTATTTACAGAGCAGAAAATAAAATAGAAAAAATAGAGCAGCTCTTGCAAAACGACTTCAATAAAATACAGAAATACTGCTGTGACTGGAAATTAAAAATCAACACAAGCAAGTGCGAGACCATACTATTTAGGACTCCCCTTAGCAAGGCAAATAGAAATATAAAAAAGAAATGGAAGCAACTAACAATTATGGAAAACCATACTGGACAGCTGATACAGCAAAAAACTGCAGTTAAATATTTAGGTGTCCTATTAGACCAGTTTTTGTATTATAACCAGCATGTTACTAATCAAATAACTAAAGGAAGAGCAGCATTTAACTTACTCCGCAGATTGTTCTTTTCAAAGCATCTAAACAACAAAGTAAAAATTATTTCTTACCAAACACTAATTAGGCCAATAGTAATATACGGCTGTCCAATATGGTTTAACATCAGCCCTAGTTACATGGAGAGACTTCGGGTATTTGAAAGGCACTGCTTAAGAGCGTGCCTTGGAATGTATAGAGATCCAACTTCTGAGTACACACATTACATCTCGAACAACAGAATTTATAATGCGGCCAACATAATCCGAATAGATAATTTCATAATCAAACAAATAAGAAATCACTTTGCAAGAGCAGCTACGATTGACAACTCTCTCATCCGAGGGCCTACATGCCCACAGCCTGAATACCATGCAAGAGCTATCGACTCTGGATTTGTACCCCCGGAAACGTTCATCTACTTGGACCAAAAAGGAATGATGCAAGACTCTCTTGGCGTACCCGTTATTTACCACTGGCACCGTAGTGCTACAGAAAAAAGAATTCAGATCCCACCTCAAATTTCCTCAACATCTGTCCAAACTACTTGGAGATTTAATATGAGAGTAAGTGAAAGGGATCAAACCCAAAGGAAAAATCTAAAAACGGAAAAATATTGGTGGCTATGGCTCTAGTTTTGAAGTACTTTGTTTTTTTTTTTTCTCTAATAGCTATTATGCAATATTAATTAGTTAATATAAGCCTCCTAGTTTTAGTTTTATGATAAAATAGTAAGTTTTTACACCCATGTTTTCTTACAACCTAATTATATATGTACATACGGTAGATTAGAATGTCAATGTACCTAAGGGCAAGTGTAGAATGTAAGAATCAGACTGAACACAATAATTTAAAACTTAGAGAACTATGCAAATAGTCAGTAAGTTTAGTTTTGTTTTATTTTAGTCAAGCTAGTGTTTATTGGTAGCATTTAAGAAATCTGTCAACAGTTGTATGGGCAAAGCAATAAACGTATTAAAAAAAAAACACCGGTTCTCGTCCGATCACCGAAGTTAAGCAGCATTGGGCGCGGTTAGTACTTAGATGGGGGACCGCTTGGGAACACCGCGTGTCGTTGGTATCTTTTTGCTTTTCTTATAGCCTTATACTGACATTACTTTTTGTATTCTTCCTTCTAGAATACTCTCAGAAAAGCACCTAGTCCAAAACAGAAAGTTTTTCTACTAAATACAACTGTATGATTGGGTTGCGATGACTCGCAACAGAAGCTATTCCACCACTCTTCAATGTAGTCTGCAACTTTATCCTAATTGTCGTCACTGGATAGCTAGCTCTATCTACGTAGCATGTTAATCACCAGTCTATTATTAATCAAGTAAGTTGTAATTTTAGTACACAGGCACATAAATAAGTACTACACAAATTCATTTTGGTTGCAATTACTACTTTTGCAACTTCAAAGCTAGCAAAAACAAAGCGGCCATTTTAAGGCGAATAATGAACGAGAATGCAGAGACTAGTAGAAATATTAACACTTTATTGTTAGCATTTACATTTGAATGATTAAATCACCTCTAAAGTGAGATAGGTACCTACCTGCCAAGCCAGGTAAACCTGGAAAAATTTGAAGAAAATCATAAGAGACTTCTGCAAGTTTTCCCCAATGTTTTGAAATTAATAATCCCATTAAACCTTTTTCATTTATTTTCAATTTAAGGAAGGCCAGTAACTACTCATTAGAGATACGGAATATTTATTAGGGTTTTTGTCTACCTGGTATCAGATAATTGTATATATAGAGTAGAGATGAGCATGTACAGTAGAATACACTCATTCCGTGTTAGACGACATTTTACGTAAGATATCTTTTTATCCTACCAAAGTGCAATGTGTCAACATTAATTCACTATATTCTAAAGATGCCTGTAAAATTATTCTAATTATTCGAAAATTTGTTGCTTCTTTCTATGTGAGATGTTTTTACATTAGGTACATAGGTTTTAAAAGTTCAAGCGACATGTAATTACGGTAGTTTATTGCATTAGTTGATTGCTTTGGTACAATTCTGTAGCATGCTGAACTAAACAGCTGTTCCTGTCAGTGGAATTAAATATTTCGGGATGAAGGTGGTCACCTATCAATAGTTTGTTTGTTGGCAACGACCATACCATGCTGAAAACACCGGTTCTCGTCCGATCACCGAAGTTAAGCAGCATTGGGCGCGGTTAGTACTTAGATGGGGGACCGCTTGGGAACACCGCGTGTCGTTGGTATCTTTTTGCTTTTCTTATAGCCTTATACTGACATTACTTTTTGTATTCTTCCTTCTAGAATACTCTCAGAAAAGGACCTAGTCCAAAACAGAAACTTTTTCTACTAAATACAACTGTATGTTTGGGTTGCGATGACTCGCAACAGAAGCTATTCAAACCACCACTCTTCAATGTAGTCTGCAACTTTATCATAATTGTCGTCACTGGATAGCTAGCTCTATCTACGTAGCATGTTAATCACCAGTCTATTATTAATCAAGTAAGTTGTAATTTTAGTACACAGGCACATAAATATGTACTACACAAATTCATTTTGGTTGCAATTACTACTTTTGCAACTTCAAAGCTAGCAAAAACAAAGCGGCCATTTTAAGGCGAATAATGAACGAGAATTCAGTACTTTTTGTATTCTTCCTTCTAGAATACTCTCAGAAAAGCACCTAGTCCAAAACAGAAAGTTTTTCTACTAAATACAACTGTATGATTGGGTTGCGATGACTCGCAACAGAAGCTATTCAAACCACCACTCTTCAATGTAGTCTGCAACTTTATCATAATTGTCGTCACTGGATAGCTAGCTCTATCTACGTAGCATGTTAATCACCAGTCTATTATTAATCAAGTAAGTTGTAATTTTAGTACACAGGCACATAAATATGTACTACACACATTCATTTTGGTTGCAATTACTACTTTTGCAACTTCAAAGCTAGCAAAAACAAAGCGGCCATTTTAAGGCGAATAATGAACGAGAATTCAGAGACCAGTAGAAATATTAACACCTTATTGTTAGCATTTACATTTGAATGATTAAATCACCTCTAAAGTGAGATAGGTACCTACCTGCCAAGCCAGGTAAACCTGGAAAAATTTGAAGAAAATCATAAGAGACTTCTGCAAGTTTTCCCCAATGTTTTGAAATTAATAATCCCATTAAACCTTTTTCATTTATTTTCAATTTAAGGAAGGCCAGTAACTACTCATTAGAGATACGGAATATTTTTGTCTACCTGGTATCAGATAACTGTATGTGTAGAGTAGAGATGAGCAAGTACAGTAGAATACACTCATTCCTTGTTAGACGACATTTTACGTAAGATATCTTTTTATCCTACCAAAGTGCAATGTGTCAACATTAATTCACTATATTCTAAAGATGCCTGTAAAATTATTCTAATTATTCGAAAATTTGTTGCTTCTTTCTATGTGAGATGTTTTTACATTAGGTACATAGGTTTTAAAAGTTCAAGCGACATGTAATTACGGTAGTTTATTGCATTAGTTGATTGCTTTGGTACAATTCTGTAGCATGCTGAACTAAACAACTGTCTCTGTCAGTGGAATTAAATATTTCGGGATGAAGGTGGTCACCTATCAATAGTTTGTTTGTTGGCAACGACCATACCATGCTGAAAACACCGGTTCTCGTCCGATCACCGAAGTTAAGCAGCATTGGGCGCGGTTAGTACTTAGATGGGGGACCGCTTGGGAACACCGCGTGTCGTTGGTATCTTTTTGCTTTTCTTATAGCCTTATACTGACATTACTTTTTGTATTCTTCCTTCTAGAATACTCTCAGAAAAGGACCTAGTCCAAAACAGAAAGTTTTTCTACTAAATACAACTGTATGATTGGGTTGCGATGACTCGCAACAGAAGCTATTCAAACCACCACTCTTCAATGTAGTCTGCAACTTTATCATAATTGTCGTCACTGGATAGCTAGCTCTATCTACGTAGCATGTTAATCACCAGTCTATTATTAATCAAGTAAGTTGTAATTTTAGTACACAGGCACATAAATAAGTACTACACAAATTCATTTTGGTTGCAATTACTACTTTTGCAACTTCAAAGCTAGCAAAAACAAAGCGGCCATTTTAAGGCGAATAATGAACGAGAATTCAGAGACCAGTAGAAATATTAACACCTTATTGTTAGCATTTACATTTGAATGATTAAATCACCTCTAAAGTGAGATAGGTACCTACCTGCCAAGCCAGGTAAACCTGGAAAAATTTGAAGAAAATCATAAGAGACTTCTGCAAGTTTTCCCCAATGTTTTGAAATTAATAATCCCATTAAACCTTTTTCATTTATTTTCAATTTAAGGAAGGCCAGTAACTACTCATTAGAGATACGGAATATTTTTGTCTACCTGGTATCAGATAACTGTATGTGTAGAGTAGAGATGAGCAAGTACAGTAGAATACACTCATTCCTTGTTAGACGACATTTTACGTAAGATATCTTTTTATCCTACCAAAGTGCAATGTGTCAACATTAATTCACTATATTCTAAAGATGCCTGTAAAATTATTCTAATTATTCGAAAATTTGTTGCTTCTTTCTATGTGAGATGTTTTTACATTAGGTACATAGGTTTTAAAAGTTCAAGCGATATGTAATTACGGTAGTTTATTGCTTTGGTACAATTCTGTAGCATGCTGAACTAAACAACTGTCTCTGTCAGTGGAATTAAATATTTCGGGATGAAGGTGGTCACCTATCAATAGTTTGTTTGTTGGCAACGACCATACCATGCTGAAAACACCGGTTCTCGTCCGATCACCGAAGTTAAGCAGCATTGGGCGCGGTTAGTACTTAGATGGGGGACCGCTTGGGAACACCGCGTGTCGTTGGTATCTTTTTGCTTTTCTTATAGCCTTATACTGATATTACTTTTTGTATTCTTCCTTCTAGAAAACTCTCAGAAAAGCACCTAGTCCAAAACAGAAAGTTTTTCTACTAAATACAACTGTATGATTGGGTTGCGATGACTCGCAACAGAAGCTATTCCACCACTCTTCAATGTAGTCTGCAACTTTATCATAATTGTCGTCACTGGATAGCTAGCTCTATCTACGTAGCATGTTAATCACCAGTCTATTATTAATCAAGTAAGTTGTAATTTTAGTACACAGGCACATAAATATGTACTACACAAATTCATTTTGGTTGCAATTACTACTTTTGCAACTTCAAAGCTAGCAAAAACAAAGCGGCCATTTTAAGGCGAATAATGAACGAGAATTCAGAGACCAGTAGAAATATTAACACCTTATTGTTAGCATTTACATTTGAATGATTAAATCACCTCTAAAGTGAGATAGGTACCTACCTGCCAAGCCAGGTAAACCTGGAAAAATTTGAAGAAAATCATAAGAGACTTCTGCAAGTTTTCCCCAATGTTTTGAAATTAATAATCCCATTAAACCTTTTTCATTTATTTTCAATTTAAGGAAGGCCAGTAACTACTCATTAGAGATACGGAATATTTTTGTCTACCTGGTATCAGATAACTGTATGTGTAGAGTAGAGATGAGCAAGTACAGTAGAATACACTCATTCCTTGTTAGACGACATTTTACGTAAGATATCTTTTTATCCTACCAAAGTGCAATGTGTCAACATTAATTCACTATATTCTAAAGATGCCTGTAAAATTATTCTAATTATTCGAAAATTTGTTGCTTCTTTCTATGTGAGATGTTTTTACATTAGGTACATAGGTTTTAAAAGTTCAAGCGACATGTAATTACGGTAGTTTATTGCATTAGTTGATTGCTTTGGTACAATTCTGTAGCATGCTGAACTAAACAGCTGTCTCTGTCAGTGGAATTAAATATTTCGGGATGAAGGTGGTCACCTATCAATAGTTTGTTTGTTGGCAACGACCATACCATGCTGAAAACACCGGTTCTCGTCCGATCACCGAAGTTAAGCAGCATTGGGCGCGGTTAGTACTTAGATGGGGGACCGCTTGGGAACACCGCGTGTCGTTGGTATCTTTTTGCTTTTCTTATAGCCTTATACTGACATTACTTTTTGTATTCTTCCTTCTAGAATACTCTCAGAAAAGGACCTAGTCCAAAACAGAAACTTTTTCTACTAAATACAACTGTATGATTGGGTTGCGATGACTCGCAACAGAAGCTATTCAAACCACCACTCTTCAATGTAGTCTGCAACTTTATCATAATTGTCGTGGATAGCTAGCTCTATCTACGTAGCATGTTAATCACCAGTCTATTATTAATCAAGTAAGTTGTAATTTTAGTACACAGGCACATAAATATGTACTACACAAATTCATTTTGGTTGCAATTACTACTTTTGCAACTTCAAAGCTAGCAAAAACAAAGCGGCCATTTTAAGGCGAATAATGAACGAGAATTCAGAGACCAGTAGAAATATTAACACCTTATTGTTAGCATTTACATTTGAATGATTAAATCACCTCTAAAGTGAGATAGGTACCTACCTGCCAAGCCAGGTAAACCTGGAAAAATTTGAAGAAAATCATAAGAGACTTCTGCAAGTTTTCCCCAATGTTTTGAAATTAATAATCCCATTAAACCTTTTTCATTTATTTTCAATTTAAGGAAGGCCAGTAACTACTCATTAGAGATACGGAATATTTATTAGGGTTTTTGTCTACCTGGTATCAGACAATTGTATGTGTAGAGTAGAGATGAGCAAGTACAGTAGAATACACTCATTCCTTGTTAGACGACATTTTACGTAAGATATCTTTTTATCCTACCAAAGTGCAATGTGTCAACATTAATTCACTATATTCTAAAGATGCCTGTAAAATTATTCTAATTATTCGAAAATTTGTTGCTTCTTTCTATGTGAGATGTTTTTACATTAGGTACATAGGTTTTAAAAGTTCAAGCGACATGTAATTACGGTAGTTTATTGCATTAGTTGATTGCTTTGGTACAATTCTGTAGCATGCTGAACTAAACAGCTGTCTCTGTCAGTGGAATTAAATATTTCGGGATGAAGGTGGTCACCTATCAATAGTTTGTTTGTTGGCAACGACCATACCATGCTGAAAACACCGGTTCTCGTCCGATCACCGAAGTTAAGCAGCATTGGGCGCGGTTAGTACTTAGATGGGGGACCGCTTGGGAACACCGCGTGTCGTTGGTATCTTTTTGCTTTTCTTATAGCCTTATACTGACATTACTTTTTGTATTCTTCCTTCTAGAATACTCTCAGAAAAGGACCTAGTCCAAAACAGAAAGTTTTTCTACTAAATACAACTGTATGATTGGGTTGCGATGACTCGCAACAGAAGCTATTCAAACCACCACTCTTCAATGTAGTCTGCAACTTTATCATAATTGTCGTGGATAGCTAGCTCTATCTACGTAGCATGTTAATCACCAGTCTATTATTAATCAAGTAAGTTGTAATTTTAGTACACAGGCACATAAATATGTACTACACAAATTCATTTTGGTTGCAATTACTACTTTTGCAACTTCAAAGCTAGCAAAAACAAAGCGGCCATTTTAAGGCGAATAATGAACGAGAATTCAGAGACCAGTAGAAATATTAACACCTTATTGTTAGCATTTACATTTGAATGATTAAATCACCTCTAAAGTGAGATAGGTACCTACCTGCCAAGCCAGGTAAACCTGGAAAAATTTGAAGAAAATCATAAGAGACTTCTGCAAGTTTTCCCCAATGTTTTGAAATTAATAATCCCATTAAACCTTTTTCATTTATTTTCAATTTAAGGAAGGCCAGTAACTACTCATTAGAGATACGGAATATTTATTAGGGTTTTTGTCTACCTGGTATCAGACAATTGTATGTGTAGAGTAGAGATGAGCAAGTACAGTAGAATACACTCATTCCTTGTTAGACGACATTTTACGTAAGATATCTTTTTATCCTACCAAAGTGCAATGTGTCAACATTAATTCACTATATTCTAAAGATGCCTGTAAAATTATTCTAATTATTCGAAAATTTGTTGCTTCTTTCTATGTGAGATGTTTTTACATTAGGTACATAGGTTTTAAAAGTTCAAGCGACATGTAATTACGGTAGTTTATTGCATTAGTTGATTGCTTTGGTACAATTCTGTAGCATGCTGAACTAAACAACTGTCTCTGTCAGTGGAATTAAATATTTCGGGATGAAGGTGGTCACCTATCAATAGTTTGTTTGTTGGCAACGACCATACCATGCTGAAAACACCGGTTCTCGTCGGTCTTATTTCAGCTGTGGTAGCGATCAGAAGTGTCTTATAAAAGTAGTATTCTTATATCCTTGGGTGTAGCGCGAAAGTGTTCTACGCAACGTATAAATGTGTGTGTTGTGTGTTTTTGTGTATTCTATATTAATTGTACGAATAGTAACATTCGAGTGAGTAGTGCGAAAGATCAGAAACAAAGTCCTTCCTCCAGTATGGGGGCGGACGACGTGAAGAAAATTAGTGGCATGAAAATCAAAGGCAGTATAAAAACTAATAATTTGCTAACAAATCCATCACTGAAATACAAACCTAACTTAGTACAAAGAAAAGACATTAGAGAAAGAAATCATATGGATGAGAGTAAGAAACTGCATAAAAGTAGAGAAGATATAGTAATGAAAAGTGATCCTAAAATGGCGGGTCACGCTGCAGGTAATAGCAGTGGTACGAAACCGGCTGAATACAGTGGTGCAGGTAATAGCTTCCAAATCCTGACACAAATAGAAACGAATGAAAACGCTGACATTTGGAACGCAATCAAGAAAAAGAATGACCTCAAGAAGAAACCCTCAACAGGTAATACGAGCCAGGACAATACAGAGAGACAAACTGATAAGCAGCCGACAAATAAAGGAGAAGAAGAAAAAGGCCGATCAGCAAGCAGCACCTCAGGTGAGAAGAAAGAGAAAATGCCTCCAATTGTGGTATTTATACAAAGCATAGACGATAGTATTAAGTTGCTAAAAACAGGTTTAGGAATAGTAGATTTTAAAATAAAAAGATATAGCAATGATAAGCATTCAATTTTAGTTAACAATATCGTAGATTTTAATAAAACTAAGGAGGCTCTACAAAAGGTAACTGCTCCATACTTCAGTTATTGCCCAAAAAATGAAAAATGTCGTACAATATTGTTAAAGGGCCTATCCCCGCATACTAACAAGGAAGCAATCCTTCAAGAAATAAATGAACTTAATATAGAAAAGGTAAAAGTACTATCTGTAAAAAATTTTGAAACAAAGCGAAGTAACCAAAACGGGGAGCCATACCCAATATTTTTAGTACAGCTATCCGCGGACAGCGTAGTCAATAATTTAAGGCAGATTACAGCTCTGCAGTACCAAGTAGTAAGATGGGAGAAACTTAATAAACGTGGCATCACACAGTGCAAGCGATGCCAAAGGTTCGGCCATACAGCAAGTAATTGCTGCATGGAATATCGATGCGTCAAATGTGCACAGCAACATGGGCCAGGTAATTGCCAAATTACGGGTACAGCAGAGGAAAATAAGCAACAAATGCTCTGCGCACTCTGCAAAAGTAACGGACATCCTGCATCGTATAGAGGATGTCCCAAATACAGAGAATTAAAAGGAAAGTTAATGGCGAAGAGAGAAACAATTAAAAATAATGTGATAAATAAAAACCAGATGTACTCAAATTACGTAAAGAAAAACATTTCGTATGCGAATGTTTTAGGAAATACCTCAGAAAACCAGCAAGTACAAGGAATAAACACATCAGGTAATTGCATGGAGGATATTAAAAACCTACTAGTTTCCATCCAAACCCAAATAAATCAATTCAAAGTAATGCTACAAGAAGAGAAATCCAGGGTCGATATCTTGTTCGATCTCATAAGCAACTCACCGTAAATGAATAGACAAGACGAAGATATAGTTTCAAGAAATTCCTTGCAAATAATATCAATAAATGCAAATTCCATTATAACGAACAGAAAAAGAGGGAGTTTGCTTCAACTGCTACAGTTACAAAATCCAGACATAGTATTACTGGGGGAAACAAAGTTAGGTAAAAAACACATAGTTAATTTCAAAGACTATGACATACACAGAAGAGACAGACCGAACGCGACGCAAGGTGGTGGAACGGCGGTTCTGATTAAAAAACCAGTCAAATACAAAGCGGTGAATAACAGAGAGATTAATGGCTTCAAGTGCCTCGAAGTCTCCATTATATTTCTGCAAATAAGCAATACGGAAAGGTTATATTTAATAGCAGCCTACGCCCCCAAAACGTCTGATTCTGGTACTTTTCAGGAAGAACTAACAAAATTATTTAATATTTTAGAGCTAGAAAAACCACAAAACTATTTTATTCTCGCGGGAGATCTTAATGCCAAACACGGGAACTGGGGTAACAATACGCACAATGTAAGAGGCACTCAGCTTAACACATGGATGGAAGACAATCAGGTGCTCGTTGGAATGGATCTCATTGGTACAGAAATGCCATCATTACCAAGAGGAAACTCATATCTAGACGTATGCATAAGTGACATACGAATAAATATTAAACATTTCAATGGACAGAACAAAAACTGTTTACAAACCTTACCATATGACAGTGATCACTACGCCGTGAAAATTGAAGCCAGCTTAGCAAATGACACTCCATTCCACCTCTTAACAAAAATAGAAATCCCAAAACTTAACTACAGAAGAACGAATTGGGACAAATTCAGAAAAGCAGTAGAGAGAGAATTCAGAGAACGAAATACTGAAAATACAGTACCAAATAACAGAAACCTGACCAATGACGAAATTGAAACATATTTGACTCATCTAAACGAAACAATTTTAAAAGCAGTCGATAAAACAGTTCCAAAAATTAAGCCAACAAATTCAACAGAATATTACCTTAATCCGATTATAGTACAACTGCAAAAAGTAAAAAGCAAATTACTAACAAGAATTAAAAATATTTACAGGCGATTTGAAGACTATAACAACACTCACCTTACACTACTTAAAGCACATTTGAGGAATATTAATCAATTAATTAAAGAAAATTACAAAATATCAATTAACAACTACTGGACAAATAAAATAAGGAAAATTAATAATAATGAGTCAAATATGTTTCCCATGATCAACAAGATCTTTAGAAACAAGTACAGAAACAGTATTGAGACACTACGAATTCCGGATAGCATGACAAATCTGATCCAGAAAGCCGAAATCGAATTAACCGCACTGCAGAAGCACAGTAATAACACATATATCATTGATGACGAACAGGATAAACTGAACGTGATAGGTGCATTTTTTGAATCAATATATAATGTAAATAACACACACAATCGAAACCTTCAACTGGAACATGCGGTCATACACAATATAAACGAATTCAAAATGGAATGTGAAGAAATGCGAGACCACGAAACCGTTACAGTATTTGACGACAGTAAAAAAGCCGACGAACTGACAACAGAACAAACAGACGAATACTTTATAAATTGCGAAGACTTGAGATACATCTTCAGTAAACTGAATAACAAAAAATCATCTGGAACTGATGGCATACCGAACATAGTACTCAAAAACATCCCCGATATTATGATAAAGCAGTACTGTACTATATTCAACAATTCCCTGAACAACACCTATTTCCCAAAACAATGGAAAATCGCCCTCACTTATCCCATACCAAAAAAAGGAAAAGACCTCAGTAATCCCGCACACTTACGATCCATAAACCTCTTGCCGAATATAAGCAAGGTATTTGAAGTCATCATCAATTCTAGCTTGACAAAATTCTGTGAGAAAAATAATGTCATTCCAGAGAACCAATTCGGTTTTAAATATAAACACTCGACAGTTCACGCCAATAACAAGCTGACTTCAGACGTACAATGGAACCTCAACAGGAACCTCTGTACAGGGGCATGCCTGATAGATTTCGAAAAAGCGTTCGACACAGTATGGACAGACGGACTAATATACAAACTTATGCAACTGCAGGTACCAGGACCGCTCATAAGAATAATCTACGATATGATAACCAACAAGAAATTTATAGTGACTAACGGAATATTAAAATCAACCCTGATATTTCAAGTTTGGAATGGACTACAACAGGGCACAGTAAACTCGCCACTTTTGTATAATATTTACACTAGTGATCTAATTAAGTCTCTCACCAGTGGGATCGCATATGCTGACGATATTATTATTTACAGAGCAGAAAATAAAATAGAAAAAATAGAGCAGCTCTTGCAAAACGACTTCAATAAAATACTGAAATACTGCTGTGACTGGAAATTAAAAATCAACATAAGCAAGTGCGAGACCATACTATTTAGGACTCCCCTTAGCAAGGCAAATAGAAACATAAAAAAGAAATGGAAGCAACTAACAATTACGGAAAACCATACTGGACAGCTGATACAGCAAAAAACTGCAGTTAAATACTTAGGAGTCCTATTAGACCAGTTTTTGTATTATAACCAGCATGTCACTAATCAAATAGCTAGAGGAAGAGCAGCATTTAACTTACTCCGCAGATTGTTCTTTTCAAAGCATCTAAACAACAAAGTAAAAATTATTTCTTACCAAACACTAATTAGGCCAATAGTAATATACGGCTGTCCAATATGGTTTAACATCAGCCCTAGTTACATGGAGCGACTTCGGGTATTTGAAAGGCACTGCTTAAGGGCGTGCCTTGGAATGTATAGAGATCCAACTTCTGAGTACACACATTACATCTCGAACAACAGAATTTATAATTCGGCCAACATAATCCGAATAGACAATTTCATAATCAAACAAATAAGAAATCACTTTGCAAGAGCAGCTACGATTGACAACTCTCTCATCCGAGGGCCTACATGCCCACAGCCTGAATACCATGCAAGAGCTATCGACTCTGGATTTGTACCCCCTGAAACGTTCATCTACTTGGACCAAAAAGGAATGATGCAAGACTCTCTTGGCGTACCCGTCCTATACCACTGGCATCGCAGTGCTACAGAAAAAAGAATTCAGATCCCACCTCAAATTTCCTCAACATCTGTCCAAACTACTTGGAGATTTAATATGAGAGTAAGTGAAAGGGATCAAACCCAGAGGAAAAATCTAAAAACGGAAAAATATTGGTGGCTATGGCTCTAGTTTTGAAGTACTTTGTATTTTTTTTTTCTAATAGCTATTATGCAATATTAATTAGTTAATATAATCCTCCTAGTTTTAGTTTTATGATAAAATAGTAAGTTTTTTACACCCATGTTTTCTTACAACCTAATTATATATGTACATACGGTAGATTAGAATGTCAATGTACCTAAGGGCAAGTGTAGAATGTAAGAATTAGACTGAACACAATAATTTAAAACTTAGAGAACTATGCAAATAGTCAGTAAGTTTAGTTTTGTTTTATTTTAGTCAAGCTAGTGTTTATTGGTAGCATTTAAGAAATCTGTCAACAGTTGTATGGGCAAAGCAATAAACGTATTTAAAAAAAAAAAAAAAAAAAAACACCGGTTCTCGTCCGATCACCGAAGTTAAGCAGCATTGGGCGCGGTTAGTACTTAGATGGGGGACCGCTTGGGAACACCGCGTGTCGTTGGTATCTTTTTGCTTTTCTTATAGCCTTATACTGACATTACTTTTTGTATTCTTCCTTCTAGAATACTCTCAGAAAAGGACCTAGTCCAAAACAGAAAGTTTTTCTACTAAATACAACTGTATGATTGGGTTGCGATGACTCGCAACAGAAGCTATTCAAACCACCACTCTTCAATGTAGTCTGCAACTTTATCATAATTGTCGTCACTGGATAGCTAGCTCTATCTACGTAGCATGTTAATCACCAGTCTATTATTAATCAAGTAAGTTGTAATTTTAGTACACAGGCACATAAATATGTACTACACAAATTCATTTTGGTTGCAATTACTACTTTTGCAACTTCAAAGCTAGCAAAAACAAAGCGGCCATTTTAAGGCGAATAATGAACGAGAATTCAGAGACCAGTAGAAATATTAACACCTTATTGTTAGCATTTACATTTGAATGATTAAATCACCTCTAAAGTGAGATAGGTACCTACCTGCCAAGCCAGGTAAACCTGGAAAAATTTGAAGAAAATCATAAGAGACTTCTGCAAGTTTTCCCCAATGTTTTGAAATTAATAATCCCATTAAACCTTTTTCATTTATTTTCAATTTAAGGAAGGCCAGTAACTACTCATTAGAGATACGGAATATTTATTAGGGTTTTTGTCTACCTGGTATCAGACAATTGTATGTGTAGAGTAGAGATGAGCAAGTACAGTAGAATACACTCATTCCTTGTTAGACGACATTTTACGTAAGATATCTTTTTATCCTACCAAAGTGCAATGTGTCAACATTAATTCACTATATTCTAAAGATGCCTGTAAAATTATTCTAATTATTCGAAAATTTGTTGCTTCTTTCTATGTGAGATGTTTTTACATTAGGTACATAGGTTTTAAAAGTTCAAGCGACATGTAATTACGGTAGTTTATTGCATTAGTTGATTGCTTTGGTACAATTCTATAGCATGCTGAACTAAACAGCTGTCTATGTCAGTGGAATTAAATATTTCGGGATGAAGGTGGTCAGCTATCAATAGTTTGTTTGTTGGCAACGACCATACCATGCTGAAAACACCGGTTCTCGTCCGATCACCGAAGTTTAAGCAGCATTGGGCGCGGTTAGTACTTACATGGGGGACCGCTTGGGAACACCGCGTGTCGTTGGTATCTTTTTGCTTTTCTTATAGCCTTATACTGACATTACTTTTTGTATTCTTCCTTCTAGAATACTCTCAGAAAAGGACCTAGTCCAAAACAGAAACTTTCTACTAAATACAACTGTATGATTGGGTTGCGATGACTCGCAACAGAAGCTATTCAAACCACCACTCTTCAATGCAGTCTGCAACTTTATCATAATTGTCGTCACTGGATTGCTAGCTCTATCTACGTAGCATGTTAATCACCAGTCTATTATTAATCAAGTAAGTTGTAATTTTAGTACACAGGCACATAAATAAGTACTACACAAATTCATTTTGGTTGCAATTACTACTTTTGCAACTTCAAAGCTAGCAAAAACAAAGCGGCCATTTTAAGGCGAATAATGAACGAGAATGCAGAGACTAGTAGAAATATTAACACTTTATTGTTAGCATTTACATTTGAATGATTAAATCACCTCTAAAGTGAGATAGGTACCTACCTGCCAAGCCAGGTAAACCTGGAAAAATTTGAAGAAAATCATAAGAGACTTCTGCAAGTTTTCCCCAATGTTTTGAAATTAATAATCCCATTAAACCTTTTTCATTTATTTTCAATTTAAGGAAGGCCAGTAACTACTCATTAGAGATACGGAATATTTATTAGGGTTTTTGTCTACCTGGTATCAGATAATTGTATGTGTAGAGTAGAGATGAGCAAGTACAGTAGAATACACTCATTCCTTGTTAGACGACATTTTACGTAAGATATCTTTTTATCCTACCAAAGTGCAATGTGTCAACATTAATTCACTATATTCTAAAGATGCCTGTAAAATTATTCTAATTATTCGAAAATTTGTTGCTTCTTTCTATGTGAGATGTTTTTACATTAGGTACATAGGTTTTAAAAGTTCAAGCGACATGTAATTACGGTAGTTTATTGCATTAGTTGATTGCTTTGGTACAATTCTGTAGCATGCTGAACTAAACAACTGTCTCTGTCAGTGGAATTAAATATTTCGGGATGAAGGTGGTCACCTATCAATAGTTTGTTTGTTGGCAACGACCATACCATGCTGAAAACACCGGTTCTCGTCCGATCACCGAAGTTAAGCAGCATTGGGCGCGGTTAGTACTTAGATGGGGGACCGCTTGGGAACACCGCGTGTCGTTGGTATCTTTTTGCTTTTCTTATAGCCTTATACTGACATTACTTTTTGTATTCTTCCTTCTAGAATACTCTCAGAAAAGGACCTAGTCCAAAACAGAAAGTTTTTCTACTAAATACAACTGTATGATTGGGTTGCGATGACTCGCAACAGAAGCTATTCAAACCACCACTCTTCAATGTAGTCTGCAACTTTATCATAATTGTCGTCACTGGATAGCTAGCTCTATCTACGTAGCATGTTAATAGTCTATTATTAATCAAGTAAGTTGTAATTTTAGTACACAGGCACATAAATATGTACTACACAAATTCATTTTGGTTGCAATTACTACTTTTGCAACTTCAAAGCTAGCAAAAACAAAGCGGCCATTTTAAGGCGAATAATGAACGAGAATTCAGAGACCAGTAGAAATATTAACACCTTATTGTTAGCATTTACATTTGAATGATTAAATCACCTCTAAAGTGAGATAGGTACCTACCTGCCAAGCCAGGTAAACCTGGAAAAATTTGAAGAAAATCATAAGAGACTTCTGCAAGTTTTCCCCAATGTTTTGAAATTAATAATCCCATTAAACCTTTTTCATTTATTTTCAATTTAAGGAAGGCCAGTAACTACTCATTAGAGATACGGAATATTTTTGTCTACCTGGTATCAGATAACTGTATGTGTAGAGTAGAGATGAGCAAGTACAGTAGAATACACTCATTCCTTGTTAGACGACATTTTACGTAAGATATCTTTTTATCCTACCAAAGTGCAATGTGTCAACATTAATTCACTATATTCTAAAGATGCCTGTAAAATTATTCTAATTATTCGAAAATTTGTTGCTTCTTTCTATGTGAGATGTTTTTACATTAGGTACATAGGTTTTAAAAGTTCAAGCGACATGTAATTACGGTAGTTTATTGCATTAGTTGATTGCTTTGGTACAATTCTGTAGCATGCTGAACTAAACAACTGTCTCTGTCAGTGGAATTAAATATTTCGGGATGAAGGTGGTCACCTATCAATAGTTTGTTTGTTGGCAACGACCATACCATGCTGAAAACACCGGTTCTCGTCCGATCACCGAAGTTAAGCAGCATTGGGCGCGGTTAGTACTTAGATGGGGGACCGCTTGGGAACACCGCGTGTCGTTGGTATCTTTTTGCTTTTCTTATAGCCTTATACTGACATTATTTTTTGTATTCTTCCTTCTAGAATACTCTCAGAAAAGGACCTAGTCCAAAACAGAAAGTTTTTCTACTAAATACAACTGTATGATTGGGTTGCGATGACTCGCAACAGAAGCTATTCCACCACTCTTCAATGTAGTCTGCAACTTTATCATAATTGTCGTCACTGGATAGCTAGCTCTATCTACGTAGCATGTTAATCACCAGTCTATTATTAATCAAGTAAGTTGTAATTTTAGTACACAGGCACATAAATATGTACTACACAAATTCATTTTGGTTGCAATTACTACTTTTGCAACTTCAAAGCTAGCAAAAACAAAGCGGCCATTTTAAGGCGAATAATGAACGAGAATTCAGAGACCAGTAGAAATATTAACACCTTATTGTTAGCATTTACATTTGAATGATTAAATCACCTCTAAAGTGAGATAGGTACCTACCTGCCAAGCCAGGTAAACCTGGAAAAATTTGAAGAAAATCATAAGAGACTTCTGCAAGTTTTCCCCAATGTTTTGAAATTAATAATCCCATTAAACCTTTTTCATTTATTTTCAATTTAAGGAAGGCCAGTAACTACTCATTAGAGATACGGAATATTTTTGTCTACCTGGTATCAGATAACTGTATGTGTAGAGTAGAGATGAGCAAGTACAGTAGAATACACTCATTCCTTGTTAGACGACATTTTACGTAAGATATCTTTTTATCCTACCAAAGTGCAATGTGTCAACATTAATTCACTATATTCTAAAGATGCCTGTAAAATTATTCTAATTATTCGAAAATTTGTTGCTTCTTTCTATGGAGATGTTTTTACATTCGGTACATAGGTTTTAAAAGTTCAAGCGACATGTAATTACGGTAGTTTATTGCATTAGTTGATTGCTTTGGTACAATTCTGTAGCATGCTGAACTAAACAGCTGTCTCTGTCAGTGGAATTAAATATTTCGGGATGAAGGTGGTCACCTATCAATAGTTTGTTTGTTGGCAACGACCATACCATGCTGAAAACACCGGTTCTCGTCCGATCACCGAAGTTAAGCAGCATTGGGCGCGGTTAGTACTTAGATGGGGGACCGCTTGGGAACACCGCGTGTCGTTGGTATCTTTTTGCTTTTCTTATAGCCTTATACTGACATTACTTTTTGTATTCTTCCTTCTAGAATACTCTCAGAAAAGCACCTAGTCCAAAACAGAAAGTTTTTCTACTAAATACAACTGTATGATTGGGTTGCGATGACTCGCAACAGAAGCTATTCCACCACTCTTCAATGTAGTCTGCAACTTTATCATAATTGTCGTCACTGGATAGCTAGCTCTATCTACGTAGCATGTTAATCACCAGTCTATTATTAATCAAGTAAGTTGTAATTTTAGTACACATGCACATAAATATGTACTACACAAATTCATTTTGGTTGCAATTACTACTTTTGCAACTTCAAAGCTAGCAAAAACAAAGCGGCCATTTTAAGGCGAATAATGAACGAGAATTCAGAGACCAGTAGAAATATTAACACCTTATTGTTAGCATTTACATTTGAATGATTAAATCACCTCTAAAGTGAGATAGGTACCTACCTGCCAAGCCAGGTAAACCTGGAAAAATTTGAAGAAAATCATAAGAGACTTCTGCAAGTTTTCCCCAATGTTTTGAAATTAATAATCCCATTAAACCTTTTTCATTTATTTTCAATTTAAGGAAGGCCAGTAACTACTCATTAGAGATACGGAATATTTATTAGGGTTTTTGTCTACCTGGTATCAGATAATTGTATGTGTAGAGTAGAGATGAGCAAGTACAGTAGAATACACTCATTCCTTGTTAGACGACATTTTACGTAAGATATCTTTTTATCCTACCAAAGTGCAATGTGTCAACATTAATTCACTATATTCTAAAGATGCCTGTAAAATTATTCTAATTATTCGAAAATTTGTTGCTTCTTTCTATGTGAGATGTTTTTACATTAGGTACATAGGTTTTAAAAGTTCAAGCGACATGTAATTACGGTAGTTTATTGCATTAGTTGATTGCTTTGGTACAATTCTATAGCATGCTGAACTAAACAGCTGTCTATGTCAGTGGAATTAAATATTTCGGGATGAAGGTGGTCAGCTATCAATAGTTTGTTTGTTGGCAACGACCATACCATGCTGAAAACACCGGTTCTCGTCCGATCACCGAAGTTAAGCAGCATTGGGCGCGGTTAGTACTTAGATGGGGGACCGCTTGGGAACACCGCGTGTCGTTGGTATCTTTTTGCTTTTCTTATAGCCTTATACTGACATTACTTTTTGTATTCTTCCTTCTAGAATACTCTCAGAAAAGGACCTAGTCCAAAACAGAAACTTTCTACTAAATACAACTGTATGATTGGGTTGCGATGACTCGCAACAGAAGCTATTCAAACCACCACTCTTCAATGTAGTCTGCAACTTTATCATAATTGTCGTCACTGGATAGCTAGCTCTATCTACGTAGCATGTTAATCACCAGTCTATTATTAATCAAGTAAGTTGTAATTTTAGTACACAGGCACATAAATATGTACTACACAAATTCATTTTGGTTGCAATTACTACTTTTGCAACTTCAAAGCTAGCAAAAACAAAGCGGCCATTTTAAGGCGAATAATGAACGAGAATTCAGAGACCAGTAGAAATATTAATACCTTATTGTTAGCATTTACATTTGAATGATTAAATCACCTCTAAAGTGAGATAGGTACCTACCTGCCAAGCCAGGTAAACCTGGAAAAATTTGAAGAAAATCATAAGAGACTTCTGCAAGTTTTCCCCAATGTTTTGAAATTAGTAATCACATTAAACCTTTTTCATTTATTTTCAATTTAAGGAAGGCCAGTAACTACTCATTAGAGCTACGGAATATTTATTAGGGTTTTTGTCTACCTGGTATCAGATAATTGTATGTGTAGAGTAGAGATGAGCAAGTACAGTAGAATACACTCATTCCTTGTTAGACGACATTTTACGTAAGCTATCTTTTTATCCTACCAAAGTGCAATGTGTCAACATTAATTCACTATATTCTAAAGATGCCTGTAAAATTATTCTAATTATTCGAAAATTTGTTGCTTCTTTCTATGTGAGATGTTTTTACATTAGGTACATAGGTTTTAAAAGTTCAAGCGACATGTAATTACGGTAGTTTATTGCATTAGTTGATTGCTTTGCTACAATTCTATAGCATGCTGAACTAAACAGCTGTCTCTGTCAGTGGAATTAAATATTTCGGGATGAAGGTGGTCACCTATCAATAGTTTGTTTGTTGGCAACCACCATACCATGCTGAAAACACCGGTTCTCGTCCTAAATAGAATAGTTTCACATTTTGACAAATTGATTTTTAATTTCCAATCATTACAGTATCTTTGAATTTTGTTAAAGTCTTTTTGTAAGAATTTCTCGATGTCTTCCATTTTACTTGCTGCTCTGTATACTATCAAATCGTCTGCATACGCGATGCTATTATCCAATGCTCTTATTAATTTCGACGTGTATATATTGAATAAAATTGGTGAATTTACAATCCCTTGTTGGAGCCCATTCCATACATTGAACATCATACTCGAATGCCTTTTCCCGTCAGTTACTAAAAATTTTTTGTTTGTTATCATTTTATTTATAATTCTAACTATGTGTTTTGGTACTTCTGCTTCTATTAATTTAAAGATCAGTCCCTCTATCCAAACTGTGTCAAATGCTTTTTCAAGGTCTACTAAGCATGCTCCTGTGCAAAGTTTTTTGTTTAAGTTCCAATTAACGTCCGAAACTAGTTTGTTAACTGCATGTACTGTCGAATGTTGATATTTAAATCCAAATTGATTCTCTGGTATTATACCATTTTGCTCACAAAAATTTATCAGATGTTTGTTAATGATTGTTTCAAAGACTTTACTTAAATTTGGTAATAGATTTATAGATCTTAAATTATTTGGATTCGTTAGATTTTTGTCCTTTTTCGGGACTGGATAAGTTAACGCCGTTTTCCATCTTTTTGGGGAGTAAGTATTGTTTAGAACATTGTTAAATAGTGTAATAATCCCATTAAACCTTTTTCATTTATTTTCAATTTAAGGAAGGCCAGTAACTACTCATTAGAGATACGGAATATTTATTAGGGTTTTTGTCTACCTGGTATCAGATAATTGTATGTGTAGAGTAGAGATGAGCAAGTACAGTAGAATACACTCATTCCTTGTTAGACGACATTTTACGTAAGATATCTTTTTATCCTACCAAAGTGCAATGTGTCAACATTAATTCACTATATTCTAAAGATGCCTGTAAAATTATTCTAATTATTCGAAAATTTGTTGCTTCTTTCTATGTGAGATGTTTTTACATTAGGTACATAGGTTTTAAAAGTTCAAGCGACATGTAATTACGGTAGTTTATTGCATTAGTTGATTGCTTTGCTACAATTCTATAGCATGCTGAACTAAACAGCTGTCTCTGTCAGTGGAATTAAATATTTCGGGATGAAGGTGGTCACCTATCAATAGTTTGTTTGTTGGCAACGACCATACCATGCTGAAAACACCGGTTCTCGTCCGATCACCGAAGTTAAGCAGCATTGGGCGCGGTTAGTACTTAGATGGGGGACCGCTTGGGAACACCGCGTGTCGTTGGTATCTTTTTGCTTTTCTTATAGCCTTATACTGACATTACTTTTTGTATTCTTCCTTCTAGAATACTCTCAGAAAAGGACCTAGTCCAAAACAGAAACTTTCTACTAAATACAACTGTATGATTGGGTTGCGATGACTCGCAACAGAAGCTATTCAAACCACCACTCTTCAATGTAGTCTGCAACTTTATCATAATTGTCGTCACTGGATAGCTAGCTCTATCTACGTAGCATGTTAATCACCAGTCTATTATTAATCAAGTAAGTTGTAATTTTAGTACACAGGCACATAAATATGTACTACACAAATTCATTTTGGTTGCAATTACTACTTTTGCAACTTCAAAGCTAGCAAAAACAAAGCGGCCATTTTAAGGCGAATAATGAACGAGAATTCAGAGACCAGTAGAAATATTAATACCTTATTGTTAGCATTTACATTTGAATGATTAAATCACCTCTAAAGTGAGATAGGTACCTACCTGCCAAGCCAGGTAAACCTGGAAAAATTTGAAGAAAATCATAAGAGACTTCTGCAAGTTTTCCCCAATGTTTTGAAATTAGTAATCACATTAAACCTTTTTCATTTATTTTCAATTTAAGGAAGGCCAGTAACTACTCATTAGAGCTACGGAATATTTATTAGGGTTTTTGTCTACCTGGTATCAGATAATTGTATGTGTAGAGTAGAGATGAGCAAGTACAGTAGAATACACTCATTCCTTGTTAGACGACATTTTACGTAAGCTATCTTTTTATCCTACCAAAGTGCAATGTGTCAACATTAATTCACTATATTCTAAAGATGCCTGTAAAATTATTCTAATTATTCGAAAATTTGTTGCTTCTTTCTATGTGAGATGTTTTTACATTAGGTACATAGGTTTTAAAAGTTCAAGCGACATGTAATTACGGTAGTTTATTGCATTAGTTGATTGCTTTGCTACAATTCTATAGCATGCTGAACTAAACAGCTGTCTCTGTCAGTGGAATTAAATATTTCGGGATGAAGGTGGTCACCTATCAATAGTTTGTTTGTTGGCAACCACCATACCATGCTGAAAACACCGGTTCTCGTCCTAAATAGAATAGTTTCACATTTTGACAAATTGATTTTTAATTTCCAATCATTACAGTATCTTTGAATTTTGTTAAAGTCTTTTTGTAAGAATTTCTCGATGTCTTCCATTTTACTTGCTGCTCTGTATACTATCAAATCGTCTGCATACGCGATGCTATTATCCAATGCTCTTATTAATTTCGACGTGTATATATTGAATAAAATTGGTGAATTTACAATCCCTTGTTGGAGCCCATTCCATACATTGAACATCATACTCGAATGCCTTTTCCAGTCAGTTACTAAAAATTTTTTGTTTGTTATCATTTTATTTATAATTCTAACTATGTGTTTTGGTACTTCTGCTTCTATTAATTTAAAGATCAGTCCCTCTATCCAAACTGTGTCAAATGCTTTTTCAAGGTCTACTAAGCATGCTCCTGTGCAAAGTTTTTTGTTTAAGTTCCAATTAACGTCCGAAACTAGTTTGTTAACTGCATGTACTGTCGAATGTTGATATTTAAATCCAAATTGATTCTCTGGTATTATACCATTTTGCTCACAAAAATTTATCAGATGTTTGTTAATGATTGTTTCAAAGACTTTACTTAAATTTGGTAATAGATTTATAGATCTTAAATTATTTGGATTCGTTAGATTTTTGTCCTTTTTCGGGACTGGATAAGTTAACGCCGTTTTCCATCTTTTTGGGGAGTAAGTATTGTTTAGAGCATTGTTAAATAGTGTACAGTACTGTTGTATTATTATATCGGGCAGATTCTTCAATGCAATATTCGGAATTCCATCGATTCCCGATGACTTTTTATTGTTCAAAATTATTAAAAATTTCAGTCAGTTCTTCCATAGTTATAAAGTAATCTTCGTTCTCTTCCAGGGTTAATTCATTTGCTTTTTTCTGTTCCGTAAAGATTGTAACTGTTTCCTGTTTGTCCTCTATCTCACTTGCTTCCCTTCTAAAATTATTGATTTTGAATACTATTTCATGTTCTAGACTTAAATTCCTATCAGGTGTGTCATTAATCGAATAAATTTGTTCAAATACTTTGCCAATAATATTTAATTTGTCTTCTTCATCTTGGATTATATAATTATTATTTTCATCCCTTTGCAATAAATTCTGGTCAATCTGTGCTTGTTGTATTAAATTTTGATTATTTCCGGGGATAATTAGGGTTTCAATTTGATTTTTTGTTTTGTTTCGAAATATTTTATTTATCATTGGAAACATATTTTGTTCGCTTGTCTTTATACTTTTAATTTTATTGGACCAGTGTTTATTTATTGACATCTTAAAATTTTCCTGTATTAATTTTTTTACATTCCTTAGCGTCGCTTTTAATAGTACTAATTGTTGGTTATTATTACTTTGAAATTGTCGATATATGTTTCTAATTTGTGTTAATACTTTACTTTTATATTTTTGAAGTTTTCTAATTGTGCCATTTAAATAAATTTCGACTGAGTTTTTTGCTTTAATTTTCGGGACTACTTTATCTCTATACCTTTGCTGATTACTTCTTCCATCTCCCTTAATTTTGCCTCAATTTCTTCATTATTTAGATTCCTATTGTTTTCACAAATTAGACCATTATCATTTTGAAACTTCTTTATTATCTCTTTCCTGAATTTTTTCCAATCGGTTTTACTATAATTTAGTTTTTCCAACTCTGTCATTGACGCTACCCTTAGTAATATGTCATTTTCCATGCTAATTTCCATTTTAACTCCATAGTGGTCACTATCATATGCAATGGTCTCCAGACAATTAACCATGTTTCCATTGAAATTTTTAATTTTAAATCTTGAATCCACAATGCACAGGTCCAAATAGGAGTTACCTCGAGCAAAAGAGGGCATATCCGTTCCAAGTAAAATTGCTTTGTATACTATTTGGTTGTTTTCCAACCATTGATTCAATTGAGTACCCCTTGTGTTATTAGTCTCATTTAACCAATTCGTATGTTTCGCATTCAGATCCCCTGCCAGTATATAAAAAATTTCGTCCCTATCTAAGTTTAATATTCGAAATAGTTTATTAAATTCTTCATGGAATGTTGTCTCCCCGTTGTCTTTTGGTACATATGCCGAGATTACATACAATTTGTTCATACTGTTAATTTTGACCAGTATAACTGTTGTTTCTAAACATTTGAACTGCCTAATTTCTCTATTGGAAATTTGTTTATATTTGATTTCTTTTTTTAACAAGACCGCGGTTCCTCCACCTTGAACCGCATTCGTCCTATCCCTTCTAAAAATATTATACTTTTGAAATTCTAGAACATGTTTACTATTTAATTTGGTTTCCGATAACATTACTATATCTGGATTATGCCTATCTAAAAAATTTAACAGATTCGCCCTTCTTTTTTATTATCGAATTTACATTTACCGAAATTAGGTTCAATGACCTCTTTACTATTTATTGATTATCTACTTCCGCTCTAAACATTAATCAGACTTTAAGTAATTAGATCATAGAGAATATTTATTCTCTCTTTTTCTTCTTCTAATATGTTTTTAAAATTATTTAACTGATTTTGAATTGACAACAACATCTCTTTAATTTCTTTGAGACCATTCTGAGAGATTGTATTATCAGTTATTTCTTTAAAATTTTCATTTTGTTTATTTACTACATTCGCGTAAGTTAAATTTGCTTTTACTATATTCGAGTACATTTGTACTTTATTGATTTTATCTTTGCTCATTGCTTCTTTTTTAGTTAACATTTTTTTCTTTAATTCTTGATATTTTGGGCATCCCCTGTATGATGCGGGGTGACCATGATTTTTGCACAGTGTACAGAACAGTCTGTCCTTGCCCTCAGTACCTGTTAATACATTACATCCTCCTGGCTCATGCTGTGTGTCACACTTGACACATCTGTACTCCATCTCACAGTTGCTTGCAGTGTGGCCAAATCTTTGACATCTCTTGCATTGTGCTATAATGTTCTTTTTGTTCAGTTTCTCCCACGTTACCTTCTGATAGTTTATGTGTTTGATTTTATTCACATTGTTTATTGTACTTCCTGCTTCTATTTGGATCAGGAAAATAGGCAGTTTAACCTTTCTTGCCTTACTGGCATTTGTTTCCAGGTTTTTTGCAGAGATAAATTTAATATTTTCGCTATTTAGAGAATTTAACTCCTTGATGATTTCCTCTGGCTCATCGTCCGCATCCAGACCCTTTAGTACCATGGTTGTCGTTTTTTCGCTCTTTGGGCAGTATGTAAAATATTCCGCTTTTACTCTTTTTAGCACTTCTTTAATTTTGTTGAAGTCAATTTTACTTTCCAGTGTCACAGAGTGTGTCTCCGCTCCTATTCTCTTTATTTTAAAGTCATTTATTTTCAGCCCAACCTTCAATAACTTTATTGTATTTTGCACTTTTTGTTGCGTTATTATTATCGGAGGCAACTTTTCTTTCCTCTCTACCGTTACCTTATCCATATATACATTATTTTCTGTTTCTTTCATTTTGCTTTTTCCGTTTAATCGAGCTGCAAGAAACATAAAGAAAAATTGGAAGAATCTAAAAATCGTACAGGTTCAAACGGGGGAATTTATAGAACAAAAAACAGAGGTAAAATATTTAGGGATTACTTTAGACCAATTCTTGTACTATAATCAACATATAAATATTCAGTTAAAAAAAGCAAAAAATGCATTTAACAAAATTCGCAGACTATTCTTTTCTAAACATTTAGATAACAGAGTCAAAACAATATCGTACATGACAATAATTAGGCCAATAATTACATACGGCTGCCCCATCTGGTTCAACATCAGCCCATCCTATATGGAGAGACTAAGAGTATTCGAGAGACATTGTCTCAGAGCTTGTCTAAGTATGTACAGGAGTAGCAATACGTCCTACGAACACTATATTTCAAATAAAAAAATTTATAATGCAGCTAAAATTAACAGAATCGATAACTTTATAATAAAAATCATTCGGAACCATTTTGCAAGAGCGGCAAAAATTAACAATTCATTGATTAAAGGACCAACCTGTCCATTTCCACTCTATCATGAAAGGGCTATGAAAGAGGGCTTCATCTCGCCGGAAGCCTTTATCTATTTAGACGAAAAAGACATGATACAGGACGCACTTGGCGTACCTATAATCTACCATATGCCAAGAACTGCTACTGATAAAATAATTAATTTCTCACCGAATCTGTTACATACAGATGTTAATGTGAATTGGAAATTAAACATGAAAGTAAGTAAAAGAGATGTAATTGAAAGACATAAACTAGACAAATCAAAATTTTGGTGGAAACAAAATTAATATATGCTCTGATTTACAGCCGGAAAATATACACCTTTCTAATGCTTCTTTTTCTTTTTCTTTTTTTTTATTATATAATAATCAATGCACCCTAGATGCAAACTAGAAATGTTCTACAAGTTTTTATGCCCTAAGTTTTCTTGTAATAATAAACTATAATGTAGTAGTCCCTTGGGAATCAAAACAAAATGGGATGAAGGTGGTCACCTATCATGTTTGTTTGTTGGCAACGACCATACCATGCTGAAAACACCGGTTGTCGTCAGTCTTATTTCAGCTGTGGTAGCGATCACAAGTGTCTTATAAAAGTAGTATTCTTATATCATTGGGTGTAACGCAAAAGTGTTTTACGCAACGTATATATGTGTGTGTTGTGTGCTTTTGTGTATTCTATATTAATTGTACGAATAGTAACATTGGAGTGAGTAGTGCGAAAGATCAGAATCAAAGTGCTCCCTCCAGTATGGGGGCGGACGACGTGAAGAAAATCAGTGGCATGAAAATCAAAGGCAGTATAAAAACTAATAATTTGCTAACAAATTCGGCACTGAAATACAAACCTACAAAGAAAAGACATTAGAGAAAGAAATCATATGGATGAGAGTAAAAAACTGCGTAAAAGTAGAGAAGATATAGCAATGAAAAGTGATCCTAAAATGGCGGGTCACGCTACAGGTAATAGCAGTGGTACGAAACCGGTTGAATACAGTGGTGCAGGTAATAGCTTCCAAATCCTGACACAAATAGAAACGAATGATAACGCTGACATTTGGAACGCAATCAAGAAGAAGAATGACCTCAAGAAGAAGCCCTCAACAGGTAATACGAGCCAGGACAATACAGAGAGACAAACTGATAAGCCAGCCGACAAATAAAGGAGAAGAAGAAAAAGGCCGATCAGTAAGCAGCACCTCAGGCGAGAAGAAAGAGAAAATGCCTCCAATTGTGGTATTTATACAATGTATAGACGATAGTATTAAGTTGCTAAAAACAGGTTTAGGAATAGTAGATTTTAAAATAAAAAGATATAGCAATGATAAGCATTCAATTTTAGTTAACAGTAGCGTAGATTTTAATAAAACTAAAGAGGCTCTACAAAAGGTAACTGCTCCATACTTCAGTTATTGCCCAAAAAATGAAAAATGTCGTACAATATTGTTAAAGGGCCTATCTCCGCATACTAACAAGGAAGCAATCCTTCAAGAAATAAATGAATTTAATATAGAAAAGTTAAAAGTACTATCTGTAAAAAATTTCGAAACAAAGCGAAGTAACCAAAACGGGGAGCCATACCCAATATTTTTAGTACAGCTATCCGCGGACAGCGTAGTCAATAATTTAAGGCAGATTACAGCTCTGCAGTACCAAGTAGTAAGATGGGAGAAACTTAATAAACGTGGCATCACACAGTGCAAGCGATGCCAAAGGTTCGGGCATACAGCAAGTAATTGCTGCATGGAATATCGGTGCGTCAAATGTGCACAGCAACATGGGCCAGGTAATTGCCAAATTACGGGTAAAACAGAGGAAAACAAGCAACAAATGCTCTGCGCACTCTGCAAAAGTAACGGACATCCTGCATCGTATAGAGGATGTCCCAAATACAGAGAATTAAAAGGAAAGTTAATGGCGAAGAGAGAAACAAATAAAAGTAATCTGATAAATAAAAACCAGATGTACTCAAATTACGTAAAGAAGAACATTTCGTATGCGAATGTTTTAGGAAATACCTCAGAAAACCAGCAAGTACAAGGAATAAACACATCAGGTAATTGCATGGAGGATATTAAAAACCTACTAGTTTCCATCCAAATCATAAGCAACTCACCGTAAATGAATAGACAAGACGAAGATATAGTTTCAAGAAATTCCTTGCAAATAATATCAGTAAACTTACTGACTATTTGCATAGTTCTCTAAGTTTTAAATTATTGTGTTCAGTCTAATTCTTACATTCTACACTTGCCCTTAGGTACATTGACATTCTAATCTACCGTATGTACATATATAATTAGGTTGTAAGAAAACATGGGTGTAAAAAACTTACTATTTTATCATAAAACTAAAACTAGGAGGATTATATTAATTAATTAATATTGCATAATAACTGTTAGAAAAAAAAAACAAAGTACTTCAAAACTAGAGCCATAGCCACCAATATTTTTCCGTTTTTAGATTTTTCCTTTGGGTTTGATCCCTTTCACTTACTCTCATATTAAATCTCCAAGTAGTTTGGACAGATGTTGAGGAAATTTGAGGTGGGATCTGAATTCTTTTTTCTGTAGCACTACGATGCCAGTGGTAAAGGACGGGTACGCCAAGAGAGTCTTGCATCATTCCTTTTTGGTCCAAGTAGATGAACGTTTCAGGGGGTACAAATCCAGAGTCGATAGCTCTTGCATGGTATTCAGGCTGTGGGCATGTAGGCCCTCGGATGAGAGAGTTGTCAATCGTCGCTGCTCTTGCAAAGTGATTTCTTATTTGTTTGATTATGAATTTGTCTATTCGGATTATGTTGGCCGAATTATAAATTCTGTTGTTCGAGATGTAATGTGTGTACTCAGAAGTTGGATCTCTATACATTCCAAGGCACGCCCTTAAGCAGTGCCTTTCAAATACCCGAAGTCGCTCCATGTAACTAGGGCTGATGTTAAACCATATTGGACAGCCGTATATTACTATTGGCCTAATTAGTGTTTGGTAAGAAATAATTTTTACTTTGTTGTTTAGATGCTTTGAAAAGAACAATCTGCGGAGTAAGTTAAATGCTGCTCTTCCTTTAGCTATTTGATTAGTGACATGCTGGTTATAATACAAAATCTGGTCTAATAGGACTCCTAAGTATTTAACTGCAGTTTTTTGCTGTATCAGCTGTCCAGTATGGTTTTCCGTAATTGTTAGTTGCTTCCATTTCTTTTTTATGTTTCTATTTGCCTTGCTAAGGGGAGTCCTAAATAATATGGTCTCGCACTTGTTTATGTTGATTTTTAGTTTCCAGTCACAGCAGTATTTCAGTTTTTTATTGAAGTCGTTTTGCAAGAGCTGCTCTATTTTTTCTATTTTATTTTCTGCTCTGTAAATAATAATATCATCAGCATATGCGATCCTACTGCTGAGAGACTTAATTAGATCACTAGTGTAAATATTATACAAAAGTGGCGAGTTTACTGTGCCCTGTTGTAGTCCATTCCAAACTTGAAATATCAGGGTTGATTTTAATATTCCGTTAGTCACTATAAATTTCTTGTTGGTTATCATATCGTAGATTATTCTTATGAGCGGTCCTGGTACCTGCAGTTGCATAAGTTTGTATATTAATCCGTCTGTCCATACTGTGTCGAACGCTTTTTCGAAATCTATCAGGCATGCCCCTGTACAGAGGTTCCTGTTGAGGTTCCATTGTACGTCTGAAGTCAGCTTGTTATTGGCGTGAACTGTCGAGTGTTTATATTTAAAACCGAATTGGTTCTCTGGAATGACATTATTTTTCTCACAGAATTTTGTCAAACTAGAATTGATGATGACTTCAAACACCTTGCTAATATTCGGCAAGAGGCTTATGGATCGTAAGTGTGCGGGATTACTAAGGTCTTTTCCTTTTTTTGGTATGGGATAAGTGAGGGCGATTTTCCATTGTTTTGGGAAATAGGTATTGTTCAGGGAATTGTTGAATATAGTACAGTACTGCTTTATCATAATATCGGGGATGTTTTTGAGTACTATGTTCGGTATGCCATCAGTTCCAGATGATTTTTTGTTGTTCAGTTTACTGAAGATGTATCTCAAGTCTTCGCAATTTATAAAGTATTCGTCTGTTTGTTCTGTTGTCAGTTCGTCGGCTTTTTTACTGTCGTCAAATACTGTAACGGTTTCGTGGTCTCGCATTTCTTCACATTCCATTTTGAATTCGTTTATATTGTGTATGACCGCATGTTCCAGTTGAAGGTTTCGATTGTGTGTGTTATTTACATTATATATTGATTCAAAAAATGCACCTATCACGTTCAGTTTATCCTGTTCGTCATCAATGATATATGTGTTATTACTGTGCTTCTGCAGTGCGGTTAATTCGATTTCGGCTTTCTGGATCAGGTTTGTCATGCTATCCGGAATTCGTAGTGTCTCAATACTGTTTCTGTACTTGTTTCTAAAGATCTTGTTGATCATGGGAAACATATTTGACTCATTATTATTAATATTCCTTATTTTATTTGTCCAGTAGTTGTTAATTGATATTTTGTAATTTTCTTTAATTAATTGATTAATATTCCTCAAATGTGCTTTAAGTAGTGTAAGGTGAGTGTTGTTATAGTCTTCAAATCGCCTGTAAATATTTTTAATTCTTGTTAGTAATTTGCTTTTAACTTTTTGCAGTTGTACTATAATCGGATTAAGGTAATATTCTGTTGAATTTGTTGGCTTAATTTTTGGAACTGTTTTATCGACTGCTTTTAAAATTGTTTCATTTAGATGAGTCAAATATGTTTCAATCTCGTCATTGGTCAGGTTTCTGTTATTAGGTCCTGTATTTTCAGTATTTCGTTCTCTGAATTCTCTCTCTACTGCTTTTCTGAATTTGTCTCAATTCGTTCTTCTGTAGTTAAGTTTTGGGATTTCTATTTTTGTTAAGAGGTGGAATGGAGTGTCATTTGCTAAGCTGGCTTCAATTTTCACGGCGTAGTGATCACTGTCATATGGTAAGGTTTGTAAACAGTTTTTATTCTGTCCATTGAAATATTTAATATTTATTCGTATGTCACTTATGCATACGTCTAGGTATGAGTTTCCTCTTGGTAATGATGGCATATCTGTACCAATTAGATCCATTCCAACGAGCACCTGATTGTCTTCCATCCATGTGTTAAGCTGAGTGCCTCTTATATTGTGCGTATTGTTACCCCAGTTCCCGTGTTTGGCATTAAGATCTCCCGCGAGAATAAAATAGTTTTGTGGTTTTTCTAGCTCTAAAATATTAAATAATTTTGTTAGTTCTTCCTAAAAAGTAGCAGAATAAGACGTTTTGGGGGCGTAGGCTGCTATTAAATATAACCTTTCCGTATTGCTTATTTGCAGAAATATAATGGAGACTTCGAGGCACTTGAAGCCATTAATCTCTCTGTTGTTCACCGCTTTGTATTTGACTGGTTTTTTAATCAGAACCGCCGTTCCACCACCTTGCGTCGCGTTCGGTCTGTCTCTTCTGTGTATGTCATAGTCTTTGAAATTAACTATGTGTTTTTTACCTAACTTTGTTTCCCCCAGTAATACTATGTCTGGATTTTGTAACTGTAGCAGTTGAAGCAAACTCTCTCTTTTTCTGTTCGTTATAATGGAATTTGCATTTTGTATTCTTCCTTCTAGAATGCTCTCAGAAAAGGACCTAGTCCAAAACAGAAACTTTTTCTACTAAATACAACTGTATGATTGGGTTGCGATGACTCGCAACAGAAGCTATTCAAACCACCACTCTTCAATGTAGTCTGCAACTTTATCATAATTGTCGTCACTGGATAGCTAGCTCTATCTACGTAGCATGTTAATCACCAGTCTATTATTAATCAAGTAAGTTGTAATTTTAGTACACAGGCACATAAATATGTACTATACAAATTCATTTTGGTTGCAATTACTACTTTTGCAACTTCAAAGCTAGCAAAAACAAAGCGGCCATTTTAAGGCGAATAATAAATGAGAATTCAGAGACCAGTAGAAATATTAACACCTTATTGTTAGCATTTACATTTGAATGATTAAATCACCTCTAAAGTGAGATAGGTACCTACCTGCCAAGCCAGGTAAACCTGGAAAAATTTGAAGAAAATCATAAAAGACTTCTGCAAGTTTTCCCCAATGTTTTGAAATTAGTAATCCCATTAAACCTTTTTCATTTATTTTCAATTTAAGGAAGGCCAGTAACTAAAGGGATTTCTATTTAATTTAATTAAAAACACAATTTCACTTTTCTCTTTTTATTTAATATTTTGCACACAGTACTTGAAGGTAGTATCCTTATCCAAGATCAGTACAGTACAGGTATCTACCTGCTTAATTACTTTCTGAGAATTTCTCTATTACCAACCAACCAACCAATACTATCATCGAAGCAAGCAAGGATGAAAACAAGACAATAAAAGAGTCATAAAAGTTAAATTTTGAACATCTGTCGCATGAAACCAACACGCCCCCTCAAAAATTAATCTTTTAAAATTTAAATAACTCAAAATAACTAAGTGAAGCAAAATAAAAATAATGACATACATTTTTATATAATAATAATACAAGAATATATTTTATACCAAAAAAAAATAATTAAACTAAGATATACTTTATACCTTGCAAGTACTTTCTGGGGTAAGTTACAGATGGCCCAACATTCATTGCTTAGGATTAGGAAAAACCCAGAAAAACCTAATCAGACCATTTCACTAAATATTTAAATAACAAGTTATTTCAAACCTATTTCCGATCTGAATTCCATAAATCTGGCTGCCGGTAACGGCTTTGTCAACGCATCTGCCAATTGATTACCTGTAGGAATATATTTCAATTTTATTATCTTTTTCTCAATTTGCTCTCTAGAGAAATGATATTTTATATCAATGTGCTTTGATCTTTTATGGCTACCCGGATTGTTTGCTATACTAATACAACCGTTATTATCTTCGTATATTATTATTGGTTCTAAGATATTTATTTTGATACTACTTGCTAATGATCTTAACCACAGTGCCTCTCTAACAGCTTCAAAAAGAGCCATATATTCAGCTTCTGTAGTTAAAGCTGCTACTGATACTTGTCTTTTTGTGCCCCAGCATATTGTACATCTGTCAAATAATTTAAATAAATAACCTGTTGTATTTTTTCTATCACTTTCATCATTTCTTCCCCAATCAGAATCAACATAACCAGTTAATATATTATTATAATCTCCTCGAATATAAGTTAATTTAATATCAATAGAACCTTTTAAATATCTAAGAACCCTTTTCAGACACTTCCACAATTCTTTATTATTTTTATTCATATATCTACTTAATATATTAATGCTTGTACTCAAATCAGGTCGAGTGCATATCATTACATACATTAAACATCCGATAAGATTTCGACAAGGTGCATCATATTTCTCATCAGAATTCAACATTTCATAGTCTAATTTACTTTCAAGAGGTGTACTAACAGCTTTACAATCATACATATTAAATTTATTCAAAACTGTTTTTATATATTCACTTTGATCCAAAGTTATTTTATCAGGATTTCGTGTGATTTTAATTCCTAGAAAAAGTTTAATTTCTTTTAAATCCACCATACAGAATTTATTCATTAAATAGCTTTTGAAACTATTCATAGTATCAATACTGGAAGTAACAATGACAACATCATCGACATAAAGTACCACATAAATATTTTTAGATCTATTTCCTTTATCTAAAATATAAATACAACGATCAACTGATGAATTTTGAAAACCTTTTTCTTTAAGTGCTCGTTCAAATTCTTCAAACCAACATCTTGCTGCCTGTTTTAACCCATATATGGCTTTATTCAACTTACAGATCTGATTATCTTTGCTTTTAACACCCTCAGGAATCTTCATATAGATTTCCTCTTTTAATTTGCCATTTTAAAAATGCAGTTTTAACATCCATATGATGAATTAATAAATTAAATTGATTTGCAAAACTTATTATAAATCTAAAACTTGAAATTCTTGCAAATTCATCATTTTTAATAGTAAATACCCATTTACAGTCAACAATATTTACATTTTCAGGCCTTGGTACTAAAGTCCAGGTATTATTAGTAAAAAAAGAATCAATTTCTTCTCTGATAGCTTGCTCCCAATAAATTTTGTCATCCCTACTTCCAATCTCCTGATATGAACTAGGAATCTTACATAGAATAGATTGTGCACACATCAGATAATCATCTAATATGTTATCTCTTTAATTATAAGAAACAGGAGGACGACTTTTAATCCTATCAGTTTTTCTAAGTTCAGAGAATATTTGTTCAATTTGATTACCTGGATTCTTGAGATAAAGATCTATCAGTATCCATATCTGCTTTATCTACATGTTTATGTCTATTGTTATCTAATTTTGCAATTTTATTAGGACTATATTCTTTATTAGAACTTAATGTATCTGATTTATCATTATCAGATTTATTATATTTTATTACTGATTTTGATGGTGCGCCTAAGCCTTCAGTTTTGTCACATTTTTCAAATTCACTTTTATCTGATTTACTATTGCTATCAGATTTCTGAGGTCTTATTATTGGTTTTGGCTGCACAACAGTTTCATATCTGGAGTTTTCAGAATTAACTCCTTCAGGCTTTATTATAGGCCTGGATACCACAAAATTTATTTCATTTACAACAACATCTCTGACTACAACATATTTTTCAGTTCCTACATCCCACACTTTATATCCATTCGGTTCGTATCCAACCAGTATTCCTTTCCAAGATTTTTCTTCAAATTTTGTTTTACTAGTTTTATTATGTACATAAACAGTAGAACCGAAAACCTTTAAATATTTTATTTGAGGCCTTCTATCATGCCACAACTCATACGGTATTTTAATTTGTTTTAAGGCTTTAGTTGGAGTTAAATTAATTAAATATGTGGCGGTAAGGACTGCATCAACCCAAAAAATTTTATCCAATCTAGCACCAACTATCATTGCACGAGCCTTTTCAGTTATTGTCCTAACCATACGTTCTGAAACACCATTTAATTTAGGGGTTCGTGGAACTGTTAAATGATAACTAATACCTTTTTCTGTACAATAATTTTTCATCTCATTTGATATATATTCTCCTCCATTATCACAATACAAATTAACTACCCTTCAGTTAAAATGAGCCTCACTTTTTGCAACATAGTCTCGAAAAGTTGAAAAGACGTCTGACTTATATGTAATCAAGTATGTCACACAATAGTGAGTGTATTGATCAACAAAAAATACGAAATAATTTTTATTGTTGATTGCAGAAGGAGTGATAGGACCGCAAACATCAGAATGCACAATGGTCGTTTGATATGACTTTTATTCTTAACTCTATTAAGTGGTAATCGCGCCTGTTTACCTTTTATACACGCTTCACATAAATTATCATTAGGTATTATTTGATTAATTTGTCTCATATCATGTAGCATGTTTTTATTCTTTAATTCTAAAAATTTATACTTTCCTATGTGACCTAAACGTTGATGCCAAAGTTCGTAATTAGCTATTGTATTACTGTCTACTTGAGCAATAGAGTTTATTGTATTTATATTTACTATAAAATGAACAGCAATTAAATTGTTTAAAAACGTACCTTTCATTATGGCCACCACCTTTTCTTATTTCCACTCCTTTTTGATTAAAAATAACTGTTCTTTGAATTTTGGGAACAGATAGTAAGTTGTATGGAACATCAGGACTATAAAGAACACCTTCTAGTGTTCCTTGGATACCCATGTTGCTAATTACATTAAGCATGCCCTTCTTTATCGCAGTTATGTAAGTCCCATTCTTCGCTACCGAAATTTTTATTGGTCTCTGAAGTTCTGTGAAGGTATTAATCAAATCCTTTCTATTAATTAGATGATCCGATGCTCCAGAATCTAAAATAAACGTAATTTTATTTTTATCTGTTCCATCAAATAAAAAGCAAATCCTGAGACGTCGTTATTTGATATTGATGCTTGATTTAGCTGCACACTTTGAACTGTTCTATGTTTGTCATTATTTTGATGTTGTAATTCTTTTTTATAATAATAGCAGTTTTTCTTTATGTGCCCTTTTCTACCACAATGATGGCACTTTACACCAGGTGACCTCTTGAATTTGAACTTATTGTGTACTTGACGATAGTTCCTTGATGTTTTCACAGTTTCAAAGTTATGTTTCTTTGCACTATCACTTCTTATTTCTGCCTGAAGCAATTTATTACTTGTGTCACAACTTTCATTTTACAGTTTCACTTCATGATCTAAAAGTCAAAAGCTAAACTTAAATTATCTTCGGAATGTGTTTCTATTGCCGTTATCACACCATCATAAGATGTTGGTAGTGTCAGTAATAAGTGAGAAACTTTATCGGTTTCTTCCAATTTGGCACCTGCTGCTAACAACTCTCCGACTAGATCGTCAAAAATTGTAAAATGTTTTATTAGGGGTGTATCACCTTGTAATTTTAATCCTAATAATTTCTTTCGCAGAGCCAATTGGGTGGCAAGACTTTTGCGTTCATACAATCTGTCTAAGTTGCACAAAATTTCTTTTGCTGTACTCTCTGACTTTGCAAAACCGAGAAAAGAATCAGCTAAATATTCAACTATGACACTTTTGGCAATTCGTTCAGCTTTATTCCATTCTTCAGTTTTATTTTCCGGAATTTCATTATCAATTACTTTAATGACATCCAGTTCAGTTAACAGAGCTCTAATTCTAAATTTCCAAACACTATATTTTTCACCATTAAAAGCTTTAATGTTTCGCTTCACATTCATATTTTCCATTATTTTAATTTTAAATTAATACACCGCGTATTCTGGTCCCATAACCTAAAGGGATTTCTATTTAATTTAATTGAAAACACAATTTCACTTTTCTCTTTTTATTTAATATTATGCACACAGTACTTGAAGGTATTATCCTTATCCAAGATCACTTAAAGTCTAAAGACAAGAAGAACTGATCCCTTAAAAACTAACGGAAAAAACATGTTGGTTCCATCTTAATAAAAGAAAATACCGACAGTACAGGTATCTACCTGCTTAATTACTTTCTTAGAATTTCTCTATTACCAACCAACCAATACTAGCATCGAAGCAAACAAGGATGAAAACAAGACAATAAAAGAGTCATAAAAGATAAATTTTGAACATCTGTCGCATGAAACCAACAGTAACTACTCATTAGAGATACGGAATATTTATTAGGGATTTTGTCTACCTTGTATCAGATATTTGTATGTGTAGAGTAGAGATGAGCAAGTACAGTAGAATGCACTCATTCCTTGTTAGACGACATTTTACGTAAGATATCTTTTTATCCTACCAAAGTGCAATGTGTCAACATTAATTCACTATATTCTAAAGATGCCTGTAAAATTATTCTAATTATTCGAAAATTTGTTGCTTCTTTCTATATGAGATGTTTTTACATTCGGTACATAGGTTTTAAAAGTTCAAGCGACATGTAATTACGGTAGTTTATTGCATTAGTTGATTGCTTTGGTACAATTCTGTAGCATGCTGAACTAAACAGCTGTCTCTGTCAGTGGAATTAAATATTTCGGGATGAAGGTGGTCACCTATCAATAGTTTGTTTGTTGGCAACGACCATACCATGCTGAAAACACCGGTTCTCGTCCGATCACCGAAGTTAAGCAGCATTGGGCGCGGTTAGTACTTAGATGGGGGACCGCTTGGGAACACCGCGTGTCGTTGGTATCTTTTTGCTTTTAAGACTTATACTGACATTACTTTTTGTATTCTTCCTTCTAGAATGCTCTCAGAAAAGGACCTAGTCCAAAACAGAAAGTTTTTCTACTAAATACAACTGTATGATTGGGTTGCGATGACTCGCAATAGAAGCTATTCAAACCACCACTCTTCAATGTAGTCTGCAACTTTATCATCATTGTGCTGGGTAGTTATTACCAAATTACCGACCAATTGCTGTCGCTTCGATTTTGCCAAGATTTTGAATCTGTCATTAACTCAAAATTATTGAAGTGTCTGTGTATCTGGAAACCAATAAGCTCATCAACAATCGTCAGTATGGCTTCCGGATTGGACGCTAATCTGGAGACTTGCTGACTTTTCTTACGGAACGTTATAACTGTAGTCTCCACAACTTGGTGAGTCCAAAATCGTTGCTCTACATATTTCAAGGGCCTTTTATAGAGTCTGGCATCCTGCCCTTTTAGCCAAACTTAAAGCTGTTGGTCTCTCGCCTTGTCTTCTATTATGGATTGAAAGATTTCTGTCTGGTCGCATAATTCGTGTTGTATTAGACGGCGTTATATCTGAATCTCACTCTATTAATGCCGGTGTGCCCCAGGGCTCTGTTATCTCTCCGGCTCTCTTCTTAGTTTTCATTAATGATTTGATTTCCTTTACTGTCAATCCCATTTATAGTTTTATCGATGACAGTACCAGCTATTTCGCTTACTCCTTTGATACTCGTGCGGACTTAAGAGGACTTTGTTAACCGAAATTGCATGATTCGATAATTGAATAACGACCTTGCCAATATCCTCACTTGGGGCAAGATGAATCGCGTCGAATTCAATGCATCTAACTCCACTCCCGTATTTTTTTTTAAGCTGGACAGATCACATTTTCTCTATTGCCAAAGAAGCATGTGAAATGGTGTAAGAAATATTTCAGCCCCTTAATATCTAGGGCTCCTCTACAAGTCCTACATCAGACCTAGAATGGAATACAATTCCCATATCTGAACTGGGGCTGGTCGCCAGCCTTAGCTTCATTGGATATTGCCCAAAAGAGAGCCTTCAAGCTCATTGGCAATTTGACAATTACTTCTCATATCGACTCACTCGAGAACCGCCGCAATGTTGGATGCCTTTCGCTCTTTTATCGTGCATGGACAATGTTCTAATGAAATATCTAGTTTGATCCCTTGTAGAATCGCGCACATCCTTTTCCCCTTCAAATTACTTTCGGCCGTACAGTAAAATTCCTTGATGCTTTCCTATCCCGAACTGTGCGAATGTGGAATAGTTTACCATCTACTGTTTTTCCTCGGGCGTACAATCTGCGAAGGCTCCAGAGTGACATACATAAGTACCCCCGCCACTTGTCTCATTTCCCATAATCCTTTCCGTATCTCCTTCCCTTCCTGCCATGCTGTGCTTTGCATCCCCTAAGTTTGACTTAATAATATAAAAAACAAAAATAGGTGGAAAAGAGGATAACTCTTTAAGATAGACTGCAATTTAGGAATACACAATCACTTCGATTCTCGAAAATATATTCTTTTATAAGTCAATGTTTGCTTGGGTTTCTCGGACGGCGGTGGTCAATGTATGAAATAAAAGTCCTTCTGATTCTTTGACAGGGGTACTGAATAGGAATGCGGCATTGAATAATCTTAAAAGACGAATTGAGCAACAAATTAGCAATGTAAAAAGTCGATATTTTCAAAAAGTATTATTATCAACAAACATTTCAATCCATAATTTTATTGATACTACAGGGAAAATTCCCTTTGCAATGACACATTAGAAGTGGGGTAGTCAATCCTAAGATATGATTTTTTTGAAAATACCCCCACCAAATTGGTCGAAACTTTATAAAATGTTGCAAACAAAAATGATAGATGGAATATTCTTACATTCAATACCAAAGTTGCTGCAAATTGCATATACACATGCATACATAAGTAATTACTGAATCCACCTTTGCGAAAATAACCGTCAGTCTCACGATTTGTTAACATTTCAATGGTAACAGCAATCACAATTACATCTCCATAGAAACGGCAACGGAAGGAGGCTTTTTGTTTTTTCAGTGCAAATGAAAAAAAATATTCGTTCAGTTCAGAGCATTTCAAAAAATTTTACAATCGTTTTAATTATGGAGAATACAGAGTATGCGGAAATTGGACCGGGAACTCAAACTATAATGAAGAAGCCCTTAGTAGTTTTAAAGTTCGCAGAGATGGGGTAGCATTTTAAAGCACTTAAAAAAGGATGAAGAAAGAAAGTACATGGAATACCTTAAATGAGGATCTCCTGAGATGACTACAACATTGATGAACGATAACGGTAGACCTTAAAAAAAGGCAGCAAAAGGAAAGACTATTCGAAGGTATGTAAGTCGAAATTTATTAAATTTGTTTATCGATATTAATCGTGATTTGTTAAGGAAGCAACTTTACAAACAACTCGAAAAAAAAAGAAAACTGCAAACTGAAGTTGGGAGGTGAGGGAACAAGCGAATAAAAAGTTAAAGGCATAGATTGAGCCGCAACGAGCTATTTTGGGGAAAGGAAGCAATGTGTAAGCCTTTGAAGCAATGAAGATGGTTAGCAACGAAATGTGAGTTTATTTATTTATTTATTTTAATTGTGTGATTCTAGATGTAATAAGCTTCTTTTGAGTTTTAGGACTGTCTGTATATTTTTAATGTGAAATAATTGTTTTGGTTTCAACTATCTTAGCAGTCCTAATAGACAATTACCACAATCATAAATATTGAAATATATTTCAAGTATAATTTAATTATAAAATTTATTTTTAATAAGTTCACATTCCAACTTAATATAAAATTGCTACATTTTATATAATATATATGTATTATATATTTAAATAATATTATATATATCATTTATTACGAATACTTAATCTAAAAAAAATCTAAAAAGCAAACACCACATTTCAATTGAAATTTACCTGCTAGTAAAGGAATTACCGATTTAGATAAATTAGTAAAATAAGTAACAAGTTACTGATTTTATAACAACATAAGCAAAATTAGTCGGATGTCTACCTAACTTATCTGTGAAATGATATTTCGTATTCTTGTTTTAGAGAATAATTTTTGTGCACTTAAATCATTTCTAACTGAATTAAGGGCATGTAAATTTTACGTAAACGAAAACAAAATTACTGCAACAGATTTAATTTATTGACGTTATAAAATTTTCTAAATTTCACATTAATTTACATAAATTACAAAAAATTCAAACCAATGAAATTACAGCAACTTACTGCAAATTTTATCACAGATTTGTAATCTAAAGCGAGTGATTGACTTGGACGTGAAGTTCATACTGCTACACTGGATCTAAGGGTTACCACTTTCTGGCTTTGGTTGTCCAATGCATATCCAGTTGCAATCAGGCCAATAGTGGTGCTGGCGGCATTTAACATTCCCATTAGAAAGCCTCCACTTGCAAAAAGATAATTGTCCTCTTCTAAATATGGTATTGCTTCTTTAAACCGGTTTTGAGTTTCATTGTTCATTTTAAATAAATTATTTGCCCTCCATGCAATTTTACTACAATTTTTTTTTAGGAGGGGCACATGTTGTATCTTAAATAAAAGCTCTTTTTTAGAGAAATTTCATGGCATACTTAGTTTTTTTTGCACAATTTTACAGTGTTTTCTTACATTTTTTCGGTGAAATTTCCGACTTTGTTGTGTATTTCTTTTAATTAGTATATGATCAAGACTACCTATTATGTTGTTAGGTACTATATAAATAATGTCAACAATATTATCTTTCGCAAAAAAATTTAGGACAATATATCCCATGGGAAGGGATCATTGGCCGGTACAAAATGAAAATGTCATTCAAAAACATCAGTTTTTCATAATCGTCTTGATTTTGCATTTTGGACATCTATTATTGTGTTTACATTTTCAGGCTTAGCTCCCACAAATCTTCACCGATTTGAATGATTCAAAGGTTTTATAGGGGTAGCCGATAACGGTCGGCATTTTGTCATTTACACACTTTCGATGGAGTCCCCCAACCGATGGGGGATGGGAAATATGAGTTTTTGGGTATAATTCTGGAGTGGAGTATCTGAACGGTTAACTGAGTATGTAGTTTTGTTTGCCTACTTAGCTTACAAAAAAAAAAACACGAACAATTTTTTTTCGAGGGTTTCTTATGGTGGGGGGTAGGTATCAATGGTGGGGGGGGGGGGGGGGGGGTTAGTTCAATAATGTCATGTCGCATACCAGATGAAAGGTCTCCGTTTGTACATTCAACTTTTCTACATATTTTTTCAGTCACACTAATTTCACTAAAGGAAACATTTGTAAATGTATATGTAACATACTTCTATAATATCATAATTCCACTAAATATGATCCGAATTCAGAAATTCCGCTTGATTATTTTTTCTCAATTTTTTTCAGATTTTTTGAGCATATCATCCCATCCCTCCGACTTACGTTGCGAAAATTAGATTTTTGACGCTCAAAATTTTCGGCCAAAATCTTCATTTCGCAACTTTCCTCTACGAACTTTAGATAATTTAAATTTTTCGTAGATGCGCGCCTAAAAGTAGATTGCCTATACAAAATTTCAGTAAGGTTGGATATCATTTACCTATTTAAAAAAAAAAATAAAACCATGAAATTTTGAGTGCACACTCTACGCCATCTACTGGCCATCCCTTACAACTCACCGACATGTGCTTTGAAATCCAGATAGATACAGGCCTCCTCTTGATGTGGCATTTTGTTTGAATAACTTTGAAGTTCCTTTAGATTCCATGGTGTTTTTACTGGATCAACTCCCGCGAAAATTTTCAATTTTTGCCATTTTCCTATGGGTACCCTAGCAAAATTTTACGATTTTTACATTAACACCGATCAAAGCAAGTGGGTACTTTTTGGAAAGGTATCGGCGAGTACATTGTGAATATGTAAAAACATTTACCCACCACCATATAATTTAGTAAAAAAAAGGGGGGGGGGGAATTATGTACTACACACGCACTTTAACCAGGTGTATCTTCTACTATTATTAATTTTTTGGGAAAAATTTTTTGATTTTCTCTTACTCGGAATTTTTATGATTTTTTGAATCTATTCGCAGCCGAATCGGACGGAAATCACTTTTCAGGGTTTGCACTGCGCATGTGTATGTATAGTGCAATAAGTATGAATTCCTTATTTTTCTTCCAATCTGATCATGTAAACACTCATTGGAAACGTCTCGGCGAGTACATTGTGAATATGTAAAAACATTTATCCACCACAATATCATTTAGTGAAAAATAAAGTGGGGAAAGGAATTTTTTGTACTACACACACAATTTAATCATAGGGGTGAGCCTGTAAAAATTTCACGATTTTTACTATAACCGTTACACAGGCAAGTGGGAACTTTCTGGAATGGTCTCGGCAAGTACTTCTCATAAAAATTATTACTTACTATCGCCGACCAAATTTCGGCCGATTTGGCGGTAAAAACCGTTTTTTTTTTTTCATACAAATTCGGTAGTGCATTTCTACCATCAATTTTCGGGTTTCCATTTTCATCTGTATCTTCCTCAGATCTCATCCGATTTCAATGATTCAATGGTTAAGTCGGGGTAGCCGATGATGGTCGACATTTTGGCATTTATCGATTTTCGATCCAGTACCCCCAATCGAAGGGGGAAGGGAAATATGTGTTTTTCGGTTTTTTAGAAACTCGGTACTGGGAGTGTCCGATCGGAAAACTGACGATGTACATTTACTCACCTAATTAGTAGCAATTTTTCAAACATGACAAAATTTTTCCTAGGGGTACTTTCGCTGGGGGGGTAGGTACGCTCAGCGGCGGGTGATTTCCAGTATACCACGATGTATATGATAGGTCTCCGCGAGTACTATCGACGTGTGTAATTCTTTTTCTCATAGAGTATAGTTCATTTATATAAAGTTTTCTAATTACATTTCTGCATATGTATTCATTTATCCCAACCCCCTAATTCACCCAAATATAATCCCATTTCAAAAATTACTCTTGATTATTTTTTTCTTTTCTTTTTCAGAATTTTTCAGACTATTTCCCACCCGCTCCCATTTGCGTTGCAAAAGTTTTTTTTTGCCCACAATTTTAATCGAAAAAAAAAAATGCATTCAATTATTTTTTATTTAGAACTATTAATTTGTGAATATTGTATGTACAATTTTCATACAAATTTATCGCTGCTGGTTGGTCCTGTGCTTAGGGTGAGTGGTGTTATCATATTTATTTTTTTTGGATATGATTGCGACTTGGTGAGCAATACAGGTGGAGCACTACTTTCCATCATCGCCTTTTTTAACTTAGCCACCAGGAAGTTCTAAAGGTACTAAGGTAGATATGGTTCAGCTTAGACGGGGAGAAGTGTAAACGTGGATAAAGTTAAATATCTTGAGATTCTATGTAATTATCTCTAAGATTATACATTAAGTCATGATCTCCTGCTTTGGGTGATGTTGTCGCACGAAAGATGTTGTGCGGGGTACATAAATTAAGCAGTTCTAAATGTTAAATGTGTGTATGGGGAGCGGTTTATTTTTTAAATTTACAGTAGTATCTCTTCTCAAAAACTCGGAAACTAAACTCATTTTTTTTCTTTAACAATTTTCACTTTCATTAATTTTTTTGTTCTTTTCAACCAGAAAATCACTTTCTTTAATAACTCTTCAACGGTTGCTATTCGCACCACGTCTTTTTTTATTCCCCCCGAAGAGGCATATAACCATTCTTCTTTTCTTATCTTTATTTTTAAATGGTAGATTGAAAAGGTAAACTATAATCATTTGGTCCTTTGTTACGTTACTTTCGTAAGGTAGTTCGCAAGGAGCCATATAAACCTTAATATACATTCAAATGATTTGAATGTGTCCTCTAACAGATGGTAGGGAATTTCAAAAAATACAATATCTAAAAATATTTCCAACTTACTTAAAGGCATTTCTATATGAGAAACAGTAATAATATATTAGATGTTGATTGTACTTAATTTTTGAAATTAAACCAAATAATGAACAACTTTGTTGATTACCGAAATACGACATTCCGATATTAAAAACATTATCACAGCCAGCAACCAATTTGCCCTGCTTGTCAGTGTCTCGAACAGAAAATGCAACATACAACAATCCGTGAGAAAAGACTGGTTCCTTAAGCAATATACCTATCTTTGTAAGACTCTGCCCCTGAGCCTTATTAATAGTCATTGTAAAAACCAGTCTTATTGGATATTGTCGACGTGTAAATTTGAATGGTTGTTTAGAATCAGTGGAACTAAGTCCGATGCGTGGTATAAAAACACAATCGCCTTTATTTGCTCCGATAGCAATTTCCGCATCGATGACATTAGTCAACAATCTTCTGATTATCAGCCTAGTACCATTGCATAAACCTCCGATAATAATTAAGTTACGTAGTAACAGTTCAGGTTAAGTCGATGCGGTGGCATACCGGAAGGTGTTAACGAATGACATACGTCCATTTGATACAAATCACTTTGATCTTCGCCATCCTCACATACAATACAATCTGCACTGTAATAAGTGCAAACAGTGCCTGAAAGTTTGCCAATTCGTTCTTCATTTAACTGAAGTACGGTATCATTACGTGAACTCAAAATGGCCGCATTGATGATGTCATCTTCTGGTAAATCGTTTATGTTCTGTCCATAAATGTCCAGAAGTAAATCATCAGATGCAATATTAATAGTTGGAATATCAAAAATATTTGCACCTAAACCGTAGGTATTGGATATTTTTCCATTACCTAATTTGAGTAACCAATTGGAAAATTGAATTTCCCAGGGATTGGTCCTAATATTAACGATAAACTCATACCTTCGAAAATGTACGCATAAAGGTGATTGCTTAACGCAAGCCTCTATTATTGATAGCTGATTACCAAATGGAACAACTGGAAGTATTTGCCTCCAGTCGCCAGACATAATAATAATCTTATTTCCGAGAGGTCGGTTAATTCCTGTTATATCGCGTAAAAGGCGATCAACAGCTTCGAAAACAAATCTGTGGGTCATTGTGCATTCATCCCACACATCTCTAATGTACATTCCCTCAGTCGAATTTGGTGGTACGTTACAAACGGTTGTTGGAAACACTTTTAAGGAGTGTAGCAGCGATTCCAGACCAAGCAACTGCAATAGCGCTTTACCCGTTTGACCGTTCTTTATTGAGAATCGCGTTCAATAGGAAACTCTTACCCGCCCATGCAAAAGCATCTAAATGGAAACAATTTCCTTTTGATGTTATGCCATTAAGCTCAGATATAACATCATCAAAGAATAACTTTTTTTGGGGATTAAAACATTTATAAGCTCTTAGATATTCATTATCCTCTTGAGCAGGGATATAAAGGTCGACATCATCAATAATTAAATCAGTTTGGGCAACTGATGGTAGGCCCATGTCTTCCAAACTGAGTCTATATAGATGTAATATCCGACCAATATCAATGAGAGCTTTATTATATCCTTGGACTTCATCATTAAAATGTCGAATGTAGTCCTCGGATATATCCTTTCGGAATTTTTCCCAAAGTTCAACGGGCCTAGCTGGGGAGTAAAAAATACAAATGAATGCAAAAAGTTGGCGCAACTTTGTAGGCATTTGAAATGAAATTGCTTCCCTCATAGCATTATCCCATTCACGATCTTCCTGCAATAAACCTCTTGGAGAACAGGCTTCTTTAAAAGTTTCATATAAAACGCCATCATGCGTCCTGACATCTTCGAAACTTTTAGGACCAAGAACTTGATGAAGCAGTATCCGTAAATGGTACGTTTCTATATCCCGTACACTTACAGAATACATACGACAAATGGTTTTATCAAATCCCCTTTGTCGTTTACTCCAATAATTCCTATATCTACTCGTATTCCAGACATAATGATCCGGAATTTGGATATACAGGAATTGCCGGGCATCTAAATCAACTTCGTTTAATTTAAAGTATCCCGTTAAATGAGTGTCTTTAGTATTGGCTCTTTCCAGAGCTTCTACCTCCTCATTTGGACGGAATACGGTACTTTGCCTGTCAGGCAAATAAACCGGCAAACGTGTGTGAGTTATAACTCAAGATCTTCTCCAATATGCCCCACATTGCTTCTACTGAGCCAACATATCGGGATTTCTCGAAGGCTCTTATTTCATCCCACAGTAATGTCCCAGTATCATCCGTAAAATCAATAGAAACCATATCATGTCCCTTATATATGTATTTATATAAATACTTGACTGACTGCACACCATGACATATTTCAACATTTATATGTGCATTATATTTAAGCAGACCGTATGGATTGTAGGGAACAATGAATCTATTGTCGAAAATATGATCATATTTATAAATATATCGGCCGTTATCTGGCCGTTTATAAATAGCGAAGCCATTATCATTGGCATGGGTCATTTCATGAAAATCTTTAGGAAAATGTTTTGAGCATTTTCCATTTTTCATACATGGTGACCGTGGATTAAACTGTCCGCATGGTCCATGAAGCATATGGGCGGAAACAAAGTCATACAGTCTGATATTGATATTCTTGTTCGGTATTTGAGCCGAAACAACTTTATCAATACCATCTGCATCCTGATTTTATCATCTGGGTGTAATATCACTAACAGATGGAAATGGGGTAATCCTCATTTCTGAAATTATCTGGCCCATATGTGCAATGACCCGACCGAAGATATTTTTTTTCGTAATATCATTCAGAAAAGCTTTAACCTTTATTTCAAAAATGCGAGCTAGGATATGTTTTTGGGCGTTAAATAAAAGGTTTTTTATTTCAGGCCACCGAGGGTTACACGTAAACGTGATAAATAAATCAGGTTTGCCACACTTAACCACTACTGCCATCGAATGTTGGAAGGCCTGTTTTATAGAACGTGGCCCTCCAATAAACGTGCTTGGCAATATAACTGGAATACCTGCTTGTATTCCAGCATCAGTGGCCCTATTTCGAACGTAATCCGCAAGTCTCAAATACGAATCACGTCTCAAATCGCTCTGATGCCTTCTCAAATATTCCAGACGCTGTGCTTCAATAGCTACATAAGCATCTACAATATATTCTTGGAATAGCTTTCTAGAGCGTAATATAACATTATGATCGTTATCTCTAACAGCGAAACGATACAAATAATGTTGATCAATTGACCATCCACTTCCACCACTTGCGTAAAGTAGTGCATAGGTCATCGGATGACAATGTCTATTTACTCTTGACAATTCTTGTAAACCACCGCCAATTGGATATATACAAAAGGCTGGCATCGGTGGTGCGCCAGTTGTGCTCCTATATATGATTGCAACATCCGTTGCAACTGGAGCATTCAACCGGCCTCAATGAACCTCAGCAGATGGATTCGAATCTGTAAAAAATATTAGAATGTTCTTAATCGCATCTGTGCCATCTCGTGCTAATACCTCTTCCTCAACTTGTTTCATTAACATATACGATTGGGCAAAAGGATTTACATTGCGTACCTCTCGATCTAGTTCTCGTAACAAATCTAAATCGAGATCATGCTGCACATCGATATTGGCTCGCTGCCTCAATGCTTCTTCCGCATCAAAGGTATAAAATAAATTAATAATTCTAGAAGATACAACTGATTAAAGTGTGTGTGTGTAGTAGAAAAAATTCCTTTCCCCACTTACGTTTTAACTAAATTATATGGTGGGTGCAAAAAGTGAAAAGTTAATTACGTTCAATTCGGCTGCGGATAGATTCAACATTGAGGCCGAGCTAGCGATTCCTCCCTGTAATGCTACCTTATGTTTGCTATTCTGTGTGCGTTATTCTCCTAGCCTTGTTCTTGCGAAGGCTGAAGGCCAAGCTTGTGGTCTATGTGCGTGTTGATGTGTTTTATTGGGTGTGTGAGCTTCTGCGTATGAATATATTTCCCTTTATTCTAATATTTTCGTAAATCTATATAAAAATTTTTTTATGTTATTATTAAGCAGTATTCGTTCCATCTCTTCCTTCTTTTTATTGTTATTTAAATTTTCATTTTAATTTTATTTATATTTTAATTTATGTTGTCTTCATGTTTTATAGTAGGTTTTCAGCATATTTAGCGAATATGCATCCACCGAAGTTTTCCCTATCTTTGCAATATGTTATATTGCATCTTTGGCCGTGTAGGCTGCTATGGTTGGCGTTACCGAAACGTTTTCTGCTCCCGCCACGGAGCTTCATCAGCGGTTTTACTAAGTTTTGAGTGTGCAGTCACTCCCTACTTTGTGCATGTGCACGAAACAGTTAGATGTTTGCTTTGACTATTTATTAGTCTTCGCATTTTTGTGTCTGGCTGATGCGTGAGACTTGTTCATTTATGTATCGAGTTTTTTATATATGGGCAAATTTCATTGCTCATATTGCAGGGCTTCTTATTGGGTTTGAGTAATTATTTCTTATTTATATAGATACTATTTTGTGGCGTTGTTTTTTCATCCATTCCTGGTTTTCAATCGTTCATTGTTATTATGTGTAATTATTGCAGTGTTTAGACGCTTCATTTGTTTTTTGCTGTTATGAATTGAAGTGTTCAAGGATGGATGAATAATACAACTACCGGATGGGCTACTAACTAAATTTCAATAGAAATCTTTCTCTTTTGTCTTTTTTATTTCTTACAATTTTTTGTTTTATTATTATTATGCCTTATCTACAATTATTCTATTTGATGTTCTTTATTTCATGCTCTTATGCTTTAGGTTTTTTATAGTGTTATCTTGTGCTGCCATCTAGGTTCTTTTTAGTGTACCAGCTGTTTGTTCCCTTCTTTTACTGAACTCTCCCTTATTTCTGGTTGTCAGGTTACAGGAGATCCATTTTGTACTGCCATTATTTGTGTGTGTACTTGGTGTAGTTTGCTTTTTGAGGTTTCGCTTTTAATTTTATTACTTTTTATTATATATGTTCATTTTCCAGATTTTACTTTTTCTTTTTTCTCTTTTTTTTCTTTGGGATTTTTTTCTGCTTCTATTTTATTCGTGTTATTACAGCCAGACGGAAACTATCTTATCATGATGGATCTAAATGTTTTTACGATATTCCAGATCGTACTTTTGGAACTGTAGGTTCTGAAGAGTCTGGAGACGAATACTCAGTATTCCATAGTGTTAATTTCCCTATGGAAACAATTTCAATTCCTTTTTTGCCTTCTTTCTTACAGCATTGGTTTGAATCTGTGTGGTTACATCTCGTTGCCTAGTTATGGTCAGATGAGTTTTCTTTGGTATGCTTATGTTTCTTGCTAGTAAAAATTGGATTTATTTGGAATTCGTAGAGCGAAGTTTCAAAATGAAGATTTTTGAAATCGGAACTAATTTAGCCGATTTGTGGTTTGAGATGGATTTATATGAAAAATTATTTTTGAAGAATTTGGTTAAAGGAATTTCGCTTGACTGGAGAAGAATAATACCACTCGATAGCACTCAGCGATACCTTTCATTTGATATGGTATATGCTATTATGTCACAAACCCCCCGCCAGGGATACCTACCCCCCACCAGAAAGAACCCCTGGGAAATTTTTTTTCATGTTTCAAAATTTTGTAAAAATTAGGTGAGTGGAACTGCATACTCAGTTTTCCGATCGGACACCCCAGTCCGGAATTATAACCGAAAAACCAATATTTCCCCTCCCCGTACGTTGGGGTAACTGCACTGAAAAACTGTAAATGCCAAAATGTCGACCATTATCGGCTACCCCTACAAAACCTTAGAATCATTCAAATCGGTTAAGATCTGATGGAGTTATTGGGAAAAATGTAAAACCTCAAATCGATGGCTGAAATGCAACTTCAGGGTGAATAATAAATATTGTGTTTTGAATTTCTTTACATTTTGTACCGGCGAATGCTCCCCTCCTATGGGATATATCGGCCAAAATTTTTTTTCCATATGAAAGGTGATGGTGTTGACTTTATTTGCGTAGTATCTAACAAAATGTAGTAATTGCGACAAATACGAAAAACTTGGTAAAAACACTCGTAAAACACTGTAAAATTTCGTAATAAAAAAAACGTAGTATCTGATATTACTCGTCGAGACCTTTCATATGATATACGACATGGTTTCATGAAACACACACCCCCCCCCCCCCCCGCGGAGGGGGTATTTTGGTATTTTGTGAGGTTTACTAAACCTCCTGTTACCTCTCGGAGCGTCATTATTATTGTTAGTATCTCTGCTTGGTGCCTATGAGTAATAAGAGTTTGCCTTCATTAATTAATTGCGTTCATTTGATGTGGTATATTTGCAATAGTTGTTATGTATGTTTGCTGTATTATGTTGTGTGCTGCAGTTAGTGCTTTGCTTCGTTTTGTTGTGCTCACGTTTATTATATGTATTGTTTTCATTCTGTTAAGGTTTCCTGGTAGATAATGTAGAACTTTTTATTTTTTCTGTTGCTAATCTACTTATTGCTTTGCTTGAGCTTTCATAGTCTCATGTCTTGTGTTTCCGTTTTTTTGTGTAGCTTTTATATGTTATGGGCTCTTAGTTCCAGTCCTTTGCCTTTGTGTTTACTCGCACATGTGCCTTCAACATACTGTTTCCACAGTGTTTTATGTTGGTTAGTATGTGCTGTGTTTACCCTCCCGAGCACACTATCTGGAGGTCTGCACTGCCTTAATAGTGTCAGTTTACTCTTAGGTTGTGGCCAATTGACATCATCTTTTCTTCAGTCACTGCTACATTGGTGCCTTACCTCCGATACCGCTCTTTTCTAGGAGGTAAAAAACGTTTCTTAAAAAATTAGTAGTGCTGGGTGTCATGCCGTATGCCCTTACCATACACATCTCTAGATATATCTAGGACACAGTAGTTTATCCACCGTGGCACTTTAGTATCTTAGTAATGTGCTTTCTGCATCATTGGCTAAGGATCCTGTCTATTTACGTGTTTTATGTTACTTGTCCCATGGCCCTTTTGGTCGATGTTTTGAACTTTCGGATGCGCGCCTTTAAAAATGGCATTGGCGGCATTAACCGACACCACCGAAACGCTGTTCTTTTTTTTTATTCCGCGCGATAAGAATCAGCAAAAATAAATCTATTAAGTGGTCGGAAAGCCAACCGTTTGTGTCACGAAGGTCGACATACGTAAATCCTGAACCTAATTTGGCAATAATGTCGCCCGTGCATGCCAGAGTGCTCACGTACGATTCATAGTAACCTACGATGCTACTTTGTAACCTAAAACTAGGTTCTTTTCTAGTAACATAATATGAATCGTCGGTCACTGTACCATTACTCCGTAGCAATGTACAGGTTCCCTTTTGCTCCAACACTATGACTTGCTTCTTACCTACTCTTTGCGGATTCCTAACACTTTTTCTATCCCTATTTTTGAACCCGAACCAATTTTCCGAGACATCGTGCTCGTTTTCGGGAATTTAAATCATGCCCTCATGTTATCTATATTTCCTATGCTTTCCCTGATGTTTTTGCACTTTCTCTTTATGCATCATCTTAACAGAGCAGTGCCTTTTCTGCGGATTAAGGCCTGCGTAATTTGTTGGTGCTAATACGAAGCCCTGGTATAATCGTACGAACCTAGAGGGCCTAATATATCTACTAAAATGCAGCTCGTCGCATTTGATTAATCTAAAAAAGCTTTCTACAGGACCGTTACTGCCCGTGCAACAAACCCTATTTCCTAACATATTGGTCCAAAAACACATTACCCCAATGTGCTTTTTTAGTAGATGGAGGTAAGCTCGCGAGTCAAAGTAATTATTGATGTTCGCGTACTCCTCACCCATGCCCGACAGTAAGATTTTATATCCTCATACAAGTTATTAAAGTGAATATAAAATTCACTCCTTTTAAACTGCGGGCCCGAGGAGTGCGGTTCTTGTTTAACTTGATCCTCTTGATCAAGTAAAGAATCAGTGCAACGCGTTTTTTTAAAAGTTATATTAATACCGCTAGCGTTATCCTGATTCTCTTCGGAGACGATATGTGTTACTGCTTCTTTCATCGCCTCCACTGTTTTTTCTAAATTTGTTTCAAAATTTGCTGCGCTGTCACTGCTTATAAGCTGCTTGTTTAAGGGAAGCAGCTTTCTCTCCGCATTTATTACTTCTCTTGTTTGTGTTCGGCTCTCGAAGAGCCACACCAAGCACGTAAACCATTTTTCGGTTTCCGCCATGGTCTCTATTTTCATCGCAGCTTTCAAGCTTTTGCTGTACAGTTCTTGTGCTCCTCGCTCTCTCTTTGCGGCATCATCTACTACTATTTTGGTGTAATGAGAACGGCAGAACTGTATGTACGTCATCTCTAAGCCCTCACCACGAGTAATGATGCCATAGGCCTTGTTTGACATACTCAATGGTCCCTGAAATACAATCGAGGCCTCTAGCTATGCCTATCATGGATGCATAACTAACGTCTACTACTATTCATTTACACATTCCCTTGGTCGTTCCAAACGAAGGCCGGTGAAAGTTCTGTGGACACAAAAGAACACAGCTTATGTTAGGAAACAAAAATTGTATTTATTTCAATATTTTCATTGGATACAGTAGAATAAACTTGCTAAAATTTTATATTTCGTCTCTAGACGTTATTAGTACAAAAGAGGTTATATTTTATTATCAAAACTGAAGGATGTTATTATGTATTATATCATGTAAGATACATTTTGTTTACATAAGATAAAATGATTTTTATAATAGCTAGCTGAATTTATCAGTTGGATTTAAGACGTAATTTTTAAAGCCAATTTCTTAAAAGTAGATCACACAATTAATTAATTGAAGTTTTATCTATACCCGTGCTTTTAGGTATGAAATCGACAAGAAATAATAAAAAAATGACATTAATGTAATCGATGGCCCCGATTACTTTATAAATATTTTAGAATTAATAACTCACTGACGATTCAAGTTTAATATCTTGAATTATTTTTTCAAGCACTGTGATCTTCCTCCCTCAAGTGTCAAGAAAACCAGTTCTTCTTTTCTTGACTTACCACACAGCAATACAAATCAATTCATGACCAGCTATCAACATACAGGCAGGCCATCAAGTAATTATTCTTTTATTCTTAATCCCACTCACAGGTGGCGCTCAAGTCTTTTTGTCTTTACAAGTTACAAGTATATCTTTACATTAAATAATTTTTTGGTATTATTATATCTGTAAAGTAGAAGAAAAATATTGTCCCCAATTCGTGGCCGATAACATCCTGTAGTATAATAATTCCATTTCCGCCAATGCAGTGTAAATCACATGTTCAGTATCTACCTACGTACATAGTTATGTAATTCCGAAATAAATCTCTCATTGATTAGAGCAAAAATATAAAAAGGTAACTACCGATGAAGCAGAACCCCAAGTAACTTCTAAAAACTTGTGTTATCTATCAGAATTTACATTACTTCTTCATAATAAATTTTTTGTTTGTGATCATGGCATATATGTATTATTCTTATAAGCGGTCGTGACAGTTGTAGCTGCAAAAGCTTGTATATCAATCCATCTATCCACACTGTATCAAAAGCTTTTTCAAAGTCAATCAAGCATGCCCCTGTACAGAGGTTCTTGTTGAAATTCCATTGCACATCTGAAGTTAGGCGTGCAAATTGATTTAAAAAAAAAAAAAATTTAATGTTTTTTAAAAAATTAGTAGTGCTGGGTGTCATGCCTTATGCCCGTACCGTACACATCTCTAGATATATCTAGGACACATATAGCAAGTGTCGATGGTTGGCGAAGCGCTGTACAATAAGATCGTGCACTATTCTCCATCATTGTGTGGGGGTAGTTTATCCACCGTGGCACTTTAGTATCTTACTAATGTGCTTTCTGCATCATTGGCTAAGGATCCTGTCTATTTACGTGTTTTATGTTACTTGTCCCATTGGCTATGCAATGCTCGGGCAAAGCTCTTTTTATCCCTTTTATTGGGTCTTACATATTATTATTACTATCACTATTCTTAGCTGCAATGAATTCTGTATTTAGTTTATTTAGGGTAGTTAGTTCATGCCGGTGTTCTGGTGTGTATTGTGCGTAATGTAAGTTCGATGTGATATTTTCAAATAGCCTTCAAAAAATTGTAGTGCTAGGCGTCATGTCTTGTATGTTTTGCTGTACATATCACTAGATATTACCTTAAAACAATTTTTTTAAAAATATCTTAATGTGCACCTAAAATAATATCATTTTCTTTTTATTTTATTATTTTATGTTGTTGTATTTTAATTTCCTTTATACTTTTTATTTATTTGAATTTCTTTAAATTTTATTTAGACTTTTTGTGTTAAGTTCATCTTCATTACGTCCTGATTAATGTAATGATGATGACACTTAACATGAGTGGGCTTTTAGCATATTTATCGTATATGCCTCCGCCGATTTCTACCCTATTCTTGCAATATGTTAGATTGCTTTTTGCCGTGTAGGCTGCTTAATTGGCGTTACCGAAACGTTTTCTGCTCTAGCCACAGAGCGTCATCAGTGGTTTTAAATATCTCATGAGTGCGTGATCACTCTTCTAGTTTGTGTTCAGTACACGAAATTCTATATATGTGCGTTCAATATTTATTATTCTTTGCACATACATATATGTGTCTATATATTCTTCTATCTTTCTTTCAACTTTTGCGTTTAATTGCTGTTGAACACTAAATAACCTTGGTAACCTCACCTAAATTATGAATTACCATGTTTACCTATTTGCTCAGTTGACTATTAATTTATACTATTTATTTTTACATTCAATGTTTCGTTTTATCTTAGTTCACATGCAGTTTCCATTTACTGTGCTGCTATATTTGGGCTTAGGGTTCGCACAGTACTTCTGTGCCTGCGCATATTTCCTAACATCTACCTCTTTACCCTGGCTAAAACCTACTTCATTATCTCTCCCTATAATATACCCTAGGTAGAGCGCGCACAATTCACATTTGAATTGCGAAGACACAGACCATCTAATGGAGCAGCGACAACAAACTATCTTTCGGCATGTCACACATTCAACTTGGTCTTTGTCTGATTTTGCTGCTGTGCAATACAAACATATTGGTTGAAGTGCATCAGGCATATCAAGAAACATTCGTTTCATAGTCTGACGGAAGGCATTGGGATCTCCTACGTCACATAACGATTTATTTCTCAAAGAGCCCTCGGCATACATGACTACTAGTACGCCGCAGTTGAAGCTATCAGTTTGCTCTTGAAAGCTTATTGGAGCGTATTGGAACGTCTTTCCAGCGAAAGAGTTGAAAATATGTAGGTATTGGTTAATTGCTTCGTTATTGTTACCAATAGGATTTAGCCAATAAAAATTTCTAGTAGAGAAATCTGCTATGGCCAAGACAAAATGATTCCCAGAAAGGTTATTAGGCATTAACCGTAGGCCCTTTTGGTCGATGTTTTGAACTTTCGGATGGGCGCCTTTAAAATGGCATTGGCGGCATTAACCGACACCACCGAAACGCTGTTCTTTTTTCCATTCCGCGCGATAAGAATCAGCAAAAATAAATCTATTAAGTGGTCGGAAAGCCAACCGTTTGTGTCACGAAGGTCGACAATACGTAAATCCTGGCAATAATGTCGCGCGTGCATGCCAGAGTGCTCACGTACGATTCATAGTAACTTACGATGCTACTTTGTAACCTCTCCTCTAGTAACATAATATGAATCGTCGGTCACTGTACCAATACTCCGTAGCAATGTACAGGTTCCCTTTTGCTCCAACACTCTGACTTGCTTCTTACCTACTCTTTGCGGATTCCTAACACTTTTTCTACCCCTATTTTTGTCGCGCGTGCATGCTTGAGTGCTCACGTACGATTCATAGTGACCTACGAACCCGAACCAATTTTCCGAGACTCGTGCTCGTTTCGGAAATTTCAATCATGCCCTCATGTTTTCTATATTTCCTATGCTTTCCCTGCTGTTTTTGCACTTTCTCTTTGTGCATCATCTTAACAGAGCAGTGCCTTTTCTGCGGATTAAGGCCTGCGTAATTTGTTTTTGCTAATACGAAACCCTGATATAATCGTACGAACCTAGAGGGCCTAATATATCTACTAAAATGCAGCTCGTCGCATTATATTAATCTAAAAAAGCTTTCTACAGGACTGTTACTAACGGTTTTTTTGCCCGTGCAACAAACCTTATTTCCTAACATATTGGTCCAAAAGCACATTACCGCAATGTGCTTTTTTAGTAGAGGGGGTAAGCTCGCGAGTCAAAGTAATTATTGATGTTCGCGTACTCCTTACCCATGCCTGACAGTAAGATTTTATATCCTCATACAAGTTATTAAAGTGAATATAAAATTCACTCCTTTTAAACTGCGGGCCCGAGGAGTGCGGTTCTTGTTTAACTTGATCCTCTTGATCAAGTAAAGAATCAGTGCAAAGCGTTTTTTTTTTAAGTTATATTAATACCGCTAGCGTTATCCTGATTCTCTTCGGAGACGATATGTGTTACTGCTCCTTTCATCGCCTCCACTGTTTTTTCTAAATTTGTTTCAAAATTTGCTGCGCTGTCACTGCTTATAAGCTGCTTTTTTAAGGGAAGCAGCTTTCTCTCCGCATTTATTACTTCTCTTGCTTGTGTTCGGCTCTCGAAGAGCCACACCAAGCACGAAACCATTTTTCGGTTTCCGCCATGGTCTCTATTTTCATCGCAGCTTTCAAGCTCTTGCTGTACAGCTCTTGTGCTCCTCGCTCTCTTTGCGGCATCATCTACTACTATTTTTGTATAATGAGAACGGCAGAACTGTATGTACGTCATCTCTAAGCCCTCACCACGAGTAATGATGCCATAGGCCTTGTTGACATACTCATTGTTCCCTGAAATACAATCGAGGCCTCTAGATATGCCTATCACGGATGCATAACTAACGTCTACTACTATTCATTTACACATTCCCTTGGTCGATCCAAACGAATGCCGGTAAAAGTTCTGCGGACACAAAAGAACACAGCTTATGTTAGGAAACAAAAATTGTATTTATTTCAATATTTCAATTGGATACAGTAGAATAAACTTGCTAAAACTTTATATTTCGTCTTTAGACATTATTAGTACAAAAGACGTTATATTTTATTATCAAAACTGAAGGAATCATACCCTGTTATTATGTATTATATCATGTAAGATACACTTTGTTTACATAAGATAAAATGATTTTTTTAATAGCTAGCTGAATTTATCAGTTGGATTTAAGACGTAATTTTCAAAGCCAATTTCTTAAAAGCAGATCACACAATTAATTAATTGAAGTTTTATCTATACCCGTGCTTTTAGGTATGAAATCGACATGAAATAATAAAAAAATTACATTAATGTAATCGATGGCCCCGATTACTTCATAAATATTTTAGAATTAATAACTCACTGACGATTCAAGTTTAATATCTTTAATTATTTATTCAAGCACTGTGATCTTCCCTCAAGTGTCAAGAATACCAGTTCTTCCTTTTGTCATTCCGTTTGTATCACCTCGAAATAATGATGGTAGAGCAAAATGGATTAGACACCCACGCATACTATTAAAAGTTATTTTGATTTTTGCATGCCCGTCCGTCCGTCAGTCTGTGCGCACGATAACTCGAGAACGCGTATACTTAGAGAGCTGACATTTTGTACACAGACTTTAAAAAAAGTGGAAGTGGAAATCTCTTTATCCCAAAAACCCAGTTATGTCCGCATCTAATGCATATATACGCATGCATTAGTGCTTTTTATTTTGATTGAATATAATAATTTCATTATCATGACGTGCTGTGATAAATTATATGACACTGACCTATACCAAAATGCTTGTTTCTCATCAGTATATGTAAAACACCAAGGAGTTGCCCGATTTAGCCCATTTTTGAATTTATATTTACTATTTTTATGAAAACACTACAAAATTTCAGTTCTCCACGTTGACGCGTTCTCAGGCAGTGTCCAAATATGTAGTTGAAATCGAAATTTTTGTATGGCAACCCCCGGATGGATTTGGTCGAATTGTCTAATATTTTAACCAAATTTGCATTATCGTATTTAAAGTGCGTGTGCAAAAATTATGTATAATGCAGACAGACGGACGGACGGACATATAAACAGTTAAAAACTTACCTTTTCAAAAATAGTAACACTTATTTCAATGCAGCGGTGTATCAAACTATTATTGACCACTGATAAGTCTGCATGAAATTTATAATGTTTGTAATTATAATTTTATAACATAGTTTTAAATCACAGAATTGTCACTTGGCAATTATTTGTATCCACAATATATTATTGTACGTCACTTTAATCACATTTATTTCCGGTATTTTATTTAAACGATTAACTATTGAAATGCACTTTTGGCAATTTCCTATATTATTCTTCACTTATAATATGAGCATCACAGTTTTTAACATTAAAATAAATTTTGTTAAAAAAGATTTTATCACAACGTCACAACAAATTGTGAAATTAATTTCACAATTGTCAAAAGTTGAAACCGGGTTGTTTAGATCAAAAGTAAATTAAAAAAAAAATCCTTTCCCCACTTTTTTTTTTATATTCATCATGTACTCGCCAATACCTTTCCAATGAGCGTTAATTTGCTAAGATCGGATGAAAAATAAGGAATTAATTTTGTTCCACATGCGCAGTGCAAACACCGAAAACTTAATTACGTCCGATTCGGCTGCGGATAGATTCAAAAAATCATAAAAAATTCCGAATAAGCGAAAATCAAAAAATTTCTACCAAAAAATTAATAATAGTAGAAGATACACCTGGTTAAAGTGTGGTGTGTAGTACAAATAATTCCTCCCTTTTTTTCACTAAATTATATGGTGCGGGGAAAAAATAGTTCGATATTCATAATGTACTCGCCAATACCTTTCCAATGAATGTTCATTTGGTAAGATCGGATGAAAATTAAGGAATTAATTTTTTTCCACTTACATACACAGTGTAATATGGGTAAACTTAATTACGTGCGATTCTGCTGCGGATAGATTCAAAAAATCAGAAAAAAATCACAATATCATGAAACCAAGAAATTTCTAAAATAAATTAATAATTGTAGAAGATATATAGAAGTGTGTATCTATATTTAATCTTCAAAATGATGTTAATGCTTGATGGGAGTTGTAGCACTCCGCAGTACGATCTTGAGTTTTGTTAATGGCTGCAGGAATGTTGTTTCCGACGTATTATTGTTGCTGGCTTCTCTGTATCTTGGTAAATCGAGGAACCTCCAAGTTAGGGTCCTTCGGATTTGGCTCAGTATGTGTAGCACCTTGAGGCGAGAATTCCTCAGTACTAGTCGTAGAGCTATGATGAGAAAAGAAATGCTTTTAAAATAAATTATCCAGATAGCAATTTAATTGACAAGTAAACGCAATTTTTGGATACTGAATAGTTCTTTATTGAATCTTCTAACACAGTTATTTACTTAATAATTATTTTTGAACATGTTCGTTGGATGAAAAGCAAACATAAAAAGTATTTTTTAAAACAAAGACTTCAAAAAGAAAACAAAACATTTTTTGAAAGGTTGCTAAGTTTCGCCAACCTTACCGCGCCTACAACGCGCAAAGTAGCAGTTCTATTGGTTCCACAAAACCTACAATTGTTGTGGCACTGTTTCTGGGACTGCCAATCGCGAGTATTAACGACGCGCGTCAACGTTGTGTTAAAGATAAGCGTCGGCGGTAGGCCGACGTCGCCACAACACTCCCCTACCAGCAAAACCGAAATTTTAATCCGTTAAGAAACGCTTAGGTGGTTTTGTGATTCGTCCAGCGCGAGTGGTCTGTTGGGGAAATCGCATATTGTCGTCCAAAAGGAATCTAACACGACGCTGACGTTGCTCCTGGGCCTCTGAAGGTGGCCTATGGTGGTCCGTGGGATCAGGTGTGGTCACATGTGTTTCCGAGTCTTCAGACGCTAGATGAACAAACTCATTTTGATGAGTAGTATTTGTCACAGTAGGAGAACTTCCGATTGCAGGCTGGATGGGCTCTTCTGTTAAAAGAGTTTCGTGTGGTGATGCAGTGTTTTCGTCTGCTTCGATGGTTTCTTGGAAACAAGGTTTCAAACGGTTGATCGAAACATTAACTTCCTTGCCCTCTACTTCCAAAGTAAAATAAAATTCGTCGCGTTTAATTACCCTGAAAGGACCTTCGTATGGGGGCTGAAGTGAGGCTCTAACCGCATCCGTACGAATGAAGACATGTGAGCAGTAATTGAGCTCTTTGAATCTAAAAGGAGCTTGACGCGAGTGATTCGAAGCGGGGATTGGCCTGATATCGCAGAACAAATTTCGGAGCGTAACTACAAATTCGTTCGAAGGAACTACTTGCGATTTTTGAAAAAAAATCGCCCGGTAGCCGTAAACTTTCGCCGAATACCAATTCTGCTGGTGTAGCGAGGAACTCCTCTCTGAAAACTGTCCTCAAGCCTAACAGAACCATAGGTAGTATTTTAGACCAAGACTTTTCTCTGTAGCTCATGAGGGTAGCTTTGAGCGTTCTGTGCCAACGCTCGAGGAAGCCACTTGGCTTGAGGGTGGTACGCTGTGGTACGGATTCGCTTGAAACCTAACAAGGTTGCGAGCTCGGAAAAAAGTGCCGATTCGAACTGTGCTCCTTGATCGGTTACTATTGTCTTTGGTACTCCGAATCGTGCTATCCAGTTATTACAGAATGCTGTGGCTACGGTTTCCGCACTTATATCAGCTAACGGAATTGCTTCAGGCCAACGTGTGAATCTGTCTATGGCCGTGAGGCAGTATCTAAAGCCTTGAGACGGTGGAAGAGGGCCAATCAGATCGATATGAATATCCTGGAAGCGTCCGGAGGCAAAAGGGAATGTACCTAGAGAGTTTTTAACATGACGTGAAACTTTACATTGTTGGCAATCTTAACAAGAGCGAGCCCAAGAGTTAACCTCTTTATTTATCGAGTTCCAAAAAAATTTCGACGTAATCATTTTATTAGTAGCGCGAATACTTGGATGCGCTAAATTGTGTACTGACTTAAAAATCTGACGTCTAAAATTCTTAGGAATGAAGGGCCTGGCCCTGTCGGAAGAAACTTCGCAATAAATCTGTTTGTCGGTGCCAAAAATAGGAAACTTTTCGAACTTGAAATGCGAGTTTTGGAGTAAATCCTGGAACTCGAGGTCTTCCGTCTGTGCTGCTGCAATAGCCCCGAAGTCTATTAGGCTAGGTAGGTGGATCTCTTCCAACCTTGAAAGCACGTCTGCTACGACGTTATCCTTCCCGGAAACGTGTTTTAAATCAGTGGTGAACTGCCCCACGAAATCGAGGTGTCGCAATTGTCTGGGTGATGCCTTTTCTGGGTTTTGCTGGAAGGCAAAAGTGAGGGGCTTGTGATCCGTGAAAAGGGTGAAAGGGCGACCCTCCAACAGGAACCTGAAGTATTTGACGCCTTTATAGGCAGCCAAGAGTTCGCGATCGTATGTGCTATAATTACGTTGCGCGCCATTCAGTTTGACAGAAAAGAAACCCAGAGGTTGCCAGGTGTTGTCGATCTTCTGCTGAACGTTAGCTCCAATGGCGGTATCCGAAGCGTCCACCCACAAAGCTACCTCAGCGGAAGAACTGGGAAAGGCTAGAAGGGTAACCTCGGACAGCTGCTTCTTAACAGACTCGAAAGCCTTACTAGCCTCTTCTGTCCAACCTATTTTGCGATTGCCTTCCTTCTTGGAACCTTTATGGAAATCATTTAATATTGCCTGATTCTGTGCGGCCTGCGGTAAAAAACGACGGTAGAAGTTTATCATACCTAAAAAACGGCGGAGGTCTTTCACAGTAACCGGAAGCTTGCATTTAGTGATTGCTTCAACCCGATCCGGGGGCGGTTTAATACCTTTTTCCGAAATTAAGTGGCCTAAAAAGGTCACCTCTGGTAATAGAAATTTGCATTTGCTAACATTAATTATCAACCCGTATTCTTTAAGTCGCGCAAAAACTAGCTCTAAATGATTGAGGTGCTCGCTTTCGGATTTTGAAGCTATTAAAATGTCATCCAAATAAGTGAAACAAAATGAAAATTGTTGCAAAATCGAATGTATAAACCTTTGGAAAGTTTGCGCGGCGTTACAAAGGCCGAAAGTCATCCGCGTAAACTCAAACAGTCCGAAAGGTGTACATATCGCTGTCTTCGGAATGTCTACGGGTTCGATTGGGATCTGGTGGTAAGCTTTAGTTAGGTCCAACGTTGAAAAAAATTTACAGCCATCCAAGTTGTACGAAAAATCGTGAATTAAAGGAATAGGGTATCTGTCCGGAATTGTACAGGAATTAAGACGTCTGTAATCGCCGCACGGTCTCCATTCGCCATTCTTTTTTTTAACTAAGTGGAGAGGTGAGGACCAACAGCTTTTCGACGGTCGACAAATACCTTCTCGCAAAAGGAAGTCAAACTCCTTCTTTGCCGCCGCTAGTTTATCGGGCGGAAGACGTCGTACTTTAGCTGCGACTGGAGGACCTTTAGTAAGAATATGGTGAGTGACTGTGTGTTTAACCGGGTTGTCAAAACCTGTACTCAGTGTAATAACTTTGAAGCTTCGCAGGAGATTCTGAATTTTGGGGTTTATTGTCGACTCTATACAGATAGACAGCGCTGATGACTGACAAAAAACTCGCTTCCCTGTCGTTTTTAGGGAAGGACGCGGATCAATCAACAATTTCTTCTTGATGTCAACGAGAAGCCCATAGTGACTCAAAAAGTCTGCGCCCAGTATGGGTCTCGTAATATCAGCAATTATAAACTGCCAAGAAAAAACACGACGGAGGCCTAGATTTAAGGTTAACAGTTTCTGGCCGAATGTGCTAATAGTTGAACAATTTGCCGCTTGAAGACAAAGAAGTGACTTCATACGTCTATCCGTTGAAGACGCCGGGACAACTGAGACATCTGCCCCTGTGTCTATTAGGAAACTTTTCTTTGAATTTTGATCGATGACGTAAAGACGACTATTCGAGTTGCCGCTTCCCCCGGTCGTCAAGGGAGGAGGGCAAATTAGTTTAACGCATGATCGGAAGTATTTATTTGTTTAGTACATAGATTTGAATACTTACATGGAGGAATACACTTTTTTGCGTTATCCTGAAATTTGCGATGATACCAGCATACTTCCTTGGCGTGGCTGGAATCTGACCCACGTGAAGTAGACCTATACCTGCTCCTACTTCTAGGTGGGCTATTTCGAGAACTGGAACTTCGACGATTCAATCCTTGTTCGACCAGCCTTTCCAGCTTACTGACCTTGACGGCTAACTGATTGAATGACTGGGTTAGACTCTCTGGAGCTATGTTGGCTGAAACCGAGAAGACCTCGGACCGTGTGTTGACCTCTTTGATTGCGTCTGCACAGGCGGCTAGTGCATCCAATGTTCCTGGGTTACATGCCAATATAGCTTGCATGTTGCCTGGCAAACGTTGTAGCCAAAGTGACTTTAGAACTTCTTCGCCTATTTTACCTCTGCTTAGACTACGCATCTCTCTGAGGAGTTGAGATGGGGGGGAATCGCCTAATGACATCTCGGTTAGAACCTGCTGTAATTTCTGGTTTTCACTACCGGACATCCTGGAAGTTAATGCTTCCTTCAACGCTTGATACCTGTTGAGTAAGGGTGGTTCTTGTATTATGTCACTAATCACACGTACCACACTTTCGTCAAGAGCGCTGACCACACAATGGAACTTGGTCTTATCTTGGCTGATTCCCGCTAACTCAAACTGGGACTCCAGCTGGAGGAACCACAATTCTGGGTTGGACTTCCAAAAAGGAGCCGGCTTAACTGACACCGCGCCGATGCTCATTGGGGGGGAAGTGTCAAACGACGAAGACCGCGCCGGGTTATCAGCGGGGGTATCCAAACTAGAACTTGTAATATCACTAGTAATATTACACGACTCCGACTCACGACGGGCCATACCACAACGCAGGCCTTTAATACAAAAGTGAAACCACTATTATGTCAACCAGCTACTTTGAGGGTTGCGGGGGGTTTACACGCTTCAACTTATAAAAGGGACTTCAATAAAAAAAACTATATACTAACTGCAAAAATGTGCCGCTACACGTGTATATAAAATGGGGTGAATATATGTATATATAGGTATATATAACAGGAAAATATAAGTATATACTATATAAATGAACAATAGTAAAACAAAAACTGTGAGTGAAAAACAAGAAACAGTAATAATAATAGAATTAACTGAACTCAATATTGGCTACAACCTTATATCTGCCCTAAATGCGAAATGGCAGTAAGACTCCAAATTTTCTCATCTGGTATCTTGTGACTGTAGGCCTCTGGCTCACTAACGCTGCCTCTTGTCGGGGTCACCAATTATAGAAGTGTGTATCTATATTTAATCTTCAAAATTATGTTAATGCTTGATGGGAGTTGTAGCACTCCGCAGTACGATCTTGAGTTTTGTTAATGGCTGCAGGAATGTTGTTTCCGACGTATTATTGTTGCTGGCTTCTCTGTATCTTGGTAAATCGAGGAACCTCCAAGTTAGGGTCCTTCGGATTTGGCTCAGTATGTGTAGCACCTTGAGGCGAGAATTCCTCAGTACTAGTCGTAGAGCTATGATGAGAAAAGAAATGCTTTTAAAATAAATTATCCAGATAGCAATTTAATTGACAAGTAAACGCAATTTTTGGATACTGAATAGTTCTTTATTGAATCTTCTAACACAGTTATTTACTTAATAATTATTTTTGAACATGTTCGTTGGATGAAAAGCAAACATAAAAAGTATTTTTTAAAACAAAGACTTCAAAAAGAAAACAAAACATTTTTTGAAAGGTTGCTAAGTTTCGCTACCGCGCCTACAACGCGCAAAGTAGCAGTTCTATTGGTTCCACAAAACCTACAATTGTTGTGGCACTGTTTCTGGGACTGCCAATCGCGAGTATTAACGACGCGCGTCAACGTTGTGTTAAAGATAAGCGTCGGCGGTAGGCCGACGTCGCCACAGATACACCTGGTTAAAGTGTGTGTGTGTAGTACAAATAATACCTTTCCCCACTTACTTGTTCACTAAATTATATGGTGGGGGTAGAATTTATTTTGATATTCATAATATACTCGCGGAGACCTTTACAATGAGTGTTCATATTATTAGATTGGATGAAAAATAAGGAAGTCATACTTTTACCACTGTACACTATACACAGTGCAAGTACTTTAAACTTAATTACGTCCGATTCGGCGGCGGATATATTAAAAAAAAATCAAAGAATTTCTAAAATAAATTAATAATTGTAGAAGATACAACTGATTAACCCTTAGCCACCTGACGTGTTTTTCAGTAACACTTCCACCTGACGTCGGTTCTGGAGACTGCTTGCGTATTTTCCAAATTTAATGACTATTATTTAAAATATCACAATAAATTAAAGTCACATCTTTATTATCACTATATTGTTATTCAGCAAAAAGAATGCATTTATTTAAAAAAAATCAACTTTTAACATAAATCTATTCATTTAAAAAAAAAATTAGGATCTTTTACAATCTGAGATCACTCAAGGAAATTTCACTTAAAGATATTTGTTTTTACTTATTTACGAAAAGTTCTATATATAGTCTCTAAAATAAAATACTTTTTGGTACGATTAAGACACAATTATTACAAAATTGCAACCTACAAACTTTCACAATTTGCGGCGACAATCAAGGCACATCTTTTGGCAGCATTCAATGCAAATTGGATTCTTGCAGTTAAAACACATACGCTGTTTTGCGTTTTTTTTTAGGGTCACAGGTTGAACACGTCTTGCGTTTTTATCAAATTTTTCTGAAGTTTTAGTTGTTAATGTGCTGGGTATTTCGTCTATTTTCAAGATTCGACGAATAGTGCACTGAAGTTCCCTTTGCAAACCAACCCTGTGCATACGGCGTTCCAATTGAGGCCTTACAAGGTCTTCTGCCAATTTTTTTATGAACTTCAGTCTTGGCACCTTTGACTGAGCTTAGTTCATCCCGTGTAACAGATCTGAATTCCAGCGGGAGTCTATCGGAACTCATTTCCCCTCCTAATACTGAATGCATGCAGAATTCAAGCGGAACAATTACGGAATTCCGGATTCCGAAACTTTAAATTTCAGAGGCAAATCCATTCAGTACTGAATTTAAAAACTATTCTGTACTGATTTTCAAAACTCTATTCTGCTCGAATTTAAATAAATATTAAGTACTTAAATGCTACTGAAAGTTAATATCGGTATAGTACTGAAAATCATAATTGAATTAAAAAAATATTTTTTTTAATGGTTGATTCATATCATAAAGCCTGCGCCAGTATTTGCTGTTGGGATGGCATTCGGAAAAACGGATAATTTTAACAATTTTCTTGAGGATTTCGTGACTGAGATGGAAAGTCTTTTGAAGAGTGGATTAACACACAATTCTGGAAGTTATCAAATTCAGTTCCATGATTGCGTATGTGACGCACCTGCAATGGCGTCAGTAAAACAGATCAAGGGTCACGGGGGATATTATTTCTGTCCAAAATGTTTTACTAAAGGTGTTAGTACAACTTCAAGGAATGGTAGAAAAGTGGTCGTTTATCCTGATATTAATACACAATTAAGAATTGACAAAGACTTTAGAAGTAGAAAGACTCCTTCTGGAAGTGATGATAATGATCATCACAAAAGTAGCCGTTCGATCTTTGAGCGTCTTCCTATTGATATGATAGCAAACTTTTCTTTAGATAAAATGCATTTGATTGATGAAGAAGTTTGTAAAAAGCTAATTTCCGTTTGGCTTGGAAAACCAAGCGCACAAAAATTGAAAGCAGAGCAGTTGTCTAAACTTAATAAGAGACTTGAGCAGTGTTACTTATGCATGTTCAGAGTTCCAACGAAAAACAAGAACTCTATATTTTGTCAATTATTTTAAAGCGTCGGAGCTTAGAGTTTTTCTTTTTACGTCTAGCTATTATAATTCTGACTTCCTCATTTTACTATTATACTTATAATGACTATGCACAAGAGTTACTTACATACTACGTAAGACATTGTCAAAAGTTATATGGAATAAATAATGTCAATTTTATGGTCTTGTTCACCTAGCAAACGATGCGAAAATTCTCGGTCCTCTTGATGAGAATAGCTGCTATAAATTTGAGGCTTATATAAAATATATCAAAAGTATGTTACACTCTGGCTTTCGACCACTAGAACAATGTTATAATAGAATTCATGAATTAAATCAAACAAATAACCTGGATGTTACTGATACTAACAAAGAAAAACTAGTATTTGGTAAATTTGTTTTAGGCTTGAATAAATTAAGACTATGTACTTTTTGCAACTTTAAGATAAATGCAAACAGTTTCAATGATAATTGCTTAATGTTACGAGATGGAAATATTATTGTTCGCGTAAAATATTTTGAAAAAACTAGAAGTGATGTCTCCATATTCGATCAACAATTTAATCATATTAACACTTTAAATGAAGAACCAGGCGGTTTAGAAGAATTTTTTATGTTTTTGGGGACATTTCCAGTATGACATCTCTGATCTTAAGAATGACGTACTATGTAAAATTTGTTGTCTTCCTACGGCATATTCTTTGTTTCTCCATTAAATCACACATTGCCAAATTTATAAAAAAAAAAGGGATTTATAAGGGAAAGAAATACAAATGTGTGCAAAATATAACTTTTAATATAATATAATGATGTAAACATAAAACATAATTCCGTGTTTCTATAAAAAAAAAGATAATAATAACAGTGAAAACGAATATTCATGAATGACTCACTTACAATATTCAGTACTGCCAAGGGACTGCATAGATACTTATAGAAATAATAAGAATAAATTTCTGTACAAAATTTTCCGAATACTTGTACAGAACTTAATAGGTACTGATTAAGTATTTTTTTTAATTCATAATTTCAGTAAATTTACAGTAATACTTCAGTACTGTAAAACTTAATTGTTTTACGCATCAAAAAAGAGATGTGAATTTCGAAAAATCGAAATTCTTATGATACGTACGATGAACTGAACTTCTGAACTGCTTTTTTTATGCTTAATTCAAACAATCGGTATTCGTTTAGTACTTATCCAGTACTTAAATGAGAAAAAATTATTTTAATTCCGGATGAATTCATAAAAATCAGTACTGGACTTTCAGTACAATAAATTGTTGTCTGGGATGTTACTGATAGAATACGCATTCGCTGCAGATATGTCAAGCATTCTATAGAATATTGCCATCGGCCATCGTTGAGTTCTTCGAGATGTGGAGTAAATTGAACATTTCTGATCTAGCATATCAACGCCGGCTTTTGTACTATTGTAAAACATGATCATTTCCGGTTTTTTTGTATTTGTATCAACGGTTGGTGTGTGGTGCATGCTGGATAATACAAGCACAGATTTGTTTTGCTTTGGTATAAAAGACGTCAATGTAGCATCTGATGTGAATCCGAAAATCGCCGACCCAACTTCTCGATGACGGCTTGGAAGAAACTCAGGCGGGATTTCACGTTTTTTTTTTTCAGAGTACCCACCAGTGTCAGTTGTTTTTCTTTTAGCACATTCATAAGCTCTACTGATGTAAACCAATTGGTTGTTACATTTCTGTGCGTACCTTCTATTGAAGTTATCAGTCTCGAAACTGCCTGGGTAGGTTTCTTCAACCTTTGGTACTCAGCTGGTAGACCTTTGCCATCAGAATATTTGCCTAAATATATGTAAGCGTCCAGCAGATATCCAGTTTGGGCTTCAGTAATACACATTATTTTTAGACCGATTTGTTTGGTTTGTTCGGAATGTACATCTTGAATATGCACCTGCCGCGAAAAGCAACCAACATTTCATCTATGCAAGCGTAGCTTCCTATTGAACAAATTTCTTTGCAGTTTTGAATCAGCATGTCAAACAATTGGGAAATAGGTGCCGCATTATCACTACTGCGGCGTTCACTTAGGGTGATTGCATCATCAAATCGAAGACAATTGAGCAGTACTTCAAATCTCTTTTTGCTTATTATGCAGCGATAAATATCTCTGCCTGTGCCTTCTCTGCTGTACCAGCATGTGTAGTGCGTGTGGTTTTCTTTGAAAATGGCAGTATAGTACAGCATGCCAATCAAGGCTTTCAATTCAATGACATCTAGATCATGAACAGATGTTTCCTTCTGATAATTGGGTCGAATTTTCCTGATTTTATCATTGGTATGCTTTACTATAAGTTCTAACATATCTTCGTTGAAAAACAATCTCCACAAATCCAGAGCTTTCGTATTTCCATGTAGAATACCTCGATAATTTGGTTTGAGACCCGGTGGTTGCTGAATGATGTTATGCTGCTTAGTCCTTGACCTTGAAACTGGAGGATGGCCTGACCAACGAAACCTGTTTTCGTTCCTACCATACCATGCCAGGGGAACATCGTCGGCAGAAGATAAGTCTTCCATCGGTGGCACGGTCTTGTTTTCATTCCCAGTAAATTGAAGCTCAGACCTGTAATCTTCTACTTCTGATTCGGACTCCCACTCGCCTTCAATGATGTGATCCACTGAAACATCTTCTACGTCACTGCAATCTTCACTTGGAATTTCTGGTATATTCTGGGTCTCACAGTCTGAATCAGATTGCTCTAACCATCGTTCTATGTTTGCTTTAGCCATTATAATTCTACTAAAATAAAACAATTTATACATTAACAAAAGTAACGTAAGTACCTGACGTCGGTCACACGGACCGCACGAGAAAAACATTTACCTCAAATTTTTTTACGCGCGCACGTCTGGAGCTGCCGAGCACACGGCGCGTACAGGCAGGCAAGAGCAAAAAGTACATGGACCCACATTTCCGTCGCGTGCATAGGAACAGAATGATTTGAAAAACAAATCCGCCGGAGTCTCTGAGACCGACGTCATGTGGCTAAAAGGGTTAATTACACAGCTATATTACGGCTTAGTTAGTTTGTTCGCACTGGTATTGTGTCTGTAGATGTGCTCATGTATATCTTTATGCGGAGGGAAGGTGTAAGTCGGACGACGCTTGAAGCGAGAATACGTCATAGCGTAACATTAGAGGAAATTGTGCAACGTCGGACCATGCACGAAGCTAGAATAAGTCGTAGCGTTAACACGGGAGGAGATTGTGCAACGTCGGACCACGCCTGAAGCGCGAGAATTCGTCGTAGCGTTAGTACGGGAGTAACGTGTATAACTTCGGACCACGCACGAAGGCGACAATACGTTGTAGCGTTAATACGAGGTTAAGAACAAGAAGAGATGTACAGCATCAGAACACGCACGAAGTGAGAATACGTCTTCGCGATAGTACACGGACGATGTGTGCTGTCAAGTTACTGGAAGGCAACTGACAAATTTGCGACTGGTTGCTGGCTATTTATAGGCCAGTGGCGTATAGCTAGCTCCCTCAACATTAATTACAATATTATAGCTACTCTATTATTCTAATTGTACCAGCTGCTGATGATCGTTCGAGTCTGTTCACTTTTTTGATGCTTTATATGGCACACTACTCTTGCTAGTACTGCTAAGGTGATGATGCATAAACACCCGGTAGCTGATGTAGCTGCTAACTGGACGTGATGTGAAATAAATTATCTGCTAGTCTTGCTTGAAACTTGTTTCGAACTACTTTAGTTTCTGAGCTCTGGTCTCCAACACTTTTTCCTGAGTTTCAAATTGCAACAGTTGCTCCCTAGTCAGCACGTTACTTCTTCCTGTTAACATTGATGTCTATAATCCAAAGAAAAAATGATACCTAGATTTACTTATCACTGCACATTTAAAAATCACTGCCTCACCATACTTTACATTAAACTGAGTATGTAACCGCGTGAAAACCCACTACATTTGGCTTACATTCAGATTATTACCATTAATAAAAAGCGACACTAGTGAAACGTCTATTAAAATCCGATTAATTGACTAAATGCGCGTACGATTAATGCCTAAAACAAAACGTGGTATTAAAAACTTCAGGCAAGAAAATCATGACTTAAAAAATAATAATTGCTTTCTTGATAAATACCTCTCACATTCGCGTTATTTTAACACAATTTCACTATTTTCCTGAAACACAAAAATTATGTAATGAAAGAAGCCTATATATTGTATGTACGCGTATAACTTATTGGAGTAGCTAAGATAGCTTTGCGCCTGGTGTGTGTGTTTGGAGTAGCTAAACAGCTTTGCTCCTAGTGTAAGTGTTTGGAGTAGCTAAACAGCTTTGCTCCTAGTGTAAGTGTTTGGAGTAGCTAAACAGCTTTGCTCCTAGTGTAAGTGTTTGGAGTAGCTAATATAGCTTTGCTTCCAGTGTAGTGTTTGGAGTAGCTGAAAGCTTTGCTTCTAGTGTGAGTGCTTGGAGTAGCTAATATAGCTTTGCTCCTAGTGTATAAAATAAATTAATTTGCACAAAATCAATTATTCAATCACTTTGGCTGCAAAATACACTTAAAACACTTATTATACCACTTCTTAAATTTAACCTGAAAAGCACTCAATTAAACTCCTCTTTCGAGGAGCCATACCTGTGTTATAGTGTTCAACACTATAACGAGCTACTTTTCGTTGACCATACACCGCTTGGCGTTGGGAAAACCACTTTAGTCGCTCTTCTGTATACGCCACATAATTTAATTGCATGGGTGATTGCGTGGATGTTATTGCACTTTTCGGAAGGGATTTGGTATATTTCGCAAGTAAGACTTTTTTGCATACATTGACGTTTTGTAGTGGATGGATTTAAATTTTATTTTATTTAAACTAACCGGCTTGTCTTCGTTAGGTACTCACACACCTCCAACAATTAACCGACATCCAGGATCTAATCCAACAACCAACTTATAGTAGTCGGTCATCGTCCTCTCATCATGTGCGCTACACTTCGTGGTTTTCGTGGTCTTTCGGCGTTTCTTCGGTGTTTCCGATGGTACTAATTGCACCTCCTTTTTCAACGAAAATGTCATGGCTACGCCATCGGTGCAAATAGAGCCATCGAATTTCTCACTCCCCACCGAAGGTATTTTGAAGAACTTATGCCATTGTTCATCTTTATCTTGAAGGAATTTTTCCCAAGTACCCTTGTACAAGGTTGAATTTTATAGAATATTCACAAATACCTTCGTGGTTGTTGTTTCATCGCGTAAAATTTCGTATCGTCATCCACATATGCAAGATGTTCGTTTATGTGGTGCAGTTTTTTGTATATTTCCTTGTTATCTTTAGAGAAATTCCTTAGAAATCTTCTCATCCACCAGTTGTGCCAGTAGACGATTTTTTATTAAGAGTTAACTGAGACGGCCTCACCGGCTCGCAACAATTGGCGCACAGATTGGTGGTGCGGAATTCGTCCACTTCTAGCACTGAGCAATGCACCTTAAGTGCCCGCAACAACTTTTTGAATCGGTGAATTTCCTGCTATTTTGGTAGAACCTGTACACACCAGAGTTCTAAGAGTGTTTTGTGTTATATCCTTCAGTAAACGAGCTACTTTTCGTTGACCATACACCGCTTGGCGTTGGGAAAACCACTTTAGTCGCTCTTCTGTATACGCCACATAATTTAATTGCATGGGTGATTGCGTGGATGTTATTGCACTTTTCGGAAGGGATTTGGTATATTTCGCAAGTAAGACTTTTTTTTGCATACATTGACGTTTTGTAATGGATGGATTTAAATTTTATTTTATTTAAACTAAACGGCTTGTCTTCGTTTGGTACTCACACACCTACAACTATTAACCGACATCCAGGATCTAATCCAACAACCAACTTATATTAGTCGGTCATCGTCCTCTCATCATGTGCGCTACACTTCGCGGTCTTCGTGGTCTTTCGGCGTTTCTTCGGTGTTTCCGATGGTACTAATTGCACCTCCTTTTTCAACGAAAATGTCATGGCTACGCCATCGGTGCAAATAGAACCATCGAATTTCTCACGCCCCACCGAAGGTATTTTGAAGAACTTATGCCATTGTTCATCTTTATCTTGAAGGAATTTTTCCCAAGTACCCTTGTACAAGGTTGAATTTTATAGAATATTCACAAATACCTTCGTGGTTGTTGTTTCATCGCGTAAAATTTCGTATCGTCATCCACATATCCAAGATGTTCGTTTATGTGGTGCAGTTTTTTGTATATTTCCTTGTTATCTTTAGAGAAATTCCTTAGAAATCTTCTCATCCGTGGACATGCGTTCATCCATATGTTATTGTTAAAAATAGTTTCATATTGTGTGCTGGCAAATACATAAAATAGATTCGACTTGTATGAACAGTCGTATAGGCCAGTTTTAATGTACTTCTGTGCGCGGCATCTAAATCATATTTAGCCTTACTTTTCTTCATCCAGTGATAGATAGTCGAGAAATTTTATTTCTGGCAAGTTATCATCTTCCCATTCTTTGTTCAACATATAGTGTATATAAATTGAGTATTCTACGTCAAGCGCAGACATTTCCTTGACATCGGATTGTATTGCTTCGGCTAGTATTGGATTTGAGCATTTTGATTTAAACCCTGTCTTTACACATGAATACGATGTTTCAGTGTCAGTCTTTGAACCCTTACGTTTTAGGGCTGTAGCATTTGTGGCAGGGTTGTCTGCAACTGGTGCTGTACTGCCACCAGTTGTGCCAGTAGACGATTTTTTATTAAGAGTTAACTGAGACGGCCTCACCGGCTCGCAACAATTGGCGCACAGATTGGTGGTGCGGAATTCGTCCACTTCTAGCACTGAGCAATGCACCTTAAGTGCCCGCAACAACTTTTTGAATCGGTGAATTTCCTGCTATTTTGGTAGAACCTGTACACACCAGAGTTCTAAGAGTGTTTTGTGTTATATCCTTCAGTAAACGAGCTACTTTTCGTTGACCATACACCGCTTGGCGTTGGGAAAACCACTTTAGTCGCTCTTCTGTATACGCCACATAATTTAATTGCATGGGTGATTGCGTGGATGTTATTGCACTTTTCGGAAGGGATTTGGTATATTTCGCAAGTAAGACTTTTTTTTGCATACATTGACGTTTTGTAATGGATGGATTTAAATTTTATTTTATTTAAACTAAACGGCTTGTCTTCGTTTGGTACTCACACACCTACAACTATTAACCGACATCCAGGATCTAATCCAACAACCAACTTATAGTAGTCGGTCATCGTCCTCTCATCATGTGCGCTACACTTCGCGGTCTTCGTGGTCTTTCGGCGTTTCTTCGGTGTTTCCGATGGTACTAATTGCACCTCCTTTTTCAACGAAAATGTCATGGCTACGCCATCGGTGCAAATAGAACCATCGAATTTCTCACGCCCCACCGAAGGTATTTTGAAGAACTTATGCCATTGTTCATCTTTATCTTGAAGGAATTTTTCCCAAGTACCCTTGTACAAGGTTGAATTTTATAGAATATTCACAAATACCTTCGTGGTTTTTGTTTCATTGCGTAAAATTTCGTATCGTCATCCACATATCCAAGATGTTCGTTTATGTGGTGCAGTTTTTTGTATATTTCCTTGTTATCTTTAGAGAAATTCCTTAGAAATCTTCTCATCCGTGGACATGCGTTCATCCATATGTTATTGTTAAAAATAGTTTCATATTGTGTGCTGGCAAATACATATAAATAGATTCGACTTGTATGAACAGTCGTATAGGCCAGTTTTAATGTACTTCTGTGCGCGGCATCTAAATCATATTTAGCCTTACTTTTCTTCATCCAGTGATAGATAGTCGAGAAATTTTATTTCTGGCAAGTTATCATCTTCCCATTCTTTGTTCAACATATAGTGTATATAAATTGAGTATTCTACGTCAAGCGCAGACATTTCCTTGACATCGGATTGTATTGCTTCGGCTAGTATTGGATTTGAGCATTTTGATTTAAACCCTGTCTTTACACATGAATACGATGTTTCAGTGTCAGTCTTTGAACCCTTACGTTTTAGGCCTGTAGCATTTGTGGCAGGGTTGTCTGCAACTGGTGCTGTACTGCCACCAGTTGTGCCAGTAGACGATTTTTTATTAAGAGTTAACTGAGACGGTCTCACCGGCTCGCAACAATTGGCGCACAGATTGGTGGTGCGGAATTCGTCCACTTCTAGCACTGAGCAATGCACCTTAAGTGCCCGCAACAACTTTTTGAATCGGTGAATTTCCTGCTATTTTGGTAGAACCTGTACACACCAGAGTTCTAAGAGTGTTTTGTGTTATATCCTTCAGTAAACGAGCTACTTTTCGTTGACCATACACCGCTTGGCGTTGGGAAAACCACTTTAGTCGCTCTTCTGTATACGCCACATAATTTAATTGCATGGGTGATTGCGTGGATGTTATTGCACTTTTCGGAAGGGATTTGGTATATTTCGCAAGTAAGACTTTTTTTTGCATACATTGACGTTTTGTAATGGATGGATTTAAATTTTATTTTATTTAAACTAAACGGCTTGTCTTCGTTTGGTACTCACACACCTACAACTATTAACCGACATCCAGGATCTAATCCAACAACCAACTTATAGTAGTCGGTCATCGTCCTCTCATCATGTGCGCTACACTTCGCGGTCTTCGTGGTCTTTCGGCGTTTCTTCGGTGTTTCCGATGGTACTAATTGCACCTCCTTTTTCAACGAAAATGTCATGGCTACGCCATCGGTGCAAATAGAACCATCGAATTTCTCACGCCCCACCGAAGGTATTTTGAAGAACTTATGCCATTGTTCATCTTTATCTTGAAGGAATTTTTCCCAAGTACCCTTGTACAAGGTTGAATTTTATAGAATATTCACAAATACCTTCGTGGTTTTTGTTTCATTGCGTAAAATTTCGTATCGTCATCCACATATCCAAGATGTTCGTTTATGTGGTGCAGTTTTTTGTATATTTCCTTGTTATCTTTAGAGAAATTCCTTAGAAATCTTCTCATCCGTGGACATGCGTTCATCCATATGTTATTGTTAAAAATAGTTTCATATTGTGTGCTGGCAAATACATATAAATAGATTCGACTTGTATGAACAGTCGTATAGGCCAGTTTTAATGTACTTCTGTGCGCGGCATCTAAATCATATTTAGCCTTACTTTTCTTCATCCAGTGATAGATAGTCGAGAAATTTTATTTCTGGCAAGTTATCATCTTCCCATTCTTTGTTCAACATATAGTGTATATAAATTGAGTATTCTACGTCAAGCGCAGACATTTCCTTGACATCGGATTGTATTGCTTCGGCTAGTATTGGATTTGAGCATTTTGATTTAAACCCTGTCTTTACACATGAATACGATGTTTCAGTGTCAGTCTTTGAACCCTTACGTTTTAGGCCTGTAGCATTTGTGGCAGGGTTGTCTGCAACTGGTGCTGTACTGCCACCAGTTGTGCCAGTAGACGATTTTTTATTAAGAGTTAACTGAGACGGCCTCACCGGCTCGCAACAATTGGCGCACAGATTGGTGGTGCGGAATTCGTCCACTTCTAGCACTGAGCAATGCACCTTAAGTGCCCGCAACAACTTTTTGAATCGGTGAATTTCCTGCTATTTTGGTAGAACCTGTACACACCAGAGTTCTAAGAGTGTTTTGTGTTATATCCTTCAGTAAACGAGCTACTTTTCGTTGACCATACACCGCTTGGCGTTGGGAAAACCACTTTAGTCGCTCTTCTGTATACGCCACATAATTTAATTGCATGGGTGATTGCGTGGATGTTATTGCACTTTTCGGAAGGGATTTGGTATATTTCGCAAGTAAGACTTTTTTTTGCATACATTGACGTTTTGTAATGGATGGATTTAAATTTTATTTTATTTAAACTAAACGGCTTGTCTTCGTTTGGTACTCACACACCTACAACTATTAACCGACATCCAGGATCTAATCCAACAACCAACTTATAGTAGTCGGTCATCGTCCTCTCATCATGTGCGCTACACTTCGCGGTCTTCGTGGTCTTTCGGCGTTTCTTCGGTGTTTCCGATGGTACTAATTGCACCTCCTTTTTCAACGAAAATGTCATGGCTACGCCATCGGTGCAAATAGAACCATCGAATTTCTCACGCCCCACCGAAGGTATTTTGAAGAACTTATGCCATTGTTCATCTTTATCTTGAAGGAATTTTTCCCAAGTACCCTTGTACAAGGTTGAATTTTATAGAATATTCACAAATACCTTCGTGGTTTTTGTTTCATTGCGTAAAATTTCGTATCGTCATCCACATATCCAAGATGTTCGTTTATGTGGTGCAGTTTTTTGTATATTTCCTTGTTATCTTTAGAGAAATTCCTTAGAAATCTTCTCATCCGTGGACATGCGTTCATCCATATGTTATTGTTAAAAATAGTTTCATATTGTGTGCTGGCAAATACATATAAATAGATTCGACTTGTATGAACAGTCGTATAGGCCAGTTTTAATGTACTTCTGTGCGCGGCATCTAAATCATATTTAGCCTTACTTTTCTTCATCCAGTGATAGATAGTCGAGAAATTTTATTTCTGGCAAGTTATCATCTTCCCATTCTTTGTTCAACATATAGTGTATATAAATTGAGTATTCTACGTCAAGCGCAGACATTTCCTTGACATCGGATTGTATTGCTTCGGCTAGTATTGGATTTGAGCATTTTGATTTAAACCCTGTCTTTACACATGAATACGATGTTTCAGTGTCAGTCTTTGAACCCTTACGTTTTAGGCCTGTAGCATTTGTGGCAGGGTTGTCTGCAACTGGTGCTGTACTGCCACCAGTTGTGCCAGTAGACGATTTTTTATTAAGAGTTAACTGAGACGGCCTCACCGGCTCGCAACAATTGGCGCACAGATTGGTGGTGCGGAATTCGTCCACTTCTAGCACTGAGCAATGCACCTTAAGTGCCCGCAACAACTTTTTGAATCGGTGAATTTCCTGCTATTTTGGTAGAACCTGTACACACCAGAGTTCTAAGAGTGTTTTGTGTTATATCCTTCAGTAAACGAGCTACTTTTCGTTGACCATACACCGCTTGGCGTTGGGAAAACCACTTTAGTCGCTCTTCTGTATACGCCACATAATTTAATTGCATGGGTGATTGCGTGGATGTTATTGCACTTTTCGGAAGGGATTTGGTATATTTCGCAAGTAAGACTTTTTTTTGCATACATTGACGTTTTGTAATGGATGGATTTAAATTTTATTTTATTTAAACTAAACGGCTTGTCTTCGTTTGGTACTCACACATCTACAACTATTAACCGACATCCAGGATCTAATCCAACAACCAACTTATAGTAGTCGGTCATCGTCCTCTCATCATGTGCGCTACACTTCGCGGTCTTCGTGGTCTTTCGGCGTTTCTTCGGTGTTTCCGATGGTACTAATTGCACCTCCTTTTTCAACGAAAATGTCATGGCTACGCCATCGGTGCAAATAGAACCATCGAATTTCTAACGCCCCACCGAAGGTATTTTGAAGAACTTATGCCATTGTTCATCTTTATCTTGAAGGAATTTTTCCCAAGTACCCTTGTACAAGGTTGAATTTTATAGAATATTCACAAATACCTTCGTGGTTGTTGTTTCATCGCGTAAAATTTCGTATCGTCATCCACATATCCAAGATGTTCGTTTATGTGGTGCAGTTTTTTGTATATTTCCTTGTTATCTTTAGAGAAATTCCTTAGAAATCTTCTCATCCGTGGACATGCGTTCATCCATATGTTATTGTTAAAAATAGTTTCATATTGTGTGCTGGCAAATACATATAAATAGATTCGACTTGTATGAACAGTCGTATAGGCCAGTTTTAATGTACTTCTGTGCGCGGCATCTAAATCATATTTAGCCTTACTTTTCTTCATCCAGTGATAGATAGTCGAGAAATTTTATTTCTGGCAAGTTATCATCTTCCCATTCTTTGTTCAACATATAGTGTATATAAATTGAGTATTCTACGTCAAGCGCAGACATTTCCTTGACATCGGATTGTATTGCTTCGGCTAGTATTGGATTTGAGCATTTTGATTTAAACCCTGTCTTTACACATGAATACGATGTTTCAGTGTCAGTCTTTGAACCCTTACGTTTTAGGCCTGTAGCATTTGTGGCAGGGTTGTCTGCAACTGGTGCTGTACTGCCACCAGTTGTGCCAGTAGACGATTTTTTATTAAGAGTTAACTGAGACGGCCTCACCGGCTCGCAACAATTGGCGCACAGATTGGTGGTGCGGAATTCGTCCACTTCTAGCACTGAGCAATGCACCTTAAGTGCCCGCAACAACTTTTTGAATCGGTGAATTTCCTGCTATTTTGGTAGAACCTGTACACACCAGAGTTCTAAGAGTGTTTTGTGTTATATCCTTCAGTAAACGAGCTACTTTTCGTTGACCATACACCGCTTGGCGTTGGGAAAACTACTTTAGTCGCTCTTCTGTATACGCCACATAATTTAATTGCATGGGTGATTGCGTGGATGTTATTGCACTTTTCGGAAGGGATTTGGTATATTTCGCAAGTAAGACTTTTTTTTGCATACATTGACGTTTTGTAATGGATGGATTTAAATTTTATTTTATTTAAACTAAACGGCTTGTCTTCGTTTGGTACTCACACACCTACAACTATTAACCGACATCCAGGATCTAATCCAACAACCAACTTATAGTAGTCGGTCGTCGTCCTCTCATCATGTGCGCTACACTTCGCGGTCTTCGTGGTCTTTCGGCGTTTCTTCGGTGTTTCCGATGGTACTAATTGCACCTCCTTTTTCAACGAAAATGTCATGGCTACGCCATCGGTGCAAATAGAACCATCGAATTTCTAACGCCCCACCGAAGGTATTTTGAAGAACTTATGCCATTGTTCATCTTTATCTTGAAGGAATTTTTCCCAAGTACCCTTGTACAAGGTTGAATTTTATAGAATATTCACAAATACCTTCGTGGTTGTTGTTTCATCGCGTAAAATTTCGTATCGTCATCCACATATCCAAGATGTTCGTTTATGTGGTGCAGTTTTTTGTATATTTCCTTGTTATCTTTAGAGAAATTCCTTAGAAATCTTCTCATCCGTGGACATGCGTTCATCCATATGTTATTGTTAAAAATAGTTTCATATTGTGTGCTGGCAAATACATATAAATAGATTCGACTTGTATGAACAGTCGTATAGGCCAGTTTTAATGTACTTCTGTGCGCGGCATCTAAATCATATTTAGCCTTACTTTTCTTCATCCAGTGATAGATAGTCGAGAAATTTTATTTCTGGCAAGTTATCATCTTCCCATTCTTTGTTCAACATATAGTGTATATAAATTGAGTATTCTACGTCAAGCGCAGACATTTCCTTGACATCGGATTGTATTGCTTCGGCTAGTATTGGATTTGAGCATTTTGATTTAAACCCTGTCTTTACACATGAATACGATGTTTCAGTGTCAGTCTTTGAACCCTTACGTTTTAGGCCTGTAGCATTTGTGGCAGGGTTGTCTGCAACTGGTGCTGTACTGCCACCAGTTGTGCCAGTAGACGATTTTTTATTAAGAGTTAACTGAGACGGCCTCACCGGCTCGCAACAATTGGCGCACAGATTGGTGGTGCGGAATTCGTCCACTTCTAGCACTGAGCAATGCACCTTAAGTGCCCGCAACAACTTTTTGAATCGGTGAATTTCCTGCTATTTTGGTAGAACCTGTACACACCAGAGTTCTAAGAGTGTTTTGTGTTATATCCTTCAGTAAACGAGCTACTTTTCGTTGACCATACACCGCTTGGCGTTGGGAAAACTACTTTAGTCGCTCTTCTGTATACGCCACATAATTTAATTGCATGGGTGATTGCGTGGATGTTATTGCACTTTTCGGAAGGGATTTGGTATATTTCGCAAGTAAGACTTTTTTTTGCATACATTGACGTTTTGTAATGGATGGATTTAAATTTTATTTTATTTAAACTAAACGGCTTGTCTTCGTTTGGTACTCACACACCTACAACTATTAACCGACATCCAGGATCTAATCCAACAACCAACTTATAGTAGTCGGTCATCGTCCTCTCATCATGTGCGCTACACTTCGCGGTCTTCGTGGTCTTTCGGCGTTTCTTCGGTGTTTCCGATGGTACTAATTGCACCTCCTTTTTCAACGAAAATGTCATGGCTACGCCATCGGTGCAAATAGAACCATCGAATTTCTAACGCCCCACCGAAGGTATTTTGAAGAACTTATGCCATTGTTCATCTTTATCTTGAAGGAATTTTTCCCAAGTACCCTTGTACAAGGTTGAATTTTATAGAATATTCACAAATACCTTCGTGGTTGTTGTTTCATCGCGTAAAATTTCGTATCGTCATCCACATATCCAAGATGTTCGTTTATGTGGTGCAGTTTTTTGTATATTTCCTTGTTATCTTTAGAGAAATTCCTTAGAAATCTTCTCATCCGTGGACATGCGTTCATCCATATGTTATTGTTAAAAATAGTTTCATATTGTGTGCTGGCAAATACATATAAATAGATTCGACTTGTATGAACAGTCGTATAGGCCAGTTTTAATGTACTTCTGTGCGCGGCATCTAAATCATATTTAGCCTTACTTTTCTTCATCCAGTGATAGATAGTCGAGAAATTTTATTTCTGGCAAGTTATCATCTTCCCATTCTTTGTTCAACATATAGTGTATATAAATTGAGTATTCTACGTCAAGCGCAGACATTTCCTTGACATCGGATTGTATTGCTTCGGCTAGTATTGGATTTGAGCATTTTGATTTAAACCCTGTCTTTACACATGAATACGATGTTTCAGTGTCAGTCTTTGAACCCTTACGTTTTAGGCCTGTAGCATTTGTGGCAGGGTTGTCTGCAACTGGTGCTGTACTGCCACCAGTTGTGCCAGTAGACGATTTCTTATTAAGAGTTAACTGAGACGGCCTCACCGGCTCGCAACAATTGGCGCACAGATTGGTGGTGCGGAATTCGTCCACTTCTAGCACTGAGCAATGCACCTTAAGTGCCCGCAACAACTTTTTGAATCGGTGAATTTCCTGCTATTTTGGTAGAACCTGTACACACCAGAGTTCTAAGAGTGTTTTGTGTTATATCCTTCAGTAAACGAGCTACTTTTCGTTGACCATACACCGCTTGGCGTTGGGAAAACCACTTTAGTCGCTCTTCTGTATACGCCACATAATTTAATTGCATGGGTGATTGCGTGGATGTTATTGCACTTTTCGGAAGGGATTTGGTATATTTCGCAAGTAAGACTTTTTTTTGCATACATTGACGTTTTGTAATGGATGGATTTAAATTTTATTTTATTTAAACTAAACGGCTTGTCTTCGTTTGGTACTCACACACCTACAACTATTAACCGACATCCAGGATCTAATCCAACAACCAACTTATAGTAGTCGGTCATCGTCCTCTCATCATGTGCGCTACACTTCGCGGTCTTCGTGGTCTTTCGGCGTTTCTTCGGTGTTTCCGATGGTACTAATTGCACCTCCTTTTTCAACGAAAATGTCATGGCTACGCCATCGGTGCAAATAGAACCATCGAATTTCTCACGCCCCACCGAAGGTATTTTGAAGAACTTATGCCATTGTTCATCTTTATCTTGAAGGAATTTTTCCCAAGTACCCTTGTACAAGGTTGAATTTTATAGAATATTCACAAATACCTTCGTGGTTTTTGTTTCATTGCGTAAAATTTCGTATCGTCATCCACATATCCAAGATGTTCGTTTATGTGGTGCAGTTTTTTGTATATTTCCTTGTTATCTTTAGAGAAATTCCTTAGAAATCTTCTCATCCGTGGATATGCGTTCATCCATATGTTATTGTTAAAAATAGTTTCATATTGTGTGCTGGCAAATACATATAAATAGATTCGACTTGTATGAACAGTCGTATAGGCCAGTTTTAATGTATTTCTGTGCGCGGCATCTAAATCATATTTAGCCTTACTTTCCTTCATCCAGTGATAGATAGTCGAGAAATTTTATTTCTGGCAAGTTATCATCTTCCCATTCTTTGTTCAACATATAGTGTATATGAATTGAGTATTCTACGTCAAGCGCAGACATTTCCTTGACATCGGATTGTATTGCTTCGGCTAGTATTGGATTTGAGCATTTTGATTTAAACCCTGTCTTTACACATGAATACGATGTTTCAGTGTCAGTCTTTGAACCCTTACGTTTTAGGGCTGTAGCATTTGTGGCAGGGTTGTCTGCAACTGTCTGCAACAGTAGACGATTTTTTATTAAGAGTTAACTGAGACGGCCTCACCGGCTCGCAACAATTGGCGCACAGATTGGTGGTGCGGAATTCGTCCACTTCTAGCACTGAGCAATGCACCTTAAGTGCCCGCAACAACTTTTTGAATCGGTGAATTTCCTGCTATTTTGGTAGAACCTGTACACACCAGAGTTCTAAGAGTGTTTTGTGTTATATCCTTCAGTAAACGAGCTACTTTTCGTTGACCATACACCGCTTGGCGTTGGGAAAACTACTTTAGTCGCTCTTCTGTATACGCCACATAATTTAATTGCATGGGTGATTGCGTGGATGTTATTGCACTTTTCGGAAGGGATTTGGTATATTTCGCAAGTAAGACTTTTTTTTGCATACATTGACGTTTTGTAATGGATGGATTTAAATTTTATTTTATTTAAACTAAACGGCTTGTCTTCGTTTGGTACTCACACACCTACAACTATTAACCGACATCCAGGATCTAATCCAACAACCAACTTATAGTAGTCGGTCATCGTCCTCTCATCATGTGCGCTACACTTCGCGGTCTTCGTGGTCTTTCGGCGTTTCTTCGGTGTTTCCGATGGTACTAATTGCACCTCCTTTTTCAACGAAAATGTCATGGCTACGCCATCGGTGCAAATAGAACCATCGAATTTCTAACGCCCCACCGAAGGTATTTTGAAGAACTTATGCCATTGTTCATCTTTATCTTGAAGGAATTTTTCCCAAGTACCCTTGTACAAGGTTGAATTTTATAGAATATTCACAAATACCTTCGTGGTTGTTGTTTCATCGCGTAAAATTTCGTATCGTCATCCACATATCCAAGATGTTCGTTTATGTGGTGCAGTTTTTTGTATATTTCCTTGTTATCTTTAGAGAAATTCCTTAGAAATCTTCTCATCCGTGGACATGCGTTCATCCATATGTTATTGTTAAAAATAGTTTCATATTGTGTGCTGGCAAATACATATAAATAGATTCGACTTGTATGAACAGTCGTATAGGCCAGTTTTAATGTACTTCTGTGCGCGGCATCTAAATCATATTTAGCCTTACTTTTCTTCATCCAGTGATAGATAGTCGAGAAATTTTATTTCTGGCAAGTTATCATCTTCCTATTCTTTGTTCAACATATAGTGTATATAAATTGAGTATTCTACGTCAAGCGCAGACATTTCCTTGACATCGGATTGTATTGCTTCGGCTAGTATTGGATTTGAGCATTTTGATTTAAACCCTGTCTTTACACATGAATACGATGTTTCAGTGTCAGTCTTTGAACCCTTACGTTTTAGGGCTGTAGCATTTGTGGCAGGGTTGTCTGCAACTGGTGCTGTACTGCCACCAGTTGTGCCAGTAGACGATTTTTTATTAAGAGTTAACTGAGACGGCCTCACCGGCTCGCAACAATTGGCGCACAGATTGGTGGTGCGGAATTCGTCCACTTCTAGCACTGAGCAATGCACCTTAAGTGCCCGCAACAACTTTTTGAATCGGTGAATTTCCTGCTATTTTGGTAGAACCTGTACACACCAGAGTTCTAAGAGTGTTTTGTGTTATATCCTTCAGTAAACGAGCTACTTTTCGTTGACCATACACCGCTTGGCGTTGGGAAAACCACTTTAGTCGCTCTTCTGTATACGCCACATAATTTAATTGCATGGGTGATTGCGTGGATGTTATTGCACTTTTCGGAAGGGATTTGGTATATTTCGCAAGTAAGACTTTTTTTTGCATACATTGACGTTTTGTAATGGATGGATTTAAATTTTATTTTATTTAAACTAAACGGCTTGTCTTCGTTTGGTACTCACACACCTACAACTATTAACCGACATCCAGGATCTAATCCAACAACCAACTTATAGTAGTCGGTCATCGTCCTCTCATCATGTGCGCTACACTTCGCGGTCTTCGTGGTCTTTCGGCGTTTCTTCGGTGTTTCCGATGGTACTAATTGCACCTCCTTTTTCAACGAAAATGTCATGGCTACGCCATCGGTGCAAATAGAACCATCGAATTTCTAACACCCCACCGAATTTCTAACGCCCCACCGAAGGTATTTTGAAGAACTTATGCCATTGTTCATCTTTATCTTGAAGGAATTTTTCCCAAGTACCCTTGTACAAGGTTGAATTTTATAGAATATTCACAAATACCTTCGTGGTTGTTGTTTCATCGCGTAAAATTTCGTATCGTCATCCACATATCCAAGATGTTCGTTTATGTGGTGCAGTTTTTTGTATATTTCCTTGTTATCTTTAGAGAAATTCCTTAGAAATCTTCTCATCCGTGGACATGCGTTCATCCATATGTTATTGTTAAAAATAGTTTCATATTGTGTGCTGGCAAATACATATAAATAGATTCGACTTGTATGAACAGTCGTATAGGCCAGTTTTAATGTACTTCTGTGCGCGGCATCTAAATCATATTTAGCCTTACTTTTCTTCATCCAGTGATAGATAGTCGAGAAATTTTATTTCTGGCAAGTTATCATCTTCCCATTCTTTGTTCAACATATAGTGTATATAAATTGAGTATTCTACGTCAAGCGCAGACATTTCCTTGACATCGGATTGTATTGCTTCGGCTAGTATTGGATTTGAGCATTTTGATTTAAACCCTGTCTTTACACATGAATACGATGTTTCAGTGTCAGTCTTTGAACCCTTACGTTTTAGGCCTGTAGCATTTGTGGCAGGGTTGTCTGCAACTGGTGCTGTACTGCCACCAGTTGTGCCAGTAGACGATTTTTTATTAAGAGTTAACTGAGACGGCCTCACCGGCTCGCAACAATTGGCGCACAGATTGGTGGTGCGGAATTCGTCCACTTCTAGCACTGAGCAATGCACCTTAAGTGCCCGCAACAACTTTTTGAATCGGTGAATTTCCTGCTATTTTGGTAGAACCTGTACACACCAGAGTTCTAAGAGTGTTTTGTGTTATATCCTTCAGTAAACGAGCTACTTTTCGTTGACCATACACCGCTTGGCGTTGGGAAAACCACTTTAGTCGCTCTTCTGTATACGCCACATAATTTAATTGCATGGGTGATTGCGTGGATGTTATTGCACTTTTCGGAAGGGATTTGGTATATTTCGCAAGTAAGACTTTTTTTTGCATACATTGACGTTTTGTAATGGATGGATTTAAATTTTATTTTATTTAAACTAAACGGCTTGTCTTCGTTTGGTACTCACACACCTACAACTATTAACCGACATCCAGGATCTAATCCAACAACCAACTTATAGTAGTCGGTCATCGTCCTCTCATCATGTGCGCTACACTTCGCGGTCTTCGTGGTCTTTCGGCGTTTCTTCGGTGTTTCCGATGGTACTAATTGCACCTCCTTTTTCAACGAAAATGTCATGGCTACGCCATCGGTGCAAATAGAACCATCGAATTTCTCACGCCCCACCGAAGGTATTTTGAAGAACTTATGCCATTGTTCATCTTTATCTTGAAGGAATTTTTCCCAAGTACCCTTGTACAAGGTTGAATTTTATAGAATATTCACAAATACCTTCGTGGTTTTTGTTTCATTGCGTAAAATTTCGTATCGTCATCCACATATCCAAGATGTTCGTTTATGTGGTGCAGTTTTTTGTATATTTCCTTGTTATCTTTAGAGAAATTCCTTAGAAATCTTCTCATCCGTGGATATGCGTTCATCCATATGTTATTGTTAAAAATAGTTTCATATTGTGTGCTGGCAAATACATATAAATAGATTCGACTTGTATGAACAGTCGTATAGGTCAGTTTTAATGTACTTCTGTGCGCGGCATCTAAATCATATTTAGCCTTACTTTCCTTCATCCAGTGATAGATAGTCGAGAAATTTTATTTCTGGCAAGTTATCATCTTCCCATTCTTTGTTCAACATATAGTGTATATGAATTGAGTATTCTACGTCAAGCGCAGACATTTCCTTGACATCGGATTGTATTGCTTCGGCTAGTATTGGATTTGAGCATTTTGATTTAAACCCTGTCTTTACACATGAATACGATGTTTCAGTGTCAGTCTTTGAACCCTTACGTTTTAGGGCTGTAGCATTTGTGGCAGGGTTGTCTGCAACTGTCTGCAACAGTAGACGATTTTTTATTAAGAGTTAACTGAGACGGCCTCACCGGCTCGCAACAATTGGCGCACAGATTGGTGGTGCGGAATTCGTCCACTTCTCGCACTGAGCAATGCACCTTAAGTGCCCGCAACAACTTTTTGAATCGGTGAATTTCCTGCTATTTTGGTAGAACCTGTACACACCAGAGTTCTAAGAGTGTTTTGTGTTATATCCTTCAGTAAACGAGCTACTTTTCGTTGACCATACACCGCTTGGCGTTGGGAAAACCACTTTAGTCGCTCTTCTGTATACGCCACATAATTTAATTGCATGGGTGATTGCGTGGATGTTATTGCACTTTTCGGAAGGGATTTGGTATATTTCGCAAGTAAGACTTTTTTTTGCATACATTGACGTTTTGTAATGGATGGATTTAAATTTTATTTTATTTAAACTAAACGGCTTGTCTTCGCTTGGTACTCACGCACCTACAACTATTAACCGACATCCAGGATCTAATCCAACAACCAACTTATAGTAGTCGGTCATCGTCCTCTCATCATGTGCGCTACACTTCGCGGTCTTCGTGGTCTTTCGGCGTTTCTTCGGTGTTTCCGATGGTACGAATTGCACCTCCTTTTTCAACGAAAATGTCATGGCTACGCCATCGGTGCAAATAGAACCATCGAATTTCTAACGCTCCACCGAAGGTATTTTGAAGAACTTATGCCATTGTTCATCTTTATCTTGAAGGAATTTTTCCCAAGTACCCTTGTACAAGGTTGAATTTTATAGAATATTCACAAATACCTTCGTGGTTGTTGTTTCATCGCGTAAAATTTCGTATCGTCATCCACATATCCAAGATGTTCGTTTATGTGGTGCAGTTTTTTGTATATTTCCTTGTTATCTTTAGAGAAATTCCTTAGAAATCTTCTCATCCGTGGACATGCGTTCATCCATATGTTATTGTTAAAAATAGTTTCATATTGTGTGCTGGCAAATACATATAAATAGATTCGACTTGTATGAACAGTCGTATAGGCCAGTTTTAATGTACTTCTGTGCGCGGCATCTAAATCATATTTAGCCTTACTTTTCTTCATCCAGTGATAGATAGTCGAGAAATTTTATTTCTGGCAAGTTATCATCTTCCCATTCTTTGTTCAACATATAGTGTATATAAATTGAGTATTCTACGTCAAGCGCAGACATTTCCTTGACATCGGATTGTATTGCTTCGGCTAGTATTGGATTTGAGCATTTTGATTTAAACCCTGTCTTTACACATGAATACGATGTTTCAGTGTCAGTCTTTGAACCCTTACGTTTTAGGCCTGTAGCATTTGTGGCAGGGTTGTCTGCAACTGGTGCTGTACTGCCACCAGTTGTGCCAGTAGACGATTTTTTATTAAGAGTTAACTGAGACGGCCTCACCGGCTCGCAACAATTGGCGCACAGATTGGTGGTGCGGAATTCGTCCACTTCTAGCACTGAGCAATGCACCTTAAGTGCCCGCAACAACTTTTTGAATCGGTGAATTTCCTGCTATTTTGGTAGAACCTGTACACACCAGAGTTCTAAGAGTGTTTTGTGTTATATCCTTCAGTAAACGAGCTACTTTTCGTTGACCATACACCGCTTGGCGTTGGGAAAACTACTTTAGTCGCTCTTCTGTATACGCCACATAATTTAATTGCATGGGTGATTGCGTGGATGTTATTGCACTTTTCGGAAGGGATTTGGTATATTTCGCAAGTAAGACTTTTTTTTGCATACATTGACGTTTTGTAATGGATGGATTTAAATTTTATTTTATTTAAACTAAACGGCTTGTCTTCGTTTGGTACTCACACACCTACAACTATTAACCGACATCCAGGATCTAATCCAACAACCAACTTATAGTAGTCGGTCATCGTCCTCTCATCATGTGCGCTACACTTCGCGGTCTTCGTGGTCTTTCGGCGTTTCTTCGGTGTTTCCGATGGTACTAATTGCACCTCCTTTTTCAACGAAAATGTCATGGCTACGCCATCGGTGCAAATAGAACCATCGAATTTCTAACGCTCCACCGAAGGTATTTTGAAGAACTTATGCCATTGTTCATCTTTATCTTGAAGGAATTTTTCCCAAGTACCCTTGTACAAGGTTGAATTTTATAGAATATTCACAAATACCTTCGTGGTTGTTGTTTCATCGCGTAAAATTTCGTATCGTCATCCACATATCCAAGATGTTCGTTTATGTGGTGCAGTTTTTTGTATATTTCCTTGTTATCTTTAGAGAAATTCCTTAGAAATCTTCTCATCCGTGGACATGCGTTCATCCATATGTTATTGTTAAAAATAGTTTCATATTGTGTGCTGGCAAATACATATAAATAGATTCGACTTGTATGAACAGTCGTATAGGTCAGTTTTAATGTACTTCTGTGCGCGGCATCTAAATCATATTTAGCCTTACTTTCCTTCATCCAGTGATAGATAGTCGAGAAATTTTATTTCTGGCAAGTTATCATCTTCCCATTCTTTGTTCAACATATAGTGTATATGAATTGAGTATTCTACGTCAAGCGCAGACATTTCCTTGACATCGGATTGTATTGCTTCGGCTAGTATTGGATTTGAGCATTTTGATTTACACCCTGTCTTTACACATGAATACGATGTTTCAGTGTCAGTCTTTGAACCCTTACGTTTTAGGGCTGTAGCATTTGTGGCAGGGTTGTCTGCAACTGTCTGCAACAGTAGACGATTTTTTATTAAGAGTTAACTGAGACGGCCTCACCGGCTCGCAACAATTGGCGCACAGATTGGTGGTGCGGAATTCGTCCACTTCTAGCACTGAGCAATGCACCTTAAGTGCCCGCAACAACTTTTTGAATCGGTGAATTTCCTGCTATTTTGGTAGAACCTGTACACACCAGAGTTCTAAGAGTGTTTTGTGTTATATCCTTCAGTAAACGAGCTACTTTTCGTTGACCATACACCGCTTGGCGTTGGGAAAACCACTTTAGTCGCTCTTCTGTATACGCCACATAATTTAATTGCATGGGTGATTGCGTGGATGTTATTGCACTTTTCGGAAGGGATTTGGTATATTTCGCAAGTAAGACTTTTTTTTGCATACATTGACGTTTTGTAATGGATGGATTTAAATTTTATTTTATTTAAACTAAACGGCTTGTCTTCGCTTGGTACTCACGCACCTACAACTATTAACCGACATCCAGGATCTAATCCAACAACCAACTTATAGTAGTCGGTCATCGTCCTCTCATCATGTGCGCTACACTTCGCGGTCTTCGTGGTCTTTCGGCGTTTCTTCGGTGTTTCCGATGGTACGAATTGCACCTCCTTTTTCAACGAAAATGTCATGGCTACGCCATCGGTGCAAATAGAACCATCGAATTTCTAACGCCCCACCGAAGGTGTTTTGAAGAACTTATGCCATTGTTCATCTTTATCTTGAAGGAATTTTTCCCAAGTACCCTTGTACAAGGTTGAATTTTATAGAATATTCACAAATACCTTCGTGGTTGTTGTTTCATCGCGTAAAATTTCGTATCGTCATCCACATATCCAAGATGTTCGTTTATGTGGTGCAGTTTTTTGTATATTTCCTTGTTATCTTTAGAGAAATTCCTTAGAAATCTTCTCATCCGTGGACATGCGTTCATCCATATGTTATTGTTAAAAATAGTTTCATATTGTGTGCTGGCAAATACATATAAATAGATTCGACTTGTATGAACAGTCGTATAGGCCAGTTTTAATGTACTTCTGTGCGCGGCATCTAAATCATATTTAGCCTTACTTTTCTTCATCCAGTGATAGATAGTCGAGAAATTTTATTTCTGGCAAGTTATCATCTTCCCATTCTTTGTTCAACATATAGTGTATATGAATTGAGTATTCTACGTCAAGCGCAGACATTTCCTTGACATCGGATTGTATTGCTTCGGCTAGTATTGGATTTGAGCATTTTGATTTAAACCCTGTCTTTACACATGAATACGATGTTTCAGTGTCAGTCTTTGAACCCTTACGTTTTAGGGCTGTAGCATTTGTGGCAGGGTTGTCTGCAACTGTCTGCAACAGTAGACGATTTTTTATTAAGAGTTAACTGAGACGGCCTCACCGGCTCGCAACAATTGGCGCACAGATTGGTGGTGCGGAATTCGTCCACTTCTCGCACTGAGCAATGCACCTTAAGTGCCCGCAACAACTTTTTGAATCGGTGAATTTCCTGCTATTTTGGTAGAACCTGTACACACCAGAGTTCTAAGAGTGTTTTGTGTTATATCCTTCAGTAAACGAGCTACTTTTCGTTGACCATACACCGCTTGGCGTTGGGAAAACCACTTTAGTCGCTCTTCTGTATACGCCACATAATTTAATTGCATGGGTGATTGCGTGGATGTTATTGCACTTTTCGGAAGGGATTTGGTATATTTCGCAAGTAAGACTTTTTTTTGCATACATTGACGTTTTGTAATGGATGGATTTAAATTTTATTTTATTTAAACTAAACGGCTTGTCTTCGCTTGGTACTCACGCACCTACAACTATTAACCGACATCCAGGATCTAATCCAACAACCAACTTATAGTAGTCGGTCATCGTCCTCTCATCATGTGCGCTACACTTCGCGGTCTTCGTGGTCTTTCGGCGTTTCTTCGGTGTTTCCGATGGTACGAATTGCACCTCCTTTTTCAACGAAAATGTCATGGCTACGCCATCGGTGCAAATAGAACCATCGAATTTCTAACGCTCCACCGAAGGTATTTTGAAGAACTTATGCCATTGTTCATCTTTATCTTGAAGGAATTTTTCCCAAGTACCCTTGTACAAGGTTGAATTTTATAGAATATTCACAAATACCTTCGTGGTTGTTGTTTCATCGCGTAAAATTTCGTATCGTCATCCACATATCCAAGATGTTCGTTTATGTGGTGCAGTTTTTTGTATATTTCCTTGTTATCTTTAGAGAAATTCCTTAGAAATCTTCTCATCCGTGGATATGCGTTCATCCATATGTTATTGTTAAAAATAGTTTCATATTGTGTGCTGGCAAATACATATAAATAGATTCGACTTGTATGAACAGTCGTATAGGTCAGTTTTAATGTACTTCTGTGCGCGGCATCTAAATCATATTTAGCCTTACTTTCCTTCATCCAGTGATAGATAGTCGAGAAATTTTATTTCTGGCAAGTTATCATCTTCCCATTCTTTGTTCAACATATAGTGTATATGAATTGAGTATTCTACGTCAAGCGCAGACATTTCCTTGACATCGGATTGTATTGCTTCGGCTAGTATTGGATTTGAGCATTTTGATTTACACCCTGTCTTTACACATGAATACGATGTTTCAGTGTCAGTCTTTGAACCCTTACGTTTTAGGGCTGTAGCATTTGTGGCAGGGTTGTCTGCAACTGTCTGCAACAGTAGACGATTTTTTATTAAGAGTTAACTGAGACGGCCTCACCGGCTCGCAACAATTGGCGCACAGATTGGTGGTGCGGAATTCGTCCACTTCTAGCACTGAGCAATGCACCTTAAGTGCCCGCAACAACTTTTTGAATCGGTGAATTTCCTGCTATTTTGGTAGAACCTGTACACACCAGAGTTCTAAGAGTGTTTTGTGTTATATCCTTCAGTAAACGAGCTACTTTTCGTTGACCATACACCGCTTGGCGTTGGGAAAACCACTTTAGTCGCTCTTCTGTATACGCCACATAATTTAATTGCATGGGTGATTGCGTGGATGTTATTGCACTTTTCGGAAGGGATTTGGTATATTTCGCAAGTAAGACTTTTTTTTGCATACATTGACGTTTTGTAATGGATGGATTTAAATTTTATTTTATTTAAACTAAACGGCTTGTCTTCGCTTGGTACTCACGCACCTACAACTATTAACCGACATCCAGGATCTAATCCAACAACCAACTTATAGTAGTCGGTCATCGTCCTCTCATCATGTGCGCTACACTTCGCGGTCTTCGTGGTCTTTCGGCGTTTCTTCGGTGTTTCCGATGGTACGAATTGCACCTCCTTTTTCAACGAAAATGTCATGGCTACGCCATCGGTGCAAATAGAACCATCGAATTTCTAACGCCCCACCGAAGGTGTTTTGAAGAACTTATGCCATTGTTCATCTTTATCTTGAAGGAATTTTTCCCAAGTACCCTTGTACAAGGTTGAATTTTATAGAATATTCACAAATACCTTCGTGGTTGTTGTTTCATCGCGTAAAATTTCGTATCGTCATCCACATATCCAAGATGTTCGTTTATGTGGTGCAGTTTTTTGTATATTTCCTTGTTATCTTTAGAGAAATTCCTTAGAAATCTTCTCATCCGTGGACATGCGTTCATCCATATGTTATTGTTAAAAATAGTTTCATATTGTGTGCTGGCAAATACATATAAATAGATTCGACTTGTATGAACAGTCGTATAGGCCAGTTTTAATGTACTTCTGTGCGCGGCATCTAAATCATATTTAGCCTTACTTTTCTTCATCCAGTGATAGATAGTCGAGAAATTTTATTTCTGGCAAGTTATCATCTTCCCATTCTTTGTTCAACATATAGTGTATATAAATTGAGTATTCTACGTCAAGCGCAGACATTTCCTTGACATCGGATTGTATTGCTTCGGCTAGTATTGGATTTGAGCATTTTGATTTAAACCCTGTCTTTACACATGAATACGATGTTTCAGTGTCAGTCTTTGAACCCTTACGTTTTAGGCCTGTAGCATTTGTGGCAGGGTTGTCTGCAACTGGTGCTGTACTGCCACCAGTTGTGCCAGTAGACGATTTTTTATTAAGAGTTAACTGAGACTGCCTCACCGGCTCGCAACAATTGGCGCACAGATTGGTGGTGCGGAATTCGTCCACTTCTAGCACTGAGCAATGCACCTTAAGTGCCCGCAACAACTTTTTGAATCGGTGAATTTCCTGCTATTTTGGTAGAACCTGTACACACCAGAGTTCTAAGAGTGTTTTGTGTTATATCCTTCAGTAAACGAGCTACTTTTCGTTGACCATACACCGCTTGGCGTTGGGAAAACTACTTTAGTCGCTCTTCTGTATACGCCACATAATTTAATTGCATGGGTGATTGCGTGGATGTTATTGCACTTTTCGGAAGGGATTTGGTATATTTCGCAAGTAAGACTTTTTTTTGCATACATTGACGTTTTGTAATGGATGGATTTAAATTTTATTTTATTTAAACTAAACGGCTTGTCTTCGTTTGGTACTCACACACCTACAACTATTAACCGACATCCAGGATCTAATCCAACAACCAACTTATAGTAGTCGGTCATCGTCCTCTCATCATGTGCGCTACACTTCGCGGTCTTCGTGATCTTTCGGCGTTTCTTCGGTGTTTCCGATGGTACTAATTGCACCTCCTTTTTCAACGAAAATGTCATGGCTACGCCATCGGTGCAAATAGAACCATCGAATTTCTAACGCTCCACCGAAGGTATTTTGAAGAACTTATGCCATTGTTCATCTTTATCTTGAAGGAATTTTTCCCAAGTACCCTTGTACAAGGTTGAATTTTATAGAATATTCACAAATACCTTCGTGGTTGTTGTTTCATCGCGTAAAATTTCGTATCGTCATCCACATATCCAAGATGTTCGTTTATGTGGTGCAGTTTTTTGTATATTTCCTTGTTATCTTTAGAGAAATTCCTTAGAAATCTTCTCATCCGTGGACATGCGTTCATCCATATGTTATTGTTAAAAATAGTTTCATATTGTGTGCTGGCAAATACATATAAATAGATTCGACTTGTATGAACAGTCGTATAGGCCAGTTTTAATGTACTTCTGTGCGCGGCATCTAAATCATATTTAGCCTTACTTTTCTTCATCCAGTGATAGATAGTCGAGAAATTTTATTTCTGGCAAGTTATCATCTTCCCATTCTTTGTTCAACATATAGTGTATATAAATTGAGTATTCTACGTCAAGCGCAGACATTTCCTTGACATCGGATTGTATTGCTTCGGCTAGTATTGGATTTGAGCATTTTGATTTAAACCCTGTCTTTACACATGAATACGATGTTTCAGTGTCAGTCTTTGAACCCTTACGTTTTAGGGCTGTAGCATTTGTGGCAGGGTTGTCTGCAACTGGTGCTGTACTGCCACCAGTTGTGCCAGTAGACGATTTTTTATTAAGAGTTAACTGAGACGGCCTCACCGGCTCGCAACAATTGGCGCACAGATTGGTGGTGCGGAATTCGTCCACTTCTAGCACTGAGCAATGCACCTTAAGTGCCCGCAACAACTTTTTGAATCGGTGAATTTCCTGCTATTTTGGTAGAACCTGTACACACCAGAGTTCTAAGAGTGTTTTGTGTTATATCCTTCAGTAAACGAGCTACTTTTCGTTGACCATACACCGCTTGGCGTTGGGAAAACCACTTTAGTCGCTCTTCTGTATACGCCACATAATTTAATTGCATGGGTGATTGCGTGGATGTTATTGCACTTTTCGGAAGGGATTTGGTATATTTCGCAAGTAAGACTTTTTTTTGCATACATTGACGTTTTGTAATGGATGGATTTAAATTTTATTTTATTTAAACTAAACGGCTTGTCTTCGTTTGGTACTCACACACCTACAACTATTAACCGACATCCAGGATCTAATCCAACAACCAACTTATAGTAGTCGGTCATCGTCCTCTCATCATGTGCGCTACACTTCGCGGTCTTCGTGGTCTTTCGGCGTTTCTTCGGTGTTTCCGATGGTACTAATTGCACCTCCTTTTTCAACGAAAATGTCATGGCTACGCCATCGGTGCAAATAGAACCATCGAATTTCTAACACCCCACCGAATTTCTAACGCCCCACCGAAGGTATTTTGAAGAACTTATGCCATTGTTCATCTTTATCTTGAAGGAATTTTTCCCAAGTACCCTTGTACAAGGTTGAATTTTATAGAATATTCACAAATACCTTCGTGGTTGTTGTTTCATCGCGTAAAATTTCGTATCGTCATCCACATATCCAAGATGTTCGTTTATGTGGTGCAGTTTTTTGTATATTTCCTTGTTATCTTTAGAGAAATTCCTTAGAAATCTTCTCATCCGTGGACATGCGTTCATCCATATGTTATTGTTAAAAATAGTTTCATATTGTGTGCTGGCAAATACATATAAATAGATTCGACTTGTATGAACAGTCGTATAGGCCAGTTTTAATGTACTTCTGTGCGCGGCATCTAAATCATATTTAGCCTTACTTTTCTTCATCCAGTGATAGATAGTCGAGAAATTTTATTTCTGGCAAGTTATCATCTTCCCATTCTTTGTTCAACATATAGTGTATATAAATTGAGTATTCTACGTCAAGCGCAGACATTTCCTTGACATCGGATTGTATTGCTTCGGCTAGTATTGGATTTGAGCATTTTGATTTAAACCCTGTCTTTACACATGAATACGATGTTTCAGTGTCAGTCTTTGAACCCTTACGTTTTAGGCCTGTAGCATTTGTGGCAGGGTTGTCTGCAACTGGTGCTGTACTGCCACCAGTTGTGCCAGTAGACGATTTTTTATTAAGAGTTAACTGAGACGGCCTCACCGGCTCGCAACAATTGGCGCACAGATTGGTGGTGCGGAATTCGTCCACTTCTAGCACTGAGCAATGCACCTTAAGTGCCCGCAACAACTTTTTGAATCGGTGAATTTCCTGCTATTTTGGTAGAACCTGTACACACCAGAGTTCTAAGAGTGTTTTGTGTTATATCCTTCAGTAAACGAGCTACTTTTCGTTGACCATACACCGCTTGGCGTTGGGAAAACCACTTTAGTCGCTCTTCTGTATACGCCACATAATTTAATTGCATGGGTGATTGCGTGGATGTTATTGCACTTTTCGGAAGGGATTTGGTATATTTCGCAAGTAAGACTTTTTTTTGCATACATTGACGTTTTGTAATGGATGGATTTAAATTTTATTTAATTTAAACTAAACGGCTTGTCTTCGTTTGGTACTCACACACCTACAACTATTAACCGACATCCAGGATCTAATCCAACAATCAACTTATAGTAGTCGGTCATCGTCTTCTCATCATGTGCGCTACACTTCGCGGTCTTCGTGGTCTTTCGGCGTTTCTTCGGTGTTTCCGAGGGTACTAATTGCACCTCCTTTTTCAACGAAAATGTCATTGCTACGCCATCGGTGCAAATAGAACCATCGAATTTCTAACGCCCCACCGATGGTATTTTGAAGAACTTATGCCATTGTTCATCTTTATCTTGAAGGAATTTTTCCCAAGTACCCTTGTACAAGGTTGAATTTTATAGAATATTCACAAATACCTTCGTGGTTGTTGTTTCATCGCGTAAAATTTCGTATCGTCATCCACATATCCAAGATGTTCGTTTATGTGGTGCAGTTTTTTGTATATTTCCTTGTTATCTTTAGAGAAATTCCTTAGAAATCTTCTCATCCGTGGACATGCGTTCATCCATATGTTATTGTTAAAAATAGTTTCATATTGTGTGCTGGCAAATACATATAAATAGATTCGACTTGTATGAACAGTCGTATAGGCCAGTTTTAATGTACTTCTGTGCGCGGCATCTAAATCATATTTAGCCTTACTTTTCTTCATCCAGTGATAGATAGTCGAGAAATTTTATTTCTGGCAAGTTATCATCTTCCCATTCTTTGTTCAACATATAGTGTATATAAATTGAGTATTCTACGTCAAGCGCAGACATTTCCTTGACATCGGATTGTATTGCTTCGGCTAGTATTGGATTTGAGCATTTTGATTTAAACCCTGTCTTTACACATGAATACGATGTTTCAGTGTCAGTCTTTGAACCCTTACGTTTTAGGCCTGTAGCATTTGTGGCAGGGTTGTCTGCAACTGGTGCTGTACTGCCACCAGTTGTGCCAGTAGACGATTTTTTATTAAGAGTTAACTGAGACGGCCTCACCGGCTCGCAACAATTGGCGCACAGATTGGTGGTGCGGAATTCGTCCACTTCTAGCACTGAGCAATGCACCTTAAGTGCCCGCAACAACTTTTTGAATCGGTGAATTTCCTGCTATTTTGGTAGAACCTGTACACACCAGAGTTCTAAGAGTGTTTTGTGTTATATCCTTCAGTAAACGAGCTACTTTTCGTTGACCATACACCGCTTGGCGTTGGGAAAACCACTTTAGTCGCTCTTCTGTATACGCCACATAATTTAATTGCATGGGTGATTGCGTGGATGTTATTGCACTTTTCGGAAGGGATTTGGTATATTTCGCAAGTAAGACTTTTTTTTGCATACATTGACGTTTTGTAATGGATGGATTTAAATTTTATTTTATTTAAACTAAACGGCTTGTCTTCGTTTGGTACTCACACACCTACAACTATTAACCGACATCCAGGATCTAATCCAACAACCAACTTATAGTAGTCGGTCATCGTCCTCTCATCATGTGCGCTACACTTCGCGGTCTTCGTGGTCTTTCGGCGTTTCTTCGGTGTTTCCGATGGTACTAATTGCACCTCCTTTTTCAACGAAAATGTCATGGCTACGCCATCGGTGCAAATAGAACCATCGAATTTCTAACGCCCCACCGAAGGTATTTTGAAGAACTTATGCCATTGTTCATCTTTATCTTGAAGGAATTTTTCCCAAGTACCCTTGTACAAGGTTGAATTTTATAGAATATTCACAAATACCTTCGTGGTTGTTGTTTCATCGCGTAAAATTTCGTATCGTCATCCACATATCCAAGATGTTCGTTTATGTGGTGCAGTTTTTTGTATATTTCCTTGTTATCTTTAGAGAAATTCCTTAGAAATCTTCTCATCCGTGGACATGCGTTCATCCATATGTTATTGTTAAAAATAGTTTCATATTGTGTGCTGGCAAATACATATAAATAGATTCGACTTGTATGAACAGTCGTATAGGCCAGTTTTAATGTACTTCTGTGCGCGGCATCTAAATCATATTTAGCCTTACTTTTCTTCATCCAGTGATAGATAGTCGAGAAATTTTATTTCTGGCAAGTTATCATCTTCCCATTCTTTGTTCAACATATAGTGTATATAAATTGAGTATTCTACGTCAAGCGCAGACATTTCCTTGACATCGGATTGTATTGCTTCGGCTAGTATTGGATTTGAGCATTTTGATTTAAACCCTGTTTTTACACATGAATACGATGTTTCAGTGTCAGTCTTTGAACCCTTACGTTTTAGGCCTGTAGCATTTGTGGCAGGGTTGTCTGCAACTGGTGCTGTACTGCCACCAGTTGTGGCAGTTGTAATGCATATGTAATCATACATAATAAATTGCATATAAATCATATGCGCATCTCCCTAGAAGAAAACAAGAAAAAAGATTGCAGCTAAAGTTTGCATATCTTTTCAAAAGGTAAAACTCCGAGTTCAATTAACTCGTCGAGTAAACAGAAAAAGAAAACATAATTGACATACATACAGATTCGTATGTAATCATTTGTGTGATTCATTCATACCTCGTTATGAATGAGGTAAAAGTAAAACGCATCAAATTTCCGCGCAAGCAAAAAGCATAATATGCATATACGGTGCACCAAGTTGTAAAGAAAATATTACTCACGTGAGGTCACCGCTCTTTTGTTACGATGCACATAATAAGGTAGGTAAAGAATATTGATTGTAGGTAGCATTTAGGAATTATTGTAAATTGCTTACTTAGCAATAATTATCGATTATAAATAAGGTAGCATTTGGGAATAAGGCAAGAATAAAGAAATAACCATAGAGTAGTCAAGTGGTTCTTATTCTTAGATCGCAGAGGCAAGTTGGCCAGCGGTTCTACCCTTTTGATGAAGAGGCTTCTCAGCCAAACATCTTTCTTACAAAAATACCGAGGCAATTAGCCAAGTATTTTCTTTTGATAGATATTGAGGCTCTCCAGCCATATATCTAGTGCGGATTGAGGCATTCGGCCAGATCCAAAGGTAAATGAGGCTTTTTACCCATTTTTACGAATATTGCGGCCATCACGCCATATATTCAATAATTAACTAAATAAAATATATCTCATCATGAACAGAATCCCGGATATCGGCGAATACGCCATCCTACTAGCGAAGATCATAACATGGCGACCCTGCCTATAAACGAGATGGAATCAACGGTACCAGAAATAGAGCAATGGCAGCATTTGATATTGCAGCTGCAACGAAAATAATACCAGAGTTTGATGGTGATTTCAAGGCAGTATCAAATTTTCTTGGTTTAATTGAATTTTATAAGGAAACGCTAAAAACAGACCAAGAGAATACACTTCTAAAATTCATAACGACGGTAAAACTATCAGATAGAGTGAAGAATAGACTTTTATCAGAAAGCGTGCCAACAAAAATATCAGAATTAAAGGCAAATCTACAAAAAACATACAAAATAAATAAAAATCCACTGAAAATACACAGTGATTTGGCCAAGATACAGCAAGGCAATCAAAGCGTGAATGCCTTCGCTTCAAGAATAGAAGCACTGATAGCATCATTAAATGATCTACAAATATCAGAACAAGGAGAAGCTAATCGATCATTAATCGTGAACATGAATGATCAATTAGGCTTAAGTTCATTTAAGAATGGTATTAATGAACCATACAAAACCATTCTCATAGCAGCAAGGCCAAGCAAACTATCAGAAGCCATAACGATAACCACAGAAATGACTGATTGTCCGAACCAAACAAACATGTATTATTACAAGCAAAACTTCAACAGTACTAACAGATGCAATAACAGATATCAGAAGAACAATTGCACGAACCAGAACACTAACTACAACAAAAATAACAATAGCAACTATTATAGAAAGGAAAACAACAGTTATAGAGATAGAAATGGAAATAACAATAGAAGCAATAATAACAACTATAACAACAGAAGATATAGTGATAACTACACTAAGTGCAATAGAGGTTACAACAATAGATGGGGCAGAGAATCGGAAAACTTAGCTGTCCCCGGAAAACAGAGAACCGGGGTATACACACTAAGAAAATAGTGCATCTAAAACAAGGAGACAACTACTCAAACTACATAAATATATATATTAAAGAAAGCAAATACCCGATATCATTTTTGATTGACTCAGGTGCAGATATATCAATACTAAAAAATAACCTAGTCGAAAATGCAGACATAGATGTAAATGAATCGTGTCAAATAAATGGAATTGCAAATAAAATAATAACTACGCATGGAGCCACAGAGTTAGAATTGCCAATTGAAGACATCATTATAAAACATAAGTTTCATATAATTGATGATGATATTAACTTAACTACGAACGGGGTGTTAGGGCGTGATTTTCTGATTAAATATCATTGTAATATAGATTACGAAACATGCGCATTGACCATAAGATCAAACACAAGGGATATAACATTACCAATAAACATGGACATCAAAATCATCAATAATATCACAATACCGCCTAGATCAGAGATAATAACACCGATCGACATTGAAATAAATGAAGACAGTCTGATCTGCGGAAAGGAAATAAAAAAAGGGATTTTTGTAGCAAATGCGGTGATACCGTCAAAGGGCATAAAACACATAAGAGTTTTAAATACAACAGAAGAGTTGGGCACCATAACAAAGGCTCATATATACACGCAACCACTCAAGAATTATCATGTTGGAATAGATTCTATTAAGGATTACAATATTTGTCATTTCACCAAAGCTAGAATGAACAATTCAAAGTTTGAAAAGGTTAAGGAACAGATAAACATAGATAGCTTATGCCCAAAAGCAAAACAATCAATACTAAGCATCTGTGAGAAGTTCGAAAGCGTCTTTCATATAGATGGAGAACCACTAACCATCAATAATTTCTACGAACAACGAATTTCGACTACAGATAAAACACCCGTCTACACAAAAAACTATAGGATGCCTAATTCACAGCTTGATGAAATTAATACGCAAGTATGGAAGCTGCAAAAGGAAGGTATAATAGAACCATCAGTAAGTCCTTATAACTCACCATTGCTAATTGTACCCAAGAAAGACCTTGGAGGACAAAATAAATGGCGACTGGTTGTAGATTTTAGATCACTTAACAAAAAGGTTGTCAACGACAAATTTCCGTTAACAAGACTTGATGATGTATTGGATAAATTAGGCCGAGCAAAATATTTTTCGACTCTTGATATGACTAGTTCATTTCATCAAATTCCATTACATCCGAAATCAAGACCATTGACAGCATTTTCAACAAATACAGGACACTACCAATTCACGAGATTACCTTTTGGGTTAAAAATCTCAACCAATAGCTTCCAACGAATGCTATCAATAGCACTAAGTGGCCTAGAAGCCGCAGCGTTCCTATATGTAGATGATATAATAATATTTGGTTCTAACTTAGATGATCACAACAACAACCTTATAAAAGTATTAGAAAGATTGCAGAAATATAATCTAAAGCTAAATGCGACTAAATGTAACTTTTTAAAACCAGAAGTTACATACCTTGGCCACCGAATCACACCTGAGGGTATACGAACTGACCCACAGAAATATGAAAGCATTAAAAATTATCCTGAACCAAAGAATGCTGATGAGGTGCGAAGATTCGTAGCATTCTGCAACTATTATAGAAGATTTGTCCAGAATTTTGCAGAGATCGCAAGACCACTAAATGAACTTCTAAAAAAGAACAAAATATTTCATTGGTCTGAAGATTGCAAGAAATCATTTGAAGTCTTAAAACAGAAACTAGTATCCCCACCAGTACTAAGTTATCCTAACTTCAATGAATTATTCATTTTAACAACTGATGCATCCAGCTATGCATTAGGAGCAGTACTCTCGCAAGGCGAAATCGGGCGAGACAAGCCGATAGCCTATGCAAGCAAGTCCCTTAATAAACATGAATTAAATAAACCCATAATAGAAAAAGAACTTTTAGCTATTCACTGGGGAATACAGCATTTTAGACCATACTTATTTGGAAGAAAATTCATAGTGTATACGGATCACAGACCGCTTGTAAGCTTATTTACGCACAAAAACCCATCATCAAAATTAACGAGAATAAGAGTTGATCTCATGGATTATGACTTTGAAATTGTCTTTAAACAAGGTAAAATGAACACCAATGCAGACGCATTATCAAGAATTAAAATAGAATCCAAGGACTTAATAGCAATGATGCCGAAAAATAATATCAATGTAATCACAAGAAACATGCAAAGAAAACAATACATGCAGAATAATAATAACAATAAGGAGGGCAAAAGCAGTAAAAACTGTGCAAGTACCTTAATTTCAAACAAGAAGCCTGATCAACTTTACGTTTGGAACAGTACATCAATATCAGACATAAGGTATATTAAAAAACTCGAGTTAACATTTAAAAATAATAAACACGCGCAACTTAGGAAACACAATGATAACAGAAAACTGCATGAAATAGAAATCTCTAAAGATAAAATAATTGCAGAGTGTAATGATAAATCTTTACCAGAGTTAAAATTGGTTCTGAAAAAGTTACTACTCAAAATAAGCAATGCGAAAATAGATAAATTAGCGCTAGCAAATAATCATGAATTATTTGATATTATCGACGTCGAAAAATTAAGAAATATATTGAAGGAATTCCATAGAGAAACAAAACATTGTGTTAATATTATTTTATATACACCTCCTAAAAGGATAATGAAAAAAGATGAAATGCACAGACTGATAAAAGAATACCATAGCTCACGAATTGGTGGACATTGCGGCATAAGAAGATGCATTGCTAGGTTGAAACAAAAATACACTTGGAAAAATATGAATAAGATGGTGAAAGAATACGTAAATAATTGTCAAGAATGCGCAAGAACAAAAATCACGAAACACACCAAAGAGAGACACTTAATAACTGACACACCTGGCTCATCTTTTGAGACAATCTCCATAGACACTGTTGGACCACTTCGACCATCTGGGGACTTCAGATACATTTTAACTCTTCAATGTGAGCTAACGAAGTTTGTAGAAGCAATCCCAATAGAAACCAAACATGCAAGGACAGTGGCGAAAGCAATAGTAGAAAAATTCATATTGAAATATGGATGTTTTAAAAAACTCAAAACTGATATGGGTACAGAATTTTGTAATCAACTGATAAACAACCTGTGTGATCTTTTAAAAATAAAAAAAGTGACATCAGCCCCATTTCACCACGAAACCCTAGGTTCAATCGAAAGGAACCATAGAGTTTTAAACGATTATATAATGACAATTTCCGAACAAGAAAATTGGAGTGAAATATTACCCTACTATACTTACAGCTACAACACCACACCACATACAACTACCAATTATACACCTTTTGAGCTAGTTTTTGGAAAATTAAATTCATTACCATGTGAGATCTTAGATAACAATACAAAAATATATAATATTGATGATTATATTAATGAATTAAAAATAAAATTGCAATTTGCACAAAATAATGTAAAGAATGTTTACTGAAAGAAAAACAAGAAAGAATAGATAAACAAAACGATGTAAACGAAGCTAACTTTAAAATAAATGATTATGTATATATAAAAGTAGGTAATAGAGTAAAATTACAGCAACCGTATAAAGGACCATATAGAATAATTAGACAAGATAAGGTGAATAGTTATGTAGATATAAATGGAAAAGAAATTAAAATACACAATAATAACTTAAAACTATGTAAACATAAATAGGTACCTATAGATATATAGATAGAAAAATCAAAATATATATAACAAAATAGTTAAACGTAGACAATGGAAATTGTAATATGTAAAAAAAAAAAAAAAAAAAAAAAAAAAATGGTAACAAAAGAAAGGTGATCAAATGTGCAATAAATAGAACGAATGCAATTTTACTTTCTTTAGAGAAATCAAAATTGCATCAATCTTTTAAGGATGGGGATGTAATGCATATGTAATCATACATAATAAATTGCATATAAATCATATGCGCATCTCCCTAAAAGAAAACAAGAAAAAAGATTGCAGCTAAAGTTTGCATATCTTTTCAAAAGGTAAAACTCCGAGTTCAATTAACTCGTCGAGTAAACAGAAAAAGAAAACATAATTGACATACATACAGATTCGTATGTAATCATTTGTGTGATTCATTCATACCTCGTTATGAATGAGGTAAAAGTAAAACGCATCAAATTTCCGCGCAAGCAAAAAGCATAATATGCATATACGGTGCACCAAGTTGTAAAGAAAATATTACTCACGTGAGGTCACCGCTCTTTTGTTACGATGCACATAATAAGGTAGGTAAAGAATATTGATTGTAGGTAGCATTTAGGAATTATTGTAAATTGCTTACTTAGCAATAATTATCGATTATAAATAAGGTAGCATTTGGGAATAAGGCAAGAATAAAGAAATAACCATAGAGTAGTCAAGTGGTTCTTATTCTTAGATCGCAGAGGCAAGTTGGCCAGCGGTTCTACCCTTTTGATGAAGAGGCTTCTCAGCCAAACATCTTTCTTACAAAAATACCGAGGCAATTAGCCAAGTATTTTCTTTTGATAGATATTGAGGCTCTCCAGCCATATATCTAGTGCGGATTGAGGCATTCGGCCAGATCCAAAGGTAAATGAGGCTTTTTACCCATTTTTACGAATATTGCGGCCATCACGCCATATATTCAATAATTAACTAAATAAAATATATCTCATCATGAACAGAATCCCGGATATCGGCGAATACGCCATCCTACTAGCGAAGATCATATTAAGAGTTAACTGAGACGGCCTCACCGGCTCGCAACAATTGGCGCACAGATTGGTGGTGCGGAATTCGTCCACTTCTAGCACTGAGCAATGCACCTTAAGTGCCCGCAACAACTTTTTGAATCGGTGAATTTCCTGCTATTTTGGTAGAACCTGTACACACCAGAGTTCTAAGAGTGTTTTGTGTTATATCCTTCAGTAAACGAGCTACTTTTCGTTGACCATACACCGCTTGGCGTTGGGAAAACCACTTTAGTCGCTCTTCTGTATACGCCACATAATTTAATTGCATGGGTGATTGCGTGGATGTTATTGCACTTTTCGGAAGGGATTTGGTATATTTCGCAAGTAAGACTTTTTTTTGCATACATTGACGTTTTGTAATGGATGGATTTAAATTTTATTTTATTTAAACTAAACGGCTTGTCTTCGTTTGGTACTCACACACCTACAACTATTAACCGACATCCAGGATCTAATCCAACAACCAACTTATAGTAGTCGGTGATCGTCCTCTCATCATGTCCGCTACACTTCGCGGTCTTCGTGATCTTTCGGCGTTTCTTCGGTGTTTCCGATGGTACTAATTGCACCTCCTTTTTCAACGAAAATGTCATGGCTACGCCATCGGTGCAAATAGAACCATCGAATTTCTAACGCCCCACCGAAGGTATTTTGAAGAACTTATGCCATTGTTTATCTTTATCTTGAAGGAATTTTTCCCAAGTACCCTTGTACAAGGTTGAATTTTATAGAATATTCACAAATACCTTCGTGGTTGTTGTTTCATCGCGTAAAATTTCGTATCGTCATCCACATATCCAAGATGTTCGTTTATGTGGTGCAGTTTTTTGTATATTTCCTTGTTATCTTTAGAGAAATTCCTTAGAAATCTTCTCATCCGTGGACATGCGTTCATCCATATGTTATTGTTAAAAATAGTTTCATATTGTGTGCTGGCAAATACATATAAATAGATTCGACTTGTATGAACAGTCGTATAGGCCAGTTTTAATGTACTTCTGTGCGCGGCATCTAAATCATATTTAGCCTTACTTTTCTTCATCCAGTGATAGATAGTCGAGAAATTTTATTTCTGGCAAGTTATCATCTTCCCATTCTTTGTTCAACATATAGTGTATATAAATTGAGTATTCTACGTCAAGCGCAGACATTTCCTTGACATCGGATTGTATTGCTTCGGCTAGTATTGGATTTGAGCATTTTGATTTAAACCCTGTCTTTACACATGAATACGATGTTTCAGTGTCAGTCTTTGAACCCTTACGTTTTAGGCCTGTAGCATTTGTGGCAGGGTTGTCTGCAACTGGTGCTGTACTGCCACCAGTTGTGCCAGTAGACGATTTTTTATTAAGAGTTAACTGAGACGGCCTCACCGGCTCGCAACAATTGGCGCACAGATTGGTGGTGCGGAATTCGTCCACTTCTAGCACTGAGCAATGCACCTTAAGTGCCCGCAACAACTTTTTGAATCGGTGAATTTCCTGCTATTTTGGTAGAACCTGTACACACCAGAGTTCTAAGAGTGTTTTGTGTTATATCCTTCAGTAAACGAGCTACTTTTCGTTGACCATACACCGCTTGGCGTTGGGAAAACCACTTTAGTCGCTCTTCTGTATACGCCACATAATTTAATTGCATGGGTGATTGCGTGGATGTTATTGCACTTTTCGGAAGGGATTTGGTATATTTCGCAAGTAAGACTTTTTTTTGCATACATTGACGTTTTGTAATGGATGGATTTAAATTTTATTTTATTTAAACTAAACGGCTTGTCTTCGTTTGGTACTCACACACCTACAACTATTAACCGACATCCAGGATCTAATCCAACAACCAACTTATAGTAGTCGGTGATCGTCCTCTCATCATGTCCGCTACACTTCGCGGTCTTCGTGATCTTTCGGCGTTTCTTCGGTGTTTCCGATGGTACTAATTGCACCTCCTTTTTCAACGAAAATGTCATGGCTACGCCATCGGTGCAAATAGAACCATCGAATTTCTAACGCCCCACCGAAGGTATTTTGAAGAACTTATGCCATTGTTTATCTTTATCTTGAAGGAATTTTTCCCAAGTACCCTTGTACAAGGTTGAATTTTATAGAATATTCACAAATACCTTCGTGGTTGTTGTTTCATCGCGTAAAATTTCGTATCGTCATCCACATATCCAAGATGTTCGTTTATGTGGTGCAGTTTTTTGTATATTTCCTTGTTATCTTTAGAGAAATTCCTTAGAAATCTTCTCATCCGTGGACATGCGTTCATCCATATGTTATTGTTAAAAATAGTTTCATATTGTGTGCTGGCAAATACATATAAATAGATTCGACTTGTATGAACAGTCGTATAGGCCAGTTTTAATGTACTTCTGTGCGCGGCATCTAAATCATATTTAGCCTTACTTTTCTTCATCCAGTGATAGATAGTCGAGAAATTTTATTTCTGGCAAGTTATCATCTTCCCATTCTTTGTTCAACATATAGTGTATATAAATTGAGTATTCTACGTCAAGCGCAGACATTTCCTTGACATCGGATTGTATTGCTTCGGCTAGTATTGGATTTGAGCATTTTGATTTAAACCCTGTCTTTACACATGAATACGATGTTTCAGTGTCAGTCTTTGAACCCTTACGTTTTAGGCCTGTAGCATTTGTGGCAGGGTTGTCTGCAACTGGTGCTGTACTGCCACCAGTTGTGCCAGTAGACGATTTTTTATTAAGAGTTAACTGAGACGGCCTCACCGGCTCGCAACAATTGGCGCACAGATTGGTGGTGCGGAATTCGTCCACTTCTAGCACTGAGCAATGCACCTTAAGTGCCCGCAACAACTTTTTGAATCGGTGAATTTCCTGCTATTTTGGTAGAACCTGTACACACCAGAGTTCTAAGAGTGTTTTGTGTTATATCCTTCAGTAAACGAGCTACTTTTCGTTGACCATACACCGCTTGGCGTTGGGAAAACCACTTTAGTCGCTCTTCTGTATACGCCACATAATTTAATTGCATGGGTGATTGCGTGGATGTTATTGCACTTTTCGGAAGGGATTTGGTATATTTCGCAAGTAAGACTTTTTTTTGCATACATTGACGTTTTGTAATGGATGGATTTAAATTTTATTTTATTTAAACTAAACGGCTTGTCTTCGTTTGGTACTCACACACCTACAACTATTAACCGACATCCAGGATCTAATCCAACAACCAACTTATAGTAGTCGGTGATCGTCCTCTCATCATGTCCGCTACACTTCGCGGTCTTCGTGATCTTTCGGCGTTTCTTCGGTGTTTCCGATGGTACTAATTGCACCTCCTTTTTCAACGAAAATGTCATGGCTACGCCATCGGTGCAAATAGAACCATCGAATTTCTAACGCCCCACCGAAGGTATTTTGAAGAACTTATGCCATTGTTTATCTTTATCTTGAAGGAATTTTTCCCAAGTACCCTTGTACAAGGTTGAATTTTATAGAATATTCACAAATACCTTCGTGGTTGTTGTTTCATCGCGTAAAATTTCGTATCGTCATCCACATATCCAAGATGTTCGTTTATGTGGTGCAGTTTTTTGTATATTTCCTTGTTATCTTTAGAGAAATTCCTTAGAAATCTTCTCATCCGTGGACATGCGTTCATCCATATGTTATTGTTAAAAATAGTTTCATATTGTGTGCTGGCAAATACATATAAATAGATTCGACTTGTATGAACAGTCGTATAGGCCAGTTTTAATGTACTTCTGTGCGCGGCATCTAAATCATATTTAGCCTTACTTTTCTTCATCCAGTGATAGATAGTCGAGAAATTTTATTTCTGGCAAGTTATCATCTTCCCATTCTTTGTTCAACATATAGTGTATATAAATTGAGTATTCTACGTCAAGCGCAGACATTTCCTTGACATCGGATTGTATTGCTTCGGCTAGTATTGGATTTGAGCATTTTGATTTAAACCCTGTCTTTACACATGAATACGATGTTTCAGTGTCAGTCTTTGAACCCTTACGTTTTAGGCCTGTAGCATTTGTGGCAGGGTTGTCTGCAACTGGTGCTGTACTGCCACCAGTTGTGCCAGTAGACGATTTTTTATTAAGAGTTAACTGAGACGGCCTCACCGGCTCGCAACAATTGGCGCACAGATTGGTGGTGCGGAATTCGTCCACTTCTAGCACTGAGCAATGCACCTTAAGTGCCCGCAACAACTTTTTGAATCGGTGAATTTCCTGCTATTTTGGTAGAACCTGTACACACCAGAGTTCTAAGAGTGTTTTGTGTTATATCCTTCAGTAAACGAGCTACTTTTCGTTGACCATACACCGCTTGGCGTTGGGAAAACCACTTTAGTCGCTCTTCTGTATACGCCACATAATTTAATTGCATGGGTGATTGCGTGGATGTTGTTGCACTTTTCGGAAGGGATTTGGTATATTTCGCAAGTAAGACTTTTTTTTGCATACATTGACGTTTTGTAATGGATGGATTTAAATTTTATTTTATTTAAACTAAACGGCTTGTCTTCGTTTGGTACTCACACACCTACAACTATTAACCGACATCCAGGATCTAATCCAACAACCAACTTATAGTAGTCGGTCATCGTCCTCTCATCATGTGCGCTACACTTCGCGGTCTTCGTGGTCTTTCGGCGTTTCTTCGGTGTTTCCGATGGTACTAATTGCACCTCCTTTTTCAACGAAAATGTCATGGCTACGCCATCGGTGCAAATAGAACCATCGAATTTCTAACGCCCCACCGAAGGTATTTTGAAGAACTTATGCCATTGTTCATCTTTATCTTGAAGGAATTTTTCCCAAGTACCCTTGTACAAGGTTGAATTTTATAGAATATTCACAAATACCTTCGTGGTTGTTGTTTCATCGCGTAAAATTTCGTATCGTCATCCACATATCCAAGATGTTCGTTTATGTGGTGCAGTTTTTTGTATATTTCCTTGTTATCTTTAGAGAAATTCCTTAGAAATCTTCTCATCCGTGGACATGCGTTCATCCATATGTTATTGTTAAAAATAGTTTCATATTGTGTGCTGGCAAATACATATAAATAGATTCGACTTGTATGAACAGTCGTATAGGCCAGTTTTAATGAACTTCTGTGCGCGGCATCTAAATCATATTTAGCCTTACTTTTCTTCATCCAGTGATAGATAGTCGAGAAATTTTATTTCTGGCAAGTTATCATCTTCCCATTCTTTGTTCAACATATAGTGTATATAAATTGAGTATTCTACGTCAAGCGCAGACATTTCCTTGACATCGGATTGTATTGCTTCGGCTAGTATTGGATTTGAGCATTTTGATTTAAACCCTGTCTTTACACATGAATACGATGTTTCAGTGTCAGTCTTTGAACCCTTACGTTTTAGGCCTGTAGCATTTGTGGCAGGGTTGTCTGCAACTGGTGCTGTACTGCCACCAGTTGTGCCAGTAGACGATTTTTTATTAAGAGTTAACTGAGACGGCCTCACCGGCTCGCAACAATTGGCGCACAGATTGGTGGTGCGGAATTCGTCCACTTCTAGCACTGAGCAATGCACCTTAAGTGCCCGCAACAACTTTTTGAATCGGTGAATTTCCTGCTATTTTGGTAGAACCTGTACACACCAGAGTTCTAAGAGTGTTTTGTGTTATATCCTTCAGTAAACGAGCTACTTTTCGTTGACCATACACCGCTTGGCGTTGGGAAAACCACTTTAGTCGCTCTTCTGTATACGCCACATAATTTAATTGCATGGGTGATTGCGTGGATGTTATTGCACTTTTCGGAAGGGATTTGGTATATTTCGCAAGTAAGACTTTTTTTTGCTTTTTTTTGCATACATTGACGTTTTGTAATGGATGGATTTAAATTTTATTTTATTTAAACTAAACGGCTTGTCTTCGTTTGGTACTCACACACCTACAACTATTAACCGACATCCAGGATCTACTCCAACAACCAACTTATAGTAGTCGGTCATCGTCCTCTCATCATGTGCGCTACACTTCGCGGTCTTCGTGGTCTTTCGGCGTTTCTTCGGTGTTTCCGATGGTACTAATTGCACCTCCTTTTTCAACGAAAATGTCATGGCTACGCCATCGGTGCAAATAGAACCATCGAATTTCTAACGCCCCACCGAAGGTATTTTGAAGAACTTATGCCATTGTTCATCTTTATCTTGAAGGAATTTTTCCCAAGTACCCTTGTACAAGGTTGAATTTTATAGAATATTCACAAATACCTTCGTGGTTGTTGTTTCATCGCGTAAAATTTCGTATCGTCATCCACATATCCAAGATGTTCGTTTATGTGGTGCAGTTTTTTGTATATTTCCTTGTTATCTTTAGAGAAATTCCTTAGAAATCTTCTCATCCGTGGACATGCGTTCATCCATATGTTATTGTTAAAAATAGTTTCATATTGTGTGCTGGCAAATACATATAAATAGATTCGACTTGTATGAACAGTCGTATAGGCCAGTTTTAATGTACTTCTGTGCGCGGCATCTAAATCATATTTAGCCTTACTTTTCTTCATCCAGTGATAGATAGTCGAGAAATTTTATTTCTGGCAAGTTATCATCTTCCCATTCTTTGTTCAACATATAGTGTATATAAATTGAGTATTCTACGTCAAGCGCAGACATTTCCTTGACATCGGATTGTATTGCTTCGGCTAGTATTGGATTTGAGCATTTTGATTTAAACCCTGTCTTTACACATGAATACGATGTTTCAGTGTCAGTCTTTGAACCCTTACGTTTTAGGCCTGTAGCATTTGTGGCAGGGTTGTCTGCAACTGGTGCTGTACTGCCACCAGTTGTGCCAGTAGACGATTTTTTATTAAGAGTTAACTGAGACGGCCTCACCGGCTCGCAACAATTGGCGCACAGATTGGTGGTGCGGAATTCGTCCACTTCTAGCACTGAGCAATGCACCTTAAGTGCCCGCAACAACTTTTTGAATCGGTGAATTTCCTGCTATTTTGGTAGAACCTGTACACACCAGAGTTCTAAGAGTGTTTTGTGTTATATCCTTCAGTAAACGAGCTACTTTTCGTTGACCATACACCGCTTGGCGTTGGGAAAACCACTTTAGTCGCTCTTCTGTATACGCCACATAATTTAATTGCATGGGTGATTGCGTGGATGTTGTTGCACTTTTCGGAAGGGATTTGGTATATTTCGCAAGTAAGACTTTTTTTTGCATACATTGACGTTTTGTAATGGATGGATTTAAATTTTATTTTATTTAAACTAAACGGCTTGTCTTCGTTTGGTACTCACACACCTACAACTATTAACCGACATCCAGGATCTAATCCAACAACCAACTTATAGTAGTCGGTCATCGTCCTCTCATCATGTGCGCTACACTTCGCGGTCTTCGTGGTCTTTCGGCGTTTCTTCGGTGTTTCCGATGGTACTAATTGCACCTCCTTTTTCAACGAAAATGTCATGGCTACGCCATCGGTGCAAATAGAACCATCGAATTTCTAACGCCCCACCGAAGGTATTTTGAAGAACTTATGCCATTGTTCATCTTTATCTTGAAGGAATTTTTCCCAAGTACCCTTGTACAAGGTTGAATTTTATAGAATATTCACAAATACCTTCGTGGTTGTTGTTTCATCGCGTAAAATTTCGTATCGTCATCCACATATCCAAGATGTTCGTTTATGTGGTGCAGTTTTTTGTATATTTCCTTGTTATCTTTAGAGAAATTCCTTAGAAATCTTCTCATCCGTGGACATGCGTTCATCCATATGTTATTGTTAAAAATAGTTTCATATTGTGTGCTGGCAAATACATATAAATAGATTCGACTTGTATGAACAGTCGTATAGGCCAGTTTTAATGTACTTCTGTGCGCGGCATCTAAATCATATTTAGCCTTACTTTTCTTCATCCAGTGATAGATAGTCGAGAAATTTTATTTCTGGCAAGTTATCATCTTGCCATTCTTTGTTCAACATATAGTGTATATAAATTGAGTATTCTACGTCAAGCGCAGACATTTCCTTGACATCGGATTGTATTGCTTCGGCTAGTATTGGATTTGAGCATTTTGATTTAAACCCCGTCTTTACACATGAATACGATGTTTCAGTGTCAGTCTTTGAACCCTTACGTTTTAGGCCTGTAGCATTTGTGGCAGGGTTGTCTGCAACTGGTGCTGTACTGCCACCAGTTGTGCCAGTAGACGATTTTTTATTAAGAGTTAACTGAGACGGCCTCACCGGCTCGCAACAATTGGCGCACAGATTGGTGGTGCGGAATTCGTCCACTTCTAGCACTGAGCAATGCACCTTAAGTGCCCGCAACAACTTTTTGAATCGGTGAATTTCCTGCTATTTTGGTAGAACCTGTACACACCAGAGTTCTAAGAGTGTTTTGTGTTATATCCTTCAGTAAACGAGCTACTTTTCGTTGACCATACACCGCTTGGCGTTGGGAAAACCACTTTAGTCGCTCTTCTGTATACGCCACATAATTTAATTGCATGGGTGATTGCGTGGATGTTATTGCACTTTTCGGAAGGGATTTGGTATATTTCGCAAGTAAGACTTTTTTTTGCATACATTGACGTTTTGTAATGGATGGATTTAAATTTTATTTTATTTAAACTAAACGGCTTGTCTTCGTTTGGTACTCACACACCTACAACTATTAACCGACATCCAGGATCTAATCCAACAACCAACTTATAGTAGTCGGTCATCGTCCTCTCATCATGTGCGCTACACTTCGCGGTCTTCGTGGTCTTTCGGCGTTTCTTCGGTGTTTCCGATGGTACTAATTGCACCTCCTTTTTCAACGAAAATGTCATGGCTACGCCATCGGTGCAAATAGAACCATCGAATTTCTAACGCCCCACCGAAGGTATTTTGAAGAACTTATGCCATTGTTCATCTTTATCTTGAAGGAATTTTTCCCAAGTACCCTTGTACAAGGTTGAATTTTATAGAATATTCACAAATACCTTCGTGGTTGTTGTTTCATCGCGTAAAATTTCGTATCGTCATCCACATATCCAAGATGTTCGTTTATGTGGTGCAGTTTTTTGTATATTTCCTTGTTATCTTTAGAGAAATTCCTTAGAAATCTTCTCATCCGTGGACATGCGTTCATCCATATGTTATTGTTAAAAATAGTTTCATATTGTGTGCTGGCAAATACATATAAATAGATTCGACTTGTATGAACAGTCGTATAGGCCAGTTTTAATGTACTTCTGTGCGCGGCATCTAAATCATATTTAGCCTTACTTTTCTTCATCCAGTGATAGATAGTCGAGAAATTTTATTTCTGGCAAGTTATCATCTTCCCATTCTTTGTTCAACATATAGTGTATATAAATTGAGTATTCTACGTCAAGCGCAGACATTTCCTTGACATCGGATTGTATTGCTTCGGCTAGTATTGGATTTGAGCATTTTGATTTAAACCCTGTCTTTACACATGAATACGATGTTTCAGTGTCAGTCTTTGAACCCTTACGTTTTAGGCCTGTAGCATTTGTGGCAGGGTTGTCTGCAACTGGTGCTGTACTGCCACCAGTTGTGCCAGTAGACGATTTTTTATTAAGAGTTAACTGAGACGGCCTCACCGGCTCGCAACAATTGGCGCACAGATTGGTGGTGCGGAATTCGTCCACTTCTAGCACTGAGCAATGCACCTTAAGTGCCCGCAACAACTTTTTGAATCGGTGAATTTCCTGCTATTTTGGTAGAACCTGTACACACCAGAGTTCTAAGAGTGTTTTGTGTTATATCCTTCAGTAAACGAGCTACTTTTCGTTGACCATACACCGCTTGGCGTTGGGAAAACCACTTTAGTCGCTCTTCTGTATACGCCACATAATTTAATTGCATGGGTGATTGCGTGGATGTTATTGCACTTTTCGGAAGGGATTTGGTATATTTCGCAAGTAAGACTTTTTTTTGCATACATTGACGTTTTGTAATGGATGGATTTAAATTTTATTTTATTTAAACTAAACGGCTTGTCTTCGTTTGGTACTCACACACCTACAACTATTAACCGACATCCAGGATCTAATCCAACAACCAACTTATAGTAGTCGGTCATCGTCCTCTCATCATGTGCGCTACACTTCGCGGTCTTCGTGGTCTTTCGGCGTTTCTTCGGTGTTTCCGATGGTACTAATTGCACCTCCTTTTTCAACGAAAATGTCATGGCTACGCCATCGGTGCAAATAGAACCATCGAATTTCTAACGCCCCACCGAAGGTATTTTGAAGAACTTATGCCATTGTTCATCTTTATCTTGAAGGAATTTTTCCCAAGTACCCTTGTACAAGGTTGAATTTTATAGAATATTCACAAATACCTTCGTGGTTGTTGTTTCATCGCGTAAAATTTCGTATCGTCATCCACATATCCAAGATGTTCGTTTATGTGGTGCAGTTTTTTGTATATTTCCTTGTTATCTTTAGAGAAATTCCTTAGAAATCTTCTCATCCGTGGACATGCATTCATCCATATGTTATTGTTAAAAATAGTTTCATATTGTGTGCTGGCAAATACATATAAATAGATTCGACTTGTATGAACAGTCGTATAGGCCAGTTTTAATGTACTTCTGTGCGCGGCATCTAAATCATATTTAGCCTTACTTTTCTTCATCCAGTGATAGATAGTCGAGAAATTTTATTTCTGGCAAGTTATCATCTTCCCATTCTTTGTTCAACATATAGTGTATATAAATTGAGTATTCTACGTCAAGCGCAGACATTTCCTTGACATCGGATTGTATTGCTTCGGCTAGTATTGGATTTGAGCATTTTGATTTAAACCCTGTCTTTACACATGAATACGATGTTTCAGTGTCAGTCTTTGAACCCTTACGTTTTAGGCCTGTAGCATTTGTGGCAGGGTTGTCTGCAACTGGTGCTGTACTGCCACCAGTTGTGCCAGTAGACGATTTTTTATTAAGAGTTAACTGAGACGGCCTCACCGGCTCGCAACAATTGGCGCACAGATTGGTGGTGCGGAATTCGTCCACTTCTAGCACTGAGCAATGCACCTTAAGTGCCCGCAACAACTTTTTGAATCGGTGAATTTCCTGCTATTTTGGTTGAACCTGTACACACCAGAGTTCTAAGAGTGTTTTGTGTTATATCCTTCAGTAAACGAGCTACTTTTCGTTGACCATACACCGCTTGGCGTTGGGAAAACCACTTTAGTCGCTCTTCTGTATACGCCACATAATTTAATTGCATGGGTGATTGCGTGGATGTTATTGCACTTTTCGGAAGGGATTTGGTATATTTCGCAAGTAAGACTTTTTTTTGCATACATTGACGTTTTGTAATGGATGGATTTAAATTTTATTTTATTTAAACTAAACGGCTTGTCTTCGTTTGGTACTCACACACCTACAACTATTAACCGACATCCAGGATCTAATCCAACAACCAACTTATAGTAGTCGGTCATCGTCCTCTCATCATGTGCGCTACACTTCGCGGTCTTCGTGGTCTTTCGGCGTTTCTTCGGTGTTTCCGATGGTACTAATTGCACCTCCTTTTTCAACGAAAATGTCATGGCTACGCCATCGGTGCAAATAGAACCATCGAATTTCTCACGCCCCACCGAAGGTATTTTGAAGAACTTATGCCATTGTTCATCTTTATCTTGAAGGAATTTTTCCCAAGTACCCTTGTACAAAGTTGAATTTTATAGAATTTTCACAAATACCTTCGTGGTTGTTGTTTCATCGCGTAAAATTTCGTATCGTCATCCACATATCCAAGATGTTCGTTTATGTGGTGCAGTTTTTTGTATATTTCCTTGTTATCTTTAGAGAAATTCCTTAGAAATCTTCTCATCCGTGGACATGCGTTCATCCATATGTTATTGTTAAAAATAGTTTCATATTGTGTGCTGGCAAATACATATAAATAGATTCGACTTGTATGAACAGTCGTATAGGCCAGTTTTAATGTACTTCTGTGCGCGGCATCTAAATCATATTTAGCCTTACTTTTCTTCATCCAGTGATAGATAGTCGAGAAATTTTATTTCTGGCAAGTTATCATCTTCCCATTCTTTGTTCAACATATAGTGTATATAAATTGAGTATTCTACGTCAAGCGCAGCATTTCCTTGACATCGGAATGTATTGCTTCGGCTAGTATTGGATTTGAGCATTTTGATTTAAACCCTGTCTTTACACATGAATACGATGTTTCAGTGTCAGTCTTTGAACCCTTACGTTTTAGGGCTGTAGCATTTGTGGCAGGGTTGTCTGCAACTGGTGCTGTACTGCCACCAGTTGTGCCAGTAGACGATTTTTTATTAAGAGTTAACTGAGACGGCCTCACCGGCTCGCAACAATTGGCGCACAGATTGGTGGTGCGGAATTCGTCCACTTCTAGCACTGAGCAATGCACCTTAAGTGCCCGCAACAACTTTTTGAATCGGTGAATTTCCTGCTATTTTGGTTGAACCTGTACACACCAGAGTTCTAAGAGTGTTTTGTGTTATATCCTTCAGTAAACGAGCTACTTTTCGTTGACCATACACCGCTTGGCGTTGGGAAAACCACTTTAGTCGCTCTTCTGTATACGCCACATAATTTAATTGCATGGGTGATTGCGTGGATGTTATTGCACTTTTCGGAAGGGATTTGGTATATTTCGCAAGTAAGACTTTTTTTTGCATACATTGACGTTTTGTAATGGATGGATTTAAATTTTATTTTATTTAATCTAAACGGCTTGTCTTCGTTTGGTACTCACACACCTACAACTATTAACCGACATCCAGGATCTAATCCAACAACCAACTTATAGTAGTCGGTCATCGTCCTCTCATCATGTGCGCTACACTTCGCGGTCTTCGTGGTCTTTCGGCGTTTCTTCGGTGTTTCCGATGGTACTAATTGCACCTCCTTTTTCAACGAAAATGTCATGGCTACGCCATCGGTGCAAATAGAACCATCGAATTTCTAACGCCCCACCGAAGGTATTTTGAAGAACTTATGCCATTGTTCATCTTTATCTTGAAGGAATTTTTCCCAAGTACCCTTGTACAAGGTTGAATTTTATAGAATATTCACAAATACCTTCGTGGTTGTTGTTTCATCGCGTAAAATTTCGTATCGTCATCCACATATCCAAGATGTTCGTTTATGTGGTGCAGTTTTTTGTATATTTCCTTGTTATCTTTAGAGAAATTCCTTAGAAATCTTCTCATCCGTGGACATGCGTTCATCCATATGTTATTGTTAAAAATAGTTTCATATTGTGTGCTGGCAAATACATATAAATAGATTCGACTTGTATGAACAGTCGTATAGGCCAGTTTTAATGTACTTCTGTGCGCGGCATCTAAATCATATTTAGCCTTACTTTTCTTCATCCAGTGATAGATAGTCGAGAAATTTTATTTCTGGCAAGTTATCATCTTCCCATTCTTTGCTCAACTTATAGTGTATATAAATTAAGTATATTGCTATCGGATATTACTCGTCGAGACCTTTCATATGATATATGACATGGTTTCATGGAACACACCCTCCGCCGGAGGTACCCCCCCTCCCTCCCCATCCATCCCCCCCTCCCTTAAAGAACCAACGGAAAAAAAATTTTATGCGCGATGTTTGCTACCAATCAGCTGAGTAGAACTGCACACTCAGTTTTCGCGATTGTATACCCCAATTCGGAATTATAACAGAAAATCCGATATTCCCCCCCCCCCCCGGCGGTTTGGTTAAATATACCGAAAAACTGGAAACGCCATAATATCGACCTTCATCGGCTACTCTACAAAATATTTGAATAATTAAAATCGGTTCAGATTTGCGGGAGCTACGTAATCCTGTGAAAAAACTTTTCTTCTAATATCATGGGAATATGTGTAAAATCTTCAGAGATCTCGTTGTATTTCTTTAGATGAGAAAAAATTTTTCTTAGGTTAGAAGAGTGGGAGTTAAGACCTAAGGGTTGTGGGAGTCTATAGTTAGAGTTGTTCAGAGGTGTTCATGGCTTCGCTGTGTGTGTATATGATTAGTTTGAGATTGGTAGGAGGATTTCACGCTAGGTGTCATTCACGGTCTCATTAGTATCCTTTATATCATTTATGTCGATTATCTCGGTATTGTTAATGGCTTCCGTGTAGGTGCCATTCACGGTCTCATTAGTTTTCTTTATATCCTTTATGTCGGTTATCTCGGTATTGTTAATAGCTTTCATGTAGGTGTCATTCACGTCATTGTTAATAGCTTTCATGTAGGTGTCATTCACGTCGATTATCCCGGTATTGTTAATAGCTTTCGTGTATTTATTTATTTAGAACTTCATCAATGATCTGATTACTGAGTATACAAAAGTGAAATATAGCAATAAAATAACAAAAGCATACATAACCATAATAACGATAAAAAGTATACATAACAATAATAATGAAAAGCAAGTAACATTAACTAAGCTGATCTCTTATTTGACTTTTTGAAAGATGAAAGTCAATGCAATCAAACTGGCGGTTAAAGAGACGAGACATTGATGAAACCGGCTCGTGCATGCCATAGTTTGTACTATGCTGAGGAACAACGAAGAAGTCACAGTTCCTCAAGGAGCGCACGGGAACAGATATATTGAAAGTATTTAAGAGCTCAGGGGAGTTTATCACTCCTTGTATACACTGAAATGCAAAGACAACCCTGGAAGTTTTACGTCTATTCTCAAGAGAATCTAATGGAAAGAGTTTAAGTCTGTCAGCATATGGAGGCAGAATAATAGGGTTGTCCCAATGAAGTCCTCGCAGGGCAAATCGGATAAATCTCCGCTGGACAGCCTCTATGCGATTTATATATACAGAATAGAAGGGAGACCAAACAGGACTGGCATACTCCAAAATGGGTCTAACGAATGTGCAGTAGAGGATCTTCGTTATGAATGGATCATTAAACTCTTTTGACCATCTTTTTATAAACCCCAGAGTAGCATTAGCCCTGGCCACGATTGAATTAATATGATGTTCGAAGGAAAGACGAGTATTAAGGAAGACACCCAAATCTTTGGTTTTGTCAAGTCTAGTTAATAAGCATCCATCTAAAGTATAATTAAACTCCAATGGCCTCCTTTTACGAGAAAAGGACATAGTAGTACATTTGCTAATATTAAGAGGAAGACAGTTAATAGCACACCATTTATGAAAGGTGTCTAAGTCCGAGTTTAAAAATCCGCACTCGTTTTCATTAGAAACAATGCGGAAGATTTTGGCATCGTCGGCGTAGCAAAGAATTCTTGAATTAGCCAAAATCAGAGATACATCGTTGATGTAAATTATAAAAAGGAGTGGTCCAAGATGGCTACCTTGAGGTACGCCGGACGTATTATTTATTTCGTCAGAAAGGGCTGAGCGGAATATGACTCGCTGCGTACGATCAGATAAATAAGAACGAAGCCAATTAACAAAAACAGTATGAAAACCAAGAACAGTCAACTTGTGAATTAAAATTTTATGATTGATTCGGTCAAAAGCTTTACTGAAATCAGTGAAAATGCAATCCACTTGCTTACCGTTTTCAATAGCAGAAATGCAAAAATTAGTAAACTCCAATAAATTAGTCGTAGTAGATTTCCCCTTCATAAAACCATGCTGAAAAGAGCACAGGAAGGGCTTGCAGTGGAAGTACAAAGCATCACAAACCAGGGCTTCAAATATCTTACCAATACAACTTAAATTAGCGACAGGTCTGTAGTTAGAAATGTCGCTCTTATTGCCCTTCTTGTGCAAAGGAATAATCAAAGAAAGCTTCCACTGTTTCGGAAAAATACCAGAAGTTAAAGATAAATTAAATAAATAACACAAAACAGGAACGATGGACGTAGCACAATGTTTTATGAGTGTGGAAGGAACGCCATCAGGACCGCCAGCAAAACTATCAGCTATGCTAGAAATGTACATAGAGATAGACGCTTCATAGGTTGAAGAGAAGTCAGCGGAAGCTTCGTCAAATGGGTAAAATCATTATAACTAATATCACAGTGGTTATCACAGAATGCAGTTTTAAAGAAGTCACCAAAAAGATTGGCAGTCTCTAACGGATCCACACTGTCTAAGTTACCGAGTCGCAACGATGAAGGGTATCCGTCACAGTTGCGCTTAGAGTTAACAAACCTCCAAAATTGCTTTGGTTCAGCACGCAAAGCCGATCTCATTCTAAATACATAATCGTTGTACGAGTCAGTCAAACACGAAATGTACTGAGCACGCGAATTAGAATAAATAACGTAATCAGCATCACTCCTTGAGGAACAGAACCTCCTCCAAGCTTTATTCTTTAAATTTTTAAGATGCTTCAAAGAGCCATTGAACCACGGTTGACAATTCGAATCACGATTCGAACGAACAAGTGGTACACAGTGAGTAAAACAAAGAAATAATGTGTCATAAAACGAGTTAACAGCTTCATCAATGTCACGTTCACCCAGCACACTGGTCCAATCACAAGCGGATAACCATTCATTCATTTTATCAAAATCAGCTTTTTTAAAGTTATAACAGTAATTACTAGAAGCATTAAATGATGAAGTTACAGGATCAAAAAACAAAACTACATCTAGTGCCGGATGATGACTTGTTTCAGGGACCATAGGAGTTAAACAACGCTTAACGAGAGTCCCATTGGAATCGGAGGAAAATACCAGGTCAAGAGATTTTCCCGAGTCATTAATAACGCCGCTAGACTGCATTAGGCCTGAAGAAATAATGTTGTCAATAAAAGATATGGCATGTCGAGGAGTCGCCGAGAAAGAAGGCAGCAAGCCCTCATCGTCCAGAGAGTGTTCCCAGTTAACACTAGGCAAGTTAAAGTCACCAAAAAGCAATAATTCATCGGCAGGCAGCAACACTTCAGTAAGCCTATCAATACATGCAGCCAGCAAGTCAAATATCACAGCTGATGAGCATGGAGGGATGTAAACTGTTGCAATATATACATTTTTGTGTGAGAGCTTGAGAGCTACACATATAAACTCCAGATCACCGGACTCAACAAAATCGATTAATGTGCATGGAAGGTTGCGACGAACGGCACAAAGCACTCCACCTCCAACAGGAGCATCCAAAGATAGACGATGGCGATCACGGCGAAACACCAGGAACTCGGGACCAAAAAGCTCTGCATCTGCAATCTTTCCACATAGCCATGTTTCGGTCAAACAGACCACGTCAAAACATGAATTCATCGAGCTTGTAAAAAGGCGAGTCGTTTTGGAGCGAAGACCAGTTACATTGGCGTAGTGGACGGAGATTTCGCCAACAAGTTTTTTGCCTTAGCAGAAGATCCAGAGCGCCCCCTTGGAATAAATTCACGCACAATAGAATTGTGGGGCCAAATCTCAGGGGAAAGGACCGCCTGAAACAGATTTTCCGGAACCAAAACTCTGAAGGAAGCAGAAAATGAGCGTTTCTCACGATCATGTCGAGTAGTTAATTTTTTGCAGGCAATCGAAGAGATCGAAGTACCAACGCGTGATGAAATATGTCTGGTTATCTCATCCTCGGTAGTGTCAGGATGTACTCTGGATACGAAGACACACTTTGGAAGCCTGGCTGGCCGCAGCGAAACAGCGTCCACAATTACAGTCGGAGTGTCATTGGTGAAGGCAACATCCGCAACCGAAGCAGACCGCAATATACCGACATCCGAAACTGAAGCTTTCGTCCCACTATCAAACACCTCGTCCGCAATCGGAGACACCACGGTATCGCCAACCAAAGACGAAGTCCCGCCAATGGAGGCCACATTGGTGTCTAGAGAAACCTCATGTTGAACTGAAGAAATACTTGTGGCAGTGGTAATATGATTTGGGCTGATGCGATGATTCCTTTGTCTCTGACGACGACCCACCTTCGCTGAGGAAATATTCTCAGAGGAGGCAGAAGTTAAGACATGCGAATCTAGCTGAATAGATGAAAACTGAGGCTGTAGAGTTTCAGAGCTGCGAGACTCTCTTATAGATAATTTCTCAATATCATGAACCACCGAACATAAAAGCGTAGAATTTTTCAATACGGCCGACGAACAGGAGCCAATATCGCCCTTGACCTGCTTAATAGTGCGCCTGATATCTTCAATTATAGGTAAAGCAGTCCCGCCGTTAGCACTGGATGTCAAAGGCGCATCACATGCTGCTACCACAGAGTGAAGATCGTCCAAGGTGCTCGACACAAGAGATATTTTTGATGATATTTCATGAGTCTTTTCCAGTATCGCAATCGAATTAGAGTTCAACGTGTCAGTCAAGGTGAGAACGTTCTCCATCTTACAATTCAATATATGTACATCATCATAAAATTGTTGAAAATTAGACAGCTTGGCTGAAAACTGGCTAATTTTATCCAGCATAAGAGACTGGTCCCCAGAGATTGCCTCCGAAAAACTTTTCATGAGTCGTAGGACGTGACAAGGCTTGATATCTGAGCATTCACTGCAAGTGGTGTGTCCAGAAGACGAAGATGGAGCATTACGCTTCAAGCATGTAGCGTGGAAAACATTGCCGCAAATACCATCGCATACTGCCTCCTTCCACCAACTTTAGTGGAGCAAATCTTGCAAACTGCCATTATTATTAAAAAAATTAGATTAATTAGAGAAAATTACATATAAATATTTAACTATCAGTACAATCAGATGACAACAATATTGAATGTAGTTGATGAATATTTGCGAGGTGTATTTGTGTAGGTGTCATTCACGTAGGAGTTATCCACGTTGGGACCGTTGGTAAATTCTACGTCTAATATAGTGTTTTGTGTAGTGTTTTTAGCCTTTTGTGTAGTGTTTTTAGCAATATCCATGTGATTATCCTCTTCGGTGTTGGTGTTTTTAGTCATATTCCTGTGTGGGTTCTCGTATGTGTCCTCTTCTTCTTCTTCGATATGAGCAAATTTGTTAGGACATTGTCCTCTTCGATGTCGGCAAATATATTAGTGTCAATGTCCTTTTCGATGATCTTTTCGATGTCGGCAAACATGTGGGTGTCCGTGTCCACGGGTTCTTTAGGTGTCCCTGGTATTCTTGGTATCTGTGTAGTCGTCTTCATTATTGCTGTATTCCTTATTGCTGTGGTGGTTGAGAATGTCCTGTCCACCGTGGTTCAGGGTTCGCATGTTCTTGACTATGCGGCGGTGGTGTGCATTGAATCTGGTGATGCAATTTAGAATCGGGTTTTTTAGTAGTAATACTGTACACATATTGTTGCGGTGGTATGTGTTCCAGTATGCACCTATGATTCTCCATGCCTTCTCATAAAATTCTATATTTGCCCTTTTGTGTTGTGTTTATGGAGTAAATTGTGTCAGTTTACAACTCTGTTGTAATTTATATTGTGTGTGATGGTATGTAGTATGTTGTTTTTGCCTGTGTATGTTATGTATGTCGTTCTGCACTTTTTGCATTTGAATGTGATGACGCTGTACCAGTCTTCTGGTGAATATTTGCTTGGTTCTAGTGTGTGTGCATGTCTCGTTGCATATCCTCTAGGGTAAATCTGAATTTTATATTCAAAATCTCGTTTAGTTGTGTTAGGATGTCTCCTTCTAAGATCGTCCGGTTAAGAACCGTGCTGATGCAATCTTTTATTATGGCCTCCGGATAGTTCTTTTCCATCATCTCAGTGTTTAGCGTGTCCATGATCCCCGAAATGTACTCTTGGTCCGTGCTTTGTAGTGCTTGTTGTACCTTGTGTATAAGGGTGTTGTACTTATAATGTGTTGGCTGGCTGGAGTGAAAATTGAGGCAATGGGCTTCTTGTACCATTTGGTATTAAAACCTTCTTCAGTGTCTACAGGAAATTAACTATCTCCGTATCGCCTTCATCCAGAATAGTGCGCATTTTCCAGTTGTGGCTCAACATTTTGGCTATCATTTGTATGTTAGTAGTTTCGCATATATTATGATATCGTCTACGTATATTTTCATAAATTTTAATCCCATGCCTATGACTCCTCTATATATTTTGTTGACTTGAAAATCTATGTAGATCTGCGCATATTTTCCCGATGTGATGCCACCCATGGGGACTCCTCTGGTTTGTTTATATATTTCTACCGCTATTTTGAATGTCAAAATCTATGAGGCTCATTAGGGTGTTGGATACGTGTAGACTTACTTTGATTTTTATTAAGTGTAACAGCTCTCTGGTATCAATGTTGTTATACATGTCTTCCATGTCCAATGTGTGCTATGAGTGAGTTTCTAGCTTTGTTACATTCTTGATGTCTCTAATATTTAGAATATTTAGAAGATCTCATGTCATCTAATGCCTCGCATATGTGTTTTCCTATACATTCATTGATGAATCTAACTCTCGAGACTGCCGGTCTCATTTTGGGCATTTCTTTATGTATTTTTATAAGTGGATGCATAGGACATATCCTGTTGTCATGTCTAATCATGTAATCCATCTTCTTGCTTAGAGCCAATTCCATGGCTTTTAAGATTCTGTGTCTTCCTCCTTGGCTAATTAGGCAGTATGTGCCGTTATTTATACCATCTCGGATCATTTGTTCAACAAGTTTATCATATCCTTCCTTGTATATGACTACAGTGATTTTTCCTTTGTCTGCCTCCATTATTATGATGTCTTTTCTATCCTGTAGGATCTTCTTGAGTTTAATCGTGGTTCGTAGTATATGTGCCTCTGTGGCTGTAAGTTTTGCTCTGTGCAACTTGTTCAGATACTCATTAGTAGTATTCAGTAGTTCTTGGAGTTTATCGAGAAAGTCCATCGGTTGCTCTGTTTCCAAAAATATCTGCTACGTTGTTATGAGTAATGTGTCTGCATAATTAACATCAGCGACTGGCGGGATGAAATTTGCACCATATGAAAGTAACGCTTGGCAATCTTCATCAAAGTCAAATTGTGTGAGGTTTCTGAAACCTCCCTTTACAATCCTCATCTTCCTCTTGTTACCGTTTGTTGAACGTGTATCAGGCTAAGGAATTTTATTTCATATATATATATAAATGCTTATTTATTATATAATGCTATATGCTAATTTTATATTTATTTCATGTTTTATATAATGCTATATGCTAATTAGCTAAGACATTTACTGTATGTGTTGAAACAAGTAATGTTTTTATAGGTGTTTGTGTCGATCTGCATGTTCTTACCACAAAGAGTCGTAATGACAACGATAGGTAAGGTCAATGAGAATATCATCATCAGCCCTTCCAAATAATTCAGTGATGACATTTTATTGCCATCTGTGACCGCATAGGTTCTGTGTATCATCAATGCTAATATCATCCTCAGTGATATTTACTAACATATGGGATCTTGGTGCTCTTTCCTGTCATATAGGCTGTATTGGTATTATATTGATGGGTAGGCCTTTACCAAAAAAGTTTAGGCCTTTTGCAAGAAAGCTATTAAGATTTCATGTGTGTTTACGTGTGTGTTTATGCGATATGAATGGGATGTACCTTTGGGTATTTTCGGGATACCTTTAAACCTTGCCATTAAGATTTCATGTGTATTTACGGGATATAACTTACCCTTACGATTTCGTGTGTAGTTACGGGATATGGCTTGCCATTAAAATTTCGTCATTGAGATTTCGCCATTAAAATTTCACCATTAAAATTTCGTCATTAAGATTTCGCCATTAAAATTTCTCCATTAAAATTGCGTCATTAAGATTTTATGTGTACCGTACCACTAAGATTCCATGTGCACCGCACAATCAAGACCCCATGTGTGCCGTACCATTAAGATCTCGTGTGTACCGTACCCCATCTTTAAGACCTCGCGTGCTCCGTACCATTAAGACTCCGTGTGTACTACACCCCTAAGACCTCGTGTGTACTGTACCCTACCCTTAAGAATTCTTATGTAACGCTGTGTATTCGTGTGTATTGCTGAGATGCGTCGCTGATGGTTCATGTGTACCGTTAAGATTTCACGTGTCACATGAGATTTCATGTATCACGTGAGATTTCCTATGTCACGTTAAGATTTCGCTAAGATCTCGTTAGAATCGTTAATATTCGTTGGTTCGGGGTTTCCGTGTTCCCCCATCAACAATGGCTCCCAACAACCATGGCTCCCAATAATACATGAATGAATGGCTCCCAATAACACACGCCCCGCCAACAACACATGCTAATAATCACACGCCCCGCCACGATACATGCCCCGCCACGATATATGCCCCCCCCCACCCCCCAAGAGCTCCACCACAAGTTCTCATAAGAGTTCTATTATGAGTTCTAGTGTATCTTATTCTTTCGTCATGAGTTCTTGTTATGAGTTCGAAGTTAAATCTAAAATTAATAGAAGAAAAGCTAGAATTGGTGTAAGACCAATTCTTATGACACCCTAGATGAAATTTCGTATAGTCATCCTTCTGTGCAAGTTTGATTTTTGAAGTTGTTTTTCGCATACATTTCTAGAATGGTTTGTCGGACAGAAAAAATGATTATAACCAATTTTATAGGATTTCGTATTCTAAAGAAGTTTTTAGCACAATAAAAATGTCTAGGACTGATCGTTTTCACAGTATATGTGTAAAAAACCTAAACTTTTATATGGCAACACCAAGAGGAGCTGCCCGATTTATTAGATTTGATTTGTTATTATTATAAAAACACCATCTACCAAATTTGAGCTCTCTACGTTGATGCGTTCCCAGGCAGTGTCCAAATATATAGTAGAAAACGAAATTTTTGTATGTAAACTCCTTCATCGGGCGGGGAAGGGGGTTGAAGTTTCCAACTTTGAGCGGTTATAGCAGGGGCTACAGACATCGCAGCGAGACGTTTGATAGCTGCCAACGAGGGCTATCTATGGTTTAAATTTCATTTGTCCACGTGGAGAGGGGGGGAAACTGGAGGGGTTCAAAAATCTAAATTTTTCGCTCCATACAAACGGGGGACCCTCTAGCTCCCACAAATTTGTTTGGAAAAAAATTTCCTCTTACACAATCGAAGATATTTAGATTCCCCACGCATAGGGTACTAGGTTTTTTTTAAAAAATTTTTTCGGGGAGGGGGGAATTTAATTAGTTTTAAATTTCTAAAATCTATAACTTTCTTATTTGACGTCGTAGGATAGTCTGTGTATAGATAAACTTCTTGGAAAAATCAGGGCTTTTTAAATCTGCATTTGGTTTTTCATATTTATTTTGCCCCTCATGTTGGCGTACGTTTGGCCGCTTGCGTTGGCGCTGGCGTTGCCGATGACGTCTAACCATATTTATATGCCTTGGTGCAGGAATGGGGCCGGCTGGTGCTGATGTTGTTGGTGGAAATGGGGGTGGTGGTGGTGGTGGCGCTCTTCTTGGTGCTGCAAAAGGTGGCGGTGGTATTGGTGGTGGTGACGGTATTTGTCCACCTTATAAATATTATGTACATAAAAAAAATTAACATTTTTATACAATTTTTATAATTTTAATAAAAATAATTATTTATAGTTAAATGATTGATATGTCGGATAATTGTGTCGGTCCGATCCTGTTGTTGCTGTTGTCGTTGTCGCTGTTGTTGTTGCTGTTTTTTTTATATAATTTTTGTTTTTTTTTATTTTCCGTACAATTTTATTTATTTTTTTAATTTCTATGTTGATGTTGCCATTGCCATCCTTCTTGTTGGCATTGTAACTGTCTCCTGCCTCCATGTTAACATATTCATTTCTACGTGAAATATATATATATATGAAATCAATTAAAAAATATAATTTTTAAAAAATGCTAAATATTTACTTACGCTTGGAATGCAACGTCCTTCTTCTCGCCTGACATTTTGACAATAATAATTTATTGAAATAACAAAACGCTCTAGACTTGCACAGGCTACGTAGTCATTTTTTTTTTGTAAGACTCATGAGAAATTGAAATTTTTTTTTGATTTTGATTTGCATTGAAAGTGAACTTATAATTGTAGCGATTTTGCTGCTTGTCCGGCTGGTGAGGCTGGTTTTTGATTTGTATTGAAGGTGAAAATAACTGTTGTTCAGAGCAATGCTGATTATTGTACAATACTAATATTGTCTTATCATACTGTCGGCAATGTTTTTTAATACTATATTGGGTATACTATCATTTCTTGTTGTTTAATTTATTGAAAACGTAACTTAAATCTTCGCATTCAATAAAGTAATCATCTGCTTGTTCTGTTGCTAATTCATCAGATTTTTTACTGTCATCAAACAAACACTGTAACAGTTTCGTTCTGATCTCTTATTTCTTCATATTTCCTTTTGAATGTATTTACCTGGTGTATTACCTCATATTCCAGTTAGCGGTTTCGATTATTTGTATTATTTACTTGGCATACTGATTCGAAATATGCACCTATTACATTCAGTTTGTCCTGTTCCTCATTAATCCTGTATGTATTATCACTACTGCAGTGCTGTTAATTCTATTTCAGCTTTTTGAATCAGATTTTTCATACTATCTGGTATTCTTAATGTCTTAATCTACTTTCCTTCTTTTTTCGAAAGATCTTGTTAATCATAGGAAACATGTCTGACTCCTTAATACTAATATTCTTTATTTTATTTTTCCAATAATTATTAATTGTAATTTTATAACTTTCTTTAATTAATTGATTCATATTCTTCATCTGTGCTTTAAGTAGTTTCAGATGCGTGTTATTATTATCTTCATATCTCCTATAGATATTTTTAATTCTTGTTAATAACTTACTTTTTACTTGTTGGAGCTTTACTATTATCGGGTTAAGGTAACATTCCGTACGTAGAGTTTGTTGGGTTAATTTTTGGCATAGTTTTATCAACTGCTTTTAAAATTACTTCATTTAGATAATTTAGATATGTGTCAATCTCACTATTATTCAAGTTTCTATTATTAGGTATTATGTCTTTTATATTTCTTTGTCTGAGTTGGATCTCAACTACTTTTCTAAATTTAATCCCAGTTTGTTTTTCTATAATTAAGCTTTGGAATTTCTATTTTGGTTAACAGCTGGAATGGGGTGTCGCTTATTAAACTGGCTTCAATTTTTACCGCATAGTGTTCACTGTCGTATGGAAGAGTTTGCAGACAATTCCTATTTTCCCCATTGAAGTTTTTTATCTTAATTCGGCTGTCATTTATACACAGATCTAAATTTTAGTTCCCTCTAGGAAACGATTGCATGTCTGTCCCAAGTAACGTTGCTTTGTATAGCAGTTGTTATCTTCAAACCATTGGTTTAATTGTCCCTCTTGTGTTGTTGGTCATATTTAGCCAATTCCTATGTTTGGCATTCAGGTCACCAGCTTTATGTAAAGGTTTTCATCCCTTTCCAGATTTAATACTTGAAACAGGTTGTTTAATTTTTCTCCAAATGTAGTCAAGTCATTGTTTTTTGGTGCATATATTGATATTATGTACAATTTACTTGTACTGGAAATTTTTATCATTAAAGTTGATGTTTCTAGACATTTAAATTTTATAATTTCTTTGTTAAAGATTTCTTTGTATTCTATTGTTTTCTTTATCAATATTGCGGTTCCACCACCTTGAATTGCATTTGGTCAATCGTTTCTGAGCATTTCATAGTTTTTGTGTTTTTTATTAAGTTTTGTTTCTGATAATAGTACGATGTCTGGTTTATGCCATTCTAATAGATTTAGTAGATTGCCTCTTCTCTGGTTTGTTATTATTGAGTTCACATTTATTGCAATTATGTTTATTGACTTTTGATTTATATATTCATTATCTCTTTCCCCTCTATCCATTGATAGGGTCTGCCTCAATTCCTCTTCCAAGAGATTTATAAGATTAGTCATTTGCTTTTGCATTGACAGCAGCAGCTCTTTTATCTCCTTTAGGTCATTTTGGGGTTTCTTATTTTCAGCTGTCTCGTTATATTTTCCACTTTTATCTTCCAGTATACTCGCGTACGTCACATTTTTTTCTTATTACGTTTGCATACATTTGTGCTTTGCCAATCCTGTCCTTGTTCATGTTTTCCTTTCTAATTATCATCTTCTTTCTCAGTTCTAGGTGTTTTGGGCATCCCCTATATGATGCGTGGTGTCCATGATTTTTGCACAGTATGCAATACAGTCTATCTTTGCCCTCAGTACCTGTTGTTATGTTACATCTGCCTGGTTCATGCTGTGTATCGCACTTGACACATCTGTACTCCAGCTCACAGTTGCTTGCGGTGTGCCCAAATCTTTGGCATTTCTTGCATTGTGTTATGCTGTTTTTTTGTTATTTTTCCCACGATATTATCTTTAGATTATTTATTGTCCTTCCTGCTTCTGATTGAATCAAGAACATCGGCAGTTTAATTCCTTTTGCCTTACTAGCATTTGTTTCTAAATTTTTCGCTGAGATGAATTTGATATTTTCGATATTTAGAGAGTTTAACTCATTAATAATTTCCTCTGGCTCATCGTCCGCGTCCAGACCCTTCAATACCATAGTTAACATTGTTTCGTTCTTTGGGCAATATGTAAAATATTGCGCATTTTTTAGCACTTCTTTGGTTTTGTTAAAGTCTATTTTATTTTGTAGTGTTACTGAGTGCTTCTCCACTCCTATTCTCTTGATTTTGAATTCTTTTATGTTTAGACCAACCTTTACAGTTGTATTGTGTCTTACACTTTTTGCTGGGTGATTATTATTGGAGGCAACTTTTCCATCCTCTGCACCGTTACCTGATTCATATCGACATTAGTTTCCTTTTCGTTGATTATATTTCTTTCTTCCGATTGTCTTTTCCCACTTTCTTTTCTTATTGTATTCCTTTCTTCAATCTGATTGAGGAATTCAATTTCCCTTTCTTCTTCGTTCGAATTATTACCCATTATCTGATACCGGTTTCCTTCTCCCGAGTAGGGAGGCTCTACATTCATTACACCATCTTTTCTTCCAGAAGTCTCAATCTTCAATGGCGCTTCCTTCTTTACTTTTTTGATTTGCAATTTCAACCCTCTTTCTCCACTTCTTCGTTTGCCACTAGGTTTGGCTTTGTTTCTAGCTTGGATCTTCTAACAATTACTTCTGCGTTTTCATTCTCCCTTCCCCCTCCGGTTGGTGGCCCCAAACCAGGGGAGTCCGCCTTTAAGTTCTTGGCCCAATTTTGTTTTTTTTTTTTTTGTTCACTATTTTCTTGCAGCAATTCTGCTTAATATCACCACGGGACTTTTTAAATTTTCTTATTTGATTATCCCTTGGTAGCATTCGCATTTGTACTTTTTTACACGTAATAGCTTTAAAATAATACACACAAGAATAAAATCAAATTCACAGAATTTAAGCAAAGCAACTGCAAACTTGTGGAGTAAAACCATCCATTAATGCGAACGGAGTAAATAATCAAGGTGGAAATTATTAAGAAATAATTGAAACCACAAATTCCCAAAATGGTCTAAGCGAAATGAAAGAGATGTTGCTCTCAATACAAAATCAATTAAACAATTTTAAAAATATTTTGGAAGAAGAATTTGTTGTTTGTTGTTTTTACCAGGTTCAAATACATTTGCACTTTGTTTATCTTTTCTTTATTCATTGTTTCTTTTTTATCTAACATTTTTTTTTTCAATTCTTAGTATTTTGGGAATCCCCTGTATGTATGTACATTTGTTTGGATAGTACATTTGTCCGGTTCATGTCTCTGGTCACACTTGACGTACCTGTAATCCATTGCACAGTTACTTGTAGTATGCCCAAAACATTTGGCATCTCTTACATTGCATTATGTCGTTTTTTTTAAACTAATTTCTCCCAAGTTACCACTTGACTTGACAATTTAAATATTTAATTTTTTTTACCTTATTTATTATGCTTCCTGGAGCTGTTTTCACCAAGAAGACTGGCAATTTAATATTTTTCCGTTTACTATAATTTGTTTCGCACTGTTTTACCGAGGTAAATTTCAAATTTTCAATCTTTAACGCGTTTAGCTAATCTATCCATATTTCGCCTGCCCCTCGTCTCACGCTAGACGAGTTCGTTTTGTTTTACCGTCTGACTCGTCTGGAGAAAATCAACACCAAAAAGCAAATGATTGATAAACCCCAACCGTCCTGAGATCCCGAAAGACCGGCTATTCCTACGATCGCATCATCCACCCGCCATCTCTGTCCCCTGTTGAAACGAGCCGGTAAGGCTGCCGTCTTAACCGACAACTTGCGTCTCGAAGCCAGAATCTAAAAAGATCAGAGAGAAGCAAGCTTTCACGAACGTGAAAGGGTACCGGAATGGATGATGGTTAACCGTATGAAAGCTCGGCAGTTCCCATAAACTACCAGTCGCGATCTCATACCCCAATCCCGGATTTCCGATTGGGTCTCCTCTTAGCAGTAGCCTCTTTGAGAGGTTTTGAGTGGTAACTGCATGATGCTGCTAAATCATGCAGGTGTCTCAGACAAGCTCTGTTAGTCGCCTTCTACGATAAGCAGAGCCTACTGTAGTAGTATGCCCCCCCCCCCCCCCCCCCTACCTGGGAGGGTCGTTGGCCGAGCTAGCGATTCCTCTCTGTGATGCTATCTTATGTGTTTGCTATTCTGTGTGTGCTATTCTCCTAGCCTTGTTTTGGCTGAAGGCCAAGCTGGTGGTCTATGTGTTGGGTGTGAGTGCGTGTTGATGTGTTCTATTGGGTGTGTGTGTTTGTGTATATTTCTCTTTTTCATTTTGTGTGTAGAATTTATCTTGTGCTATCTATTTTTCTATTTTTGTTATGTTCTAATGCGCTATATAACTTAACCGGACCGAGTGAGTGGAATCTAACCACAAAGGACCAACAAAAATTGGGACGATGGCAGAACGGATACATTCACAAGCGGTAGAAACAATAACGGAAACAACAACATCACATCGTGCGTGAAGACAGGTTTTGGCGAGAAATTTTTGAACGGTAAATTGTACGAGAAAACATTCTGATGTTACAGCAATTTCTGCGCTTTCTCCGCTTTCTCCATGAAACCGTCCATTTACATTCTTCAATTGACTAAGGCATGGGCAAAAGATTACTTCGGGAAAATAAATTTTAGACTATTTCTTGTCAAGTCCAAATACTAAATTGACATCGGCTCAAAAGTGTACTTGGTACATCCTCGTTTGGTGCCAAACGATACAATCGAGTATATACAACAACAACATTAACGCATGCATGCAAAAGGCTTTGAAAATACTTGAGCACTTCCTCAAAAGTTACCCGAGACATCTATAAAACGTTACATTATTTGTTCTTTCGAAAAAGTAATTTTTTACAACATCTGTGTTATGAGGTTGATATTGTAAAATTTTACAACTTAAGCAACCGCACAAACATTTGCCCATATTTTACACGCTACAACTGCGAAATTTTGCGCTCATACAAATGTACAAACACGGGCTACAGAATGGCAACTACATTTCTTTTACACTACAAGAACGCCTAAGCGGGGAAAAATTGTATAAACGTCCTTGGCAAACGTTTGTCACCAAGAAGAATGGCTGAAATACTTAGCGGCCCATAAAACATTTGATTGGCCATCACTGATAAAACGTGGCAAAACAATTTGCAAAGCATATGATGCCAAAACTATGCGCGCTGTACAGACTAAATTTCATTCATATTTTAATCCATCTGCTGGCGTAAGTCCTGTCTGGCGGATAATCGCTGTCGATACGAGTACCGATAGTAGCAAAAGTTGCCGATTCCACTACGGCACCTCAATATGTATGCATGCTCAGTTTTAGTTGGCAAAACAACAAAATCAAAGGCAGCACGAAGCACGCAACCCCGTGCAACATGATTATTTGGCGCACACCCGAGAACATCTACTCTAGTTTTCGGAACGCCAAGTAGTGTATGGACAACATCAAATTAGACGCTTTCGTCAATACAATATAATTGCACTCGTGAAATAACGGCAAATATTCCTTCCACTATAGTGTGGATTGGACCGACGGGAATCGCTACAAATTCACCAATACGTACGTATGTACAAACGTCCAACAGGAAATTTTTGCGATCTCTGCAAGGTCACTACCTGTCCTCCAAGTGGATGACTCTACAACTCAGCTGTTCGTCAGTACTTCCTACCTACAAGGTCCTGAACACCTTGCAGGCCTTCACTGGACCTCGCCCCGAGTAACTCGGTATAGCTCCAGTGAAGGATTCGTGTTCCTTTAGTCACCTCTTATGACAGACAGAGCATACCGTGAGAGAATTCGTGCAGCAAGTTGACTGATGTACTCAGCAAATTGTTTACTTGTCCTTTTCTCTAAAACGATTACAAATTTCTTAAGCTTTTACATTAATTGACGCCTACAACACATGAGATTTCATTGAAGTAACCAATATCATCATGTAGACAGAATTTGTCTGTAGCAAATGTTAGCTGCTGCGTGTAAGTTTATATTCGTATAACTATTCAATGGATATTCAATGGAAGTCTGAAATAAAAAAAAAAATCAAGTAAAAATAACTTTTTTTCCTTTTTGTTTACTTACAACTTAGGGGAATTCTGCGCCGAACAGCGCCTTGCACGCCTTCGCTGCGGCGTCTCTACGGGCCAGTGCTTTCGTCTGGCCGTAGCCATCGAACAGTTGCTCGTCCACCATTATTTGCACATGAAGCGGCGGGACATTATTACCCGCGTCAATAAATCCCACCGCAGGGCGCATCTATAAAACAACAGCATTATATTATGCAACTATATTGAACAATAATACTTACTATCAACAACAGGCAGGTGGGGTGCAGATTCTGCCACCCTTTGGGCAAATCTGCCGCTGTCTTGGGTGAATGGGTTTTTTTTGGTTTTTTTAATCTTCCTGACGTGGACGGCTCGCATGATGATTTTTTCTGTTGAAATAAATACAAAGTTATTAAAAATAATTTATTATCGAATGGTAATCAACTTACTTTCTCCGGCGCAAACGTTTTTAAAGTTATTATTTTTTTCGCTTTTTGCTCGTTTTTTTGTCCCCCCCCCCCCTATACGATAGGGAGTACTTATTGGGTGTTGGTGCTGCTCCAGACGTCGACGGTTGGTTTTTTTCTTCCTCTAACGAGGAAGAAAAAAGAAGTGGCAGTTGTGCCAGTGATGGCGGCAGTTGGCCAGGCCTTAATTCAATTTCATCCTCGTCAGAGGAAGAAAAAATGTTTTTGGTATCGTCTTCTTGCATTTTCTGTAATACGTAAATAAATTGTGGAGCTTTAGATAAAATTACATAATTATGATATATTATCAATTACTTTTAGATGTCACTATGCAAAGTAATATTTTTATCATTATCCCGCGAAACTCGCTAAATAAATCCAGCTTAAAACTAAATATCTTCACATCCGGTTACGTTTGAATTTCAAGCACTATATAACTTGCTTAGCCTTTATTTATTGGTGTACGAAGCAGATATCCGCTTAACATTAGTTCACTCACTCGGGGGGTTAAAAAAACGCAACAAGTCTATTATAAACATCCAAGAGAGGGAAGGACACATATAATTCTCGTCTTGGCTTTGTCAGGCGCCGTGCTGCATATCTCATTGGTAAGACCTATTCTTGAGTATTACTCTGTTCTATGGGATCCTTACTATGCTGTTCATAGTAACAGAGTCGAGGGTGTTCAAAGGAGATTTACCAGGTTTGTTTTAAGGAAGCTTAACTGGAGTGCCGATTTGGAATAAAGGACTGCTTTATGTTATTACATATATTATTGAAAAAACCATTTACACTTCTAGAATATCAATTCCAAAAATAAAGTTTAACGCCTTTGCGCTGGCGTTCTGCCTCGCTCGATTTGCCGTTGGACCAACAGCAACAAAAGAATCGCCGCTGACTACCGCCTCTACTTTTATCCGGGGCACTGCTCCGAAAGGCCTGGCTTCCTGCCCGTGCTGGATAAACTGCGCCCGGGGGCGCATCTTTAAAAAAAAAAATAAATAAATATTATTTTCATTATTATGGCGACTGGGAAGTCTGTGCAAACCTGGTGTTGCACTTCTGATATAAAAATTGTCCCATCGAACATTTTCATATTAAAGTGCAATACTGGTGATGCACTGAAGTCCCATTTAAATCATCATTTTATAAAAATAATACTTACAAACATTAGCAGCGCCGTCGTCCTCCAATTGGATGGCAGCTGATGACGCTCAGACCAATCAGTCTGCGTTGCTTTATCCATTTGAATTCTGTATGAAAAATATAATTCAGGGTAAGTTAATGTATCAAGTGGAAAGACACTTCGTTTTTTTTAAATATTTTGTACTGGGGAAAACATAGATGATATCAAAAGAAAAATAGAAAGCGATCTGAACAAAGTTAAAGCATGGATGAATAGCAATCGGCTAAAATTAAATACTAGTAAATCAAAATGTATGATATTAAACAGCAAATTAAATGTGTCGATTGCAATCGAGAATGAGCGAATTGAATTAGTTGATGACATTAAATATTTAGGTATAATGTTGGACAATAAACTAAATTTCAATAAATACGTGGATTATGTATGTAAAAAGATTGGGGAAAAGATATCATATTTTAAACGGTTGAGGAAATCAGTTTCACTAGCGAGTGCAATAAAAATCTACAATGTCACTATAAAATCTCATTTCGAATACTGCTCGACGGTACTTTTTCTATGCACACGTACAGCGAAGGACAGACTACAGAAACATTGAAATAGGGCAATGAGGATAATCTTGCAATGTAATACATCAATTAGGTGGATGCTCTCAGCTCTTAAGTGGATGAATGTGACACAGAGAATTGATCTTCACGTGTTGAAATTTATATTTAGAATCAAGAACGGAGATCTACCGCCATATTTAAGAAAGAAAATAACACTGGTGACGGATACTTAGTTGACACAACGGCGGACAAAAATTGAATAAAAAAATCGGGTGTGAATGGTATCGGTAGAAGGGAAGGTAAATATTAAAAACAAATCATCAAGTATAGCGAAGCATCCAATGATCTGCCAGGAGGAATGCTTTTTACTTTTAGCTAAGCAAACCTGGTGTTTTCCAAGCTACTTTATGCATACTCAACTCTCCGAAAATTAATTAACCGGCTAAGATGGGTGCTTTTAGTGCTTCGTCGAAAACAACTCAACAATTTAAAGCTTCGCAACACAATTATACTGGATATTTTAAGAGTGGTTCTAGTAGATAACTTAAAGTGGTAAGGAAAGGAACCGTGGACGGTATCTATAGCGAGAGCGTAGCAGCCCATGTAAAATTCATAGTTCCTGAAAATTGTATAGTATTTCTTAAATAGGAATCCTAAATTTGATTTTAACGAAAAGCGTGGGTACCTTTTCTTAAAATTTTGTTATTATCTAGCTTAAAATGTCACATATAAGTTAACGTCGTTTTACGCAGCATATTTTATTACTAGAAAGGAAATGCAGTATTAATCGGCCGGCATTGCGCTCTTCACCGCAACTGTGTTCCAACAATATCAGTGAGTTTCATCTACGGTTATTGTTGCAACTAGCAACCGAAATATATTTTTTGCAAATACCAAGAAATGGTAACAAATATATATATATATATAATATAATAGAAACAAGAAATATATAATTGTAAAAACATGTAAAAATACTAGGTAATACTATACATACATTCAACTGGACGGAAATCTGCTCCACTTTTCCATTTTCATACTTAACCAGTATAAAATAAAAAAAACCACATCAAGATATTGCTGCAGCCAAGTTGCATCACATTCACGACATTCACCATATAGTTGTGAGGCGTTCCAGGTCTTACTATATTTTAACATAGTAGCATGTATATACATACACCAAAGTCTGATTCTCATGTAAGATTTCAAAAAGATGACCTTTAAAGGAACACCTTGGTGAAATTGAATGTATCTATTCAGCCACTCGAACAGTTCCAGTTCTGTCCTTACAAGGACTAGAACACTATTAAGTAAACACAACTAAAAATAAAATTAAACAAGAACACAGTGTTTGTTAAAAATAAACACAATAGCAGCAGTTTTGATAAAAACTTTTACGCCACTTATCTTATCATCTGCAATATCCAGTGCAGTGTTGTTAGTAAAGTTTAGCCAATTCGTATGTCTAGCATTCAAGTCACCAGCTAATATATAAAAGTTTTCGTCCTTTTATAGATTTAGTACTTGAAACGATTTGTTTAATTCTTCTTTAAATGTAGTCAAATCATTATTTTTTGGTGCATATACCGAAATTACATACAATTTGTACTAGAAATTTTGATCCTTAAAATTGTTGTTTCTAAACATTCTTTATAATTTCTATGTTAAAGATTTCTTTGTATTTTATTCTTTTTTTATCAATACTGCAGTTCATTAAGTCTATCGTTTCTCAGCATGTCATAATTTTGAAATTCCAGGATGTGTTTTTTATTGAGTTTCGTTTCTGATATTCACACTATGTCTGGTTTATGGCATTCTAGTAGATTTCACAAATTTCCTCTTTGGTTTGTGATAATTGAGTTCACATTATTGCTATTATATTTATTGACTTTTGATATCTGTATTCATTATCCCTTTCCACTCTATTCATTGATAGGGTCTGCCTCAATTAGATCGTATAAAATATTTATTCTACTTCTTTCGTCTTCCAAGAGATTTTTAAGATTTGTCATTTGCTTTTGCATTGACAGCAGCAACTCTTTTATCTGCCTCAAATCATTTTGAGAATTTTATTTTCAACCGTCTCACTATAATTTCCACTTTTATCTTCAAGTATACTTGCATACGTTACATTTGTTTTTTATTACGTTTGCGTACATTTGTGCTTTTTTAATTTTGTCCTTGTTCATATTTTCTTTTCTAATTAGCATCTTGTTTCTCAGTTCTAGATATTTTGGGCATCCCCTATATGATGCGGGGTGACCATAATTTTTACTTAGTATGGGAAATGGAGCGGGTTTTGGTAAATTCAAGGCCTTTTGTAGAAAAAGTTCTTCAAATTTTGAATAGTGCATAATTTTCCATCCGATATTTTTCTATTCACACCAGCATATACCATTAAGAATTCTTTTCTTGCATTTACGACAGCCAAGAGTACGATGCTAAAAACCCTTTATAATTGTAGTGTATAGAACCTGAATTCTCAGGTTTTTTAATAGCAATATGCTTCCCGTCAATTGACCCCAATGTATTGCAAAATTTATGTAAAAAGCCAAAACCATTAGAAATTTTAACCCATTCTTCAGGAGTTTTGGGAAACTGAAACAAACACAAGTAAATTAAAAAAAAAAGCAATTATTTATTTAATTTTAGATCAGTGCTCCAACACAAGATGAGATATCAGAAGAATGTTTGGCATCAGCAGACCCTTTAGCGTCAAGGGAACAGCAAGATAACATACCAACTATTGCCAAACTTTGGGGTGAAAAATTGAGCACCTTAGAACCTCACCAAAAGTGTATCGCTGAAAAAGCCATAATGATATTCTCTTTGAAGCTAGTCGTGTACAATAAGCAGTTGGTTGATACTGAATAAGTATGTACTGTCCTTCTTATCGCCTGACATTTTGATAATAATAGAAATCCTCTTCTGAGCCGGAAGTGAGTTGGAAAAGTTTGACATTTGGGATAAGTTCGAGTCGCACTGATCACAATATTTGGTGGTAAACCTCTCGCCTAACGGGGGGTTACACCCTCCGAACCCCCCTTTTTCGATTAATGAGTAATTATAATTAAGAAGTTATATGATGAAATTTGATTAATACCTACAGTGGACGATTGAAAATATTTAAGAAAGTGGATACTCATTAACTTGCAAAAATCGAGTCGCACTAATCACAATATTCATTCGCGAATGTGATCAAAGCAAGTGGGTACTTTTTGGAAAGGTCTCGGCGCGGGCGTGTACATTATAAATATCTAAAAATTTGTTACACCGACCATATAATTTAGTGAAAATGAAGGGGGTGAAAGGAATTATTTGTACTACACATACACTTTAACCGAGTATAGCTCCTACAATTACTAATTTATTTTAGAAATTTTTTGATATTCTCTTATTTTGATTTTTTTCTGATCTTTTGAAACTATCCCCAGCCGAATCGGACGTAATTAAGTATTTAGTGTTGCACTACGCATGTGTGTAACAGCACATGATGTTCTTATTTTTCATCCAATGTTATCATCACAATGAGTGTTCACATTGCAAAGGTCTCGGTGAGTAAATTACGAATATCGAAAAAAAATTTTCCCCCACCATATAATTTAGTGAAAACAAAAATGGGGATAGAAATTATTTATATATAACACACAGTTTAAAAATTTTATTATTTTTTATTAATAAATTATAAATTTGTTTATGTAAATATTACCATTCGCTGTGATTGGATTTACAGCTACTGCTGCATTACTACCAGCTGCCTCATGTCCTCCCGCATTTTGCCGGAGACGTTGGCGCTGTCGTTGGCGCTGGCGTTGGCGTTGATTGACGTCACGTAATGCTCCTGGCGGTGCAGCTGGTGGTGGTGGTGGTGGTGGTAGTGGTGGTGATGGTGGTGGAAGCTCCATCATTTCTCCACCTTTCAAAAATTACGTACAATCACTTTCATTAATTAATCACTTTGTCAATTTAATCACCGTGTACAAATTTTGTTTAACCCCTTTAATCGATAAATTTATTTTAGAACAAAGTATTTTATTTTATTGAGGAGGAGAAAAAAAAATTTCAAATTGTGAAAAATTTACTAAAATAAATGAATTTCTAATCTAAGGAAAAGAAAATGAAATGAAAATTGTCTTGCTTACTTTGTTGAGTTGATCTGTTTTGGTGCTTACTCAAGATGCCAATATTTCCGAGATCTGATTCTCCTGATCGGTTATCGCTCTGTCTTCTTGTCTGTAAGAACCTGATTTATTTGATGCCTTGACGAGGGATTCGGCAACTTCGTCGCAGCACGATAGCCCTGTTCCTGATTTGTTTCGAAATCACTTCCTGATCAGTGTGGATGCTTCGTCGCTCCTTTTTGCATAAATCCGTGATTTGATTGATGTTTTGTCTTGAGATATTTGGCAGCTTCGTCGCAGGGAAATAACACTTTTCGTAACTCACACTTTGCAAATCACTTCTTTTTTTTCTTTTTCTTTTTTTTTTTTGTCGTGGTTTCACGATCCTACCGACTGCGCCAATTAAACAACCATTCCAATAGAACTAAGCTTTATTTCACAAATTAAATACAAAACGGTTTTCTTTGATTATAAACGATCGTTTTACTAATCACTAAACTTTTCAATACTCTTTCACAAAAAAAGGTTATAGATAAAGATTTCACAGCTAAAGCTAACCACTATTTAATATTACTCAGTTACTCGACTTCGGCACCTTCAAATCCAAACTAAACTTTTCTACGTCTTCGAGAAAGAGGAATGTCAATTACGCGAGCGTACATGAATTTTCTTTCACACGAAAATTGCTGACGATTGCGTCTGCAGTCTACGTGAGAAAATGAAATTCATGAGCTTTGGCGTTTAATTTTTCATGGGAATGAATATTTGTTTGTAATGTTAGGGGATTTTATTTTAGGGTTTATATTACTATATGTAACACACAGTTTAAAAATTTTATTATTTTTTATTAATTATTATAAATTTATTAATATAATATTTCCATTCTCTGTAATTTGATTTACAGCTGCTGCATTACTACCAGCTGCCCCATGTCCTCCCGCATTTTGCCGGAGACGTTGGCGCTGGCGTTGGCGCTGGCGCTGGCGTTGATTGACATCACGTAATGCTCCTGGCGGTGCAGCTGGTGGTGGTGGTGGTAGTGGTGGTGATGGTGGTGGAAGCTCCATCATTTCTCCACCTTTCAAAAATTACGTACATATAAGAAAAAGAAAATTAAGTTTGTATACTATTTGTAAAGGTAACACACAAATTTCTTTTACTTTCATGCACAACTTGACGACCCGCCCGAATACGATCTACCGCCTATCTCTAAGAACACAATATTCGAACTAACTCTCCCTTTTCTTGTATTTAAATTCCTAAAATCATTTAACCTTGACAAATGCTAATATTGCTACTGCCTACCTCTACAATAATCCTGGAGCCGGCATTTATTAGACCTTGTTAAATATTTCTGATATTCCGAGAATCTATCCTTTCTAATTACCCTATCATAAATAATATCTTACATTTTCCTGTACTTGGCTGTAGGTAGCTACACTGTCGGTTTATCGCCGAGTCGTCAAGAAGGCTTCTTAACCTTGGAAATAATTAAAAGGGCCCGTAATGATCATGCCAGCTGGGATTTGTTTGGCGGCGATCATTACATATTATTTAAATTTTAATATTTTTTTTAACTGGTGCACGCGGTTCCTCTTCTAAATGACGGAAATATAAGTTGTTTATTTGTTCACGTTCATCCATTATTCTGAAATTAATTTTTTAAAAATTTATTATGTTATAATTTAATAAAATACAAATAATTACTTACCAAACACAAAATTATATTCTGATTCGTCCAATGACTTTTCAAATATGTAATTTTTCTCATCAATTTTGTTTTTGTGTCTAATAAATACATGGTGCTCATTATCGTGAGTGCTACGATGAATGCATGTATAGTGCCACAAGTATGTATTCCTTATTTTTCTTCCAATCTCATCATATGAACATTCATTGGAAAGGTCTTGGCGAGTACATTATGAATAGCAAAAAATTTTTTACACCTTCCATATAATTTAGTGAAAAATTAAGTGGGGAAAGGAATTATTTGTATGAAACACACAGTTTAATCGAGTGTGGTTCCTACAATTATTAATTTATTTTAGAAATTTTTTGATTTTCTCTTATTTTCATTTTTTTCTGATTTTTTGAAACTAGCCGCAACAGAATCGGACGTAATTTAGTTTACATCTAGGTATATAAACGCTTCTAGGGGAATTAGACCCAGTTCTGTTGCTCTTCTGAAATATGCCGAACTTGGGCATGTAGTCCCTCTTATCCGCGTATTGTCTATGTTTGAAGTTCATGAAAAATGTTTTCTAATTAGCTGCACGATCAATTCGATCAAAGCACCTCGGAATAATCAATAAAGAACTCCGGACCAGACATTCCATTCTTGTGTTTTGTCAAAAAACACTTAGATTAGTACAATCTTGCCTGTCTGTCTCTAACTCCTCCATTTCTTATAATGACGAGATGTAGCCGTATCCACGATAGCTTGCATAATGCTTGGGCATCCCCTTAATTACAGAATTTCAGAACCTCTGCATAACAGACATTATGCAAAACAGCTGTTCATGATTTTTTTTTTAATTTCCGGAAATATGTACATGCTTAAGTATAGTGCAAATTTCAAATTTAATTGTATGTATGTAATATGTTGAGTCTATTCAGAACAGCACGCTATAGTCACAATAGTCGCTTTTTGCGTCCAGAATCGCTTCCAAAAGCTGTAGCAATCAGTCAAAGTTCAATTTCATTTTATTCGGTCACGAAGTGCAAACAGATATCGAAGAGTATTGGATGACTTGTCTCCCAAATCCCAAATAAATACATATCCTCTAATTACCGTCATCTTCAGGATAGGAGACAGCTTTACCTGAGTTTGACAGGAATTTTAGAATCCATGGATATCACATCTTTACGTCAGCCATCTCCAGACGAGATGGAATGGACGACAACCGTATAATATCTACCATTAGGCTTCTGCGAAAGTTTTCTTATACAAACAAACTGTAATTTTTCTTCAGCGAACTGCGCGAGTATATTTGTGTATGATGTAACGTATGTACATAGTTCCGTCTCTGTTGTTTACAATGCTCAAACTTTTGTGTATTTCACGTACGTTTAGTTTTAGTTATTAGTATATTTTGGATAAAAAAAAATATTAAGCATTTTGGATCGCCCAATATTTTGCGGCGTACTCTGCCATTCCCAGACGGGTCTTCTTGTTGGAGGATGTGCGCTATATTTGGAGGGGAGCGTACAAAATTATTGCATTGTTGCTACAAAATTCGCTCAACTCCATCGAGAGATGTGATTTGTGGCCATCTACTAAAAATAAAACTGGACGCCTGATATTATTCCTATTCAGCCACTCGTGGAAACCATTACCAATATACTCATTTTTAGTACACTTCCAACAATTAAATTTACAATATTTCTGAATTACTACTGCAACTGCAATATGGAAGGAAGTATTAGATCCAAATCCAACCATTGCGCAAATATGGGTAGCAGCGGAATTAAGAAATTTTTACCCAATTTACGTGCAAAATTCCGAAAAATTATATACATTTTTTCACAAATAAACTGCCGTACGGGATTTACGAATTTATCATTAAATGTTTCGCACGTCAACCAGAAATAATTACATAAATATTTACAAATAATTTGCACACGATCCACGAATTTATCAAAATCGTAAAACAGGGATACTTTTACTGTGACGGATACATCTGCTGGATATCTCGGAACATAGTCACTGTCGTCACTATCGTAATCGAGGACGTCAGCACGTCTAGGAATAGGACTAACTACACATTCCGAAATTCTGGGGTCATTAAACCATGCATTGCTTCCAAAATCGGGGCTTTGTGGAACAATTACTGGTAATTGTTCACCCTGCGGTACATCTACGAAAACAGTAGATGCACCTACACCACCGTTTGGTAAATAAGTCAATGTAGGCCTTTGAACGTCATGACCCGAACTTTCCACCTGATCTGTTGAATGCTGATTGTCCCTTGCAGTAACGGATTGTTCCGTTTCAGCATCAGACGATACGTCTGCAGATACAGGTGTGGCAACAGGCTCCGAAACTGCTGCATTTCCTTCTTGAGGAACTTTTGGCTTTTTACCATGCCCCTTATGGCGGCGGCCTATGCCACCGATTCTTTTTGGCATTATGGCAAAAAGATATATGCAAGGGATTTAAAAAAAAAACAGACAAACAAAAAATAGTTATATCGATGAAACTTATCGATCTGGAAAAAAAAGGAAAAATGGGTTAGAGATAATATACTAAGCCTTATTATAACTTATTTATAAGTAGTATGTCAATTTGGAAATGAAATAATTATGTTCAAAAAAAACTTTCAAAATGGCTACCATTGGTTCGCATCCCTGCACTATTAAGAATTAGGACAAAACTCAATTGGCTGTCCTGTACAGTTTTTGGACCTACTCTGTGCGTTCACAGTAATTGTTTTATTAAAATATGGAATTTTTGCGCTTTATGGCCTTATTGGAATTATTTTCAGATGGTTGATTGTAATGGCATCCCTACACTATTAAGAATTAGGAAAAAAGGCAACTGGCTATCCTGTTCGTTTACATTTTTTTATTTTATTTAATTTAATTATCTAACTATTGTAAATAAAACATTAAGGAAAACGAAATTTTTGTATGGCAACCCCACGAAGGAGTTGGCCGATTTGTCTAATATTATAACAAAATTGAATTTATATTATTTAAAGTGCGTGTACAAAATTTAAGCTCTCTAAGTATACGCGTTCTCGAGATATCGTGCAGGCAGACGGACGGAAAGACAGACGGACAGACGGACAGTCCTAGAGAAAAATGAATATAATTAGTCTTATTAGAATTTGTATTCTAAAGAAGCCCTTAGTACAATAAAAATGTGTTGGACTGCTAATTTTCACAGTATACATAAAAAAAAATTTATATGGCAACACCAAGAAGGAGTTGCCTGATTTAATTCACTTTTTAAATTTTATTTTTTAGTACATTGAAAATACTATGTATCAAATTTCATGTTTCTACGTTGACGCGTTCTCAGGCAGTGTTCAAATATGCAATGGAAATTGAAATTTTTGTATGGCAACCCCACGATGAAGTTGGGCGTTTTGTCTAAAATTTAAAAAAAATTGAACTTATACGTTTTAAATAAACTATACAAAATTTCAGCTCTCTAAGTATACACATTCTCGAGATATCGTACAGACAGACGGACGGACGCACGGACAGATAAACTGATAAAAGCTTACCTTTTCACAAAATTGGTCACTCTTTTCCAAACAGCAGTGTATCAAACTAATATTGTCCACTGTTTGTCTGTTGGAAATTTATTATTTTTTTTTCTATTATTATTTTTCAATGTGACGTTATATATAATTTATATATTAGTTATTATAATTTATTTTTAATTAATCGCACTATTAACACTTTATCCCTTTTTTTATGACTTTTTAACGCACTATTATCACTTTATCCCTTTTTTTTATCTTACAATTGAAATATTTTTTAATTATTTGTAAGAAATCAAAGAAATCACAACCACAAATTGTGAAATTAATTTCACAATTGTCAAAAGTGAAACCTCGTTGCTTTGATCAAAAATAAAAAAAAAAAAAATTTCTTCCCCCCCTTATTTTTCACTAAATTATATTGTGGGGGTAATATGTTTTTTTTGATATCCATAATATACTCGCCGAGACCTTTCCAATGAGTGTTCATATGATGAGATTGGATGAAAAATAAGGAATTCAAACTTATAGCACTATTTGTAAATGCCAAACTGCCGACCGTTATCGGCTACCCCTATAAAATCTTTGAATCCTTCAAATTGGTTGAGATCAGAGGAAGATACAGATGAAAATGTAACACCAAAAATTGTTATAGCTAAAAAACCGAAAAACCGATATTTCCCTTCCCCCATCGGTTGGGGGGAGTTGATCGAAAATCGGTAAATGTGGACCATCATCGGCTACCCCTACTAAATCATTGAATCGTTGAGATCTGAGGAAGATACAGATGAAAATGGAAATTGATGGTAGAAATGCGCTACTGAATTTGTATAAAAAAAAACTGTTTTTACCGCCAAATCGGCCGAAATTTGGTCGGGGATAGTAAGTAATAATTTTTATGAGAAGTACTTGGCGAGACCATTCCAGAAAGTACCCACTTGCCTGTGTAACGGTTAAATGAAAAATCGTGAAATTTTTACAGGCTCACCCCTAGGAAAATGGCAGTAATTTTCGCAATGGATATTGCTAGCGGTACAGGATGCTAAATCACATACTATGTTCTACAGCTCAGTACAAACATACATGATACTATGCGTGTGGATTAAGTGCACAACATCTCTCTCCCGCATGATTTTTTCTAGATGAGATTTGGTATTTCCTATTCAAATGGGGATAATTAACAGATGGTACTTGGTGCGTACAATGGTGGTTGGGTGTTATAAATCAGTGAATAATTTTTATTTTGGGGTAGGTCTGAGATGTATGTAATTTCCTGTTAGTGATATACATAAACAATCAAATAAGAGAAATAAACAACTAAAACACATGTATAAACACATAAATAAATAATTTATTATTTAACATTATAGGTTTTTCTTTCGTTACCACATTAATTGATGCATACACGTTCTTGTTTTTACTATCTATCCATTATAGTAATATCTGTGATGCCTTATCTTTTTCTTCTTTCCTATTCCTATTCCTTCTTCTTTATCTTTAGTTGATCCTTCAATTGTTTGACGAAATTCAGTGGGATGTGTATTCGTGTTAGGCTGTCTGTGAGGTGTATTATGTCCTCGTGATCTTTTCTATGTGTGTTTATGTATGCTGCTATGTATTTACTAACTTTTTTGTGATTAATGATCTTAGTGATAATTAATATGTTGTTGTTGATTTCGTGTTGTAGTACGTTGTTGTGTGTATAAATTGTTCTGCCTTGTTCGCAGTGTTTTAGGATTGTGTTTTCAATGGTTAGTTTCTCGGTATAACCTATGTATTGTGTGTTGCAATTTTTGCAACATATTCGTATAATTTTATACCAGTGTTTTGGTTTGTAGTCAATCTTCGTGTATAGTATGTCTCTTTTGTATAGTTTGTTATTTGTTTCTTCGCTGTATTGGTTTCGCAGCCTGTATGTCTTCTCTGTGTAAAGCACTGTGTTAATTTTGTAGTTTGTAATTTTGTTGGCTTCTCTTGCTAGGCTTGTAGTGCCGCAGTTACAGTACGGTATTTTGAGTACTTTTCGTCCATGTACTGTTTTTCTGTGCTCTGCCCTTCTTTGTGTTTGGTTTTATTGTTTAGAGTGATGCCTCTTGTTTCATTGAGTTTCTTAATGTATGTTTGTAGTATCTCAGTTTTATTGTGAGGTATATATTTATTATTTGGTAAAGCTTGTTGAAAGTAGTTGATTGTTATGGAATACGGGTAATCATTGTTTCGTATCTCTGAGAATAGGTCTTCTAGTACCTCCTTGAGGAATATTTCATCTGTGGCTATTATCGCATATTTTATTCTCTCTATGATTGTGTTGGCTTTTATGTGTTTTGGGATGTTTGAATGATAGTTGATGAGTCTATTTGAGGCTATTTTCTTTCTGTACCACATTGTGGTGATGGTCTCGAACATGGTAATTATGGTCAGGTCCAGGAATTCTATATGGTTTTCATTTTGTTTCTCCATAGTGAGTTTCATTTTTAGGGTGTTGTTCAGCATATTGCTAATTATCTGTATCTTATCTTCTTTGGCATATATAATTATGTCATCAACATATATTTTCATAAATTTCATGCCCATATTTTGTAGCCTTGTATATATTTTGTTTATTATGTAATCAATGTAAATGCTGGCGTACTTCCCCGATGTTTTGCCTCCCATGGGTAGACCTTTGGTCTGTTTGAATGTATTCTTTCCTATTTGGAAATAGTTGGCGTTTTTAATGTCGAATATAATAAGTGTCATTAGTATGTTTATATTATACTTGATTTGGATATGTGTTTTCAAATTATGTTCTATAATTTTTAATAAGTCTGGTATATTGACATTATTATACATGTCCGTAATGTCGAAGGTGTAAAAGGCGTGTCCTGTTTCGAGTTCTATTTGTTTGATTTCATCAATGAATTTTATTTTATTTTCTACGTTCAGGTTGATTTTGAATTGTGGTGCCGTCTTGATATAATCTAATGCTGTGTTTATATGTTTACCTATGGAAGTATTTATGGCGTTGTTTTTGGCAATAATTGGTCTCATTTTTAGGGTTTCCTTGTGTAGTTTTATAACAGGATGCATTGTGCTTATTTCCTTTTTATAGTAGACTAGTTCTTTCAGTATTTTGTTGTCTTGTAGGCTGGGTATGCACTCATTTTTATCAATTATGAATCGTTTTTGTTTTATCTAGTTAATTTTGGCTTGTAGGGATAAGTCTAGGGATTTTAGTATTCTTGGTATGTTACAGTTGTTTATTTTCTCGTATAATCCGTTCCTTAATCCGTTGTCAATCATTGTTTGTACTAACGTATCATATACTATTTTGTACATGAGTACCGTGATTTTTCCTTTATCCGCTTGTACTATAATGAGGGCTTCTCTTGATTTGAGGAATGTTTTTAGTAGTTGTGTTGTGGTGTGTAATATTATTTCATCAATCTTGGTAATTCTTAACTTTTGTGTATTGGTGATATATTGCCGAATTCTCCTATTTTATCTGTATATTGCATTGGGTTTTCTTCTTCAATAGTTTCGGCAAGTTGTTCTGTGATGTACATTAGGTTGGTTAGGTTGGTTTTTAATATTGGTATTACAAATCTGGGTCCGTAGGATAGTAATGCTTTTATATTGTGCGTTAGTTCTACTTCAGTTAAATTGATGAATCCTGGAACTCTAAATTTTTGGCAAAAATGTCGCGCGTGCATGCCAGAGTGCTCAATACGATTCATAGTAACCTACGATGCTACTTTGTAACCTAAAACAGTAACATAATATGAATCGTCGGTCACTGCACCATTACTCCATAGCAATGTACAGGTTCCCTTTTCCTCCAACACTCTGACTTGCTTCTTACCTACTCTTTGCGGATTCCTAACACTTTTTCTATCCCTATTTTTGAACCCGAACCAATTTTCTGCTCGTTTTCGGAAATTTCAATCATGCCCTCATTTTTTCTATATTTCCTATGCTTTCCCTGCTGTTTTTGCACTTTCTCTTTGCTAATACGAAGCCCTGATATAATCGTACGAACCTATAGGGCCTAATATATCTACTAAAATGCAGCTCGTCGCATTTGATTAATCTAAAAAAGCTTTCTACAGGACCGTTACTATTCCTAGCATATTGGTCCAAAAGCACATTACCGCAATGTGCTTTTTTAGTAGATGGGGGTAAGCTCGCGAGTCAAAGTAATTATTGATGTTCGCGTACTCCTCATCCATGCCCGACTGTAAGATTTTATATCCTCATACAAGTTATTAAAGTGAATATAAAATTCGCTCCTTGTAAACTGCGGGCCCGAGGAGTGCGGTTCTTGTTTAACTTGATCCTCTTGATCAAGTAAAGAATCAGTGCAAAGCGTTTTTTTTTTAAAGTTTATTAATACCGCTAGCGTTATCCTGATTCTCTTCGGAGACGATATGTGTTACTGCTCCTTTCATCGCCTCCACTGTTTTTTCTAAATTTGTTTCAAAATTTGCTGCGCTGTCACTGCTTATAAGCTGCTTTTTTAAGGGAAGCAGCTTTCTCTCCGCATTTATTACTTCTCTTGTTTGTGTTCGGCTCTCGAAGAGCCACACCAAGCACGTAAACCATTTTTCGGTTTCCGCCATGGTCTCTATTTTCATCGCAGCTTTCAAGCTGTTGCTGTACAGCTCTTGTGCTCCTCGCTCTCTTTGCGGCATCATTTACTACTATTTTGGTGTAATGAGAACGGCAGAACTGTATGTACGTCATCTCTAAGCCCTCACCACGAGTAATGATGCCATAGGCCTTGTTGACATACTCATTGTTCCCTGAAATACAATCGAGGCCTCTAGCTATGCCTATCACGGATGCATAACTAACGTCTACTACTATTCATTTACACATTCCCTTGGTCGATCCAAACGAATGCCGGTAAAAGTTCTGCGGACACAAAAGAACACAGCTTATGTTAGCAAACAAAAATTGTATTTATTTCAATATTTTAATTGGATACAGTATAATAAACTTGGTAAAACTTTATATTTCGTCTTTAGACATTATTAGTACAAAAGACGTTATATTTTATTATTAAAACTGAAGGAATCATACCCTGTTATTATGTATTATATTGTTACGTGCAATAAAAAGAGACAACTGGTGACATCTACTGGCAATGGAGAGTAAACAACTTCAGGTTCGGAGAATCGATGATAGAATCTTCGGCAAGGTTCAGGAATAGATTGAATAGAATAGTTAAGAGGATTCTCGAATAGAACACTACTCCAGACTAATCTGGAGAGTTTCTAGTGTATAAATATAACAGTTGTCACCGCCAAAAAAAGAGTCTTGTCTTAGACGTTGCAGTGTTAACAAACGAAAGTAATAAACGTGCGAAAGTGTTGTAATTGGATTGCGATAATTGAAAGTACAGTATTAGCGATAATACAGTTGAGTTGATTAATAGAAAGTTTGTGAATTGTATAAGATTAGAGTGAAATAAAGAAGTTGTATATTAAATTTTTAATATTGTGTTCTAAATAACGAACCAAAGGCCACGCTCGCAACAACTGGTGTCAGAAGTGAAATAAATTCGCGAAATAAAGTGGTGGCAATTGACTTAAAAATTCAAAGTGCGATTAATTTTGTGAAATTGTGTTAAATTGTGAAAGTTCTGGAAAATAATTTATATTCAACTTTAAGTGAAGGCGAAAAGTCGAGGAGTTTCGAATGCAGGATTTGAAAGTGGAGTTAGGGAACCGGTCTTTACAAACGACAGGTGCAAAGAAAGTGCTAGTCGAGCGACTCTGGCAAACTTTGATAGAGGAAGGAAAGAATCCTGAAACATTTGTTTTCGAAGATAACTTGGAAGAAACCGAAGCTAAAGAAGAGCCTGGGATGAAAATCGAACAGCTTTTGAGTAATTTAATGAGCAAAATGGAAGCCCGTTTTGATGAACAAAAGAATTCTCTCGAGGAACAGAAGAGTTCTCTGGAATCCCGTTTGGACGAGCAAAAGGATGCTTTTGAGGAACAAAAGAACTCTCTCGAGGAACGAAAGAATTCTGTCGAGGAACAAAAGAGTTCTCTGGAATCCCGTTTAGATGAGCAAAAGAAATCTATGGAAACCAGTCTGGTGGAGCAAAAGGATGCTTTTGAGCAACAAAAGAATACTTTTGAGAAACAAAAGAATTCTTTGGAATCCCGGTTAGATGGGCAGAAGAAATCTATGGAAACCCGCTTGGACGAACAACAGAGTTCTTTGGAGAATTGCCTAGAAACTCGTTTGGCGGAACAGAAAAATCTTCTGAAATTGAAAATTGAAAAAATCGAGCAGGAACAACAAAAATTTACTGAGCAACTTGACAACCTTAAAGCAGATATGGAAAGGATAAAGCATCGACAACCTCGGCACGAAGGAATTGAAGTATCCGGTGCAGGTAGAATGAAACCTCCAATATTTGATGGACAAAATTCGTGGCATATCTTCAAGAGACAATTCGAGGCAGCTTCAGAAGTAAATGGATGGAATGATGAAGATAAAGCTATAGCTCTGGTGTTAGCACTTCGAGGTCCTGCTTCAGAACTCTTACAAACTGTACCGATTGAAAAGCAACGTGATTACACTTTATTAGTACAGGCGATAGAATTACGTTACGGAGATGAACATATGCAGCAAGTATATCGCCTACAGTTACGCAACAGGATTCAAAAGCGTGGCGAATCACTACAACAACTGCAGGGTGATGTATAAAGATTAGCTCATCTTTCATACTACAGCGTGAATGCGGATTTTCTCAATGAAGTGGCGACGGAAGCATTTGTGAACGCTATTGCAGATCAAAACTTACAACATGCATTAAGGATAGCAGGAAAGAAATCAACAGCAGAAGCACTAACCTATGCATTAGTGTATGAATCCGCCAGACAAGCTTCACGGAGTGCAGTACGAATGAGAGAAATTTCGGTGAACGAATGTACTTGTAATAGAATGCAGCCATCACAGAGCACTCCTTCACGTGGTATTCTGCAATGCTGGAACTGTAATAGACCGGGACACCTACAAAGGGACTGCAGAAAACGCCGACGAGTGGAATCTTTAGATGAAGAGAGGAGAGTGGAATTGCAAAGATATCGAGCTGGGCAGCAGACTTGCAATAGATTGCAGTTATCACTGAGCAACCCTTCACGTAGTGTTCTTCGATGCTGGGATTGTAATAAATTGGGACACCTTCAAAGCGACTGCAGGAAGCGCCGTCGAAGGGAATCAACAGAAAAGAAAGGAAGAGAAGAATGTCCAAGTTGGCGAACTAGAGAGCAAGCTATTCTTAGAGCGACTAGACTCCAACCTTATGGCTTAGAGATGCAACATAGGAAACGACTTATCCATGGAAATGCAGAAGCCATTGCGGCCGGGTGGAAGAAAAAGAAAGAACAGCAACTATACAGTTGGTAACTGTGGAACCATCAACAGGTTGGGACATCGAGAACTTGCGAACAGCGCAACGAGAAGATCCGGACATATCGCCTATTCTTGCTTGGAAAGCAGATATAGAAAAACCAGAATGGAAGGGTATTTCAGGGATGAGTGAAAATCTGAAAAGCTACTGAGCTCAATGGAATTCTTTTCATGTTGAATGCGGTATTTTAAAACGCAAATGGGAGGCACCTAACGGTAAATCATTCCGAATGCAAATAGTCTTGCCGGCATCAAAGGTCAACGATGTTCTAGGTAAAATGCATCGTGGAACATCTGGAGAACATTTGGGAGTGAATAAAACAATTTCTAAAATACGAGAAAAGTTTTATTGGCTACATATGCGGGAGGATGTGGAGAAGTGGTGTCGCAGATGCACTGTGTGTGCTTCTTACAAAGGGCCGCCACATAGCAGCAAAAAGGAAATGTATAAGCGTAATGTCAGAGCCCCATTGGAAAAGAGAGCTGATGTACAAGAAGCCACGAGGACAAAATTAGCAGTAAATGCCAATCGGATGAGGACCCGCTATGACTTACGTGCGAACTCAGCAGGATTCAATGAAGGTGATCTTGTTTGGCTGTACCGACGTAAGGGACGTTCTCCAAATTCACAACAAAACTGGGAAGGACCGTATTCAGTAGTAACTAGAATAAATCACGTAGTATACAGGATTCAACGTGGTACAAGAGGCAAACGAAAAATCGTTCATCTGGATCGCTTGTGTCAATATTACAAGCATCAAGACCGTGGACCACCTGTTGTTCGGGACGAACAAATTTAAGAATCGGGCAGTGTTACGTGCAATAGAAAGAGACAACTGGTGACATCTACTGGCAATGGAGAGTAAACAACTTCAGGTTCGGAGAATCGATGATAGAATCTTCGGGAAGGTTCAGGAATAGATTGAATAGAATAGTTAAGAGGATTCTCGAATAGAACACTCCAGACTAATCTGGAGAGTTTCTAGGGTATACATATAACAGTTGTCACCGCCAAAAAAAACAGTCTTGTCTTAGACGTTGCAGTGTTAACAAGCGAAAGTAATAAACGTGCGAAAGTGTTGTAATTGGATTGCGATAATTGAAAGTACAGTATTAGCGATAATACAGTTGAGTTGATTAATAGAAAGTTTGTGAATTGTATAAGATTAGAGTGAAATAAAGAAGTTGTATATTAAATATTTAATATTGTGTACTAAATAACGAACCAAAGGCCACGCTCGCAACAATATCATATAAGATACACTTGATTTTTATAATAGCTAGCTGAATTTATCAGTTCTTCAAAGCAGATGACACAATTAATTAATTGAAGTTTTATCTATACCCGTGCTTTTAGCTATGACATCGACAAGAAATAATAAAAAAATTACATTAATGTAATCGATGGCCCCGATTACTTTATATATATTTTAGAATTAATAACTCACTGACGATTCAAGTTTAATATCTTGAATTATTTTTTCAAGCACTGTGATCTTCCTCCCTCAAGTGTCAAGAAAACCAGTTCTTCCTTTCTTGACTTACCACACAGCAATACAAAACAATTCATGACCAGCTATCAACATACAGGCAGGCCATCAAGTAATTATTCTTTTATTCTTAATCCCACTCACAGGTGGCGCTCAAGTCTTTTTGTCTTTACAAGTTACAAGTATATCCTTACATTAAATAATTTTTTGGATATAATAATACCAAAGTATGCAAAGTAGAAGAAAAATATTGTCCCCAATTCGTGGCCGATAACATCCTGTAGTAAAATAATTCCATTTCCGCCAATGCAGTGTAAATCACATGTTCAGTATCTACCTACGTACATAGTTATGTAATTCCGAAATAAATCTCTCATTGATTAGAGCAAAAATATAAAAAGGTAACTACCGATGAAGCAGAACCCCAAGTAACTTCTAAAAACTTGTGTTATCTATCAGAATTTACATTACTTCTTCATAATAAATTTTTTGTTTGTGATCATGTCATATGTATGTATTATTCTTATAAGCGGTCGTGACAGTTGTAGCTGCAAAAGCTTGTATATCAATCCATCTATCCACACTGTATCAAAAGCTTTTTCAAAGTCAATCAAGCATGCCCCTGTACAGAGGTTCTTGTTGAAATTCCATTGCACATCTGAAGTTAGCTTGTTAATGGCGTGCAAATTGATTTAAAAAAAAAAAATTAATTTTTTTTAAAAAATTAGTAGTGCTGGGTGTCATGCCTTATGCCCGTACCGTACACACCTCTAGATATATCTAGGACACATATAGCAAGTGTCGATGGTTGGCGAAGCGCTGTACAATAAGATCGTGCACTATTCTCCATCATTGTGTGGGGGTAGTTTATCCACCGTGGCACTTTAGTATCTTGTCTATTTACGTGTTTTATGCAATGCTCGGGCAAAGCTCTTTTTATCGCTTTTATTGGGTCTTACATATTATTGTTACTATCACTATTCTTAGCTGCAATGAATTCTGTATTTAGTTTATTTAGGGTAGTTAGTTCATGCCGGTGTTCTGGTGTGTATTGTGCGTAATGTAAGTTCGATGTGATATTTTCAAATAGCCTTCAAAAAATTGTAGTGCTAGGCGTCATGTCTTGTATGTTTTGCTGTACATATCACTAGATATTACCTTAAAACAATTTTTTTAAAAATATCTTAATGTGCACCTAAAATAATATCATTTTCTTTTTATTTTATTATTTTATGTTGTTGTATTTTAATTTCCTTTATACTTTTTATTTATTTGAATTTCTTTAAATTTTATTTAGACTTTTTGTGTTAAGTTCATCTTCATTACGTCCCGATTAATGTAATGATGATGACACTTAACATGAGTGGGCTTTTAGTATCTTCTTCTTTCTATTTTAGTTATTTATTGTTTGCTGTATCCGTTTTGGTTCCTGTAGGCTTGGGTTGCTGTTGCTGTTGTTTCTTGCTTGCTTAACATAGCTTCTTTTGTTTATAATTTTCCCGGATCCACTTGGTGCTGTGCTATTTGTGAAGTGGTTTGTTCTTATGTCTGCGTTTAGGTTTATTATGCCGCTTATTTGGGTACTGTGCTCTTGCTTGCTAAGTATGCTGCTATATATTTTGCTGCTTTTGCCCTACTCCGTACTTTATCTATTATTTTTATTTCTTGATTGACCTTGTGGCTTTTCTCGCTTATGTGCCTTGCAAAGCTCCTTCTTGTGCTGCTGTGTTGCACTCTTACTGCCTCCTCAATATCTTTCTTGCATGTGTGCTCTATGAGTTGCTGCTGGCAATCTGCACATTCATAGATGACTATGGTGTTCCATTGACAGGCTGGGTTGTATGTTTTGTTTTGTTCCCTATTTTGTGCTTGTATGTTACTTGCCTTGTCATTTGTGATGCTTGCAATGTCTTTCCTATATGTTGCAGTTTCCTTACCGTGGTATTGTATTTTCACATATTCTTTGTTCTTGCGTTGCTGGTGCTTGGCCGGGTTGTAGTTTCATTTGTTATCTCTCGATGGATATGTACTTTTATGTTGCTTTCCTTTTCAAACATTTCATTTGCTGTGGTCATTATCATGTCCTTTTTCTCACCTATATGGTTTCCTTTCTTTATTGCTTCCAGGAAGTATGCTCTAGTTACCGCTAGAGAGTAGTTGTTGGCCCTTAGTTCTGCTTTAAGGGTGTGCATAGTTTCTTTTATGTGCTCCATCCCTGTTATCGTGAGGGCATAGTTAATCCTCTCATGTATGGTGTTTCTTTTGTACTGGAGTGGTTGACTCGAATAGAAGTTGATTAGCCTGTTTGAAGCTATTGGTTTCTTATACCATCTCGTGTAGAAACCTTATTCCGTTCTTTGTATCGTTATGTCTAAGAATTTGATGGTTTTCTGTTCCGTTTCTTTTTCAACAGTGAATTGCATTTGCATCTCATATTGCAGTAGTTGCTTGATTTCTTCTATCGTTGTTTCTTGTGCGTACAACAGGAAGTCATCAACATATATCTTCATTATTTTGATTCTTAAATCTAGCAATTATCCTGTTTATTGCCAGATCTATATATAGGCTGGCGTATTTTGTCGATGGCTTGCCTCCCATTGGGGTTCCTTCTGTTTGCATGTATATGTCGTAGGCATTTAATTTTTTTTTTTTTTTTTTATTCAAAACATTAAACGGGTCCCACTAATCGCTATCTGAATCCATAATCAAATCAAAGGGCATTTCAGGTTCGTCTATATTCTGGAGATGTGCATATGTTCGTTCAAGTAGATTTTCTGTATCAGAGTCAAGTGCATTGATTTGTGTTGCCATTATTTTCAAACAAGCAATAGCATGTGTATTTAACGTTAATCGACTAGAAGGGATTTTTAAAAGTAAGGAAGGGTCCACTGTTATCATTGTTTTAAATATCTCACTACAAGATTTTTCTCGTTCTGCCCTCTGTTTAGATTCTGGGTCATTAAGTGTCTTATTACTCTTCCTGATAAAACAAAAAACATTTCTTGGAGTTTCAGGTTCAATCAGAACTAACTTAGAACTATCGCGAGAAAACATTATTTCTTCTTGGGATTCCCCAGCCATTGGGTTATTTGGGTTCATTATTTTTTCGTGGAATAAAATGCATACGTCACAATTAGGGTTGTTAATTTTTGTGACCGCGATTCTAATTTTACGCACTTTCCGTTGAGCTATCAAAAACTACTTGGCACACTTATGGCATGAATTTTTGTTTTTCTAGTCCGATTCGACTCAATCAATATCTTACGATTGTAGGGGTCGCAGATTATGAATATTAGGTCAAAATTTAGAATTTAACGTGGCGGTGCGAACATGGCCGTCTTTAGTCAAGTGGGGGGGGGGGGCCTTGGGCTCTTTAGGTCAAGCGCGGGCCGCCATAACAGAAATTTTCTAAAATACTTTTAGTTATCAACAGGCGCGTGTATGTGTGTGTATGTGTATATGTGTGCGTATGTGGGTGTGGGTGTGTGTGTGAGTATGGGTCGCAGGCCTGGGTGCGACCTCCCCCTTCACCACACATCTCCCTCTCCTAGTATTTGGTTAAATCGGGTGGTATTACACTATCGGCGTAAAGGCTTGCGGATCGTGCGTTCATATATATTTGCTTATTTTATTATTTGCCTGGAGAGCCAGCCGGCATTTAATTAAAAGCCGGCATTTAAGTAAAAGCCTAGGCAGATAATGGTAAAAGAAAGATCAATACGATTTTTATTGAATGCCGGCATTTAATTAAATGACTAGGCTTTTAATTAAATGACGGATTTTATTAAATGCCTACGACATATATTTGTTTGCTAACACTAAAATAGGTGGCTTGTTTTATGTCAAACTCAATGAGGTCTATTAGGGTACTTATGTTATATTGCTCTTTAATTGCAGTGCCTATCGTTCGTGCTATCCCTCATGCTTAGTAGATTGACATAGTTAAACATGTCCTGTATGTCAAGGCTGCAGAGGACATATCCTTCTATGACTTCTGTTTCTTTTACTATCGCTATGAGGTCGAGTTTGTCTCTAACATTTAAGTCATGTTTTAGGCATTCTAGTTTCCTCATTTTGTCTAGTGCCTCGTTTATATATTCCCCTAATTCTCTATTAATTGAACCCGTCTTAGACACTATGGGTCTCATTTGGAGTTCTTTCTTATGGATTTTGATGACTGGGTGGAGCATGCTAATCTCATTCGTGTAGTCTCTCAGTTTTATGAGCATCTTCATGTCCGCGTGTTTTGCGTTTGTGCCTAAGTGGAAGCCTTTCGTGGTTATGCTGTTTAGTTTCCATTTATATGTGGCTTCTAACGCCGCTTGTAGTTTGGCTGTTTCCCGGTTTTGTATTTGTTTCTAAATACCCTGTTCTACTCCCTTTCCCATCATCTTGCTTAGTAGCTCATCATATAGTTCCTTGTAGAGGACTACTGTGACTTTGCCTTTATCCGCCTCCATTATAACTATATCCTTTCTTGTTTGGAGTAGCTTCTTGATTTTACCTAATGTTTTTAGCAGCTTCTTATCCGTTTTTGATAGGTTCCTTGTGTTGATGTTGCTCGTGTATGCATTCGTTGCCCTTGCTGGCTTCCTTGTTTTAACTTTATATTGCATAGAAAAACACAAAAAAAACACTTGACAAGCATTTGCCGCGGCGATTAATGATTGCGTCACTGACCAAGCATTTTTGTCGTTGCAATAAATATAGGTCATCATCAGTTCCAAGTGTATGAGGTTATTTCTATACGTAAGCATAGGTTAACATAGGTAAGAACTATGTATAAATAACCCGGGGAGTTTTAATAAAGAATCAATTAGTCGTTAGTCAGTAGTACTAACCACACATAAACAGTCCGCGTTTTATTTTATAGGAGTGAAAGCAGATAAGCTGCTCCGACTTATTCAAACTGCACTTATCTCGGAGTTAGAGCTTTGAATAGCCGCTCCACTGGAGTGAAAGCCACTAGGCTGCTCCCAGGCATATTTACTTTATTACTAAGAAGTTATCACATCTTGCTGTTCTATTTCCTCTGCTATTATATTTAGTGTGCTGATGATGTCCAGTTGGCTGGGTTGGCTGGGTTTGCTGTCCGGCATTACAAATTTAGGTCATAGGATAGTAATTCTCTGATATCTGGGTCTATTTGGTATTTTGTGAGGTTTACTAAACCTCCTGTTACCTCTCTGAGCGTCATTATTATTGTTAGTATCTCTGCTTGGTGCCTATGAGTAATTAGAGTTTGCCTTCATTAATTAATTGCGTTCATTTGATGTGGTATATTTGCTATAGTTGTTATGTATGTTTGCTGTGTTGTGTTGTGTGCTGCAGTTAGTGCTTTGCTTCGTTTTGTTGTGCTCACGTTTATTTTATGTATTGTTTTCATTCTGTTAAGGTTTCCTGGTAGATAATGTAAGTTTGTACTAAGTTTTTATTTTTTTGTTGCTAATCTAGTTATTGCTTCGCTTGAGCTTTCATAGTCTCATGTCTTGTATTTCCGTTTTTTTGTGTAGCTTTAATATGTTATGGGCTCTTAGTCCCAGTCCTTTGCCTTCGTGTTTACTCGCACATGTGCCTTCATGTGTTTTATGTTGGTTAGTATGTGCTGTGTTTACCCTCCCGAGCACACTATCTGGAGGTCTGCACTGCCTTAATAGTGTCAGTTTACTCTTATGTTGTGGCCAATTAAAGCTTGGGAATTTCTATTTTGGTTAACAGCTGGAATAGGGTGTCGCTTGTTAAACTGGCTTCAATTTTTACCACATAGTGATCGCTGTCGTATGGTAAAGTTTGCAGACAATTCCTATTTTGTCCATTGAAGTTTTGTTATCTTAATTCGGCTGTCATTTATACACAGATCTAAATATGAGTTCCTTCTAGGAAACGATGGCATATCTGTCCCAAGTAATTTTGCTTTGTATAACACTTGCTTATCTTCAAACCATTGGTTTAATTGTGTCCCTCTTGTGTTGTTAGTCATATTTAGCCAATTCCTATGTTTGGCATTCAGGTCACCAGATATTATGTAAAGATTTTCATCCCTTTGCAGATTTAATAACTTGAAACAGGTTGTTTAATTCTTCTCCAAATGTAGTCAAGTCATTGTTTTTTGGTGCATATATTGATATTATGTAAAATTTACTTGTACTGGAAATTTTTATCATTAAAGTTGATGTTTCTAGACATTTAAATTTTATAATTTCTCTGTTAAAGATTTCTTTGTATTCTATTGTTTTCTTTATCAATATTGCGGTTCCACCACCTTGAATTGCATTTGGTCGATCGTTTCTGAGCATTTCATAGTTTTTTGTTTTTTATTAAGTTTTGTTTCTGATAATAGTACGATGTCTGGTTTATGGCATTCTAATAGATTTAGCAGATTGCTAATTCTCTGATTTGTTATGATTGAGTTTACATTTATTGCAATTAAGTTTATTGACTTTTGATATCTGTATTCATTCTCCCTTTCCCCTCTATCCATTGATGGGGTCTGCATCAATTATATCGTATAGGAGGATATTTATTCTGCTTTTTTCTTCTTTTAGGAGGTTTTTGAGTTTTGCCATTTGTTTTTGCGTTGACAGTAACAATTCTTTAATCTCACTCAACTCATTTTGAGGATTTTTATTGTCCACCTTGCTATAATTTCCGCTTTTGTCTTCCAGTATACTTGCGTATGTTACGTTTTTTCTTATTACATTTGCGTACATTTCTCCTTTATTAATTTTTTCTTTGTTTATGTTTTCTTTTCTAATTAACATCTTTTTGTTTAGTTCTTGGTATTTTGGGCATCCTCTATATCAGCGGTCGCCAAACTGTGGTCCGCATGAAAATTTCGCTGGTCCGCAGAAAAATGTGGAATATACTTGCTAGTCACGCTAAGTTATGTTTTAAGATGCATTGAAACATAATTCAATTCATAACAATACGTGAAAAGTTATAAAAACTTTCGTCGCATACTGTACACACTGGCCATTGGATGAACGGTCTTCCATCTCTGTCGTGTAGAATAACGCCATCAAAGTTAACCTAATAATAAGTTAAGAAGCTGTAGATCAAATTGGGAAAATTTCTGGTGTTTTTTAGAATGAAACAGGTAATTTCGTATACTTTCGTCTTTTGCATGAATGGGGGAAAAGAACTTTTCTATGCACTATTGTAGTGCAACTGAGACAGCGAGTTAAAAACAAAAATCGAGAGAACGTAGGATTACCCGAACGACAAAATCTTATAAAATCCCTCAAAATCCTTTCAACCTATTCATAATAATGTACTTCGGGTCACACTACCTCCCATTTTTAAGAAAAAGATAAATTTCGCTTTGGAAAACTCCACCCCTTCTCATTTATTTACGAAAATGAAACATTTGCCATTCGGTTTCGTTGCATGCAACTTGCGCTTTCACATTTTTTATCTTTGTTCATAAAATTTTTAAAGAGAGTTTGATTTTTTTTCGATTTCTTCCATCCTTTTCTTGCCGTGTGCATTTTAAATATAAAACACTCGGAAATCTCACCAGCTTCTTAACTTATTATTAGGTTAGTTCTTAGATCACATTTTTTTTATAAATATATTTAACACATCAAAAATCCTGTAAGTGGTCCGCGAGATTTAAATTATGAATTTTCTGGTCCATGAGGTCAAAAAGTTTGGCGACCGCTGCTCTATATGATGCTGGGTGACCATAGTTTTTGCACAATATGCAATATAGTTTTTCTTTACTTTCCATATTCGTTGTTAAGTTACATTCACCTGGTTCATGCTGTGTATTGCACTTGACACATCTATAATCCATTGCGCAGTTGTTTGCAGTGTGACTCAATCGTTGGTTCTTTTGTTCAATTTTTCCCATGTTATTATTTGATAATTTATGTGTTTTATCTTTTTTAGCTGATTTATTGTGCTTCCTGCAGCTATATATAGGCAGTTTAATTTTTTTTACCTTACTAGCATTTGTTTCTAAGTTTTTGGCTGACATGAACCTAATGGTCGGTGGTGGGATAGCTATTTATGTACGTGACTTCTTAAAATCGTCAATAACAAAATTATCCGCACCTTTGCTACCTTTTGAATTTATATGTGTAGAATTGAAAACGTGTAATGATAAATGTCTCTTAGCCTGTGCTTACAGTCCACCAAACAGTTTCAGTATCGATAATTCTGCTGAATTCATGAATGCTATCTCCCTATGCACGCAACGATATAACAAGATTGTGTTAGGTGGAGACTTTAATGTTAACCTCTTACGACATTCTGGCTTGAGCGACGCCTTCTTGCACATGTTTCAATCTATGGATCTTAAAACAGTAAATGCTTTACCTACTTACTACAATACTACACAACCCTCTCAATTAGATCTACTTTTAGTAACTGATTTACACTCAGTACTTTTTCACAACCAATTAAGTCCGCCGAGTTATTTGGACCACGATATTTTGTTTCTAACCTATGATCTACCCATCAGCGCACGGCCTCATCCTGTCACTATACAATTCCGTGATTACAACCACCTTAACGTTCCCGCTCTTTTGCGTGATGGTTCAACCTTGCCGTGGGAAGCAATATACCACTGTACAAATGTTGACGAGCAAGTGGATATCTTAAATACCAACATACATTATTTATTAAATAGGCATGCTCCCTTGCAGTCACGTCAAATTTGCCCTAAATATCGTTGTCCTTGGTATTCGACGGAAATAAGAGTTTTAATAGCTGAAAGGGAGTTCCTGTATCGTAAATATAAAAGGCTCAAAACTAATATTGCAAAACAGATGTATGTATATGTGCGGAATCTAGTAACATCAAAAGTTCGCTGTGCAAAGCGCCGCTACTATCAAGAAAAGCTTGATCCCAATCTGTCTTCTACACATTTCTGGGCTAACTTGCGTAAACTTCAGATAAAAGGAGACAAAGCAGTAGATGTCTGTAACATCGATGCAGACGAGTTAAATGAATACTTCATCAATGCTAGTAATACGTTATCGTCAACCAGCGGATCTTCTATAGATAATGTTGTAACACCAATGCTAAATGGTGATGGCTTTAGTTTCAGAAACGTCGACCAAAATGAAGTACTAAGAGCCATATCCAAAATAAGATCTGATGCTACTGGTCCCGATAATCTCTCTCCCCGCTTCTTGAAGCTCTTGCTCCCGATCATATTGCCTTTTGTAACCCATATTTTCAATACCAGCCTGACTTCTGGGTTTTTTCCCACCAAATGGAAAATGGCAACTATACTTGCTGTTGCAAAAAAGAACTCGCCAGAATTACCATCAGACTTCCGTCCTATCAGTCTTCTCTGCTTTTTATCGAAGGCTCTGGAAAAGCTTATGACATCACAAATGCTTGGTCATCTTGAAACTTCATGTTTTCTGTCGGCAATCTGGTTTTCGTCGTGGACATAGCTGCGAGACAGCTTTGCTAAAAGTGACTACAGATCTTCGTTTTGCACTTGATAAAGGTGAAATCGGTTTGCTGTCCCTGTTGGACTTCTCGAAGGCTTTTGACAGTGTGACTCATTCTAAATTACTAACAAAGCTTTTCTATTTGTATAACTTCTCTTCGTCAGCCATTGCAAGTATAAAGAGTTTTTTGTCTAATAGGTTCTAACAAGTAAAACTAAAGAATGATTGTTCTAAGCTTTTACCATTGGTCTGTGGAGTCCCACAAGGCTCAATTCTGGGACCATTGCTATTTAGCTTATATATAAATGATCTCCCTAGTTTTGTTAAAGATTCAAAAGTACATCTGTATGCTGACGACGTCCAAATATACCTTAATAGACCGATTGGTTTGATCGAAGATGGGGTACAACGTATGAATGATGATCTTCAACGAATTCACTCATGGTCAATCGAAAATAATCTGGCACTCAATGCCAGTAAATCGTGCTGTATGTTGCAATATAGGAATGACATTGATGTAAATGATGTACCTCCGATAATTCTGAACGATTCTCCTTTACCGTACATGAGAACAGTTAGGAACCTCGGTGTCATGCTAAATGATCGTATGACCTGCTGCGACTTTATCAAGGCTCTTATCAGCAAAGTCTATGGCTGTCTTCGACAGTTATGGTTGACTGCAGCGTTATTATCTATAAAAACCAGGTTTAAGCTCATAAAAACCTTAGTCATACCACATTTTAATTATGGTAGTCTAATGTTTCCGTCACTGGACTCTGTATGCAGTCGCAAACTGAACGTAGCCTATAATGATTGTGTACGTTTCATCTATGGATTGCGACGTTTTGAACACATCAGTCCGTATCAGCACAAAATATTTGGATGTTCCATCCAAACTTATCGCACATACAAGAGTTTTATCTTCATACATAAAATTATATATACGAAAGAACCTAGGTATCTTTATGAATATTTAAACTTCCTCCGTTCTGAAAGGCACCGACAGCTTCTAATTCCTCGCTTTCTCTCTGTACTTGGGCAGCGCTCTTACTTTGTGCATACAACAAATATCTGGAACTCTCTACCTGCGGACATTCAACGGACGACCTCAGCCAACCGATTCAGAAATAATTTAAAAACCTTTTTAAATATATCCCAATGATTATAGTTTACATGTGTGTTGCTGCTTCTATTCTTCACGGTTTCTTAACTTTCTTCCACCTCCTGCTCTCGTTATTCTACCTCTGAATTGTAATATTTTTGCTTATTAGTTAGTAACGTAGTCACTTAGCTTCAATTATATTTTTTGTTACATTGCAACTCAATTAAAATTATTATTTTGTTGTTACTAAAATTAATTGTGCAAACAAAAAAGATTGTAAGTCTTGTTGTACAGTCAACCAGTATAAAAAATAAATTGAAAAAATTGAAATAATGTTTTCAGTATTTAGAGAGTTCAACTCTTTAATAATTTCTTTTGGCTCATCGTCCGCGTCCAGACCATTCAGTTATCATTTTTACATTTTTTGGGCAGTATGTAAAATATTGCTGCTTTACTCTTTTGTTGGAATCGGATACGTAATGGCTTGTCCTGGTGATTTTTTATTGTTTAGTGTTGTAAATATACTTTTTACATTATGGAAATTCGTAAAATATTCTTCAGTTTGTCCCGTGTTTGGGTCGCTCGCTTTGTTGTTAACTCCAAATGTTGTATCCTGTCTATCTTGTCTGTTTTGTGCATCTCTTATAAAGTTGTTGAATTTTCGGTTTACTTCCTGTTCCAATGCATTATTCCTGTCCGCCGTTTCGTTTATCCTGTATATTTTTTCGAAATGTGCCCCAATGATATTTAATTTGTCTTGTTCGTCTTCTATTATATAGTTATCTTCGCTGTCTCTTGATATTTGGTTCTGGTCTATGTCTGCTCTTTGCAATAGTTGCCCTTGTCTATTTGGTATTTTTATCATTTCTGTTTTAGTTTTAGTCGTGTTTCGAAAGATTTTGTTTATGCTTGAAAACATGTTAGGGTTACTTGTATGTATATTTTTTATTTTATAGATCCAATATGAGTTGATGGATATCTTAAAATGTTCTTTTATTAACTGATTTATGTTTTTTAGAATTGATTTTAGTCTTATCAGAATGGATTGGTTGTTGTCTTGAAATCTTCTATATATAGTTTTAATCTGATTTAATAACTTACTTTTTGTTTTTTGTAGTTTTCTGATTGTAGGATTATAATAACTTTCTACTATGTTTTTTGGCTTATTTTTCGGGACCCTTTTATCTATTGCTTTCAGAGTCAGTTTATCTAACTCTTCCAGATATGTTTCAATTTCATTGTTTGTTAGATTTCTACTGTCTGGTGCCACCATGGTATTTATATTTATTCTGAATTGTGTTCTTATTTCCTTTTTTAGCTTTTCCCAATCCGTTTTACTGTAGTTCATCCTTGGTACTTCCATTTTGGCTAACAGCCGGAATGGGTGGGTGTCGCTTGTTATACTCGCTTCAATTTTTACCTCAAAGTGATCACTGTCGTAAGGTAGAGTTTGCAGACAATTCCTATTTTGTCCAGTGAAATTTTATATTTTGATTCGGCTGTCATTTATGCATAGATCTAAATATGATTTCCCTCTAGAAAAGGATGGCATATCTGTCCCAAGTAACGTTGCTTTGTATAGCACTTGATTATCTTCAAACCATTGGTTTAATTGGATCCCTCTTGTGTTGTTAGTCATATTTAGCCAATTCCTATGTTTGGCATTCAGGTCACCAGATATTATGTAAAGATTTTCATCCCTTTGCAGATTTAATACTTGAAACAGGTTGTTTAATTTTTCTCCAAATGTAGTCAAGTCATTGTTTTTTGGTGCATATATTGATATTATGTACAATTTACTTGTACTGGAAATTTTTATCATTAAAGTTGATGTTTCTAGACATTTAAATTTTATAATTTCTCTGTTAAAGATTTCTTTGTATTCTATTGTTTTCTTTATCAATATTGCGGTTCCACCACCTTGTATTGCATTAAGTCTATCATTTGTGAGCATGTCATAATTTTTATTTCTATTTATTTATTTAATGTCAAATACATTTTATTTATGTTATGACTTTAAAAAAATAAAATAAAATGAACAATGAGAGCAAGTCATACATCTTAATTACTATGATTATTTTAATTTTTTCATTATCTTCTATCTTCTTTATTGTTGTAACCACACCACCAGTATCTTGTGTTATTTAGAATTCTTACCTCTTTTTCATCTCTCTTACTTATCGTCTTGTCGAATCTCCATGGCATGTCTTCATTTGTGCTCCTTATGTTTGCGGTATATTCGATTTTCTTATTCACAGCACTGCGGTAGCAATGATAGATCACAGGTACACCATGTATATCTTGTATAATCCTATTTTCGTCTAAGTATATGAACGCTTCTGCTGGGATTAGCCCCGATTCTATTGTTCTTTTAAAGTATACCGGGCTCTGGCACGTCGTCCCTCTTATCAACGTGTTATCTATGTTTGAGGTCCTTGCATAATGTTTTCTAATTAGCTTGATTATGAAGTTGTCTATTCTGTTGATATGTGCTTTATCGTATAGTATTCTGCTTGGAATGTAGTGTGTGTGTTGTGTGTTGGGGTCCCTGTATATTCTTAGGAATGCTCTTAGTATGTGCCTTTCTGTTACTCTTATTCGTTCCATATATCCTGGGCTAATATTGAACCATATTGGCAATTGTGATAATTGCATTACCAATGTTAAATATGATATTATTTTAACTTGTTTATTTAAGTACTTTGAGAAGAATAGCTTTCTTATTTTATTAAAAGCCTTATTCGCTTTCTCTAGTTGCTTCTTAACATGCTCATTATAATACATATATTGATCTAGTATTATTCCCAAATATTTTACTCCCGTCTTTTGTTCTATTATTTGTCCGGTGTTATTCTGTTTTACTGTTATCGTTTTCGATTTTTTTGTTTATGTTTCTACATGCTTTATATAATGGTGTTCTGAACAATATTGTTTCACATTTCTTAATGTTTATTTTCAGTTTCCAGTCGTTACAGTATTTTTCCACTTTATTAAAGTCTCTCTGTAGTGGTTTATTAAATTCATCCATTTTTTTTCCAGATCTATATATGATTAGATCATCTGCATAGGCTATGCTATTCTCCATTGATTTGACCAGTTCACTTGAATATATGTTAAATAAAATTGGGGTGTTGACCGTACCTTGTTGGAGTCCATTACTTACGGAGTATATTTTATTTGATTTATTTTTAGCATCAGTGACTATGAATTTTTTTCCCGAGATCATCTTGTATACCATCTAATCAGTGCTTGCGGCATCTGTAGTTCCTCTAATTTATAAATTAGTCCTTCTATCCATATCGTATCAAATGCTTTCTCCAGATCTATCAGGCACGCCCCTGTACAGAAGTTTTTGTTTAGATTCCAATTTATTACCGCATGCACTGTCGAGTGCTGGTGTTTGAATCCGAATTGATTTTCCGTAATAATTTCTTTATTTTCACAAAATTCTATCCCATTTATTATACTCTCAAAAGCCTTCCTTACGTTTGTCAGGAGGTTTATTGGTCTTAGGTTTGCTGGATTCCATTGATCCTTTTCTAGAATCGGATACCTAATAGCTGTCTTCCATCTTTTAGGGTAATATGTGTTGTTTATTATATTGTTGAATATAATACAATACTGTTTAATTATACAGTTTGGTACATGTTTTAGGACTATATTCGGTATGCGATCTTTTCCTGCTGATTTTTTATTGTTTAGTGTTGTAAATATACTTTTTACATTATGGAAATTCGTAAAATATTCGTCAGTCTGTCCCGTGTTTGGGTCGCTCGCTTTGTTGTTATCTCCCCTCTTTTTAATAGAAGTACATTCCCCTTTTTTATATATTTTATCATAAAATCAACCCAGTGTAAATACACAAGGCGATCACATGACAATCACAGATCAAACACAGATCGAACACAGATGGTCAAGGGAGCCAGAGGAGGCGGCAAAAAGTTGCCAAAAAGTCACAAATGGCCACAGAAACCCAGAAATCATAGATGGCGACAGGAGCCAAACAAAAATGCCAAACAATCACAGAAGGCCACCGGAGTTGGTCAAAGGTAACCAGCCAAATGTGACCCAATCTGTGATATGCATGGCCACAATCTATAAATTTGAATACCTGTAACGCCTGTGTGACCACAATCTATAACTTGGAAAAAAATTATGGAGTCCATCTACGAATCTCATGTATAAACATGAAAATCTGTATGGCCAATATAGACTAAAACATGGTTCATGACACAAGTCAAACCATCTCAAATTCTATAACTTCTACAAGATGTTGCCTTGCAAAGTTTAGCTATGGACTAATGGCTATGAACTACAAATGATATTTATAATACCTGTGATGCCTGTGAAACTCGTGCACCTGTATTATTTGTCCATGCGATATTAGTATATACTTGTGATACTTGTGACATGCGTGTACCTGTGATAATAGGATATCTGGTCCCAGACGGAGCCCGATTTTTCAAATTTCCCCTCTGAAGTGAGGGGGGAGGGGGGGGGAACGTTTTTGGAAAATAATCGATAGGTAGATGCGCCTTGACGTCCCGCAACTTTTCCCGCAATCTGTTTCCCCGGGGGGGGGGGGGGGGCTCGCCCTCGGCGGGGGAGGGGGTTGAAAATTCGAACTTTGAGGGGTTACAGCGGGGGCTACAGACATCGTAGAGAGACGTTTGATAGCTTAAACCAAAGCTACCGACGACGGCTATCTATGGTTTAAATTTCATTTGTCCAGGGGGAAACTGGAGGGGTCCGAAAATCGCATTTTTTCGCTCCATACAAATGACGAAAACGTGTAATCCTCCCTCTATCTCCCTCTATTTCCTCCTACACAATCGAAGATATTTCAATTACGGGTGGCTTAGGGTACTACGTTTTTTTTTAAAAAAATCTCTAAGGGGTGGGGGGAATTTAATGTGTTTCAAATTTGTAAAATCTATAACTTTTTTATTTGATGTCGTGGAATAGTCAACTTCATTTTTACCCCTTTTTCCACATTTTTATCTACGACACTGACAAATTTTCCATACCTTGGGTCACATATACCCCAAATACTATGTTTTTCTTTGGCTTAACCTCAATTATATGTTCTACGGAAATTATCCACACACTCTAAGCTTTCATACGCGAAAAACCCGAAGACAATATGTTACATACATCGGGAGCAATTGCCATTTAAATTTTCACTCAAAATGCAAAATAACGTTTTTCGCTTATAACTCGGTAATTTGGGCTCTAATCGCGAAAAAGCGTATGAAATTATACTTATCTAATTAGTACTTATTTTTCGTGAAAAAACATTTTTTTAATCGGGGTTTTTTGGGGGTGGTTTCCATTGAATCGTGTACCGCGTTTTTCGCTATATACACCCCTCCCGTGGGGGGAGGGGGGAAGTCGTTTTTCGATAATAACTACGGTATTTTGTGTCCGATCGAGAAACTTATGATGCAGTTCTACTCACCTAATCAGTAGCTATGTTTCATGAAAGAACACTTTTTTTAATGGGGTACTTAATGGTGGGGGGTAGGTACCCTCAGCGGGGGGTAAAGTCCAGTATATCATGTTGGGTATCATATGAAAGGCCTCGGCGAGTACTATGCAGCTGTGTACTTCTTTTTTTCATAGGCTATACTTCATTCATACAAAATTTTCAAATTACATGCCTGCACATATGTATTAATTCATCCCAACTCCGTAATTCCCCCAAATATAAACCGATTTCAAAAATTCCTTTTGATTATTACTTATTGATTTTTTTCTGATTTTTTGAGCCCATTTACCACCCCCTCCCACTTACGTTATAAAAATTTTTTTTACACGGCCAAAATTTTTAACGAAAATCTTCATTTCGAAAATTTGTTCTACGAATTTAAGATAAATCCAATTTTTTTATTTTTCATGCATAACCGCTCACCACAAGATTGCCTATACGAAATTTCAGCAACATAGCACTTCATTTACCTATTTAAAAAAATACATAACTGTGACAACTTTTCACGCGCACTTGGCGCCATCTACCGGGAGTACTATGTAACTCACGGCACAGTGCTTATAAAATGTGCTACCTACAGGCCTCCTCTATGCCTGGAAGTTTGTTTCAAGGCATTCGGGCTTTTCCTTCAGATTCTATAGCAATTATAGTGGGTCAACTCCCGCGAAAAAAAACATTTTTTTCCGTTTTTACCCCTATGAAAATTTAGCGATTTTTACTTTCACCCCTACCCCGGCATGTGGGTACTTTTTGGAAAGGTCTTGACGAGTACTCTTACGTGGTGTACTTTTTTTCCCGATTAACTTCATTTTTAACACTTTTTTCGACATTTTTATCTACGACACTGACAAATTTTCCATACCTTGGGCCACATATACCCCAAATACTATGCTTTTCTTTTGCTTAACCTTATCTACACATTTCAAGCTTTCAGATGCAAAAAACCGCAAGACAACATCTTACATACATCGGGAGCAATTGCCATTTAAATTTTCACTCAAAATGCAAAATAACGTTTTTCGCTTATAACTCGGTACTGGGGCGTCTAATCGCGAAAAAGACTATGAAATTATATCAAAATTTCGCGACTTTTTACTTTAACTCCTACACCAGCATGTGGGTACTTTTTGGAAAGGTCTCGGTGAGTACTACTACACAAAAAGTCTATCAAGTACAAGTTTTCATCAAGTACAAGTTTTCATCAAGTCCAACTTTTCATCAAGTCCAACTTTTCATCAAGTCCAACTTTTCATCAAGTCCAAGTTTTCATCAAGTCCAAGTTTTCATCAAGTCCAAGTTTTCATCAAGTCCAAGTTTTCATCAAGTCCAAGTTTTCATCAAGTCCAAGTTTTCATCAAGTCCAAGTTTTCATCAAGTCCAAGTTTTCATCAAGTCCAAGTTTTCATCAAGTCCAAGTTTTCATCAAGTCCAACTTTTCATCAAGTCCAACTTTTCATCAAGTCCAACTTTTCATCAAGTCCAACTTTTCATCAAGTCCAAGTTTTCATCAAGTCCAAGTTTTCATCAAGTCCAAGTTTTCATCAAGTCCAACTTTTCATCAAGTCCAACTTTTCATCAAGTCCAACTTTTCATCAAGTCCAAGTTTTCATCAAGTCCAAGTTTTCATCAAGTCCAACTTTCAATCAAGTACAAGTGTTCATCAAGTACAAGTGTTCATCAAGTCCAACTTTCAATCAATTTCAAGTAACTATCAACCTCAAGCCAGTCGAAGTATACAGCAAGTTCAAGTTAACTGTCAAATAATAATTAAGGAAACCTACACTATTTATACTGTTCTAACAGATACAGTAAACTGTCGCAAGTAATCACATTTTATTTTACCTCCTAATAACGTCACATTCACAAAATGTCAATTACATATAAACGCGCAAAGTAACCTGTCAAATAATATCTAAGCAAATCTATACTATTTATAAAACACAGAACTGCCGTATGTAAGCACATTGTATTGAAATTGCAAATGGCGTCGTGTTCATAAAATCTCAATTGCATACAAATGCACCAAGTAAGCTGTCAAATAACAACTCAGGAAATCTATATTTTATATTTATATTGTTTAAATATAAACAGTAAACTGATGCAACTAATCAAATTACATTTTAGTTTTTAATGACGTCATTCGGTGAGAATACAAAATCAATGCAAACGTGCAAACATTCTGTCAAATTTCAAATAACTAAACCGCCATTTTTAATAAATTTTATATACATATATATCAAAAGAAAAAAACATTTTATTTATTTTTTTTTTATTTTTTATTTATAATTGTAATTTTATTGACGTAAATGGTGCAATTTTCCGTGATATTAACGGTTGCACCATTTAGCCTACCCACAATCTGCTCCCCCTCATCATTTCCACCGGCTTGCCGGTTGCGTTGGCGTTCGCGCTGGCGTTGCCGTTCGCGCTGGCGTTGCCGTTCGCGCTGGCGTTGCCGTTCGCGCTGGCGTTGCCGTACTTTCGTAAATTTTTACAGACATTAATTGTGTGTGTGTGTGTGTGTGTGTGTGTGTGTGTGTGTGTGTGTGTGTTTAATTATACTTTTTCATATAAATTTCACAATTTCAAAATAGCCAAGGTAATTTACTTGCAGTAGTATTGGTATGTTGTTTTATTCAAATATTGAATTTTGAAAAATCTAAACCGTCGTAAATAAAACCTTAACGGACTTTATGTCCTTATTGGAATTATTTTTGATTGGTTCATTGGGTTGGCATCCCTACACTATTAAGGACTAGGAAAAAAGTCAACTGGCCATCCTGTCCAGTTTTTGGTCGTACTCTGTACGTTGACAGATTTGTTTTTTTCAAATATTGAATTTTTCCAAATCTGAAATCATGCTTAATAAAACCTTAAGGAACTTTATGTCCTTATTGGAATTATTTTTGATTGGTTCATTGGGTTGGCATCCCTACACTATTAAGGACTAGGAAAAAAGTCAACTGGCCATCCTGTTCAGTTTTTGGTCGTACTCTGTACGTTGACAGATTTGTTTTTTTCAAATATTGAATTTTTCCAAATCTGAAATCGTGCTTAATAAAACCTTAAGGAACTTTGTGTCCGTATTGGAATTATTTTTGATTGGTTCATTGGGTTGGCATCCCTACACTATTAAGGACTAGGAAAAAAGTCAATTGGCCATCCTGTCCAGTTTTTGATCGTACTCTGTGCGTTCACAATAATTGTTTTATTAAAATATAGAATTCTTCCAATCATGAAACAATTGTAAATAAAACCTTAAAGCAATTTTTGGCCTTATTGGAATTATTTTTAATGTGTCGATTGAAATGGCATCCCTACACTATTAATAATTCTGAAAAAAATTAGGCGCGATTTCTATTATTATTAGCAAAATTAATGAAATTATGCATCATAAAAACGGGAGTATCTAAAAAACGGTAGCATTTCTTATTCTTAAAAATTAATTCTCTTATTTTTAACATATTTTTCTTATAAACTTTAATTATACATTTCGTTTTTTGTACTAATTTCCTTTGAGATTTCCCATTTGCATCATTTATTATTAAGTGTAATAGGTTTCAAAAAAAAAAAAAGCAGTAAAAATGCATCAGCTATAAATTATAGCATGTATTAAATCTGTTTCCACCAGAATTTCATTTCATCTCATTTGTGCCTTTCCGTTATCTCTCTTCCCAACCTTCATATTAAGTTTCCAATTTATGTTATTTTCTGTGTGTAAGAGATTCGGCGAGAAGTTAATTTTTTTATCTGTTGCACTTCGCGCCAAGTGTGTCCTGAATCATATCTCTTTCGTCAAGATATATAAAGGCTTGCCGCGGAATGAATCCCCCTTCCGTGGTAGAGTAGGAGCGGACAAGTTGGTCCTTTGTTCAGTGAGTTGTCTATTTTTGCAGCTCTTGAAAAGTGATTCCTAATAATCTTTCTTATGAAATTATCAATTCTATTAATTTTGGATGCATTGTAAATTTTTTCATTTGAAATATAGTGCGTATAAGACGTACTACTACTCCTGTACTACAACTTCGCTAACAGTAATTCTACCGTATAAACCTACGTTTTCAAAATCCGTATTGATGGATAACGTCTAGTGGTTTCATCTTAGTTTTTCAAACCGGAAGCACTTCTCTCTCATTTTTCGTGATGGGTGCTCTTGTTTTATTTTTGCCTTAACAGTTTCAGAAAATCTTTCTGGTTTGAGGAAATGGATGTAAATTATAGTTGATCGTGTACACTAATACAAAGTAGAATAGTTGAATCAAATAAAGGATAGTATTTTTGCTATATGTAATTATATCCAGATGGATACAAGGAGACGTCTCAACATACCCAATGCAAGTGAATCTTTTGATGTGAGTTTTCTTTTTCTATGCATTTGAAATTGTTTGCTGCGCTCTCGCTACAAAAACACAAATTTATTATTTGACCATTGCAGAAAATAATACCATCCAAGGTGCCTTTTCTTTACCCCCTTAAGATTTCTACCAGAAACAATATAAATTACTTTTAAAAAACTTCAGTATAATTGTGTTGCCTAGCTTAACCTGTAAATTGTTTTCGACGAAGCACTAAAAGTACCCATCTTGGCCGGATACCTAATCCTGGAGAGTTGAGGATGCATAAAGTTGCTTGGAAGACGCGGGTTGGCTTGGCTCCTCTTACTGTAGTCGAAGAGAAAACCTCAATGGCATTCGTCCTGGCTGGATGGGAAAATTCCAGAGGGTCGTCTCAAAATTGAGTCTTTAGGGAAAAGGGGTAAGTCAAAGATAAACGGTACCCTGGATGTTATGTTTTGCATAATTTCCAATTTTTACCTATAAATAGTTCCATTTTTGTTGCTTGTGGCCAGTAAGCAATGTTCTTTGTTGCAATTCCTTCTAACCAAGATAAAAAGATTTTCTTTCGAGTGGGTAACAATAAATTGCATTCTGCAATTTCTTGAACAAATATATTTTTTTTTTGTCAAGCAAAAATATTTAAAAGATTCAGTTATAATTATCGTCCTACAGCTCAAAACGGAAAGACATCTACGAATAAAAATAACTTAATCACGAAAAACAAAAGCTCTCATTACTATTAATGTGTGTGGGTGTGTGCAGTCTTGATGGGTTGGTTTTGAACTCAAAATTAAATAAATTCATTTTCAAATAATTTCATTAAAATTTTTTCGTTATTTTTTCTCCATAATATTAAAAGTGTATTCCTAAGAAAAGCCCATCAACAGATTTCACCAATGGCGCTTATTTCATTGATGAGCACCACTAGACTAACAACGCCCATTTTCATTATACGGGACAAGAAATTTTATATCGAAATGTGAAATGATCTTCCTAACCCAGCAGACACTACTTTTGCTGCTTCGGCCCAGAAAATAAAAATTATTGTTAGTTCTGAACTGTGTGAGAATTGTATGTGTAATGAATCCACATTATTTCCAACTCAATATATAAAATTTATAAAACGAATTTCATGCATTTACGTACCCAACAATTATTACCGATCAGTAAATGATCCAAATTATTAAACATTTAGAATTGCTGCCCTTACTGTGTACGTTCACCAAGGTAAACGATTTGCATTGTGCTTCCCATAAACAATAATCGTCACTCATGGACGCCGCCAGGATTTTATATAAGATGGTGCATATGAAAATAATTATTTATTTGGAATGAAAATAGACAATTATCATTTTTTCAAAATCATTCCTCTTACAAATCTTATATGATTGCACGCAACATGTAATTTTAGATCTTCTCCTATCTGCTTAACGGGGAACACTACTAATTGACATTTTAGTTCTGGAAACATCTTAACCTCTTAAAATTAGCAGCTGAATATATTTTCTACTATAAAATTGACTATTAAATCTATCATAAACTTGATTTTTAAAACTTAAATTTTTCGGTAATATGTTAATAATTAACTACAAACCATTGATCACATAATATACCATTGTTAAGTATCAGCAGAAACATTTAGAAATATCACAATAGATATTTTCAAAAAAGTATTCTGTCAGAAAATATTGTACATCGTATATTAACAAAATTTTCAACAAGATTATGTTTTTTGGAACTTTTTGTCAAATATTAATACACGAATTGCAAATTGTTAGTTGTTTCCATATCTTTTTTATGTTTCTATTTGCCTTGCTAAGGGGAGTCCTAAATAATATGGTCTCGCACTTGTTTATGTTGATTTTTAGTTTCCAGTCACAACAGTATTTCAGTATTTTATTGAAGTCGTTTTGCAAGAGCTGCTCTATTTTTTCTATTTTATTTTCTGCTCTGTAAATAATAATATCGTCAGCATATGCGATGCCACTGCTGAGAGACTTAATTAGATCACTAGTTCGAATGCTTGCTACGCTGCGCCTAGGAGTGGGGATTGGTGTGACGCTTGCCCATGGATAGGGGGAGGGGCTAGCTATCATTTGAGTACAAATATAATATCTATAGTACATACACAGTATATACAGTATATACATATATATATATAAATATAGACATAGGTACAAATATATATAGATATATATATATAAATATAAATATAGACATAGGTCCATAGGTAAAAATATAGGGCCCGATGACAGGGTGCAGAGTCGTCCTGAAATATTGGTTCTGGAACTTCTGCCGTTAGCTCTTCAATGGTCGGTAAAACACCTTCATTAATTATTTCCCGATATTTTTCGGCATTGATGTGTCCCCTTAGTGTGATAATATGGCCTGTACCATATGCCGTCATAGCTCCCCAGACCATAATATAGGCAGAATGTTTTACCGTGGGTTGGATACAGTCTTCGTTGTATCGTTCTCCTTTTCTCCGCCTTACTTTCAAGGAGCCATCTGGTCCAAACAAATTGAACTTCGATTCATCGGAAAAGACTACTCTTTTCCAATCATCCAAAGTCCAATTTTCGCGATCTTTACTCCATTGAAGCCTTGTCTTCTTCATTTGTTTTGAAAGTAAAGGCTTTTTTGCTGGCCTCAGTGGAGGTAGACCCATGGCTTTTAGCCTTCTCTGTACTGTTCTAACACTACACGTTCTTCTATTCTCGCTCGAGTGAATTTCTGCTAGTTCCTTTTGATGCATTGTAGCAGGAAGAAATCTGTTTCTCAAGCAACTCAGTTTCAAATGGTGCTCGTCCAAAGTTGTAGTGACTCGAGGTCTCCCGCTCCCAGATTTTCTCCTCAAACTACCAGTTTCTTCATATTTTTTTAAAATGTTTCTTACAGTCCACTCACTGCACCCTATACGACGCGCAATTTTGCGTTTTTTGTACCCCTCTTCAGCCAAAGTAGCAACACGCGATTTCTCTTCAATACTTAACTGCTTATACGTTTTCATGGTTTTTTTTTCACTTTTCACACTTTCTTGTCAACACTTCAATAACTAATTAAGCAATGAGGACTGCACAGGTATACTTTCCTTTAATATGCTTGAATGAAACTAAATCTCAGGCTACTTCAGGATTTTAGTTCCAGGTAAAAGGGAAAATTTATGAGTTCTCATAAAATATAAGGTGCGAGGGTTTTTTTGTCGCTGGGTGTATATATATATAAATATAAATATAGACATAGGTACAAATATATATAGATATATATATATAAATATAAATATAGACATAGGTACATAGGTAAATATATATATATAAATATAAATATAGACATGCCTATGTAAAAATATATATATATATAAATATAGACAAAGCTATGTACGTACAGACAGTTAATATAAAGTAAAAAGAATGAAGAGAAACGGTAAAGTGGGTGAGGAGCAATGGACAAAAGAGTGGAGTCATGTCTACATTTTACAAAAAAAAACATCAATAAATTAAATGATACTTTTTTTATTAGAAATTAGAAAATAAATAAATAATTATTAAAATTACATAAAAAATATTTAATAAAAAATAATAATAAAAAAATATATATACCATATAATATAATATAATGAGGGACCTTCCAAATCACCCATGAGGTGTCCCTTTAGATTCGTTACCATTATTTTTACATGGTTGGTTCCCCAGGAGGCCTATAACCATGCTCTTCTTACCCTTTTATTTAAATGGTGGGTTCCCAAAGAGGCCTATAACCATTATTTCCTTTCTTACTTTTTCTTAATGGTAGTTCCCAAGGAGGCCTATAAACCATCATTCACATTCATAAGATATGAATGTTTCCCCTAACAGAAGTTAGGTATTTTCGCAAAAATACAATATCTAAAAATATTTTAACTTACTTAAAGGTATTTCTACAAGAGAAACAGTAAGAATACTTTATAGATACTTACTGCATTTTATACGACTTGGCCTAACAGAAGTTAGGTATTTTCGCAAAAATACAATATCTAAAAATATTTTCAGCTTACTTAAAGGTATTTCAACATGAGAAACAGTAAGAATACTTTAGATACTTACTGTACTTTATACGATTTGACCTAACAGAAGTTAGGTGTTTTCGCAAAAATACTATATCTAAAAATATTTTCAGCTTACTTAAAGGTATTTCTACATGAGAAACAGTAAGAATACTTTAGATACTTATTGTACTCTATACGATAAAAATGTTTTGGAATTAAACTAAATAATGAACAACTATTGTTGATCACCAACAAAAAATAATGTTATCCAAAATTAATTTAATACTTCCCGAAATACCACGTTCGGAGTAAAAACATTATCTCGTCCAGCTACTAATTTTCCCTGCCTATCACTGTCTTCGACAGCAACATGAACAGAGGTTCGAGTTGTAGCTCTTGAAAACGCGACATATAACATTCCGTGAGAAAAGACTGGTTCCCTAAGCAATATACCTATCTTTCTAAGACTCTGTCCCTGAGCCTTATTAATGGTCATTGCAAAAGATAGTCTTAGCGGAAATTGTATTCGGGTTAATATAAATGGTAGCCTATTATCAGTTGGACTTAGTTGCATGCGTGGTATAAAGACGTGTTCGCCTTTATTTGCTCCGATAGCAATTTCCGCCTCGATAAGATTAGGCAACATATGTCTGACAATAAGCCTAGTTCCATTGCATAAACCTCCAATAATATCTAAATTACGAAGTAACATAATGACCGCACCGACTTTTAAATTCAGTGAATGCGGTGGCATACCGGTAGGTGTGAGTGTATTAACATATTCCATTGGATACTGTTCACGGACCTGATTATTATCATTGTCTGATCCTGCAATAGTGTCTGCACTAAAATAAGTGCAAACATCGCCTGAGAGTTTAGTGAGAATTTGTTCATTTAATGCAAGTACGGTATCATTTTTTGAACTTAAAATGCCCGTATTGACTAAATCATCATCTGAAATATTGTTTATGTTTTCACCATAAACGTCCAGAATTAAATTATCGGATGCAACATTAACAGTTGGAATTTCGATAATATCTGCACCTAATCCGTAGGTATTCGACAATCTTCCATCACCTAATTTGAGTAACCAATTGGAAAACTCTACTTCCCATGGATTGGTCGTCATATTAATTGATAAAACATACCTTCGGCAATGCACCCATAAATGTGATTGCTTAATGCAAGTCTCTATTACGGTTAATGGACTACCAAAAGGTACAACTGGAAGTATTTGCCTCCAATCACCACTCATGATAATAATCTTATTACCAAAGGGTTGGTTAACTCCTGTTATATCGCGTAGAGCGCGATCAACAGCTTCAAAAGCAAATTTATTAGTCATGGTACATTCATCCCACACAATAATTTGTGCAGTACGAATGTAACTTCCTTCAGGTGAATTTGGTGCTATACGACAAACAGATGTCTCATCCAAATCGAAGGGCAATTTAAATCTGGAATACGCTGTGGACCCACCTTTAAGAAGAGTGGCAGCAATTCCAGACCAAGCCACCGCAATTGCGACACCTCCATTTGACCGTACTTTGTTAAGAATGGCATTCAAAACAAAACTCTTACCTGCCCCAGCAAAAGCATCTAAATGGAAACATCTTCCATTTGATGTTATACCATTTAACTCGGACATAACATCATCAAAGAATTTTTTTTGGTGGGGATTAAATCTATTATACGCTCGCTGATATTCATTATCCTCTTGAACAGGATTATAAATATCATTATCATTAATTCCAAAGACAGCGTGGTCAACTAATGGCAAACCCATTTGTTCCAAAGTCTTTCCATGAATATTCAATAATCGAGCAATATCTGTTAAAGCTTGTCATATCCTTGGTCATCATTATTCAAACGTCTAATGTAATCCTCGGATAAATCATTGCGAAATCGTAGCCAAAGCTCTAACGGCGAATCTGGAGAGCAAAATATACAAATAAATGCAAAAAGTTGTCTCAACTTATGTGGCATTTGAAATGTAATTGCTTCCTCCATGGCATTATACCATTCACGATCGTCTTGCAATAAACGTCTTGCAAGGCATGCCTCTTTAAAAGTAGTGTGTAAGACGCCATTATACGTCTTAACATCATCAAAACTTTTAGGGCCACGAACGTGATGAAGTAGTATCCGCAAATGGTACGCTTCAATATCCCGTACACTTACGGAAACCATACGACAAACTTTATTAAATCTCCTTTGTCGCTTCTTCCAATAATTCCTGTGTCGGTTCTTGATCCAAACATAACGTTCAGGAATTTGAATATACAATAATTGGCGAGCATCTACATCAACTTCATTTAACTTAAAAAATCCAGTTAAAGTAGTATCTGCATTAGCAGCTCTTTCCAAAGCTTCATCCTCTTGGTTTGGATGAAATAAAATACTTTGCCTGTCTGGAAAATGAACTGACAGACGTTCGACATCATGCGAGCGATATGACAAATGCTTCTTCCATATACGCCATACAGCTTCTAGTGCTGAAACGTATCGGGACATTTCATAGGCTCTTATTTCATCATACTGTAAAGTATGTGTATTATTATCACCTATGAAAGTAAGCGTGACCATATCAGATCCTTTATAAATGTATTTATAAAGATACTTAACTGCCGTAAATTCGTTACATATTTCTACATTAATATTTGCGTTATACTTAAGCAGTAAATACCAATTATAAGGAACTACAAATTGGTTATCAACAATAACATCCCCTTTAATAATATATCGACCATTATCCGGTCGTTTGTATATAGGGTAACCGTTATCATTTGGATGTGTTCTTTCAGAAAACTTTTTCGGAAACTGTTTACAACATTTTCCATTTTCCATACATGGAGAATGTGGATTTAACCGTCCACATGGTCCATGAATCATATGGGACGAAACAGCATCATAGAGTTTTCTATTGACGTTTTTATTAGGTATTTCAGCCGAAACAACCCTGTCAATATCATCTGCATTTCTTATTTTATTATCAGTATGTAATATTAATAAGAGATGCAGATGTGGTAGTCCCCTTTTTTGAAACTCTACTTGCCCCATATGAGCAACAACGCGACCCAAAATATTATTTTTCAAAATATCATTTAGAAACGCTTTCATTTTTATTTCAAAAACGCGCGCTACTAAATCTGGTCGATCTGTATAGTTTTGGCCGGGAAATAAATTATCTTTTATTTCGGGCCATTTAGGGTTGCAGGTAAACGTAATGAACAAATCAGGTTTACCAAACCTAACTACTATTGCCATTGAATCCTGGAATAGATGGATCAAGCGTGGTGCCCGCCCAGGCGGGGGGGGGGTGTTATGCAGAGGGGATGCGGAAGAAGCGGGTGTATGTTAGCTACCATTGGGTCCATGAATGAAGCAAATCGGTCCACTGGGTGAAAAGTTATAGATGATTGAGTGGAGGAAAGTCGGGAAAAGAATTGGATTTTTGCAATAAAAATGCAATAGAAATTCTCTAGAGTTACAGAGGGGGCTGACCCCCCCCCCCCCCCAAGCATGTGCCCGCTGTTTTGCTGATGTGGTTTGGTTGGTGTGGGTGTTGGCTACCATATGTAAGGAAAATTTAGGAAAATCTATGAAGAGGATCAAAAGTTATGGTAGAAATAGTGGAGGTATGTCTGAAGATTTCTAGACATATTGAGATTTGTGCAAAGGTGTCCCTTCATACCTAGGACGCCCGCTAAAGGTGATGCGGTGGCTAGTTGGCCAAACTGGTAGATGGGTGAGCAGAAGGTGGGTGATAGGTATAATTGGGTTCATAGTTGAGGAGATTCGGTCCATGGGTTGAAGAGTTATGTCTGATTGAGTGGAGGTAGGACGTGAAAAAAATTTTATGTCGCAATACAAATGCAATATTAATCCTCTTGAGTTAATGGTGTGATTTAAACCTTCCAAGAAAGTGCCCGTTATTATGGTGGTATGATTTGGATCGGTGTGGGTGTTGGCTACCGTATGCAAAGAAAATTTAAGAAAATCTATGAAGATGATAAAAAGTTATGGTCAAAATAGTGGTGGTATGTCTGATGATTTCTAGAAATATTGAGATTTGTGCAAAGTTGGTGTGTGACGAAACTGTTTATTACAATCCATTTGTAGATTTAAACTTTAACTCGGACTGATTTGTATATTAATTGGTAAGCCTTTTGCGTAACGGGTGGTTACACCCCCGAACCCCCCTTGTTAGAAAAAAGAGTGTTTATATGACAGGATATTGTTATTATTATCTACATCGGAATGAAGATGGTGATAAGAAATCGACAAAAGCGTGGATTCATTGGGTTGGTTTTTTTGGCCTTCCATAGAAACAGTATGAAAATCTAAATACTATCTAATAATGAAATAAAAATAAGAAGGGAACTTCCAAACCACCCATGAGGTGTCCCTTTAGATTCGTTAACATTATTTTCACATGGTTGTTTCCCCAGTAGGCCTATAAACCATGGAACTTAATACATTGCCGCCACCGTTCGCCAAAAATTTTCAAACTCGTTTATAAATTATTTGAAAACTTTTGTTTCCACCTGGCACCGCGCGGAGGTGGTGGTCGGACTTTGCCAAGTCCCCTACTTCGAAGTGAAGTAGGGGCCCCAGTAATTTTACAAAGCTTCCACACACACACACAATCCTACTACAAACACACACAATACTGGAAGTATCCCTTTAGGTTCAACTGATTCGACTTATGCCAAATCTGAACCCACAAACAGGTACGACTTCGTACGCATTGCGGGAGGAGGAGGGGGCGGTCACGAATGTAAATCACTGACGTAGGCATTTATTTAAAAATACCTAAGTGTGGGATTTTAATAACCTAATTTTCACTATAAGGAAAATTGTCAAAACAATAATTTTTTTTTTAAAAATCGGAAAAAAACACAACATTTGTTGTAATTCGTAAAAAAACTGTAGGAAAATTAAACCAAATTATGAACAACGAAAAATATTTATCTAAATTTAATTTAATATTTCTCTAAATACGATATTCCGAGTAAAAACATTATCACGGGCAGTAAGCAATTTGCCTTGTTTATCACTGTCTCGTACCGAAACATGAACAGAACGTTGATTTGTCGCTCGTGAAAATGCCACATACAACATTCCGTGTGAAAAGACTGGTTGCTTAAGCAATATACCTATATTTTTGAGACTCTGCCCCTGAGCCTTATTAATAGTCATTGCAAAAGCCAGCCTTATTGGAAATTGTCGACGTAGAAATTTGAATGGTAGTCTCGGATCACTGGAATTAAGGCCGATACGTGGTATAACAACACGAACACCTTTATTTGCTCCGACAGCAATTTCCGCATCAATGACATTACTCACCAATCTTCTGATTATGAGTCTAGTACCGTTGCATAAACCTCCGATAATGTTTAAGTTACGTAATAACATTATGATCGCACCAACTTTCAAGTTAAGTCGATGCGCTGGCATACCGGAAGGTGTCAATGCATGACATGCGTCCATTTGATACAAATCAGTTGGTTCCTCGCCGTCATCATAAACAAAACGATCAGCACTGTAATAAGTCGTAACAGTGCCTGATAGTTTTGCAAGTACGTCTTCATTTAGCTGAAGAACAGTATCATTGCGTGTACTCAAAATGGCCGCATTAATGATGTCATCTTCTGGTAAATCGTTTATGTCCTCGCCATAAACATCCAGAAGTAAATCATCAGATGCAATATTAATGGTTGGAATTTCAATAATATTTGCACCCAAACCATAGGTATTGGATATATTTCCGTTACCTAATTTGAGTAACCAATTTGAGAATTGAATTTCCCAGGGATTGGTCCGCATATTTATGGTTAACTCATACCTTCGGAAGTGTACCCATAGAGGTGATTGCTTAACGCAAGCCTCTATTATTGATAGCTGATTACCAAATGGTACAACTGGAAGTATTTGCCTCCAGTCGCCAGACATAATGGTAATCTTATTTCCGAATGGTTGGTTAATTCCTGTTAGATCACGTATGAGGCGATCAACAGCCTCAAAACCAAATCTGTGGGTCATTGTACATTCATCCCATACAATAATTTTTGCATCTCGGATGAACATTCCCTCAGTTGAATTTGGTGGTATGTTACAAACGATATTTTCAACCATTTCAATTGGCAATTTAAATCTGGAATGCGCTGTACTACCACCTTTAAGGAGTGTAGCAGCGATTCCAGACCATGCAACTGCAATCGCGGTCTGACCGTTTGAACGTACTTTATTTAGAATCGCATTCAATACGAAACTCTTACCCGCCCCTGCAAAAGCATCTAAATGGAAACAATTTCCTCTTGATGTTATGCCATTAAGCTCAGACATAACATCATCACAGAATACCTTTTGTTGGGGATTGAAACGGTTATAGGTTCTCAGATATTCATTTGCTTCTTCAGCAGGAATGAAACGGTCGATATCAGCAATAATTAAATCAGCTTGGTCAACAGATGGCAAGCCCATGTCTTCCAAGCTGAGTCTATTTTGATATAGTAGTCGACCAATATCAATGAGAGCTCTATTATATCCTTGGTCTTCATCATTTAAATTTCGAATGTAGTCCTCGGATATATCCTTTCGGTATTTTTCCCAAAGGTCAACGGGTCTAGCTGGAGCGCAAAAAATACATAGGAATGCAAACAGAGTTGGCGCAACTGTTTTGGCATTTGAAATGTTATTGCGTCCCTAAGTGCATTATCCCATTCACGATCTTCCTGCAGTAACCTCTTGCAAAACAGGCCTCTTTAAAAGTCTCATATAGAACGCTATTATGTGTTCTGACATCTTCGAAACTTTTTGGGCCAAGAACGTGATGGAGCAGTATACGTAAATGGTACGTTTCTATATCCCGTACACTTACCGAATACATACGACAAATGGTTTTATCAAAACCCCTTTGTCGTTTACTCCAATAATTCCTATATTTACCTGTATTCCAAACATAATTGTATGGAATTTGTATATATAGTAATTTGCGGGCTTCAGAATCAATAATGTTTAATTTGAAGAATCCCGTTAAATGAGTGTCTTTATTATCGGCTCTTTCGAGAGCTTCGACCTCCTCATTTGGACGGAATACGATACTTTGCCTGCCAGGCAAATGAACGGGCAAACGTGTAGGATTATGTGAATTGTAGCTTAAGAGCTTCTCCAATATGCGCCACATCGCTGCTACTGAAGCAACATATCGGGATTTCTCGAATGCTCTTATTTCATCCCACAATAGTGTCCCGGTATCATCCGTAAATTCAATAGTCACCATATCGTGTCCCTTGTATATATATTTATACAAATACTTAACTGCTTGCACACCATTACATATTTCAACATTGATATGTGCATTATATTTAAGCAGCAAGTACGGGTTATATGGAACAACGAATCTATTGTCAAATATGTGGTTATGTTTATAAATGTATCGGCCATTATCTGGCCGTTTATAAATTGCAAAACCATTTTCATTTGCATAGGTCATTTCACGAAATTCTTTTGGAAAATACTTTGAGCATTTTCCATCTTTCATGCATGGTGACCGTGGATTGAACTGGCCGCATGGTCCATGAAGCATATGGGCGGCAACAATGTCATACAGTTTCAAATTGATATGTTTGTTTGGTATTTGAGCCGAAACAACTTTATCAATATCATCTGCATCCCGTATTTTATCATCTGTGTGTAATATCACTAACAGATGGAAATGGGGTAATCCTCTTTTCTGAAATTCGATCTGGCCCATATGTGCCACGACCCGTCCGAAAATTTTTTTTTCGTAATATCCTTCAGAAAAGCTTTAAGTTTCATTTCGAACACCCGTGCTACTAAATCGGCTCGGTCAATATATTTCTGTCCGTTAAATAAATACTTAGTAATTTCAGGCCACCTAGGGTTGCACGTAAATGTGATAAATAAATCAGGTTTACCGTACTTAACCACTACTGCCATCGAATCTTGGAAGGCCTGTTGCATGGAACGTGGCCCTCCAATAAACGTGCTTGGCAATATAACTGGAACACCTGCTTGTATTCCACCATCGGTGGCCCGATTACGAACGTGATCAGCAAGTCTCAAATACGAATCACGTCTCAAATCGCTCTGATGCCTTTTCAAATATTCTAGACGCTGTGCTTCAATAGCAACATAAGCGTCTACAATATATTCTTGGAATAGCTTTCTAGAGCGTAATATAACATTATGATCGTTATCTCTAACAGCGAAACGATACAAATAATGTTGTAGAAATGAATAGCTAAGATCAATGGGCCAACCACTTCCACTAGTGCATAGGTCATCGGATCACAATGTCTATTCACTCTCGACAACTCTTGTAATCCCCCGCTAATTGGATATATACAAAAAGCGGACATCGTGGGTCCACCAGTTGTGCTCCTGTATATAATTGCAACATCCGTTGCAACTGGAGCATTCAAACGACCTCGATGAACCTCAGCAGATGGATTCGAATCAGTAAAAAACATTCGAATGTTTTTTATCGCATCTGGTCCATCTCGGGCTAATACCTCTTGCTCAACTTGTCGCATCAACATATACGACTGAGCAAAAGGATTTACATTGCGTACCTCTCGATCTAGTTCTCGTAACAAATCTAAATCGAGATCATGCTCCACATCGATATTGGCTCGTTGCCTCAATGCTTCTTCAGCATCAAAGATATACGATTGCCCATATCTCGGAGTGGCATTTCCACGTGGTCGCATACTATATGAAATACGATGTGCTATTTTCCCTGAATAGCATAAAACGTATTAGTAGGCCTTCCTGGAATATGCACACGATAATGCTGAATTATACTTTCGTAAATACTTCAGGAAATGTTCTGATTTCTGATGGTTGCCCAAAAATAGGTCCAGAATCAGTTCGGATATGGCCCTAAGGGATTTAGGGATATCCTGCCATCTTTGCCAACAGTGAACATATTTTCCCCGAGAATTTCGTTCCGCAGGAAAGTATAATGCATTGCAATGGATGCAGATCGAATTAAATTCACCACAGTTATGCATCTCAATGTCTGCGGGTTTTAATTCGTCTATATAGCACCATGCGACCGGATAAACGAAATTCCTTAATTCAGGAATGTCATCGCCATTGCTCTGCGGTACCTCAGAAACAACTTCAACTTCATCAACAACTAATGAGACTCGATGTGGAATTTCATTGTCATTTGTTGTCGTTGAAGTAGTTGTTTTCCTGCGACCCCAACCACGAATTTTCCTTTTAGGTTCCCGTGGTTTAACAAAGATAACCTGCTGAACAACATCTGAATGTGAATTAATATCTTATATTCATCAAGTTTATGGTTTATATATTAGCTTATCATTGAATTTCGCTATTTGTTCCTCTCAACGCTAAGTTACTCTTGTTTCGAGTCCAAAATCCAAAAAAATTCAAACCTCCAAGGAATCCTTTGGTAACCTCACCTAAATTATGAATTACCATGTTTACCTATTTGCTCAGTTGACTATTAATTTATACTATTTATTTTTACATTCAATGTTTCGTTATATCTTAGTTCACACGCAATTGCCATTTACTGTGCTGCTAGGATTCGCACAGTACTTCTGTGCCTGCGCATATTTCCTTACATCTACCTCTTTACCCTGGCTAAAACATACTTCATTATCTCTCACTATAATATACCCTAGGTAGAGCGCGCATAATTCACATTTGAATTGCGAAGACACAGACCATCTAATGGAGCAGCGACAACAAACTATCTTTCGGCATGTCACACATTCAACTTGGTCTTTGTCTGATTTTTCTGCTGTGCAATACAAACATATTGGTTGAAGTGCATCAGACATCTCAAGAAACATTCGTTTCATAGTCTGACGGAAGGCATTGGGATCTCCTACCTCACATAACCATTTATTTCTCAAAAAGCCCTTGGCATACATGACTACTAGTACGCCGCAGTTGAAGCTATCAGTTTGCTCTTGGAAGCGTATTGGAACCTTTCCAGCGAAAGAGTTGAAAATATGAACGTATTGGTTAATTGCTTCGTTATTGTTACCAATATGATTTAGCCAATAAAAATTTCTAGTAGAGAAATCTGCTATGGCCAAGACAAAATGATTCTCAGAAAGGTTATTAGGCATTAACCGTAGGCCCTTTTGGTCGATGTTTTGCACCTTCGGATGCGCGTCTTTAAAAATGGCATTGGCGGCATTAACCGACACAACCGAAACGCTGTTCTTTTTTTCATTCCGCGCGATAAGAATCAGCAAAAAGAAATCTATTAAGTGGTCGGAAAGCCAACCGTTTGTATCACGAAGGTCGACAATACGTAAATCCTGGAAATAATGTCGCGCGTGCATGCCAGAGTGCTGACGTAAGATTCATAGTAACCTACGATGCTACTTTGTAACCTAAAACTGGGTTCTTCTCTAGTAACATAATATGAATCGTCGGTCACTGTACCATTACTCCGTAGCAATGTACAGGTTCCCTTTTGCTCCAACACTATGACTTGCTTCTTACCTATTCTTTGCGGCACAGTGCTTATAAAATGTGCTACCTACAGGCCTCCTCTATGTTTGGAAGTTTGTTTGAAGGCATTCGGGCTTTTCCTTCAGATTCTATAGCAATTACAGTGGACCAACTCCCGTAAAAAATTCCATTTTTTACCGTTTTTACAGGGGTAACCCTATGAAAATTTCGCGATTTTTACTTTCACCCCTACCCCGGCATGGGGGTACTTTTTGAAAAGCCCTTGACGAGTACTCTTAAGTGGTATACTTTTTTTCCCGATCAACTTCATTTTTACCCCTTTTTTCCACATTTTTATCTACCCCACTGATAAATTTTCCATACCTTGGGTCACATATACCCCAAATACTATGTTTTTCTTTTGCTTAACCTCAATTATATGTTCTACGAAAATTATCTACACATTTCAAGCTTTCAGATGCAAAAAACCGCAAGACAACATCTTACATACATCGGGAGCAATTGCCATTTAAATTTTCACTCAAAATGCAAAATTACGTTTTTCGCTTATTACTCGGTAATTTGGCCTCTAATCGCGAAAAAGCGTATGAAATTATACTTATCTAATTAGTACTTATTTTTCGTGAAAAAACATTTTTTTAATCTGGGTTTTTTGGAGGTGGTTTCCATTGAATCGTGTACCGCGTTTTTCGCTATATTCACCCCTCCCGTGGGGGGAGGGGGGAAATCGTTTTTCGATAATAACTCAGGTATTTCGTGTCCGATCGGGAAACTAATGATGCAGTTCTACTCACCTAATCAGTAGCTATGTTTCATGGAAGAACACTTTTTTTAATGGGGTACTTTAGGGTGGGGGGTAGGTACCCTCAGCGGGGGGGAAAGTCCAGTATATCATGTTGGGTATCATATGAAAGGCCTCGGCGAGTACTATGCAGCTGTGTACTTCTTTTTTTCATAGGCTATACTTCATTCATACAAAATTTTCAAATTACATGCCTGCACATATGTATTAATTCATCCCAACTCCATAATTCACCCAAATATAAACCGATTTCAAAAATTCCTTTTGAATATTACTTCTTGATTTTTCTCTGATTTTTTGAGCCCATTTACCACCCCCTCCCACTTACGTTGTCAAAATTTTTTTTCAACGGCCAACATTTTTAACGAAAATCTTCATTTGGAAACTTTGTTATACGAATTTCAGATAAATCAAATTTTTTTATTTTTCATGGATTCCGGCTTACAACAAGATTGCCTATACGAAATTTCAGCAACATAGCACTTCATTTACCTATTTACAAAAATACAGAACTGTTACAACTTTTCACGCGCACTTGGCGCCATCTACCGGCAGTACTATGTAACTCACGGCACAGTGCTTATAAAATGTGCTACCCACAGGCCTCCTCTATGTCTGGAAGTTTATTTGAAGGTAATCGGGCTTTTCCTTCACATTCTATAGCAATTACAGTGGGCCAACTCCCGTAAAAAATTCCATTTTTTACCGTTTTTACAGGGGTACCCCTATGAAAATTTCACGATTTTTACTTTCACCCCGACTCCGGCAAGTGGGTACTTTTTGGAAAGGTCTTGACGAGTACTCTTACGTGGTATACTTTTTTTCCCGATCAACTTCATTTTTAACCCTTTTTTCGACATTTTTATCTACGCCACTGACAAATTTCCCATACCTTGGGTCACATATACCCCAAATACTATGTTTTTTTTTTGCTTAACCTCAATTATATGTTCTACGAAAATTATCTACACATTTCAAGCTTTCAGATGCAAAAAACCGCAGGACAACATCTTACATACATCGGGAGCAATTGCCATTTAAATTTTCACTCAAAATACAAAATTACGTTTTTCGCTTATAACTCGGTAATTTGGGCTCTAATCGCGAAAAAGCGTATGAAATTATATCTAAATTTCGCGATTTTTACTTTAACTCCTACCCCGGCATGTGGGTACTTTTTGGAAAGGTCTCGGTGAGTACTACTACACAAAAAGTCTATCAAGTACAAGTTTTCATCAAGTACAAGTTTTCATCAAGTTCAAGTTTTCTTCAAGTCCAACTTTTCACCAACTCCAACTTTTTAATCAAATCTAAGTTTTCATCAAGTCCAACTTTTCATTAAGTCCAAGTTTTCATCAAGTCCAACTTTTAATCAAGTACAACTTTTCATCAAGTCCAACTTTTCATCAAGTCCAACTTTTCATTAATTAAAACTTTCATCAAGTCCAACTTTCCACCATGTACAGCTTTCAGTTAAGTACGACTTTATATAAAGTACAACTTTACGCCAACTATCTATTAAGTCCAACTTTTCACCATGTACAGCTTTCAGTTAAGTACGACTTTATATAAAGTACAACTTTACGCCAACTTTATATTAAGTCCAACTTTTCACCATGTACACCTTTCAGTTAAGCACGACTTTATATAAAGTACAACTTTACGCCAACTTTCTATTAAGTCCAACTTTCCACCATGTACAGCTTTCAGTTAAGTACGACTTTATATAAAGTACAACTTTACGCCAACTTTATATTAAGACCAACTTTTCACTATGTACAGCTTTCAGTTAAGTACGACTTTATATAAAGTACAACTTTACGCCAACTTTCTATTAAGTCCAACTTTCCACCATGTACAGCTTTCAGTTAAGCACGACTTTACGACAACTTTATATTAAGTCCAACTTTCAATTAATTGCAAATGGCGTCGTGTTCACAAAATCTCTATTGCATACAAATGCAACAAGTTACCTGTCAAATAATAACTCACCAAATCTATACTACTTATATTGTTCATACAGAAACACTAAGCTGCCCTAACTAATCAATCACATATTTTTTCACCTCCGAATGACGTCATAGTGACAAAATGTCAAGTACATATAAACGCTCAAGGTCAGCTGTCAAATAATAACTAAGGAAATCTGCATTATTCATAATCACATACAATAACTACCAAGTTGTCCGTCAAATAATATCTAAGCAAATCTATACTATTTATAAAACACAGAACTGCCGTATGTAAGCACATTCTATTGAAATTGCAAATGGCGTCGTGTTCATAAAATCTCAATTGCATGCAAATGCACCAAGTAAACTGTCAACTAACAACTCAGGAAATATATATTTTATATTTATATTGTTTAAATATAAACAGTAAACTGATGCAACTAATCAAATTACATTTTACTTTTTAATGACGTCATTCGGTGAGAATACAAAATCAATGCAAACGTGCAAACATTCTGTCAAATTTCAAATAACTAAATCGCCATTTTTAATTAATTTTATATATACATCAAAAGAAAAAAACATTTTATTTAATTTTTTTTTATTTTTTATTTATAACTGTAATTTTATTTATGTTAATGGTGCAATTCTCCGTTATATTTACGCTGGCACCATGCCTACCCATAATCTGCTGCCCCTCATCGTTTCCACCGGTTTGCCGGTTGCGTTGGCGTTCGCGCTGGCGTTGCCGTTGACGCTGCCGCTGGCGCTGTCGTTGCCGTTGTCGAACATGCCTGTTCCTTGGTGCAGGAATGGGGCCGGCTGCTACCGCCAATGGGCGCGGAAATACTGGTGGTGGTGGCGCCCTTATTTCGCCCACAAATGGCGGTGGTGGTGGCGCCCTCATTTCTTCATCAAATGGTGGTGGCGGTGGTATTGGGGCTGGTGCCGGCAGTTCCCCTCCTTATGAACATAAACAACATAACATATTTTTAACATATTTTTATAATTTAAAAAAAAAACATTTTACCTGATCCATGATCACCCATTTTACAATTTTCAGCTTCAAACTCTTCTTTTCTATATAGTTATTAATCTGAAATTTATTATTTTTATTAATATCAATTTATTAAAATACATATAATTACTTACTTTCCAACCAATTTAAAACACGTCTGTCCACAATCCTAATCAGTTTTCGAATGAGCCATTACTTATCATGGGAGTACCGATTAACGCGTCAAACATGTCAAACGCGTCAAAAATTTAAAACGCGTCAAATGCAATAACAACCTCAAACGCGTCAAAAATTTCAAACGCGTCAAAAAATTAAAACAAGTTGAACGCGTCAAATGCAATAACAACGTCAAACGCGTCAAATGCAATAAAAAACATAAAAACCATAAAACGAAACAAACTTCGAAAATATGTCTAACGTGTCAAATTACCAATCACATCATATCTAATAATACCTTAAAAAATTCATTATTCATTATTCAACACGATAACTACCAATTTCTCGGTCAAATTCATTATAATTAAGGAAATATATACTATTTATAAAACATTTAATTCCCACATTATATTTCAAAATAACGACTTCGTAAAACTTATCATTTTACCATCCTCAAAAATCTAGCAGATTTTTTATATACCAGAATTAGTTGTCATTTCTGAAATGTCATTCAGTGGAAAATTTCATTCAGTGAAACAAGTTTAGTGTATGGTGGTATTAAATTGTGCATTTTTTGTGGATTATTTAAGTGCTTAATGTGTACATTACAGGTTTTCAGGTTCGTTACTTTAAATTTTTGTTATAACTTTTAAAATTAGATCTTTAGCTATAGTTTAATTAACAAAAAATTTAAGTTAAATTATCTAATATTTATGTGTCACATTTTACATGAAATGTGCAAAATTTAAAATAAAAAGATGCTAAATTTTTAAATTTACGATTTATTTACGATTATTGGACAAATTCTATATTTTATTTATGTATTTCATGTCCTTATTGGAATTTTTTTGGATTACAATAAAGTTATCCAAAAAAATTCCAATAAGAACATGAAATATCTTAACGTTTTAATTACGATTATTGAAAAAGTTGAATGTATGAAAAAATCGCAACGTGTCAACGTACATAGTAATACCAAAAATTGAACGGAATAGCCAAGTGTGTTTTTTCTTAGTGCTTAATAGTGTAAGGATACTAATACAATAAAGTAATTCAAAAAAATTCCAATAAGAACATGAAATATCTTAACGTTTTAATTACGATTATTGAAAAAGTTGAATGCATGAAAAAATCGCAAAGTGTCAACGTACATAGTAATACCAAAAATTGAACGGAATACCCGAGTGAGTTTTTTCGTAGTCCTTAATAGTGTAAGGATACTAATACAATAAAGTAATCCAAAAAAATTACAATAAGAACATGAAATATCTTAACGTTTTAATTACGATTATTGAAAAAGTTGAATGTATGAAAAAATCGCAACGTGTCAACGTACATAGTAATACCAAAAATTGAACGGAATAGCCAAGTGTGTTTTTTCTTAGTCCTTAATAGTGTAAGGATACTAATACAATAAAGTAATTCAAAAAAATTCCAATAAGAACATGAAATATCTTAACGTTTTAATTACGATTATTGAAAAAGTTGAATGTATGAAAAAATCGCAAAGTGTCAACGTACATAGTAATACCAAAAATTGAACGGAATACCCGAGTGAGTTTTTTCTTAGTCCTTAATAGTGTAAGGATACTAATACAATAAAGTAATCCAAAAAAATTCCAATAAGAACATGAAATATCTTAACGTTTTAATTACGATTATTGAAAAAGTTGAATGTATGAAAAAATCGCAAAGTGTCAACGTACATAGTAATACCAAAAATTGAACGGGATAGCCGAGTGAGTTTTTTCGTAGTCCTTAATAGTGTAAGGATACTAATACAATAAAGTAATCCAAAAAAATTCCAATAAGAACATGAAATATCTTAACGTTTTAATTACGATTATTGAAAAAGTTGAATGTATGAAAAAATCGCAACGTGTCAACGTACATAGTAATACCAAAAATTGAACGGAATAGCCAAGTGTGTTTTTTCTTAGTCCTAAATAGTGTAAGGATACTAATACAATAAAGTAATCCAAAAAAATTCCAATAAGAACATGAAATATCTTAACGTTTTAATTACGATTATTGAAAAAGTTGAATGTATGAAAAAATCGCAACGTGTCAACGTACATAGTAATACCAAAAATTGAACGGAATAGCCAAGTGTGTTTTTTCTTAGTCCTTAATAGTGTAAGGATACTAATACAATAAAGTAATCCAAAAAAATTCCAATAAGAACATGAAATATCTTAACGTTTTAATTACGATTATTGAAAAAGTTGAATGTATGAAAAAATCGCAACGTGTCAACGTACATAGTAATACCAAAAATTGAACGGAATAGCCAAGTGTGTTTTTTCTTAGTCCTTAATAGTGTAAGGATACTAATACAATAAAGTAATCCAAAAAAATTCAAATAAGAACATGAAATATGTTAACGTTTTAATTACGATTACTGAAAAAGTTGAATGTATGAAAAAATCGCAACGTGTCAACGTACATAGTAATACCAAAAATTGAACGGAATAGCCAAGTGGGTTTTTTTTTAGTCCTTAATAGTGTAAGGATACTAATACAATAAAGTAATCCAAAAAAATTCCAATAACGACATGAAATATGTTAACGTTTTAATTACGATTACTGAAAAGTTGAATGTATGAACAAATCGCAACGTGTCAACGTACATAGCAATACCAAAAATTGAACGGAATAGCCAAGTGGGTTTTTTCTTAGTCTTTAATAGTGTAAGGATACTAATACAATAAAGTAATTCAAAAAAATTCCAATAAGAACATGAAATATCTTAACGTTTTAATTACGATTATTGAAAAAGTTGAATGTATGAAAAAATCGCAACGTGTCAACGTACATAGTAATACCAAAAATTGAACGGAATAGCCAAGTGTGTTTTTTCTTAGTCCTTAATAGTGTAAGGATACTAATACAATAAAGTAATTCAAAAAAATTCCAATAAGAACATGAAATATCTTAACGTTTTAATTACGATTATTGAAAAAGTTGAATGTATGAAAAAATCGCAAAGTGTCAACGTACATAGTAATACCAAAAATTGAACGGGATAGCCGAGTGAGTTTTTTCGTAGTCCTTAATAGTGTAAGGATACGAATACAATGAAGTAATCCAAAAAAATTGCAATAAGAACTTGAAATATCTTAACGTTTTAATTACGATTATTGAAAAAGTTGAATATATGAAAAAATCGTAACGTGTCAACGTACATAGTAATACCAAAAATTGAACGGGATAGCCGAGTGAGTTTTTTCGTAGTCCTTAATAGTGTAAGGATACTAATACAATAAAGTAATCCAAAAAAATTCCAATAAGAACATGAAATATGTTAACGTTTTAATTACGATTACTGAAAAAGTTGAATGTATGAAAAAATCGCAACGTGTCAACGTACATAGTAATACCAAAAATTGAACGGAATAGCCAAGTGTGTTTTTTCTTAGTCCTTAATAGTGTAAGGATACTAATACAATAAAGTAATTCAAAAAAATTCCAATAAGAACATGAAATATCTTAACGTTTTAATTACGATTATTGAAAAAGTTGAATGTATGAAAAAATCGCAAAGTGTCAACGTACATAGTAATACCAAAAATTGAACGGAATACCCGAGTGAGTTTTTTCTTAGTCCTTAATAGTGTAAGGATACTAATACAATAAAGTAATCCAAAAAAATTCCAATAAGAACATGAAATATCTTAACGTTTTAATTACGATTATTGAAAAAGTTGAATGTATGAAAAAATCGCAAAGTGTCAACGTACATAGTAATACCAAAAATTGAACGGGATAGCCGAGTGAGTTTTTTCGTAGTCCTTAATAGTGTAAGGATACTAATACAATAAAGTAATCCAAAAAAATTCCAATAAGAACATGAAATATCTTAACGTTTTAATTACGATTATTGAAAAAGTTGAATGTATGAAAAAATCGCAACGTGTCAACGTACATAGTAATACCAAAAATTGAACGGAATAGCCAAGTGTGTTTTTTCTTAGTCCTAAATAGTGTAAGGATACTAATACAATAAAGTAATCCAAAAAAATTCCAATAAGAACATGAAATATCTTAACGTTTTAATTACGATTATTGAAAAAGTTGAATGTATGAAAAAATCGCAACGTGTCAACGTACATAGTAATACCAAAAATTGAACGGAATAGCCAAGTGTGTTTTTTCTTAGTCCTTAATAGTGTAAGGATACTAATACAATAAAGTAATCCAAAAAAATTCCAATAAGAACATGAAATATCTTAACGTTTTAATTACGATTATTGAAAAAGTTGAATGTATGAAAAAATCGCAACGTGTCAACGTACATAGTAATACCAAAAATTGAACGGAATAGCCAAGTGTGTTTTTTCTTAGTCCTTAATAGTGTAAGGATACTAATACAATAAAGTAATCCAAAAAAATTCAAATAAGAACATGAAATATGTTAACGTTTTAATTACGATTACTGAAAAAGTTGAATGTATGAAAAAATCGCAACGTGTCAACGTACATAGTAATACCAAAAATTGAACGGAATAGCCAAGTGGGTTTTTTTTTAGTCCTTAATAGTGTAAGGATACTAATACAATAAAGTAATCCAAAAAAATTCCAATAACGACATGAAATATGTTAACGTTTTAATTACGATTACTGAAAAGTTGAATGTATGAACAAATCGCAACGTGTCAACGTACATAGCAATACCAAAAATTGAACGGAATAGCCAAGTGGGTTTTTTCTTAGTCTTTAATAGTGTAAGGATACTAATACAATAAAGTAATTCAAAAAAATTCCAATAAGAACATGAAATATCTTAACGTTTTAATTACGATTATTGAAAAAGTTGAATGTATGAAAAAATCGCAACGTGTCAACGTACATAGTAATACCAAAAATTGAACGGAATAGCCAAGTGTGTTTTTTCTTAGTCCTTAATAGTGTAAGGATACTAATACAATAAAGTAATTCAAAAAAATTCCAATAAGAACATGAAATATCTTAACGTTTTAATTACGATTATTGAAAAAGTTGAATGTATGAAAAAATCGCAAAGTGTCAACGTACATAGTAATACCAAAAATTGAACGGGATAGCCGAGTGAGTTTTTTCGTAGTCCTTAATAGTGTAAGGATACGAATACAATGAAGTAATCCAAAAAAATTGCAATAAGAACTTGAAATATCTTAACGTTTTAATTACGATTATTGAAAAAGTTGAATATATGAAAAAATCGTAACGTGTCAACGTACATAGTAATACCAAAAATTGAACGGGATAGCCGAGTGAGTTTTTTCGTAGTCCTTAATAGTGTAAGGATACTAATACAATAAAGTAATCCAAAAAAATTCCAATAAGAACATGAAATATCTTAACGTTTTAATTACGATTACTGAAAAACTTGAATGTATGAAAAAATCGCAACGTGTCAACGTACATAGCAATACCAAAAATTGAACGGAATAGTCAAGTCAGTTTTTTCTTAGTCTTTAATAGTGTAAGAATACTAATACAATAAAGTAATCCAAAAAAATTACAATAAGCACATGAAATATCTTAACGTTTTAATTACGATTATTGAAAAAGTTGAATGTATGAAAAAATCCCAACGTGTCAACGTACATAGTAATACCAAAAATTGAACGGAATAGTCAAGTCAGTTTTTTCTTAGTCCTTAATAGTGTAAGGATACTAATACAATAAAGTAATCCAAAAAATTCCAATAAGAACTTGAAATATCTTAACGTTTTAATTACGATTATTGAAAAAGTTTAATATATGAAAAAATCGTAACGTGTCAACGTACATAGTAATACCAAAAATTGAACGGGATAGCCGAGTGAGTTTTTTCGTAGTCCCTAATAGTGTAAGGATACTAATACAATAAAGTAATCCAAAAAAATTCCAATAAGAACATGAAATATCTTAACGTTTTATTTACGATTACTGAAAAATTTGAATGTATGAAAAAATCATAACGTGTCAACGTACATAGTAATACCAAAAATTGAACGGGATAGCCGAGTGAGTTTTTTCGTAGTCCTTAATAGTGTAAGGACACGAATACAATGAAGTAATCCAAAAAAATTGCAATAAGAACTTGAAATATCTTAACGTTTTAATTACGATTATTGAAAAAGTTGAATATATGAAAAAATCGTAACGTGTCAACGTACATAGTAATACCAAAAATTGAACGGGATAGCCGAGTGAGTTTTTTCTTAGTCCTTAATAGTGTAAGGATACTAATACAATAAAGTAATCCAAAAAAATTCAAATAAGAACATGAAATATCTTAACGTTTTAATTACGATTATTGAAAAAGTTGAATATATGAAAAAATCGTAACGTATCAACGTACATGGTAATACCAAAAATTGAACGGGATAGCCGAGTGAGTTTTTTCTTAGTCCTTAATAGTGTAAGGATACTAATACAATAAAGTAATCCAAAAAAATTCCAATAAGAACATGAAATATCTTAACGTTTTAATTACGATTATTGAAAAAGTTGAATATATGAAAAAATCGTAACGTATCAACGTACATAGTAATACCAAAAATTGAACGGGATAGCCGAGTGAGTTTTTTCGTAGTCCCTAATAGTGTAAGGATACTAATACAATAAAGTAATCCAAAAAAATTCCAATAAGAACATGAAATATCTTAACGTTTTATTTACGATTACTGAAAAATTTGAATGTATGAAAAAATCATAACGTGTCAACGTACATAGTAATACCAAAAATTGAACGGGATAGCCGAGTGAGTTTTTTCGTAGTCCTTAATAGTGTAAGGACACGAATACAATGAAGTAATCCAAAAAAATTGCAATAAGAACTTGAAATATCTTAACGTTTTAATTACGATTATTGAAAAAGTTGAATATATGAAAAAATCGTAACGTGTCAACGTACATAGTAATACCAAAAATTGAACGGGATAGCCGAGTCAGTTTTTTCTTAGTCCTTAATAGTGTAAGGATACTAATACAATAAAGTAATCCAAAAAAATTCAAATAAGAACATGAAATATGTTAACGTTTTAATTACGATTACTGAAAAAGTTGAATGTATGAAAAAATCGCAACGTGTCAACGTACATAGTAATACCAAAAATTGAACGGAATAGCCAAGTGAGTTTTTTCGTAGTCCTTAATAGTGTAAGGATACTATTACAATAAAGTAATCCAAAAAAATTCCAATAAGAACATGAAATATCTTAACGTTTTAATTACGATTACTGAAAAACTTGAATGTATGAAAAAATCGCAACGTGTCAACGTACATAGCAATACCAAAAATTGAACGGAATAGTCAAGTCAGTTTTTTCTTAGTCCTTAATAGTGTAAGAATACTAATACAATAAAGTAATCCAAAAAAATTACAATAAGCACATGAAATATCTTAACGTTTTAATTACGATTACTGAAAAAGTTGAATGTATGAAAAAATCGCAACGTGTCAACGTACATAGTAATACCAAAAATTGAACGGAATAGTCAATTCAGTTTTTTCTTAGTCCTTAATAGTGTAAGGATACTAATACAATAAAGCAATCCAAAAAAATTCCAATAACGACATGAAATATCTTAACGTTTTAATTACGATTACTGAAAAAGTTGAATGTATGAACAAATCGCAACGTGTCAACGTACATAGTAATACCAAAAATTGAACGGAATAGCCAAGGGAGTTTTTTCTTAGTCCTTAATAGTGTAAGGATACGAATACAATAAAGTAATCCAAAAAAATTCCAATAAGCACATGAAATATCTTAACGTTTTAATTACGATTACTGAAAAAGTTGAATGTATGAAAAAATCGCAACGTGTCAACGTACATAGCAATACCAAAAATTGAACGGAATAGCCATGTGAGTTTTTTCTTAGTCCTTAATAGTGTAAGGATACTAATACAATAAAGTAATCCAAAAAAATTCCAATAAGAACATGAAATATCTTAACGTTTTAATTACGATTATTGAAAAAGTTTAATATATGAAAAAATCGTAACGTATCAACGTACATAGTAATACCAAAAATTGAACGGGATAGCCGAGTGAGTTTTTTCGTAATCCCTAATAGTGTAAGGATACTAATACAATAAAGTAATCCAAAAAAATTCCAATAAGAACATGAAATATCTTAACGTTTTAATTACGATTACTGAAAAACTTGAATGTATGAAAAAATCGCAACGTGTCAACGTACATAGTAATACCAAAAATTGAACGGAATAGCCAAGGGAGTTTTTTCTTAGTCCTTAATAGTGTAAGGATACGAATACAATAAAGTAATCCAAAAAAATTCCAATAAGCACATGAAATATCTTAACGTTTTAATTACGATTACTGAAAAAGTTGAATGTATGAAAAAATCGCAACGTGTCAACGTACATAGCAATACCAAAAATTGAACGGAATAGCCATGTGAGTTTTTTCTTAGTCCTTAATAGTGTAAGGATACTAATACAATAAAGTAATCCAAAAAAATTCAAATAAGCACATGAAATATCTTAATGTTTTAATTACGATTATTGAAAAAGTTGAATGTATGAAAAAATCGCAACGTGTCAACGTACATAGTAATACCAAAAATTGAACGGAATAGCCAAGGGAGTTTTTTCTTAGTCCTTAATAGTGTAAGGATACTAATACAATAAAGTAATCCAAAAAAATTCAAATAAGCACATGAAATATCTTAATGTTTTAATTACGATTATTGAAAAAGTTGAATGTATGAAAAAATCGCAACGTGTCAACGTACATAGTAATACCAAAAATTGAACGGAATAGTCAAGTCAGTTTTTTCTTAATCCTTAATAGTGTAAGGATACTAATACAATAAAGTAATCCAAAAAAAATCCAATAACGACATGAAATATCTTAACGTTTTAATTACGATTACTGAAAAAGTTGAATGTATGAACAAATCGCAACGTGTCAACGTACATAGCAATACCAAAAATTGAACGGAATAGCCAAGTCAGTTTTTTCTTAGTCCTTATTAGTGTAAGGATACTAATACAATAAAGTAATCCAAAAAAATTCCAATAAGAACTTGAAATATCTTAACGTTTTAATTACGATTATTGAAAAAGTTGAATATAACCATCATTCTTCGTCTTCTGAAGTCGCCATGGATCTCTTATCGCTGGTTTCATCCCAATCACGTGAGAGCTTCTCCTTTTTGAGGGTGACTGAGGCTGATGTATTTGAGTCCTTTAAGTGCATTAAATCGTGTTCTACCGGCCTCGACATGATCAACCCTAAATTTGTACGATTACTGTTGCCCTTTATTCTTTCTCCTATTGCTCATATATGTAATACATGTTTCATGACCTCAATTTTTCCTCGTGCCTTTAAATACTCTAAGGTAATACCTATTCCGAAAAATCCATCGTCAGAGTTTCGTCCTATCTCTATCCTTCCTTTCTTATCTAAAATTATAGAAAAGATTATATCTGCACAAATCTCAACCTTCGTTGTGACCAATGGATTGTTACATGATCACCAATCTGGATTTAGAGCCAATCATAGCTGTATGACTGCCTTATTAAAAATAACTAATGATATTAGAATCGCATTAGATGAGGATAAGTTTACTGCTCTTGTATTCCTCGACTTTTCTAAGGCTTTCGATTCCGTTGATCATGGAATTCTTTGCAAAAAACTTGTCAGAGAATTTAATTTTAGTTATCATGCTGCTCGTTTGATCTACAGCTACTTGAGTGGTCGGTCTCAGGCAGTCTTTTCCAATGGCAGGCTTTCTTCTTTTTTAGCAATAAATTCTGGAGTACCACAAGGCTCCATATTAGGACCACTTCTTTTTGTAATGTTCGTTAATGATATATTTGGCCGTGTTAATCATTGTCAATTACACCTTTATGCAGATGATGCTCAGCTGTACCTGTCCAGACCGGTTGGATTGGTTGAGGATGCAATATGTTGCCTGAATCTGGATTTGGAGGCTTTAAATCAGTGGTCGGTGGATAAAAAACTCCTACTAAATCTTGACAAAACAAAATGCATAGTGATTTACAAAACGCTGCTCGACACTAGCTATTTCCCATCTGTAACACTCAATGGTGCTGATATATGCTTTGTGAATTCCGCTCGAAACTTGGGACTTATATTCAATAGAACGCTATCGTGGAATGATCATGTTGACAGTACATTACGAAAGTTATATGGTGGTCTTCGTGCACTATGGGCATCTAGTGCCTCTATACCACTACCCACACGTTTAATGCTTGCCCGATCAATGCTTATTCCGGTAATTACATACGCATGTGAAGTGTTTAGCGAACTTGATTCGCAATCGTCATATAAGCTTAATATTGCTTTCAATTCAATTGTAAGATATGTCTACAGCCTCCGCAGATATGACCACATCTCACAGTTTGTTTCGTCCATCTTTGGTTGTAATTTCGCGCTATATTTAAAATTTCGTTGTATTTTGTTCTTGGCTAAAATTATTAAATACCGTGAACCTAAATATTTGCATGACTGCTTGCAATATTGCAGATCCAATAGAACAATTGCACTTATTATACCGCGATCCACCTCACTAACTACCAAGCGCCAATTCTTCGTCTTCACCATTAGACTTTGGAATAGTCTTCCAATTGCTCTAAGAAATTCTTTGGGAGCTCGCACACTCAACAGTTTTAAACACTTACTTTTCCTTTATCTTAACTCATGAAATGCTTATGTACTTATACAGCTAATATTACTATTTCTTTTTTCTTTTTTCTTTACTTTCCTTATCTTATTAGTTTATACTTATATCTTATTCTATTTTATTTTTTACTTTTTTGGATTATTTCATATTTGCTGCTTAGTTTTAGTTTTTTGTTGTTGTTGTAGTTTTTTAGTTTTTTAGTTTCTTAAATTTTGGATTATTTAATGTTGAATTTATAATTAGAAGCTTGTACAAACTTAAAGATCTAGCATCTTACTTGTACAATTGCCAATAATAAATAAATGAATGAATGAATGAATGAATATGAAAAAATCGTAACGTGTCAACGTACATAGTAATACCAAAAATTGAACGGGATAGCCGAGTGAGTTTTTTCGTAGTCCTTAATAGTGTAAGGATACTAATACAATAAAGTAATCCAAAAAAATTCCAATAAGAACATGAAATATCTTAACGTTTTAATTACGATTACTGAAAAACTTGAATGTATGAAAAAATCGCAACGTGTCAACGTACATAGCAATACCAAAAATTGAACGGAATAGTCAAGTCAGTTTTTTCTTAGTCCTTAATAGTGTAAGAATACTAATACAATAAAGTAATCCAAAAAAATTACAATAAGCACATGAAATATCTTAACGTTTTAATTACGATTATTGAAAAAGTTGAATGTATGAAAAAATCGCAACGTGTCAACGTACATAGCAATACCAAAAATTGAACGGAATAGCCAAGGGAGTTTTTTCTTAGTCCTTAATAGTGTAAGGATACTAATACAATAAAGTAATCCAAAAAAATTACAATAACGACATGAAATATCTTAACGTTTTAATTACGATTATTGAAAAAGTTGAATGTATGAAAAAATCCCAACGTGTCAACGTACATAGTAATACCAAAAATTGAACGGAATAGTCAAGTCAGTTTTTTCTTAGTCCTTAATAGTGTAAGGATACTAATACAATAAAGTAATCCAAAAAATTCCAATAAGAACTTGAAATATCTTAACGTTTTAATTACGATTATTGAAAAAGTTTAATATATGAAAAAATCGTAACGTGTCAACGTACATAGTAATACCAAAAATTGAACGGGATAGCCGAGTGAGTTTTTTCGTAATCCCTAATAGTGTAAGGATACTAATACAATAAAGTAATCCAAAAAAATTCCAATAAGAACATGAAATATCTTAACGTTTTATTTACGATTACTGAAAAATTTGAATGTATGAAAAAATCATAACGTGTCAACGTACATAGTAATACCAAAAATTGAACGGGATAGCCGAGTGAGTTTTTTCGTAGTCCTTAATATTGTAAGGATACTAATACAATAAAGTAATCCAAAAAAATTCCAATAAGAACATGAAATATCTTAACGTTTTATTTACGATTACTGAAAAATTTGAATGTATGAAAAAATCATAACGTGTCAACGTACATAGTAATACCAAAAATTGAACGGGATAGCCGAGTGAGTTTTTTCGTAGTCCTTAATAGTGTAAGGATACGAATACAATGAAGTAATCCAAAAAAATTGCAATAAGAACTTGAAATATCTTAACGTTTTAATTACGATTATTGAAAAAGTTGAATATATGAAAAAATCGTAACGTATCAACGTACATAGTAATACCAAAAATTGAACGGGATAGCCGAGTGAGTTTTTTCTTAGTCCTTAATAGTGTAAGGATACTAATACAATAAAGTAATCCAAAAAAATTCCAATAAGAACATGAAATATCTTAACGTTTTAATTACGATTATTGAAAAAGTTGAATATATGAAAAAATCGTAACGTATCAACGTACATAGTAATACCAAAAATTGAACGGGATAGCCGAGTGAGTTTTTTCGTAGTCCCTAATAGTGTAAGGATACTAATACAATAAAGTAATCCAAAAAAATTCCAATAAGAACATGAAATATCTTAACGTTTTATTTACGATTACTGAAAAATTTGAATGTATGAAAAAATCATAACGTGTCAACGTACATAGTAATACCAAAAATTGAACGGGATAGCCGAGTGAGTTTTTTCGTAGTCCTTAATAGTGTAAGGACACGAATACAATGAAGTAATCCAAAAAAATTGCAATAAGAACTTGAAATATCTTAACGTTTTAATTACGATTATTGAAAAAGTTGAATATATGAAAAAATCGTAACGTGTCAACGTACATAGTAATACCAAAAATTGAACGGGATAGCCGAGTGAGTTTTTTCTTAGTCCTTAATAGTGTAAGGATACTAATACAATAAAGTAATCCAAAAAAATTCAAATAAGAACATGAAATATCTTAACGTTTTAATTACGATTATTGAAAAAGTTGAATATATGAAAAAATCGTAACGTGTCAACGTACATAGTAATACCAAAAATTGAACGGGATAGCCGAGTGAGTTTTTTCGTAGTCCTTAATAGTGTAAGGATACTATTACAATAAAGTAATCCAAAAAAATTCCAATAAGAACATGAAATATCTTAACGTTTTAATTACGATTACTGAAAAACTTGAATGTATGAAAAAATCGCAACGTGTCAACGTACATAGCAATACCAAAAATTGAACGGAATAGTCAAGTCAGTTTTTTCTTAGTCCTTAATAGTGTAAGAATACTAATACAATAAAGTAATCCAAAAAAATTACAATAAGCACATGAAATATCTTAACGTTTTAATTACGATTACTGAAAAAGTTGAATGTATGAAAAAATCGCAACGTGTCAACGTACATAGTAATACCAAAAATTGAACGGAATAGTCAATTCAGTTTTTTCTTAGTCCTTAATAGTGTAAGGATACTAATACAATAAAGCAATCCAAAAAAATTCCAATAACGACATGAAATATCTTAACGTTTTAATTACGATTACTGAAAAAGTTGAATGTATGAACAAATCGCAACGTGTCAACGTACATAGTAATACCAAAAATTGAACGGAATAGCCAAGGGAGTTTTTTCTTAGTCCTTAATAGTGTAAGGATACGAATACAATAAAGTAATCCAAAAAAATTCCAATAAGCACATGAAATATCTTAACGTTTTAATTACGATTACTGAAAAAGTTGAATGTATGAAAAAATCGCAACGTGTCAACGTACATAGCAATACCAAAAATTGAACGGAATAGCCATGTGAGTTTTTTCTTAGTCCTTAATAGTGTAAGGATACTAATACAATAAAGTAATCCAAAAAAATTCAAATAAGCACATGAAATATCTTAATGTTTTAATTACGATTATTGAAAAAGTTGAATGTATGAAAAAATCGCAACGTGTCAACGTACATAGTAATACCAAAAATTGAACGGAATAGCCAAGGGAGTTTTTTCTTAGTCCTTAATAGTGTAAGGATACTAATACAATAAAGTAATCCAAAAAAATTCAAATAAGCACATGAAATATCTTAATGTTTTAATTACGATTATTGAAAAAGTTGAATGTATGAAAAAATCGCAACGTGTCAACGTACATAGTAATACCAAAAATTGAACGGAATAGTCAAGTCAGTTTTTTCTTAATCCTTAATAGTGTAAGGATACTAATACAATAAAGTAATCCAAAAAAAATCCAATAACGACATGAAATATCTTAACGTTTTAATTACGATTACTGAAAAAGTTGAATGTATGAACAAATCGCAACGTGTCAACGTACATAGCAATACCAAAAATTGAACGGAATAGCCAAGTCAGTTTTTTCTTAGTCCTTATTAGTGTAAGGATACTAATACAATAAAGTAATCCAAAAAAATTCAAATAAGCACATGAAATATCTTAACGTTTTAATTACGATTATTGAAAAAGTTGAATGTATGAAAAAATCGCAACGTGTCAACGTACATAGTAATACCAAAAATTGAACGGAATATTCAAGTCAGTTTTTTCTTAGTCCTTAATAGTGTAAGGATACTAATACAATTAAGTAATCCAAAAAAATTCCAATAACGACATATTGGTCCAAAAGCACATTACCGCAATGTGCTTTTTTAGTAGATGGGGGTAAGCTCGCGAGTCAAAGTAATTATTGATGTACGCGTACTCCTTACCCATGCCCGACAGTAAGATTTTATATCCTCATACAAGTTATGAAAGTGAATATAAAATTCACCCTATTTAAACTGCGGGCTCGAGGAGTGCGGTTCTTGTTTAACTTGATCCTCTTGATCAAGTAAGGAATCAGTGTAAAGCGTTTTTTTTTTTAAAGTTATATTAATACCGCTAGCGTTATCCTGATTCTCTTCGGAGACGATATGTGTTACCGCTTCTTTCATCGCCTCCACTGTTTTTTCTAAATTTGTTTCAAAATTTGCTGCGCTGTCACTGCTTATTAGCTGCTTGTTTAAGGGAAGCAGCTTTCTCTCCGCATTTATTACTTCTCTTGTTTGTGTTCGGCTCTCGAAGAGCCACACCAAGCACGTAAACTATTTTTCGGTTTCCGCCATGGTCTCTATTTTCATCGCAGCTTTCAAGCTGTTGCTGTACAGCTCTTGTGCTCCTCGCTCTCTCTTTGCGGCATCATCTACTACAATTTTGGTGTAATGAGAACGGCAGAACTGTATGTACGTCATCTCTAAACCCTCACCACGAGTAATGATGCCATAGGCCTTGTTGACATACTCAATGGTCCCTGAAATACAATCGAGGCCTCTAGCTATGCCTATCACGGATGCATAACTAACGTCTACTACTATTCATTTACACATTCCCTTGGTCGATCCAAACGAATGCCGGTATAAGTTCTGCGGACACAAAAGAACACAGCTTATGTTAGGAAACAAAAATTGTATTTATTTCAATATTTTAATTGGATACAGAAGAATAAACTTGCTAAAACTTTATATTTCGTCTCTAGACGTTATTAGTACAAAAGACGTTATATTTTATTATCAAAACTGAAGGATGTTATTATGTATTATATCATGTAAGATACACTTTGTTTACATAAGATAAAATGATTTTTTTAATAGCTAGCTGAATTTATCAGTTGGACTTAAAACGTAATTTTTAAAGCCAATTTCTTCAAAGCAGATCACACAATTAATTGATTGAAGTTTTATCTATACCCGTGCTTTTAGGTATGAAATCGACAAGAAATAATAAAAAAATTACATTAATGTAATCGATGGCCCCGATTACTTTATAAATATTTTAGAATTAATAACTCACTGACGATTCAAGTTTAATATCTTTAATTATTTTTTCAAGCACTGTTATCTTCCTCCCTCAAGTGTCAAGAAAACCAGTTCTTCCTTTCTTGACTTACCACACAACAATACAAAACAATTCATGACCAGCTATCAACATACAGGCAGGCCATCAAGTAATTGTTATTTTATTCTTAATCCCACTCACAGGTGGCGCTCAAGTCTTTTTGTCTTTACAAGTATATCCTTAAATTAAATAATTTTTGGGTATTATTATATCTGTAAAGTAGAAGAAAAATATTGTCCCCAATTAGTGGCCGATAACATCCTGTAGTATAATAATTCCATTTCCGCCAATGCAGTGTAAATCACATGTTCAGTATCTACCTACGTACATAGTTATGTCTGGCAAAAAAAAAATTGATTGCTTTCCAGTTAACTTGACAAGGACGTAATCACCAATATCCAGTATGTCATCGTCGGTCAGTTTTTTTAACAACTCTGACTGCTAACAATAAACAACTAGCTTAGTTATTTCTTATTCTTAAAAATTAATTCTCTAATTTTTAACATATTATTCTTATAAACTTTAATTATACATACATTTCCTTTATACTTCCTTTGTACTAATAGGTTTAAAAAAAAGAAAAAAAGCAGTAAAAATGCATCAGCTATAAATTATAGCATGTATTAAATCTGTTTTCACCAGAATTTCATTTCATCTAATTTGTGCCTTTCCGTTATCTCTCTTCCCAACCTTCATATTAAATTTCCAATTTATGTTATTTTCTGTGTGTAAGAGATTCGGCGAGAAGTTAATTTTTTTATCTGTTGCACTTCGCGCCAAGTGTGTCCTGAATCATATCTCTTTCGTCAAGATATATAAAGGCTTGCCGCCGAATGAATCCCCCTTCCGTGGTAGAGTAGGAGCGGACAGGTTGGTCCTTTGATCAGTGAGTTGTCTATTTTTGCAGCTCTTGAAAAGTGATTCCTAATAATCTTTCTTATGAAATTATCAATTCTATTAATTTTGGATGCATTGTAAATTTTTTCATTTGAAATATAGTGCGTATAAGACGTACTACTACTCCTGTACTACAACTTCGCTAACAGTAATTCTACCGTATAAATCTACGTTTTCAAAATCCTTATTGATGAATAACGTCTAGTGGTTTCATCTTAGTTTTTCAAACCGGAAGCACTTCTCTCTCATTTTTCGTGATGGGTGCTCTTGTTTTATTTTTGCCTTAACAGTTTCAGAAAATCTTTCTGGTTTGAGGAAATGGATGTAAATTATAGTTGATCGTGTACACTAATGCAAAGTAGAATAGTTGAATCATATAAAGGATAGTATTTTTGCTATATGTAATTATATCCAGATGGATACAAGGAGACTTCTCAACATACCCAATGCAAGTGAATCTTTTGATGTGAGTTTTCTTTTTCTATGCATTTGAAATTGTTTGCTACGCTCTCGCTACAAAAACACAAATTTATTATTTGAGCATTGCAGAAAATAATACCATCCAAGGTGCCTTTTCTTTACCCCCTTAAGATTTCTACCAGAAACAATATAAATTACTTTTAAAAAACTTCAGTATAATTGTGTTGCCTAGCTTAACCTGAAAATTGTTTTCGACGAAGCACTAAAAGTACCCATCTTGGCCGGATACCTAATCCCCGGAGAGTTGAGGATGCATAAAGTTGCTTGGAAGACGCGGGTTGGCTTGGCTCCTCTTACTGTAGTCGAAGAGAAAACCTCAATGGCATTCGTCCTGGCTGGATGGGAAAATTCCAGAGGGTCGTCTCAAAATTGAGTATAATTGTGTTGCCTAGCTTAACCTGAAAATTGTTTTGGACGAAGCACTAAAAGTACCCATCTTGGCCGGATACCTAATCCCCGGAGAGTTGAGGATGCATAAAGTTGCTTGGAAGACGCGGGTTGGCTTGGCTCCTCTTACTGTAGTCGAAGAGAAAACCTCAATGGCATTCGTCCTGGCTGGATGGGAAAATTCCAGAGGGTCGTCTCAAAATTGAGTCTTTAGGGAAAAGGGGTAAGTCAAAGATAAACGGTACCCTGGATGTTATGTTTTGCATAATTTCCAATTTTTACCTATAAATAGTTCCATTTTTGTTGCTTGTGGCCAGTAAGCAATGTTCTTTGTTGCAATTCCTTCTAACCAAGAAAAAAAGATTTTCTTTCGAGTGGGTAACAATTAATTGCATTCTGCAATTTCTTGAACAAATATATTTTTTTTTGTCAAGCAAAAATATTTAAAAGATTCAGTTATAATTATCGTCCTACAGTTCAAAACGGAAAGGCATCTACGAATAAAAATAACTTAATTACGAAAAACAAAAGCTCTCATTACTATTAATGTGTGTGGGTGTGTGCAGTCTTGATGGGTTGGTTTTGAACTCAAAATTAAATAAATTCATTTTCAAATAATTTCATTAAAATTTTTTCGTTATTTTTTCTCCATAATATTAAAAGTGTATTCCTAAGAAAAGCTATTGCCCATCAAAAGATTCCACCAATGGCGCTTATTTCATTGATGAGCACCACTAGACTAACAACGCCCATTTTCATTATACGGGATAAGAAATTTTATATCGAAATGTGAAATGATCTTCCTAACCCAGCAGACACTACTTTTGCTGCTTCGGCCCAGAAAATAAAAATTATTGTTAGTTCTGAACTGTGTGAGAATTGTATGTGTAATGAATCCACATTATTTCCAACTCAATGTATAAAATTTATAAAACGAATTTCATGCATTTACCTACCCAACAATTATTACCGATCAGTAAATGATCCAAATTATTAAACATTTAGAATTGCTGCCCTTACTGTGTACGTTCACCAAGGTAAACGATTTGCATTGTGCTTCCCATAAACAATAATCGTCACTCATGGACGCCGCCAGGATTTTATATAAGATGGTGCATATGAAAATAATTATTTATTTGGAATGAAAATAGACAATTATCATTTTTTCAAAATCATTCCTCTTACAAATCTTATATGATTGCACGCAACATGTAATTTTAGATCTTCTCCTATCTGCTTAACGGGGAACACTACTAATTGACATTTTAGTTCTGGAAACATCTTAACCTCTTAAAATTAGCAGCTGAATATATTTTCTACTATAAAATTGACTATTAAATCTATCATAAACTTGATTTTTAAAACTTAAATTTTTCGGTAATATGTTAATAATTAACTACAAACCATTGATCACATAATATACCATTGTTAAGTATCAGCAGAAACATTTAGAAATATCACAATAGATATTTTCAAAAAAGTATTCTGTCAGAAAATATTGTACATCGTATATTAACAAAATTTTCAACAAGATTATGTTTTTTGGAACTTTTTGTCAAATATTAATACACGAATTGCAAATTGTTAGTTGTTTCCATTTCTTTTTTATGTTTCTATTTGCCTTGCTAAGGGGAGTCCTAAATAATATGGTCTCGCACTTGTTTATGTTGATTTTTAGTTTCCAGTCACAACAGTATTTCAGTATTTTATTGAAGTCGTTTTGCAAGAGCTGCTCTATTTTTTCTATTTTATTTTCTGCTCTGTAAATAATAATATCGTCAGCATATGCGATGCCACTGCTGAGAGACTTAATTAGATCACTAGTTCGAATGCTTGCTACGCTGCGCCTAGGAGTGGGGATTGGTGTGACGCTTGCCCATGGATAGGGGGAGGGGCTAGCTATCATTTGAGTACAAATATAATATCTATAGTACATACACAGTATATACAGTATATACATATATATATATAAATATAGACATAGGTACAAATATATATAGATATATATATACATATATATATATAAATATAAATATAAATATAGACATAGGTACAAATATATATAGATATATATATGTAAATATAAATATAGACATAGGTACATAGGTAAAAATATAGGGCCCGATGACAGGGTGCAGAGTCGTCCTGAAATATTGGTTCTGGAACTTCTGCCGTTATAACGCTATAGCTATAGCTCTTCAATGGTCGGTAAAACACCTTCATTAATTATTTCCCGATATTTTTCGGCATTGATGTGTCCCCTTAGTGTGATAATATGGCCTGTACCATATGCCGTCATAGCTCCCCAGAACATAATATAGGCAGAATGTTTAGTGTGTTTAGTGACTCGAGGTCTCCCGCTCCCAGATTTTCTCCTCAAACTACCAGTTTCTTCATATTTTTTTAAAATGTTTCTTACAGTCCACTCACTGCACCCTATACGACGCGCAATTTTGCGTTTTTTGTACCCCTCTTCAGCCAAAGTAGCAACACGCGATTTCTCTTCAATACTTAACTGCTTATACGTTTTCATGGTTTTTTTTTTCACTTTTCACACTTTCTTGTCAACACTTCAATAACTAATTAAGCAATGAGGACTGCACAGGTATACTTTCCTTTAATATGCTTGAATGAAACTAAATCTCAGGCTACTTCAGGATTTTAGTTCCAGGTAAAAGGGAAAATTTATGAGTTCTCATAAAATATAAGGTGCGAGGGTTTTTTTGTCGCTGGGTGTATATATATATAAATATAAATATAGACATAGGTACAAATATATATAGATATATATATATAAATATAAATATAGACATAGGTACATAGGTAAATATATATATATAAATATAAATATAGACATGCCTATGTAAAAATATATATATATATAAATATAGACAAAGCTATGTACGTACAGACAGTTAATATAAAGTAAAAAGAATGAAGAGAAACGGTAAAGTGGGTGAGGAGCAATGGACAAAAGAGTGGAGTCATGTCTACATTTTACAAAAAAAAACATCAATAAATTAAATGATACTTTTTTTATTAGAAATTAGAAAATAAATAAATAATTATTAAAATTACATAAAAAATATTTAATAAAAAATAATAATAAAAAAATATATATACCATATAATATAATATAATGAGGGACCTTCCAAATCACCCATGAGGTGTCCCTTTAGATTCGTTACCATTATTTTTACATGGTTGGTTCCCCAGGAGGCCTATAACCATGCTCTTCTTACCCTTTTATTTAAATGGTGGGTTCCCAAAGAGGCCTATAACCATTATTTCCTTTCTTACTTTTTCTTAATGGTAGTTCCCAAGGAGGCCTATAAACCATCATTCACATTCATAAGATATGAATGTTTCCCCTAACAGAAGTTAGGTATTTTCGCAAAAATACAATATCTAAAAATATTTTAACTTACTTAAAGGTATTTCTACAAGAGAAACAGTAAGAATACTTTATAGATACTTACTGCATTTTATACGACTTGGCCTAACAGAAGTTAGGTATTTTCGCAAAAATACAATATCTAAAAATATTTTCAGCTTACTTAAAGGTATTTCAACATGAGAAACAGTAAGAATACTTTAGATACTTACTGTACTTTATACGATTTGACCTAACAGAAGTTAGGTGTTTTCGCAAAAATACTATATCTAAAAATATTTTCAGCTTACTTAAAGGTATTTCTACATGAGAAACAGTAAGAATACTTTAGATACTTATTGTACTCTATACGATAAAAATGTTTTGGAATTAAACTAAATAATGAACAACTATTGTTGATCACCAACAAAAAATAATGTTATCCAAAATTAATTTAATACTTCCCGAAATACCACGTTCGGAGTAAAAACATTATCTCGTCCAGCTACTAATTTTCCCTGCCTATCACTGTCTTCGACAGCAACATGAACAGAGGTTCGAGTTGTAGCTCTTGAAAACGCGACATATAACATTCCGTGAGAAAAGACTGGTTCCCTAAGCAATATACCTATCTTTCTAAGACTCTGTCCCTGAGCCTTATTAATGGTCATTGCAAAAGATAGTCTTAGCGGAAATTGTATTCGGGTTAATATAAATGGTAGCCTATTATCAGTTGGACTTAGTTGCATGCGTGGTATAAAGACGTGTTCGCCTTTATTTGCTCCGATAGCAATTTCCGCCTCGATAAGATTAGGCAACATATGTCTGACAATAAGCCTAGTTCCATTGCATAAACCTCCAATAATATCTAAATTACGAAGTAACATAATGACCGCACCGACTTTTAAATTCAGTGAATGCGGTGGCATACCGGTAGGTGTGAGTGTATTAACATATTCCATTGGATACTGTTCACGGACCTGATTATTATCATTGTCTGATCCTGCAATAGTGTCTGCACTAAAATAAGTGCAAACATCGCCTGAGAGTTTAGTGAGAATTTGTTCATTTAATGCAAGTACGGTATCATTTTTTGAACTTAAAATGCCCGTATTGACTAAATCATCATCTGAAATATTGTTTATGTTTTCACCATAAACGTCCAGAATTAAATTATCGGATGCAACATTAACAGTTGGAATTTCGATAATATCTGCACCTAATCCGTAGGTATTCGACAATCTTCCATCACCTAATTTGAGTAACCAATTGGAAAACTCTACTTCCCATGGATTGGTCGTCATATTAATTGATAAAACATACCTTCGGCAATGCACCCATAAATGTGATTGCTTAATGCAAGTCTCTATTACGGTTAATGGACTACCAAAAGGTACAACTGGAAGTATTAGCCTCCAATCACCACTCATGATAATAATCTTATTACCAAAGGGTTGGTTAACTCCTGTTATATCGCGTAGAGCGCGATCAACAGCTTCAAAAGCAAATTTATTAGTCATGGTACATTCATCCCACACAATAATTTGTGCAGTACGAATGTAACTTCCTTCAGGTGAATTTGGTGCTATACGACAAACAGATGTCTCATCCAAATCGAAGGGCAATTTAAATCTGGAATACGCTGTGGACCCACCTTTAAGAAGAGTGGCAGCAATTCCAGACCAAGCCACCGCAATTGCGACACCTCCATTTGACCGTACTTTGTTAAGAATGGCATTCAAAACAAAACTCTTACCTGCCCCAGCAAAAGCATCTAAATGGAAACATCTTCCATTTGATGTTATACCATTTAACTCGGTCGTTTGTATATAGGGTAACCGTTATCATTTGGATGTGTTCTTTCAGAAAACTTTTTCGGAAACTGTTTACAACATTTTCCATTTTCCATACATGGAGAATGTGGATTTAACCGTCCACATGGTCCATGAATCATATGGGACGAAACAGCATCATAGAGTTTTCTATTGACGTTTTTATTAGGTATTTCAGCCGAAACAACCCTGTCAATATCATCTGCATTTCTTATTTTATTATCAGTATGTAATATCAATAAGAGATGCAGATGTGGTAGTCCCCTTTTTTGAAACTCTACTTGCCCCATATGAGCAACAACTCGACCCAAAATATTATTTTTCAAAATATCATTTAGAAACGCTTTCATTTTTATTTCAAAAACGCGCGCTACTAAATCTGGTCGATCTGTATAGTTTTGGCCGGGAAATAAATTATCTTTTATTTCGGGCCATTTAGGGTTGCAGGTAAACGTAATGAACAAATCAGGTTTACCAAACCTAACTACTATTGCCATTGAATCCTGGAATAGATGGATCAAGCGGGGTGCCCGCTCAGGCGGGGGGGGGGGGGGGGTGTTATGCAGAGGGGATGCGGATGAAGCGGGTGTATGTTAGCTACCATTGGGTCCATGAATGAAGCAAATCGGTCCACTGGGTGAAAAGTTATAGATGATTGAGTGGAGGAAAGTCGGGACAAGAATTGGATTTTTGCAATAAAAATGCAATAGAAATTCTCTAGAGTTACAGAGGGGGCTGACCCCCCCAAGCAAGTGCCCGCTGTTTTGCTGATGTGGTTTGGTTGGTGTGGGTGTTGGCTACCATATGTAAGGAAAATTTAGGAAAATCTATGAAGAGGATCAAAAGTTATGGTCGAAATAGTGGAGGTATGTCTGAAGATTTCTAGACATATTGAGATTTGTGCAAAGGTGTCCCTTCATACCTAGGACGCCCGCTAAAGGTGATGCGGTGGCTAGTTGGCCAAACTGGTAGATGGGTGAGCAGACGGTGGGTGATAGGTATAATTGGGTTCATAGTTGAGGAGATTCGGTCCATGGGTTGAAGAGTTATGTCTGATTGAGTGGAGGTAGGACGTGAAAAAAATTTTATGTCGCAATACAAATGCAATATTAATCCTCTTGAGTTAATGGTGTGATTTAAACCTTCCAAGAAAGTGACCGTTATTATGGTGGTATGATTTGGATCGGTGTGGGTGTTGGCTACCGTATGCAAAGAAAATTTAAGAAAATCTATGAAGATGATAAAAAGTTATGGTCAAAATAGTGGTGGTATGTCTGATGATTTCTAGAAATATTGAGATTTGTGCAAAGTTGGTGTGTGACGAAACTGTTTATTACAATCCATTTGTAGATTTAAACTTTAACTCGGACTGATTTGTATATTAATTGGTAAGCCTTTTGCGTAACGGGTGGTTACACCCCCGAACCCCCCTTGTTAGAAAAAAGAGTGTTTATATGACAGGATATTGTTATTATTATCTACATCGGAATGAAGATGGTGATAAGAAATCGACAAAAGCGTGGATTCATTGGGTTGGTTTTTTTGGCCTTCCATAGAAACAGTATGAAAATCTAAATACTATCTAATAATGAAATAAAAATAAGAAGGGAACTTCCAAACCACCCATGAGGTGTCCCTTTAGATTCGTTAACATTATTTTTACATGGTTGTTTCCCCAGTAGGCCTATAAACCATGGAACTTAATACATTGCCGCCACCGTTCGCCAAAAATTTTCAAACTCGTTTATAAATTATTTGAAAACTTTTGTTTCCACCTGGCACCGCGCGGAGGTGGTGGTCGGACTTTGCCAAGTCCCCTACTTCGAAGTGAAGTAGGGGCCCCAGTAATTTTACAAAGCTTCCACACACACACACAATCCTACTACAAACACACACAATACTGGAAGTATCCCTTTAGGTTCAACTGATTCGACTTATGCCAAATCTGAACCCACAAACAGGTACGACTTCGTACGCATTGCGGGAGGAGGAGGGGGCGGTCACGAATGTAAATCACTGACGTAGGCATTTATTTAAAAATACCTAAGTGTGGGATTTTAATAACCTAATTTTCACTATAAGGAAAATTGTCAAAACAATAATTTTTTTTTAAAAAATCGGAAAAAAACACAACATTTGTTGTAATTCGTAAAAAAACTGTAGGAAAATTAAACCAAATTATGAACAACGAAAAATATTTATCTAAATTTAATTTAATATTTCTCTAAATACGATATTCCGAGTAAAAACATTATCACGGGCAGTAAGCAATTTGCCTTGTTTATCACTGTCTCGTACCGAAACATGAACAGAACGTTGATTTGTCGCTCGTGAAAATGCCACATACAACATTCCGTGTGAAAAGACTGGTTGCTTAAGCAATATACCTATATTTTTGAGACTCTGCCCCTGAGCCTTATTAATAGTCATTGCAAAAGCCAGCCTTATTGGAAATTGTCGACGTAGAAATTTGAATGGTAGTCTCGGATCACTGGAATTAAGGCCGATACGTGGTATAACAACACGAACACCTTTATTTGCTCCGACAGCAATTTCCGCATCAATGACATTACTCACCAATCTTCTGATTATGAGTCTAGTACCGTTGCATAAACCTCCGATAATGTTTAAGTTACGTAATAACATTATGATCGCACCAACTTTCAAGTTAAGTCGATGCGCTGGCATACCGGAAGGTGTCAATGCATGACATGCGTCCATTTGATACAAATCAGTTGGTTCCTCGCCGTCATCATAAACAAAACGATCAGCACTGTAATAAGTCGTAACAGTGCCTGATAGTTTTGCAAGTACGTCTTCATTTAGCTGAAGAACAGTATCATTGCGTGTACTCAAAATGGCCGCATTAATGATGTCATCTTCTGGTAAATCGTTTATGTCCTCGCCATAAACATCCAGAAGTAAATCATCAGATGCAATATTAATGGTTGGAATTTCAATAATATTTGCACCCAAACCATAGGTATTGGATATATTTCCGTTACCTAATTTGAGTAACCAATTTGAGAATTGAATTTCCCAGGGATTGGTCCGCATATTTATGGTTAACTCATACCTTCGGAAGTGTACCCATAGAGGTGATTGCTTAACGCAAGCCTCTGCAAAAGCATCTAAATGGAAACAATTTCCTCTTGATGTTATGCCATTAAGCTCAGACATAACATCATCACAGAATACCTTTTGTTGGGGATTGAAACGGTTATAGGTTCTCAGATATTCATTTGCTTCTTCAGCAGGAATGAAACGGTCGATATCAGCAATAATTAAATCAGCTTGGTCAACAGACGGCAAGCCCATGTCTTCCAAGCTGAGTCTATTTTGATATAGTAGTCGACCAATATCAATGAGAGCTCTATTATATCCTTGGTCTTCATCATTTAAATTTCGAATGTAGTCCTCGGATATATCCTTTCGGTATTTTTCCCAAAGGTCAACGGGTCTAGCTGGAGCGCAAAAAATACATAGGAATGCAAACAGAGTTGGCGCAACTGTTTTGGCATTTGAAATGTTATTGCGTCCCTAAGTGCATTATCCCATTCACGATCTTCCTGCAGTAACCTCTTGCAAAACAGGCCTCTTTAAAAGTCTCATATAGAACGCTATTATGTGTTCTGACATCTTCGAAACTTTTTGGGCCAAGAACGTGATGGAGCAGTATACGTAAATGGTACGTTTCTATATCCCGTACACTTACCGAATACATACGACAAATGGTTTTATCAAAACCCCTTTGTCGTTTACTCCAATAATTCCTATATTTACCTGTATTCCAAACATAATTGTATGGAATTTGTATATATAGTAATTTGCGGGCTTCAGAATCAATAATGTTTAATTTGAAGAATCCCGTTAAATGAGTGTCTTTATTATCGGCTCTTTCGAGAGCTTCGACCTCCTCATTTGGACGGAATACGATACTTTGCCTGCCAGGCAAATGAACGGGCAAACGTGTAGGATTATGTGAATTGTAGCTTAAGAGCTTCTCCAATATGCGCCACATCGCTGCTACTGAAGCAACATATCGGGATTTCTCGAATGCTCTTATTTCATCCCACAATAGTGTCCCGGTATCATCCGTAAATTCAATAGTCACCATATCGTGTCCCTTGTATATATATTTATACAAATACTTAACTGCTTGCACACCATTACATATTTCAACATTGATATGTGCATTATATTTAAGCAGCAAGTACGGGTTATATGGAACAACGAATCTATTGTCAAATATGTGGTTATGTTTATAAATGTATCGGCCATTATCTGGCCGTTTATAAATTGCAAAACCATTTTCATTTGCATAGGTCATTTCACGAAATTCTTTTGGAAAATACTTTGAGCATTTTCCATCTTTCATGCATGGTGACCGTGGATTGAACTGGCCGCATGGTCCATGAAGCATATGGGCGGCAACAATGTCATACAGTTTCAAATTGATATGTTTGTTTGGTATTTGAGCCGAAACAACTTTATCAATATCATCTGCATCCCGTATTTTATCATCTGTGTGTAATATCACTAACAGATGGAAATGGGGTAATCCTCTTTTCTGAAATTCGATCTGGCCCATATGTGCCACGACCCGTCCGAAAATTTTTTTTTCGTAATATCCTTCAGAAAAGCTTTAAGTTTCATTTCGAACACCCGTGCTACTAAATCGGCTCGGTCAATATATTTCTGTCCGTTAAATAAATACTTAGTAATTTCAGGCCACCTAGGGTTGCACGTAAATGTGATAAATAAATCAGGTTTACCGTACTTAACCACTACTGCCATCGAATCTTGGAAGGCCTGTTGCATGGAACGTGGCCCTCCAATAAACGTGCTTGGCAATATAACTGGAACACCTGCTTGTATTCCACCATCGGTGGCCCGATTACGAACGTGATCAGCAAGTCTCAAATACGAATCACGTCTCAAATCGCTCTGATGCCTTTTCAAATATTCTAGACGCTGTGCTTCAATAGCAACATAAGCGTCTACAATATATTCTTGGAATAGCTTTCTAGAGCGTAATATAACATTATGATCGTTATCTCTAACAGCGAAACGATACAAATAATGTTGTAGAAATGAATAGCTAAGATCAATGGGCCAACCACTTCCACCACTTGGGTAAAGTAGTGCATAGGTCATCGGATCACAATGTCTATTCACTCTCGACAATTCTTGTAATCCACCGCTAATTGGATATATACAAAAAGCGGGCATCGGGGGTCCACCGGTTGTGCTCCTGTATATAATTGCAACATCCGTTGCAATTGGAGCATTCAACCGGCCTCGATGAACCTCAGCGGATGGATTCGAATCCGTAAAAAACATTCGAATGTTTTTTATCGCATCTGGTCCATCTCGGGCTAATACCTCTTCCTCAACTTGTCGCATTAACATATACGACTGAGCAAAAGGATTTACATTGCGTAACTCCCGATCGAGTTGTCTTAACAGATCTAAATCTAGATCATGGTCCACATCGATATTGGCTCGTTGCCTTAATGCTTCTTCCGCATCAAAGATATAAGATTGCCCATATCGAGGTGTTGCATTTCCACGTGGACGCATACTATACGCTATACGATGTGCCATTTTCCCTTGAATGGCATAAAACTTATTAGTTTGCCTTCCAGGAATATGCACACTTGCAGCTTTTATCGATGCAAACGATAATGCTGAATTATACTTCCTCAAATTCTTCAGGAAATGTTCGGATTTCTGGTGGTTACCCATAAATAGGTCCAGAATTAGTTGTGGATGAGGACCTATCGGATTTAGGGAAATCCTGCCATCCTTACAACAATGAACATATTTTCCCCGAGTATTTCGCTCTTCTGGAAAGTACAATGCATTGCAATGGATGCAGATCGAATTCAATTCACCACAGCTATGCATGTCAATGTCTGTGGGATTTAAATCGTCTAAAGTGCACCATGCGACAGGATAAACGAAATTCCTTAAATCTGGAATGTTGTCGCTATTGCTTGGCGGAACATCAGGAACAACTTCAATTTCATCCACAACTAATGAGACTCCATCTGGAATTTCATTAACTTCCGTTGTCGTTGTAGTTTTTCGTTTCCTGTGACTCCAACCACGACCTCTGCCCTTCGGTTTCCTTCGTATTTTTGGTATAACAAAAATAACCTCATCAGGAATTATGTTAGTGTCTTGTTGAACAATCGGAATTTGCTCACCAATAACGACACTAACAATCAGAGGAACGGTGGTAGGTACATCGGAAAAGAAAGATGTCGATGTACCTGCTCCAGCATTGATGTTTGGATCATTTACCCATTGTGAGGTAGGCAAATTAACCAAACTATCTGCTGGATATCCCGGAATGTAGTCACTGTCGTCACTATCATAATCCTGGACGTCAGCACGTCCAGGAATAGGGCGATCTACACATTCCGAAATCCTCGGGTCATTAAACCATGGATTGCTTCCCAAAACGGGGCTTTGTTGAACAGGTACCGACAACTGTTCAGTGTGAACTACATTTACGGAAGGAATAGATGCGCCAACACCACCGTTTGGAAAATTAGGTAATGCAGGTCTGTCAACGCCATGACCCGAATTTCCCACCTGATCTGTTGAATGCTGATTGTCCATTGCTGGAACAGATCGTTCACTATCAGCATTAAACGATACATCAACAGATGCAGGTGTGGCAGCAGGTTCCGAAACTGCTGCAATTCCTTCTTTAGTTTTTTTTTGCCTTCTTACGCAAGTTTTTTGGGCGTACACCTAGGGCGCCCTTTCTTTTTGTCATTATGGCCCCAAAAAATTAGAAAGGAATTAAAAAAAATGGACAAACAAAAAACCAAAGTGTAGATGACAAATATCGATCTGAAAAGAAATTGGAGAAATGGGTTAAGGATAATATATTAAGGCTTAGTATATCTTATAGATAATTAGTATGTAGAAAATGCTGCCATTAGTTGGCATGATAGAGTAATAATTAGTATTGTCGTAGATAATTTTGGTATCCCTACACTATTAAGATTTCCGACAAAAGTCCACTGGATATCCTGTACAGATTTTGGTCCTAATTTGTGCGTTCGCATTTATATTTTTTTAAAAATTAATTTTTTTTTTCCAAACATGAAAGAAGTGTAAATAAAACCCTAATGCGATTTTTGGCCGTATTGGATTTATTTTTAATTGGCTAATTAGAATGGCATCCCTACACTATAAAGACTTTGGGAAAATATTCAATAGAAGAACGGGCGGACGGACGGACAGACGGTCAATCGTACAGAAATAATTCATATAAGCAAATTAATAACATTTGGTATTATCAAAAAGTTGTTATTTCAATAATAATGTTTGGAATGAAAATCTTATCAGTATACATCAATCATCAAAATTTTGATATGGCTACACCAAGAATGAATTGTCTAATGTTGTCCATTTTCGAAATTTGAATTGGTGGTACATTGAAAACTGAATGTACCAATTTGCAGTTTTGTACGTTGAATTAGTTTTCGGTAATGTCCAAATATGTTGGTGAAAATGAAATTTGTAATACAATAACAATGTATGTGACTGATTCTGTTCACTGTGTACATGAAACAAATTATTTTTTTATATGACATCACCAAGATGGAGTTTGCTGATTCAGTTAAATGTGAAAATCTTATTTGCTAATACAATGAAAATGCTATGTACAAAATTTAAGCTCTCTAAGTGTACGCGTTCTCGAGATATAGTGCAGACAGACGGACGGACAGACAGATAAACATTTTAAAAACTTACCTTTTCACAAATTTATTCACTTATATCCAAACAGCAGTGGATCAAACTAATATTGCCACTGTTTCCCTGTTGGATTTTAATGTTTTTTTTTTTTATGTAATTTTTATAATTTTTTTTTTTGGCGAAATATGCCTTTTTTTTATATAATATTTTTTTTATTATTTTTATTATAGTTTTTACGCACAAAATCACCAATAACGTAATCACTTTGGAATCACTTTAGCACTTTATCGTGGTTAATATTAAATATTTTCAATTTTTTTTAACGATTTATCTGTTTTAGTGGGTGCTGGGTCTATTTCCATATTGCATATATATTTGTGATATACGCAACATGATAAACGTCGTGCGAGCGGGTGGTGCACTACTTTCCACCATCGCAGGTGCGATTTATACTGGGCAGATATGTTTGTTGATATCAAGAGATGAAGAGAGTGCACACACAGTGAATATCATTTGCAACACTTTCATCACATGAAGTATTTGGCTTGTGTGGTACAACTACAACTTTTCTCTAAGCAAAAAACAATCGTGGTTTTCAAACTTCACGTTTCTGCAATGCAATGACATTTCATCTTTCCATTTCTTGTGTCAGACCTACGTTTGTTTTTGATTTTGTAATTGATATTTTTGATATTGTTGCGCGTGTTACAGCTTCTCTAAATTCTACTTTTTAGTAACATTTTTATTGGTTTAGATTGAAAGTATTGGCAATAACTCATGCTGGAGTAATGTTCTTGTCCGAAGAACATTTCTCAAATTGTATTTTTATGTATGTACCCTCTCACTGGAGTAAGACTCAACAGTTTTCCTACCAAAATGTGCTTTGGTTTGGAATGATATGTCTGCAGAATATGCACGTCAGGAATCCAATTTTTTATTAAATGATCCCCATCATTCTTCCATTCGTAGGTTTCATTATGTTAGCTTTGTCCAATAACTTTAAATTTTTGTATATAGTGAATAATATTTTGCAGTGACATTCATTTGAGAGTGTATCTTAGGTTTCTCTTGTTGACGTGATGTTCTATAGTTATGTATTTTCCTCTACATCTCATTCTTTCATAAATTTTAGAATTGTAATTTATTTGATTTGAACCGTCTTTAGGTTTCCTGATACAGGGGGTTCATATATAGTTGTTTATTTTGTATTGCATCCCGGTAACTGCAAATGCATTCAGTGGGGTAGCAATATAACGATTTATATTGTACCCGATCTATAAACTATCTACCGTATATATATATTTCTCTAAGGTTTCTTTCAGGTATCTTAATATTGCCGTGTAGGCTCCTAATTGGCTATACAAAAACGTTTTCACTCCCGCCACGGAGTTCATCAGTTGTTTCCTAACTAAAAGATGAGGTTATTAAACTGCTTGGTGCAACTTAGTACACAAATGTAATTAAAAATCAAAAATCAAAGATTCCTAATCTAGCTTATTATTTGGGTATCCTTAATTAATTGGTCGTACATGGAACAGGCACTTACTCAATAAAATTTTAAATATGATTCCAATTTACCGGATATCCATCCCATACACAATCAATTAACCAAAATTTTTTCAGTATAATATCAACAATAATTAACTCATAAACCTTAGTGGTATTAATGCTATAGAACACTACAAAATCTTGATATATGGACCATTAAAACTTTTCCAATTAACAAAAGCAACACTCTCCAAATGACATCTGTATACATACAAAAAATATTGCAATTTTTTTTTTTTTTTTTTTTTTTTTTTTTTTTTTTTTTTTTTTTATAAAACATATATTCTGGTAATTTTACTAACCTTTCTTTTTATTCAGCAGGGTATTAATGTATTATTTACGTTTCACAATAATCACCCAAATCTATTGTTATCTTGTAAGCTACCATCACAGTATTAAAACCTTCTAAAAGTATACTATCAATTATTTAATTATTTTAAACCTTTTAATTTCTATTTCTTTCTTTAATAAATTTTTCAAAACTCTTTTCTAAAAAACTTTATCACTATTTCTCGCGTCCGCTTCTGTCAATTACACCGTATGATCTGACTATTATTCATGCTATTTCATGCATTCTTCATTATGTTTTTTCTTTTTTCAATTCGAGTGGTGAGTTTTATGTGAACCCTTGGTTACGATTCCAATGAATTTTTTCTAAGTTATCTAATTTTCTTTTTATTGCTATTCTTTTCAAATAATTCCCTTAATTTCAGTGTTGCTAGCTTTAGTAAAAAAATTTTTTTTACATTTTTTAAATTTTTTTTATTTTAATTTTATTAATACTTTTCCTGGTTCGACCTTGTTTTACAGATATCTATCTGTTTTCGTTATCCTGTTGATAATTATTTTGCTGGAAAATTGCACAGCTATTACCACCACCACCTTCAACTATTATGATTTATTAAAAAATATGTATATAACTATTTATTGGAAAATGATTCCATTTTTAATGGAAACTATGCATGCGCAATCGGTTCACCTCCTTCTCTCCAATCAAACAACCCGCAACAGTAGATAATGGTTTGAACCAATGTATAATTTATTTTAGTTCCAGGACATTTACTCCATAGGTCAATATGTTATTGGGAATGTGATTTTATTGCAAGGGTCACCATTAGTTCCTTGCCAAAACTTCCATTCGTATCACACATTTGATCTAAGTCGTCGTTTATTTATCAGGAACAATAATCTCAACGATTTATCTGTTTTAGTGGGTGCTGGGTCTATTTCCATATTGCATATAAATTTGTGATATACGCAACATGATAAACGTCGTGCGAGCGGGTGGTGCACTACTTTCCACCATCGCAGGTGCGATTTATACTGGGCACAATTGTCAAACGTCGAAACCGGGTTGTTTAGTTCGAAAGTAAATTTAAAAAAAATTATTCCTTTCCCCACTTTATTTTCAACTAAATTATATGGTGGGGGGTAATTTTTTTTTTATATTCATAATGTACTCGCCAAGACCTTTCCAATGAATGTTCATTTGCTAAGATCGGATGAAAATTAAGGAATTAATTATGTTCCACTGTACATACATGCGCAGTGCAAATACCCAAAATTTAATTACGTCCGATTTTGTTGCGGATGCATTCAAATAATCAGAAATAATTGGAAATGAGAGAAAATCAAAAAATTTCTGAAAAAAAAAATTATAATGGTAGAAGATATGTCTGGTTAAAGTGTGTGTGTGTGTTTAGTATAAAAAAATCCTTTTCCCCCTTCTTTTCCACAAAACGATCTGGTGAGTTAATGCTATTTGTTTACACCTCTGAGCAATTGCACGACCTTATGGGGGTATGCTGTGAGTTGGTGTGGGTATTGGCTATTGTATGCAAAGAAAATTTTGGAAAATCTATGAAGAGGATAAAAAGTTATGGTCAAAATTGTGGAGGTATGTCTGAAGATTTGTAGAAATTTTGAGATTTGTGTCATGTTTTCCTCTCATACATAACACCCAAGATAGAGTTGATGCGTTGGTAAATTTGACATTTACATAGATTGGTGAACAGATAGTGGGTATTAGGTATCATTGGATTCATAGTTGGGTATGTTCGGTCCATCGGTTGGAGAGTTATGGTTGATTGAGTGGTGGTAGGTAGGAAATTTTTTTTTTCCAATACATATGCTCTAGAATTACTCTTGAGTTAATGGTGTGGTTGAACCATTCCAAGCAAGCGCCCGTTATTATGGTGGCATGCTGTGGATTGGTGTGGGTGTTGTCTACCATATGCTAAGAAAATTTAAGAAAATCTATGAAGAAGATAAAAAGTTATGGTCAAAATAGTGGTGGTATGTCTGAAGATTTCTAGACAGTTTGAGATTTGTGCAAAGTTGGTGTGTGACGAAACTGTTTGTTACAATCCATAGTTTCAAAATTAAAGAAAAAAAATTGAGAAAAAATAATCAAGAGGAATTTCTGAAATCGGATCATATTTCGCGGAGTTATGGTGTTCCAAATATCTGGTATATATATTTTTGTTTGTCAAATATATTTGATGAAATAATGCTCTGAGCGGAAAAATACGACGAAAAATGGAGTGTACACACGAAGGCCTTTCATTTGGAATGTGACATGCCGTGATGGAGATTCCACCCCCGCCGGTGCTACCAACCCCTCACCAGTAAAAATCCGCGGAGGAAAAAAGTTTCGTCCATGATTTTTTGCTACCAATTAGATGAGTAAAACTGCATCATCCGATTTCCGATCCGACACTCCAGTACCGAGTTATAACCGAAAAACCAATTTGTCCCCTCCCCCGCGTTTGAGGTAATCCCTCCAGAAAATCGTAAATGCCATAATGTCGACCATCATCAGCTACCCCTACCAAACCATTGAATCATCCAAATCGGTTGAGATCTGCGGAAGATACAGATGAAAATGTCAACCCAAAAAATGTTGGTCAAAATGCACCATCAAATTGCTAGTTGTGATTTGAAAACCATCAGTTTTGCGATTGGACGCTCCAGTACCGAGTTATAGGTAAAAACGCGAAAAACCGATATTTCCCTTCTCCCTTCTGTTGGGGGTAGTGGATCGAAAATCGGTAAATGCCAAAATGTCGGTCATCATCGTCTATATGATGCTGGGTGACCATAGTTTTTGCACAATATGCAATATAGTTTTTCTTTACTTTCCATATTCGTTGTTAAGTTACATTCACCTGGTTCATGCTGTGTATTGCACTTGACACATCTATAATCCATTGCGCAGTTGTTTGCAGTGTGACTCAATCGTTGGCATCGTTTGCATTGTATTATGTTGCTTCTTTTGTTCAATTTTTCCCAGGTTATTATTTGATAATTTATGTGTTTTATCTTTTTTAGCTGATTTATTGTGCTTCCTGCAGCTATTTGGATCAAGAATATCGGCAGTTTAATCTTTTTTGCCTTACTAGCATTTGTTTCTAATTTTTTGGCTGACATGAACTTAATGTTTTCAGTATTTAGAGAGTTTAACTCTTAATAATTTCTTCGTCCGCGTCCAGATCCTTCAGTACCATGGTTATCATATTTTCATTTTTTGGGCAGTGCGCATTTACTCTTTTTTTGGAATCAGATACGTAATGGCTTCCATCTTTTAGGGAAATATGTGTTGTTTATTATATTGTTGAATATGACACAATACTGTTTAATTATACAGTTTGGCATATGTTTTGCACTATATCCGGTATGCCATATTTTCCTGCTGATTTTTTATTGTTTAGTGTTGTAAATATACTTTTTACATTTTGGAAATTCGTAAAATATTCTTCAGTTTGTCCCGTGTTTGGGTCGCTCGCTTTGTTGTTATCTCCAAATGTTGTGATAGTATCCTGTCTATCTTGTCTGTTTTGTGCATCTCTTATAAAGTTGTTGAATTTTCGGTTTACTTCCTGTTCCAATGCCAATTCCTGTCCGCCGTTTCGTTTATCCTGTATATTTTTTCGAAATGTGCCCCAATGATATTTAATTTGTCTTGTTCGTCTTCTATTATATAGTTATCTTCGCTGTGTCTTGATATTTGGTTCTGGTCTAAGCCTGCTCTTTGCAATAGTTGCCCTTGTCTATTTGGTATTTTTATCATTTCTGTTTTAGTTTTAGTCGTGTTTTGAAATATTTTGTTTATGCTTGAAAACATGTTAGGGTTACTTGGATGTATATTTTTTATTTTATTGATCCAATATGATTTGATGGATATCTTAAAATGTTCTTTTATTAACTGATTTATGTTTTTTAGAATTGATTTTAGTCTTATCAGAATGGATTGGTTGTTGTCTTGAAATCTTCTATATATTGTTTTAATCTGATTTAATAACTTACTGTTTGTTTTTTGTAGTTTTCTGATTGTAGGATTATAATAACTTTCTACTATGTTTTTTGGCTTATTTTTCGGGACCCTTTTATCTATTGCTTTCAGAGTCAGTTTATCTAACTCTTCCAGATATGTTTCAATTTCATTGTTTGTTAGATTTCTACTGTCTGGTACCACCATGGTATTTATATTTATTCTGAATTGTGTTCTTATTTCCTTTTTTAGCTTTTCCCAATCCGTTTTACTGTAGTTCATCCTTGGTACTTCCATTTTGGCTAACAGCCGGAATGGGTGCTTGTTATACTCGCTTCAATTTTTACCGCATAGTGATCACTGTCGTAAGGTAGAGTTTGCAGGCAATTCCTATTTTGTCCATTGAAATTTTATATTTTGATTCGGCTGTCATTTATTTATTTATTTTTCCCTCTAGGAAAGGATGGCATATCTGTCCCAAGTAACGTTTCTTTGTATAGCAGTTGTTATCTTCAAACCATTGGTTTAATTGGATCCCTCTTGTGTTGCTAGTAACATTTAGCCAATTCATATGTCTAGCATTCAAGTCACCAGCTAATATATAAAGGTTTTCGTCCTTTTGTTGATGTTATTTAATAAACTTTCTGGCGCTATTTGCACCAAAAAAACCGGTAATTTAATTTTATTTTGTCTACTATATTTCGTTTCCATTTGTTTGACTGATATGAATTTCAACTTATCAATGTTAATTTCGTTTAATTCTTTTAATATTGACTCCGGCTCCTCGTCTGCATCTTGACTCTCTCGCTTTTCGGATAATACGAAAAGTGTTGTGCCGCTACCCTTTTCAATTTAATTTTTTGTTTTGTTTCGAAATATTTTATTTATCATTGGAAACATATTTTGTTCGCTTCTCTTTATACTTTTAATTTTATTGGACCAGTGTTTATTTATTGACATCTTAAAATTTTCCTGTATTAATTTTTTTACATTCCTTAGCGTCGCTTTTAATAGTACTAATTGTTGGTTATTATTACTTTGAAATTGTGTTAATACTTTACTTTTATATTTTTGAAGTTTTCTAATTGTGCCATTTAAATACATTTCGACTGAGTTTTTTGCTTTAATTTTTGGGACTACTTTATCTATACCTTTACTGATTACTTCTTCCATCTCCCTTAATTTTGCTTCAATTTCTTCATTATTTAGATTCCTATTGTTTTCACAAATTAGACCATTATCATTTTGAAACTTTTTTATTATCTCTTTCCTGAATTTTTTCCAATCGGTTTTATTATAATTTAGCTTTTCCAACTCTGTCAGTAATGTGTCATTTTCCATGCTAATTTCCATTTTAACTCCATAGTGGTCACTATCATATGCAATGGTCTCCAGACAATTAACCATGTTTCCATTGAAATTTTTAATTTTAAATCTTGAATCCACAATGCACAGGTCCAAATAGGAGTTACCTCGAGCAAAAGAGGGCATATCCGTTCCAAGTAAAATTGCTTTGTATACTATTTGGTTGTTTTCCAACCACTGATTTAATTGATTACCCCTTGTGTTATTAGTCTCATTTAACCAATTCGTATGTTTCGCATTCAGATCCCCTGCCAGTATATAAAAATTTTCGTCCTTATCTAAGTTTAATATTCGAAATAGTTTATTAAATTCTTCATGGAATGTTGTCTCCCCGTTGTCTTTTGGTGCATATGCCGAGATTACATACAATTTGTTCATACTGTTAATTTTGACCATTATAACTGTTGTTTCTAAACATTTGAACTGCCTAATTTCTCTATTGGAAATTTGTTTATATTTGATTTCTTTTTTTAACAAGACCGCGGTTCCTCCACCTTGAACCGCATTCGGCCTATCCCTTCTAAAAATATTATACTTTTGAAATTCTAGAACATGTTTACCATTTAATTTGGTTTCCGATAACATTACTATATCTGGATTATGCCTATCTAAAAGATTTAACAGATTCGCCCTTCTTTGATTTTTTATTATCGAATTTACATTTACCGAAATTAGGTTCAATGACCTCTTTACTATATATTGATTATCTACTTCCGCTCTAAACATTAATCAGACTTTAAGTAATTAGATCATAGAGAATATTTATTCTCTCTTTTTCTTTTTCTAATATGTTTTTAAAATTATTTAACTGATTTTGAATTGACAACAACATCTCTTTAATTTCTTTGAGACCATTCTGAGAGTTTGTATTGTCAGTTATTTCTTTAAAATTTTCATTTTGTTTATTTACTACATTCAAGTAAGTTAAATTTGCTTTTACTATATTCGAGTACATTTGTACTTTATTGATTTTATCTTTGCTCATTGCTTCTTTTTTAGTTAACATTTTTTTTTTAAATTCTAGATACCTTGGGCTTCCCCTATATGAGGCAGGATGTCCATAGTTTTTACATAATACACAGAATAGTTTTTCTTTATTATCAGACAAGCTCATTTGAATACTACAATTACCCGGTTCATGTCGTTGGTCACACTTGACGCACCTATAATCCATCGAGCAGTTGCTAGCTGCATGCCCAAAACGTTGGCACCTTTTACATTGCATGACTAGTTAATCAGGCTGGCTCCGCTGCGCCTAGGGGTTGGATAGGGGTGTGACGCTTGCCCATGGATAGGGGGAGGGGCTAGCTATCATTTGAGTGTATATATAATATATGTACAAATATATATAGATATAGATATATAGATATATATATACACAGTATATAGTATATATATATATAAATATAAATATAGACATAGGTACAAATATATATAGATATAGATATATAAATATAAATATAGGTACAAATATATATAGATATATATATATAAATATAGACATAGGTCTATAGGTACAAATATATATATAAATATAAATATAGACATGCCTATGTAAAAATATATAGATATATAAATATAGACAAAGCTATGTACGTACAGACAGTTAATATAAAGTAAAAAGAATGAAGAAAAACGGTAAAGTGGGTGAGGAGCAATGGACAAAAGAGTGGAGTCATGTCTACATTTTCCAAAAAAAAAAAAACATCAATTAATTAAATGAACCTTTTTTTATTAGAAATTAGAAAATAAATAAATAATTATTAAAATTACATAAAAAATATTTAATAAAAAATAATAATAAAAAAATATATATTCCATATAATATAATATAATGAGGGACCTTCCAAATCACCCATGAGGTGTCCCTTTAGATTCGTTACCATTATTTTTACATGGTTGGTTCCCCAGGAGGCCTATAACCATGCTTTTCTTACCCTTTTATTTAAATGGTGGGTTCCCAGAGAGGCCTATAACCATTATTTCCTTTCTTACTTTTTTTTAAATGGTAGTTCCCAAGGAGGCCTATAACCATTATTTCCTTTCTTACTTTTTTTTAAATGGTAGTTCCCAAGGAGGCCTATAAACCATCATCACATTCATAAGATATGAATGTTTCCCCTAACAGAAGTTAGGTATTTTCGCAAAAATACAATATCTAAAAATATTTTAACTTACTTAAAGGTATTTCTACATGAGAAACAGTAAGAATACTTTATAGATACTTACTGCATTTTATACGACTTGGCCTAACAGAAGTTAGGTATTTTCGCACAAATACAATATCTAAAAATATTTTAACTTACTTAAAGGTATTTCTACATGAGAAACAGTAAGAATACTTTATAGATACTTACTGCATTTTATACGATATGGCCTAACAGAAGTTAGGTATTTTCGCAAGAAATACAATATCTAAAAATATTTTGAGCTTACTTAAAGGTATTTCTACATGAGAAACAGTAAGAATACTTTAGATACTTATTGTACTCTATACGATAAAAATTTTTTTGAATTAAACTAAATAATGAACAACTATTGTTGATCACCAACAAAAAATAATGTTATCCAAAATTAGTTTAATACTTCCCGAAATACCACGTTCGGAGTAAAAACATTATCTCGTCCAGCTACTAATTTTCCCTGCCTATCACTGTCTTCGACAGCAACATGAACAGAGGTTCGAGTTGTAGCTCTTGAAAACGCGACATATAACATTCCGTGAGAAAAGACTGGTTCCCTAAGCAATATACCTATCTTTCTAAGACTCTGTCCCTGAGCCTTATTGATGGTCATTGCAAAAGATAGTCTTAGCGGAAATTGTATTCGGGTTAATATAAATGGTAGCCTATTATCAGTTGGACTTAGTTGCATGCGTGGTATAAAGACGTGTTCGCCTTTATTTGCTCCGATAGCAATTTCCGCCTCGATAAGATTAGGCAACATATGTCTGACAATAAGCCTAGTTCCATTGCATAAACCTCCAATAATATCTAAATTACGGAGTAACATAACGACCGCACCGACTTTTAAATTCAGTGAATGCGGTGGCATACCGGCAGGTGTGAGTGCATTAACATATTCCATTGGATACTGTTCACGGACCTGAATATTCTCACGTGCCTGATCATTGTCTGATCCTGTAATAGTGTCTGCACTAAAATAAGTGCAAACATCGCCTGAAAGTTTAGTGAGAATTTGTTCATTTAATGCAAGTACGGTATCATTTTTTGAACTTAAAATGGCCGTATTGACTAAATCATCATCTGAAATATTGTTTATGTTTTCACCATAAACGTCCTGAATTAAATTATCGGATGCAACATTAACAGTTGGAATTTCGATAATATCTGCACCTAATCCGTAGGTATTCGACAATCTTCCATCACCTAATTTGAGTAACCAATTGGAAAACTCTACTTCCCATGGATTGGTCCTCATATTAATTGATAAAACATACCTTCGGAAATGCACCCATAAATGTGATTGCTTAATGCAAGTCTCTATTACGGTTAATGGACTACCAAAAGGTACAACTGGAAGTATTTGCCTCCAATCACCACTCATGATAATAATCTTATTACCAAAGGGTTGGTTAACTCCTGTTATATCGCGTAGAGCGCGATCAACAGCTTCAAAAGCAAATTTATTAGTCATGGTACATTCATCCCACACAATAATTTGTGCAGTACGAATGTAACTTCCTTCAGGTGAAGTTGGTGCTATACGACAAACAGATGTCTCATCCAAATCGAAGGGCAACTTAAATCTGGAATGCGCTGTGGACCCACCTTTAAGAAGAGTGGCAGCAATTCCAGACCAAGCCACCGCAATTGCGACACCTCCATTTGACCGTACTTTGTTAAGAATGGCATTCAAAACAAAACTCTTACCTGCCCCAGCAAAAGCATCTAAATGGAAACATCTTCCATTTGATGTTATACCATTTAACTCGGACATAACATCATCAAAGAATTTTTTTTGGTGGGGATTAAATCTATTATACGCTCGCTGATATTCATTATCCTCTTGAACAGGATTATAAATATCATTATCATTAATTCCAAAGACAGCATGGTCAACTAATGGCAAACCCATTTGTTCCAAAGTCTTTCCATGAATATTCAATAATCGAGCAATATCTGTTAAAGCTTGATCATATCCTTGGTCATCATTATTCAAACGTCTAATGTAATCCTCGGATAAATCATTGCGAAATCGTAGCCAAAGCTCTAACGGTGAATCTGGGGAGCAAAATATACAAATAAATGCAAAAAGTTGTCTCAACTTATGTGGCATTTGAAATGTAATTGCTTCCTCCATGGCATTATACCATTCACGATCGTCTTGCAATAAACGTCTTGCAAGGCATGCCTCTTTAAAAGTAGTGTGTAAGACGCCATTATACGTCTTAACATCATCAAAACTTTTAGGGCCACGAACGTGATGAAGTAGTATCCGCAAATGGTACGCTTCAATATCCCGTACACTTACGGAAACCATACGACAAACTTTATTAAATCTCCTTTGTCGCTTCTTCCAATAATTCCTGTGTCGGCTCTTGATCCAAACATAACGTTCAGGAATTTGAATATATAATAATTGGCGAGCATCTACATCAACTTCATTTAACTTAAAAAATCCAGTTAAAGTAGTATCTGTATTAGCAGCTCTTTCCAAAGCTTCATCCTCTTCGTTTGGATGAAATAAAATACTTTGCCTGTCTGGCAAATGAACTGACAGACGTTCGACATCATGCGAGCGATATGACAAATGCTTCTTCCATATACGCCATACAGCTTCTAGTGCTGAAACGTATCGGGACATTTCATAGGCTCTTATTTCATCATACTGTAAAGTATGTGTATTATTATCACCTATGAAAGTAAGCGTGACCATATCAGATCCTTTATAAATGTATTTATAAAGATACTTAACTGCCGTAAATTCGTTACATATTTCTACATTAATATTTGCGTTATACTTAAGCAGTAAATACCAATTATAAGGAACTACAAATTGGTTATCAACAATAACATCCCCTTTAATAATATATCGACCATTATCCGGTCGTTTGTATATAGGGTAACCGTTATCATTTGGATGTGTTCTTTCAGAAAACTTTTTCGGAAACTGTTTACAACATTTTCCATTTTCCATACATGGAGAATGTGGATTTAACCGTCCACATGGTCCATGAATCATATGGGACGAAACAGCATCATAGAGTTTTCTATTGACGTTTTTATTAGGTATTTCAGCCTAAACAACCCTGTCAATATCATCTGCATTTCTTATTTTATTATCAGTATGTAATATCAATAAGAGATGCAGATGTGGTAGTCCCCTTTTTTGAAACTCTACTTGCCCCATATGAGCAACAACTCGACCCAAAATATTATTTTTCAAAATATCATTTAGAAACGCTTTCATTTTTATTTCAAAAACGCGCGCTACTAAAACTGGTCGATCTGTATAGTTTTGGCCGGGAAATAAATTATCTTTTATTTCGGGCCATTTAGGGTTGCAGGTAAACGTAATGAACAAATCAGGTTTACCAAACCTAACTACTATTGCCATTGAATCCTGGAATAGCTGGTTCAAATACCGCGGACTTCCAATGAACGTACTTGGCAATATAACTGGAATACCAGCTTGTACTCCAGCTTGATTCGCCCTATTTTGAACGTAATCAATAAGTCCAAGATACGAATCACGTCTCAAGTCAGACTGATGTGTTCGCAAATATCGGAGACGCTGTGCTTCAATAGCAACATATGCGTCTACAACATACTCTTGGAACAACTTTCTAAACCGTAGTATCATATTTCGATCGTTTTCTCTTAAAGAAAAACGATACAAATAATGCTGGAGAAAAGTATATTCGAGATCAGCTGACCATCCAGTTCCACCACTTGGATAAAGGAGGGCATAGCTTAATGGATCACAATATCTATTTTCTCTTGGTAAATCCCGTAAGCCACCACCAACTGGGTATATGCAAAAAGATTGCGGCGGTGGTACACCAGATGCGCTCCTAAATATCATTGCAACATCGGTTGCAACTGGAGCACTCAACCGGCCTTGATGGATCTCAGCGGAAGGATTCGGACGTGTAAAAAACATTCGAATATTTTCAACCGCATCTGGTCCATCACGCTCTATTGCATCTTCCACAACTTGTCTCATTAACATATAAGACTGTGCAAAAGGATTGGCAGTTCGAAGCTCATGATCTAACTCTCTTAATAAGTCTAGATCGAGATCATGATTAACGTCGACATTTGCCCTTTGCCTTAATGCTTCCTCAGCATCATACACATAGCATTGTGCATATCTGGGAGCAACATTTGCAAAAGGGCGCATACTATTGGCTATACGATGGTGAATTTTTCCATGTACAGCAAAAAACGTAATACCAGGCCTGCCTGGTACACGACGCGTTTCAGCAACTTTTGATGCAAAAGATAAAGCTGAGTTATACTTTCGTATATTCTTGAGGAAGTGTTCAGATTTTGGGTGACCCACCGGCAATGCCCGGCGTCAGTGTATGATGTATAGATGCCTAGGTGGGTTACAGCTTCAAATTTCCTAGCTTTAAGGCTTCATATGTAGCTATCATTTGACTCCAACGTGCGTAGTTAGGTTGCTCTGCGGATTACTGAGTGTATGTGTGTGTAAGTGTGTGTGTGTGTGCGAGTGAGTGTGGGCTTTCATGCCTGCGGGAGAGTGCAGCTCTCAACGTCGATGCGTTCTCAGGCAGTGCCCAAATTTATAGTAAAAAATCCAAATTTTTGTATGGCAACCCCAAGAAGGATTTACCCGATTCGTCCCACTTTCGAACTTAAATTTCCATGGTGCCACCTCTTGTCCATTACAACCAAACTTGCAGTTATACTTTGAATATAATACATCATATATGGAATATACAGTCAAAGTATAGAATAAGTAGAGACAGAGGCGAACAAAATTGGAAATTATCCGTGTTTTTTAGACCAAAAGAGGTAATCTCATATACTACGCATTATTGTATTGCGACTGAGACAACGACTTAAAAACAAAAATTGAGAAAACGTAGAATTACACGAATGATAAAATCTTCTTGAATACCTACCTTCAAAATTATTTCAAACTATTCATAATAATTGCGACTGAGACAACGACTTAAAAACAAAAATTGAGAAAAGTAGAATTACACGAATGATAAAATCTTCTTGAATACCTACCTTCAAAATTATTTCAAACTATTCATAATAATGTACATTGCTTAACCTTACCTCCATTTGGCAAGAAAAGATAAATTTCGCAATAAACAACGCACTAAAAGGAGATGTAAAATTTCTGTCAAATAAAATTCCCCGAATCCAGCATGATATTTCCCCACTTAATCTCTTTCGAGCAAAACAAATGTAAACACAAAAACCTGCTGTTCACATATCATAGGATTACACTAACAAAGAATAGAATTCCTGCGAAAAACAATGGGACAATTTCAGGTTAAATATATCATTAGCTGTGAAATGGCCGGAGTTGAAGGTTGGGACGTCCAGTTGGATGAAATAATATTGTAAGTGTTTTTTTTTTTTTAATTAAATAGATATTCGTAATAAATTTAATATATTTTTAGTGAAGAAATGGAAACAGAAATGGAGATAGGGGCAGAAAAAGAAGAAGAAGAAAAAGAGAAAAAAGAAGACGAAAAAAAAGAGAAGAAAAAAAAAAAGGAAAACAGGAAAAAGGGTAAATATTTCATAAATGTTAGTAAATTTAAAACTTAATTAATACAATAATTTTTCAGAAAGAAAACTAAATAAAAAAAAAAAAAAAAAATAAAAAAAAAATCACAAAGCATGAATATTACATTCGCTGAAGGAAGTAAAAATATAAATAACTTCTACGCTTGTAAATGTAGTTGCAAAAACAATAAATAAAAAAGTGCATAAATTTTTAAGTTTAGAGTTTTCCTTAAAAGATCCATTTTATACCCGATATAATATTAAAAGTTCTTTAGATTTGTGCATGTCCGTCTGTCTGTGGTGTTCGTTTGTCCATCTATACGTACTCGTATAAGAAAGAGTACGCAGCCTTACAATATATAAAGAACGGGAAATGTTGATACATATAAAACTCTTGTAATGAGCGTGGCTTTTATTAGAGGTGCTTGAGTAGGACAGAATATATTGAAGAAAGAGTTACCTTATGAAAAATAAAATTTATGTTCAGATGCTTGATTTGTTTACATTTGAAACAGCCGAGACACTCCTGAACTGCTTGGCGTAAGTGACAGCGACTAAGATAATTTTCGATATGATCAAGCGCAATATTTTCAACCATATATCTTGTTGCCCCGTTCTCTATATTGATTCTACTATATACGCCTGCACTGAGCTTTCACTACAGCGGCAGCAGATTCTAACACAACCAGAATTATCACACTTCCTGTACTATCTATACATTGTAAGTCCGCTGTCACACATAAACTCGTCTAAATAAACTTAATAGACTTAAAAAAGCATTTAAATCAGGGTTCTTAAATAACGATTACTTTTGTAATTCTCGTGGAAAAAATCACACAGAAATATTTATCCAATTATCATCTCTTCTATACCAACTTGCAGATTTTAAAGGGTCTCTGTTCATTGTTACAAAAATTTCAAAATTTGTGATTAATAATATAAAAATCATAGTAAACCAATTATTACTTTAATTGAAACAGTTTAAGTTTACTTATATAGGGTTTAAATTCCTTTTAACTGAACGGTTTTTATTTTTTAAATGAAGTCATCAATAATCGTTATGAGATGATTAATATTTCTTCCATCAGGAATAAAAGTCATTTCCTGATTTGCATTTTTCCTGATCACACATCAAAGTCCCATCTTGATTTTTATTGGTAAAGAATAATAATTATTAAGTGACAAATAAAAGTTGGCAAGTAAGTTTGATGATTGTAATCATGAACTATTTCCCTTCAAGGAAGGCGAAAAACAAACGTAACGAAAATGTAAACAGAAACGAATCATCAGTGAAACTGAGATACGTAGACTGTCAGTGTAATGGTAGTTGACATTATATTTCGCAAACTGTACTTTAAAATGCTTCGTTTTCGGAATGAAAATTACGTTTAGTTTACGAAACGTTTTGCATGTGGATTCAATGGCTTTTGAAGAATACAACAGATTTTTCTATTTGAATTTATTTGATAAAAATAGCATCACAAACCTTAATAAGAATAGAACAAAAAAGGTTATTAAGGAACCTTAGCTTACACTACGTTACAATGTTATTAGGTACATCACTTTTGGTGTACACTCTCAAATGCTTAGAGGGAGGTACGTTTTCAGTACGTTTTTGTTTCGCTGTGATTATAGTGTTCATGAACTATAGAGCCGTGGGTGTATTAGTTAAACGCGGTTCGTAAAGTTTACGTTTTTGTTTCACTTCAGGTGTATACTCTCAAATGTTTAGATGGAACCCACTAAACATTTGAGAGTATACACCTAAAGTGAAACGAAAACGTGAACTTTACGAACCGCGTTTTACTAATACACCCACGGCCCTATAGTACATGAACACTATAAGCACAGCGTAACAAAAACGTATTGAAAACGTACTTCCCTCTAAGCATTTGAGAGTATACACCTAAAGTGAAACGAAAACGTATTGAAAACGTACTCTGGATTTATTGACAGCAGACAGCTGTGTTGTGCATGTTAATTTGTTTGTGAATAACAAAACGCCGCGTTAATTTTTATTTTATTAGAACTTTGGAGTGTCAACAAATTTGAATAGGTATATACTTATACTTTTATTATTAAACTTTTGTTAGTTTACTAAGTTATTTTGTAGTCTATCGATAATTCCAATTATCTATACCCTAACCCGATGTACCTAATAAGATTGTAACGCAGTGTAAGCTAAGGTTCCTTAATAAAAGTTTTTTTGTTCTATTTTTATTACGGTTTGTGATGCTATTTTTATCAAATAAATTAAAATAGAAAAATCTGTTGTTTTCTTCAAAAGCCATTGTGTCCTCATGCAAAACGTTTCGTAAACTAAACGTAATTTTCATTCCGAAAACGTAACACTTTACGAGTACAGTTTGCGAAATATAATGTCAACTACCACTACACTGACAGTATACGCTTTTCAGTTTCACTTCTCTTTGGACTGATGATTCATTTCTGTTACGTATTCACAACACCAAAACGTTTCTTTTGCGTACACTTCTATGCAAGCATGTTTACATTTTCGTTGCGTTTTTGTTTCGCCTTGCTTGAAGGGAAAGAGCTGTTTGCTGTCAGGTTCTATGGCACACAGGTCCAGAAGTACGTTTTCGTTTCACGTTGGCGTTCTTCTCTTTTTGCAATTGGACCTATGAAATTTAAATAAATAAAAATAATAAATTAATAATAAAATAAAATTAAATATATAATATAATAAGGAATCTTCCAGACCACCCATGAGGTGTCCCTTTAGGTCCGTTAACCTTTATTTTACATGGAAGGTTCCCCAGGAGGCCTATAACCATGCTTTTCTTACCCTTTTTTTTTAAATGGTGGGTTCCCAAAGAGACCTATAACCATTATATCCTTTCTTACTTTTTTTTTAAATGGTAGTTCCCAAGGAGACCTATAAACCATTCTTTACATTCATAAGATATGAATGTTTCTCCTAACAGAAGTTAGGTATTTTCGCAAAAATACAATATCTAAAAATATTTTCAACTTACTTAAAGGTATTTCTACATGAGAAACAGTAAGAATATTTTTAGATATTTATTGTACTTTATACGATAAAATGTTTTGAAGTTAAACCAAATAATGAACAATTCTACTGTTCACTGGCAACAAAAAGAATTATCCAAAATTAGTTTAAGACTTCCCGAAATACTACATTCGGGGTGAATACTTGATTACGGCCAAGGAGTAATTTGCCCTGTCTGTTAGTGGTTGTAATAGCAACATGAACAGAGCTTTGTTCTGTTGCCCTTGAAAAGGCAACATATAACATTCCGTGTGAGAAAACTGGCTCTCTTAGCTAAGACTCTGTCCCTGAGCCTTATTGATAGTCATTGCGAAAGAAAGCCTCACCGGAAATTGCTGCCGAACTAATTTAAATGGAAACCTTATGTCAGACGAACTAAGTATGATGCGAGGTATAAAGGCTCGCACGCCTTTATTTGCTCCGACAGCAATTTCGGCATCAATAACATCAGTCATTAAATGTCTAACAATAAGTCTGGTACCATTACATAGCCCACCATTAATATCTAGATTGCGGAGCAGCATTATGACTGCACCAACTTTTAAATTTAATTGGTGTGTCGGCATACCAGATGGAGTAATCGAATTGATAACATCCATTTGAAGCATATCCTCTTCATCATTATCCCCATCCACATATTCAATGCTATCCACACTGTAATACGTGTGAATATTTCCCGATAATTTTGAGAGGATTTGTTCATTTATTTCTAGTACGGCATCATTTTTTGTACTTAAAATGGCCGCACTAATTAGATGATCTTCTGAAATTTCATTTATGTTTTGCCCATAAACGTCCAGAATCAAGTCATTAGATGCAATATTAACGGTTGGTATTTCGATAATATTTTCATCTAAACCAAAGGTGTTGGACAATTTGCCATCACCTAATATTAAAAGCCATCGGGAAAATGAAACTTCCCAAGGATTAGTTCTCATATTTTGAACTAATGTATACCTTCGGAAATGTATCCACAGATTTGATTGCTTTATGCAAGCTTCTACTGTTGTTAATGTACTACTAAGATTGACAACCGGAAGTATTTGCCTCCAATCGCCACTCATAATAATAATCTTATCTCCGAATGGCCTATTAATTCCTGTTAAATCGTGTAAAAGGCGATCAACAGCTTCGAAACCATATCTATGGGTCATTGTACATTCATCCCATACAAAAACTTCTGCGGATTTTATCTCCAAACCCTGAGGTGAATTTGGTCTTATATTACAAACGGAAGACACGTGAAAATCAATTGGTAACTTGAATCTGGAATGGACTGTAGTGCCACCTTTAAGAAGCATAGCAGCAATTCCAGACGAAGCGACAGCAATTGCAACTTTTCCATCTGCTCGCACTTTGCTAAGAATGGCATTCAGAACAAAGCTTTTACCTGCACCAGCAAAAGCATCCAAATGGAATAATTTTCCATTAGATGTTATACCATTTAATTCAGATATAACATCATCAAAGAATTTCTTTTGCCCCGCATTTAATCTAGCATAGGCTCGCTGATATTCTCTATTCTCTTCTGTAGGAATATATATATCGGCATTATTCAAAATCAAAGATTGATCGACAGTAGGTAAACCCAAGTCTGACAAGCTAAATCTATGAACTGCCAACATTTGAGCAATATCAGCCAACGCTTTTTCCAAACCTTGGGCTTCATTATTGAAACGCCTAATATAGTCTTCGGACAAATCATTGGCAAATTCCTGCCAAAGTTCAATAGGATTAGCTGGGGAGCAAAATACACAAATGAATACAAAAAGTTGCCTTAATTTATTCGGCATTTCAAATGTGATTGTTTCTTCGATAGCTCTATGCCATTCTCCATCATCCTGCAATAAATTTCTCGCTGTACACGCATCCTTAGAAGAATTGTATAAGACGCCATTGTACATCTTAAGGTCGTCAAAACTTTTAGGACCCCGAACGTGTGACAGAAGTATTCGTAAATGATATTTTTCAATATCACGTACACTTACAGAATACATCAGAGTTATGATGTTAAGGCCTCTTTTTCGCTTTGTCCATTGATTTTTTTGCTAAACGTAATGCTCTGGAATTTGAATATACAGATATTGTCGAGCATCAGCATCAAGTTCATTTAACTTGAAAAATCCTGTTAATTGAGTATCTTTTTCTGAAGCTCTTTCCAAAGCTTCTCTCTCATTATTAGGATGAAAATATACCGGCTGCCTATTTGGCAAATGAACTGTAAGGCGATATACTTTATGGGAAAGATCATCCAGTGGCATCTTAAACAAACGCCACATGGATTCGAGGGAGGAAATATATCTAGACTCTAAATATCCCCTTACTTCATTCCAATTTAGTATACCAGCATTATTGTCATTAAATGAAACAGACGCCATGTCATGCCCTTTATATATGTACTTATAAATATACTTAATCGACTGTATTGAGCTGCATACCTCAACATTAATATGAGCATTATATTTCAGAAGTAAGTATGGATTATACGGTACAACAGATCTATTATCAAGGGTAGCATTACCTTTAATAATATAACGACCGTTATCTGGTCGTTTATATAATGGATAACCATTATAATTAACCGATGTCATTTCGCAAAAACTTTTTGGAAAAGACTTTGAACATTTCCCATCAATCATACATGGGCAATTTGGATTTGACTGTCCGCAAGGCCCATGCATCATTTGGCAAGAGACAATATCAAAAAGTATCGGATGGATATTTTTGTTAGGTAGTTGCGCGGTTACAACTTTGTCAATATCCTCTGCAGTTCTTATTTTATTAGAATTATCTAATGTTAATAAAAGATGCATATGAGGAAGTCCCCTTTTTTGGAACTCAATGACATACATGTAGCCTTTAACTTTACCAAAAATTTCTTTTTTGGTAATGTCTTCTAGTAGTGCCTTGTATTTTAAATAAAATACTCGCGCTACTAAATCCGGCCTATCCGAAGGTTGTTGACCACGAAATAAATTTCTTGTTATTTCTTGCCACTTCGGGTTACATGTAAAAGTTATGAACAAATCAGGCTTGCCAAAGTCTCGTACCATTGCCATAGCATCTTGTTATTTTTGTTGCATATGTCTTGCACTTCCAATAAAAGTGCTTGGCAATATTACTGGTACACCTGCTTGGAGTCCAGCCTCATTGGCTCTGTTTCGTACATGATCCGTTAAATCAGTATACGATTCAGCTCTCAAATCACTCTGATGTTGTTCAATATAACGTAGACGATTTGCTTCAACAGCGCAATATGCATCCACTATATACTGTTGAAGTAATCGTCTAGCATTTAATATAACATTTAAGTTATCATTTCGTACTGAAAAGCGATACGCATAAAAGGTGACCCGCGACTCCATCCTGGTTCTCCATTTGGATAAAGGAGAACGTATGATAGAGCATCACAATTTACATCTTCTCTTGAAATATGTCGTAATCCACTACCAACTGGATATATACAGAAAGATCCAGTTGGTGGAGCACCGGTTGAACTTATAAATATCATTGCAACATCAGTTGCAACTGGAGCATTTAGGCGACCTTGATGCACCTGAGCCGATGGATTCGAACGTGTAAAATACATTCGTATGTCTTTAACAGCATCAGGTCCATGCTGTGCTAAAACCTCTTGCTCAACTTGTGTCATTAATTTATATGACTGAGCAAAAGGATTGACATTTCGAATATCTTGATCTAATTCTCTTAATAGATCTCGATTTAGATCATTACTAACATCAAGATTCGCTCTTTCCCTTAATGCTTCTTCAGCATCATACACATACAATTGTGCATATCTGGGACGAAGATTTCCAGCTGGTCGTATACTATTCGCTATACGATGATGTATTACACCATGTATACGATCAAAATAGGGACCACCTGCTCCAACTGCATCAGTACGTGATTGTACTGACACAAACGATAACATATTATTATGTTTTCGAATAAAACGCAGAAAATTCGCCGAATGTTGGTGATTGCCCAATATTAAGTCCTTCAACAATGTTGGATACGGACCTAATGGTTGTGGACAAACCTTACCAAGATTACAGCAATGGACAAAATTACCGCGAGTATTACGCTCTCCACTAAAATACAAAGCGGTACAAAAATCGCAGATGAAATTAAATTCACCACAGGTATATATGGATGTTATTTCATCTAAGTCGCACCACGCTGGAGGTAAAATGAAATTCCGTAATTGCACAGTTTCAGCATTACCTTGTTGAAAGTCAGAAATATCTTCAACATTGGCATCCTGAATAACTGGAACTACTTGGATTTCATTTGAAGTGCGTCTCCGTTTTACATGAGGATTACCCCAACTTCGATTCCTCGGTCTTTTTGGTACAACTTGGAGAACTTGTTCAGGAATATCCGCAACAACATTTGGAGATTGTTGTATTTGTATATTCTGAGAAACGTTGCGAGGTCGATTTGGAATGAAAGTGCCAGATGTACCTACATCAACATGTACCTGCGCCGTTAATATTTGCTGAACGGCCCTTACTGGATCAAACACTGAAGATTGATCGCTGTCAGTATCGGACATGTCAGCAAGAACAGGCAGAACAGGTTCTGCAACCTCGACATTTGCGTCGTCAAGATTAGATCTACCTGCACCAGCGTTTATGTTGGTGTCATTAAGCCATGAAGAGCTTCCAACAGCTTCACGCACACTGTGTACCTGTGCCGTTATTATATGCTGAGCGGCCCTTCCTGGAACAATCACTGAAGATTGATCACTGTCAGTATCGGGCACGTCAGCAGGAACAGGTAAGACAGGCTCTGAAACCTCCACATTTCCTTCTTCAAGATGTTGGAATCGAACGCGCTTAACACGTCTGCCGATAGTACCCTTTCTCTTTGGCATTGCACCAAATAAATGAGAGAAAGGCAATTATTATATGTATAAATATATATATAGTATATATATATAAGAACAAAAAAAAAACGGTGAAACTCAGGAAAAAAGCCACTTGTCTGGAAGAAAAAAAAAGGAAAAACTTCTTAGAAATATTAAAAGAAATTTTTCGTAATTAGGAAAATACGTTAGAATATTTTTAAATTTAATTTCGTATGATCGCCCATCAGTGCAAGTTTAATTAGTGAATCTGTTTTTCGCGCATATTTCTAAAACGGTTCGCCGGGCAGTAAAAATTATTATAATACATTTTATAGGATTTCATATTGTGAACAACTTTTCGGTAAAATAAAAGCGTGTAGGAATGATCGTGTTCACAGTATTAAATTTTTGTATGGCAACAGCAAAAAGGGTTTGGCCGATCTAGTCAATTTTTTTAATTTTATTTACTATGGATATGGAAAGACCCTGTACCAAATTTCAGCTGTCTACGTCGACCTGTTCTCAGGTATGGTAACATTAAGAAGAGTTTTCTGAATTAATCCATTTCGAACTTGTATTTGCAAAACTTCTAGTGTGCCGAAACTGTGTCCAGTAGCAAGATATCTCAAAGTAGTCTCGTATTTAATGCCAGGAGACAATGCTTCTTTGATATGAGTATCTGGTCCAAGACGAATTCTTTTGATACCGTATGATCTCGTATGTTCACCCATCTATCCAAGTTTGATGTTTAAAGCTGTTTTTCGTATATATATCTAAAACGATTGGTCGGCCAGTCAAAATGATTATAAGCAATTTTATAGGATTTAATATTGTGAAAAACTTTTCAGTACAATAAAAACGTGTAGAGCTGATCGTTTTCACAGTATACGTAATATACCTAAATTTTTATATGGCAACACCAAGAAGGGGTTACCCGATTTAGTCCATTTTTAATATTTTATTTAATATTGCTATGAAAATACCATGTACCAAATTTCAGTTGAACAACTTTTCGGTACAATAAAAACGTGTAGGACTAATCGTTTTCACAGTATACGTAAAAAAGTGAAATTTTTATATGGCAACAGCAAGAAGGGTTTGGCCGATCTAGTCAATTTTTTTAATTTTATTTACTATGGATATTGAAAGACCATGTAACAAATTTCAGCTGTCTACGTCGACGCGTTCTCAGGCAGTGTCCAAATGTATACTGAAAAATGAAATTTGTGGATGTTTGTTACAAATGGAAGTAACTTCTTGCAGTGGAGCAGTGGGAGCACTGAAGCCCATCAAACGTATTTCTGCCATATATAGAAAAAAATTCCTTCTTAAAATATATAAAAATAACCTAAAAGAATCTCTTAGTTAATTTAACTACAAAATTACACAAATAATCGTTGTAGTACACTTTGACAGAACAGATGATAATTGTAATTCAATAGGTCTGTTTAATGAAGTCGGAAATACTTCAGAGCAGCTCAAACCAGAGTAGAGCACGGACGTGTTTACGTAGTAGGCTCGTAACTCCCGAAATATACATGCCATTAAGAAAGTCGAAAAAAGAGAGCATCGGGCCTGTCAACAGGCGACATCCACAGTCTTCTTGCCTTGTCTTACTGCAGGAGTTTTTCATATAAAAGTTGCTTGTATTTTGTTCAAACGCTATAATTTCTATAAATTTGTTCCACATAATATTTTTTTTTAAACTATTAGAAAGAAAACATATTTGGCTGCAATTTGTTGTAACTTCATTTTGCTGTAGGAGCGACAGTTTTGGGGTTTAGTACCTGTTTAAGATGAATATTTAATTTTCCTCCATGACGCGTATACAAAAAGCAGTGAGAGTGCATGCTGTACCCGGCACGTTAAGGCCTTTTAATGTGTCGGTGCCTTCGGCGACTTCATGAAACGTGAATTACAATTACGACTGATCTGTCGACTGCGACTTTACACAAATGATAAATGCATGTGGCAAGATACAATTGCAACTTCGACTTCGACTGTGACTGCGACTGAAGCTAAACTTTGCTCAAAATGTAAAGTTGGTGTTGGCTGCGACCAAGTTCAGTTCAATCACAGAAGTGGGGACTTCTGGTTTGTTCAAGCAGTTGAAGCTTTAATTTATTTACAAATTTCACGTCAGCGTCGACTCCGGCTTAAAATCAAGTCGCAATCGACAGATCAGTCATAATTGTAATTCACGCCTGACTTGTATTATATCCCGGGGATTACCAGTAAGCTGTAGCAGCTATGGTAGCTGTAGAGCAGAGCTGTTGTTTGATTTGACTATGTAACAATCCCTGGTGGTCACAAAATCATAGTAGTTGGTTCCGTAGTCAACTGAGTACATCACAAACGACAGTTTTATATTTCGTTATAAAAGTTTTGAATGAAATCATGAAGGGTTTGATCATATCAGTCCAGTTTTGAACTTGTATTTGAAATTTTTATGAAAAAGCCGAGGGATTTGTCCATTTAACTCTATTTTTGAAATTTTATTTAGTACTACTATGAAAAGACCTTGTATCAAATTTTTTGCTCTCTACCTAAATAGTTCTTTTCTATAATCATATCTTAATAATTAAAAATCACTTACCAAGAAAAGGAATCCTAGATGGAACGTTTGAATATTACACAGAACTTAGAATATATTGCAAAATATATTCTAAAACACAGACAACACAAAACTTCGGAGCTCCAGATTTTAAAATTTCTGAAATGTTTACTTTCAGAAATGTCAATATGAGTGCGTTCATTATTTCAGGTATAGCTCGTTTAATTTAATTAAGTAAATGGCTGTATTTGAATTTAAAACTTTGCATATAAGAGCTTTTAATGACTGTATAATTTTATTGATTTTGATTATTGTTATTTAACCTATATATGCTTGAAAAATTTGATTTGTACCATTAAATAAAATGTTGTATGAACTTTGTATATAAGTAGCGACATCTCGTTTCCAGCACCTCAATTATTATTATATAGAATACACCATATTCCCATTACGAACCACGTTCCGCCATTAGTGACGGAATATCGTGAAATGATTAGGAAAACACGGTACAGAGAACGCACTCTCTTTCCTATGTATATACATTAGGCACAGAATTACGTCACAGGCTATTATCTGGAACGTGTAAACATTTTAATGGGAATAACTTGCCTTCTATAAACCTTGTTATGTGGCGAGAATCATTGACGTGTTTGAAAGGAGATGTCGCTAGTTGAGCACGATTTGTTATTAGCAGCTTTAAAACTTATAATAAAGAATTTGTAATTCCTTATAATTTTTGTTTTTTAATGTTTTGACTTTATATGCATGTGAAAATAGATTTGTACTATTAAATAAAAGTGGTTACCAAGCACTTCATGGGCCTTCCCACACGAAAAGTATTTAGGGAAGGAATGAATTTCCTCCCCTTGTGCTTAGTCTTGCCAGAACAATAATGTTGCTCCGCGTAGTTCCGTATATAATTACAGAAATAAATTGTGTGCGTGTTGAATTAAAGTACAGTTTTTGATATTAACAATAAATGTGTGACAAATTCACAGCACGTGATGATTATTAACTTATTATATTATCAGCTCAAATCGCAGGTAAGCATGTGTACAGCCGTCCGATCAGAAATTGCAGAAATTTCTCAATTTCAAAATGGCCGCAGCTAATTTAGTTGCAGTAGTATTGGTATACTGCTTGTACTCCCAATCAAAATTGGTAGCACGGAATTTTTCCTACCCCCGACAACTGTTTCCCCGTAAAAACTGCCTAAAAACTTCGGTATGTTGGTTATGGCTTTCTCCGATACAAAACAAAAATGATTCTAGAGACATCTACGTACACGCTGCTAGTATGTATCACTTTGCATTTGCATTACTTTTCGTGGATAAGCCAAACTCGGAGGGAAGAAAATCCTCCCCCGCCCCCGAGTTTCTGTCATCCTCTTGCAGTTAACTACAGTAATATGATTATTGATGACACGTTTGAGCTGAAGTGCTTACTACATGTGGGTTGGCCCCATGATAAAAAGATTAACAATGTATGGCCGATTTAGCTGTCAATTGGTTGTTTACCTCATTTGGGGACAAATGTGACAAATGTATTCGTCTCAATTTCAACCGTCCTTACCAAAGTGAAGGGAATTATCTGATTTTGAGCTTTACCACCAGTATATAATAATTTTTCCCGAAGAGATTTAAACGAAGAAACCAATGTTTTTATTAAATATTTCAATATATTCAAAATGTATTTCAGTGAAGATAATACGAAAAAGTCAAAATAAATCCTCTGAATATGATATTTTTCCCCAATCACATTGCAACACAAAAATTCCTTTGAATTCCTTTCTACAATAAAATTAAACTATTTATATCAGCTGCGGAACGGAAAAAATAATAAAAATATAAGACAAAATTAAATTTAATTTTATCCAGTATTTTTGTGTATTTTTATTGAGTTCAGCAAGCCTTTCATACGTCGAATCAACAACAATTGAAAATAAAAAATTATATATATAGATACATATGTATGAATATCAATCATTCAGAATCGAAAGTTGACAATGGCAGGTACAGGAATGCAAAACTTGGAGGAACGAAAAGCGGAGGAAAATGTAGTGGTAGGACCATCAAACGAAAACTTGCTGGAAGGAAAATGTAAGGAAATGCAGTAGTGGCAGGATTATCAGGTGAAAGCTCAGTTAATGGAAAATGCAAGGAAAATGCAAGGAAAATGTGGTTCCAGGAAAGGCAACCATCGCAGATGTAACGGCAACCAAAGCAAAAGTCGGAGCTAAAGCTGATAAAAAAAACAGCCAAGGAGAAAAGGAAAAACGAAAAAATTGAAGAAAATAGAAGTGAAAGTGAAAATTTTGTTTTCAATATAAATTGTAGTAAAGTAATAATACTGCATAAAAAATAAAAGAAGTAAATGATGAAATTGTTGTTTTTTTTTTTAAATTTATAAATAATAATTCAATTGTAATTTGTGATAGGTAGGTACAATTATTATTTATCGTCTCGGTAGCTTGTGCTTCGTGCTTAGTACGTGTGGGTTGATACTAAACATATAAAAATAATTGCTAGAGCTGACACGCTGCTAGCATGCTAGAGTTTTTGTTGTTGAAAGGAATTCATGGGAGGAAAAATTCCGTGATACATGGCTGTGCAATTGTTTGGGCCAACGGCAACGAATTCGCTGGTAGCATGCATCTCTTAGCATAACTTTTCGAGGATAAGAGACGTATAAGGAACTATTGCGGAGAAAAACTACTCTGATGAAATTGTTCTTGCTTTGTGCTGACTACACGTGTGAGTTGGCCTATGAAATTAACAATTGAAGCCACATTTATACTGTGACAGTACCTTACGTAAGTAAAGGTCATGACAATTACTGTAGTGAAATGTTTGTTTACAGTGAAAATTAACGTACTGATCGCATATATACATATTATAATCTCACTGGACCGAAGCTTCCCTAGAAGAAGGCGTGTGGCTCCTGTGGTTGAAGCGATGTGGCTCCTGTGGTTGAAGCGACATCCTCCCAGGGTTGATCGTAGATCCACAATCCCATCATTGAAAAAGTTTTATGGATGAGAGCGATATCTCCTTGGGTTGATCATAGGTCCATGGATATGTATCCACCATATATAAGGAAACTCCGTGTAAAAATCTCTCATATGAAAACCTTTTATAAGAAGCTCCATGTAAAACTATGAAAACTTTTTATGAAAAACTCCATGTAAAAACCTCCTATTTTATTATTGTATGTGTACATATACATACATACATATGTGAAATCCAGTTATGATGTACATATATATATAACCTGTAAACCAATTATGATGTCTAGGTCCGAGACCTTCTATTAAATATTCCATATTCCATCCGACTTCATGCAATGTGACATTCCTGCAATGTGATAATCCACTCAGATTGGCAGCTTAAAAAATCATTTGGTTAGGGTGAAGTGTGTCTACTAGAAAACCATGGGGGTGTCTATTCAAGAAATATCATTTGGTTAGGATGAAGTGTGTCTACTAGAAAACCAAGGGGGTTTCTATTCATGACCTCAAAGGGGTCTTTAGTCAAGGTTAGGTATGTGACGTTTAAAAAAATGTGCGATGTATCTCGATGTATCTCACATGTGTCTCCCCCAGCTTGCGTCATTAAGTATGTGATGTTTCAATCCAAATCAGAATCTAAACTCAAAACTATAGCGACGTGGATCAAAAACTAATCAAAAACTAGCTGTACATCCAAGTCAACTAAAAGGCTGCACAACTAATACTAGCCAGTTGTGTGGCCAGATCAACTAAAAGGTTGTATAGCCAGTAGAGAGGTTCTGTATATGTGAATTAATATCTTACATTCATCAAGTTTATGGTTTATATATTAGCTTATCAGTGAATTTCGCTATTTGTTCCTCTCAACGCTAAGTTACTCTTGTTTGGAGTCCAAAATCCAAAAAAAATTCAAACCTCCAAGGAATCCTTTGGTAACCTCACCTAAATTATGAATTACCATGTTTACCTATTTGCTCAGTTAACTATTAATTTATACTATTTATTTTTACATTCAATGTTTCGTTATATCTTAGTTCATATGCAATTGCCATTTACTGTGCTGCTATGTTTGGGCTTAGGGTTCGCACAGTACTTCTGTGCCTGCGCATATTTCCTAACATCTACCTCTTTACCCTGGCTAAAACCTACTTCATTATCTCTCCCTATAATATACCCTAGGTAGAGCGCGCACAATTCACATTTGAATTGCGAAGACACAGACCATCTAATGGAGCAGCGACAACAAACTATCTTTCGTCATGTCACACATTCAACTTGGTCTTTGTCTGATTTTGCTGCTGTGCAATACAAACATATTGGTTGAAGTGCATCAGACATATCAAGAAACATTTATTTCTCAAAGAGCCCTCGGCATACATGACTACTAGTACGCCGCAGTTGAAGCTATCAGTTTGCTCTTGAAAGCTTATTGGAGCGTATTGGAACGTCTTTCCAGCGAAAGAGTTGAAAATATGTAGGTATTGGTTAATTGCTCCGTTATTGTTACCAATAGGATGTATCCAATAAAAATTTCTAGTAGAGAAATCTGCTATGGCCAAGACAAAATGATTCCCAGAAAGGTTATTAGGCATTAACCGTAGGCCCTTTTGGTCGATGTTTTGAACTTTCGGATGCGCGCCTTTAAAAATGACATTGGCGGCATTAACCGACACCACCGAAACGCTGTTCGTTTTTTCATTCCGCGCGATAAGAATCAGCAAAAATAAATCTATTAAGTGGTCGGAAAGCCAACCGTTTGTGTCACGAAGGTCGACAATACGTAAATCCTGGCAATAATGTCGCGCGTGCATGCCAGAGTGCTCACGTACGATTCATAGTAACTTACGATGCTACTTTGTAACCTCTCCTCTAGTAACATAATATGAATCGTCGGTCACTGTACCAATAGTCCGTAGCAATGTACAGGTTCCCTTTTGCTCCAACACTCTGACTTGCTTCTTACCTAGTCTGCGGATTCCTAATACTTTTTCTATCCTTATTTTTGAACCCGAACCAATTTGCACTGCGCATGTGTGTAACAGCACATGATGTTCTTATTTTCATCCTATGTTATAATATGAACACTCATTGCAAAGGTCTCGTAGATTATGAATATCGAAAAATTTTTTACCCCCACCATATAATTTAGTGAAAAAAAAAATGGGGATAGGAATTATTTATATGTAACACACAGTTTAAAAAATTTATTATTTTTTATTAATAATTATAACTTTGTTGATATAAAAATTACAATTCTCTGTGATTTGATTTACAGCTGCTGCATTACTACCAGCTGCCCCATGTCCTCCCGCATTTTGCCGGAGACGTTGGCGCTGGCGTTGGCGCTGGCGTTGATTGACGTCACGTAATTCTCCTGGCGGTGCAGCTGGTGGTGGTGGTGGCGGTGGTGGTAGTGGTGGTGATGGTGGAGGAAGCTCCATCATTTCTCCACCTTTCAAAAATTACGTACATATAAGAAAAAGAAAATTAAGTTTGTATACTATTTGTAAAGGTAACACACAAATTTCTTTTACTTTCATGCACAACTTGACGACCCGCCCGAATGCGATCTACCGCCTATCTCTAAGAACACAATATTCGAACTAACTCTCCCTTTTCCTGTATTTAAATTCCCAAAATCATTTAACCTTGACAAATGCTAATATTGCTACTGCCTACCTCTACAATAATCCTGGAGCCGGCATTTATTAGACCTTGTTAAATATTTCTGATATTCCGAGAATCTATCCTTTCTAATTACCCTATCATAAATAATATCTTACATTTTCCTGTACTTGCGTGTGTTGAGCTGTGGGTTGTCCTGGTGCACCCCTGATAATTCCGCTCTCTATGACGTCGGCATAGACGTCAGCTCCCAGTAATAAGTCGATCGGCCCAGGTGCGTAAAACCTTGGATCTGCTAGGAGCAAATGCTGCAGATAAAGCATTTTGCTGGTATTTATCGTGTCAGCTGGAACGTAGTCCGTGATTTTTTCCAAAATGAGAGCTTCTATATTGGTTTGAAATTTCGTATGAAGAGATTTCAATGTAAATGAAGTTTGAGCATTGGTGGATGCTGTCTGAATTTGGCCTAACCCTATGATTTTCACATGTTTTGACTTTGGCTGTAGTTTCGCCCGTCTACTTGCAGCTTTTGTAATGAAGGACATTTGAGAGCCTGAGTCTATCAGTGCTTTCATTGTGTGTTTTTGTCCATCTGGGGCCTCGATTTGCACTAATGCAGTTGACAGTAATGTATCATTGTGATGTGTTGAAAAAAATGATGTTGTAGTTGGCTCATTACCGCCACTGGGAATTTCAAGCTTCAATTCTGCTTGCTTCTGATTTTGCTCACTATTCGTTGATCTACTGTCTCCCTCGGATGATTGCTGTACTAGATGCAGCAGTGTGTTGTGTCGTTTGCGACAGTGGAGGCATGTTTTCTGGCTGGGACAATTATATAAGTTATGTCCCGATGCCAGGCAATTTCTACACAGCTTGCGTTGTTGCACGAATTGTGATCTCGCTGTTTGAGATAGATTTTTAAATGCTGTGCAGTGAAACAGCGAATGGTTTTGTTTGCACGTGGTGCAAGTGTATGTTCTGTTCATGAACGTGTAAGCACCTTTGTGTGTGTGGTTAGATGACGGAGTGTCATTGGAGTTCGTGGGTCTGTAGCCGCGCCGTAACTCTTGGATATTTGGAGACCTTGCTTGTCGTCCATATTCGGATGAGATCAAGTTTTGGCGTACTTGAATGGACTCTAGAGTACGGAAACGTGACTCTAGAAAAGCTGACAGATCGGCATATGTTGGTATGTCAGTCTTACTGCCTTGTTCTTGCTCCCATAGCTCATGTGTTTCTGATGGGAGGCGTTGAACAAGGTTGTAAATTAGTATTGCATCCCAGTGCTCAATGGGCAATTGTAAGTATTTGAGCTCGTGTAGGCTCTCTTCTGTCTGGTCTAAGAGTGAGCGAATGGCATTGGCAGACTCTGTTCTAATTGGTGTCTGTTTTAGTAAGGTTTTTAAGTGTGTGTTGACTTGAGCCCGTTTGTTGTCATATCTCTTTTTCAATAATTCCCATGCCTTATTATAATTCGCTTCTGTTACTTCGAACTGACGTAGTAAGCGTTCAGCTTCGCCAGTGACGCAGAGCTTCAGGTAATGAAGCTTTTGAACTTTGGATATGTTTAGGTCTGTGTGAATTAATGAATTGAATAGATCATGGAATGTCCGCCATGATTTGTAGTTACCGTCAAACGTTCGCATATGGATTGGTGGAAGCCGCGTTTCTGGCTTTGACAGTCGTATTGACTGAACTCTGGGTTCATTTGTGTTATGAGGGAGTGCTGGGAATGACTCCTCTAATTCCTCTAATAGAGTAGAGAGGAGATTTATATATATGAGCTCGGTTTCCTCATATAATTCCCCTTTGGCGTAGTCGCTTTGAGCGCCATCTTTGGTTGACCAGATTGCTACATGCAGATCTGTGAAAGATTTCCAGAGTTTTTCTAGAGAATCTATGCGTGCTGCATAGTATTTCTTGCCTGCTTTGGTATCACTACCTGCCTTGGAGTGATTTATGGCGGCCTTGTTGATTTGATCATTAAGAGCTATCAGTGATAATGTTAAACTAGTGATATCCGCCCATATTGGGACTTAACACCTACATCATTTCCATTGCAAGCAGAATTGTATTTCCTATCAATGCATGTACAAACATACCTACATGCTAAAAACCATTCATTACTGACCTACGTCACTTGCTTAATCAGTTGAAGGTAAATCAAGCATAATACCCCTGCGCGCAAAAGTTCTCACGTTGCAAAATGATAACCTTGCGCCAGCGGTAGAACATGAATGGTTCACATTAATGATGTCATAATAACAAGCGGCAACCGCTTAATCATAATTGACATTCATGTGTATATATGCAGCAATGGCAAAGCGAAAAAGCTTTGCGGAAATAAAAATATGTATGTAATAATAGCAAAGTGAAGAGAATTTTGCGGAAGATTTTAAAATGCGGAAATTGTTGCATGTATATACATGAAGCCGCGAGTGCCATCAGGAAATAGAAATAGTAAGTGAACAATTTGTATAAATATAATTGTATTTCTAGAATAAAGTGAGTAGAGAGTCGAAAGTCGTAACTTAACAAGTGAAGTATCAACAGAAGCCAGTGTTTTTATTCAACAAGGGAGCTAAGCTTATTCAAGCTACTCCAATATAACAACAAGGGAGCTAAGCTTATTCAAGCTACTCCAATATAACTACAAGGGAGCTAAGCTTATTCAAGCTACTCCATTATAACTACAAGGGAGCTAAGCTTATTCAAGCTACTCCAATATAACTACAAGGGAGCTAAGCCTATTCAAGCTACTCCATTATAACTACAAGGGAGCTAAGCTTATTCAAGCTACTCCAAGACAAACTACGGTGAAAATCAATAAAGAACAATCAACGACTGAAGACCTCCCCAGGTATATTCTTATGGGACACTCTAGGAGTAACTCATTTAATATATGAGAGTACACAATTAACAAATTTGGCGCAGCCGGTAGGATCAAGGAAGTTTATTCAATACAAATACTTGAAAAACCTTGATCCCCGAACCTACACGAGTGCATAAGAATTTACTGGAAGAGATCAACACGGTTACCAGAGGAAGTAAGAGTGAAAACGGGCTTGTACCACAATTTCGACACCCTATAATAGAGGATACGGCCAGAAGACCGAATTAATATCAGTCTACAATTGAAGCAAAAATAAAAAGATATTTCCATCGAAACTACACTACGTAAATGTAAGTTCAAGAAACTGTTAGACTACTAAGTAAAGAACAAAAGACATAGTAATTAATTAAAAACGAGTTTGTAAACAAACAAAAATCTGTGATATATGTATATATGTAATGTGACAGAAACAATAGAACAAATTTCAAAAACATTAAAAAAAAAAAAACAAAAGTTAAACTACCTAGTCTCCAATTCTCTTTCCTTACGGAAGAAACTCAATTAGAGTTCGGCTCATGCCCAAACCAAATCGAAGCCATTCATGTTCCGATTTTGAAACGGCGATTGATTCCTTGTCATTCGAAGACACAAGCCCTCCAGGTAGCCCGATTACAGGACAACGTTCTCCCCAAATCACACCAGTTCCAAATTGGTATCGGGAACATCGTTCAGGAAAACGTTTTCGTAGACACAGTCTGGTCAACTTAATAATAAGAACTCACAGTCTACCAGCCATAATAACCCGAAACAACCCCGGGCTCTGATAAACCCATTCAAAATACATCTCAAACCACACAGCCAAATAAAACCACCACAATGCCAGTAAATTACGAAAAGGTGGTTAAGCTAACAGCACATATGGTGCCCTTATTCTCTGGGGAATTTAGTCCCCTCATCCTCACAGTGTTACAAACTTTTATAGGTTGTTGTAAGCAAGTTCAACAATGTCTGGAAGCGGAAGAAAAAGGAGCTTTTATGCAAATTTTCCCCACTAGGTTGAGAGGAAATGCATACCAGCTAATCGCCTCAAGCTCACTCACAACATTTGAAGAGGTTGAAAAATTACTTTATCGTAATTACTTACCTCGTGAGACATACCATGAGCTGATAAACAGACTAATTACTTGTCGGCAATATCCGCACGAGTCTTTTAACTCCTTCACCACTAGGCTAAAAGGCCTGTTGTTACAATGTAACGAAGCAGCACAGAACAAATACGGTGCTGAAAATTTCAACGTGGTGAAACGGCAAATAGAGGATTTTGCAATGGCTTCTGTGAGTGGTGCAACTAATCCGCATCTAAGTGCATATTTACTCACCTTGAATGAAGATTCAGTAGACCAGCTCATTCAAAGGGCACTAGACATGGAAAGACTACAACAAGGTCTCTTCTTCGTAGCTCCACCCACAAACTACAATCACCCCCCCACAAATTATTCTCAAATGGACCCCTATTTAAGATCCAAAAATTCGCACTTCTCCAACAATTATGGTTACCCTACACCGGAGAGTGTAAATTTCTCTTCCTACCGTTACACAAAGGAGATAAATAAACCCAACATAAAAACGGAGTTCAATATACCTCCCATAGCGGAGCCTCCAAAGGTGCCATCAGTGTCTTTTAATACGGATGAAAATCCAACAAATTGGCACTCAAATCGAACTAGTATCACCCGAAAACAATCAGGAAGTCCACCTCCATACCAGAACTCCTCTTACCAGCCAGCGGGAGGAAAGAAAGTACGACAAACAAAAGGTACTTTTGAATAAAATACCCTGCAGCTACTGCCACTTCAAAGGACACACGTATGATGAATGTTTAAAAAGGAAAAACACTCCTTTCTGTGTAAACTGCAGAATAAAGAGCCATGATGCCAGATACAAAGAATAAATCACATACAGAATATGTGCGATTTTTGTGGCCGAAGAAGCCATACGGTGTCTACTTGCCAACAGAAACAACGATGGGAAGCCACACATTCGGGAAACGGCACTCTGTCGACCGAAAAATCCCCGGCTCGACATTAAAAAGAACAGTGCAACTTACTTCAGGGTCTACTCAAACAACAAAGAAACAGACTAGAGAAAATGTCCCAGTGGTAAAATTACCATTGGACATAAGTAAAAACACAGCCGTTCGGCTGATCGTAGACACTGGAGCCGAAGTAAGCCTAATAAAACAGGAAGCATTAAATATACAAAAGCGGATAGAAACAGGACAAAAGGTCACTTTGAAAACTCCATTTGGAGAAGGAAGAACATTGGGTAACTGCCAAGGCACCTTTTTATTAAGCAGCAGTATCCCGTGCAATCTACAGGTTGTAGAAGATAGCGCCCAAATCTCGCACAATGGGCTATTAGGTAACGATTTTCTTGCAAAAAATTGCAATATAGAAGGGCCTAACAGATTACTCCGGTTTCCTCGCACGGAAACCAACCCTATTGAATTCACGGTACCTCTCGAAACATCCATAGAAGATGGAGAGGATATACCAAAGTATCAAATAGTGGAGGGATCTGAATCTACTACCGTTTCACGGGCACCCAAAAACAAAAGTTCCTTACTTCCAATGGAAGAAATTTCAAACACTTTGAATGAAGATGAAGGTAGGCAATATGAAGTAGAACTTCAGCGATCTCATAGAATACCCCCTCGATCTCAAATCATACTGAGCATACCAGTACAATTGGACCAGGAAATGCTCTGTTTGTCTCAGGAGATTCAAGAAGGAGTATTTGTCGCAAATTACCTAGTTAGTCCTCATAGAAATTTCATACCGTTAGCTGTTCTGAACGTAAACACAGAACCTGTATTCCTAAGAAAATTAAAGCTTACTCTAGTTCCAGTTAATTATTATAACATTAGGTCCCTCTATTCATCTTTGGACGAAATAAATTCCGAAAGTTCTCAGAAAGAAGGCGAGTTTCCTTACCCACGTGCACAAGACAAAAGTGTAATCAAAATAAAATCTCTCCAGTTCCCTTTGGACGGAATAAATTCCCAAAGTTATCAGAAAGAAGGTGGTCCACCTTCCCTTCAGGCACATAGCAGTAATTTCAAAAAAGAAACGAAAAATTTCAACTCCAATCCACATTCAATAAACGTAAACCACATTTCAAATTACAGTCAAGATAGGCTAGTGGCTTTACGTAAAGAATTACTGTTGGATAGAAATCTAAATCAAGAAGAAGAAAATTCAATTCTCGAGCTATGCTATAAGTACAATGACCTTTTCTACCTAAAGGGAGACAAACTAACGTACACTAACAGTATAAAACATACTATTCCCACATTACATAATCAACCACCAATAAACCAGAAAATGTATAGACTCCCAGAAACGCATCGGGCAGTCATAAATGAGCAAATTAAGGAAATGTTGGACAATGACATAATCCAATTAAGTAAAAGCCCGTGGAACTCTCCATTGCTCGTAGTCCCCAAGAAAGCTGGACCGGACGGCAATAAACGTTGGCGAGTAGTAGTAGATTTCCGTAAAATTAACGAGAAATCTATAGGGGATGCTTTTCCATTACCCAGGATAGAGGATATACTGGATCAACTTGGGCATTCGCGATATTTCACTACACTTGACCTTGCAAGTGGATATCATCAAGTACTTGTTGATCCAAGGGATAGACCCAAAACTGCGTTCAGTACCGCATATGGGCACTATGAATTTAAGAGAATGCCATTTGGACTGAAAGGCGCGCCTGCGACCTTCCAGCGTTTAATGAATTACATTCTAACGGGTCTCCAAGGCTTAGAATGCTTTGTCTATCTCGATGATATTGTAATATATGGAACAAACTTACAAGATCACAACGAGAAATTGACTAAGGTATTCGACAGACTTAGAGCCCATAACCTTAAATTACAACCCGAAAAGTGCCAGTTCCTTCGCAGAGAAGTGATTTATCTTGGACATAAATGCTCAAATGAAGGAGCACTTCCAGACCCCAACAAAACAAGTTGTGTCCAAAATTTTCCTCAACCCCGGACTGTTAGACAAACTCAATCGTTCCTTGGGTTGGCTAACTACTACCGCAAGTTTATTCCAAACTTTTCAAAAATAGTCAGACCCCTAACAAATCTTTTACGCAAAGATGCTAAATTTACTTGGACGCAAAAGTGCCAAGACTCTTTCGACGAAATTAAAAAGTCGCTTGTGAATCCTCCTCTTCTCACATATCCTGATTTTACTGAACCCTTCAATTTGACAACAGATGCTAGTAACCAGGCATTGGGAGCTGTCTTATGCCAAGGGAAAATAGGCGAAGACAAGCCAATAGCATATGCAAGTAGAAGTTTGAATAAGGCGGAACAAAAATACTCCACAATAGAAAAAGAGTTACTCGCTATTGTATGGGCCGCCAGAAACTTCAGGTGCTATTTACAGGGCAGAAATTTCACGGTTTACACCGACCACAAACCCCTGAAAGGCGTATTCAATGTGAAAGACCCAACATCGAGATTAGTCAGGTTTCATCATAAACTCGCGGAATTTAACTACAAAATTGAATATAAGCCTGGAAAATATAATACTAATGCAGACGCGCTTAGTCGAATGCCTACCCAGATAAGCCAGGCAAATCCCAATTCATTCATTGTGGAAGCTCAGGTACATCACCGAGCCGATTCCGACATAGACGAAAATGAGTTTAGTTCCCCGACATCTCCAAAATTTAAACAAGCACATTGTCATGTAGTTACAAGAGCTCAAGCAAAGGAGACAGAAATGGAAGGCATAGTTCAGAAAACTCCCCATAAAATTAAAAAGAATTCTCAGAACTTCATAAAAGACTCAGCCGAAATTGGCTCAACTGAGAACAACCAATTTGAAAACGTTGCATCTGAATACAGCAAATTACCTACAAAGAATAGTCTTATAGATTCCCAGGTTAAATTGCCGGAAATTATCACGGACCCGGAGGAAATCCAAATAATTTTAAAAGACTACCACGATTCTGCATTCGGTGGTCACCAAGGGGTAGTCAAAACCTATAAAAGAATAAAAAGAAGGTACAAATGGAAAAACATGCTCAGCTCGATTAGAAAATATGTCCGCAAATGTACTAAATGTCAAAGAATGAAGGCTAGCCCAAAATATCGTATGCCAATGGTCATAACAGATACTGCCCTAATGCCATTCGAAAAAGTATATTTGGATATCGTAGGTCCTCTTCAAACGAGTTTGTAAGCTCTTAAAAATTAAAAAACTACAAACATCCGCTTATCACCCACAATCCAACGATGCACTTGAACGAACCCACAGACCACTAGTGGAGTATCTAAGAACTATTGTATCCGAAAATCCAAAGGCTTGGGATCGATTCCTGAGAACCGCAGCTTTCGTATATAATAATAGTCCACATGAAGGCACTCCAATGGACTGTCTGTTTGGATAAACTGGCTTCAATTTTTACCGCATAATGATCGCTGTCGTATGCTAAAGTTTGCAGGCAATTCCTATTTTGTCCATTGAAGTTTTTTATCTTAATTCGGCTGTCATTTATACACATCTAAATATGAGTTCCTTCTAGGAAACGATGGCATATCTGTCCCAAGTAATTTTGCTTTGTATAACACTTTGTTATCTTCAAACCATTGGTTTAATTGTGTCCCTCTTGTGTTGTTAGTCATATTTAACCAATTCCTATGTTTGGCATTCAGGTCACCAGATATTATGTAAAGATTTTCATCCCTTTGCAGATTTAATAACTTGAAACAGGTTGTTGAATTCTTCTCCAAATGTAGTCAAGTCATTATTTTTTGGTGCATATATTGATATTATGTACAATTTGCTTGTACTGGAAATTTTTATCATTAAAGTTGATGTTTCTAGCCATTTAGATTTTATAATTTCTCTGTTAAAGATTTCTTTGTATTCTATTGGTTTCTTTATCGATATTGCGGTTCCACCACCTTGAATCGCAGTTGGTCTATCGTTTCTGAGCATTTCATAATTTTGGAATTCCAGGATGTGTTTCTTATTCAGTTTTGTTTCTGATAATAGTACGATGTCTGGTTTATGGCATTCTAATAGATTTAGCAGATTGCTAATTCTCTGATTTGTTATGATTGAGTTTACATTTATTGCAATTAAGTTTATTGACTTTTGATATCTGTATTCATTCTCCCTTTCCCCTCTATCCATTAATGGGGTCTCCATCAATTATATCGTATAGGAGGATATTTATTCTGCTTTTTTCTTCTTCTAGGAGGTTTTTGAGTTTTGCCATTTGTTTTTGCGTTGACAGTAACAATTCTTTAATCTCACTCAACTCATTTTGAGAATTTTTATTTTCTACCTTGCTATAATTTCCGCTTTTGTCTTCCAGTACACTTGCGTATGTTACGGTTTTTCTTATTACATTTGCGTACATTTCTCCTTTATTAATTTTTTCTTTGTTTATGTTTTCTGTTCTAATTAACATCTTTTTGTTTAGTTCTTGGTATTTTGGGCATCCTCTATATGATGCTGGGTGACCATAGTTTTTGCACAATATGCAATATAGTTTTTCTTTACTTTCCATATTCGTTGTTAAGTTACATTCACCTGGCTCATGCTGTGTATTGCACTTGACACATCTATAATCCATTGCGCAGTTGTTTGCAGTGTGACTCAATCGTTGTCATCGTTTGCATTGTATTATGTTGCTTCTTTTGTTCAATTTTTCCCATGTTATTATTTGATAATTTATGTGTTTTATCTTTTTTAGCTGATTTATTGTGCTTCCTGCAGCTATATATAGGCAGTTTAATCTTTTTTGCCTTACTAGCATTTGTTTCTAAGTTTTTGGCTGACATGAACTTAATGTTTTCAGTATTTAGAGAGTTCAACTATTTAGTAATTTCTTCTGGCTCATCGTCCACGTCCAGATCCGTCAGTACGAAGTGATGTGCCCGCCCAGGGGGGGGGGGTGTGTTTTTTAGTGGGCATGGGGTGGTAGCTACCATCTGCAAAAAGAATTATGGTAATCGGTTAAGTGGTCTAAACATTTCTATATAATTGAAATAATTTTTTGATATTTTCACTATTTTCCCCCTCATACCCAACCCCTCGATAAGGTTGGTGCGTGGCCAAATTGGATAAACTGGTAGATGGGTGAGCAGATTCTACCCTTAACACCCCCCGAACCCCCGTTTTCGATAAAAGAGTAATTATAATGATGGAGTAGTTATTATATTGAAATTTTATTATTACGTTTCAATCTGGCCCATATGTGCTGTGCCATGACCCGTCCGAAAAATGTTTTTTTCGTAATATCATTCAGAAAAGCTTTAAGTTTTATTTCGAACACGCGAGCTACTAAATCGGCTTGGTCAATATATTTTTGTCCGTTAAATAAATACTTTAGTTATTTCAGCCCACCGAGGGTTGCACGTAAATGTGATAAATAAATCTGGTTTACCCTACTTAACCACTACTGCCATCGAATCTTGGAAGGCCTGTTGCATAGAACGTGGCCCTCCAACAAACGTACTTGGCAATATAACTGGAATACCTGCTTGTATTCTAGCATCGGTGGCCCGATTGCGAACGTGATCCTGAAGTCTCAATTACGAATCACGCCGCAAATCGCTCTGATGTGTTTTCAAATATTGCAGACGCTGTGCTTCAATAGCAACATAAGCGTCTACAATATATTCTTGAAATAGCTTTCTAGAGCGCAATATAACATTATACTCGTTTTCTCTAACAGCGAAACGATATAAATAATGTTGTAGGAATGAATAACTAAGATCAATGGACCAACCACTTCCACCACTTGGGTAAAGTAGTACATAGGTCATCGGATCACAATGTCTATTCACTCTCGACAACTCTTGTAATCCCCCGCTAATTGGATATATACAAAAAGCGGGCATCTGGGGTCCACCAGTTGTGCTCCTGTATATAATTGCAACATCCGTTGCAACTGGAGCATTCAAACGGCCTCGATGAACCTCAGCAGATGGATTCGAATCAGTAAAAAACATTCGAATGTTTTTTATCGCATCTGGTCCATCTCGGGCTAATACCTCTTGCTCAACTGGTCGCATCAACATATACGACTGAGCAAAAGGATTTACATTGCGTAATTCCCGATCGAGTTGTCTTAACAGATCTAAATCTAGATCATGCTCCACATCGATATTTGCTCGTTGCCTTAATGCTTCTTCAGCATCAAAGATATACGATTGCCCATATCTCGGAGTGGCATTTCCACGTGGTCGCATACTATATGAAATACGATGTGCTATTTTCCCCTGAATAGCATAAAACGTATTAGTAGGCCTTCCTGGAATATGCACAGTTGTAGCTTTTATCGATGCAAACGATAATGCTGAATTATACTTTCGTAAATTCTTCAGGAAATGTTCTGATTTCTGATGGTTGCCCAAAAATAGGTCCAGAATCAGTTGCGGATATGGCCCTAAGGGGTTTAGGGATATCCTGCCATCTTTGCAACAGTGAACATATTTTCCCCGAGAATTTCGTTCCGCATGAAAGTATAATGCATTGCAATGGATGCAGATCGAATTTAATTCACCACAGTTATGCATCTCAATGTCTGTGGGAATTAATTCGTCTATACAGCACCATGCTACCGGATAAACGAAATTCCTTAATTCCGGAATATCATCGCCATTGCTCTGCGGAGTTTCAGAAACAGTTTCAACTTCATTGACAAATAATGGAACTCCATCTGGAATATCAGGTACTGTTGTTGAAGTTCTTCGTGTCCTGTGACCCCAATTACGGTTTGTCCGTTTTCTCGTCGGTACCTTCGGTTTAACAAAGATAACCTCCTGAGGAACATCTGGACACTAACAATCACAGGAACGATGTGAGGTACATCCGAAATAGAGGATGTAGATGTACCTGCTCCAGCATTTATGTTTGGATCATTTACCCATTCAGAGGTAGGATGATGGACCAAACTATCTGCTGGATATCTCGGAACATAGTCATTGTCGTCACTATCGTAATCGAGGACGTCAGCCCGTCCAGGAATAGGACTAACTACACATTCCGAAATTCTCCTGTCATTAAACCAAGCATTGCTTCCAAAAACGGGGCTTTGTGGAACAATTACTGGTAACTGTTCAGTGTGAACTACATCTACGAAAAGAATAGATGCGCCTACACCACCGTTTGGCAAATGAGGCAATGAAGGTCTTTCAACGCCATGACCCGAACTTTCCACCTGATCTGTTGAATGCTGATTGTCCCTTGCTGGAACGGATTGTTCACTATCAGCATTAGACGATACATCAACAGTTGCAGGCGTGGCAGCAGGTTCCGAAACTGCTGCATTTCCTTCTTGAGGAATTTTGGCCATCTTATGAAAGTTTGTTGGGCGTCTGCTTAAGCCCCCCTTTCTTTTTGGCATTCTGGCCAATAAAAATTTGAAAGGGAATAAAAAAAAATAAACAAACAAAAAATCAGAGTATCGATGACAAATGTCGATCTGAAAAGAAATTGGAAAAATGGGTTATGGATAATATAGTAAGGATTATTATATCTTATATATAAGTAGTATGCAGAAATGGCTGCCTTTAGTTGGCATGATAAAAGAATAATTAGTGTGTCGTAGATACCTTTGGCATCCCTACACTATTAAGATTCCGGACAAAAGTCAACTGGATATCCTGTACAGATTTTGGTCCTACTCTGCGCGTTCACATTTATAGTTGTAAAAAAATTTAGAATCTTTCCAATCATGAAACAATTGTAAATAAAATTGTAATTGTAAATAAGGCGCTTTTTGGCCATATTGGATTTATTTTTAATTGGTTGATTATAATGGCATACCTGCACTATAAAGACTTTGGAATATATTCAACAGAAGAACGGACGGACGGACGGACAGACGGACAGTCGTACAGAAAAAAAGCTTATAAGCAGTATGATAGTAATTGTTATTCTAAATAAATTCGTGGTACAATAAAAATTTTATGAGACTGATTATTTTTACAGTATGCATAATTTAACACAAATTTTTATATGGCAACAGCAAGTATTAGTTGCCCAATTTAGTTCACTATTTAATTTTTTTTTTTGCTAGTACAATGACAATACCATGTACCAAAATTTCAGTTTTATACTTTGACGCGTTCTCAGACAGTGTCCAAATATGTAGTTGAAAACAACATTTTTGTATGGCAACCACACGAAGGATCTGGCCGATTTCTCTAATATTTTAACAAAAATTAACTTATATAATTTAAAGTGTATGTACAAAATTTAAGCTCCTTTACTGTACGCGTTCTCGAGATATAGTGCAAAAAAAAGGACGGACGGTCGGACAGACAAACGGACAGGCGTAAAAAAAAATTATTATAATCATAATTATTGGATTTCGATTTCTATAGAAATTCGTAATGCAATAAAAATGTATGTGACTGATTATTTTCACAGTCTATATAAAACACAAATTTTTTTATATGGTAATACCAGGAAGAAGTTGCCCGATGTAGTTCACTGTTTAATTTTTTTTTTTGTAATGGAAAACGAAAATTTTGTATGGCAACCCCACGAAGGAATTGGCCGATTTGCCTACTTTTTTAACAAATTTGAAGATATATAATTTAAACTGCGTGTACAAAATTCCAGCTCTCTAAGTGTACGCGTTCTCGAGATATCGTGCAGACAAACGGACGGACGGACGGACAAATAAACAAATAAAAACTTACATGCTCACAAAACGTAACACTGTTTTCAACACAGCAGTGTATCAAACTGTTAATGAACACTGTTTATCTGTTTGAATTTTATTATAAATATTTTTAAATAACTTTGTAATTTTGTTCTGTCAAATTTATAAATGGTTTTTTTTTTAATTAATTTTAGATTTAATCGCACTGTTATTTATTTTACCTGCGCAATAAACACTTAAATATATTATTTAGTAACTTTCCTTTTTTCTATCTCACTTTTTTGACAATAATATATATTCCTTTTGAAATATTTACGGAAACCGTGTACACAAATTGTGAAATTAATTTCACAATTGTCAAAAGTCAAACCGGTTTGCTTAGTTCAAATGTGATTTAAAAAAAAATTGCTTTCCCCCTTTTTTTTAACTAAATTATATGGGGGGTGTATATTTTTTTTTATATTCATAATGTACTCGCCAAGACCTTTCCAATGAGTGTTCATATGGTAAAATCAGATGAAAAATAAGGAATTAATTCTTTTTCACTTTAAATACATGCGCAGTGCAAACACCGAAAACGTAATTACGTCCGATTTGGCTGCGGATTGAATCAAAAAATCATAAAAAAATCGCAATAAGAGGAAATACAAAAATTACGGAAAAAAATAATAATAGTATAAGATACACCTTCTTAAAGTGTGTGTGTAGTACAAAAAATTCCTTCCCCCCCCCCCCCTTTCTTTTCCACTAAATTATATGGTGGTTGGTAAATATTTTTACATATTCACAATGTACTCGCCAAGACCTTTCCAATGAATGTTCATGTGTTTTGATTGGATGAAAAATAAGAAATTCAAATGTATAGCACTATACATACGTTGACAGTTCAAACCCCGATAACTTAATTACGTGCGTTAAAAAAAAAATTGTAATATAAACGAAAGTGTGAAAGTCATTCAAAGCAAATGCCACGTCTTGAGGTGACCTGTACTTAGCTATTTGTTGCCCGCCACTAGAGGGGTCTTTCAGTCCCACACACAGGAGAAGTGGAAAATTAAACCCCAATGCAGATGGTCGCCCCTAAAGAAGGCTTCCAGCCCTCCTCCCAGGAGAGTTGATAATGCAGAAAAGCCCATATAACTCACCCCAAAACGGTTTTTGCCATTATTTGGGCGTGCAGGTCCTACCCCTACTAGACCTTTGAATATTTGAAATTGTTTCAGATATAGAATGAATTTTACATCTGAAGATAGTTGTCATCCCAATGTAATTTGTCGTATTAATTTCTACAGGTACTGGGGGCTAAAACACATGCTATATTCTAATTGGAATATATATGATACTATGTTTTGAGCTTATAGTTTTATAAAAATAACTTTTTTCAAAACATCAGGTATGTGCCATCTGTATCCAAGAAACTATCTTTTGGAGCAGAATAACGAAGCGTTGTACATCAATCAGTGCACCATTACCCACCGTTGTAAGTTGATTAGTTTAGCCACTGTGGTACTTTAGTACGGTACTAAAGAGTTTCTTTGTTAAGCGGTGCGGATGATGTATTTCGTGTCTTTATGGGTTTTGTTTCATGCAATTTCCGTCCTTTTCAGTTTGTCAGTTCTGTTAAGGTCCTGTTGCCGTCTTTATGGCCAGTTGCTATCCTCCGTGGCAGGACAGCTCGTTAGGTCTTGATTAGATATTGTACTATTTGCGTACTATATGATTGAACATAAAAACATATTCTAGAAGTTTATTAAGGGAAAATGGCCGTGTAGGCACCTATTTGGCTTTACTTGACCAGTTTCGCCTTAGCCACAGGGCTCATCAGAAGTTTTCTAAATTCTAGCAAACGTTCAGTCTGCTTCACTGTGTACATCTTCTGTGTACAATATTTTTACTATTATATTACACTTTTTCAGATTTTTATTTTACTAGATACACACCCTATCTCAAATATATTTTTAGGCTTCCCGATCATATGAATTTTCATTACCCTGTGCAATATCATTCTTGTCATTGCACATGATTTTGAACACGCACATATGCGGCTATCTTATTCTCTGTGCGAGGCTCTCTCGTTTTGTCGTTCGCCAAGGACTCGAGAAGAGCATCACGATGCGCTTGCGTATTACGTATTTGCTCTGCTTCCCGATACTCCGGATTGTTTCTTGAAGCCATTTTTTGTTCAGCATTATTATGGTTTCTGCATTTTTAACCACAAAATGTGACGCTTAGAATTTCCCCGGGGTTTCCTTGGAGTTAGTGGGAACTGTATCAGCTCGCCACTATCTAGAATACGCAACAAATGGGTACACATTTCCGCAATGTTGAAATTCTTTAACGTGGGATTTCTTTTCAGTGCAAGGGATGTGGCATACGCAAGAGCAAAGATGCCACAGTCATAACTATCTGATTGCTTCTGTACATCGGGGAAATAAATGCACGGGTTGTGTGGAATTATTTGTCCTTAAGGCCATCATCCATGGGCAATGAGTCACCATTGTAAAATAGACACACCCAATGTCCAACCCCACTTAAATCCTCTCCATAGTAAAGTAGTTCGATGTAGCTCTGACTAGGTTCAACTGCAGATATGTCAACAACAGACTTCAAAAAATCCATTTGACGGGGCTGGGAGGACGTATAACAATTTAAAATTTAATGGAACACATCAATACAATCGTCCTCCACATAATTGGTTTTCCTTAATAAGTATCGGAAATCAAAATTAATGTTCCCAAATATCAGTTTTCGTTCGTATCCATTTATGTGAATATTTGAAAGATATTACTTGCATTGCTGTATTGAGCCTATTTTCCATCGTTATTACCTGCAGCGTGGCCCTCCTTTTTAGAATCACTATTCAATGCAGTATTTTCTCCACTTTAGCACACATCTTTTACTCTCATCCATATTATTCCTCTTTGCAGCTAGGCATGTTACATATCAAATGAAAGGTCTCGACGAGTACTATCGAGTGGTATGTTATTCTTGCTTTATAAAGAAAGTTTTCATCAAGTCCAAGTAACCACCAAGTTCAACTATACACCAAGTCCAAGTATCCACTAAGTCCTACTATTCACTAAGTCAAAGTTTCGTTCAAGTCCTATTTTACACTAATTCTAAGTAACTACCAAGCTCAACTATACACCAAGTCCAAGTATCCACTAAGTCCTACTATTCACCAAGTCCAAGTTTCCATTAAGTCTTACTTTACACCAACTTCTATTTTCCATCAAGTCCAAATAACAACCAAGTTTAATTATACACCAAGTCCCATTATCCACTAAGTCCTAATATTCACTAAGTCAAAGTTTCCATCAAGTCCTACTTTACACCAATTCCAAGTAACCACCAAGTTCAACTATACACCAAGTCCAAGTATCCAATAAGTCCTACTATTTATCAATTCCAAGTTTCCATTAAGTCTTACTTTACACCAACTTCTATTTTTCATCAAGTCCAAATAACAACCAAGTTAAACTATACACCAAGTCCAAGTATCCACTAAGTTCTAATATTCACTAAGTCAAAGTTTCCATCAAGTCCTACTTTACACCAATTCCAAGTAACTACCAAGCTCAACTATACACCAAGTCCAAGTATCCACTATTCACTATATCAAAGTTTCCATAAGTCCGACTTTACACCAACTTCAAGTAACCAACAAGTTCAACTATACACTAACTTCAAGTATCCACCAAGTCGTACTATTCACTAAGGTCAGGTATCCATCAAGTCAAGTCCAACTATATACCAAGTCCAATTATATACCAATACCATTTGTACAAGAACCTTAATTATCTATCAACATCAAGTATCCACAAACTTCAAGTTTCCATCAAAATTGAGTATTCACTAAGTCAAACTATCCAGGCAGTCCAAGTATACAGTAAGTCCAAGTCAGCTGTCAAATAATAACTAAGGAAACCTACACTATTTAAACAGTAAACTGCCGCAAGTAATCATATTATTTTAACTCCTAATGACGTCATGTTCACAAAATGTCAATTCCATACAAACGCGCAAGTTAGCTGTCAAATAATAACTAAGGAAACCTACACTATTTATATTGTTCTAACAGATACAGTAAACTGCCGCAAGTAATCACATGTTATTTTAACTCCTAATGACGTCATGTTCACAAAATGTCAATTCCATACAAACGTGTCAAGTCAGTTGTCGAATAAAACTAGACTATTTATATTGTTCTTACAGTTACAGTAAACTACAGCAATTAATCACACGTTACTTTAGCTCCTAATGACGTCATGTTCACAAAAAGTAAATTCGCGCCAAGTCAGCTGTCAAATAATAACTAAGGAAACCTATACTATTTATAAAACACTTACTGGCGTATCTAAATACATTTTATTTCAATTATAAATGGCGTCGTATTGCCAAAATCTCAATTGCATAAAAATGCACCAAGTTAGCTGTCAAATAATAGCTAAGGAAACCTACATCATGCTGCATACAATTTCAAATGTATACAGACGATAGAAAATAATATGTAAAAATAAATATTGAAATATGCCATAACAAACATAAATAACTCATTGTATTTCATTTTTTATTATTTTTTATTCAATATTATTATTTAAATATACAGTTTTCTGATATATTTATTGTTGCTGGTAATGCTGCGCCAGCTGCCGCATATGCTGTACCAATTTGCTCTTCACCACGTTGGCGTTGCCGTTGTCTTTGGCGTTTAATTAAATTAACTGGCTTCGGTTCGGCTGGTGCTACTTCTGCTGCTGCTGGTGGTGGTGGTGCTAGGGTAGTGGTGGTGGTGGTGTTGGTCGCGTTAATAGTCCAACTTCTAAATATGAAATATAGCAATTTTTAAATTTTGAAAAAAAATTTTACCTCCTGCACGAAGTTGTGGCGCATTATTCATTTCGCTCGCTCTTGGTTCGATATTTCTATTTCCAAACATTGCTATGAAACTAATTTTTAGCAGTATTATATATTTTAAATATATTAAAATACATTTAATTACTTACTTTAAAGATAATTCCTCGCTCGCCTTCACTTTTGCAATGTGTCATTATTTATCATGGGATTATCCACTAACTTTGTTTTTCTATCTAATACATGGTGCTGATTATCGTGAGTGGAACGAATAGCCTATAATATTTATAATAAAGGTACATTCTGTTACATTTATAGAACCAACAGTTACACTCATTAATACTTTAACTGACTACACTGTCTAAGAATGTTTACTGACTAAGACTTTAATTTACTAATAATGTAAAGTAATTATAATAAATTTACATTATATCATCTTTATACAACTAACACTTCCACTGACTAACAGTCCGATTGATTCCACTGACTACATTTTTCTGTTCATTAATAGACACATTGACTAATATTTTCTACTGAGTAACACTTACGTGTCAAATCTGTTTAATGCGTCAAACGCGTCAAACACGTCTAACACGTCTAACGCGTGTAACTCGTCAAACGCGTCTAACGCGTGTAACTCGTCAAACGCGTCTAACGCGTGTAACTCGTCAAACTCGTCAAATGCGTCAGAAGCTTCTAAAGCGTCAAAACACGTGGAACTCGTCAAACGCGTCTAACGCGTGTAAATCGTCAAACGCGTCAAATGCGTCAGAAGCTTCTAGAGTCAATACTGCTAAAATCGTGTAACGTGTCAAACACCTCAAACGCGTTAAACGTGTCAAACAAGTCAAGTCCAGTTATATACCAATCCCATTTGTACAGGAATCGTGACTATTCACCAAGATCAAGTATTTACCAACTTGAAGTCTCCATCAAATCTAAGTATTCACCAAGTCAAACTATCCACGCTGTCCAAGTATCCAGGAAGTCCAAGATAGGTGTCAAATAATAACTAAGGAAACCTACACTATTTATAATTTTCAAACAGAAGCAGTAAACTGGAGCAACTAATCACATTCTATTTTAGCTCCTAATGACGTCACGTTCAAAAAATCTTAATTCCATACAAACGCGCCAAGTTAGCTGTCAAATAATAACTAACAAAACCTGCATTATTTATAATCCCAAGTTGTCTGTCTAATAATTACTAAGGAAATCTACACTATTTATAAAACACTTATTTCAATTGCAAATGGCGTCGTTTTGCCAAAATCGCTATTTCATACAAACGCGCAAAGTTATCTGTCTAATAATAACTAAAGAAACCTACATCATGATGGACAGAATTTCAATTGTATATAAACTAAAGAAAGTTACATGTAAAAATAAATATTTGAAAATAGCGATGATATGGAACTAACAATTTATCATGCTCAAAGTTCTGGGGGACCTTTATTATGTTCCTTTTCATTCATATACCAATATATGTCATTTCTGTCATGACTGTGAATGAAGAGACATTTGTTTTGTGTTGGAAAAGTTTTTTTAATTATTGTGCTTTTTAATTTGATTTTTGTGAAAAAAATTATTTCATGTAAGTTATTTTTAACTTATCTTTCCATTTTATTATTTATTTGTGTTTAATTCACCTTAATTTATGAAATAATTAAGTGAAAAGTTTAACCAGTTGCTCTGGTAGTAATACTGCTAAATGTTAAATAACTAAGTGCTAGATTTTACATATATGTCTGCGCAATTATTTTATAAAACTTTTATATGCTCGGTTGAAAAGTTTAATATTTCTGCAGTTTATAAACAATAAAATAAAATTACAATTATAACCGTTAAAATTTTATTTAACATTTAAACAGTTCAGTTAATTTATTGCGATAACATTTTAGGTATAAATATAGCAAGATGCAAGTGCTTTGTACTGCTACATATAGCATTTACCACACGGGAAGTTTTTAAATAAGGAAGGAACTTATACCATTGTGCTTAGACGTAGCAGAACAATCATATTGATATGAATACTTTCGTAAATGATTACAGACATTAATTGTGTGTGTGTGTGTTTAATTTAATTATACTTTTTCATATAAATTTCACAATTTCAAAATAGCCCAAGGTAATTTGCTTGCAGTAGTATTCGTATGCTGTTTTATTCAAATATTGAATTTTGAAAAATCTAAACCATCGTAAATAAAACCTTAAGGGACTTTATGTCCTTATTGGAATTATTTTTGATTGGTTCATTGGGTTGGCATCCCTACACTATTAAGGACTAGGAAAATAGTCAACTGGCTATCCCGTCCAGTTTGTGGACGTACTCTGTACGTTGACAGATTTTGTTTTTTTCAAATATTGAATTTTTCCAAATCTGATATCATGCTTAGTATAACCTTAAGGGAACTTTATGTCCTTATTGGAATTATTTTTGATTGGTTCATTGGGTTGGCATCCCTACACTATTAAGGACTAGGAAAAAAGTCAACTGGCCATCCTGTCCAGTTTTTGGTCGTACTCTGTACGTTGACAGATTTGTTTTTTTCAAATATTGAATTTTTCCAAATCTGAAATCATGCTTAATAAAACCTTAAGGAACTTTATGTCCTTATTGGAATTATTTTTGATTGGTTCATTGGGTTGGCATCCCTACACTATTAAGGACTAGGAAAAAAGCCAATTGGCCATCCTGTCCAGTTAATATAGAATTCTTCCAATCATGAAACAATTGTAAATAAAACCTTAAAGCGTTTTTTGGCCTTATTGGAATTATTTTTAATTTGTCGATTGAAATGGCATCCCTACACTGTTAATAATTCTGAAAAAAATTAGGCGCGATTTCTATTATTATTAGCAAAATTAATGAAATTATGCATCATAAAAACTGGAATATCTAAAAAACGGTAGCATTTAGGTAGGTACATATACAAGATCAAATGAAAGGAAACATTCGGAGGTTTCGAAATCGTGCAAGAAAGTGCTATCCTTATGTTGCCTTTTAGCGCGAAAATCGTTGAAATTGAAAAACAAATTGCAAGATTTTCTAATTTTTTGATTTTGACGTCCTATAACTGCCGACGGAAAAGGAATAGAGAGGTGGTTGGACATTTGTTGGAAACCGTAGAGGGTTTACTATCACCTGAGACGCAAATCACCTTCATAGGGTGTATAACAAGAAAGTTACACGAAAGTTACATGGTATTAGGATAGAAAGAACAAAAATCACAAAACCCCCCTACCGTCCTCACCGTGCATTTCCCACTCTCCTCCCATACAAATTTTTTCTCGAAATTGAGTGAGGAATCCGGTGTATAAAGGAAATGCGGTATGTATGGGACACCCTGTATATTTGGACATCTTGTATAGTGGAAAACAAAATTTTTGTAAGGCAACCCCACGAAGGAGTTGGCCGATTTGTCTAATTTTCGAGCAAAATTGAACTTATGTAAAGTGCGATAATTATGGTAATCGGTTAAGAGGGTGAGAAGTTATACTGATTAGCGCGACTCCAATTTTGCATTAAGGCGTGTGCGATATTTCATGTTGGAATTTGCCTAGAAAAGTACCAAAACGTCTTCGCAAAAAAAAACAACAAACAGAAATAACTTATTTTATTTAAAATTTTATTATTTTTTATTTATTATTATTATTTTATTTATATAAAATGTGCAGTTTTCAGTGATTTGATGAACTGCTAATGTTGTGTCAGCTGCCCCAGCTCCTCCTGCATTTTGCCGTTGACTTGGCGCTGGCGTTGACGTTGCCGTTGATTTACTCCAGGTATGGCTCCGGCTGGTGCAGCTGGTAGTGGAGGTGGTAGTGGTGGTTATGGTGGTGGTGTTGGTGCCATTATTTCTCCACCTTTTAAATATGACGTACATATAAAAAAAAAATATACGTTTTTATATAATTATTTTAATTTCAATATTTTTTTTACCTGGTGCAGGAAGTTGTCGCTCTCTTTCTTGGAATTATCCGTTTACTAATTCCTGATGTTCATCCATTGATCTGAAATTAATTTTCAGTAATTTTATATGTTTTAATTTATTAATATTTTCGCATAAATGCTAGAGGTGCCGGGGGCTACATCACATACTACATCCGAATAGGAATATATATGATTCTACGATATGAGCTTATAGTTGCACGACTTCTATTACCCATTAGCAGTTTTTTGACAGTGTGCCTGAGATCAGACCAGATTCCATCATTCACAATATAGTAGGTGGATTAAACTCATATGTATTGTCTATCACTGCTTCCAAACTATTTATGAACACACACCTGGATTTTCAAAGCTAAACAGAGCTATGTCCTGGACTGGAGTTATGTACTTATCCGAAGTTACATTACTCAATTTTATATAATTGTACCCTCTAAATGGAGTGGACCTCAACATTTTTCCACCAAAGCTATCTTTGGTGTGGAATGATATGTCTGCATTAAATGCAAGTTAGGGATCCAATTATAATTAACGATTTCCATCATTCCTCCTATTTGGATTTTTATTGGTGTGTGATTCGTTGATCTAATTAGTGATTACGCGTAGCTTATGGCCCAATTCTATTTTTTCATTAATTTTCTATATTGCTAGGTGGTTTTCTCTTAAGAATGGTTTTTATTTTTATTTCTAATTTTCATATAATACTCGTAAATTTGGTTATTTGGATTTATAATTTTATTTAGAAATTAGTTATTTAAATTCTTTACTTCATTTAACTCTATTGAATTATTTCGTTCTATTTCTCTAAAGGTTGTTTTTTTGATTGGTTGTATCCAATCGAGTATTGTTACATGAAGTACTTTTGACGTGATGCATCGCATTACCTTCCCGTAACTGGTAATGGATTAATAAGTGGACCCATATCCAGCGGTCTGAATATGTTCGTTGTTTGGAAAGTATGAGATATGATTGATTAAAGGGTCATAATGGGTGCCGTTTAGGCTCCTACTGGGCTTTACCGGACGTTTCACTCCCGCCACGGATATTTTTCAACGGTGTTCCTATTCAATGAGGATGATTATCTAGTGGTACAGTGTATGTACAATTATGATTGGTCCTAATTATTTAGGTATCAGATTACGTTGTGAGTTGGTTTGTAGACTTAGTTAATTATTTTAAATTTTATTTTTGAACTATTTGTTCCTACTACAGACTAGGATTAGTTCGATTTTACTTCATTTTTACTTAGTAAATTAGATTATATATCCTTTTTTTATATTATTTTTGAGTGCTCTGTTATGTGCACTCAATCATAAGTGAACCATGATAAGCTCTACACTTGAAAATATATCTGCCTTATGCTCGCAATTTAATTGTCGTTAATTATGTAGTGAATGAATTATCAGATACACCTTACACAAAGTTTCATCAATTATAAGAATTCTTTTTACTTATATATTTCGTGCGAGACCCCATCATGGTTGAGCGTAAGATGATTGTTCTAAATTTTGTTAATCATACTTTTCTGATGAATTTCCTACTAAATTCCCTTTTATGAAATGTGTTTTAATTGGTTTTGTTAACTAGTATTTGTATGCGCCGATTTTGTATCATAGTACATTATTCTTAAGTTATCTTTTCTACTTTAGATTTTAAGTGTATAATTACTTACCTTTGTTTGTTAATATCCATATCCGTGGCCCTTTCATCGGTTATTTAATTCGACTAGTTAGGTTTTTTATTTATTATTTCCCAAACGGTCTGACTTCAGTGTTTGGTTGAAGCTGTCAAATACTGTTGGCCATTCAGATTCCCATTAAATCATTTCCCATTCTCGGGTCATGGCTCTTAATAATATTTGTTGTCTTTGGGTACTGTTTTCAGGTTTTCCCTTTTTGTAAACTATGGTTCCTAATGGAGGATTCATCACTTTTTATTCTGATTCTTATCAGTAAATTGTGATTGGATATTTATATAGAATATATAATTTCTTACCTATTTATTAGAGTTTATTGTGGTTTCCCGTTGATATATCCACAAAAAAACTTCAGTGAGTGGTCGAGCTAATCTTTTCCTTTTTCTTAGATTTCGTTCTATCTCCTGTATAGTTTTCCTCACTAATTTGTTGCTTTTAGTCGTACATCGAATTCCATATACTTAACTGATTAATTGTACTAGGTTAAATTGAATTATTCATACTTAACACTCCCGCGTGTCTCTATTTTAAAGTGGATTTACGCCCCGTGCCTACTTTGGCTAGCTAAATTCGTCGGACTGACTGTTTGAACATTCACAAATGAATAATCTTTTCATATATTTATTAGCAAAAAAACTGCCGGTGCTGGTATTGTGTCATCTGTGTTTATGGATATTACTTCCTTAAAGCAGCATGAGGAAGCGTTGATGAAATTAATTTTCAGTAATTTTATATGTTTTAATTTATTAAAATACATATAATTACTTACCTTACAGAAAATCACTTTTGTAATGCATCTACTGCTCGCCATCACTTTTCATTTTTCCCATCAATTTTGTTTTTGTGTCTAATAAATACATGGTGCTCATTATCGCGAGTGCTATGATTGAATACAAATATAAGTTTTTAATAAATAAATCTTTAATTTTAATATTTAATAATAACATTTTAAATATTAATCTTTAAAACAATTTGCAAAGCATATGAACTTATATTATATATATAAAGTGCGTGTACAAAATTTCAGCTCTCTAAGTAATACGAGTTCTCGAGATATAGTGCATACAGACTGATGGACAGATAAACAGATAAAAATTTTCCAATGAGTGGTCATATGATGAGATTGGATGAAAAATAAGGAATTCATACTTTTACCACTATACACACATTCCTTAGTTTTGCTAAAATCAACTTTGTTTTTTTTACATTACTGAGTGCTTCTCAACTCCTATTCTCTTAATTTGAAACTCGCTTATATTTAAACCAACCTTTAATAATTTTATGGTTTTTGCGTGATTATAATTGGGGGCAACTTTTCCACCCTCTCCATAGTGGTATTTCAACCTAGTTATCCTATTTATTATAATATATTTGCTATAGCTGGTATGGGATAAAGTAAAAGTGTTTTCTTTTTGGCAATGTTTCAGCAAACACTAAACTTTTTTTTTTTTTTATTACAATGACAAATTTATTGCTTAGAATCGGACGAGAAACATCATATTTTTGAATTTTAGACATAGAATTGATAAAACAAATTGTAGTTTCTTCGCTACGATACCATTAACTTTAATATTAGATTTTCCTACTCTATGCTCTATCAGTATCATCGACGATATGTCAACAGTTTATTTACAAGATTAGCACAATGCTTTTAATTTTATTTTTTCATTAAAATTTTGAAAACTTATTCGTAATGCATTGGAAATTGCATTGTCTGTTATCTGTGGATCTCTTGTTCTTTCAGGCCAACTCTGTCGAATTCATTACCGTTGTTTTAAGAAGAAATTTTAAAATTTTTGTTTTTTTTTTTCGGTATATAATATATTTATAATATCTACGTATAATCTATAATTTCTATGAAAAAGAGATGTACCATTCTTAATGCATACGCACTGACACTCATATGGATGTGGATTTCTTTGTTCTCACCTCCCGTTTTTACAAAAAATCTTTAAATTATTGTTATTTTCTTAGATTAATTCGGTAAACTTTTATATTGTAATTTAAGTAGCATTTACAAATAAGCACTTACCATATTTTGATTGAAAACAAAAAATATTTGCAGGCCAAATAATTATTGGAATACCAATGAAAATTACAATTTTCTTTTGTTTCAAACACACACACAATTTACACTTTAAATTAAACTTTACACTTTTCTTTAAATGAAAAAGAACAGATCAAATACTGTAATAAAGAAACGTTGCATAGAAATTAACTAAGCTCTTACTTTTTTTCATATAAATTTATGCACCAAGCGAACTATCATACAACGGTAGCACGGATTTTTTGTCAACCTCCGAATTCTTCTCACCCATAAAGAGTGCCAATATCCTCCCCTGTGAGGGCTATGGCTAAAGAGCGCAGCAGGGTAGATACAACGCTCTTATATTGGTACTACATATTTTCATGAGAAGTTGCCTACCCCAAACATACTAATTTTTTTGTTGGCACCACTGCAAGTGAGCAACAATTTAAGGCATTTAACCTGAGAAATAGGCAATTTGGGAGTATTTTCTGAATTTTTCTTGGGTTTTTAGCATTTTGCTACGTCCTTTATTGGGGTACCCCCCCCCCCCCCACCTTGTAGTCATTGTGAATATAATAAGGGAGCTTCCAAATCACCCGTGAGGTATCCCCCCGAAGAGGCATATAACCATTCTTCTTTTCTTATTTTTAAATGGCAGATTGTAAAGGTAAACTATAACCATTTGGTCCTTTGTTACGTTACTTTCGTAAGGTAGTTTGCAAGGAGCCATATAAACCTTAATATACATTCAAATGATTTGAATGTGTCCTCTAACAGATGGTAGGAAATTTCAAAAAAAATACAATATCTAAAAATATTTCCAACTTACTTAAAGGCATTTCTACATGAGAAACAGTAATAATATATTAGATGTTGATTGGACTTAATTTTTGAAATTAAACCAAATAACGAACAACTTTGTTGATTACCAAGGAAAAATAGTTATCCAAATTTAATTTAATATTTCTCGAAATACCACATTCCGAGTAAAAACATTAGCTGTGTTCTTTTGTGTACCTTGTTCTAGAACTCCCATACATTGGAGAGAACTATTTGCTCTGTGGATTGAAGCGAACTATTTGTGCTGTTCGCTTCATTTAAATCTTCTATGAAAATGTAGGGGCGCTGTTCTACAATTTTCTAGTTGTAGAAGTTGGTAAAACTCAACTGAAGCTTGACATTTGTCATATTTGAACTGTCGCAATAGAACATAACTACACAATTTTGTTATTGAGATATTTTTTCTACTTTAAACTTAAGTTAAGGGTGCCAACAAAAGTTACGTAAGCGCAGTAAAACCTCTGCTGGAAAAGAAGTGTATAAAAGCAATGGCACATATTACTGCAGGTGGATTAATTGAAAATATTCCTCGTGTCCTCACCAAAGAACTCGGAGTTCATCTGAATGCGAACAATTTTCATATTCTTCCTGTTTTCGGTTAGTTAGCAGAAAGTGGTAATATAAATATCATGAAATGCAACGAACGTACAACTGTGGTCTTGGAGTTGTCCTAATTGTTGATTCCAAATTTGAAAACCTAATCATGGAACATTTGCGTTTTACGCATAAAACAGCAAAGATTGGCGAGGTAATCAAACGAAATTCTCCAGACAGCCCACAAGTGGTTGTTGACAATTTTGAAAAATGTATTTCCCGAGTTCAACGTGTCATTAGATCCCCGAAAAAGCGCGTTGCCGTTTTAATATAAGGCTCCGGTGCTAATTTACAAGCATTAATCGACACCACAAGAGACTCATCCAGAGGTATGAGAGCGGAAATAGTATTAGTAATTTCAAATAAGCTTGGCGTCTTAGGTATGCAACGTGCTGAATGTGCTAAAATTCCTGCTCTGTATATATCACAAAGATTACAAGAGTAGAGAGGAATTCGATGATGCTATGACGAAAAAGTTAGATGAATACAAAATTGATATAATTTGTTTGGAGGGTTTCATGAGAGTTTTATCAGAAAAATTTGTTAAACGATGGAAAGGAAAACTGATCAACATCCATCCGTCTCTTCTACCTAAATATCCCTGATTACATGTTCAAAAGAAGGCTATTGAAGCTGAAGATACAGAATCTGGATGTACTGTTCATTTTGTAGATGGAGTGAGTTTATAATATCGAATTTATACAGGTTTGTTTTTAAATGGAAATATTTCAATATTTTCAGGGCGTTGATACTGGTGCAATAATAGTTCAAGAAAAAGTACCGATTTTGCTTGGTGACGATGAGGATGCGCTTACAAAGAGAATTCAAAAGGCTGAGCATTATGCATTCCCTAACACTCTTAAGCTGGTAGCTACGGGAATAGCATCATTAAGTGAGACAGGAAATACAATTTTTAACTAATAAGTCTGTGTAAATGCTTTTAATCTAGATGACGTACTTTTTATTATTGTTTTTGTTCAGACTATCAACATAAATTTATTTCTGTTATGATGATGTTTAATCTTATTTACTATCTTTCGTCAGTTGTTATACTTTAGATGATGAAATCCTAGAATATACTAAGTTTATCATTCCATTTGTAACACAAAAAAATAATTATGGTAGAGCAAAATGGATTGGACACCCTCGAATAATAATAAAAGTTGTTGATTTTTGCATGTCCGTTCGTCTGTCCGTCCTCACGAGAAATCGGGTAAGTCCTCCGTGGGTTTCTATACAAAAATTTCATTTTTCACTATATATTTGGACACTGCCTGAGAACGAGTTAACGTAGAGAGCTAAAATTTTGTACACGGCGGTTTCATGAAAATAATAAACATAATTTTAAAATGGGCTAAATCGAACAACCAGTTCTTGGTGTTGTCATATAAAAATTTATGATTTTTACGTCCTAGACGTTTTTATTGAGCTGAAAAGTTCTTCATAATATGAAATTGATTTTTACTGTCCGACGAATCGTTCTAGAAATATATGCGAAAACCCACTTCAACTTTTTGACAAGAAGTGAATCATAAGCAGTGCCAACTGCTGGACATAAAACTCTTGTTCTCTTGAGGCGTTCTTTTGTGTATCTCTTGTTCTGCTCTGTTCTGCGGACACAAAAGAACACAGCTATTATAACAGCCAGGCCTGGGTTATTGTTGTTGTTTCTTGCTTGCTTAACATAGCTTCTTTTGTTTATAATTTTCCCGGATCTACCTGGTGCTGTGCTATTTGTGAAGTGCTTTGTTCTTATGTCTGCGTTTAGGTTTATTATGCCGCTTATTTGGGTACTGGTGCTCTTGCTTGCTAAGTATGCTGCTATATATTTTGCTGCTTTTGCCCTACCCCGTACTTTATCTATTATTCTTATTTCTTGATTGATCTTGTGGCTTTTCTCGCTTTTGTGCCTTGCAAAGCTCCCTCTTGTGCTGCTGTGTTGCACTCTTGCTGCCTCCTCAATATCTTTCTTGCCTGTGTGCTCTATGAATTGCTGCTGGCAATCTGCACATTCATAGATGACTAAGGTGTTCCATTGTTCAGGCTGGGTTGTATGTTGTTTTATTCCCTATTTTGTGCTTGTATGTTACTTGCCTTGTCATTTGTGATGCTTGCAATGTCTTTCCTGTACGTTGCAGTTTCCTTACCGTGGTATTGTATTTTCACATATTTTTTGTTCGTGCTTTTGTCTTCTGTATCTTCTTTCTGCCTGTTTCTGGTGCTTGGCCGGGTTGTAGTTTCATTTGTTATCTCTCGATGGATATGTACTTTTATGTTGCTTTCCTTTTCAAACATTTCATTTGTCCTTTTTCTCTCCTACATGGTTTCCTTTTTTTTATTGCTTCCAGGAAGTATGCTCTAGTTACCGCTAGAGAGTAGTTGTTGTCCCTTAGTTCTGCTTTAAGGGTGTGCATAGTTTCTTTTATGTGCTCCATCCCTGTTATCGTGAGGGCGCATAGTTAATCCTCTCATGTATGGTGTTTCTTTTGTACTGGAGTGGTTGACTCGAATAGAAGTTGATTAGTCTGTTTGAGGCTATTGGTTTCTTATACCATCTCGTGTAGAAACCTTGTTCCGTTCTCTGTATCGTTATGTCTAAGTAGTTGATGGTTTTCTGTTCCGTTTCGTTTTCAACAGTGAATTGCATTTGCATCTCATATTGCAGTAGTTGCTTGATTTCTTCTATCTTTGTTTCTTGTGCGTACAACAGGAAGTCATCAACATATATCTTCATTATTTTGATTCCTAAATCTAGCAATTATCCTGTTTATTGCCAGATCTGTATATAGGCTGGCGTATTTTGTCGATGTCTTGCCTCCCATTGGGGTTCCTTTTGTTTGCATGTATATTTGTTTGCTAACTCTAAAATAGGTGGCCTGTTCTATGTCAAACTCAATGAGGTCTATTAGAGTACTTATGTTATATTGCTCTTTCATTGCAGTGCCTATCGTTGTTTTAATGCTATCCCTCTGCTTAGTAGATTGACATTGTTAAACATGTCCTGTATGTCAAGGCTGCAGAGGACATATCCTAATGCTCTATTAATTGAACCCGTCTTAGACACTATGGGTCTCATTTGGAGTTTTTTCTTATGGATTCGTGTAGTCTCTCAGTTTTATGAGCATCTTCATGTCTGCGTGTTTTGCGTTTGTGCCTAGATGAAAACCTTTCGTGGTTATGCTGTTTAGTTTCCATTTATATGTGGCTTCTAACGCCGCTTGTAGTTTGGGCTATTTCCCGGTTTTGTATTTGTTTATAAATACCCTGTTCTACTCCCTTTCCCAACATCTTGCTTAGTAGCTCATAATATAGTTCCTTGTAGAGGACTACTGTGACTTTGCCTTTATCCGCCTCCATTATAACTATATCCTTTCTTGTTTGGAGTAGCTTCTTGATTTTACCTAACGTTTTTAGCACCTTCTTATCCGTTTTTGATAGGTTCCTTGTGTTGATGTTGCTCGTGTATGCATTCGTTGCCCTTGCTAGCTTCCTTGTTTTAACTTTATATTGCATAGGCTCTTGCTGTTCTATTTCCTCTGCTATTATATTTAGTGTGCTGATGATGTCCAGTTGACTGGGTTTGCTGTCCGGCATTACAAATTTAGGTCCATAGGATAGTAATGCTCTGATATCTGGGTCTATTTGGTATTTTGTGAGGTTTACTAAACCTCCTGTTACCTCTCTGAGCGTCATTATTATTATTAGTATTTCTGCTTGGTGCCTATGAGTAATTAGAGTTTGCCTTCATTAATTAATTGCGTTGATTTGATGTGGTATATTTGCTATAGTTGTTATGTATGTTTGCTGTGTTGTGTTGCTGCAATTAGTGCTTTGCTTCGTTTTGTTGTGCTCACGTTTATTATATGTATTGTTTTCATTCTGTTAAGGTTTCCTGGTAGATAATGTAGGTTTGTACTAAGTTTTTATTTTTTCTGTTGCTAATCTAGTTATTGCTTTGCTTGAGCTTTCATAGTCTCATGTCTTGTGTTTCCGTTTTTTTGTGTAGCTTTTATATGTTATGGGCTCTTTGTCCCAGTCCTTTGCCTTCGTGTTTACTCGCACATGTGCCTTCAACATACTGTTTCCACAGTGTTTTATGTTGGTTAGTATGTGCTGTGTTTACCCTCCCGAGCACACTACTCTTATGTTGTGGCCAATTGACATCATCTTTTCTTCAGTCACTGCTACATTGGTGCCTTACCTCCGATACCGCCCTTTTCTAGGAGCTAAAAATCGTTTTTTAAAAAATTAGTAGTGCTGAGTGTCATGCCTTATGCCCTTACCGTACACATCTCTAGATATATCTAGGACACAGTAGTTTATCCACCGTGGCACTTTAGTATCTTACTAATGTGCTTTCTGCATCATTGGCTAAGGATCCTGTCTATTTACGTGTTTTATGTTACTTGTCCCATGGCCCTTTTGGTCGATGTTTTGAACTTTCGGATGCGCGCCTTTAAAAATGGCATTGGCGGCATTAACCGACACCACTGAAACGCTGTTATTTTTTTTATTCCGCGCGATAAGAATCAGCAAAAATAAATCCTATTAAGTGGTCGGAAAGCCAACCGTTTGTGTCACGAAGGTCGACAATACGTAAATCCTGGAACTCTAAATTTTTGGCAATAATGTCGCGCGTGCATGCCAGAGTGCTCACGTACGATTCATAGTAAACTACGATGATACTTTGTAACCTAAAACTAGGTTCATCTCTAGTAACATACTATGAATCGTCGGTCACTGTACCATTAATCCATAGCAATGTACAGGTTTCCTTTTGCTCCAACACTCACTTGCTTCTTACCTCCTCTTTGCGGATTCCTAACACTTTTTCTATCCCTATTTTTGAACCCGAACCAATTTTCCGAGACATCGTGCTCGTTTTCGGAAATTTCAATCATGCCCTCACGTTTTCTATATCTCCTATGCTTTCCGTGCTGTTTTCGCACTTTCTCTTTGTGCATCATCTTAACAGAGCAGTGCCTTTTCTGCGAATTAAGGCCTGCGTAACTTGTTGCTGCTAATACGAAGCCCTGATATAATCGTACGAACCTAGAGGGCCTAATATATATACTAAAATGCAGCTCGTCGCATTTGATTAATCTAAAAAAGCTTTCTACAGGATCGTTACTAACGGTTTTTTTGCCCGTGCAACAAACCCTATTTCCTAACATATTGGTCCAAAAGCACATTACCGCAATGTGCTTTTTTAGTAGATGGGGGTAAGCTCGCGAGTCAAAGTAATTATTGATGTTCGCGTACTCCTTACCCATGCCCGACAGTAAGATTTTATATCCTCATACAAGTTATTAAAGTGAATATAAAATTCACTCCTTTTAAACTGCGGGCCCGAGGAGTGCGGTTCTTGTTTAACTTGATCCTCTTGATCAAGTAAAGAATCAGTGTAAAGGTTTTTTTTTTAAAGTTATATTAATACCGCTAGCGTTATCCTGATTCTCTTCGGAGACGATATGTGCTACCGCTTCTTTCATCGGCTCCACTGTTTTTTCTAAATTTGTTTCAAAATTTGCTGCGCTGTCACTGCTTATTAGCTGCTTGTTTAAGGGAAGCAGCTTTCTCTCCGCATTTATTACTTCTCTTGTTTGTGTTCGGCTCTCGAAGAGCCACACCAAGCACGTAAACCATTTTTCGGTTTCCGCCATGGTCTCTATTTTCATCGCAGCTTTCAAGCTGTTGCTGTACAGCTCTTGTGCTCCTCGCTCTCTCTTTGCGGCATCATCTACTACAATTTTGGTGTAATGAGAACGGCAGAACTGTATGTACGTCATCTCTAAGCCCTCACCACGAGTAATGATGCAATAGGCTTTGCTGACATACTCATTGGTCCCTGAAATACAATTGAGGCCTCTAGCTATGCCTATCACGGATGCATAACTAACGTCTACTACTATTCATTTACACATTCCCTTGGTCGTTCCAAACGAATGCCGGTGAAAGTTCCGCGGACACAAAAGAACCCAGCTTATGTTAGGAAACAAAAATTGTATTTATTTCAATATTTTAATTGGATACAGTAGAATAAACTTGCTAAAACTTTATATTTCGTCTTTAGACATTATTAGTACAAAAGACGTTATATTTTATTATCAAAACTGAAGGAATCATACCCTGTTATGTATTATATCATGTAAGATACACTTTGTTTACATAAGATAAAATGATTTTTTTAATAGCTAGCTGAATTTATCAGTTGGATTTAAGACGTAATTTTCAAAGCCAATTTCTTAAAAATAGATCACACAATTAGCTTTTAGGTATGAAATCGACAAGAAATAATAAAAAAATTACATTAATGTAATCGATGTCCCCGATTACTTTATAAATATTTTAGAATTAATAACTCACTGACGATTCAAGTTTAATATCTAAATTTATTCAAGCACTGTGATCTTCTTCTCTCAAGTGTCAGGAAAACAAGATCTTCCTTTCTTGGCTTACCACACAGCAATACAAAACAATTCATGACCAGCTATCAACATACAGGCAGGCCATCAAGTAATTATTCTTTTATTCTTAATACCACTCACAGGTGGCGCTCAAGTCTTTTTGTCTTTACAAGTTACAAGTATATCCTTACATTAAATAATTTTTTGGTATTATTATATCTGTAAAGTAGAAGAAAAAAAATTGTCCGCAATTAGTGGCCGATAACATCCTGTAGTAAAATAATTCCATTTCCGCCAATGCAGTGTAAATCACATGTTCAGTATCTACCTACGTACATAGATGAAACAAGACAAGACTTTTTAATTATTCGGGCAACAAAAAAAATTGATTGCTTTCCAGTTAACTTGACAAGGACGTAATCACCAATATCCAGTATGTCATCGTCGGTCAGTTTTTTTAACAACTCTAACTGCTAAAAATAAACAACTAGCTTAGTTATTTCTTATTCTTAAAAATTAATTCTCTTATTTTTAACATATTTTTCTTATAAACTTTAATTATACATTTCCGTTTTTGTACTAATTTCCTTTGCAATTTCCCATTTGCATCATTTATTATTAAGTGTAAAGGTTAAAAAAAAAAGCAGTAAAAATGCATCAGCTATAAATTATAGCATGTATTAAATCTGTTTCCACCAAAATTTCGTTTCATCTAAAGGCCGTTATTTCTTTTCCCAACCTTCATATTAAATTTCCAATTTATGTTATTTTCTGTGTGTAAGAAATTCGGCGAGAAGTTAATTTTTTTATCTGTTCCACTTCGCGCCAAGTGTGTCCTGAACCATATCTCTTTCGTCAAGATATATAAAGGCTTGCCGCGGAATGAATCACCTTCCGTGGTAGAGTAGGAGTAGACAGGTTGGTCCTTTGATCAGTGAGTTGTCTATTTTTGCAGCTCTTGAAAAGTGATTCCTAATAATCTTTCTTATGAAATTATCAATTCTATTAATTTTGGATGCATTGTAAATTTTTTCATTTGAAATATAGTGCGTATAACACGTAATACTACTCTTGTACTACAACTTCGCTAACAGTGGTTTCATCTTACTTTTTCTAACCGGAAGCACTTCTCTCTCATTTTTCGTGATGGGTGCTCTTGTTTTATTTTTGCCTTAACAGTTTCAGAAAATCTTTCTGGTTTGAGGAAATGGATGTAAATTATAGTTGATCGTGTACACTAATGCAAAGTAGAATAGTTGAATCATATAAAGGATAGTATTTTTGCTATATGTAATTATATCCAGATGGATACAAGGAGACTTCTCAACATACCCAATGCAAGTGAATCTTTTGATGTGAGTTTTGTTTTTCTATGCATTTGAAATTGTTTGCTGCGCTCTCGCTACAAAAACACAAATTTATTATTTGACCATTGCAGAAAATAATACCATCCAAGGTGCCTTTTCTTTACCCCCTTAAGATTTCTACCAGAAACAATATAAATTACTTTTAAAAAACTTCAGTATAATTGTGTTGCCTAGCTTAACCTGTAAATTGTTTTCGACGAAGCACTAAAAGTACCCATCTTGGCCGGATACCTAATCCCCGGAGAGTTGAGGATGCATAAAGTTGCTTGGAAGACGCCGGTTGGCTTGGCTCCTCTTACTGTAGTCGAAGAGAAAACCTCAATAGCATTCGTCCTGGCTGGATGGGAAAATTCCAGAGGGTCGTCTCAAAATTGAGTCTTTAGGGAAAAGGGGTAAGTCAAACAAAAACGGTACCCTGGATGTTATGTTATACATAATTTCCAATTTTTACCATAAATAGTTCCATTTTTGTTGCTTGTAGCCAGTAAGCAATGTTCTTTGTTGCAATTCCTTCTAACCAAGATAAAAAGATTTTCTTTCGAGTGGGTAACAATTAATTGCATTCTGCAATTTCTTGAACAAATATATTTTTTTTTGTCAAGCAAAAATATTTAAAACATTCAGTTATAATTATCGTCCTACAGCTCAAAACGGAAAGACATTTACGAATAAAAATAACTTAATCACGAAAAACAAAAGCTCTCATTAATGTGTGTGGGTGTGTGCAGTCTTGATGGGTAATATTAAAAGTGTATTCCTAAGAAAAGCCCATCAACAGATTTCACCAATGGCGCTTATTTCTAACAATTATTCATACTGGACGGCCAGCAGCTACAATTCGTAGAACAACTTTTTTCCATTGGCGTACTTTTTGGGTGGGGGGCCAAAAATGTTTTTTTGGGGGGCACATGTCATATATCAAATTAAAGCTCTCGGTGAGTACAATCTAATGGTGTAGTTTTTTTTTTTAATTAACTTAACTTTAACCCCTTTTTTCGACATTTTTCCATTAGCCACTGACAAAATTTCACAACCTTCACTAACAAATACCACAAATACTATGTTTTTTTTTTCTTAACCTCAATTATATGTTCTACGAAAATTATCTACACATTTCAAGCTTTCAGATGCAAAAAACCGCAAGACAATATGTTACATACATCGGGAGCAATTGCCATTTAAATTTTCACTCCAAATGCAAAATTACGTTTTTCGCTTATAACTCGGTACTGGGGCGTCTAATCGCGAAAAAGACTATGAAATTATATCAAAATTTCGCGATTTTTACTTTCACCCCTACCCCGGCATGTGGGTACTTTTTGGAAAGGTCTCGGTGAGTACTACTACACAGAAAGTCTATCAAGTCCAAGTCCAACTTTTCATCAAGTCCAGCTTTTCATCAAGTCCAACTTTTAATCAAGTCCAAGTTTTCATCAAGTCCAAATTTTAATCAAGTCCAAATTTTAATCAAGTCCAAGTTTTCATCAAGCCCAAATTTTAATCAAGTCCAAGTTTTCATCAAGTCCAAGTTTTCATCAAATCCAAGTTTCCATCAAGTCCAACTTTTATTCAAGTCCAACTTTTCATCAAGTCCAAGTTTTCATCAAGTCCAACTTTTCATCAAGTCCAAGTTTTCATCAAGTCCAACTTTTCATCAATTTCAAGTAACTATCAACCTCAAGCCAGTCGAAGTATACAATAAATTTTATATATATATCAAAAGAAAAAAAACATTTTATTTAATTTTTTTTTATTTTTTATTTATTTTTTATTTATTACTGTGATTTTATTCACATAAATGTCATGTTCAGTATCTACCTACGTACATAGTTATGTAATTCCGAAATAAATCTCTCATTGATTAGAGCAAAAATATAAAAAGGTAACTACCGATGAAGCAGAACCCCAAGTAACTTCTAAAAACTTTGTTATCTATCACAATTTACATTACTTCTTCATAATAAATTTTTTGTTTGTGATCATGGCATATATGTATTATTCTTATAAGCGGTCGTGACAGTTGTAGCTGCAAAAGCTTGTATATCAATCCATCTATCCGCACTGTATCAAAAGCTTTTTCAAAGTCAATCAAGCATGCCCCTGTACAGAGGTTCTTGTTGAAATTCCATTGCACATCTGAAGTTAGCTTGTTAATGGCGTGCAAATTGATTTAAAAAAAAAAAAATTATTTTTTTTTTAAAAATTAGTAGTGGTGGGTGTCATGCCTTATGCCCGTACCGTACACATCTCTAGATATATCTAGGACACATATAGCAAGTGTCGATGGTTGGCGAAGCGCTGTACAATAAGATGGTGCACTATTCTCCATCATTGTGTGGGGGTAGTTTATCCTTTAGTATCTTACTAATGTGCTTTCTGCATCATTGGCTAAGGATCCTGTCTGTTTACGTGTTTTATGTTACTTGTCCCATTGGCTATGCAATGCTCGGGCAAAGCTCTTTTTATCGCTTTTATTGGGTCTTACATATTATTGTTACTATCACTATTCTTAGCTGCAATGAATTCTGTCTTTAGTTTATTTAGGTTGTTAGTTCATACCGGTGTACTGGTGTGTATTGTGGGGAATGTAAGTTCGATGTGATATTTTCAAATAGTCTTCAAAAAACTGTAGTGCTAGGAGTCATGTCTTGTATCTTTTGCTGTACATTTCACTAGATATTACCTCAAAACAATTTTTTAAAAAATACTTTGATGCGCACCTACAATAATATTATTTTCTTTTTATTTTATTATTTTATGTTGTTGTATTTTAATTTCCTTTTGCTTATTATTATCAGCTATATGCCTATATTGTTACTGTGGAAGAATATTATTCATTCCTTATTTAGATTCTATTATTATATCATTGAAAAAACGTTTGTCTGAAAATCATAATATACCTTTTACGCCCGCTGCAGTTTCACCCCCGCGAAATGAAATTGTTAACAAAGCATGAGTTCATAAAAATTATTGCAGAAATACAGGACTTCTGTGGAACATCTTTGTTGGAAAATTTTACTGTTGAAGTCACAATATGGTATGAAACCTGAGCCCAAAAAAACTTAGATTCATCAAAAATTGAATGCATCTTGCAAGCTATTAAAATTCGCCAACATGTACGGTGAAACGCTCATTTAGCACATTCAGAAGGGTGAAGACTTGGACAAGACCAGCTATGTGTGACCAACAATTGTTAGACTTAACTATATATGCTGAGTCTACATAAAAAAAAAAAGAAAAAGGTTGATAATGAAAATGTTGTAAGCGAAGTAGATGGCATGTACATCTGAAGGAAACCTAACCATCATTCATTATGAATGATAAAATCGAGTGAGAAAGAAACTATGCTAATGACTATTGTCAATTGTAAATTTGAACTTCAAAAATGGATTGGAAGAAGCGTTTCGTATTGGCAGAAACCTTAATACTCTTCAGTACGGCTAAGTTTCTGCCTGCCGTAGACGCTTGCGAAAATGTGGAAACAAATTTTGAAAAGTTTTGCAAAATTTGAAAAGTGTTGAAAAAAAAATTCGTAGATCTTGCAATCATTATCCGGCAATAACCAAATATGGTGGAAAATCAAAGTTTTACCCTCCCGATACTACCCTTCGCAGACCATGTCTTGGTACGTTAGGGTACCTGTGAAGTGTACCATAATGGCAACACAGGTATATGTTTTATCATGGACTGCTGTGTATCTCATATTAAAGGAGCTAACAGTTGTTAAGCCATGTAGGTTACAGTTATTATTTAATAAAATAATAAAAAAAAAATTGTGTTCTTTTAATTTTTAATGCTTCTTCCCCTCAACCTTCTCCAATTTAATTAAGAATGATCATTGATTGGCTTATTAAACCATCCTCCCTTGGAAAATCTTATCGACGGAAATCGAATTAATTATTAAATTAAAGACTGTGCACCAGAAACAGAACAAGAGAATCCTCCGACCATCGGTAGTATGGCCTCTTGCTTTACGTAATAATAGTAATGTATGTTATCAAAGTATTGCTCTGGTTATAATAATTATTAGTAATTAATAAAGTTAAAAGCAAACATTCGCGAGAAAGTTTTATCTTCATATTCAAATTCAAATTCATTGTTTCTGTATATGACATCACTTTACAGTAGAGGGGGGATGGAAGCCATAGTGAAGAGGAAAAAAAAAGAAAAAAAAACGAAGTTTGTTTTTAATTAAAATAATTGGTTATTGTCAGGTTATTGATATGAGAAAAAATTATGATTTCTGGATTTCGAGTTGCGTTGAAGGGGAAAAGTCGGGATTTCGAGTTGGATTTTGCTGCCTGTCTGGTTTTGAAGCTGGTTTTCTCGAAAACTGAGAAAAAATGTGGTTTCGTAGCTTGTGCTTTGACTTTCCGTACTTATCTGCATTCTATGCAAGCCTATTTCACTTCGATTTTACGTTAGTTAAATCGATTCATTCGGTTGTATTGGCGTGGAAATCCACCAACGCCATTTTGATGATCACTTTATTTTGAAAATTGATCCTTCTTCTCGCCTGAGATGCTGCTTGTTGATCGCCCTTCTTCCCCTTTTCCCTTATCTATCGACTGCTAATTATTTTTATTGTCTGTATTCTCCTGGGTCGGAGCCCCTTGTGAGGGGTTTTCTTGAGGTCGTTCTTTCTCTTAATTGCATTCCAGATGTCAGCATTGTCATTTCTTTTATTACGTACACCACTGCATTGAACCGAATCCTCACCACCACTACTACGTGGTAACGTGTTGCGATGTTGTAGGATCACTTTTCTTTCAGAAAAAAATTTCTCACATCCATATTGTTTCTTTTTCTAAAATTTTTTCCTTGCACTACAAGTCTGTATTTGAATATCGGCGTTTTTATGAAATCATCTGTTTTTCATGGCATTGATTTTCTTCACTTCGGCCACCCGCGAAATGTTTTAAAGGGTTTATTGAACCCTTTTTACAAATTTCGAATATTGAACTCTAATAATAAACACCACAACTAGCTCTTCAAACTGCTTGTTTTTTATATTACTGCCTACACTTTCTTAGTTCTCTAATTTATTACACATCTTCTTCTTATAAAACCTGAACTACTCCTATCTCTTATCTACTCCTGTAATGCCGAAATAAATCTCTCATTGGTTAGAGCAAAAATATAAAAAGGTAACTATCGATGAAGCAGAACCCCAAGTAACTTACAAGAAAAATCTCCGACTTCTAAAAACTTGTGTTATCTATCAGAATTTACATTACTTCTTCATAATAAATTTTTTGTTTGTGATCAGTTCATATGTATGTATTATTCTTATAAGCGGTCGTGACAGTTGTAGCTGCAAAAGCTTGTATATCAATCCATCTATCCACACTGTATCAAAAGCTTTTTCAAAGTCTATCAAGCATGCCCCTGTACAGAGGTTCTTGTTGAGATTCCATTGCACATCTGAAGTTAGTTTGTTAATGGCGTGCACTGTCGAGTGTTTATATTTAAACCCAAATTGATTTTTTAAAAATTTTTTTAAAATTTTTTTTTAAAAATTATTAGTGCTGGGTGTCATGGCATATGCCCGTACCGTACACATCTCTAGATATATCTAGGACACATATAGCAAGTGTCGATGGTTGGCGAAGCGCTGTACAATAAGATGGTGCACTATTCTCCATCATTGTGTGGGGGTAGTTTATCCTTTAGTATCTTACTAATGTGCTTTCTGCATCATTGGCTAAGGATCCTGCCTATTTACATGTTTTATGTTACTTGTCCCATTGGCTATGCAATGCTCGGGCAAAGCTCTTTTTATCCCTTTTATTGGATCTTACATATTATTATTACTATCACTATTCTTAGCTGCAAGGAATTCTGTATTTAGTTTATTTAGGGTAGTTAGTTCATGCCGGTGTTCTGGTGTGTATTGTGCGTAATGTAAGTTCGATGTGATATTTTCAAATAGCCTTCAAAAAATTGTAGTGCTAGGCGTCATGTCTTGTATGTTTTGCTGTACATATCACTAGATATTACCTTAAAACAATTTTTTTAAAAATATCTTAATGTGCACCTAAAATAATATCATTTTCTTTTTATTTTATTATTTTATGTTGTTGTATTTTAATTTCCTTTATACTTTTTATTTATTTGAATTTCTTTAAATTTTATTTAAACTTTTTGTGTTAAGTTCATCTTCATTACGTCCCGATTTGTAATGATGATGACACTTAACATGAGTGGGCTTTTAGCATATTTATCGTATCTGCCTCCGCCGATTTCTACCCTATTCTTGCAATATGTTAGATTGCTTTTTTGCCGTGTAGGCTGCTTAATTGGCGTTACCGAAACGTTTTCTGCTCTAGCCACAGAGCGTCATCAGCGGTTTTAAATATCTAATGAGTGCGTGATCACTCTTCTAGTTTGTGTTCAGTACACAAAATTCTATATATGTGCGTTGAATATTTATTATTCTTTGCACATATATGTGTCTATATATTCTTCTATCTTTCTTTCAACTTTTGCGTTTAATTGCTGTTGAACATTAAATAAGTAGAGAGGTTCTGTATATGTGAATTAATATCTTATATTCATCAAGTTTATGGTTTATATATTAGCTTATCATTGAATTTCGCTATTTGTTCCTCTCAAAGCTAAGTTACTCTTGTTTGGAGTCCAAAATCCAAAAAAAAATTCAAATCTCCAAGGAATCCTTTGGTAACCTCACCTAAATTATGAATTACCATGTTTACCTATTTGCTCAGTTGACTATTAATTTATACTATTTATTTTTACATTCAATGTTTCGTTATATCTGAGTTCACATGCAATTGCCATTTACTGTGCTGCTATGTTTGGGCTTAGGGTTCGCACAGTACTTCTGTGCCTGCGCATATTTCCTAACATCTACCTCTTTACCCTGGCTAAAACCTACTTCATTATCTCTCCCTATAATATACCCTAGGTAGAGCGCGCACAATTCACATTTGAATTGCGAAGACACAGACCATCTAATGGAGCAGCGACAACAAACTATCTTTCGGCATGTCACACATTCAACTTGGTCTTTGTCTGATTTTGCTGCTGTGCAATACAAACATATTGGTTGAAGTGCATCAGGCATATCAAGAAACATTCGTTTCATAGTCTGACGGAAGGCATTGGGATCTCCTATGTCACATAACGATTTATTTCTCAAAGAGCCCTCGGCATACATGACTACTAGTACGCCGCAGTTGAAGCTATCAGTTTGCTCTTGAAAGCTTATTGGAGCGTATTGGAACGTCTTTCCAGCGAAAGAGTTGAAAATATGTAGGTATTGGTTAATTGCTTCGTTATTGTTACCAATAGGATTTAGCCAATAAAAATTTCTAGTAGAGAAATCTTCTATGGCCAAGACAAAATGATTCCCAGAAAGGTTATTAGGCATTAACCGTAGGCCCTTTTGGTCGATGTTTTGAACTTTCGGATGGGCGCCTTTAAAATGGCATTGGCGGCATTAACCGACACCACCGAAACGCTGTTCTTTTTTCCATTCCGCGCGATAAGAATCAGCAAAAATAAATCTATTAAGTGGTCGGAAAGCCAACCGTTTGTGTCACGAAGGTCGACAATACGTAAATCCTGGCAATAATGTCGCGCGTGCGACAAACCCTATTTCCTAACATATTGGTCCGAGTCAAAGTAATTATTGATGTTCGCGTACTCCTTACCCATGCCTGACAGTAAGATTTTATATCCTCATACAAGTTATTAAAGTGAATATAAAATTCACTCCTTTTAAACTGCGGGCCCGAGGATTGCGGTTCTTGTTTAACTTGACCCTCTTGATCAAGTAAATAATCAGTGCAAAGCGTTTTTTTTTTAAAGTTATATTAATACCGCTTGCGTTATCCTGATTCTCTTCGGAGACGATATGACGATATGCTTTTTCTCAATTTGTTTCAAAATTTGCTGCGCTGTCATTGCTTATAAGCTGCTTGTTTAAGGGAAGCAGCTTCTCTCCGCATTTATTACTTCTCTTGTTTGTGTTCGGCTCTCGAAGAGCCACACCAAGCACGTAAACCATTTTTCGGTTTCCGCCATGGTCTCTATTTTCATCGCAGCTTTCAAGCTGTTGTTGTACAGCTCTTGTGCTCCTCGCTCTCTCTTTGCGGCATCATCTACTACTATTTTGGTGTAATGAGAACGGCAGAACTGTATGTACGCCATCTCTAAGCCCTCACCACGAGTAATGATGCCATAGGCCTTGTTGACATACTCATTGTTCCCTGAAATACAATCGAGGTCTCTAGATATGCCTATCACGGATGCATAACTAACGTCTACTACTATTCATTTACACATTCCCTTGGTCGAATGCGGGTAAAAGTTCTGCGGACACAAAAGAACACAGCTTATGTTAGGAAACAAAAATTGTATTTATTTCAATATTTTAATTGGATACAGTAGAATAAACTTGCTAAAATTTTATATTTCGTCTTTAGACATTATTAGTACAAAAGACGTTATATTTTATTATCAAAACTGAAGGAATCATACCCTGTTATGTATTATATCATGTAAGATACACTTTGTTTACATAAGATAAAATGATTTTTATAATAGCTAGCTGAATTTATCAGTTGGATTTAAGACGTAATTTTTAAAGCCAATTTCTTCAAAGCAGATCACACAATTAATTAATTGAAGTTTTATCTATACCCGTGCTTTTAGGTATGAAATCGACAAGAAATAATAAAAAAATTACATTAATGTAATCGATGGCCCCGATTACTTTATAAATATTTTAGAATTAATAACTCACTGACGATTCAAGTTTAATATCTTTATTTATTCAAGCACTGTGATCTTCTTCTCTCAAGTGTCAGGAAAACAAGATCTTCCTTTCTTGACTTACCAAACAACAATACAAAAGAATTCATGACCAGCTATCAACATACAGGCAGGCCATCAAGTAATTATTCTTTTATTCTTAATCCCACTCACAGGTGGCGCTCAAGTCTTTTTGTCTTTACAAGTTACAAGTATATCCTTACATTAAATAATTTTTTGGTATTATTATATCTGTAAAGTAGAAGAAAAAAATTGTCCGCAATTAGTGGCCGATAACATCCTGTAGTAAAATAATTCCATTTCCGCCAATGCAGTGTAAATCACATGTTCAGTATCTACCTACGTACATAGATGAAACAAGACAAGACTTTTCAATTATTCTGGCAACAAGAAAAATTGATTGCTTTCCAGTTAACTTGACAAGGACGTAATCACCAATATCCAGTATGTCATCGTCGGCAGTTTTTTTAAGATTGGTCAGTACCAAGATTTGAAAGTTTCATAAATTTTTCAATGCGAATTTCTAGCAAACTATTTGTAGCAGAATAATGATTTATATCTTAAATTAAACATAACGAAAATAACGTCGAGAAAAATAAAAAATTCATTGGAATGGATATAATTAGCTCGGAAACTTATAAGAAATGGTAAAAATTGATTTTTTTTTTTTTTCAAACCAAATTCCTCTTAGTACATAGATATTCTCATATTTTTATATTGTGACTATTTTAGAGAGATAAAGCCTAGGTCTAGCATTTTTTAATTGTTTAACTCTAATAGTACTTGTTTTTTCTCGCGATATTTCACCGACGAGAAATTGCAATATTTCGTTGAAAGTTTTAGAAATATAAAGCAAATTAGTATATTTCACAATTATGTGCAAAATAAAATTTAGGAGAGTTAATTCAATTCCTTTGAACTGCAAATTTTCATTTTCGTCTTAAATTGTCGCATGTTGGGTTTCTGTCTTTTACGCTAGATGTCTCTAATGTGACTTGTGGTCTAGGTCTAGGCTAATTTTATATGTATTTTCATACTTTCAGGACACAAACCTACGTATAGTAAGTTTTATTGCCTACAGGCTCGCTGGCATCTGAATTGAAATTTTTTCTGAGTACTGACTCCTCTTAACGCAACCATTTTCAGTATCATAACAAGCTTCATTTTGGGCAAATGAATCAGCCGATTGATCAGATTCAGCGTAAGTCGGATTGACGTCACTTTCATCGGAGGACGAAAAGGTAATAGCTTGCTTTACGACTCTCCGCATCTTATTTTGTTTCCTTTTATACCCTAGATGAAATTTATAGGGTATACTAAGTTTGTCATTCCGTTTGTAACACCTCGAAGTAATGATGGTAGAGCAATATGGATTGGACACCCACGCATAATATTAAAAGTTATTTTGGTTTTTGCATGTCCGTCCGTCCGTACGTGCGCACGATAACTCGAGAACGCGTATACTTAGAGAGCTGACATTTTGTACACAGACTCAAAAAAAAAAACCTAAAATTAAGTTCGAAAATGAGACAAATCGGGCAACTCCTTCGTGGGGTTGCCATACAAAACTTTCGTCTTCCACTACACATATATTTGGACACTGCCTGAGAACGCATCGATATAAAGAGCTGAAATTTAGTTCATGGTGTTTTCATTGTACTAGCAAATTAAATTCCAAAAATGGACTAAATCGGGCCACTCCTTCTTGGTGTTGCCATATAAAAATTTAGATTTTTTACGTATATTGTGAAAACGATCAGTCCAATACATTTTTATTGTACTAAAGGTGGGGTGGGGTGGGGATGGGGTTAGATGTAAAACTTAACGGCGCACCCCTCTTAAGCTTTTCAGATTGGTGGGGGGGTGTTTGGAGTGGGGAGGGGGGAAAAACCGTTTTGGAAAATACTTTACTAAAATGTTCCCCTTCACCTCCCGCAACTTTTCCCCCTAACCGTTTCCGCGGGGGGGGGGCTCGCCCTCGGCGGGGGAGGGGGCTGAAAATTCGAACTTTGAGTGGTTATAGCGGCGGGTGGAGACGTCGTAGAGAGACGTGAGATAGCTTAAACGAAAGCTCTCGACGAGGGCTATCTATGGTTTAAATTTCATTTGTCCACGGGGAGAGGGGGGGAAACTGTGTATTTTTGAAAATCGCATTTTTCACCTCCATACAAACGTCGAAAATTTGTAAAGGGGTATGCTCCGAAAGTTTTCAACGGAAAAAAATTTCCTCTTATACAATTCAAGATATTTAATTTACCGATGGTATAGGGTACTACGTTTTTTTTTTAAAAATTTTTTTAGAGGGAGGGGGGGAATTTAATTTGTTTCAAATTTGTAAAATCTATAACTTTTTTATTTGATGTCGTGGAATAGTCATGTGTATACTTAAACTTCTTGGAAAAATCAGGGCTATTTAAATCTACATTTTTTTTTTGGAATTGTACTAGAACAAAAATACATATATGCCCCCCCCCCCTCCCCCCCATTAGCATGTGGATTTTTTAAAAAAATACTCCTAAATAGATTTTAGCATCCCCTATCGATTGACACCTTACTTTTTGATCTACTACAAAATTTCACGATTCCCTATTGTAGTACTAGATTCGATAATCATACGTCCATAACTTCCGTAAATTAAGTCCGATCGAGGAACGGTTTTCACCGTTAGCATCTCCTAGCCAGTAGGAACATTTCGTAGAACAACTTTTTTCCATTGGCGTAGATTTTTATTTTGGGGGGGCAATTTTTTTTTAGGAGGGGCACATGTTATATATCAAATTAAAGCTCTCGGTGAGTACATTCTAATGGTATAGTTTTTTTTTTACATTAACTCAATTTTAACCCCCTTTTTGCCACTTTTTCCTCCATCACTGGAAATTTTTTACATTTACCCCAAATACTATATTATTTTTACCTCCTACCTCAATTATATGTACTAAACAAATAATCTACATACTCTTAGCTTTCATATGCAAAAAACCGCAAGTCAATAGGTTACATAGGTGGGGAGCATTACCCGTTCAAAGTTTCACCTACCATGCCAATTTTTTAGATTACAAAAATCAGTTTTAGTACAAATTTCATGATGATTTTCATGCGGTTTTACATTTTTCACCATAACTCAGTCAAATATTAACCGATTTTGATGATTTAAAGAGATATTTCGGGTAACTCGCGATGACTCATCTGATGACGTTCAAAGTTTTTGGCTATTTTGTTATTTTCAGAGGGGGGAGGGGAATTATCATTTGGCCGGATTTCTGCACAACTTCCGCAAATTAACTCCGATCGAGGAACGGTTTTCAACGTTAGCATCGCCTACACAGCAGCTACAATTCGTAGAACAACTTTTTTCCATTGGCGTACTTTTTGGGGGGGGGGCAAAATTTTTTTTTCGGGGGGGGGGCACATGTTGTATATCAAATGAAAGCTCTTCACGAGTACTATCCAGCTGTGTACCTCTTTTTTTCATAGGCCATACTTCATTCATACAAAATTTTCAAATTACTTGCCTGTACATATGTATTAAATCATCCCCACTCCAGAATTCCCCCAAATATCAACCGATTTCAAAAATTCCTTTTGATTATTACTTCTTGATTTTTTTCTGATTTTTTGAGCCCATATACCACCCCCTCCCACTTACGTTGTAAAAATTTTTTTTCCACGGTCAAAATTTTCAACGAAAATCTTCATTTGGAAACTTTGTTCTACGAATTTCAAATAAATCCAACTTTTGAATTTTTTATGGATACCGGCTCATCACAAGATTGCCTATACGAAATTTCAGCAACATAGGACTTCATTTACCTATTTAAAAAAAATCATAACTGTGACAACTTTTCACTCGCACTTGACGCCATCTACCGGGAGTACTATGTAACTCACGGCATAGTGCTTATAAAATGTGTTACCTACAGGCCTCCTCTATGACTGGAAATTTGTTTGAAGACATTCGGCCTTTTCCTTCAGATGCTATAGCCATTACAGTGGGCCAACTCCCGTAAAAAATTACATTTTTTCCCGTTTTTACAGGGGTACCCCTATGAAAATTTCGCGATTTTTACTTTCACCCCTACCCCGGCATGTGGGACTTTTTGGAAAGCTCTTCACGAGTACTCTTACGTGGTATACTTTTTTTCCCGATCAACTTCATTTTTACCCCTTTTTTCGATTTTTTTCTATACGCCACTGACAAATTTCCCATACCTTGGGTCACATATACCCCAAATACTATGTTTTTCTTTTGCTTAACCTCAATTATATGTTCTACGGAAATTATCTACACATTTCAAGCTTTCAGATGCAAAAAACCGCAAGACAACATCTTACATACATCGGGAGCAATTGCCATTTAAATTTTCACTCGAAATGCAAAATTACGTTTCTCGCTTATAACTCGGTTATTTGGGCTCTAATCGCGAAAAAGCGTATGAAATTATACTTATCTAATTAGTACTTATTTTTTCGTGAAAATACACTTTTTTTAATCGGGGTTTTTTGGGGGTGGTTTCCATTCAATCGTGTACCGCGTTTTTCGCTATATACACCCCTCCCGTGGGGGGAGGGGGGAAATGGTTTTTCGATAATAACTCCGGTATTTCGTGTCCGATCGAGAAACTGATGATGCAGTTCTACTCACCTAATCAGTAGCTATGTTTCATGGAAGAACACTTTTTTTAATGGGGTACTTAGTGGTGGGGGGTAGGTACCCTCAGCGGGGGGTTAAGTCCAGTATATCATGTTGGGTATCACATGAAAGGCCTCGGTGAGTACTATCCAGCTGTGTACTTCTTTTTTTAATAGGCTATACTTCATTCATACAAAATTTTCAAATTACATGTCTGCACATATGTATTAATTCATTCCCACTCCATAATTCCCCCAAATATAAACCGATTTCAAAAATTACTTTTGATTATTACTTATTGATTTTTTTCTGATTTTTTGACCCAATTTACCACCCCCTCCCACTTACGTTGTAAAAATTTTTTTTCCACGGCCAAAATTTTTAACGAAAATCTTCATTTCGAAACTTTGTTTACGAATTTCAAATAAATCCAACTTTTGAATTTTTTATGGATACCGGCTTACAACAAGATTGCCTATACGAAATTTCAGCAACATAGCACCTCATTTACCTATTTAAAAAAATTCATAACTGTGACAACTTCTCACGCGCACTTGGCGCCATCTACCGGGAGTACTATGTAACTCACGGCACAGTGCTTATAAAATGTGCTACCTACAGGCCTCCTCTATGCCTGCAAGTTTGTTTGAAGGCATTTGGGCTTTTCCTTCAAATTCTATAGCAATTACAGTGGGCCAACTCCCGTAAAAAATTACATTTTTTCCCGTTTTTACGATTTCGCGATTTTTACTTTCACCCCTACCCCGGCAAGTGGGTACTTTTTGGAAAGGTCTTGACGAGTACTCTTACGTGGTATACTTTTTTTCCCAATCAACTTCATTTTTATCACTTTTTTATACATTTTTCTCTACGCCACTGACAAATTTCCCATACCTTGGGTCACATATACCCCAAATACTATGTTTTTCTTTTGCTTAACCTCAATTATATGTTCTACGGAAATTATCTACACACTCTAAGCTTTCATACGCGAAAAACCCGAAGACAATATGTTACATACATCGGGAGCAATTGCCATTTAAATTTTCACTCAAAATGCAAAATAACGTTTTTCGCTTATAACTCGGTTATTTGGGCTCTAATCGGGAAAAAGAGTATGAAATTACATCTAAATTTAGCGATTTTTACTTTAACTCCTACCCCGGCATGTGGGTACTTTTTGGAAAGGTCTCGGTGAGTACTACTACACAAAAAGTCTATTCCAACTTTTCATCAAGTCCAACTTTTCATCAAGTCCAACTTTTCATCAAGTACAACTTTTCATCAAGTACAACTTTTCATCAAGTCCAACTTTTCATCAAGTCCAACTTTTCATCAAGTCCAACTTTTCATCAAGTCCAACTTTTCATCAAGTACAAGTATTGCACTTAGTTCTACTATTCATTAAGTCAAGACAGTAAACTGTCGCAAGTAATCACATTTTATTTTAGCTCCTAATAACGTCACATTCACAAATTGTCAATTACATATAAGTAATCTGTCAAATATATAAGTAATCTGTCAAATAATATCTAAGCAAATCTATACTATTTATAAAACACAGAACTGCCGTATGTAAGCACATTACATTTTAATTGCAAATGGCGTCGTGTTCATGAAATTTCAATTGCATCAAGTTAGCTGTCAAATAATAACTCAGGAAATCTATACTACTTATATTGTTCAAACAGAAAGAGTAAACTGCTACAATAAATCAATAACATAATGACGCCATTTTGTGAAAATACCAATTACATACAAATGGCCTAAGTCAGCTGTCAAATAATAACTAAGGAAATATACACTCTTTATATTGTTCTAATGTATCAAGTAATCACATATTATTTTAACTCTTAATGACGTCATGTTCACAAAATGTTGCTGTCAAATAATAACTAAGGAAATCCACACTATTTATAAAACACATAACTGACGCATGTAAGCACATTACATTTAAATTGCAAATGGTGTCGTGTTCATGAAATTTCAATTGCATACAAATGCACCAAGTTAGCTGTCAAATAATAACTCAGGAAATCTATACTACTTATATTGTTTAAAACAGAAAGAGTAAACTGCTACAACTAATCAATAACATAATGACGCCATTTTGTGAAAATACCAATTACATACAAATGCCCTAATTCAGCTGTCAAATAATAACTAAGGAAATATACACTATTTATATTGTTCTAAAAGATCAAGTAATCACATATTATTTTAACTCTTAATGACGTCATGTTAATAAAATGTCTATTCCATACAAACGCGTCAAGTCAGCTGTCAAATAATAACTAAGGAAATCTGCATTAGTTATAATCATATACAATAACTCCTAAGTTGTTTGGCAAATAATAACTAAGGAAATTCATACTATTTATAAAATACATAACTGACGCATGTAAGCACATTCCATTTAAATTGCAAATGGCGTCGTGTTTATGAAATTTCAATTGCATACAAATGCATCAAGTTAGCTGTCAAATAATAACTCAGGAAATCTATACTACTTATATTGTTCAAACAGAAAGAGTAAACTGCTACAATAAATCAATAACATAATGACGCCATTTTGTGAAAATACTAACTACACACAAACGCCCCAAGTTACCTCTCAAATAATATTAAAGGAAACCTGTATAAACCTATATAACAAACAAACATATTTTTTATTATTTTTTATTCAAAAATATCATTTTGTTGATATTCAAAACGCAGTTTTGGTACACGTTTGATGTTACAGGTATTCCTGCCTCATTTCCTGCAACATCACGTTGGCGTCGGCGCTGCCGCTCCCGCTCCCGCTGCCGTTGACGTTGCCGTTGCCGTTGCCTTCGTCGTCTCACAACATTCAAATGTAAACCTTCGCCTCCTGCTACTGCTGCTGGTGGTGGTGGTGGTGGCGATGGTGGTGATGGTGGTGGCGGTGAAGGTGCTGGTGGTGGTGGTGGTGGCGGTGGTGGTGGTGGTGGTGGTGGTGGTGGTGGTGGTGGCGGTGGTGCTAAATATTATGATCATATATAATGTTACAATTTTAATAATTTTTATTCAAATTTTACCTCCTGCCCCATTATTTATTAACTCCGCTCTTCTTTGAAACATTCTGTAGTTATTCATTGTCCTGAAATTAATTTTTATTTGTATTATATATTATTAATATATTAAAATACATTTAATTACTTACCTTGCACAAAATTGAAACTCTTCCTCTTCCCAATCACTTTTCGAATGTGTCATTATCATGGGATTCCCCATTAAGTTTGTTTTTCTATCTAATACATGGTGCTCATTATCGCGAGTGGAACGATTGAATATTAATATAAATTTTTAAAACTTAAATATTTTATTTAATTAGTTATATTTTAACTAATAGCTTATAATTATTATTATAAATTTAGATTCGGTGATATATAAAGAAACAACAGTTATACTTTTCATCAAGTCCAACTTTTAATCAAGTGCAACTTTTCATCAAGTCCAACTTTTCATCAAGTCCAAATTTTCATCAATGACAACATCAAGTACAACAAGTTCAACTATACATCAATTACAAGTATTAGTTCTACTATTCATTTAGTCAAAATATCCATTAAGTATTACTTGACATCAACTTCAACAACTATCTATTAACTCCAAGTTACCACCAAGTTCAACTATATACCAAGTCCAAGTATCCACTAAGTCCTATTATTCATTAAGTCCAACTTTCAGTCAAGTCAAACTTACCATCAACTACATGTAACCATCAACCTAAATTATAGACCAACTTTAAAGTTCAACTTCAAGTCAAAATATATAATAAGTCGTACTATACACCAAGTTTAAGTTTCCATCATGTTCAACTTTCCGTTAAGTTCAACTTTAATTAAGTACAACTTAATAACAACTTTCTATTAAGTCTATTAATTACAACTTTCATCAAGTGCAACTTTCCATTAATTACAACTTTCATCAAGTCCAACTTTCCACCATGTACAGCTTTCAGTTAAGTACGACTTTATATAAAGTACAACTTTACGCCAACTTTCTATAAGTCCAACTTTTCACCATGGACAGCTTTCAGTTAAGTACGACTTTATATAAAGTACAACTTTACGCCAACTTTCTATTAAGTCCAACTTTACACCATGTACAGCTTTCAGTTAAGTACGACTTTATATAAAGTACAACTTTACGCCAACTTTATATTAACTCCAACTTTCAATTAATTGCAAATGGCGTCGTGTTCACAAAATCTCTATTGCATACAAATGCAACAAGTTACCTGTCAAATAATAACTCAGCAAATCTATACTACTTATATTGTTCATACAGAAACACTAAGCTGCCCTAACTAATCAATCACATATTATTTCAACTCCGAATGACGTCATAGTGACAAAATGTCAAGTACATAAAAACGCTCAAATTCAGCTAAGGAAATCTGCATTATTCATAATCCCATACAATACCTACCAAGTTGTCTACAGCAGAAAATCGAACATGATTACCATTTTACCATTCTCAAAAATCTAGACGATTTTTCATATACCACCATTAGTTGTCATTTCTGAAATGTCTTTCAGTCATACAAGTTCGGTGTGCGATAAAATTGTAAATTTTGTCAAGTTATTGTTGTGTTTGGTGCGGATATTTCATACAAAAATTGTTTTCAGGTGAGTTACTTTTTATTTTTGATATAATTTTTAAATTTAGTTCTTTATTAATACTTTAATTTATTAAAATTAAAACTCATATTGTTAGATATTCATGTCTGACATTTTACATGAAATGTGCAAAATTTGAAATAAAAATATGCTAAATTTTTCAATTTAGAAATCAGAAATTTTTGTAATTCATAAAAAGTTGAATCATCGTAATTAAAACGTTAACATATTTTATGTCCTTATTGGAATTTTTTTGGATTACTTTATTGTATTAGTATCCTTACACTATTAAGGACTAAGAAAAAACTGACTTGACTATTCCGTTCAATTTTTGGTATTGCTATGTACGTTGACACGTTGCGATTTTTTCATACATTCAACTTTTTCAGTAATCGTAATTAAAACGTTAACATGTTTCATGTCGTTATTGGAATTTTTTTGGATTACTTTATTGTATTAGTATCCTTACACTATTAAGGACTAAGAAAAAACTTACTTGACTATTCCGTTCAATTTTTGGTATTACTATGTACGTTGACACGTTCCGATTTGTTCATACATTCAACTTTTTCAGTAATCGTAATTAAAACGTTAACATATTTCATGTCGTTATTGGAATTTTTTTGGATTACTTTATTGTATTAGTATCCTTACACTATTAAGGACTAAGAAAAAACTGACTTGACTATTCCGTTCAATTTTTGGTATTACTATGTACGTTGACACGTTGCGATTTGTTCATACATTCAACTTTTTCAGTAATCGTAATTAAAACGTTAACATATTTCATGTCGTTATTGGAATTTTTTTGGATTACTTTATTGTATTAGTATCCTTACACTATTAAGGACTAAGAAAAAACTGACTTGACTATTCCGTTCAATTTTTGGTATTGCTATGTACGTTGACACGTTGCGATTTTTTCATACATTCAAGTTTTTCAGTAATCGTAATTAAAACGTTAAGATATTTCATGTCGTTATTGGAATTTTTTTGGATTACTTTATTGTATTAGTATCCTTACACTATTAAGGACTAAGAAAAAACTGACTTGACTATTCCGTTCAATTTTTGGTATTACTATGTACGTTGACACGTTCCGATTTGTTCATACATTCAACTTTTTCAGTAATCGTAATTAAAACGTTAACATATTTCATGTCGTTATTGGAATTTTTTTGGATTACTTTATTGTATTAGTATCCTTACACTATTAAGGACTAAGAAAAAACTGACTTGACTATTCCGTTCAATTTTTGGTATTGCTATGTACGTTGACACGTTGCGATTTTTTCATACATTCAACTTTTTCAGTAATCGTAATTAAAACGTTAAGATATTTCATGTCGTTATTGGAATTTTTTTGGATTACTTTATTGTATTAGTATCCTTACACAATTAAGGACTAAGAAAAAACTGACTTGACTATTCCGTTCAATTTTTGGTATTGCTATGTACGTTGACACGTTGCGATTTGTTCATACATTCAACTTTTTCAGTAATCGTAATTAAAACGTTAAGATATTTCATGTCGTTATTGGAATTTTTTTGGATTACTTTATTGTATTAGTATCCTTACACTATTAAGGACTAAGAAAAAACTGACTTGACTATTCCGTTCAATTTTTGGTATTGCTATGTACGTTGACACGTTGCGATTTGTTCATACATTCAACTTTTTCAGTAATCGTAATTAAAACGTTAAGATATTTCATGTCGTTATTGGAATTTTTTTGGATTACTTTATTGTATTAGTATCCTTACACTATTAAGGACTAAGAAAAAACTGACTTGACTATTCCGTTCAATTTTTGGTATTGCTATGTACGTTGACACGTTGCGATTTTTTCATACATTCAACTTTTTCAGGAATCGTAATTAAAACGTTAAGATATTTCATGTGCTTATTGGAATTTTTTTGGATTACTTTATTGTATTAGTATCCTTACACTATTAAGGACTAAGAAAAAACTGACTTGACTATTCCGTTCAATTTTTGGTATTGCTATGTACGTTGACACGTTGCGATTTGTTCATACATTCAACTTTTTCAGTAATCGTAATTAAAACGTTAAGATATTTCACGTCGTTATTGGAATTTTTTTGGATTACTTTATTGTATTAGTATCCTTACACTATTAAGGACTAAGAAAAAACTGACTTGACTATTCCGTTCAATTTTTGGTATTACTATGTACGTTGACACGTTGCGATTTGTTCATACATTCAACTTTTTCAGTAATCGTAATTAAAACGTTAAGATATTTCATGTCGTTATTGGAATTTTTTTGGATTACTTTATTGTATTAGTATCCTTACACTATTAAGGACTAAGAAAAAACTGACTTGACTATTCCGTTCAATTTTTGGTATTACTATGTACGTTGACACGTTGCGATTTGTTCATACATTCAACTTTTCAGTAATCGTAATTAAAACGTTAACATATTTCATGTCGTTATTGGAATTTTTTTGGATTACTTTATTGTATTAGTATCCTTACACTATTAAGGACTAAGAAAAAACTGACTTGACTATTCCGTTCAATTTTTGGTATTGCTATGTACGTTGACACGTTGCGATTTTTTCATACATTCAACTTTTTCAGTAATCGTAATTAAAACGTTAAGATATTTCATGTCGTTATTGGAATTTTTTTGGATTACTTTATTGTATTAGTATCCTTACACTATTAAGGACTAAGAAAAAACTGACTTGACTATTCCGTTCAATTTTTGGTATTGCTATGTACGTTGACACGTTGCGATTTGTTCATACATTCAACTTTTTCAGTAATCATAATTAAAACGTTAAGATATTTCATGTCGTTATTGGAATTTTTTTGGATTACTTTATTGTATTAGTATCCTTACACTATTAAGGACTAAGAAAAAACTGACTTGACTATTCCGTTCAATTTTTGGTATTGCTATGTACGTTGACACGTTGCGATTTGTTCATACATTCAACTTTTTCAGTAATCGTAATTAAAACGTTAAGATATTTCATGTCGTTATTGGAATTTTTTTGGATTACTTTATTGTATTAGTATCCTTACACTATTAAGGACTAAGAAAAAACTGACTTGACTATTCCGTTTCATACGGGCATTCATCTAGGCCCTAGGGTGTCATAAGAATTGGTCTTACAAGGGGAGGGTCCCTACTCGTCATCACCGATTTCGTTCAAATTCACAGTATATGTTGGGCTTGACTAGAAATGAAAGTGTTGCAAGTCGCAGCTCCAGATGGCCAAACGAAACCGAAATTATAATGTACATAGTACATAATGTACAAATCCACCCCCACCCCATATCTCGGTTAAATATTATCCGATTTGCAAAATTCTTTTTGCTAATTGTTTTGTGATTTTTTTCTGATTTTTTGAGCATATTTTCCCTCCCCTTCAGATTAAGTTGCGAAATTTAATTTTCGACGGACAAATTTTCTGTCTGAAAAATTCATTTCATACAAAATTTCAGGAAGATCAGGTGTCATTTACTTATAAAAAAAAAAAAAAAAAATATAAGAATTTTACGTGCCCACTTTTCGCCATCTACCGGCTATTTCTGGAAACCCATGGGCATGGTACTTACAGAATCTGAAACCTACATATCTCCTCTGTCGTTGAGAAGTTACCGGAATGAGTTTGGCGGTTTTATTCAAAATCTACAAATATTTTACCGCGACAACTCCCACAAAAATTTGCAAATTTGAGCATTTTTCAAGGGGTAAACCTACAAAAAAATAGCGATTGTACATTATGTACTATGTACATTATATATTATGCATTATTTCGGTTTCGCTTGGCCATCTGGAGTGTGACTTGCAACACTTTCATTTCTAGTCAAGCCCAACATATACTGTGAATTTGAACGAAATCGGTGATGACGAGCAGGGACCCTCCCCTTGTTAGACCAATTCTAGCTTTTTTACTTGTTCTCTATAGGTTTTTTTTGATTCATTTTTTTTTGTGTTTTCCTCAATTCGTTTTTTCTCCGCTGAAGATGTGAGGACACGAGATTTTCCACTTCTTGATGATTTTGTAGGAGTATCGAGACGTGATATTGGTTAGATTTTTTCTAGTGATAGATGATATATACGATTCTTGCGTACGCGTACATAATCTTCCGGTGGATTCAGCGATGGTGAATTATCGGGACTTTTCGGCAAGTTCTCTTCCTCATTTTGTAAAGCATCATCGTTTGCAACATCTTCTAGTAGTAAAAAGTCATCGTCATTAAAAATCTGGTAGTTGTATGGGTAAATTCCTCTCGACTTATACCTTTGATTATATTTTCCGGTGGAATGGATGATTTATCAAGTTCGTTACATCATATATTGTTATAACCTTACCAGGGTTATTTATCATGAAGTCATTAAATGATGTTCGGCAGATTTTTTAAAAGGACCAAAAACAGATATGAAAAGTGGTTGCAAACGTCGTGAAGTATACGGCGGGAAGGAAAGAAGAACTATACCGTTTTCTCGGCAATAATTAATAGATCCAACGCTACAATGGGAGCAGTGATTATCTAATAAGATAAGATAATCGGCTGCTCTTGTGAGCAAGAGGTATTTTGCTTAATATGCTTTAGCACGTCTACAAAAATCTCAGAAGTCATCCAACAACTCTTGCTGACCAAGCCAAGTGCGTCAGGAAAACATTCGTTCAAAAATCTCTCGTTATAATGCTGCTGTGGAAACACATATATTGGAGCCATTTGATTGTCACTGGCACTGACTGTCCCCACAATAGTCACTAAACTTCCGCGTTCCACCGACACTGCTTGAGAAGCTGTGCGACGCCCTTTTTCAGCAAGAACCTAGAAGAAAAATAGTTAGTGTATACTTCGTTTGAATTACATATAAAATATTTAGTTTCTACAACCGTTGTTATTCCCTATTCATCTAAATTCTAGATAACTTTTGCACGAAATGAATGATTCTTATATAGTTCCTTTAAGTTGTCAAAAACTGTGTTAATTGCTTCTTTATTGAATCCTGTTATTCTAGATAAGCTCGTTCTTTCCGGTTTCCGTAAAAAAAGGGATGGATTTCTCTTTAGAAAACCATACAACCAATCGACTCCTGCTTTATTTAAATCCCAACCAGGAGGATAACTTAGATTATTAATTCTTGCATAATAATCATATGCAAATTGGAGTGACGTAAAATATATTAAGCCATATAGATATGCGGAAAATTTTTTTACGTACTCAACTATTTCGAGTTCTTGCACTTTGGTAAATGTTTGCTTCGAAGTATATTTCGATTGAAATAAGGTTGTCGACTCCACATCTTCACTGGTATTGCCGAAATCTGAAACAACTCGCATATACACCCTCTTTCTTATTCGGGAATTCAAGGTGTGCCGCTTTATGTTGTATTTTAGAGCTGCTGTAGTAGGTGTTTCTCTTTTATGTAGTATATCCGAGATAGCCATCCTCATTTTCTCTTCACTTGTTTTGGATCTCTCGGTTTTTTTTTTTTTTAATTTCGCACCATCTTCAAAGTTGAAGCCTACATTATTTAAAGGTTAATAATCCTGCATGCATTTATACTCGTATTATGGGGAAATTTACAATTGAGAAACAACTTACTTACCTTGAGTCAAAAAAGGCCCAAAACACTCATAATACAGTTGAGAGAGAACTGCCCAAGTACAGTATACAAACGTTTAGAAATGGCACGTATAGGACATTCACAATCATGTTTTTTTTTTAGTTTTCATAGTTTTCAGTTTTCATGACGAATGTACCTCACTCCTACTGTTCCATCACGCCCTAATCATTAATCTAGTTTGATCCATACAAATGTTGACAGAACCGGTGTTTTGCTTAAAGATGTTTATTTAACCCTTTTACAATGTAACAACTCTAACTGCTAACAATAAACAACTAGCTTAGTTATTTCTTATTCTTAAAAATTAATTCTCTAATTTTTAACATATTATTCTTATAAACTTTAATTATACATTTCCTCTTTTGTACTAATTTCCTTTGCGATTTCCCATTTGCATCATTTATTATTAAGTGTAATAGGTTTAAAAAAAAAAAAAGCAGTAAAAATGCATCAGCTATAAATTATAGCATGTATTAAATCTGTTTCGACCAAAATTTCGTTTCATCTAATTTGTGCCTTTCCGTTATTTCTTTTCCCAACCTTCATATTAAATTTCCAATTTATGTTATTTTCTGTGTGTAAGAGATTCGGCGAGAAGTTAATTTTTTTATCTGTTGCACTTCGCGCCAAGTGTGTCCTGAATCATATCTCTTTCGTCAAGATATATAAAGGCTTGCCGCGGAATGAATCCCCCTTCCGTGGTAGAGTAGGAGCGGACAGGTTGGTCCTTTGTTCAGTGAGTTGTCTATTTTTGCAGCTCTTGCAAAGTGATTCCTAATAATCTTTCTTATGAAATTATCAATTCTATTAATTTTGGATGCATTGTAAATTTTTTCATTTGAAATATAGTGCGTATAAGACGTACTAATACTCCTGTACTACAACTTCGCTAACAGTAATTCTACCATATAAACCTACGTTTTCAAATTGATGGATAACGTCTAGTGGTTTCATCTTAGTTTTTCAAACCGGAAGCACTTCTCTCTCATTTTTCGTGATGGGTGCTCTTGTTTTATTTTTGCCTTAACAGTTTCAGAAAATCTTTCTGGTTTGAGGAAATGGATGTAAATTATAGTTGATCGTGTACACTAATATAAAGTAGAATAGTTGAATCAAATAAAGGATAGTATTTTTGCTATATGTAATTATATCCAGATGGATACAAGGAGACGTCTCAACATACCCAATGCAAGTGAATCTTTTGATGTGAGTTTTCTTTTTCTATGCATTTGAAATTGTTTGCTGCGCTCTCGCTACAAAAACACAAATTTATTATTTGACCATTGCAGAAAATAATACCATCCAAGGTGCCTTTTCTTTACCCCCTTAAGATTTCTACCAGAAACAATATAAATTACTTTTAAAAAACTTCAGTATAATTGTGTTGCCTAGCTTAACCTGAAAGTTGTTTTCGACGAAGCACTAAAAGTACCCATCTTGGCCGGATACCTAATCCCCGGAGAGTTGAGGATGCATAAAGTTGCTTGGAAGACGCCGGTTGGCTTGGCTCCTCTTACTATAGTCGAAGAGAAAACCTCAATAGCATTCGTCCTGGCTGGATGGGAAAATTCCAGAGGGTCGTCTCAAAATTGAGTCTTTAGGGAAAAGGGGTAAGTCAAAGCAAAACGGTACCCTGGATGTTATGTTATGCATAATTTCCAATTTTTACCTATAAATAGTTCCATTTTTGTTGCTTGTGGCCAGTAAGCAATGTTCTTTGTTGCAATTCCTTCTAACCAAGATAAAAAGATTTTCTTTCGAGTGGGTAACAATAAATTGCATTCTGCAATTTCTTGAACAAATATATATTTTTTTTGTCAAGCAAAAATATTTTAAAGATTCAGTTATAATTATCGTCCTACAGCTCAAAACGGAAAGACATTTACGAATAAAAATAACTTAATCACGAAAAACAAAAGCTCTCATTACTATTAATGTGTGTGGGTGTGTGCAGTCTTGATGGGTTGGTTTTGAACTCAAAATTAAATAAATTCATTTTCAAATAATTTCATTAAAATTTTTTCGTTATTTTTTCTCCATAATATTAAAAGTGTATTCCTAAGAAAAGCCCATCAACAGATTCCACCAATGGCGCTTATTTCATTGATGAGCACCACTAGACTAACAACGCCCATTCTCATTATACGGGATAAGAAATTTTATATCGAAATGTGAAATGATCTTCCTAACCCAGCAGACACTACTTTTGCTGCTTCGCCCCAGAAAATAAAAATTATTGTTAGTTCTGAACTGTGTCAGAAATGTATGTGTAATGAATCCACATTATTTCCAACTCAATATTTATATTTATATTTACCTACCCAACAATTATTACCGATCAGTAAATGATCGTACTGCGTACGTTCACCAAGGTAAACGATTTGCATTGTGCTTCCCATAAACAATGATCGTGTCACCCATGGACGCCGCCTGGATTTTATATAAGATGGTGCATATGAAAATAATTATTTATTTCACCAAATATTACAAACATTTTTTTTTGGAATGAGAATAGACAATTAACATTTTTTCAAAATCATTCCTCTTACAAATCTTATATGATTGCACGGAACATGTAATTTTAGATCTTCCTATTTCTGCTGATAACATTTGGAAATATCACAATAGATATTTTCAAAAAAGTATTCTGTCAGAAAATATTGTGTCGTATATTAACTAAATTTAAAATCAGTTCAACAAGGTTATGTTTTTTTGAACTTTTTGGCAAATATTAATACACGAATTGCAAATTTAATCAATTGATAATAAAAAATTAAAACGAAGTAAAAACATAATAATTGTATGCGTAACTTCTTTTTAATTTTAAATGCATGTAATAAATTACATTATTAAAACTACCGAGATTGCGTAGGATTTGGATATCTACGGATTTAAAATGAATTAAAATATACTTACAAATTTAATACACCCCTAACTGAAATAAATAATAATTTACTAAGCCCTTTTGGTAAAGAAATTATTAGAGACGAAACAATATCATAATTTTCAGCAAATAGAAGTTATATATATATAAAATACGGTATTTACATGATTTTTGAAATTGTAATTATTTTCTGCTTTCTAAATGAAAATTTTGGAAATATCAGAATAGAAACAGAAAACAAAATCAATGCATACTCGTGAAAGTTTTTTTCAATATTTGTATGCATTTCGTAAAATCTCTCTTTTATACTTTTCAATCAACAGAAGAAATTTTTGAATTCATGAAAAAATTCAACACAGTATGCTGATGCTCAGAACTGTTTTGAAATCATCTTTTACATTGATTAAACTAGGGTGACCCGCCGGCGATGCCCGGCGTCAGTGTATGATGTATAGATGCCTAGGTGGGTTACAGCTTCAAATTTCCTAGCTTTAATGCTTCATATGTAGCTATCATTTGACTCCAACGTGCGTAGTTAGGTTGCTCTGCGGATTACTGAGTGTATGTGTGTGTACGTGTGGGTAAGTGTGTGTGTGTGTGCGCGAGTGAGTGTAGGCTTTCATGCCTGCGGGAGAGTGCAGCTCTCAACGTCGATGCGTTCTCAGGCAGTGCCCAAATTTATAGTAAAAAATCCAAATTTTTGTATGGCAACCCCAAGAAGGATTTACCCGATTCGTCCCACTTTCGAACTTAAATTTCCATGGTGCCACCTCTTGTCCATTACAACCAAACTTGCAGTTATACTTTGAATATAATACATATATATGGAATATACAGTCAAAGTATAAGTAAGTCAGAATAAGTAGAGACAGAGGCGAACAAAATTGGAAATTATCCGTGTTTTTTAGACCGAAAGAGGTAATCTCATATACTACGCATTATTGTATTGCGACTGAGACAACGACTTAAAAACAAAAATTGAGAAAACGTAGAATTACACGAATGATAAAATCTTCTTGAATACCTACCTTCAAAATTATTTCAAACTATTCATAATAATGTACATTGGGTAACCTTACCTCCATTTGGCAAGAAAAGATAAATTTCGCAATATACAACGCACTAAAAGAAGATGTAAAATTTCTGTCAAATAAAATTCCCCGAATCCAGCATGATATTCCCCCACTTAATCTCTTTCGAGTAAAACAAATGTAAACACAAAAACCTGCTGTTCACATATCATAGGATTACACTAACAAAGAATAGAATTCCTGCGAAAAACAATGGGACAATTTCAGGTTAAATATATCATTAGCTGTGAAATGGCCGGAGTTGAAGGATGGGACATCCAGTTGGATGAAATAATATTGTAAGTGTTTTTTTTTTTTTTAATTAAATAGATATTCGTAATAAATTTAACATATTTTTAGTGAAGAATGGAAACAGAAATGGAGATAAGAGCAGAAAAAGAAGAAGAAGAAAAAGAGAAAAAAGAAGACAAAAAAAGGAAAACAGGAATAAGGGTAAATATTTCATAAATGTTAGTAAATTTAAAACTTAATTAATACAATAATTTTTCAGAAAGAAAACTAAACTAAAATCAAAAAAAAAAAATCAAAAAACAAATTACAAAGCATGAATATTACATTCGCTGAAGGAAGTAAAAATATAAATAACTTTTACACTTGTAAATGTAGTTGCAAAAACAATAAATAATAAAGTGCATAAATTTTGAAGTTTAAAGTTTTCCTTAAAAGATCCATTTTATACCCGATATGATATCAAAAGTTCTTTAGATTTGTGCATGTCCGTCTGTCTGTGGTGTTCGTTTGTCCATCTGTACGTACTCGTATAAGAAAGAGTACGCAGCCTTAGAATATATAAAGAACGTGAAATGTTGATACATATAAAACTCTTGTACATGAGCGTGGCTTTTATTAGAGGTGCTTGAGTAGGACAGAATATATTGAAGAAAGAGTTACCTTATGAAAAATCAAATTTATGTTCAGATGCTTGATTTGTTTACATTTGAAACAGCCGAGACACTCCTGAACTGCTTGGCGTAAGTGACAGCGACTAAGATAATTTTCGATATGATCAAGCGCAATATTTTCAACCATATATCTTGTTGCCCCGTTCTCTATATTGATTCTACTATATACGCCTGCACTGAGCTTTCACTACAGCGGCAGCAGATTCTAACACAACCAGAATTATCACACTTCCTGTACTATCTATATATTGTAAGTCCGCTGTCACACATAATCTCGTCTAAATAAACTTACTAGACTTAAAAAAGCATTTAAATCAGGGTTCTTAAATAACGATTACTTTTGTAATTCTCGTGGAAAAAATCACACAGAAATATTTATCCAATTATCATCTCTTCTATACCAACTTGCAGATTTTAAAGGGTCTCTGTTCATTGTTACAAAAATTTCAAAATTTGTGATTAATAATATAAAAATCATAGTAAACCAATTATTACTTTAATTGAAACAGTTTAAGTTTACTTATATAGGGTTTAAATTCCTTTTAACTGAACGGTTTTTATTTTTTAATGAAGTCATCAATAATCGTTATGAGATGATTAATATTTCTTCCATCAGGAATAAAAGTCATTTCCTGATTTGCATTTTTCCTGATCACACATCAAAGTCCCATCTTGATTTTTATTGGTAAAGAATAATAATTATTAAGTGACAAATAAAAGTTGGCAAGTAAATTTCATAATTGTAATCATGAACTATTTCCCTTCAAGGAAGGCGAAACACAAACGTAACGAAAATGTAAACAGAAACGAATCATCAGTGAAACTGAGGTACGTAGACTGTCAATGTAATGGTAGTTGACATTATATTTCGCAAACTGTACTTTAAAATGCTTCGTTTTCGGAATGAAAATTACGTTTAGTTTACGAAACGTTTTGCATGTGGATTCAATGGCTTTTGAAGAAAACAACAGATTTTTCTATTTGAATTTATTTGATAAAAATAGCATCACAAACCTTAATAAGAATAGAACAAAAAAGGTTATTAAGGAACCTTAGCTTACACTACGTTACAATGTTATTAGGTACATCACTTTTGGTGTAAACTCTCAAATGCTTAGAGGGAGGTACCTTTTTAGTACGTTTTTGTTTCGCTGTGATTATAGTGTTCATGAACTATAGAGCCGTGGGTGTATTAGTTAAACGCGGTTCGTAAAGTTTACGTTTTTGTTTCACTTCAGGTGTATACTCTCAAATGTTTAGATGGAAAGAGCTGTTTGCTGTCAGGTTCTATGACACACAGGTCCAGAAGTACGTTTTCGTTTCACGTTGGCGTTCTTCTCTTTTTGCAATTGGACCTATGAAATTTAAATAAATAAAAATAATAAATTAATAATAAAATAAAATTAAATATATAATATAATAAGGAATCTTCCAGACCACCCATGAGGTGTCCCTTTAGGTCCGTTAACCTTTATTTTACATGGAAGGTTCCCCAGGAGGCCTATAACCATGCTTTTCTTACCCTTTTTTTTAAATGGTGGGTTCCCAAAGAGACCTATAACCATTATATCCTTTCTTACTTTTTTTTTAAATGGTAGTTCCCAAGGAGACCTATAAACCATTCTTTACATTCATAAGATATGAATGTTTCTCCTAACAGAAGTTAGGTATTTTCGCGAAAATACAATATCTAAAAATATTTTCAACTTAAAGGTATTTCTACATGAGAAACAGTAAGAATATTTTTAGATATTTATTGTACTTTATACGATAAAATGTTTTGAACCATTTCAAAGCATTGTTTACATTCAAAGGATATGAATGTTTACCTAACAGAAGTTAGGTATTTTCGCAAAAATACAATATCTAAAAATATTTTCAACTTACTTAAAGGTATTTCTAGATGAGAAACAGTAAGAATACTTTTAGATATTTATTGTACTTTATACGATAAAAATGTTTTGAAGTTAAAGCAAATAATGAACCATTCTACTGTTCACTGGCAACAAAAAGAATTATCCAAAATTAGTTTAAGACTTCCCGAAATACTACATTCGGGGTGAATACTTGATTACGGCCAAGGAGTAATTGGCCCTGTTTGTTAGTGCGTGTAATAGCAACATGAACAGAGCTTTGTGCTGTTGCCCTTGAAAAGGCAACATATAACATTCCGTGTGAGAAAACTGGCTCTCTTAGCAAGATTCCTACCTTTCTAAGACTCTGTCCCTGAGCCTTATTGATAGTCATTGCGAAAGAAAGCCTCACCGGAAATTGCTGCCGAACTAATTTAAATGGAAACCTTATGTCAGACGAACTAAGTATGATGCGAGGTATATAGACTCGATCGCCTTTATTTGCTCCGACAGCAATTTCGGCATCAATAACATCAGCCATTAAATGTCTAACAATAAGTCTGGTACCATTACATAGCCCACCATTAATATCTAGATTGCGGAGCAGCATTATGACTGCACCAACTTTTAAATTTAATTGGTGTGTCGGCATACCAGATGGAGTAATCGAGTTGATAACATCTATTTGAAGCATATCCTCTTCATCATTATCCCCATCCACATATTCAATGCTATCCACACTGTAATACGTGTGAATATTTCCCGATAATTTTGAGAGGATTTGTTCATTTATTTCTAGTACGGCATCATTTTTTGTACTTAAAATGGCCGCACTAATTAGATCTTCTTCTGAAATTTCATTTATGTTTTGCCCATAAACGTCCAGAATCAAGTCATTAAATGCAATATTAACGGTTGGTATTTCGATAATATTTTCATCTAAACCAAAGGTGTTGGACAATTTGCCATCACCTAATTTTAAAAGCCATCGGGAAAATGAAACTTCCCAAGGATTAGTTCTCATATTTTGAACTAATGTATACCTTCGGAAATCCACAGATTTGATTGCTTTATGCAAGCTTCTACTGTTGTTAATGTACTACTAAGATTGACAACCGGAAGTATTTGCCTCCAATCGCCACTCATAATAATAATCTTATCTCCGAATGTCCTATTAATTCCTGTTAAATCGCGTAAAAGGCGATCAACAGCTTCGAAACCATATCTATGGGTCATTGTACATTCATCCCATACAATAACTTCTGCGGATTTTATCTCCAAACCCTGAGGTGAATTTGGTCTTATATTACAAACGGAAGACTCGTGAGGATCAATTGGTAACTTGAATCTGGAATGGACTGTAGTGCCACCTTTAAGAAGTATAGCAGCAATTCCAGACCAAGCGACAGCAATTGCAACTTTTCCATCTGCTCGCACTTTGCTAAGAATGGCATTCAGAACAAAGCTTTTACCTGCACCAGCGAAAGCATCCAAATGGAATAATTTTCCATTAGATGTTATACCATTTAATTCAGATATAACATCATCAAAGAATTTCTTTTGCCCCGCATTTAATCTAGCATAGGCTCGCTGATATTCCTATTCTCTTCTGTAGGAATATGTATATCGGCATTATTCAAAATCAAAGATTGATCGACAGTAGGTAAACCCAAGTCTGCCAAGCTAAATCTATGAACTGCCAACATTTGAGCAATATCAGCCAACGCTTTTTCCAAACCTTGGGCTTCATTATTGAAACGCCTAATATAGTCTTCGGACAAATCATTGGCAAATTCCTGCCAAAGTTCAATAGGATTAGCTGGGGAGCAAAATACACAAATGATTACAAAAAGTTGCCTTAATTTATTCGGCATTTCAAATGTGATTGCTTCTTCGATAGCTCTATACATTCTCCATCATCCTGCAATAAATTTCTCGCTGTACACGCATCCTTAGAAGAATTGTATAAGACGCCATTGTACATCTTAAGGTCGTCAAAACTTTTAGGACCCCGAACGTGTGACAGAAGTATTCGTAAATGATATTTTTCAATATCACGTACACTTACAGAATACATCAGAGTTATGATGTTAAGGCCTCTTTTTCGCTTTGTCCATCGATTTTTTTGCTAAACGTAATGCTCTGGAATTTGAATATACAGATATTGTCGAGCATCAGCATCAAGTTCATTTAACTTGAAAAATCCTGTTAATTGAGTATCTTGCTCTGAAGCTCTTTCCAAAGCTTCTCTCTCATTATTAGGATGAAAATATACCGGCTGCCTATTTGGCAAATGAACTGTAAGGCGATATACTTTATGGGAAAGATCATCCAGTGGCATCTTAAACAAACGCCACATGGATTCGAGGGAGGAAATATATCTAGACTCTAGATATCCCCTTACTTCATTCCAATTTAGTATACCAGCATTATTGTCATTAAATGAAACAGACGCCATGTCATGCCCTTTATATATGTACTTATAAATATACTTAATCGACTGTATTGAGCTGCATACCTCAACATTAATATGAGCATTATATTTCAGAAGTAAGTATGGATTATACGGTACAACAGATCTATTATCAAGGGTAGCATTACCTTTAATAATATAACGACCGTTATCTTATAATGGATAACCATTATAATTAACCGATGTCATTTCGCAAAAACTTTTTGGAAAAGACTTTGAACATTTCCCATCAATCATACATGGGCAATTTGGATTTGACTGTCCGCAAGGCCCATGCATCATTTGGCAAGAGACAATATCAAAAAGTATCGGATGGATATTTTTGTTAGGTAGTTGCGCGGTTACAACTTTGTCAATATCCTCTGCAGTTCTTATTTTATTAGAATTATCTAATGTTAATAAAAGATGCATATGAGGAAGTCCCCTTTTTTGGAACTCAATGACATGTACCCTTTAACTTTACCAAAAATTTCTTTTTTGGTAATGTCTTCTAGTAGTGCCTTGTATTTTAAATAAAATACTCGCGCTACTAAATCCGGCCTATCCGAAGGTTGTTGACCACGAAATAAATTTCTTGTTATTTCTTGCCACTTCGGGTTACATGTAAAAGTTATGAACAAATCAGGCTTGCCAAAGTCTCGTACCATTGCCATAGCATCTTGATATTTTTGTTGCATATGTCTTGCACTTCCAATAAAAGTGCTTGGCAATATTACTGGTACACCTGCTTGGAGTCCAGCCTCATTGGCTCTGTTTCGTACATGATCCGTTAAATCAGTATACGATTCAGCTCTGAAATCACTCTGATGTTGTTCAATATAACGTAGACGATTTGCTTCAACAGCGCAATATGCATCCACTATATACTGTTGAAGTAATCGTCTAGCATTTAATATAACATTTAAGTTATCATTTCGTACTGAAAAGCGATACGCATAATAAAAGGTGACCCGCGACTCCATCCTGGTTCTCCATTTGGATAAAGGAGAACGTATGATAGAGCATCACAATTTACATCTTCTCTTGAAATATGTCGTAATCCACTACCAACTGGATATATACAGAAAGATCCAGTTGGTGGAGCACCGGTTGAACTTATAAATATCATTGCAACATCAGTTGCAACTGGAGCATTTAGGCGACCTTGATGCACCTGAGCCGATGGATTCGAACGTGTAAAATACATTCGTATGTCTTTAACAGCATCAGGTCCATGCTGTGCTAAAACCTCTTGCTCAACTTGTGTCATTAATTTATAAGACTGAGCAAAAGGATTGACATTTCGAATCTCTTGATCTAATTCTCTTAATAGATCTCGATTTAGATCATTACTAACATCAAGATTCGCTCTTTCCCTTCTTCAGCATCATACACATACAATTGTGCATATCTGGGACGAAGATTTCCAGCTGGTCGTATACTATTCGCTATACGATGATGTATTACACCATGTATACGATAAAAATAGGCACCACCTGCTCCAATTGCATCAGTACGTGATTGTACTGACACAAACGATAACATATTATTATGTTTTCGAATAAAACGCAGAAAATTCGCCGAATGTTGGTGATTGCCCAATATTAAGTCCTTCAACAATGTTGGATACGGACCTAATGGTTGTGGACAAACCTTACCAAGATTACAACAATGGACAAATTTTCCGCGAGTATTACGCTCTCCACTAAAATACAAAGCGTTACAATAATCGCAGATGAAATTAAATTCACCACAGTTATGTTCACTGATATCTATGGATGTTATTTCATCTAGGTCGCACCACGCTGGAGGTAAAATGAAATTCCTTAATTGTACAGTTTCAGCATTGCCTTGTTGAATGTCAGAAATATCTTCAATATTGGCATCCTGAATGTCTGAAACTACTTGGATTTCATTTGAAGTGCGTCTCCGTTTTACTTGTGCATTCTGACTGGAATCTTCTGGATCTTTCTTAAACTGCAATAAGTCGTTACAAAAGTTCATCAAATGCTCATAAAAAATTTATAAAATTAATTAATAAAAAATCAATAATAAATTAAATGAATAAAACTTCACCTCAATAGCACGCTCAGATCCACAATACAAATCGAATTCCGAAAATTTCCGAGACATCGTGCTCGTTTTCGGAAATTTCAATCATGCCTTTTCTGCGGATTAAGGCCTGCGTAAGTTGTTGCTGTTAATACGAAGCCCTGATATAATCGTACGAACCTAGAGGTCCTAATATATTTACTAAAATGCAGCTCGTCGCATTTGATTAATCTAAAAAGCTTTCTACAGGACCGTTACTAACTGTTTTTTTGCCCGTGCAAAAAACCCTATTTCCTAACATATTGGTCCAAAAGCACATTACCGCAATGTGCTTTTTTTAGTAGATGGGGGTAAGCTCGCGAGTCAAAGTAATTATTGATGTTCGCGTACTCCTCACCCATGCCCGACAGTAAAATTTTATATCCTCATACAAGTTATCAAAGTGAATATAAAATTCACTCCTTTTAAACTGCGGGCCCGAGGAGTGCGGTTCTTGTTTAACTTGATCCTCTTGATCAAGTAAAGAATCAGTGTAAAGCGTTTTTTTTTAAAGTTATATTAATACCGCTAGCGTTATCCTGATTCTCTTCGGAGACGATATGTGTTACTGCTCCTTTCATCGCTTCCACTGTTTTTTCTAAATTTGTTTCAAAATTTGCTGCGCTGTCACTGCTTATAAGCTGCTTGTTTAAGGGAAGCAGCTTTCTCTCCGCATTTATTACTTCTCTTGTTTGTGTTCGGCTCTCGAAGAGCCACACCAAGCACGTAAACCATTTTTCGGTTTCCGCCATGGTCTCTATTTTCATCGCAGCTTTCAAGCTTTTGCTGTACAGCTCTTGTGCTCCTCGCTCTCTCGCTCCTCGCTCTCTCTTTGCGCCATCATCTACTACTATTTTGGTGTAATGAGAACGGCAGAACTGTATGTACATCATCTCTAAGCCCTCACCACGAGTAATGATGCCATAGGCCTTGTTGACATACTCATTGTTCCCTGAAATACAATCGAGGCCTCTAGATATGCCTATCACGGATGCATAACTAACGTCTACTACTATTCATTTACACATTCCCTTGGTCGATCCAAACGAATGCCGGTATAAGTTCTGCGGACACAAAAGAACACAGCTTATGTTAGGAAACAAAAATTGTATTTATTTCAATATTTTAATTGGATACAGTAGAATAAACTTGCTAAAACTTTATATTTTGTCTTTAGACATTATTACCACAAAAGACGTTATATTTTATTATCAAAACTGAAGGAATCATACCCTGTTATTATGTATTATATCATGTAAGATACACTTTGTTTACATAAGATAAAATGATTTTTATAATAGCTAGCTGAATTTATCCATTGGATTTAAGACGTAATTTTTAAAGCCAATTTCTTAAAAATAGATCACACCATTAGCTTTTAGGTATGAAATCGACAAGAAATAATAACAAAATTACATTAAAGTAATCGATGTCCCCGATTGCTTTATAAATATTTTAGAATTAATAACTCACTGACGATTCAAGTTTAATATCTTTATTTATTCAAGCACTGTGATCGTCTTCTCTCAAGTGTCAGGAAAACAAGATCTTCCTTTCTTGACTTACCACACAACAATACAAAACAATTCATGACCAGCTATCAACATACAGGCAGGCCATCAAGTAATTATTATTTTATTCTTAATTCCACTCACAGGTGGCGCTCAAGTCTTTTTGTCTTTACAAGTTACAAGTATATCCTTACATTAAATAATTTTTTGGTATTATTATATCTGTAAAGTAGAAGAAAAATATTGTCCCCAATTAGTGGCCGTTAACATCCTGTAGTATAATAATTCCATTTCCGCCAATGCAGTGTAAATCACATGTTCAGTATCTACCTACGTACATAGATGAAAGAAGACAAGACTTTTCAATTATTCTGCCAACAAAAAAAATTGATTGCTTTCCAGTTAACTTGACAAGGACGTAATCACCAATATCCAGAATGTCGTCGTCGGTCAGTTTTTTTAACAACTCTGTCTGCTAACAATAAACAACTAGCTTAGTTATTTCTTATTCTTAAAAATTAATTCTCTAATTTTTAACATATTATTCTTATAAACTTTAATTATACATTTCCTTTTTTGTACTAATTTCCTTTGCAATTTCCCATTTGCATCATTTATTATTAAGTGTAATAGGTTTAAAAAAAAAAGCAGTAAAAATGCATCAGCTATAAATTATAGCATGTATTAAATCTGTTTCCACCAGAATTTCATTTCATCTAATTTGTGCCTTTCCGTTATTTCTTTTCCCAACCTTCATATTAAATTTCCAATTTATGTTATTTTCTGTGTGTAAGAGATTCGGCGAGAAGTTAATTTTTTTATCTGTTGCACTTCGCGCCAAGTGTGTCCTGAATCATATCTCTTTCGTCAAGATATATAAAGGCTTGCCGCGGAATGAATCCCCCTTCCGTGGTAGAGTAGGAGCGGACAGGTTGGTCCTTTGATCAGTGAGTGGTCTATTTTTGCAGCTCTTGACAAGTGATTCCTAATAATCTTTCTTATGAAATTATCAATTCTATTAATTTTGGATGCATTGTAAATTTTTTCATTTGAAATATAGTGCGTATAAGACGTACTAATACTACAACTTCGCTAACAGTAATTCTACCATATAAACCTACGTTTTCAAAATCCTTATTGATGGATAACGTCTAGTGGTTTCATCTTAGTTTTTCAAACCGGAAGCACTTCTCTCTCATTTTTCGTGATGGGTGCTCTTGTTTTATTTTTGCCTTAACAGTTTCAGAAAATCTTTCTGGTTTGAGGAAATGGATGTAAATTATAGTTGATCGTGTACACTAATGCAAAGTAGAATAGTTGAATCATATAAAGGATAGTATTTTTGCTATATGTAATTAAATCCAGATGGATACAAGGAGACTTCTCAACATACCCAATGCAAGTGAATCTTTTGATGTGAGTTTTCTTTTTCTATGCATTTGAAATTGTTTGCTGCGCTCTCGCTACAAAAACACAAATTTATTATTTGACCATTGCAGAAAATAATACCATCCAAGGTGCCTTTTCTTTACCCCCTTAAGATTTCTACCAGAAACAATATAAATTACTTTTAAAAAACTTCAGTATAATTGTGTTGCCTAGCTTAACCTGAAAATTGTTTTCGACGAAGCACTAAAAGTACCCATCTTGGCCGGGTACCTAATCCCCGGAGAGTTGAGGATGCATAAAGTTGCTTGGAAGACGCGGGTTGGCTTGGCTCCTCTTACTGTAGTCGAAGAGAAAACCTCAATAGCATTCGTCCTGGCTGGATGGGAAAATTCCAGAGGGTCGTCTCAAAATTGAGTCTTTAGGGAAAAGGGGTAAGTCAAAGCAAAACGGTACCCTGGATGTTATGTTATGCATAATTTCCAATTTTTACCTATAAATAGTTCCATTTTTGTTGCTTGTGGCCAGTAAGCAATGTTCTTTGTTGCAATTCCTTCTAACCAAGATAAAAAGATTTTCTTTCGAGTGGGTAACAGTAAATTGCATTCTGCAATTTCTTGAACAAATATATTTTTTTTGTCAAGCAAAAATATTTTAAAGATTCAGTTATAATTATCGTCCTACAGCTCAAAACGGAAAGACATTTACGAATAAAAATAACTTAATCACGAAAAACAAAAGCTCTCATTACTATTAATGTGTGTGGGTGTGTGCAGTCTTGATGGGTTGGTTTTGAACTCAAAATTAAATAAATTCATTATCAAATAATTTCATTAAAATTTTTTCGTTATTTTTTCTCCATAATATTAAAAGTGTATTCCTAAGAAAAGCCCATCAACAGATTCCACCAATGGCGCTTATTTCATTGATGAGCACCACTAGACTAACAACGCCCATTCTTATTATACGGGACACGAAATTTTATATCGAAATGTGAAATGATCTTCCTAACCCAGCAGACACTACTTTTGCTGCTTCGCCCCAGAAAATAAAAATTATTGTTAGTTCTGAACTGTGTCAGAAATGTATGTGTAATGAATCCACATTATTTCCAACTCAATATATAAAATTTATAAAACGAATTTCATGCATTTACGTACCCAACAATTATTACCGATCAGTAAATGATCCAAATTATTAAACATTTAGAATTGCTGTCCTTACTGCGTACGTTCACCAAGGTAAACGATTTGCATTGTGCTTCTCATAAACAATGACCGTCACCCATGGACGCCGCCAGGATTTTATATAAGATGGTGCATATGAAAATAATTATTTATTTGGAATGAGAATAGACAATTATCATTTTTTCAAAATCATTCCTCTTACAAATCTTATATGATTGCACGCAACATGTAATTTTAGATCTTCTCCTATCTGCTTAACGGGGAACACTACTAATTGACATTATATGTAGTTCTGGAAACATCTTAACCTCTTAAAATTAGCAGCTGAATATATTTTCTACTATAAAATTGACTATTAAATCTATCATAAACTTGATTTCCAAAACTTAAATTTTTCGGTAATATGTTAATAATTAACTACAAACCATTGATCACATAATATACCATTGTTAAGTATCAGCAGAAACATTTGGAAATATCACAATAGATATTTTCAAAAAAGTATTCTGTCAGAAAATATTGTACATCGTATATTAACAAAATTTTCAGCAAGATTATGTTTTTTGGAACTTTTTGTCAAATATTAATACACGAATTGCAAATTGTTAGTTGTTTCCATTTCTTTTTTATGTTTCTATTTGCCTTGCTAAGGGAGTCCTAAATAATATGGTCTCGCACTTGTTTATGTTGATTTTTAGTTTCCAGTCACAACAGTATTTCAGTATTTTATTGAAGTCGTTTTGCAAGAGCTGCTCTATTTTTTCTATTTTATTTTCTGCTCTGTAAATAATAATATCGTTAGCATATGCGATGCCACTGCTGAGAGACTTAATTAGATCACTAGTGTAAATATTATACAAAAGTGGCGAGTTTACTGTCCCCTGCTGTAGTCCATTCCAAACTTGAAATATCAGGGTTGATTTTAATATTCCGTTAGTCACTATAAATTTCTTGTTGGTTATCATATCGTGGATTATTCTTATGAGTGGTCCTGGTACTTGCAGTTGCATAAGTTTGTATATTAATCCGTCTGTCCATACTGTGTCGAACGCTTTTTCGAAATCTATTAAACATGCCCCTGTACAGAGGTTCCTGTTGAGGTTCCATTGTACGTCTGAGGTCAGCTTGTTAATTGCGTGCACTGTTGAATGTTTATATTTAAAACCGAATTGGTTCTCTGGAATGACGTTATTTTTCTCACAGAATTTTGTCAAGCTAGAATTGATGATGACTTCAAATACCTTGCTTATATTCGGCAAGAGGTTTATGGATCGTAAGTGTGCGGGATTACTGAGGTCTTTTCCTTTTTTTGGTATGGGATAAGTGAGGGCGATTTTCCATTGTTTTGGGAAATAGGTGTTGTTCAGGGAATTGTTGAATATAGTACAGTATTGCTTTATCATAATATCGGGGATGTTTTTGAGTACTATGTTCGGTATGCCATCAGTTCCAGATGATTTTTTGTTATTCAGTTTACGGAAGATGTATCTCAAGTCTTCGCAATTTATAAAGTATTCGTCTGTTTGTTCTGTTGTCAGTTCGTCGGCTTTTTTACTGTCGTCAAATACTGTAACGGTTTCGTGGTCTCGCATTTCTTCACATTCCATTTTGAATTCGTTTATATTGTGTATGACCTCATGTTCCAGTTGAAGGTTTCGATTGTGTGTGTTATTTACATTATATATTGATTCAAAAAATGCACCTATCACGTTCAGTTTATCCTGTTCGTCATCAATGATATATGTGTTATTACTGTGCTTCTGCAGTGCGGTTAATTCGATTTCGGCTTTCTGGATCAGGTTTGTCATGCTATCCGGAATTCGTAGTGTCTCAATACTGTTTCTGTACTTGTTTCTAAAGATCTTGTTGATCATGGGAAACATATTTGACTCATTATTATTAATTTTCCTTATTTTATTTGTCCAGTAGTTGTTAATTGATATTTTGTAATTTTCTTTAGTTAATTGATTAATATTCCTCAAATGTGCTCTAAGTAGTGTAAGGTGAGTGTTGTTATAGTCTTCAAATCGCCTGTAAATATTTTTAATTCTTGTTAATAATTTGCTTTTTACTTTTTGTAGTTGTACTATAATCGGATTAAGGTAATATTCTGTTGAATTTGTTGGGTTAATTTTTGGCACAGTTTTATCAACTGCTTTTAAAATTACTTCATTTAGATAATTTAGATATGTGTCAATCTCACCGTTATTCAAGTTTCTATTATTAGGTATTATGTCTTCTATATTTCTTTGTCTGAGTTGGATCTCTACTACTTTTCTAAATTTATCCCAGTTTGTTTTTCTATAATTAAGTTTTGGGATTTCTATTTTGGTTAACAGCTGGAATAGGGTGTCGCTTGTTAAACTGGCTTCAATTTTTACTGCATAATGATCGCTGTCGTATGCTAAAGTTTGCAGACAATTCCTATTTTGTCCATTGAAGTTTTTTTATCTTAATTCGGCTGTCATTTATACACAGATCTAAATATGAGTTCCTTCTAGGAAACGATTGCATATCTGTCCCAAGTAATTTTGCTTTGTATAACACTTGGTTATCTTCAAACCATTGGTTTAATTGTGTCCCTCTTGTGTTGTTAGTCATATTTAGCCAATTCCTATGATTGGCATTCAGGTCACCAGATATTATGTAAAGATTTTCATCCCTTTGCAGATTTAATACTTGAAACATGTTGTTTAATTTTTCTCCAAATGTAGTCAAGTCATTGTTTTTTGGTGCATATATTGATATTATGTACAATTTACTTGTACTGGAAATTTTTATCATTAAAGTTGATGTTTCTAGACATTTAAATTTTATAATTTCTCTGTTAAAGATTTCTTTGTATTCTATTGTTTTCTTTATCAATATTGCGGTTCCACCACCTTGAATTGCAGTTGGTCTATCGTTTCTGAGCATTTCATAATTTTGGAACTCCAGGATGTGTTTCTTATTCAGTTTTGTTTCTGATAATAGTACGATGTCTGGTTTATGGCATTCTAATAGATTTAGCAGATTGCTAATTCTCTGATTTGTTATGATTGAGTTTACATTTATTGCAATTAAGTTTATTGACTTTTGATATCTGTATTCATTCTCCCTTTCCCCTCTATCCATTGATGGGGTCTGCATCAATTATATCGTATAGGAGGATTTATTCTGCTTTTTTCTTCTTCTAGGAGATTTTTGAGGTTTGCCATTTGTTTTTCCATTGACAGTAACAATTCTTTAATCTCACTCAACTCATTTTGAGGATTTTTATTTTCCACCTTGCTATAATTTCCGCTTTTGTCTTCCAGTATACTTGCGTATGTTACGTTTTTTCTTATTACATTTGCGTACATTTCTCCTTTATTAATGTTTTCTTTGTTTATGTTTTCTTTTTTAATTAACATCTTTTTTTTTAGTTCTTGGTATTTTGGGTATCCTCTATATGATGCTGGGTGACCATAGATTTTGCACAATATGCAATATAGTTTTTCTTTACTTTCCATATTCGTTGTTAAGTTACATTCACCTGGTTCGTGCTGTGTATTGCACTTGACACATCTATAATCCATTGCGCAGTTGTTTGCAGTTTGACTCAATCGTTGTCATCGTTTGCATTGTATTATGTTGCTTTGTTCAATTTTTCCCATGTTATTATTTGATAATTTATGTGTTTTATCTTTTTTAGCTGATTTATTGTGCTTCCTGCAGCTATATATAGGCAGTTTAATCTTTTTTGCCTTACTAGCATTTGTTTCTAAGTTTTTGGCTGACATGAACCTAATGTTTTCAGTATTTAGAGAGTTCAACTCTTTAATAATTTCTTCTGGCTCATCGTCCGCGTCCAGACTATTCAGTTATCATTTTTACATTTTTTAGGCAGTACGTAAAATATTGCGGCTTTACTCTTTTGTTGGAATCGGATACGTGATGGCTTCCATCTTTGAGGGAAATATGTGTTGTTTATTATATTGTTGAATATGACACAATACTGTTTAATTATACAGTTTGGCATATGTTTTAGCACTATATTCGGTATGCCATCTTTTCCTGCTGATTTTTTATTGTTTAGTGTTGTAAATATACTTTTTACATTATGGAAATTCGTAAAATATTCTTCAGTTTGTCCCGTGTTTGGGTCGCTCGTTTGGAGATAACAAATGTTGTGACAGTGTCCTGTCTATCTTATCTGTTTTGTGCATCTCTTATAAAGTTGTTGAATTTTCGGTTTACTTCCTGTTCCAATGCATTATTCCTGTCCGCCGTTTCGTTTATCCTGTATATTTCTTCGAAATGTGCCCCAAGGATATTTAATTTCTCTTCCTCGTCTTCTATTATATAGTTATCTTCGCTGTCTCTTGATATTTGGTTCTGGTCTATGTCTGCTCTTTGCAATAGTTGCCCTTGTCTATTTGGTATCATTTCTGTTATAGTTTTAGTCGTTTTTAAAAATTTTTAAAAAATGTTTAAACATTTTTTTAAAAAATTAGTAGCAGCTGAGTGTCATGCCTTACGCCTTTCGCTGTACACAACACTAGATATATCTAGGATGCATACATCTAAGGCCGATGGTTGGCGAAGCGATGTACAATAAGATGGTACTCTAACTTCCACCATTGTATGGAGGTAGTTTACCCACCGTGGTACTTAAGTATCTTACTAATGTTCTTTCTGCACCATCCGCTTTGGATGCTGTGTGTTGTTTGTTTTTTCTGTTATTTGTCTCAAGATATTGTGCTGCTTGTATAAAGTTACTATTGTTATTACAAATGATTGTTCTAGTTCATACTCTAATTCCTGCGTTTGTTGGCGTTATGAGGATCGGTGAGTTAAGTGCATTTTTTTCTGTTCTCAATGATCAGGAGCGTGACTATTTTTCGTTTAGTGTTGATGTGATCTTGAATTTTGTGGGTGAGTATGTAAGTTACATATATATATTATTTGTTAACCAATAAATATTTATTTTTTATCTATATATTTTTCAATTATAATTTCTTATGTATAATTTAAGATCCATTCATGGTTTCTCATTAAACTAATAAACCATATTAAAATTATTTGTGTGGTGTTCTATTTGTTTTTCTTCTCTCTTCTTTTTCATATTCTCTTATTTCCAGTGTACATTAAGTTATGCTCTATTGTTCTGTAAGTTTGTCGTTCATATTATTTTCATCATTGTTTTTAGATCTTGCAATTGAAAATTTTTTTTATGTATATTTATACATACATAAATTATTCGATTTTATGTGTGTTAAGTTCATCTCCATTACGTCCCGATAACATAAGTGGGCATCCAGCATATTTGACGTATATGCTTCATCCGAATTTTAACCCTATTCTAGCAATATGTTATAGTGCTTAGTGCCGTGTAGGCTGCTTAATTGGCATTATCGAAACGTTTTCTGCTCTAGCCACAGAGCGTCATCAGTGGTTTTAAATAATTAATGAGTGCGTAATCACTCTCTAGTTTGTGTTCAGTACACAAAATTCCATATATGTGCGTTGAATATTTATTATTCTATGCACATATATGTGTCTATATGTTCTTCTAACTTTCTTTCAACTTATGCGCTTAATTGCTGTTGAACACTAAATAAGTAGAGAGGTTTTGCATATGTGAATTCCTTGTCTCAGATTCATCAAGTTTTATGGTTTATAAGCTTATCATTGAATTTTTGTTCATTGTCATGCTCGCATATCTAAGCATGTGGTTAACACCCTTTGCTTTAGTCTTTCTGCATTATTTATATTTAGATCTAGCGAACAAAAAAAATTAAAAAAAAATTTTTCTTTGCTAGAATTCCTAGGAGTTTTCCAGAAATTCCCAAAAAAATTTTTATATAAAAATCCCATCCCTTAGAAATCGTGTGTGTCCATTAGCCTCACCTCTTCAGTTGCCACCATATTTTATCTGTTTCGTCATGGGAAGAAGAAGACGCTTGCATCCGATGTCATTATAAATTTTTTATATATATTCTTACGATTGAAGTTGTTGACAGATCTGCGTCGTGTTCTGTTTAAAATCGGTTCGTGTGGTTGTCAATTCTCTTTATTTAATATTATCCATTTCAATTCCATTTTATTGCTTACTGGGATTCCTAGAAATTAATAAGGCTGCTGCAACTTTGGATTATTGGTCACCGGTTCCTGTGGGAGTTCTAATTTAGATGAGTCTTTAAATATGTATATCTGAAAGTTTTTGTAAATTTCATTATTTCAGGCAACTGTGTGCTAATATATCCTCTATGCTGTAGATCCTGAGAATTTACTAAATTAATTTTATTTTTATTTTCACATCGTATGCGTGCGCTGACCGCCGGATGCCCACCACACTGGGACTGCGAAACCATACATTTTCTTTACTTATTTAAGTTCCTTTTGTAAATTTCTTTTTAAATAATAAATGATTTTTCAATTGCATGATTGTACGTTAACTATTTTTTGAAAAATTGTGCGTTAATTAGTTTGCCTTGTATTCGTTGTAGTTTGTGTATTCTATCTTTATTATTGATTACATTCATATTAAAAATTCAATAGACTTACCTCCGATGTTCTTTAGTTCGTTGCCCTATGTTAATTCTTATTTGTCTGGGGATGCTTTATGTGGTACTGGTTCACTTTCTACGTGGCGCGATTTTCTCTCCGCGTTGGCTGGTTAATCAAGAGTTCAAAAATCCTTTAATTGTTGATAGCTCCTTTGGATGCATCTGATCCTTGATATATTTAATATATATATATGTATATACATATGTGTATATACAAATGTATATATATATGTACATATATATTTTTCTTAAAAACTTTTTTAATAAAAAAATTTTTTATATAAATTATTTTGATGCTTTCTCATTTCATTATTAAAACTTTACCTTAATTTGTGTGCTGTTTGCCATTTGCTTTTTATATATCGATGCCAGTTTCCTTGTGATTGCATTCGTTACTTTTATTTATTTTTAAAAATATTAGTAATAATATTTGTGCACTTATCCGTATAAAATGCTTTAAGGATATTCAACAGCTTGTATGTTGCTACTTCAGCGTTTCTTCTGTGTCGAATTAATTATTTCTGTTTTTTGGCATTCAGTTTTTTGGAAGCGCCTCCTGTTTATAGATTATTATTATAAATTTTTTACATTATTGCTGTATGACTTAGTTAAGTGTTTCTATCCACATGAATATATATCTTACTTTATGTTTCTTGAGTTATTTCCATAAATAGTGTGGTGTGAGAAGTTATTTATGATGGGTGCTGGTTGTCTATGCTTATTTTAGTTTGGTTGTCCTTGTTTAATTTCTAGTTCCATTCCGTTATTTTATTGGTTTCTATTATAATTATTATTATTGACAACGTACTCTTTTTGATTATTTTGCAGTGGGATTACTTACGTTTTAAGGGTGCTTCTTTTCTTTTTAGTTAATTATTGTTAGGTGTATCCGTTTAGGTACATTAATATGAACAAGTTTGTGGTTTCTGTTTCACAATGAGTATTTAGGTCCTTCTATTAGTTATTTGTGGTCTCCCTGCTGTTGAGTTGCTCTGGAAATGATTAGTTCGTGTTTCTGCACTTAGGTTTATTATTCTTTTTTGTGTGTTCGTGTCATTGCTGGCTATGTATGCCGTGATGTATTTGGCTGCTTTGGTCCTGCCTCTTACTCTTTCTATTATTGTGATTTGATGCTTTATACTATGGTTGTGATTCTTTTTGTGCATAGCGAGGTTTCCTTTTGTAGCGCTATGTTGTTCTCGTGCTGCCTCTTCAATATCCTTTTTTCCCGTATGTTCTATGAATTTTAGCTGGCAGTTCACGCATTCATACATTATTATAGTGTTTCAGTGTTCTGGTTGTGTTATGTGTTTTGTTGCATTACCTGTATTATGCTTGTAGGTGCTTGTCCTTGTTTGTTTCGTTCATTATACTTTGCTCTTAGGTTCGCTTTGGGAGGATTATATTGGATAACGTTTATATATTTTGTTATGCTTGAGATTTCCTTTCTATATGCAATTGTTTCCATACCGTGGTATTGCATTTTTACAAATTTCCTTGTTAGTATTGTTGTTCTATCTCTGTCCTGGCTGTAGTTGTTTTGTAGGATTGCGGGTGCGTTTATTCCTTGAAGTGGTGTATGCTCTTGTGTGCTGTTTTTCATTGCATAAATCTCATTTAGTATAGCCGTTTTGTGTCATTCTTTTCTCTTTCATGTTTACCTTTGATTATTGCTTCCTTATAGTATGTTTTTGCTATTGCTATTGGGTAATTATTGTCCCTTAGTTCCATTTTGAGTGTTTACATTACTTCCTTTAGATGTTCTGTGCTCGTTATTGTAAGGGCATAGTTAATTCTTTCTATTATGGTGTTTCTCTTGTATTGTAGTGGTTGATTGGAGTAGTAATTGATTAGTCTGTTCGAAGCTATTGACTTTTTGTGCCACCTTGTGGTAAACCCTTGTTCCGCTCTTTTGAACGTTATGTCCAGATAATTAATGGTTTTTTCATTAGATTCATTTTCAACCGTGAGGTGACCGCCCAGGGGGGGGTGGTGTTTGATCAGTGGGGGTGGGTGTTACCTACCATTAGGTCAAGGAATTATGGTAATCGGTTAAGTGGTTTAAGAGTTATGGGTGAAAGAGTGAAGGTATGTTTTTTTTTCAATAGAAATTACGCTTGTTGGTCAGATTACGTTAGTTCGGTGGCTGGGACTCTTTCGCAGGGCGGGTTGTGTAATGCAGATGATTGCTATTTGTTAGTCTCAATAAAATGAAATACCTATAACCCATAAAAATACTGCCGCACTATATAAAAATTTTTGTTTTTTTTTTTTTTTGCAAAATTTAATAATCTTCCATACTACCCAACAGGTGTCCCCAAAAGCACGTTACCTTTTTTTTTTGTCATGGAAGGTTCCCCAGTAGGCCTATAAACCATGGTACTTAATACATTGCCGCCACCGTTCGCCAAAAATTTCCAAACTCGTTTATAAATTATTTGAAAACTTGTTTCCACCTGGCACCGCGCGGAGGTGGTGGTCGGACTTTGCCAAGTACCCTACTTCGAAGTGAAGTAGGCCCCAGTAATTTTACAAACATTCCACCACACACAAACCTACTACAAACTCACACAATATTAGAACTCATCCGTTTCGGTTCAACTGATTCGACTTATGTCAAATCTGCGTCCACAAACTGGAACGAATTCGTACACATTGCGGGGGAGGAGGGGGGGGGGGGTCATGAATGTAAATCACTGCCGTAGGCATTTATTTAAAAATACCTACGTGTGGGATTTTAATATCCTAATTTTCACCATAAGGAAAAATGTCAAAACAATAATTTTTTTTTCAAGAAAAAAAAAAAGCAACATTTGTTGTAATCCGTAAAAAATCTTTAGGAAAATTAAACCAAATTATGAACAACTTTGTTGATTATCAACGAAAAATAGTTATCCAAATTTAATTTAATACTTCTCGAAATACGATATTCCGAGTAAAGACATTATCACGGCCAGTAAGCAATTTGCCCTGGTTATCACTGTCTTGAACAGCAACATGAACAGAACGTTGATTTGTAGCCCGTGAAAATGCAACATACAACATTCCGTGTGAGAAGACTGGTTCCTTAAGCAATATACCTATATTTTTAAGACTTTGCCCCTGAGCCTTATTAATAGTCATTGCGAAAGCCAGTCTTATCGGAAATTGTCGACGTATAAATTTGAAGGCTTGTTTAGAATCAGTGGAAGGAAGTGCGGTGCGTGGTATAACAACACGTTCGCCCTTATTTGCTCCGAAAATAATTTCCGCATCGATGACATTAGTCACCAATCTTCTGATTATTAGCCTAGTACCTCCGATAATATCTAAGTTACGTAGTAACATTATAATCGCACCGACTTTAAGGTTAAATTGATGCGCTGGCATACCGGAAGGTGTCAATGCTGTAGCGCATCAAACATTTCATAGATGCACATATTTACACAAAAAAAAAGAAAAACAAGCTAAGCAAGCATTCAAGTTCAATAATTTCATTCACACATATTTTCGTTCATAAATTGAACAATGTGAATGAAATGAACTTGCAAGGGCAATGCACTTCAGTGCAACACACGTCAGTTTGCTGACACAACATTTCACACCATTCTGACCTCAATGAACCCGAATGCTTGAAAAAGCTTGGAATGTGCATTGCGACAAATTCTTGGATGGATTTGTGAATTTTTGATTGCGCTACTCCAGGTCAATAATCTATATTGCAATGTATTGCAATAAATTGATTATTTAGTAGATTTATACGTTAGGTAGGGATAGCAAATAATGATATAAATAAGTTGATTAGAATAAAGAAATAGAGAACGTTTGAAGACGGAAAAAGGTGTTTTCATTGTCAATTCCTCCAGTAACTTCGGCAGTCTTTGACGCCATACAGTGCTAATATCGGCTGAGCATTCTCGCCTGCACTCCACAATTTATATCGGCTGAGCATTCTCACCTGCACTATACGAAGATATTCGGCTGAGCAATCTCGCCAGAAGATAGGGCAGTCTCTGACGCCTTCAGATAACAATATCGGCTGAGCATTCTCGCCTGCACCACGTTAAGGTATTCGGCTGAGCTTTCTCGCCTGAAGTATACAAGACGATTACAAGTGCAAGCATTACAATGCAAACTGCGTCCATTTGATATAAATCACTATTCTGTTCACCATCCTCGAAGACAAAACGATCTGCACTGTAATAAGTGCGAACAGTGCCTGCAAGTTTGTCAAGGATTTCTTCATTTATCTGAAGTACGGTATCATTACGTGAACTCAAAATGGCCGCATTGATGATGTCATCTTCTGGTAAATCGTTTATGTTGTGTCCATAAACGTCCCGAAGTAAATCATCAGATGCAATATTAATGGTTGGAATTTCAATAATATTTGCACCTAAACCATAGGTATTGGATATTTTTCCATTACCCAATTTGAGTAACCAATTTGAGAATTGAATTTCCCAGGGATTGGTCCTCATATTTATGGTTAACTCATACCTTCGGAAATGTACCCATAAAGGTGATTGCTTCACGCAAGCCTCTATTATTGAGAGTTGATTACTAAATGGAACAACTGGAAGTATTTGCCTCCAGTCGCCAGCCATAATAATAATCTTATTTCCGAAAGGTCGATTAATTCCTGTTATATCGCGTAAGAGGCGATCAACAGCTTCGAAACCAAATCTGTGGGTCATTGTGCATTCATCCCACACAATAATTTTTGCATCTCTGATGTACATTCCCTCACTCGTATTTGGTGGTACGTTACAAACGCTACTTACTTTCACATCAATTGGCACCTTAAATCTGGAATGCACTGTGGTACCACCTTTAAGCAGTGTAGCAGCGATTCCAGACCAAGCAACTGCAATTGCTGATTGTTCGTTTGAGCGTACTTTATTGAGAATCGCATTCAAAACTAAACTCTTACCCGCCCCCGCAAAAGCATCTAAATGGAAACAATTTCTATTTGATGTTATGCCATTTAGCTCAGACATAACATCATCAAAGAATAACTTTTGTTGGGGATTAAAACGGTTATAAGCCCTCAGATATTCATTATCCTCTTCAGCTGGAATAAAACGGTCGACATCAGCAATAATTAAATCAGCTTGGGCAACTGAAGGCAAGCCCATGTCTTCCAAGCTGAGTCTATTGAGATGTAAAAGTCGACCAATATCAATGAGAGCTCTATTATATCCTTGGACTTCATCATTCAAATGTCGAATGTAATCTTCGGATATATCATTTCGGAATTTTTCCCAAAGGTCAACGGGCCTAGCTGGAGAGCAAAAAATACAAATAAATGCAAAAAGTTGTCGCAACTGTTTTGGCATTTGAAATGAAATTGCTTCCCTCATAGCATTATCCCATTTATGATCATCCTGCAATAAACCTCGTGCAGAACAGGCCTCTTTAAAAGTTTCATATACGACGCCTTCATGTGTTCTAACATCTTCGAAACTTTTAGGACCAAGGACGTGATGAAGCAGTATCCGTAAATGGTACGTTTCTATATCCCGCACACTTACAGAATACATACGACAAATGGTTTTATCGAATGGGCAAACGTGTGGGATTATGCGAATTAAAGACCTTCTCCAATATGCGCCACATTGCTTCTACTGAGCCAACATATCGGGATTTCTCGAAAGCTCTTATTTCATCCCACAGTAATGTCCCATTTTCATCCGTAAAATGAATAGAAACCATATCATGTCCCTTGTATATATATTTATATAAGTACTTAACTGCATGCACACCTTGACATATTTCAACATTTATATGTGCATTATATTTAAGCAGCAAGTACGGATTGTAGGGAACAATGATTCTATTGTCGAAAATATAATTGTGCTTATAAATAAATCGGCCGTTATCTGGCCGTTTATAAATAGCGAAACCATTATCATTGGCATGGGTCATTTCTTGAAAATCTTTAGGAAAATATTTTGAGCATTTTCCATTTTTCATACATGGTGACCGCCGATTAAATTGTCCGCATGGTCCATGAAGCATATGGGCGGAAACAATGTCATACAGTTTGATATTTCGATTTTTGTTCGGTATTTGAGCCGAAACAACTTTATCGATATCATTTGCATCCCGTATTTTATCATCTACGTGCAATATCACTAACAGATGGAAATGAGGTAATCCTCTTTTCTGAAATTCGATCTGGCCCATATGTCCAATGACCCGACCGAAGATATTTTTTTTCGTAATATCATTCAGAAAAGCTTTAAGTTTTACGTCGAACACGCGAGCTACTAAATCTGCTCTATCAATATATTTTTGTTCGTTAAATAAATACTTAGTTATTTCAGGCCACCGAGGGTTGCACGTAAACGTGATAAATAAATCAGGTTTACCGTACTTAACCACTACTGCCATCGAATCTTGGAAGGCATGTTGCATGGAACGTGGCCCTCCAATAAACGTGCTTGGCAATATAAATGGAACACCTGCTTGTATTCCAGCATCGGTGGCCCTATTTCGAACGTGATCAGCAAGTCTCAAATACGAATCACGTCTCAATTCGCTCTGATGCCTTTTCAAATATTCTAGACGCTGTGCTTCAATAGCTACATAAGCATCTAAAATATATTCTTGGAATAGCTTTCTAGAGCGTAATATTACATTTTGATCGTTATCTCTAACAGCGAAACAATACAAATAATGTTGTAGAAATGAATAGCTAAGATCAATGGACCAACCACTTCCACCACTTGGGTAAAGTAGTGCATAGGTCATCGGATCACAATGTCTATTCACTCTCGACAACTCTTGTAATCCCCCGCTAATTGGATATATACAAAAAGCGGGCATCGGGGGTCCACCAGTTGTGCTCCTGTATATAATTGCAACACCCGTTGCAACTGGAGCATTCAAACGACCTCGATGAACCTCAGCAGATGGATTCGAATCAGTAAAAAACATTCGAATGTTTTTTATCGCATCTGGTCCATCTCGGGCTAATACCTCTTCCTCAACTTGTCGCATTAACATATACGACTGAGCAAAAGGATTTACATTGCGTAACTCCCGATCGAGTTGTCTTAACAGATCTAAATCTAGATCATGCTCCACATCGATATTTGCTCGTTGCCTTAATGCTTCTTCAGCATCAAAGATATACGATTGCCCATATCTCGGAGTGGCATTTCCACGTGGTCGCATACTATATGAAATACGATGTGCTATTTTCCCCTGAATAGCATAAAACGTATTAGTAGGCCTTCCTGGAATATGCACAGTTGTAGCTTTTATCGATGCAAACGATAATGCTGAATTATACTTTCGTAAATTCTTCAGGAAATGTTCTGATTTCTGATGGTTGCCCAAAAATAGGTCCAGAATCAGTTGCGGATATGGCCCTAAGGGATTTAGGGATATCCTGCCATCTTTGCAACAGTGAACATATTTTCCCCGAGAATTTCGTTCCGCATGAAAGTATAATGCATTGCAATGGATGCAGATCGAATTAAAACCACAGTTATGCATCTCAATGTCTGTGGGAATTAATTCGTCTATACAGCACCATGCTACCGGATAAACGAAATTCCTTAATTAATATCATCGCCATTGCTCTGCGGATTTTCAGAAACAGTTTCAACTTCATTGACAACTAATGGAACTCCATCCGGAATTAGATTGTCATTTGTTGTCTTCGAAGTGCTTGTTTTCCTGCGACTCCAAACTCGATTCCTCTTTTTCGGTACCCTTGGTTTAATAAAGATAACCTCCTGAACAACATCTGCTGATGTTGTGTTAGTGTCTTGTGGAACATTGGGAATCTGTTCACTAATTTGGACACTAACAATGAGAGGAATGGTGTGAGGTACATCCGGAATAGAAGATGTAGATGTACCTGCTCCAGCATTTATGTTTGGATCATTTACCCATTCAGAGGTAGGAAGATGAACCAAACTATCTGCTGGATATCTCGGAACATAGTCACTGTCGTCACTATCATAATCGAGGACTTCAGCACGTCCAGGAATAGGACTAACTACACATTCCGAAATTCTGGGGTCATTAAACCATGCATTGCTTCCAAAATCGGGGCTTTGTGGAACAATTACTGGTAATTATTCACCCTGCGGTACATCTACGAAAGCAGTAGATGCACCTACACCACCGTTTGGTAAATAAGGCAATGTAGGCCTTTGAACGTCATGACCCGAACTTTCCACCTGATCTGTTGTATGCTGATTGTCCCTTGCTGGAGCAGATAGTTCGGTATCAGCAACAGACGATACGTCTGCAGATACAGGTGTAGCAAGAGGTTCCGAACCTGTCGCATTTCCTTCTTGAGGAACTTTTGGTTTTTTGCCGTGGACCTTACGGCGTTGGCCTATACCGCCCTTCCTTAATGTCGATGAAAATTATCAATCTGGAAAAAAAGGGGAAAATGGGTTAGGGATAATATACTAAACCTTATTATAACTTATATATAAGTAGTATGGCAAATCGGGAATAAAATAATTATGTACAAAAAAACTTTGAAAATGGCTACCATTAGTTCGCACCCCTACACTATTAATAATTAGGAAAAAGGCAACTGGCTATTCTGTTCGTTTACTTTTTTTTATTTTATTTTATTAAATTATCTAACATTTCCAATCACAAAACAATTGTAAATAAAATATTAAGGAAAACGAAATTTTTGTATGGCAACCCCACGAAGGAGTTGCCGATTTGTCTAATATTCTAACAAAATTGAATTTATGTTATTTAAAGTGCGTGTACAAAATTTAAGCTCCCTAAGTATACGCGTTCTCGAGATATCGTGCAGGCAGACGGACGGAAAGACAGATGGACAGACGGACAGTCCTAGAGAAAAATGATTATAATCAATGTTATTGAAATTTGTATTCTAAAGAAGTCCTTAGTACAATAAAAATGTGTTGGACTGCTAATTTTCACAGTATACATAAAACACTTAAATTTTTATATGGCAACACCAAGAAGGAGTTGCCCGATTTAATTCACTTTTTAAATTTTATTTTTTAGTACATTGAAAATACTATGTACCAAATTTTATGTTTCTACGTTGACGCGTTCTCAGGCAGTTTTCAAATATGCAATGGAAATTGAAATTTTTGTATGGCAACCCCACGATGGAGTTGGGCGTTTTGTCTAAAATTTTAAAAAAATTGAACTTATATGTTTTAAATAAACTATACAAAATTTCAGCTCTCTAAGTATACACATTCTCGAGATATCGTACAGACAGACGGACGGACGGACAGATAAACTGATAAAAACTTACCTTTTCACAAAATTGGTTACTCTTTTCCAAACAGCAGTGTATCAAACTAATATTGACCACTGTTTGTCTGTTGGAAATTTATATTTTTTATTATTATTGTTGTTATTAAATGTCACTAATATATATTATTGTTATTTTAATTTATTTATAATTAATCGCACTTTCGGTAATCTCAATTGTCACGTGTTATATTTTTTATTAACTGCACTTGTTGCGATATCACTTTTTTATGTATTTTTTTATGTTTAAATAGATATATTTTTTAATCATTTTCTTGAAATTCAAGAAATGTCATCCACAAATTGTGAAATTAATTTCACATTTGTCAAAAGTGAAAACTAGTTGTTTTGATTAAAAATAAATTAAAAAAAAAATCCCCCCCTTTTTTTTCACTAAATTATATGGTGGGGGTAAAATTTTTTTTGATATTCATAATGTACTCGCCGAGACCTTTCCAATGAGTGTTCATATGATAAGATTGGAAGAAAAATAAGGAATACATACTTGTAGCACTATACATGCATTCATCATAGCACTCGCGATAAAGAGCACCATGTATTTATTTTATTAGATACAAAAACAAAATTGATGAGTCAAATGACATATTTGAAAAGTCATTGGACGAATCTTAATATAATTTTGTGTTTGGTAAGTAATTATTTGTATTTTATTAAATTGTAAAATAATAAATTTTTAAAAAATTAATTTCAGAATAATGGATGAACGTGAAGAAATGATCAACGTATATTTCCGTCAGGAACCGCGTGCACCAGGTAAAAAAAATATTAAAATTTAAATAATAGTATACAAAATTTATATGTTCGTAATTTTTGAAAGGTGGAAAAATGATGGAGCTTCCACCACCATCACCATCACTACCACCACCACCAGCTGCACCGCCAGGAGAATTAGGTGATGTCAATCAACGCCAGTGCCAACGACAGCGCCAACGTCTCCGGCAAAATGCTTGAGGACATGAGGCAGCTGGTAGTAAGTAATGCAGCAGCAGCTGTAAATCCAATCACAGCGAATGGTAATATTTAGATAAACAAATTTATAATTATTAATAAAAAATAATAAAATTTTTAAACTATGTGTTACATATAAATAATTTCTATCCCCATTTTTGTTTTCACTAAATTATATGGGGGGGAAAAAAAATTTTCGGTATTCATAATCTACTCACCGAGACCTTTGCAATGAGTTGTCATATGATAACATTTGATGAAAAATAAGAACATCATGTGCTGCTACACACATGCGCAGTGCAACACTAAATACTTAATTACGTCCGATTCGATTAAAAAAATTAGAAAAAAATCACAATCATAGAAAATCCAAAAATTTCTGAAATATATTAATAATTGTAGGAACCACCCTCGATTAAACTGTATGTTTCATGCAAATAATTCCTATCCCCATTTTTTTTTCACTAAATTATATGGTGGGGGTAAAAAAAATTTCGATACTCATAATGTACTCGCCGAGACCTTACCAATGAGTGTTCAAATGTTCAGATTGGATGAAAAATAAGGAATTCATACTTTTCCACTACACACTATCCCCCATCGGTTAAGGGGACTGTATCGAAAATCTGTAAATGCCAAAATGCCGACCGTTATCGGCTACCCCTATAAAATCTTTGAATCCTTCAAATTGGTTGAGATCAGAGGAAGATACAGATGAAAATGTAAAACCAAAAATTGTCGATCAAAATGCACCACCGAATTTGTATGGACAATCTATAAAGTTTGAAATTGTACATCATCAGTTTTGCGATTGGACGCTCCAGTTCCGAGTTATAGCTAAAAAACCGAAAAACCGATATTTCCCTTCCCCCATCGGTTGGGAGGAGTTGATCGAAAATCGGTAAATGCCAAAATGTGGACCGTCATCGGCTACCCCTACTAAATCATTGAATCATTGAAATCGGTTGAGATCTGAGGAAGATACAGATGAAAATGTAAAACCGGAAATTGATGGTAGAAATGCACTACCGAATTTGTATAAAAAAAAAAAAAAACTGGTTTTTCCGCCAAATCGGCCGGAAATTGGTCGGGGATAGTAAGTAATTATTTTTATGAGAAGTACTTGCCGAGACTATTCCAGAAAGTACCAACTTGCCTGTGTAACGGTTAAATGAAAAATCGTGAAATTTTTACAGGCTCAAAAATTGATATTTTTCGCGGGACTTGACCCAGTAAAAACACCATTTAATCTAAACGAAAGCTTCAAAGTCATGCAAATAAAATGTTTAGAAAAGAATAGTCTGCGAATTTTTTTTTTAACTGAATATTTATATGTTGATTATAGTACAGGAATTGGTCTAAAGTAATCCCTAAATATTTTACCTCTGTTTTTTGTTCTATAAATTCGTTTGAACCTGTACGATTTTTAGATTCTTCCAATTTTTCTTTATGTTTCTTGTAGCTCGATTTAACGGTGTTCTAAATAGAATAGTTTCACATTTTGACAAATTGATTTTTAATTTCCAATCATTACAGTATCTTTGAATTTTGTTAAAGTCTTTTTGTAAGAATTTCTCGATGTCTTCCATTTTACTTGCTGCTCTGTATACTATCAAATCGTCTGCATACGCGATGCTATTATCCAATGCTCTTATTAATTTCGACGTGTATATATTGAATAAAATTGGTGAATTTACCATCCCTTGTTGGAGCCCATTCCATACATTGAACATCATACTCGAATGCCTTTTCCCGTCAGTTACTAAAAATGTTTTGTTTGTTATGATGTTATTTATAATTCTAACCATGTGTTTTGGTACTTCTGCTTCTATTAATTTAAAGATCAGTCCCTCTATCCAAACTGTGTCAAATGCTTTTTCAAGGTCTACTAAGCATGCTCCTGTGCAAAGTTTTTTGTTTAAGTTCCAATTAACGTCCGAAACTAGTTTGTTAACTGCATGTACTGTCGAATGTTGATATTTAAATCCAAATTGATTCTCTGGTATTATACCATTTTGCTCACAAAAATTTATCAGATGTTTGTTAATGATTGTTTCAAAGACTTTACTTAAATTTGGTAATAGATATATAGATCTTAAATTATTTGGATTCGTTAGATTTTTGTCCTTTTTCGGGATTGGATAAGTTAACGCCGTTTTCCATCTTTTTGGGAAGTAAGTATTGTTTAGAGCATTGTTAAATAGTGTACAGTACTGTTGTATTATTATATCGGGCAGATTCTTCAGTGCAATATTCGGAATTCCATCGATTCCCGATGACTTTTTATTGTTCAAATTATTAAAAATTTCAGTCAGTTCTTCCATAGTTATAAAGTAATCTTCGTTCTCTTCCAGGGTTAATACATTTGCTTTTTTTTGTTCCGTAAAGATTGTAACTGTTTCCTGTTTGTCTTCTATCTCACTTGCTTCCCTTCTAAAATTATTGATTTTGAATACTATTTCATGTTCTAGACTTAAATTCCTATCAGGTGTGTCATTAATCGAATAAATTTGTTCAAATACTTTGCCAATAATATTTAATTTGTCTTCTTCATCTTGGATTATATAATTATTATTTTCATCCCTTTGCAATAAATTCTGGTCAATCTGTGCTTGTTGTATTAAATTTTGATTATTTCCGGGGATAATTAGTGTTTCAATTTGATTTTTTGTTTTGTTTCGAAATATTTTATTTATCATTGGAGACATATTTTTAATTTTATTGGACCAGTGTTTATTTATTGACATCTTAAAATTTTCCTGTATTAATTTTTTTACATTCCTTAGCGTCGCTTTTAATAGTACTAATTGTTGGTTATTATTACTTTGAAATTGTCGATATATGTTTCTAATTTGTGTTAATACTTTACTTTTATATTTTTGAAGTTTTCTAATTGTGCCATTTAAATAAATTTCGACTGAGTTTTTTGCTTTAATTTTCGGGACTACTTTATCTATACCTTTGCTGATTACTTCTTCCATCTCCCTTAATTTTGGCTCAATTTCTTCATTATTTAGATTCCTACTGTTTTCACAAATTAGACCATTATCATTTTGAAACTTCTTTATTATCTCTTTCCTGAATTTTTTCCAATCGGTTTTACTATGATTTAGTTTTTCCAACTCTGTCATTGACGCTACCCTTAGTAATGTGTCATTTTCCATGCTAATTTCCATTTTAACTCCATAGTGGTCACTATCATATGCAATGGTCCCCAGACAATTACCCATGTTTCCATTGAAATTTTTAATTTTAAATCTTGGTCCACAATGCACAGGTCCAAATAGGAGTTACCTCGAGCAAAAGAGGGCATATCCGTTCCAAGTAAAATTGCTTTGTATACTATTTGGTTGTTTTCCAACCACTGATTTAATTGATTACCCCTTGTGTTATTAGTCTCATTTAACCAATTCGTATGTTTCGCATTCAGATCCCCTGCCAGTATATAAAAATTTTCATCCCTATCTAAGTTTAATATTCGAAATAGTTTATTAAATTCTTCATAGAATGTTGTCTCCTCGTTGTTTTTTGGTGCATATGCGGCTATTACATACAATTTGTTCATACTGTTAATTTTGATCATTATAACTGTTGTTTCTAAACATTTGAACTGCCTAATTTCTCTATTGGAAATTTGTTTATATTTGATTTCTTTTTTTAACAAGACCGCGGTTCCTCCACCTTGTACCGCATTCGGCCTATCCCTTCTAAAAATATTATACTTTTGAAATTCTAAAACATGTTTACTATTTAATTTGGTTTCCGATAACATTACTATATCTGGAATATGCCTGTCTAAAAGATTTAACAGATTCGCCCTTCTTTGATTTTTTATTATCGAATTTACATTTACCGAAATTAGGTTCAATGACCTCTTTACTATATATTGATTATCTACTTCCGCTCTAAACATTAATCAGACTTTAAGTAATTAGATCATAGAGAATATTTATTCTCTCTTTTTCTTTTTCTAATATGTTTTTAAAATTATTTAACTGATTTTGAATTGACAACAACATCTCTTTAATTTCTTTGAGACCATTCTGAGAGTTTGTATTGTCAGTTATTTCTGTAAAATTTTCATTTTGTTTATTTACTACATTCAAGTAAGTTAAATTTGCTTTTACTATATTCGAGTACATTTGTACTTTATTGATTTTATCTTTGCTCATTGCTTCTTTTTTAGTTAAGATTTTTTTCTTTAATTCTTGATATTTTGGGCATCCCCTGTATGATGCGGGGTGACCATGATTTTTGCACAATGTACAGAACAGTCTGTCCTTGCCCTCAGTACCTGTTAATACATTACATCCTCCTGGCTCATGCTGTGTGTCACACTTGACACATCTGTACTCCATCTCACAGTTACTTGCAGTGTGACCAAATCGTTGGCATCTCTTACATTGTGTTATATTACTTTTTTTATTCAATTTTTCCCACGTTATCATCTGATAATTTATGTGGTTAATTTTTTTAGATTATTTATTGTGCTTCCTGCTGTTAATTGAATCAAGAAGGTAAGCAGTTTAATTTTTTTGCCTTACTCGCATTTGTTTCTAAATTTTTAGCTGAAATGAATTTAATATTTTGAAGATTTAGAGAGTTTAGTTCTTTAATAATCTCCTCTGGCTCGTCGTCCGCGTCCAGACCCTTCAGTACTGCGGACCTTACACGTTCAGTAATAATCTCAATACATTATCGGAATGACATTAATAATGATCGTGTAAGGTTCACAGAAACTGTAATGATAATCAGTAATGATGATATCTGGATTTTCTGATATTTAGACATCATTACTCACATATAGTGGGGATACTGTCATTAATAATGACAGTGTAGGGTGCGCGCTTCATTACTTCCGTCATTTCTCAGTTCGCTTCTAATTTTTGGTGAGATATGATGTAGTTTAAAGAATGGATAGTGAGTGAGCTTTGTTGTATTCAATCTCCTGCGGATGTGTTTGGCAATGGAGCGGGTTTTGGTAAATTCAAGGCCTTTTGTAGAAAAAGTTCTTCAAATTTTGAATAGTGCATAATTTTCCATCCGATATTTTTCTATTCACACCAGCATATACCATTAAGAATTCTTTTCTTGCATTTACGGCAGCCAAGAGCACGATGCTAAAAACCCTTTATAATTGTAGTATAGAGAACCTGAATTCTCAGGTTTTTTAATAGCAATATGCTTGCCGTCAATTGACCCCAATGTATTCCAAAATTTATATAAAAAGCCAAAATCATTAGAAATTTTAACTCATTCTTCAGGAGTTTTGGGAAACTGAAACAAACACAAGTAAATTTAAAACAAAATTATTTATAAGTTATAATTGAAAAAAAAAAAAAAACGAAGATAGCAATTATTTATTTAATTTTAGATCAGTGCTCCAATACAAGATGAGACATCAGAAGAATGTTTGGCATCAACAGACCATTTAGCGTCAAGATCAAGGCCTTATTGCCAAGCAGAACGAGCTTTTACTGAATGCTTGTTCCAACTATTGCCAAGCTTTGGGGTGAAAAATTGAGCACCTTAGAACCTCACCAAAAGTGTATCGCTGAAAAAGCCATAATGATATTCTTTTTGAAGCTAGTCAAGGCACAATAAGCAGTTCGTTGATACTGAATAACTATGTACCATCACCACTATTATTTTTCTGTGTGTGCTATCATTCGTTAACCAATACGTGTAAAGGTGACTTACTTTTATGTGCTCTCGCAGGACATATATATATAAGCACTTCACAAGTTTCTACAACTGCAACACTTATTGAAGCTGAATACTTGAGATCTGAATACTGGTAATCTTTCATTCACTGGTAAACTCTCTCTCATAATAGTGACCTTCCTTAGCAAAAATGGTTCCACCATTCGCAGTAATTTATTAAATGTGATAGGCATATCTAAAGGCCTCGATTGTATTTCAGGGACCATTGAGTATGTCAACAAGGCCTATGGCATCATTACTCGTGGTGAGGGCTTAGAGATGACGTACATACAGTTCTGCCGTTCTCATGACACCAAAATAGTAGTAGATGATGCCGCGAAGAGAGAGCGAGGAGCACAAGAGCTGTACAGCAACAGCATGAAAGCTGCGATAAAAATAGCGACCATGGCGGAGAGCGAAAACTGGTTTACGTGCTTGGTGTGGCTCTCCGAGAGCCGAACACAAACAAGAGAAGTAATAAATGCGGAGAGAAAGCTGCTTCCCTTAAACAAGCAGCTTATAAGCAGTGACAGCAGCAAATTTTGAAACAAATTTAGAAAAAACATTGAAGGCGATGAAAGGAGCAGAAGAGAATCAGGATAACGCTAGCGGTATTAATATAACTTTAAAAAAAACGCTTTGCACAGATTCTTTACTTGATCAAGAGGATCAAGTTAAACAAGAACCGCACTCCTCGGGCCCGCAGTTTAAAAGGAGCGAATTTTATATTCACTTTAATAACTTGTATGAGGATATAAAATCTTACTGTCGGGCATGGGTAAGGAGTACGCGAACATCAATAATTACTTTAACTCGCGGGCTTACCCCCCTTGCTTTTGGACCAATATGTTAGGAAATAGGGTTTGTTGCACGGGCAAAAAAGCCGTTAATAACGGTCCTGTAGAAAGCTTTTTTAGATTAATCAAATGCGACGAGCTGCATTTTAGTAGATATATTGGGCCCTCTAGATTCGTACGATTATATCAGGGCTTCGTATTAGCAGCAACAAATTACGCACGCCTTAATCCGCAGAAAAGGCACTGCTCTGTTAAGATGATGCACAAAGAAAAAGTGCAAAAACAGCAGGGAAAGCATAGGAAATATAGAAATCATGAGGGCATGATTTAAATTCCCGAAAACGAGCACGATGTCTCGGAAAATTGGTTCGGATTCAAAAATAGGGATAGAAAAAGTGTTAGGAATCCGCAAAGAGTAGGTAAGAAGCAAGTCAAAGTGTTGGTGCAAAAGGGAACCTTGTACATTGCTACGGAGTAATGGTATAGTGACCGACGATTCATATTATGTTACTAGAGAAGAACCTAGTTTTAGGTTACAAGGTAGCATCGTAGGTTACTATGAATCTTACGTGAGCACGCTGGTATGCACGCGCGACATTATTTCCAGGATTTACGTATTGTCGACCTTCGTGATACAAACGGTTGGCTTTCCGACCACTTAATAGATTTATTTTTGCTGATTCTTATAGCGCGGAATGAAAAAACGAACAGCGTTTCGGTGGTGTCGGTTAATGCCGCCAATGCCATTTTTAAAGGCGCGCATCCGAAAGTTCAAAACATCGACCAAAAGGGCCTACGGTTAATGCCTAATAACCTTTCTGAGAATCATTTTGTCTTGGCCATAGCAGATTTCTCTACTAGAAATTTTTATTGGTTAAATCCTATTGGTAACAATAACGAAGCAATTAACCAATACGTACATATTTTCAACTACTTCGCTGGAAAGACGTTCCAATACGCTCCAATAAGCTTTCAAGAGCAAACTGATAGCTGTAACTGCGGCGTACTAGTAGTCATGTATGCCGAGGGCTTTTTGAGAAATAAATGGTTATGTGACCTAGGAGATCCCAATGCCTTCCGTCAGACTATGAAACGAATGTTTCTTGAGATGTCTGATGCACTTCAACCAATATGTTCTTATTGCACAGCAGCAAAATCAAACAAAAACCAAGTTGAATGTGTGACATGCCGAAATTTAGTTTGTTGTCGCTGCTCCATTAGGAAAGGTAGGGCTTAGTTAGGGCGGCCACCTCAACGGAAGTGTGACTGCTGCGAGGGATGGAATCGGTACTTGCAGCAATACACAGCAAAAGGTATGTACTGAAATAAATACTTAACATTAATTAAAACTTTTAGTCCTTTTAGCATGGTTTATAGGCCTCCTGGGGAACCTACCATGTAAAAAAAAAGGTAACGGACTAAAAGGGACACCCCATGGGTAGTCTGGAAGATCCCTTATTATCCTTTAATAATATTTTAGGTATCAGAAGTCTTTGCAACATTGAAAGAGCTCCAAAATGAAGTCGCCTCAATTATGAAACCAACCGAAATATACGAAAGGTTCTAAGACATTTTTAAATGTTCTGCAAAGAGAGTACGATTTCAAGAGTGAGAATGCTAACAAAATGTCTAGTTTTTAAAATAGAGCAAAAAAACCGCATAGGAAGGGCCGCCTGAAATCAGGCCACACACGAAGGGTTTTTGTGGCATATTTTTGAAACTAGCGAGTCTCGGTCAGAAATATTTTACAGTTATATTCCTCTTATTATTCCGCTTCCAACTAGTGCTCATTTGTCAAAATCGATGACAAACAATTTTAATCGAGATTTCGCAAAAAAGCATGGACTATAGCCTTTGCACTTTTTTCATTAAAAAAATATCTTGTCACCGATCTTGATGATTGAGGGCTTATTTTAACATGGAAGGAAATACAAAACGATGTAAAAAGGAATTTTGCTACAAAAATGTCTAGTTTTTAAAATAGAGCAAAAAAACCGCACAGGAAGGGCCGCCTGAAATCAAGCCACACACGAAGGGCTTTTGTGGCATATTTTTGAAACTAGCGAGTCTCGGTCAGAAATATTTTACAGTTATATTTCTCTTATTATTCCGCTTCCAACTAGTGCTCATTTGTCAAAATCGATGACAAAAAATTTTAATCGAAATTTCGCAAAAAAGCATATACTATACTTTGCACTTTTTTCATTAAAAAAATATCTTGTCACCGATCTTGATGATTGAGGGCTTATTTTAACATGGAAGGAAATACAAAACGATGTAAAAAGGAATTTTGCTACAAAAATGTCTAGTTTTTAAAATAGAGCAAAAAAACCGCACAGGAAGGGCCGCCTGAAATCAAGCCACACACGAAGGGTTTTTGTGGCATATTTTTGAAACTAAAGAGTCTCGGTCAGAAATATTTTACAGTTATATTCCTCTTATTATTCCGCTTCCAACTAGTGCTCATTTGTCAAAATCGATGACAAAATATTTTAATCGAAATTTCGCAAAAAAGCGTGGACTATAGCCTTTGCACTTTTTTCATTAAAAAAATATCTTGTTACCGATCTTGATGATTGAGGGCTTATTTTAACATAGAAGGAAATACAAAACGATGTAAAAAGGAATTTTGCTCAAAAAATGTCTAGTTTTTAAAATAGAGCAAAAAAACCGCATAGGAAGGGCCGCCTGAAATCAAGCCACACACGAAGGGTTTTTGTGGCATATTTTTGAAACTAGCGAGTCTAGGTCAGAAATATTTTACAGTTATATTCCTCTTATTATTCCGCTTCCAACTAGTACTCATTTGTCAAAATCGATGACAAAGCATTTTAATCGAAATTTCGCAAAAAAGCATGGACTATAGCCTTTGCACTTTTTTCATTAAAAAAATATCTTGTCACCGATCTTGATGATTGAGGGCTTATTTTAACATGGAAGGAAATACAAAACGATGTAAAAAGGAATTTTGCTACAAAAATGTCTAGTTTTTAAAATAGAGCAAAAAAACCGCATAGGAAGGGCCTCCTGAAATCAAGCCACGCACGAAGGGTTTTTGTGGCATATTTTTGAAACTAGCGAGTCTAGGTCAGAAATATTTTACAGTTATATTCCTCTTATTATTCCGCTTCCAACTAGTGCTCATTTGTCAAAATCGATGACAAAACATTTTAATCGAAATTTCGCAAAAAAGCATGGACTATAGCCTTTGCACTTTTTTCATTAAAAAAATATCTTGTCACCGATCTTGATGACTGAGGGCTTATTTTAACATGGAAGGAAATACAAAACGATGTAAAAAGGAATTTTGCTACAAAAATGTCTAGTTTTTAAAATAGAGCAAAAAAACCGCATAGGAAGGGCCGCCTGAAATCAAGCCACACACGAAGGGTTTTTGTGGCATATTTTTGAAACTAGCGAGTCTAGGTCAGAAATATTTTACAGTTATATTCCTCTTATTATTCCGCTTCCAACTAGTGCTCATTTGTCAAAATCAATGACAAAAAATTTGAATCGAAATTTCGCAAAAAAACATGGACTATAGCCTTTGCACTTTTTTCATTAAAAAAATATCTTGTCACCGATCTTGATGATTGAGGGCTTATTTTAACATGGAAGGAAATACAAAACGATGTAAAAAGGAATTTTGCTACAAAAATGTCTAGTTTTTAAAATAGAGCAAAAAAACCGCATAGGAAGGGCCGCCTGAAATCAAGCCACACACGAAGGGTTTTTGTGGCATATTTTTGAAACTAGCGAGTCTAGGTCAGAAATATTTTACAGTTATATTCCTCTTATTATTCCGCTTCCAACTAGTGCTCATTTGTCAAAATCGATGACAAAACATTTTAATCGAAATTTCGCAAAAAAGCATGGACTATAGCCTTTGCACTTTTTTCATTAAAAAAATATCTTGTCACCGATCTTGATGACTGAGGGCTTATTTTAACATGGAAGGAAATACAAAACGATGTAAAAAGGAATTTTGCTACAAAAATGTCTAGTTTTTAAAATAGAGCAAAAAAACCGCATAGGAAGGGCCGCCTGAAATCAAGCCACACACGAAGGGTTTTTGTGGCATATTTTTGAAACTAGCGAGTCTAGGTCAGAAATATTTTACAGTTATATTTCTCTTATTATTCCGCTTCCAACTAGTGCTCATTTGTCAAAATCGATGACAAAATATTTTAATCGAAATTTCGCAAAAAAGCATGGACTATATTTGCACTTTTTTAATTAAAAAAATATCTTGTCACCGATCTTGATGATTGAGGGCTTATTTTAACATGGAAGGAAATACAAAACGATGTAAAAAGGAATTTTGCTACAAAAATGTCTAGTTTTTAAAATAGAGCAAAAAAACCGCACAGGAAGGGCCGCCTGAAATCAAGCCACACCCGAAGGGTTTTTGTGGCATATTTTTGAAACTAGCGAGTCTCGGTCAGAAATATTTTACAGTTATATTCCTCTTATTACTCCGCTTCCAACTAGTGCTCATTTGTCAAAATCGATGACAAAAAATTTTAATCGAAATTTCGCAAAAAAACATGGACTATAGCCTTTGCACTTTTTTCATTCAAAAAATATCTTGTCACCGATCTTGATGATTGAGGGCTTATTTTAACATGGAAGGAAATACAAAACGATGTAAAAAGGAATTTTGCTTCAAAAATGTCTAGTTTTTAAAATAGAGCAAAAAAACCGCATAGGAAGGGCCGCCTGAAATCTAGCCACACACGAAGGGTTTTTGTGGCATATTTTTGAAACTAGCGAGTCTAGGTCAGAAATATTACAGTTATATTCCTCTTATTATTAAGCTTCCAACTAGTGCTCATTTGTCAAAATCGATGACAAAAAATTTTAATCGAAATTTCGCAAAAAAACATGGACTATAGCCTTTGCACTTTTTTCATTAAAAAAATATCTTGTCACCGATCTTGATGATTGAGGGCTTATTTTAACATGGAAGGAAATACAAAACGATGTAAAAAGGAATTTTGCTTCAAAAATGTCTAGTTTTTAAAATAGAGCAAAAAAACCGCATAGGAAGGGCCGCCTGAAATCTAGCCACACACGAAGGGTTTTTGTGGCATATTTTTGAAACTAGCGAGTCTAGGTCAGAAATATTACAGTTATATTCCTCTTATTATTAAGCTTCCAACTAGTGCTCATTTGTCAAAATCGATGACAAAAAATTTTAATCGAAATTTCGCAAAAAAACATGGACTATAGCCTTTGCACTTTTTTCATTAAAAAAATATCTTGTCACCGATCTTGATGATTGAGGGCTTATTTTAACATGGAAGGAAATACAAAACGATGTAAAAAGGAATTTTGCTTCAAAAATGTCTAGTTTTTAAAATAGAGCAAAAAAACCGCATAGGAAGGGCCGCCTGAAATCTAGCCACACACGAAGGGTTTTTGTGGCATATTTTTGAAACTAGCGAGTCTAGGTCAGAAATATTACAGTTATATTCCTCTTATTATTAAGCTTCCAACTAGTGCTCATTTGTCAAAATCGATGACAAAAAATTTTAATCGAAATTTCGCAAAAAAACATGGACTATAGCCTTTGCACTTTTTTCATTAAAAAAATATCTTGTCACCGATCTTGATGATTGAGGGCTTATTTTAACATGGAAGGAAATACAAAACGATGTAAAAAGGAATTTTGCTTCAAAAATGTCTAGTTTTTAAAATAGAGCAAAAAAACCGCATAGGAAGGGCCGCCTGAAATCTAGCCACACACGAAGGGTTTTTGTGGCATATTTTTGAAACTAGCGAGTCTAGGTCAGAAATATTACAGTTATATTCCTCTTATTATTAAGCTTCCAACTAGTGCTCATTTGTCAAAATCGATGACAAAAAATTTTAATCGAAATTTCGCAAAAAAACATGGACTATAGCCTTTGCACTTTTTTCATTAAAAAAATATCTTGTCACCGATCTTGATGATTGAGGGCTTATTTTAACATGGAAGGAAATACAAAACGATGTAAAAAGGAATTTTGCTACAAAAATGTCTAGTTTTTAAAATAGAGCAAAAAAACCGCATAGGAAGGGCCGCCTGAAATCAAGCCACACACGAAGGGTTTTTGTGGCATATTTTTGAAACTAGCGAGTCTCGGTCAGAAATATTTTACAGTTATATTCCTCTTATTATTCCGCTTCCAACTAGTGCTCATTTGTCAAAATCGATGACAAAATATTTTAATCGAAATTTCGCAAAAAAGCGTGGACTATAGCCTTTGCACTTTTTTCATTAAAAAAATATCTTGTTACCGATCTTGATGATTGAGGGCTTATTTTAACATAGAAGGAAATACAAAACGATGTAAAAAGGAATTTTGCTCAAAAAATGTCTAGTTTTTAAAATAGAGCAAAAAAAACCGCATAGGAAAGGCCGCCTGAAATCAAGCCACACACGAAGGGTTTTTGGAAGGAAATACAAAACGATGTAAAAAGGAATTTTGCTAAAAAAATGTCTAGTTTTTAAAATAGAGCAAAAAAAACCGCATAGGAAGGGCCGCCTGAAATCAAGCCACACACGAAGGGTTTTTGTGACATATTTTTGAAACTAGCGAGTCTCGGTCAGAAATATTTTACAGTTATATTCCTCTTATTATTCCGCTTCCAACTAGTGCTCATTTGTCAAAATCGATGACAAAATATTTTAATCGAAATTTCGCAAAAAAGCGTGGACTATAGCCTTTGCACTTTTTTCATTAAAAAAATATCTTGTCACCGATCTTGATGATTGAGGGCTTCTTTTAACATAGAAGGAAATACAAAACGATGTAAAAAGGAATTTTGCTCAAAAAATGTCTAGTTTTTAAAATAGAGCAAAAAAACCGCATAGGAAAGGCCGCCTGAAATCAAGCCACACACGAAGGGTTTTTGGAAGGAAACACAAAACGATGTAAAAAGGAATTTTGCTAAAAAAATGTCTAGTTTTTAAAATAGAGCAAAAAAACCGCATAGGAAGGGCCGCCTGAAATCAAGCCACACACGAAGGGTTTTTGTGGCATATTTTTGAAACTAGCGAGTCTCGGTCGGAAATATTTTACAGTTATATTCCGCTTCCAACTAGTGCTCATTTGTCAAAATCGATGACAAAAAATTTTAATCGAAATTTCGCAAAAAAACATGGACTATAGCCTTTGCACTTTTTTCATTAAAAAAATATCTTGTCACCGATCTTGATGATTGAGGGCTTATTTTAACATGGAAGGAAATACAAAACGATGTAAAAAGGAATTTTGCTACAAAAATGTCTAGTTTTTAAAATAGAGCAAAAAAACCGCATAGGAAGGGCCGCCTGAAATCAAGCCACACACGAAGGGTTTTTGTGGCATATTTTTGAAACTAGCGAGTCTAGGTCAGAAATATTTTACAGTTATATTCCTCTTATTATTCCGCTTCCAACTAGTGCTCATTTGTCAAAATCGATGACAAAAAATTTTAATCGAAATTTCGCAAAAAAACATGGACTATAGCCTTTGCACTTTTTTCATTAAAAAAATATCTTGTCACCGATCTTGATGATTGAGGGCTTATTTTAACATGGAAGGAAATACAAAACGATGTAAAAAGGAATTTTGCTAAAAAAATGTCTAGTTTTTAAAATAGAGCAAAAAAACCGCATAGGAAGGGCCGCCTGAAATCAAGCCACACACGAAGGGTTTTTGTGGCATATTTTTGAAACTAGCGAGTCTCGGTCAGAAATATTTTACAGTTATATTCCTCTTATTATTCCGCTTCCAACTAGTGCTCATTTGTCAAAATCAATGACAAAAAATTTTAATCGAAATTTCGCAAAAAAACATGGACTATAGCCTTTGCACTTTTTTCATTAAAAAAATATCTTGTCACCGATCTTGATGATTGAGGGCTTATTTTAACATGGAAGGAAATACAAAACGATGTAAAAAGGAATTTTGCTAAAAAAATGTCTAGTTTTTAAAATAGAGCAAAAAAACCGCATAGGAAGGGCCGCCTGAAATCAAGCCACACACGAAGGGTTTTTGTGGCATATTTTTGAAACTAGCTAGTCTCGGTCAGAAATATTTTACAGTTATATTCCTCTTATTATTCCGCTTCCAACTAGTGCTCATTTGTCAAAATCGATGACAAAATATTTTAATCGAAATTTCGCAAAAAAGCGTGGACTATAGCCTTTGCACTTTTTTCATTAAAAAAATATCTTGTCACCGATCTTGATGATTGAGGGCTTCTTTTAACATAGAAGGAAATACAAAACGATGTAAAAAGGAATTTTGCTCAAAAAATGTCTAGTTTTTAAAATAGAGCAAAAAAACCGCATAGGAAAGGCCGCCTGAAATCAAGCCACACACGAAGGGTTTTTGGAAGGAAACACAAAACGATGTAAAAAGGAATTTTGCTAAAAAAATGTCTAGTTTTTAAAATAGAGCAAAAAAACCGCATAGGAAGGGCCGCCTGAAATCAAGCCACACACGAAGGGTTTTTGTGGCATATTTTTGAAACTAGCGAGTCTCGGTCGGAAATATTTTACAGTTATATTCCGCTTCCAACTAGTGCTCATTTGTCAAAATCGATGACAAAAAATTTTAATCGAAATTTCGCAAAAAAACATGGACTATAGCCTTTGCACTTTTTTCATTAAAAAAATATCTTGTCACCGATCTTGATGATTGAGGGCTTATTTTAACATGGAAGGAAATACAAAACGATGTAAAAAGGAATTTTGCTACAAAAATGTCTAGTTTTTAAAATAGAGCAAAAAAACCGCATAGGAAGGGCCGCCTGAAATCAAGCCACACACGAAGGGTTTTTGTGGCATATTTTTGAAACTAGCGAGTCTAGGTCAGAAATATTTTACAGTTATATTCCTCTTATTATTCCGCTTCCAACTAGTGCTCATTTGTCAAAATCGATGACAAAAAATTTTAATCGAAATTTCGCAAAAAAACATGGACTATAGCCTTTGCACTTTTTTCATTAAAAAAATATCTTGTCACCGATCTTGATGATTGAGGGCTTATTTTAACATGGAAGGAAATACAAAACGATGTAAAAAGGAATTTTGCTAAAAAAATGTCTAGTTTTTAAAATAGAGCAAAAAAACCGCATAGGAAGGGCCGCCTGAAATCAAGCCACACACGAAGGGTTTTTGTGGCATATTTTTGAAACTAGCGAGTCTCGGTCAGAAATATTTTACAGTTATATTCCTCTTATTATTCCGCTTCCAACTAGTGCTCATTTGTCAAAATCAATGACAAAAAATTTTAATCGAAATTTCGCAAAAAAACATGGACTATAGCCTTTGCACTTTTTTCATTAAAAAAATATCTTGTCACCGATCTTGATGATTGAGGGCTTATTTTAACATGGAAGGAAATACAAAACGATGTAAAAAGGAATTTTGCTACAAAAATGTCTAGTTTTTAAAATAGAGCAAAAAAACCGCATAGGAAGGGCCGCCTGAAATCAAGCCACACACGAAGGGTTTTTGTGGCATATTTTTGAAACTAGCGAGTCTCGGTCAGAAATATTTTACAGTTATATTCCTCTTATTATTCCGCTTCCAACTAGTGCTCATTTGTCAAAATCAATGACAAAAAATTTTAATCGAAATTTCGCAAAAAAACATGGACTATAGCCTTTGCACTTTTTTCATTAAAAAAATATCTTGTCACCGATCTTGATGATTGAGGGCTTATTTTAACATGGAAGGAAATACAAAACGATGTAAAAAGGAATTTTGCTAAAAAAATGTCTAGTTTTTAAAATAGAGCAAAAAAACCGCATAGGAAGGGCCGCCTGAAATCAAGCCACACACGAAGGGTTTTTGTGGCATATTTTTGAAACTAGCGAGTCTAGGTCAGAAATATTTTACAGTTATATTCCTCTTATTATTCCGCTTCCAACTAGTGCTCATTTGTCAAAATCGATGACAAAAAATTTTAATCGAAATTTCGCAAAAAAACATGGACTATAGCCTTTGCACTTTTTTCATTAAAAAAATATCTTGTCACCGATCTTGATGATTGAGGGCTTATTTTAACATGGAAGGAAATACAAAACGATGTAAAAAGGAATTTTGCTACAAAAATGTCTAGTTTTTAAAATAGAGCAAAAAAACCGCATAGGAAGGGCCGCCTGAAATCAAGCCACACACGAAGGGTTTTTGTGGCATATTTTTGAAACTAGCGAGTCTCGGTCAGAAATATTTTACAGTTATATTCCTCTTATTATTCCGCTTCCAACTAGTGCTCATTTGTCAAAATCAATGACAAAAAATTTTAATCGAAATTTCGCAAAAAAACATGGACTATAGCCTTTGCACTTTTTTCATTAAAAAAATATCTTGTCACCGATCTTGATGATTGAGGGCTTATTTTAACATGGAAGGAAATACAAAACGATGTAAAAAGGAATTTTGCTAAAAAAATGTCTAGTTTTTAAAATAGAGCAAAAAAACCGCATAGGAAGGGCCGCCTGAAATCAAGCCACACACGAAGGGTTTTTGTGGCATATTTTTGAAACTAGCGAGTCTCGGTCAGAAATATTTTACAGTTATATTCCTCTTATTATTCCGCTTCCAACTAGTGCTCATTTGTCAAAATCGATGACAAAATATTTTAATCGAAATTTCGCAAAAAAGCGTGGACTATAGCCTTTGCACTTTTTTCATTAAAAAAATATCTTGTCACCGATCTTGATGATTGAGGGCTTATTTTAACATGGAAGGAAATACAAAACGATGTAAAAAGGAATTTTGCTACAAAAATGTCTAGTTTTTAAAATAGAGCAAAAAAACCGCATAGGAAGGGCCGCCTGAAATCAAGCCACACACGAAGGGTTTTTGTGGCATATTTTTGAAACTAGCGAGTCTCGGTCAGAAATATTTCACAGTTATATTCCTCTTATTATTCCGCTTCCAACTAGTGCTCATTTGTCAAAATCGATGGCAAAAAATTTTAATCGAAATTTCGCAAAAAAACATGGACTATAGCCTTTGCACTTTTTTCATTAGAAAAATATCTTGTCACCGATCTTGATGATTGAGGGCTTATTTTAACATGGAAGGAAATACAAAACGATGTAAAAAGGAATTTTGCTCAAAAAATGTCTAGTTTTTAAAATAGAGCAAAAAAACCGCATAGGAAAGGCCGCCTGAAATCAAGCCACACACGAAGGGTTTTTGGAAGGAAATACAAAACGATGTAAAAAGGAATTTTTCTAAAAAAATGTCTAGTTTTTAAAATAGAGCAAAAAAACCGCATAGGAAGGGCCGCCTGAAATCAAGCCACACACGAAGGGTTTTTGTGGCATATTTTTGAAACTAGCGAGTCTCGGTCAGAAATATTTCACAGTTATATTCCTCTTATTATTCCGCTTCCAACTAGTGCTCATTTGTCAAAATCGATGGCAAAAAATTTTAATCGAAATTTCGCAAAAAAACATGGACTATAGCCTTTGCACTTTTTTCATTAGAAAAATATCTTGTCACCGATCTTGATGATTGAGGGCTTATTTTAACATGGAAGGAAATACAAAACGATGTAAAAAGGAATTTTGCTAAACAAATGTCTAGTTTTTAAAATAGAGTAAAAAACCGCATAGGAAGGGCCGCCTGAAATCAAGCCACACACGAAGGGTTTTTGTGGCATATTTTTGAAACTAGCGAGTCTCGGTCAGAAATATTTTACAGTTATATTCCTCTTATTATTCCGCTTCCAACTAGTGCTCATTTGTCAAAATCGATGACAAAATATTTTAATCGAAATTTCGCAAAAAAGCGTGGACTATAGCCTTTGCACTTTTTTCATTAAAAAAATATCTTGTTACCGATCTTGATGATTGAGGGCTTATTTTAACATAGAAGGAAATACAAAACGATGTAAAAAGGAATTTTGCTCAAAAAATGTCTAGTTTTTAAAATAGAGCAAAAAAACCGCATAGGAAAGGCCGCCTGAAATCAAGCCACACACGAAGGGTTTTTGGAAGGATATACAAAACGATGTAAAAAGGAATTTTGCTAAAAAAATGTCTAGTTTTTAAAATAGAGCAAAAAAACCGCATAGGAAGGGCCGCCTGAAATCAAGCCACACACGAAGGGTTTTTGTGGCATATTTTTGAAACTAGCGAGTCTCGGTCAGAAATATTTTACAGTTATATTCCTCTTATTATTCCGCTTCCAACTAGTGCTCATTTGTCAAAATCGATGACAAAATATTTTAATCGAAATTTCACAAAAAAACATGGACTATAGCCTTTGCACTTTTTTCATTAAAAAAATATCTTGTCACCGATCTTGATGATTGAGGGCTTATTTTAACATGGAAGGAAATACAAAACGATGTAAAAAGGAATTTTGCTACAAAAATGTCTAGTTTTTAAAATAGAGCAAAAAAACCGCATAGGAAGGGCCGCCTGAAATCAAGCCACACACGAAGGGTTTTTGTGGCATATTTTTGAAACTAGCGAGTCTCGGTCAGAAATATTTCACAGTTATATTCCTCTTATTATTCCGCTTCCAACTAGTGCTCATTTGTCAAAATCGATGGCAAAAAATTTTAATCGAAATTTCGCAAAAAAACATGGACTATAGCCTTTGCACTTTTTTCATTAGAAAAATATCTTGTCACCGATCTTGATGATTGAGGGCTTATTTTAACATGGAAGGAAATACAAAACGATGTAAAAAGGAATTTTGCTAAACAAATGTCTAGTTTTTAAAATAGAGTAAAAAAACCGCATAGGAAGGGCCGCCTGAAATCAAGCCACACACGAAGGGTTTTTGTGGCATATTTTTGAAACTAGCGAGTCTCGGTCAGAAATATTTTACAGTTATATTCCTCTTATTATTCCGCTTCCAACTAGTGCTCATTTGTCAAAATCGATGACAAAATATTTTAATCGAAATTTCGCAAAAAAGCGTGGACTATAGCCTTTGCACTTTTTTCATTAAAAAAATATCTTGTTACCGATCTTGATGATTGAGGGCTTATTTTAACATAGAAGGAAATACAAAACGATGTAAAAAGGAATTTTGCTCAAAAAATGTCTAGTTTTTAAAATAGAGCAAAAAAACCGCATAGGAAAGGCCGCCTGAAATCAAGCCACACACGAAGGGTTTTTGGAAGGAAATACAAAACGATGTAAAAAGGAATTTTGCTAAAAAAATGTCCTAGTTTTTAAAATAGAGCAAAAAAACCGCATAGGAAGGGCCGCCTGAAATCAAGCCACACACGAAGGGTTTTTGTTGCATATTTTTGAAACTAGCGAGTCTCGGTCAGAAATATTTTACAGTTATATTCCTCTTATTATTCCGCTCCAACTAGTGCTCATTTGTCAAAATCGATGACAAAATATTTTAATCGAAATTTCGCAAAAAAGCGTGGACTATAGCCTTTGCACTTTTTTCATTAAAAAAATATCTTGTCACCGATCTTGATGATTGAGGGCTTCTTTTAACATAGAAGGAAATACAAAACGATGTAAAAAGGAATTTTGCTCAAAAAATGTCTAGTTTTTAAATAGAGCAAAAAAACCGCATAGGAAAGGCCGCCTGAAATCAAGCCACACACGAAGGGTTTTTTGGAAGAAATACAAAACGATGTAAAAAGGAATTTTTCTAAAAAAATGTCTAGTTTTTAAAATAGAGCAAAAAAACCGCATAGGAAGGGCCGCCTGAAATCAAGCCACACACGAAGGGTTTTTGTGCATATTTTGAAACTAGCGAGTCTCGGTCAGAAATATTTCACAGTTATATTCCTCTTATTATTCCGCTTCCAACTAGTGCTCATTTGTCAAAATCGATGGCAAAAAATTTTAATCGAAATTTCGCAAAAAAACAGACTATAGCCTTTGCACTTTTTCATTAGAAAAATATCTTGTCACCGATCTTGATGATTGAGGGCTTATTTTAACATGGAAGGAAATACAAAACGATGTAAAAAGGAATTTTGCTAAACAAATGTCTAGTTTTTAAAATAGAGTAAAAAAACCGCATAGGAAGGGCCGCCTGAAATCAAGCACACACGAAGGGTTTTTGTGGCATATTTTTGAAACTAGCGAGTCTCGGTCAGAAATATTTTACAGTTATATTCCTCTTATTATTCCGCTTCCAACTAGTGCTCATTTGTCAAAATCGATGACAAAATATTTTAATCGAAATTTCGCAAAAAAGCGTGGACTATAGCCTTTGCACTTTTTTCATTAAAAAAATATCTTGTTACCGATCTTGATGATTGAGGGCTTATTTTAACATAGAAGGAAATACAAAACGATGTAAAAAGGAATTTTGCTCAAAAAATGTCTAGTTTTTAAAATAGAGCAAAAAAACCGCATAGGAAAGGCCGCCTGAAATCAAGCCACACACGAAGGGTTTTTGGAAGGAAATACAAAACGATGTAAAAAGGAATTTTGCTAAAAAAATGTCTAGTTTTTAAATAGAGCAAAAAAACCGCATAGGAAGGGCCGCCTGAAATCAAGCCACACACGAAGGGTTTTTGTGGCATATTTTTGAAACTAGCGAGTCTCGGTCAGAAATATTTTACAGTTATATTCCTCTTATTATTCCGCTTCCAACTAGTGCTCATTTGTCAAAATCGATGACAAAATATTTTAATCGAAATTTCGCAAAAAAGCGTGGACCCTTTGCACTTTTTTCATTAAAAAAATATCTTGTCACCGATCTTGATGATGAGGGCTTCTTTTAACATAGAAGGAAATACAAAACGATGTAAAAAGGAATTTTGCTCAAAAAATGTCTAGTTTTTTAAAATAGAGCAAAAAAAACCGCATAGGAAAGGCCGCCTGAAATCAAGCCACACACGAAGGGTTTTTGGAAGGAAATACAAAACGATGTAAAAAGGAATTTTGCTAAAAAAATGTCTAGTTTTTAAAATAGAGCAAAAAAACCGCATAGGAAGGGCCGCCTGAAATCAAGCCACACACGAAGGGTTTTTGTGGCATATTTTGAAACTAGCGAGTCTCGGTCGGAAATATTTTACAGTTATATTCCGCTTCCAACTAGTGCTCATTTGTCAAAATCGATGACAAAAAATTTTAATCGAAATTTCGCAAAAAAACATGGACTATAGCCTTTGCACTTTTTTCATTAAAAAAATATCTTGTCACCGATCTTGATGATTGAGGGCTATTTTAACATGGAAGGAAATACAAAACGATGTAAAAAGAATTTTGCTACAAAAATGTCTAGTTTTTAAAATAGAGCAAAAAAACCGCATAGGAAGGGCCGCCTGAAATCAAGCCACACACGAAGGGTTTTTGTGGCATATTTTTGAAACTAGTCCACGAAGTCTAAGGTCAGAAATATTTTACAGTTATATTCCTCTTATTATTCCGCTTCCAACTAGTGCTCATTTGTCAAAATCGATGACAAAAAATTTAATCGAAATTTCGCAAAAAAACATGGACTATAGCCTTTGCACTTTTTTCATTAAAAAAATATCTTGTCACCGATCTTGATGATTGAGGGCTTATTTTAACATGGAAGGAAATACAAAACGATGTAAAAAGGAATTTTGCTACAAAAATGTCTAGTTTTTAAAATAGAGCAAAAAAACCGCATAGGAAGGGCCGCCTGAAATCAAGCCACACACGAAGGGTTTTTGTGGCATATTTTTGAAACTAGCGAGTCTCGGTCAGAAATATTTCACAGTTATATTCCTCTTATTATTCCGCTTCCAACTAGTGCTCATTTGTCAAAATCGATGGCAAAAAATTTTAATCGAAATTTCGCAAAAAACATGGACTATAGCCTTTGCACTTTTTTCATTAGAAAAATATCTTGTCACCGATCTTGATGATTGAGGGCTTATTTTAACATGGAAGGAAATACAAAACGATGTAAAAAGGAATTTTGCTCAAAAAATGTCTAGTTTTTAAAATAGAGCAAAAAAACCGCATAGGAAAGGCCGCCTGAAATCAAGCCACACACGAAGGGTTTTTGGAAGGAAATACAAAACGATGTAAAAAGGAATTTTTCTAAAAAAATGTCTAGTTTTTAAAATAGAGCAAAAAAACCGCATAGGAAGGGCCGCCTGAAATCAAGCCACAACGAAGGGTTTTTGTGGCATATTTTGAAACTAGCGAGTCTCGGTCAGAAATATTTCACAGTTATATTCCTCTTATTATTCCGCTTCCAACTAGTGCTCATTTGTCAAAATCGATGGCAAAAAATTTTAATCGAAATTTCGCAAAAAAACATGGACTATAGCCTTTGCACTTTTTTCATTAGAAAAATATCTTGTCACCGATCTTGATGATTGAGGGCTTATTTTAACATGGAAGGAAATACAAAACGATGTAAAAAGGAATTTTGCTAAACAAATGTCTAGTTTTTAAAATAGAGTAAAAAACCGCATAGGAAGGGCCGCCTGAAATCAAGCCACACACGAAGGGTTTTTGTGGCATATTTTTGAAACTAGCGAGTCTCGGTCAGAAATATTTTACAGTTATATTCCTCTTATTATTCCGCTTCCAACTAGTGCTCATTTGTCAAAATCGATGACAAAATATTTTAATCGAAATTTCGCAAAAAAGCGTGGACTATAGCCTTTGCACTTTTTTCATTAAAAAAATATCTTGTTACCGATCTTGATGATTGAGGGCTTATTTTAACATAGAAGGAAATACAAAACGATGTAAAAAGGAATTTTGCTCAAAAAATGTCTAGTTTTTAAAATAGAGCAAAAAAACCGCATAGGAAAGGCCGCCTGAAATCAAGCCACACACGAAGGGTTTTTGGAAGGATATACAAAACGATGTAAAAAGGAATTTTGCTAAAAAAATGTCTAGTTTTTAAAATAGAGCAAAAAAACCGCATAGGAAGGGCCGCCTGAAATCAAGCCACACACGAAGGGTTTTTGTGGCATATTTTTGAAACTAGCGAGTCTCGGTCAGAAATATTTTACAGTTATATTCCTCTTATTATTCGCTTCCAACTAGTGCTCATTTGTCAAAATCGATGGCAAAAAATTTTAATCGAAATTTCGCAAAAAAACATGACTATAGCCTTTGCACTTTTTTCATTAGAAAAATATCTTGTCACCGATCTTGATGATTGAGGGCTTATTTTAACATGGAAGGAAATACAAAACGATGTAAAAAGGAATTTTGCTAAACAAATGTCTAGTTTTTAAAATAGAGTAAAAAAACCGCATAGGAAGGGCCGCCTGAAATCAAGCCACACACGAAGGGTTTTTGTGGCATATTTTTGAAACTAGCGAGTCTCGGTCAGAAATATTTTACAGTTATATTCCTCTTATTATTCCGCTTCCAACTAGTGCTCATTTGTCAAAATCGATGACAAAATATTTTAATCGAAATTTCGCAAAAAAGCGTGGACTATAGCCTTTGCACTTTTTTCATTAAAAAAATATCTTGTTACCGATCTTGATGATTGAGGGCTTATTTTAACATAGAAGGAAATACAAAACGATGTAAAAAGGAATTTTGCTCAAAAAATGTCTAGTTTTTAAAATAGAGCAAAAAAACCGCATAGGAAAGGCCGCCTGAAATCAAGCCACACACGAAGGGTTTTTGGAAGGAAATACAAAACGATGTAAAACGGAATTTTTCTAAAAAATGTCTAGTTTTTAAAATAGAGCAAAAAAACCGCATAGGAAGGGCCGCCTGAAATCAAGCCACACACGAAGGGTTTTTGTGGCATATTTTTGAAACTAGCGAGTCTCGGTCAGAAATATTTCACAGTTATATTCCTCTTATTATTCCGCTTCCAACTAGTGCTCATTTGTCAAAATCGATGGCAAAAAATTTTAATCGAAATTTCGCAAAAAACATGGACTATAGCCTTTGCACTTTTTTCATTAGAAAAATATCTTGTCACCGATCTTGATGATTGAGGGCTTATTTTAACATGGAAGGAAATACAAAACGATGTAAAAAGGAATTTTGCTAAACAAATGTCTAGTTTTTAAAATAGAGTAAAAAAACCGCATAGGAAGGGCCGCCTGAAATCAAGCCACACACGAAGGGTTTTTGTGGCATATTTTTGAAACTAGCGAGTCTCGGTCAGAAATATTTTACAGTTATATTCCTCTTATTATTCCGCTTCCAACTAGTGCTCATTTGTCAAAATCGATGACAAAATATTTAATCGAAATTTCGCAAAAAGCGTGGACTATAGCCTTTGCACTTTTTTCATTAAAAAAATATCTTGTCACCGATCTTGATGATTGAGGGCTTATTTTAACATGGAAGGAAATACAAAACGATGTAAAAAGGAATTTTGCTAAACAAATGTCTAGTTTTTAAATAGAGCAAAAAAACCGCATAGGAAGGGCCGCCTGAAATCAAGCCACACACGAAGGGTTTTTGTGGCATATTTTTGAAACTAGCGAGTCTCGGTCAGAAATATTTCACAGTTATATTCCTCTTATTATTCCGCTTCCAACTAGTGCTCATTTGTCAAAATCGATGGCAAAAAATTTTAATCGAAATTTCGCAAAAAAACATGGACTATAGCCTTTGCACTTTTTTCATTAGAAAAATATCTTGTCACCGATCTTGATGATTGAGGGCTTATTTTAACATGGAAGGAAATACAAAACGATGTAAAAAGGAATTTTGCTAAACAAATGTCTAGTTTTTAAAATAGAGCAAAAAAACCGCATAGGAAGGGCCGCCTGAAATCAAGCCACACACGAAGGGTTTTTGTGGCATATTTTTGAAACTAGCGAGTCTCGGTCAGAAATATTTCACAGTTATATTCCTCTTATTATTCCGCTTCAACTAGTGCTCATTTGTCAAAATCGATGGCAAAAAATTTTAATCGAAATTTCGCAAAAAAACATGGACTATAGCCTTTGCACTTTTTTCATTAGAAAAATATCTTGTCACCGATCTTGATGATTGAGGGCTTATTGAAATACAAAACGATGTAAAAAGGAATTTTGCTCAAAAAATGTCTAGTTTTTAAAATAGAGCAAAAAAAACCGCATAGGAAAGGCCGCCTGAAATCAAGCCACACACGAAGGGTTTTTGGAAGGAAATACAAAACGATGTAAAAAGGAATTTTTCTAAAAAAATGTCTAGTTTTTAAAATAGAGTAAAAAAACCGCATAGGAAGGGCCGCCTGAAATCAAGCCACACACGAAGGGTTTTTGTGGCATATTTTTGAAACTAGCGAGTCTCGGTCAGAAATATTTCACAGTTATATTCCTCTTATTATTCCGCTTCCAACTAGTGCTCATTTGTCAAAATCGATGGCAAAAAATTTTAATCGAAATTTCGGAAAAAAACATGGACTATAGCCTTTGCACTTTTTTCATTAGAAAAATATCTTGTCACCGATCTTGATGATTGAGGGCTTATTTTAACATGGAAGGAAATACAAAACGATGTAAAAAGGAATTTTGCTCAAAAAATGTCTAGTTTTTAAAATAGAGCAAAAAAACCGCATAGGAAAGGCCGCCTGAAATCAAGCCACACACGAAGGGTTTTTGGAAGGAAATACAAAACGATGTAAAAAGGAATTTTTCTAAAAAAATGTCTAGTTTTTAAAATAGAGCAAAAAAAACCGCATAGGAAGGGCCGCCTGAAATCAAGCCACACACGAAGGGTTTTTGTGGCATATTTTTGAAACTAGCGAGTCTCGGTCAGAAATATTTCACAGTTATATTCCTCTTATTATTCCGCTTCCAACTAGTGCTCATTTGTCAAAATCGATGGCAAAAAATTTTAATCGAAATTTCGCAAAAAAACATGGACTATAGCCTTTGCACTTTTTTCATTAGAAAAATATCTTGTCACCGATCTTGATGATTGAGGGCTTATTTTAACATGGAAGGAAATACAAAACGATGTAAAAAGGAATTTTGCTAAACAAATGTCTAGTTTTTAAAATAGAGCAAAAAAACCGCATAGGAAGGGCCGCCTGAAATCAAGCCACACACGAAGGGTTTTTGTGGCATATTTTTGAAACTAGCGAGTCTCGGTCAGAAATATTTCACAGTTATATTCCTCTTATTATTCCGCTTCCAACTAGTGCTCATTTGTCAAAATCGATGGCAAAAAATTTTAATCGAAATTTCGCAAAAAAACATGGACTATAGCCTTTGCACTTTTTTCATTAGAAAAATATCTTGTCACCGATCTTGATGATTGAGGCTTATTTTAACATGGAAGGAAATACAAAACGATGTAAAAAGGAATTTTGCTCAAAAAATGTCTAGTTTTTAAAATAGAGCAAAAAAACCGCATAGGAAAGGCCGCCTGAAATCAAGCCACACACGAAGGGTTTTTGGAAGGAAATACAAAACGATGTAAAAAGGAATTTTTCTAAAAAAATGTCTAGTTTTTAAAATAGAGTAAAAAAACCGCATAGGAAGGGCCGCCTGAAATCAAGCCACACAGCACGAAAGGGTTTTTGTGGCATATTTTTGAAACTAGCGAGTCTCGGTCAGAAATATTTCACAGTTATATTCCTCTTATTATTCCGCTTCCAACTAGTGCTCATTTGTCAAAATCGATGGCAAAAAATTTAATCGAAATTTCGCAAAAAAACATGGACTATAGCCTTTGCACTTTTTTCATTAGAAAAATATCTTGTCACCGATCTTGATGATTGAGGGCTTATTTTAACATGGAAGGAAATACAAAACGATGTAAAAAGGAATTTTGCTAAACAAATGTCTAGTTTTTAAAATAGAGCAAAAAAACCGCATAGGAAGGGCCGCCTGAAATCAAGCCACACACGAAGGGTTTTTGTGGCATATTTTTGAAACTAGCGAGTCTCGGTCAGAAATATTTCACAGTTATATTCCTCTTATTATTCCGCTTCCAACTAGTGCTCATTTGTCAAAATCGATGGCAAAAAATTTTAATCGAAATTTCGCAAAAAAACATGGACTATAGCCTTTGCACTTTTTTCATTAGAAAAATATCTTGTCACCGATCTTGATGATTGAGGGCTTATTTTAACATGGAAGGAAATACAAAACGATGTAAAAAGGAATTTTGCTAAACAAATGTCTAGTTTTTAAAATAGAGTAAAAAAACCGCATAGGAAGGGCCGCCTGAAATCAAGCCACACACGAAGGGTTTTTGTGGCATATTTTTGAAACTAGCGAGTCTCGGTCAGAAATATTTTACAGTTATATTCCTCTTATTATTCCGCTTCCAACTAGTGCTCATTTGTCAAAATCGATGGCAAAAAATTTTAATCGAAATTTCGCAAAAAAACATGGACTATAGCCTTTGCACTTTTTTCATTAGAAAAATATCTTGTCACCGATCTTGATGATTGAGGGCTTATTTTAACATGGAAGGAAATACAAAACGATGTAAAAAGGAATTTTGCTAAACAAATGTCTAGTTTTTAAAATAGAGTAAAAAAACCGCATAGGAAGGGCCGCCTGAAATCAAGCCACACACGAAGGGTTTTTGTGGCATATTTTTGAAACTAGCGAGTCTCGGTCAGAAATATTTTACAGTTATATTCCTCTTATTATTCCGCTTCCAACTAGTGCTCATTTGTCAAAATCGATGACAAAATATTTTAATCGAAATTTCGCAAAAAAGCGTGGACTATAGCCTTTGCACTTTTTTCATTAAAAAAATATCTTGTTACCGATCTTGATGATTGAGGGCTTATTTTAACATAGAAGGAAATACAAAACGATGTAAAAAGGAATTTTGCTCAAAAAATGTCTAGTTTTTAAAATAGAGCAAAAAAACCGCATAGGAAAGGCCGCCTGAAATCAAGCCACACACGAAGGGTTTTTGGAAGGAAATACAAAACGATGTAAAAAGGAATTTTGCTAAAAAAATGTCTAGTTTTTAAAATAGAGCAAAAAAACCGCATAGGAAGGGCCGCCTGAAATCAAGCCACACACGAAGGGTTTTTGTGGCATATTTTTGAAACTAGCGAGTCTCGGTCAGAAATATTTTACAGTTATATTCCTCTTATTATTCCGCTTCCAACTAGTGCTCATTTGTCAAAATCGATGACAAAATATTTTAATCGAAATTTCGCAAAAAAGCGTGGACTATAGCCTTTGCACTTTTTTCATTAAAAAAATATCTTGTTACCGATCTTGATGATTGAGGGCTTATTTTAACATAGAAGGAAATACAAAACGATGTAAAAAGGAATTTTGCTCAAAAAATGTCTAGTTTTTAAAATAGAGCAAAAAAACCGCATAGTAAAGGCCGCCTGAAATCAAGCCACACACGAAGGGATTTTGGAAGGAAATACAAAACGATGTAAAAAGGAATTTTGCTAAAAAAATGTCTAGTTTTTAAAATAGAGCAAAAAAACCGCATAGGAAGGGCCGCCTGAAATCAAGCCACACACGAAGGGTTTTTGTGGCATATTTTTGAAACTAGCGAGTCTCGGTCGGAAATATTTTACAGTTATATTCCGCTTCCAACTAGTGCTCATTTGTCAAAATCGATGACAAAAAATTTTAATCGAAATTTCGCAAAAAAACATGGACTATAGCCTTTGCACTTTTTTCATTAAAAAAATATCTTGTCACCGATCTTGATGATTGAGGGCTTATTTTAACATGGAAGGAAATACAAAACGATGTAAAAAGGAATTTTGCTACAAAAATGTCTAGTTTTTAAAATAGAGCAAAAAAACCGCATAGGAAGGGCCGCCTGAAATCAAGCCACACACGAAGGGTTTTTGTGGCATATTTTTGAAACTAGCGAGTCTAGGTCAGAAATATTTTACAGTTATATTCCTCTTATTATTCCGCTTCCAACTAGTGCTCATTTGTCAAAATCGATGACAAAAAATTTTAATCGAAATTTCGCAAAAAAACATGGACTATAGCCTTTGCACTTTTTTCATTAAAAAAATATCTTGTCACCGATCTTGATGATTGAGGGCTTATTTTAACATGGAAGGAAATACAAAACGATGTAAAAAGGAATTTTGCTACAAAAATGTCTAGTTTTTAAAATAGAGCAAAAAAACCGCATAGGAAGGGCCGCCTGAAATCAAGCCACACACGAAGGGTTTTTGTGGCATATTTTTGAAACTAGCGAGTCTCGGTCAGAAATATTTTACAGTTATATTCCTCTTATTATTCCGCTTCCAACTAGTGCTCATTTGTCAAAATCGATGACAAAATATTTTAATCGAAATTTCGCAAAAAAGCGTGGACTATAGCCTTTGCACTTTTTTCATTAAAAAAATATCTTGTCACCGATCTTGATGATTGAGGGCTTATTTTAACATGGAAGGAAATACAAAACGATGTAAAAAGGAATTTTGCTACAAAAATGTCTAGTTTTTAAAATAGAGCAAAAAAACCGCATAGGAAGGGCCGCCTGAAATCAAGCCACACACGAAGGGTTTTTGTGGCATATTTTTGAAACTAGCGAGTCTAGGTCAGAAATATTTTACAGTTATATTCCTCTTATTATTCCGCTTCCAACTAGTGCTCATTTGTCAAAATCGATGACAAAAAATTTTAATCGAAATTTCGCAAAAAAACATGGACTATAGCCTTTGCACTTTTTTCATTAAAAAAATATCTTGTCACCGATCTTGATGATTGAGGGCTTATTTTAACATGGAAGGAAATACAAAACGATGTAAAAAGGAATTTTGCTACAAAAATGTCTAGTTTTTAAAATAGAGCAAAAAAACCGCATAGGAAGGGCCGCCTGAAATCAAGCCACACACGAAGGGTTTTTGTGGCATATTTTTGAAACTAGCGAGTCTCGGTCAGAAATATTTTACAGTTATATTCCTCTTATTATTCCGCTTCCAACTAGTGCTCATTTGTCAAAATCAATGACAAAAAATTTTAATCGAAATTTCGCAAAAAAACATGGACTATAGCCTTTGCACTTTTTTCATTAAAAAAATATCTTGTCACCGATCTTGATGTTTGAGGGCTTATTTTAACATGGAAGGAAATACAAAACGATGTAAAAAGGAATTTTGCTACAAAAATGTCTAGTTTTTAAAATAGAGCAAAAAAACCGCATAGGAAAGGCCGCCTGAAATCAAGCCACACACGAAGGGTTTTTGTGGCATATTTTTGAAACTAGCGAGTCTCGGTCAGAAATATTTTACAGTTATATTCCTCTTATTATTCCGCTTCCAACTAGTGCTCATTTGTCAAAATCAATGACAAAAAATTTTAATCGAAATTTCGCAAAAAAACATGGACTATAGCCTTTGCACTTTTTTCATTAAAAAAATATCTTGTCACCGATCTTGATGATTGAGGGCTTATTTTAACATGGAAGGAAATACAAAACGATGTAAAAAGGAATTTTGCTACAAAAATGTCTAGTTTTTAAAATAGAGCAAAAAAACCGCATAGGAAATCAAGCCACACACGAAGGGTTTTTGTGGCATATTTTTGAAACTAGCGAGTCTAGGTCAGAAATATTTCACAGTTATATTCCTCTTATTATTCCGCTTCCAACTAGTGCTCATTTGTCAAAATCGATGACAAAAAATTTTAATCGAAATTTTTTTCATTAAAAAAATATCTTGTCACCGATCTTGATGATTGAGGGCTTATTTTAACATGGAAGGAAATACAAAACGATGTAAAAAGGAATTTTGCTACAAAAATGTCTAGTTTTTAAAATAGAGCAAAAAAACCGCATAGGAAGGGCCGCCTGAAATCAAGCCACACACGAAGGGTTTTTGTGGCATATTTTTGAAACTAGCGAGTCTCGGTCAGAAATATTTCACAGTTATATTCCTCTTATTATTCCGCTTCCAACTAGTGCTCATTTGTCAAAATCGATGACAAAATATTTTAATCGAAATTTCGCAAAAACGCGTGGACTATAGCCTTTGCACTTTTTTCATTAAAAAAATATCTTGTCACCGATCTTGATGATTGAGGGCTTATTTTAACATGGAAGGAAATACAAAACGATGTAAAAAGGAATTTTGCTCAAAAAATGTCTAGTTTTTAAAATAGAGCAAAAAAACCGCATAGGAAGGGCCGCCTGAAATCAAGCCACACACGAAGGGTTTTTGTGGCATATTTTTGAAACTAGCGAGTCTCGGTCAGAAATATTTCACAGTTATATTCCTCTTATTATTCCGCTTCCAACTAGTGCTCATTTGTCAAAATCGATGGCAAAAAATTTTAATCGAAATTTCGCAAAAAAACATGGACTATAGCCTTTGCACTTTTTTCATTAAAAAAATATCTTGTCACCGATCTTGATGATTGAGGGCTTATTTTAACATGGAAGGAAATACAAAACGATGTAAAAAGGAATTTTGCTACAAAAATGTCTAGTTTTTAAAATAGAGCAAAAAAACCGCATAGGAAAGGCCGCCTGAAATCAAGCCACACACGAAGGGTTTTTGTGGCATATTTTTGAAACTAGCGAGTCTCGGTCAGAAATATTTTACAGTTATATTCCTCTTATTATTCCGCTTCCAACTAGTGCTCATTTGTCAAAATCGATGACAAAATATTTTAATCGAAATTTCGCAAAAAAGCGTGGACTATAGCCTTTGCACTTTTTTTATTAAAAAAATATCTTGTCACCGATCTTGATGATTGAGGGCTTATTTTAACATGGAAGGAAATACAAAACGATGTAAAAAGGAATTTTGCTAAAAAAATGTCTAGTTTTTAAAATAGAGCAAAAAAACCGCATAGGAAGGGCCGCCTGAAATCAAGCCACACACGAAGGGTTTTTGTGGCATATTTTTGAAACTAGCGAGTCTCGGTCAGAAATATTTCACAGTTATATTCCTCTTATTATTCCGCTTCCAACTAGTGCTCATTTGTCAAAATCGATGACAAAATATTTTAATCGAAATTTCGCAAAAAAGCGTGGACTATAGCCTTTGCACTTTTTTCATTAAAAAAATATCTTGTCACCGATCTTGATGATTGAGGGCTTATTTTAACATAGAAGGAAATACAAAACGATGTAAAAAGGAATTTTGCTCAAAAAATGTCTAGTTTTTAAAATAGAGCAAAAAAACCGCATAGGAAAGGCCGCCTGAAATCAAGCCACACACGAAGGGTTTTTGGAAGGAAATACAAAACGATGTAAAAAGGAATTTTTCTAAAAAAATGTCTAGTTTTTAAAATAGAGCAAAAAAACCGCATAGGAAGGGCCGCCTGAAATCAAGCCATACACGAAGGGTTTTTGTGGCATATTTTTGAAACTAGCGAGTCTCGGTCAGAAATATTTCACAGTTATATTCCTCTTATTATTCCGCTTCCAACTAGTGCTCATTTGTCAAAATCGATGGCAAAAAATTTTAATCGAAATTTCGCAAAAAAACATGGACTATAGCCTTTGCACTTTTTTCATTAGAAAAATATCTTGTCACCGATCTTGATGATTGAGGGCTTATTTTAACATGGAAGGAAATACAAAACGATGTAAAAAGGAATTTTGCTCAAAAAATGTCTAGTTTTTAAAATAGAGCAAAAAAACCGCATAGGAAAGGCCGCCTGAAATCAAGCCACACACGAAGGGTTTTTGGAAGGAAATACAAAACGATGTAAAAAGGAATTTTTCTAAAAAAATGTCTAGTTTTTAAAATAGAGCAAAAAAACCGCATAGGAAGGGCCGCCTGAAATCAAGCCACACACGAAGGGTTTTTGTGGCATATTTTTGAAACTAGCGAGTCTCGGTCAGAAATATTTCACAGTTATATTCCTCTTATTATTCCGCTTCCAACTAGTGCTCATTTGTCAAAATCGATGGCAAAAAATTTTAATCGAAATTTCGCAAAAAAACATGGACTATAGCCTTTGCACTTTTTTCATTAGAAAAATATCTTGTCACCGATCTTGATGATTGAGGGCTTATTTTAACATGGAAGGAAATACAAAACGATGTAAAAAGGAATTTTGCTAAACAAATGTCTAGTTTTTAAAATAGAGTAAAAAACCGCATAGGAAGGGCCGCCTGAAATCAAGCCACACACGAAGGGTTTTTGTGGCATATTTTTGAAACTAGCGAGTCTCGGTCAGAAATATTTTACAGTTATATTCCTCTTATTATTCCGCTTCCAACTAGTGCTCATTTGTCAAAATCGATGACAAAATATTTTAATCGAAATTTCGCAAAAAAGCGTGGTATAGCCTTTGCACTTTTTTCATTAAAAAAATATCTTGTTACCGATCTTGATGATTGAGGGCTTATTTTAACATAGAAGGAAATACAAAACGATGTAAAAAGGAATTTTGCTCAAAAAATGTCTAGTTTTTAAAATAGAGCAAAAAAACCGCATAGGAAAGGCCGCCTGAAATCAAGCCACACACGAAGGGTTTTTGGAAGGAAATACAAAACGATGTAAAAAGGAATTTTGCTAAAAAAATGTCTAGTTTTTAAAATAGAGCAAAAAAACCGCATAGGAGGGCCGCCTGAAATCAAGCCACACACGAAGGGTTTTTGTGGCATATTTTTGAAACTAGCGAGTCTCGGTCAGAAATATTTTACAGTTATATTCCTCTTATTATTCCGCTTCCAACTAGTGCTCATTTGTCAAAATCGATGACAAAATATTTTAATCGAAATTTCGCAAAAAAGCGTGGACTATAGCCTTTGCACTTTTTTCATTAAAAAAATATCTTGTCACCGATCTTGATGATTGAGGGCTTCTTTTAACATAGAAGGAAATACAAAACGATGTAAAAAGGAATTTTGCTCAAAAAATGTCTAGTTTTTAAAATAGAGCAAAAAAACCGCATAGGAAAGGCCGCCTGAAATCAAGCCACACACGAAGGGTTTTTGGAAGGAAATACAAAACGATGTAAAAAGGAATTTTTCTAAAAAAATGTCTAGTTTTTAAAATAGAGCAAAAAAACCGCATAGGAAGGGCCGCCTGAAATCAAGCCACACACGAAGGGTTTTTGTGGCATATTTTTGAAACTAGCGAGTCTCGGTCAGAAATATTTCACAGTTATATTCCTCTTATTATTCCGCTTCCAACTAGTGCTCATTTGTCAAAATCGATGGCAAAAAATTTTAATCGAAATTTCGCAAAAAAACATGGACTATAGCCTTTGCACTTTTTTCATTAGAAAAATATCTTGTCACCGATCTTGATGATTGAGGGCTTATTTTAACATGGAAGGAAATACAAAACGATGTAAAAAGGAATTTTGCTAAACAAATGTCTAGTTTTTAAAATAGAGTAAAAAAAACCGCATAGGAAGGGCCGCCTGAAATCAAGCCACACACGAAGGGTTTTTGTGGCATATTTTTGAAACTAGCGAGTCTCGGTCAGAAATATTTTACAGTTATATTCCTCTTATTATTCCGCTTCCAACTAGTGCTCATTTGTCAAAATCGATGACAAAATATTTTAATCGAAATTTCGCAAAAAGCGTGGACTATAGCCTTTGCACTTTTTTCATTAAAAAAATATCTTGTTACCGATCTTGATGATTGAGGGCTTATTTTAACATAGAAGGAAATACAAAACGATGTAAAAAGGAATTTTGCTCAAAAAATGTCTAGTTTTTAAAATAGAGCAAAAAAACCGCATAGGAAAGGCCGCCTGAAATCAAGCCACACACGAAGGGTTTTTGGAAGGAAATACAAAACGATGTAAAAAGGAATTTTTCTAAAAAAATGTCTAGTTTTTAAAATAGAGCAAAAAAACCGCATAGGAAGGGCCGCCTGAAATCAAGCCACACACGAAGGGTTTTTGTGGCATATTTTTGAAACTAGCGAGTCTCGGTCAGAAATATTTCACAGTTATATTCCTCTTATTATTCCGCTTCCAACTAGTGCTCATTTGTCAAAATCGATGGCAAAAAATTTTAATCGAAATTTCGCAAAAAAACATGGACTATAGCCTTTGCACTTTTTTCATTAGAAAAATATCTTGTCACCGATCTTGATGATTGAGGGCTTATTTTAACATGGAAGGAAATACAAAACGATGTAAAAAGGAATTTTGCTACAAAAATGTCTAGTTTTTAAAATAGAGCAAAAAAACCGCATAGGAAGGGCCGCCTGAAATCAAGCCACACACGAAGGGTTTTTGTGGCATATTTTTGAAACTAGCGAGTCTAGGTCAGAAATATTTTACAGTTATATTCCTCTTATTATTTCGCTTCCAACTAGTGCTCATTTGTCAAAATCGATGACAAAAAGTTTTAATCGAAATTTCGCAAAAAAGCACTTTTTTCATTAAAAAAATATCTTGTCACCGATCTTGATGATTGAGGGCTTATTTTAACATGGAAGGAAATACAAAACGATGTAAAAAGGAATTTTGCTAAACAAATGTCTAGTTTTTAAAATAGAGCAAAAAAACCGCATAGGAAGGGCCGCCTGAAATCAAGCCACACACGAAGGGTTTTTGTGGCATATTTTTGAAACTAGCGAGTCTCGGTCAGAAATATTTCACAGTTATATTCCTCTTATTATTCCGCTTCCAACTAGTGCTCATTTGTCAAAATCGATGGCAAAAAATTTTAATCGAAATTTCGCAAAAAAACATGGACTACAGCCTTTGCACTTTTTTCATTAGAAAAATATCTTGTCACCGATCTTGATGATTGAGGGCTTATTTTAACATGGAAGGAAATACAAAACGATGTAAAAAGGAATTTTGCTCAAAAAATGTCTAGTTTTTAAAATAGAGCAAAAAAACCGCATAGGAAAGGCCGCCTGAAATCAAGCCACACACGAAGGGTTTTTGGAAGGAAATACAAAACGATGTAAAAAGGAATTTTTCTAAAAAAATGTCTAGTTTTTAAAATAGAGTAAAAAAACCGCATAGGAAGGGCCGCCTGAAATCAAGCCACACACGAAGGGTTTTTGTGGCATATTTTTGAAACTAGCGAGTCTCGGTCAGAAATATTTCACAGTTATATTCCTCTTATTATTCCGCTTCCAACTAGTGCTCATTTGTCAAAATCGATGGCAAAAAATTTTAATCGAAATTTCGCAAAAAAACATGGACTATAGCCTTTGCACTTTTTTCATTAGAAAAATATCTTGTCACCGATCTTGATGATTGAGGGCTTATTTTAACATGGAAGGAAATACAAAACGATGTAAAAAGGAATTTTGCTACAAAAATGTCTAGTTTTTAAAATAGAGCAAAAAAACCGCATAGGAAGGGCCGCCTGAAATCAAGCCACACACGAAGGGTTTTTGTGGCATATTTTTGAAACTAGCGAGTCTAGGTCAGAAATATTTTACAGTTATATTCCTCTTATTATTTCGCTTCCAACTAGTGCTCATTTGTCAAAATCGATGACAAAAAGTTTTAATCGAAATTTCGCAAAAAAGCACTTTTTTCATTAAAAAAATATCTTGTCACCGATCTTGATGATTGAGGGCTTATTTTAACATGGAAGGAAATACAAAACGATGTAAAAAGGAATTTTGCTAAACAAATGTCTAGTTTTTAAAATAGAGCAAAAAAACCGCATAGGAAGGGCCGCCTGAAATCAAGCCACACACGAAGGGTTTTTGTGGCATATTTTTGAAACTAGCGAGTCTCGGTCAGAAATATTTCACAGTTATATTCCTCTTATTATTCCGCTTCCAACTAGTGCTCATTTGTCAAAATCGATGGCAAAAAATTTTAATCGAAATTTCGCAAAAAAACATGGACTACAGCCTTTGCACTTTTTTCATTAGAAAAATATCTTGTCACCGATCTTGATGATTGAGGGCTTATTTTAACATGGAAGGAAATACAAAACGATGTAAAAAGGAATTTTGCTCAAAAAATGTCTAGTTTTTAAAATAGAGCAAAAAAACCGCATAGGAAAGGCCGCCTGAAATCAAGCCACACACGAAGGGTTTTTGGAAGGAAATACAAAACGATGTAAAAAGGAATTTTTCTAAAAAAATGTCTAGTTTTTAAAATAGAGTAAAAAAACCGCATAGGAAGGGCCGCCTGAAATCAAGCCACACACGAAGGGTTTTTGTGGCATATTTTTGAAACTAGCGAGTCTCGGTCAGAAATATTTCACAGTTATATTCCTCTTATTATTCCGCTTCCAACTAGTGCTCATTTGTCAAAATCGATGGCAAAAAATTTTAATCGAAATTTCGCAAAAAAACATGGACTATAGCCTTTGCACTTTTTTCATTAGAAAAATATCTTGTCACCGATCTTGATGATTGAGGGCTTATTTTAACATGGAAGGAAATACAAAACGATGTAAAAAGGAATTTTGCTAAACAAATGTCTAGTTTTTAAAATAGAGCAAAAAAACCGCATAGGAAGGGCCGCCTGAAATCAAGCCACACACGAAGGGTTTTTGTGGCATATTTTTGAAACTAGCGAGTCTCGGTCAGAAATATTTCACAGTTATATTCCTCTTATTATTCCGCTTCCAACTAGTGCTCATTTGTCAAAATCGATGGCAAAAAATTTTAATCGAAATTTCGCAAAAAAACATGGACTATAGCCTTTGCACTTTTTTCATTAAAAAAATATCTTGTCACCGATCTTGATGATTGAGGGCTTATTTTAACATAGAAGGAAATACAAAACGATGTAAAAAGGAATTTTGCTCAAAAAATGTCTAGTTTTTAAAATAGAGCAAAAAAACCGCATAGGAAGGGCCGCCTGAAATCAAGCCACACACGAAGGGTTTTTGTGGCATATTTTTGAAACTAGCGAGTCTCGGTCAGAAATATTTTACAGTTATATTCCTCTTATTATTCCGCTTCCAACTAGTGCTCATTTGTCAAAATCGATGGCAAAAAATTTTAATCGAAATTTCGCAAAAAAACATGGACTATAGCCTTTGCACTTTTTTCATTAGAAAAATATCTTGTCACCGATCTTGATGATTGAGGGCTTATTTTAACATGGAAGGAAATACAAAACGATGTAAAAAGGAATTTTGCTCAAAAAATGTCTAGTTTTTAAAATAGAGCAAAAAAACCGCATAGGAAAGGCCGCCTGAAATCAAGCCACACACGAAGGGTTTTTGGAAGGAAATACAAAACGATGTAAAAAGGAATTTTTCTAAAAAAATGTCTAGTTTTTAAAATAGAGTAAAAAAACCGCATAGGAAGGGCCGCCTGAAATCAAGCCACACACGAAGGGTTTTTGTGGCATATTTTTGAAACTAGCGAGTCTCGGTCAGAAATATTTCACAGTTATATTCCTCTTATTATTCCGCTTCCAACTAGTGCTCATTTGTCAAAATCGATGGCAAAAAATTTTAATCGAAATTTCGCAAAAAAACATGGACTATAGCCTTTGCACTTTTTTCATTAGAAAAATATCTTGTCACCGATCTTGATGATTGAGGGCTTATTTTAACATGGAAGGAAATACAAAACGATGTAAAAAGGAATTTTGCTACAAAAATGTCTAGTTTTTAAAATAGAGCAAAAAAACCGCATAGGAAATCAAGCCACACACGAAGGGTTTTTGTGGCATATTTTTGAAACTAGCGAGTCTCGGTCAGAAATATTTCACAGTTATATTCCTCTTATTATTCCGCTTCCAACTAGTGCTCATTTGTCAAAATCGATGGCAAAAAATTTTAATCGAAATTTCGCAAAAAAACATGGACTATAGCCTTTGCACTTTTTTCATTAGAAAAATATCTTGTCACCGATCTTGATGATTGAGGGCTTATTTTAACATGGAAGGAAATACAAAACGATGTAAAAAGGAATTTTGCTAAACAAATGTCTAGTTTTTAAAATAGAGTAAAAAAACCGCATAGGAAGGGCCGCCTGAAATCAAGCCACACACGAAGGGTTTTTGTGGCATATTTTTGAAACTAGCGAGTCTCGGTCAGAAATATTTTACAGTTATATTCCTCTTATTATTCCGCTTCCAACTAGTGCTCATTTGTCAAAATCGATGACAAAATATTTTAATCGAAATTTCGCAAAAAAGCGTGGACTATAGCCTTTGCACTTTTTTCATTAAAAAAATATCTTGTTACCGATCTTGATGATTGAGGGCTTATTTTAACATAGAAGGAAATACAAAACGATGTAAAAAGGAATTTTGCTCAAAAAATGTCTAGTTTTTAAAATAGAGCAAAAAAACCGCATAGGAAAGGCCGCCTGAAATCAAGCCACACACGAAGGGTTTTTGGAAGGAAATACAAAACGATGTAAAAAGGAATTTTTCTAAAAAAATGTCTAGTTTTTAAAATAGAGCAAAAAAACCGCATAGGAAGGGCCGCCTGAAATCAAGCCACACACGAAGGGTTTTTGTGGCATATTTTTGAAACTAGCGAGTCTCGGTCAGAAATATTTCACAGTTATATTCCTCTTATTATTCCGCTTCCAACTAGTGCTCATTTGTCAAAATCGATGGCAAAAAATTTTAATCGAAATTTCGCAAAAAAACATGGACTATAGCCTTTGCACTTTTTTCATTAAAAAAATATCTTGTTACCGATCTTGATGATTGAGGGCTTATTTTAACATAGAAGGAAATACAAAACGATGTAAAAAGGAATTTTGCTCAAAAAATGTCTAGTTTTTAAAATAGAGCAAAAAAACCGCATAGGAAAGGCCGCCTGAAATCAAGCCATACACGAAGGGTTTTTGGAAGGAAATACAAAACGATGTAAAAAGGAATTTTGCTAAAAAAATGTCTAGTTTTTAAAATAGAGCAAAAAAACCGCATAGGAAGGGCCGCCTGAAATCAAGCCACACACGAAGGGTTTTTGTGGCATATTTTTGAAACTAGCGAGTCTCGGTCAGAAATATTTTACAGTTATATTCCTCTTATTATTCCGCTTCCAACTAGTGCTCATTTGTCAAAATCAATGACAAAATATTTTAATCGAAATTTCGCAAAAAAGCGTGGACTATAGCCTTTGCACTTTTTTCATTAAAAAAATATCTTGTTACCGATCTTGATGATTGAGGGCTTATTTTAACATAGAAGGAAATACAAAACGATGTAAAAAGGAATTTTGCTCAAAAAATGTCTAGTTTTTAAAATAGAGCAAAAAAACCGCATAGGAAAGGCCGCCTGAAATCAAGCCACACACGAAGGGTTTTTGGAAGGAAATACAAAACGATGTAAAAAGGAATTTTTCTAAAAAAATGTCTAGTTTTTAAAATAGAGCAAAAAAACCGCATAGGAAGGGCCGCCTGAAATCAAGCCACACACGAAGGGTTTTTGTGGCATATTTTTGAAACTAGCGAGTCTCGGTCAGAAATATTTCACAGTTATATTCCTCTTATTATTCCGCTTCCAACTAGTGCTCATTTGTCAAAATCGATGGCAAAAAATTTTAATCGAAATTTCGCAAAAAAACATGGACTATAGCCTTTGCACTTTTTTCATTAAAAAAATATCTTGTTACCGATCTTGATGATTGAGGGCTTATTTTAACATAGAAGGAAATACAAAACGATGTAAAAAGGAATTTTGCTCAAAAAATGTCTAGTTTTTAAAATAGAGCAAAAAAACCGCATAGGAAAGGCCGCCTGAAATCAAGCCATACACGAAGGGTTTTTGGAAGGAAATACAAAACGATGTAAAAAGGAATTTTGCTACAAAAATGTCTAGTTTTTAAAATAGAGCAAAAAAACCGCATAGGAAGGGCCGCCTGAAATCAAGCCACACACGAAGGGTTTTTGTGGCATATTTTTGAAACTAGCGAGTCTCGGTCAGAAATATTTTACAGTTATATTCCTCTTATTATTCCGCTTCCAACTAGTGCTCATTTGTCAAAATCGATGACAAAATATTTTAATCGAAATTTCGCAAAAAAGCGTGCACTTTTTTCATTAAAAAAATATCTTGTCACCGATCTTGATGATTGAGGGCTTATTTTAACATGGAAGGAAATACAAAACGATGTAAAAAGGAATTTTGCTACAAAAATGTCTAGTTTTTAAAATAGAGCAAAAAAACCGCATAGGAAGGGCCGCCTGAAATCAAGCCACACACGAAGGGTTTTTGTGGCATATTTTTGAAACTAGCGAGTCTCGGTCAGAAATATTTCACAGTTATATTCCTCTTATTATTCCGCTTCCAACTAGTGCTCATTTGTCAAAATCGATGGCAAAAAATTTTAATCGAAATTTCGCAAAAAAACATGGACTATAGCCTTTGCACTTTTTTCATTAAAAAATATCTTGTCACCGATCTTGATGATTGAGGGCTTATTTTAACATGGAAGGAAATACAAAATGATGTAAAAAGGAATTTTGCTACAAAAATGTCTAGTTTTTAAAATAGAGCAAAAAAACCGCATAGGAAGGGCCGCCTGAAATCAAGCCACACACGAAGGGTTTTTGTGGCATATTTTTGAAACTAGCGAGTCTAGGTCAGAAATATTTTACAGTTATATTCCTCTTATTATTCCGCTTCCAACTAGTGCTCATTTGTCAAAATCGATGACAAAATATTTTAATCGAAATTTCGCAAAAAAGCGTGGACTATAGCCTTTGCACTTTTTTCATTAAAAAAATATCTTGTCACCGATCTTGATGATTGAGGGCTTATTTTAACATGGAAGGAAATACAAAACGATGTAAAAAGGAATTTTGCTACAAAAATGTCTAGTTTTTAAAATAGAGCAAAAAAACCGCATAGGAAGGGCCGCCTGAAATCAAGCCACACACGAAGGGTTTTTGTGGCATATTTTTGAAACTAGCGAGTCTCGGTCAGAAATATTTCACAGTTATATTCCTCTTATTATTCCGCTTCCAACTAGTGCTCATTTGTCAAAATCGATGACAAAATATTTTAATCGAAATTTCGCAAAAACGCGTGGACTATAGCCTTTGCACTTTTTTCATTAAAAAAATATCTTGTTACCGATCTTGATGATTGAGGGCTTATTTTAACATAGAAGGAAATACAAAACGATGTAAAAAGGAATTTTGCTCAAAAAATGTCTAGTTTTTAAAATAGAGCAAAAAAACCGCATAGGAAAGGCCGCCTGAAATCAAGCCATACACGAAGGGTTTTTGGAAGGAAATACAAAACGATGTAAAAAGGAATTTTGCTAAAAAAATGTCTAGTTTTTAAAATAGAGCAAAAAAACCGCATAGGAAGGGCCGCCTGAAATCAAGCCACACACGAAGGGTTTTTGTGGCATATTTTTGAAACTAGCGAGTCTCGGTCAGAAATATTTTACAGTTATATTCCTCTTATTATTCCGCTTCCAACTAGTGCTCATTTGTCAAAATCAATGACAAAATATTTTAATCGAAATTTCGCAAAAAAGCGTGGACTATAGCCTTTGCACTTTTTTCATTAAAAAAATATCTTGTTACCGATCTTGATGATTGAGGGCTTATTTTAACATAGAAGGAAATACAAAACGATGTAAAAAGGAATTTTGCTCAAAAAATGTCTAGTTTTTAAAATAGAGCAAAAAAACCGCATAGGAAAGGCCGCCTGAAATCAAGCCACACACGAAGGGTTTTTGGAAGGAAATACAAAACGATGTAAAAAGGAATTTTTCTAAAAAAATGTCTAGTTTTTAAAATAGAGCAAAAAAACCGCATAGGAAGGGCCGCCTGAAATCAAGCCACACACGAAGGGTTTTTGTGGCATATTTTTGAAACTAGCGAGTCTCGGTCAGAAATATTTCACAGTTATATTCCTCTTATTATTCCGCTTCCAACTAGTGCTCATTTGTCAAAATCGATGGCAAAAAATTTTAATCGAAATTTCGCAAAAAAACATGGACTATAGCCTTTGCACTTTTTTCATTAAAAAAATATCTTGTTACCGATCTTGATGATTGAGGGCTTATTTTAACATAGAAGGAAATACAAAACGATGTAAAAAGGAATTTTGCTCAAAAAATGTCTAGTTTTTAAAATAGAGCAAAAAAACCGCATAGGAAAGGCCGCCTGAAATCAAGCCATACACGAAGGGTTTTTGGAAGGAAATACAAAACGATGTAAAAAGGAATTTTGCTACAAAAATGTCTAGTTTTTAAAATAGAGCAAAAAAACCGCATAGGAAGGGCCGCCTGAAATCAAGCCACACACGAAGGGTTTTTGTGGCATATTTTTGAAACTAGCGAGTCTCGGTCAGAAATATTTTACAGTTATATTCCTCTTATTATTCCGCTTCCAACTAGTGCTCATTTGTCAAAATCGATGACAAAATATTTTAATCGAAATTTCGCAAAAAAGCGTGCACTTTTTTCATTAAAAAAATATCTTGTCACCGATCTTGATGATTGAGGGCTTATTTTAACATGGAAGGAAATACAAAACGATGTAAAAAGGAATTTTGCTACAAAAATGTCTAGTTTTTAAAATAGAGCAAAAAAACCGCATAGGAAGGGCCGCCTGAAATCAAGCCACACACGAAGGGTTTTTGTGGCATATTTTTGAAACTAGCGAGTCTCGGTCAGAAATATTTCACAGTTATATTCCTCTTATTATTCCGCTTCCAACTAGTGCTCATTTGTCAAAATCGATGGCAAAAAATTTTAATCGAAATTTCGCAAAAAAACATGGACTATAGCCTTTGCACTTTTTTCATTAAAAAATATCTTGTCACCGATCTTGATGATTGAGGGCTTATTTTAACATGGAAGGAAATACAAAATGATGTAAAAAGGAATTTTGCTACAAAAATGTCTAGTTTTTAAAATAGAGCAAAAAAACCGCATAGGAAGGGCCGCCTGAAATCAAGCCACACACGAAGGGTTTTTGTGGCATATTTTTGAAACTAGCGAGTCTAGGTCAGAAATATTTTACAGTTATATTCCTCTTATTATTCCGCTTCCAACTAGTGCTCATTTGTCAAAATCGATGACAAAATATTTTAATCGAAATTTCGCAAAAAAGCGTGGACTATAGCCTTTGCACTTTTTTCATTAAAAAAATATCTTGTCACCGATCTTGATGATTGAGGGCTTATTTTAACATGGAAGGAAATACAAAACGATGTAAAAAGGAATTTTGCTACAAAAATGTCTAGTTTTTAAAATAGAGCAAAAAAACCGCATAGGAAGGGCCGCCTGAAATCAAGCCACACACGAAGGGTTTTTGTGGCATATTTTTGAAACTAGCGAGTCTCGGTCAGAAATATTTCACAGTTATATTCCTCTTATTATTCCGCTTCCAACTAGTGCTCATTTGTCAAAATCGATGACAAAATATTTTAATCGAAATTTCGCAAAAACGCGTGGACTATAGCCTTTGCACTTTTTTCATTAAAAAAATATCTTGTCACCGATCTTGATGATTGAGGGCTTATTTTAACATGGAAGGAAATACAAAACGATGTAAAAAGGAATTTTGCTCAAAAAATGTCTAGTTTTTAAAATAGAGCAAAAAAACCGCATAGGAAGGGCCGCCTGAAATCAAGCCACACACGAAGGGTTTTTGTGGCATATTTTTGAAACTAGCGAGTCTCGGTCAGAAATATTTCACAGTTATATTCCTCTTATTATTCCGCTTCCAACTAGTGCTCATTTGTCAAAATCGATGGCAAAAAATTTTAATCGAAATTTCGCAAAAAAACATGGACTATAGCCTTTGCACTTTTTTCATTAAAAAAATATCTTGTCACCGATCTTGATGATTGAGGGCTTATTTTAACATGGAAGGAAATACAAAACGATGTAAAAAGGAATTTTGCTACAAAAATGTCTAGTTTTTAAAATAGAGCAAAAAAACCGCATAGGAAAGGCCGCCTGAAATCAAGCCACACACGAAGGGTTTTTGTGGCATATTTTTGAAACTAGCGAGTCTCGGTCAGAAATATTTTACAGTTATATTCCTCTTATTATTCCGCTTCCAACTAGTGCTCATTTGTCAAAATCGATGACAAAATATTTTAATCGAAATTTCGCAAAAAAGCGTGGACTATAGCCTTTGCACTTTTTTCATTAAAAAAATATCTTGTCACCGATCTTGATGATTGAGGGCTTATTTTAACATGGAAGGAAATACAAAACGATGTAAAAAGGAATTTTGCTAAAAAAATGTCTAGTTTTTAAAATAGAGCAAAAAAACCGCATAGGAAGGGCCGCCTGAAATCAAGCCACACACGAAGGGTTTTTGTGGCATATTTTTGAAACTAGCGAGTCTCGGTCAGAAATATTTTACAGTTATATTCCACTTATTATTCCGCTTCCAACTAGTGCTCATTTGTCAAAATCGATGGCAAAAAATTTTAATCGAAATTTCGCAAAAAAACATGGACTATATATAGCCTTTGCACTTTTTTCATTAAAAAAATATCTTGTCACCGATCTTGATGATTGAGGGCTTATTTTAACATGGAAGGAAATACAAAACGATGTAAAAAGGAATTTTGCTCAAAAAATGTCTAGTTTTTAAAATAGAGCAAAAAAACCGCATAGGAAAGGCCGCCTGAAATCAAGCCACACACGAAGGGTTTTTGGAAGGAAATACAAAACGATGTAAAAAGGAATTTTGCTAAAAAAATGTCTAGTTTTTAAAATAGAGCAAAAAAACCGCATAGGAAGGGCCACCTGAAATCAAGCCACACACGAAGGGTTTTTGTGGCATATTTTTGAAACTAGCGAGTCTCGGTCGGAAATATTTTACAGTTATATTCCGCTTCCAACTAGTGCTCATTTGTCAAAATCGATGACAAAAAATTTTAATCGAAATTTCGCAAAAAAACATGGACTATAGCCTTTGCACTTTTTTCATTAAAAAAATATCTTGTCACCGATCTTGATGATTGAGGGCTTATTTTAACATGGAAGGAAATACAAAACGATGTAAAAAGGAATTTTGCTACAAAAATGTCTAGTTTTTAAAATAGAGCAAAAAAACCGCATAGGAAGGGCCGCCTGAAATCAAGCCACACACGAAGGGTTTTTGTGGCATATTTTTGAAACTAGCGAGTCTAGGTCAGAAATATTTTACAGTTATATTCCTCTTATTATTCCGCTTCCAACTAGTGCTCATTTGTCAAAATCGATGACAAAAAATTTTAATCGAAATTTCGCAAAAAAACATGGACTATAGCCTTTGCACTTTTTTCATTAAAAAAATATCTTGTCACCGATCTTGATGATTGAGGGCTTATTTTAACATGGAAGGAAATACAAAACCATGTAAAAAGGAATTTTGCTACAAAAATGTCTAGTTTTTAAAATAGAGCAAAAAAACCGCATAGGAAGGGCCGCCTGAAATCAAGCCACACACGAAGGGTTTTTGTGGCATATTTTTGAAACTAGCGAGTCTCGGTCAGAAATATTTTACAGTTATATTCCTCTTATTATTCCGCTTCCAACTAGTGCTCATTTGTCAAAATCAATGACAAAAAATTTTAATCGAAATTTCGCAAAAAAACATGGACTATAGCCTTTGCACTTTTTTCATTAAAAAAATATCTTGTCACCGATCTTGATGATTGAGGGCTTATTTTAACATGGAAGGAAATACAAAACGATGTAAAAAGGAATTTTGCTACAAAAATGTCTAGTTTTTAAAATAGAGCAAAAAAACCGCATAGGAAAGGCCGCCTGAAATCAAGCCACACACGAAGGGTTTTTGTGGCATATTTTTGAAACTAGCGAGTCTCGGTCAGAAATATTTTACAGTTATATTCCTCTTATTATTCCGCTTCCAACTAGTGCTCATTTGTCAAAATCGATGACAAAATATTTTAATCGAAATTTCGCAAAAAAGCGTGGACTATAGCCTTTGCACTTTTTTCATTAAAAAAATATCTTGTCACCGATCTTGATGATTGAGGGCTTATTTTAACATGGAAGGAAATACAAAACGATGTAAAAAGGAATTTTGCTCAAAAAATGTCTAGTTTTTAAAATAGAGCAAAAAAACCGCATAGGAAAGGCCGCCTGAAATCAAGCCACACACGAAGGGTTTTTGGAAGGAAATACAAAACGATGTAAAAAGGAATTTTGCTAAAAAAATGTCTAGTTTTTAAAATAGAGCAAAAAAACCGCATAGGAAGGGCCACCTGAAATCAAGCCACACACGAAGGGTTTTTGTGGCATATTTTTGAAACTAGCGAGTCTCGGTCGGAAATATTTTACAGTTATATTCCGCTTCCAACTAGTGCTCATTTGTCAAAATCGATGACAAAAAATTTTAATCGAAATTTCGCAAAAAAACATGGACTATAGCCTTTGCACTTTTTTCATTAAAAAAATATCTTGTCACCGATCTTGATGATTGAGGGCTTATTTTAACATGGAAGGAAATACAAAACCATGTAAAAAGGAATTTTGCTACAAAAATGTCTAGTTTTTAAAATAGAGCAAAAAAACCGCATAGGAAGGGCCGCCTGAAATCAAGCCACACACGAAGGGTTTTTGTGGCATATTTTTGAAACTAGCGAGTCTCGGTCAGAAATATTTTACAGTTATATTCCTCTTATTATTCCGCTTCCAACTAGTGCTCATTTGTCAAAATCAATGACAAAAAATTTTAATCGAAATTTCGCAAAAAAACATGGACTATAGCCTTTGCACTTTTTTCATTAAAAAAATATCTTGTCACCGATCTTGATGATTGAGGGCTTATTTTAACATGGAAGGAAATACAAAACGATGTAAAAAGGAATTTTGCTACAAAAATGTCTAGTTTTTAAAATAGAGCAAAAAAACCGCATAGGAAGGGCCGCCTGAAATCAAGCCACACACGAAGGGTTTTTGTGGCATATTTTTGAAACTAGCGAGTCTAGGTCAGAAATATTTTACAGTTATATTCCTCTTATTATTCCGCTTCCAACTAGTGCTCATTTGTCAAAATCGATGACAAAAAATTTTAATCGAAATTTCGCAAAAAAACATGGACTATAGCCTTTGCACTTTTTTCATTAAAAAAATATCTTGTCACCGATCTTGATGATTGAGGGCTTATTTTAACATGGAAGGAAATACAAAACCATGTAAAAAGGAATTTTGCTACAAAAATGTCTAGTTTTTAAAATAGAGCAAAAAAACCGCATAGGAAGGGCCGCCTGAAATCAAGCCACACACGAAGGGTTTTTGTGGCATATTTTTGAAACTAGCGAGTCTCGGTCAGAAATATTTTACAGTTATATTCCTCTTATTATTCCGCTTCCAACTAGTGCTCATTTGTCAAAATCAATGACAAAAAATTTTAATCGAAATTTCGCAAAAAAACATGGACTATAGCCTTTGCACTTTTTTCATTAGAAAAATATCTTGTCACCGATCTTGATGATTGAGGGCTTATTTTAACATGGAAGGAAATACAAAACGATGTAAAAAGGAATTTTGCTAAACAAATGTCTAGTTTTTAAAATAGAGTAAAAAAACCGCATAGGAAGGGCCGCCTGAAATCAAGCCACACACGAAGGGTTTTTGTGGCATATTTTTGAAACTAGCGAGTCTCGGTCAGAAATATTTTACAGTTATATTCCTCTTATTATTCCGCTTCCAACTAGTGCTCATTTGTCAAAATCGATGACAAAATATTTTAATCGAAATTTCGCAAAAAAGCGTGGACTATAGCCTTTGCACTTTTTTCATTAAAAAAATATCTTGTTACCGATCTTGATGATTGAGGGCTTATTTTAACATAGAAGGAAATACAAAACGATGTAAAAAGGAATTTTGCTCAAAAAATGTCTAGTTTTTAAAATAGAGCAAAAAAACCGCATAGGAAAGGCCGCCTGAAATCAAGCCACACACGAAGGGTTTTTGGAAGGAAATACAAAACGATGTAAAAAGGAATTTTGCTAAAAAAATGTCTAGTTTTTAAAATAGAGCAAAAAAACCGCATAGGAAGGGCCACCTGAAATCAAGCCACACACGAAGGGTTTTTGTGGCATATTTTTGAAACTAGCGAGTCTCGGTCGGAAATATTTTACAGTTATATTCCGCTTCCAACTAGTGCTCATTTGTCAAAATCGATGACAAAAAATTTTAATCGAAATTTCGCAAAAAAACATGGACTATAGCCTTTGCACTTTTTTCATTAAAAAAATATCTTGTCACCGATCTTGATGATTGAGGGCTTATTTTAACATGGAAGGAAATACAAAACGATGTAAAAAGGAATTTTGCTACAAAAATGTCTAGTTTTTAAAATAGAGCAAAAAAACCGCATAGGAAGGGCCGCCTGAAATCAAGCCACACACGAAGGGTTTTTGTGGCATATTTTTGAAACTAGCGAGTCTCGGTCAGAAATATTTTACAGTTATATTCCTCTTATTATTCCGCTTCCAACTAGTGCTCATTTGTCAAAATCGATGACAAAAAATTTTAATCGAAATTTCGCAAAAAAACATGGACTATAGCCTTTGCACTTTTTTCATTAAAAAAATATCTTGTCACCGATCTTGATGATTGAGGGCTTATTTTAACATGGAAGGAAATACAAAACGATGTAAAAAGGAATTTTGCTACAAAAATGTCTAGTTTTTAAAATAGAGCAAAAAAACCGCATAGGAAGGGCCGCCTGAAATCAAGCCACACACGAAGGGTTTTTGTGGCATATTTTTGAAACTAGCGAGTCTCGGTCAGAAATATTTTACAGTTATATTCCTCTTATTATTCCGCTTCCAACTAGTGCTCATTTGTCAAAATCGATGACAAAAAATTTTAATCGAAATTTCGCAAAAAAACATGGACTATAGCCTTTGCACTTTTTTCATTAAAAAAATATCTTGTCACCGATCTTGATGATTGAGGGCTTATTTTAACATGGAAGGAAATACAAAACGATGTAAAAAGGAATTTTGCTACAAAAATGTCTAGTTTTTAAAATAGAGCAAAAAAACCGCATAGGAAGGGCCGCCTGAAATCAAGCCACACACGAAGGGTTTTTGTGGCATATTTTTGAAACTAGCGAGTCTAGGTCAGAAATATTTTACAGTTATATTCCTCTTATTATTCCGCTTCCAACTAGTGCTCATTTGTCAAAATCGATGACAAAAAATTTTAATCGAAATTTCGCAAAAAAACATGGACTATAGCCTTTGCACTTTTTTCATTAAAAAAATATCTTGTCACCGATCTTGATGATTGAGGGCTTATTTTAACATGGAAGGAAATACAAAACCATGTAAAAAGGAATTTTGCTACAAAAATGTCTAGTTTTTAAAATAGAGCAAAAAAACCGCATAGGAAGGGCCGCCTGAAATCAAGCCACACACGAAGGGTTTTTGTGGCATATTTTTGAAACTAGCGAGTCTCGGTCAGAAATATTTTACAGTTATATTCCTCTTATTATTCCGCTTCCAACTAGTGCTCATTTGTCAAAATCAATGACAAAAAATTTTAATCGAAATTTCGCAAAAAAACATGGACTATAGCCTTTGCACTTTTTTCATTAAAAAAATATCTTGTCACCGATCTTGATGATTGAGGGCTTATTTTAACATGGAAGGAAATACAAAACGATGTAAAAAGGAATTTTGCTACAAAAATGTCTAGTTTTTAAAATAGAGCAAAAAAACCGCATAGGAAATCAAGCCACACACGAAGGGTTTTTGTGGCATATTTTTGAAACTAGCGAGTCTAGGTCAGAAATATTTCACAGTTATATTCCTCTTATTATTCCGCTTCCAACTAGTGCTCATTTGTCAAAATCGATGACAAAAAATTTTAATCGAAATTTCGCAAAAAAACATGGACTATAGCCTTTGCACTTTTTTCATTAAAAAAATATCTTGTCACCGATCTTGATGATTGAGGGCTTATTTTAACATGGAAGGAAATACAAAACGATGTAAAAAGGAATTTTGCTACAAAAATGTCTAGTTTTTAAAATAGAGCAAAAAAACCGCATAGGAAGGGCCGCCTGAAATCAAGCCACATACGAAGGGTTTTTGTGGCATATTTTTGAAACTAGCGAGTCTAGGTCAGAAATATTACAGTTATATTCCTCCTATTATTAAGCTTCCAACTAGTGCTCATTTGTCAAAATCGATGACAAAAAATTTTAATCGAAATTTCGCAAAAAAACATGGACTATAGCCTTTGCACTTTTTTCATTAAAAAAATATCTTGTCACCGATCTTGATGATTGAGGGCTTATTTTAACATGGAAGGAAATACAAAACGATGTAAAAAGGAATTTTGCTACAAAAATGTCTAGTTTTTAAAATAGAGCAAAAAAACCGCATAGGAAAGGCCGCCTGAAATCAAGCCACACACGAAGGGTTTTTGGAAGGAAATACAAAACGATGTAAAAAGGAATTTTGCTAAAAAAATGTCTAGTTTTTAAAATAGAGCAAAAAAACCGCATAGGAAGGGCCGCCTGAAATCAAGCCACACACGAAGGGTTTTTGTGGCATATTTTTGAAACTAGCGAGTCTCGGTCAGAAATATTTTACAGTTATATTCCTCTTATTATTCCGCTTCCAACTAGTGCTCATTTGTCAAAATCGATGACAAAATATTTTAATCGAAATTTCGCAAAAAAGCGTGGACTATAGCCTTTGCACTTTTTTCATTAAAAAAATATCTTGTTACCGATCTTGATGATTGAGGGCTTATTTTAACATAGAAGGAAATACAAAACGATGTAAAAAGGAATTTTGCTCAAAAAATGTCTAGTTTTTAAAATAGAGCAAAAAAACCGCATAGGAAAGGCCGCCTGAAATCAAGCCACACACGAAGGGTTTTTGGAAGGAAATACAAAACGATGTAAAAAGGAATTTTGCTAAAAAAATGTCTAGTTTTTAAAATAGAGCAAAAAAACCGCATAGGAAGGGCCGCCTGAAATCAAGCCACACACGAAGGGTTTTTGTGGCATATTTTTGAAACTAGCGAGTCTCGGTCAGAAATATTTTACAGTTATATTCCTCTTATTATTCCGCTTCCAACTAGTGCTCATTTGTCAAAATCGATGACAAAATATTTTAATCGAAATTTCGCAAAAAAGCGTGGACTATAGCCTTTGCACTTTTTTCATTAAAAAAATATCTTGTCACCGATCTTGATGATTGAGGGCTTATTTTAACATGGAAGGAAATACAAAACGATGTAAAAAGGAATTTTGCTCAAAAAATGTCTAGTTTTTAAAATAGAGCAAAAAAACCGCATAGGAAATGCCGCCTGAAATCAAGCCATACACGAAGGGTTTTTGGAAGGAAATACAAAACGATGTAAAAAGGAATTTTGCTAAAAAAATGTCTAGTTTTTAAAATAGAGCAAAAAAACCGCATAGGAAGGGCCGCCTGAAATCAAGCCACACACGAAGGGTTTTTGTGGCATATTTTTGAAACTAGCGAGTCTCGGTCAGAAATATTTCACAGTTATATTCCTCTTATTATTCCGCTTCCAACTAGTGCTCATTTGTCAAAATCGATGGCAAAAAATTTTAATCGAAATTTCGCAAAAAAACATGGACTATAGCCTTTGCACTTTTTTCATTAAAAAAATATCTTGTCACCGATCTTGATGATTGAGGGCTTATTTTAACATGGAAGGAAATACAAAACGATGTAAAAAGGAATTTTGCTAAAAAAATGTCTAGTTTTTAAAATAGAGCAAAAAAACCGCATAGGAAGGGCCGCCTGAAATCAAGCCACACACGAAGGGTTTTTGTGGCATATTTTTGAAACTAGCGAGTCTCGGTCAGAAATATTTCACAGTTATATTCCTCTTATTATTCCGCTTCCAACTAGTGCTCATTTGTCAAAATCGATGGCAAAAAATTTTAATCGAAATTTCGCAAAAAAACATGGACTATAGCCTTTGCACTTTTTTCATTAAAAAAATATCTTGTCACCGATCTTGATGATTGAGGGCTTATTTTAACATGGAAGGAAATACAAAACGATGTAAAAAGGAATTTTGCTAAAAAAATGTCTAGTTTTTAAAATAGAGCAAAAAAACCGCATAGGAAGGGCCGCCTGAAATCAAGCCACACACGAAGGGTTTTTGTGGCATATTTTTGAAACTAGCGAGTCTCGGTCAGAAATATTTTACAGTTATATTCCTCTTATTATTCCGCTTCCAACTAGTGCTCATTTGTCAAAATCGATGGCAAAAAATTTTAATCGAAATTTCGCAAAAAAACATGGACTATAGCCTTTGCACTTTTTTCATTAAAAAAATATCTTGTCACCGATCTTGATGATTGAGGGCTTATTTTAACATGGAAGGAAATACAAAACGATGTAAAAAGGAATTTTGCTAAAAAAATGTCTAGTTTTTAAAATAGAGCAAAAAAACCGCATAGGAAGGGCCGCCTGAAATCAAGCCACACACGAAGGGTTTTTGTGGCATATTTTTGAAACTAGCGAGTCTCGGTCAGAAATATTTTACAGTTATATTCCTCTTATTATTCCGCTTCCAACTAGTGCTCATTTGTCAAAATCGATGGCAAAAAATTTTAATCGAAATTTCGCAAAAAAACATGGACTATAGCCTTTGCACTTTTTTCATTAAAAAAATATCTTGTCACCGATCTTGATGATTGAGGGCTTATTTTAACATGGAAGGAAATACAAAACGATGTAAAAAGGAATTTTGCTAAAAAAATGTCTAGTTTTTAAAATAGAGCAAAAAAACCGCATAGGAAGGGCCGCCTGAAATCAAGCCACACACGAAGGGTTTTTGTGGCATATTTTTGAAACTAGCGAGTCTCGGTCAGAAATATTTCACAGTTATATTCCTCTTATTATTCCGCTTCCAACTAGTGCTCATTTGTCAAAATCGATGGCAAAAAATTTTAATCGAAATTTCGCAAAAAAACATGGACTATAGCCTTTGCACTTTTTTCATTAAAAAAATATCTTGTCACCGATCTTGATGATTGAGGGCTTATTTTAACATGGAAGGAAATACAAAACGATGTAAAAAGGAATTTTGCTAAAAAAATGTCTAGTTTTTAAAATAGAGCAAAAAAACCGCATAGGAAGGGCCGCCTGAAATCAAGCCACACACGAAGGGTTTTTGTGGCATATTTTTGAAACTAGCGAGTCTCGGTCAGAAATATTTTACAGTTATATTCCTCTTATTATTCCGCTTCCAACTAGTGCTCATTTGTCAAAATCGATGGCAAAAAATTTTAATCGAAATTTCGCAAAAAAACATGGACTATAGCCTTTGCACTTTTTTCATTAAAAAAATATCTTGTCACCGATCTTGATGATTGAGGGCTTATTTTAACATGGAAGGAAATACAAAACGATGTAAAAAGGAATTTTGCTAAAAAAATGTCTAGTTTTTAAAATAGAGCAAAAAAACCGCATAGGAAGGGCCGCCTGAAATCAAGCCACACACGAAGGGTTTTTGTGGCATATTTTTGAAACTAGCGAGTCTCGGTCAGAAATATTTCACAGTTAAATTCCTCTTATTATTCCGCTTCCAACTAGTGCTCATTTGTCAAAATCGATGGCAAAAAATTTTAATCGAAATTTCGCAAAAAAACATGGACTATAGCCTTTGCACTTTTTTCATTAAAAAAATATCTTGTCACCGATCTTGATGATTGAGGGCTTATTTTAACATGGAAGGAAATACAAAACGATGTAAAAAGGAATTTTGCTAAAAAAATGTCTAGTTTTTAAAATAGAGCAAAAAAACCGCATAGGAAGGGCCGCCTGAAATCAAGCCACACACGAAGGGTTTTTGTGGCATATTTTTGAAACTAGCGAGTCTCGGTCAGAAATATTTTACAGTTATATTCCTCTTATTATTCCGCTTCCAACTAGTGCTCATTTGTCAAAATCGATGGCAAAAAATTTTAATCGAAATTTCGCAAAAAAACATGGACTATAGCCTTTGCACTTTTTTCATTAAAAAAATATCTTGTCACCGATCTTGATGATTGAGGGCTTATTTTAACATGGAAGGAAATACAAAACGATGTAAAAAGGAATTTTGCTAAAAAAATGTCTAGTTTTTAAAATAGAGCAAAAAAACCGCATAGGAAGGGCCGCCTGAAATCAAGCCACACACGAAGGGTTTTTGTGGCATATTTTTGAAACTAGCGAGTCTCGGTCAGAAATATTTTACAGTTATATTCCTCTTATTATTCCGCTTCCAACTAGTGCTCATTTGTCAAAATCGATGGCAAAAAATTTTAATCGAAATTTCGCAAAAAAACATGGACTATAGCCTTTGCACTTTTTTCATTAAAAAAATATCTTGTCACCGATCTTGATGATTGAGGGCTTATTTTAACATGGAAGGAAATACAAAACGATGTAAAAAGGAATTTTGCTAAAAAAATGTCTAATTTTTAAAATAGAGCAAAAAAACCGCATAGGAAGGGCCGCCTGAAATCAAGCCACACACGAAGGGTTTTTGTGGCATATTTTTGAAACTAGCGAGTCTCGGTCAGAAATATTTTACAATTATATTCCTCTTATTATTCCGCTTCCAACTAGTGCTCATTTGTCAAAATCGATGGCAAAAAATTTTAATCGAAATTTCGCAAAAAAACATGGACTATAGCCTTTGCACTTTTTTCATTAAAAAAATATCTTGTCACCGATCTTGATGATTGAGGGCTTATTTTAACATGGAAGGAAATACAAAACGATGTAAAAAGGAATTTTGCTAAAAAAATGTCTAGTTTTTAAAATAGAGCAAAAAAACCGCATAGGAAGGGCCGCCTGAAATCAAGCCACACACGAAGGGTTTTTGTGGCATATTTTTGAAACTAGCGAGTCTCGGTCAGAAATATTTTACAGTTATATTCCTCTTATTATTCCGCTTCCAACTAGTGCTCATTTGTCAAAATCGATGGCAAAAAATTTTAATCGAAATTTCGCAAAAAAACATGGACTATATGCACTTTTTTCATTAAAAAAATATCTTGTCACCGATCTTGATGATTGAGGGCTTATTTTAACATGGAAGGAAATACAAAACGATGTAAAAAGGAATTTTGCTAAAAAAATGTCTAGTTTTGAAAATAGAGCAAAAAAACCGCATAGGAAGGGCCGCCTGAAATCAAGCCACACACGAAGGGTTTTTGTGGCATATTTTTGAAACCAGCGAGTCTCGGTCAGAAATATTTTACAGTTATATTCCTCTTATTATTCCGCTTCCAACTAGTGCTCATTTGTCAAAATCGATGACAAAATATTTTAATCGAAATTTCGCAAAAAAGCGTGGACTATAGCCTTTGCACTTTTTTCATTAAAAAAATATCTTGTCACCGATCTTGATGATTGAGGGCTTATTTTAACATAGAAGGAAATACAAAACGATGTAAAAAGGAATTTTGCTCAAAAAATGTCTAGTTTTTAAAATAGAGCAAAAAAACCGCATAGGAAAGCCCGCCTGAAATCAAGCCACACACGAAGGGTTTTTGGAAGGAAATACAAAACGATGTAAAAAAGAATTTTGCTAAAAAAATGTCTAGTTTTTAAAATAGAGCAAAAAAACCGCATAGGAAGGGCCGCCTGAAATCAAGCCACACACGAAGGGTTTTTGTGGCATATTTTTGAAACTAGCGAGTCTCGGTCAGAAATATTTTACAGTTATATTCCTCTTATTATTCCGCTTCCAACTAGTGCTCATTTGTCAAAATCGATGACAAAATATTTTAATCGAAATTTCGCAAAAAAGCGTGGTCTATAGCCTTTGCACTTTTTTCATTAAAAAAATATCTTGTCACCGATCTTGATGATTGAGGGCTTATTTTAACATAGAAGGCAATACAAAACGATGTAAAAAGGAATTTTGCTCAAAAAATGTCTAGTTTTTAAAATAGAGCAAAAAAACCGCATAGGAAAGGCCGCCTGAAATCAAGCCACACACGAAGGGTTTTTGGAAGGAAATACAAAACGATGTAAAAAGGAATTTTGCTAAAAAAATGTCTAGTTTTTAAAATAGAGCAAAAAAACCGCATAGGAAGGGCCGCCTGAAATCAAGCCACACACGAAGGGTTTTTGTGTCATATTTTTGAAACTAGCGAGTCTCGGTCAGAAATATTTTACAGTTATATTCCTCTTATTATTCCGCTTCCAACTAGTGCTCATTTGTCAAAATCGATGACAAAATATTTTAATCGAAATTTCGCAAAAAAGCGTGGACTATAGCCTTTGCACTTTTTTCATTAAAAAAATATCTTGTCACCGATCTTGATGATTGAGGGCTTATTTTAACATAGAAGGAAATACAAAACGATGTAAAAAGGAATTTTGCTCAAAAAATGTCTAGTTTTTAAAATAGAGCAAAAAAACCGCATAGGAAAGGCCGCCTGAAATCAAGCCACACACGAAGGGTTTTTGGAAGGAAATACAAAACGATGTAAAAAGGAATTTTGCTCAAAAAATGTCTAGTTTTTAAAATAGAGCAAAAAAACCGCATAGGAAGGGCCGCCTGAAATCAAGCCACACACGAAGGGTTTTTGTGGCATATTTTTGAAACTAGCGAGTCTCGGTCAGAAATATTTCACAGTTATATTCCTCTTATTATTCCGCTTCCAACTAGTGCTCATTTGTCAAAATCGATGACAAAATATTTTAATCGAAATTTCGCAAAAAAGCGTGGACTATAGCCTTTGCACTTTTTTCATTAAAAAAATATCTTGTTACCGATCTTGATGATTGAGGGCTTATTTTAACATAGAAGGAAATACAAAACGATGTAAAAAGGAATTTTGCTCAAAAAATGTCTAGTTTTTAAAATAGAGCAAAAAAACCGCATAGGAAAGGCCGCCTGAAATCAACCCACACACGAAGGGTTTTTGGAAGGAAATACAAAACGATGTAAAAAGGAATTTTGCTAAAAAAATGTCTAGTTTTTAAAATAGAGCAAAAAAACCGCATAGGAAGGGCCGCCTGAAATCAAGCCACACACGAAGGGTTTTTGTGGCATATTTTTGAAACTAGCGAGTGTCGGTCAGAAATATTTTACAGTTATATTCCTCTTATTATTCCGCTTCCAACTAGTGCTCATTTGTCAAAATCGATGACAAAATATTTTAATCGAAATTTCGCAAAAAAGCGTGGACTATAGCCTTTGCACTTTTTTCATTAAAAAAATATCTTGTTACCGATCTTGATGATTGAGGGCTTATTTTAACATAGAAGGAAATACAATACGATGTAAAAAGGAATTTTGCTCAAAAAATGTCTAGTTTTTAAAATAGAGCAAAAAAACCGCATAGGAAAGGCCGCCTGAAATCAACCCACACACGAAGGGTTTTTGGAAGGAAATACAAAACGATGTAAAAAGGAATTTTGCTAAAAAAATGTCTAGTTTTTAAAATAGAGCAAAAAAACCGCATAGGAAGGGCCGCCTGAAATCAAGCCACACACGAAGGGTTTTTGTGGCATATTTTTGAAACTAGCGAGTGTCGGTCAGAAATATTTTACAGTTATATTCCTCTTATTATTCCGCTTCCAACTAGTGCTCATTTGTCAAAATCGATGACAAAATATTTTAATCGAAATTTCGCAAAAAAGCGTGGACTATAGCCTTTGCACTTTTTTCATTAAAAAAATATCTTGTCACCGATCTTGATGATTGAGGGCTTCTTTTAACATAGAAGGAAATACAAAACGATGTAAAAAGGAATTTTGCTAAAAAAATGTCTAGTTTTTAAAATAGAGCAAAAAAACCGCATAGGAAGGGCCGCCTGAAATCAAGCCACACACGAAGGGTTTTTGTGGCATATTTTTGAAACTAGCGAGTCTCGGTCAGAAATATTTTACAGTTATATTCCTCTTATTATTCCGCTTCCAACTAGTGCTCATTTGTCAAAATCGATGACAAAATATTTTAATCGAAATTTCGCAAAAAAGCGTGGACTATAGCCTTTGCACTTTTTTCATTAAAAAAATATCTTGTCACCGATCTTGATGATTGAGGGCTTATTTTAACATAGAAGGAAATACAAAACGATGTAAAAAGGAATTTTGCTCAAAAAATGTCTAGTTTTTAAAATAGAGCAAAAAAACCGCATAGGAAAGGCCGCCTGAAATCAACCCACACACGAAGGGTTTTTGGAAGGAAATACAAAACGATGTAAAAAGGAATTTTGCTAAAAAAATGTCTAGTTTTTAAAATAGAGCAAAAAAACCGCATAGGAAGGGCCGCCTGAAATCAAGCCACACACGAAGGGTTTTTGTGGCATATTTTTGAAACTAGCGAGTGTCGGTCAGAAATATTTTACAGTTATATTCCTCTTATTATTCCGCTTCCAACTAGTGCTCATTTGTCAAAATCGATGACAAAATATTTTAATCGAAATTTCGCAAAAAAGCGTGGACTATAGCCTTTGCACTTTTTTCATTAAAAAAATATCTTGTCACCGATCTTGATGATTGAGGGCTTCTTTTAACATAGAAGGAAATACAAAACGATGTAAAAAGGAATTTTGCTAAAAAAATGTCTAGTTTTTAAAATAGAGCAAAAAAACCGCATAGGAAGGGCCGCCTGAAATCAAGCCACACACGAAGGGTTTTTGTGGCATATTTTTGAAACTAGCGAGTCTCGGTCAGAAATATTTTACAGTTATATTCCTCTTATTATTCCGCTTCCAACTAGTGCTCATTTGTCAAAATCGATGGCAAAAAATTTTAATCGAAATTTCGCAAAAAAACATGGACTATAGCCTTTGCACTTTTTTCATTAAAAAAATATCTTGTCACCGATCTTGATGATTGAGGGCTTATTTTAACATGGAAGGAAATACAAAACGATGTAAAAAGGAATTTTGCTAAAAAAATGTCTAGTTTTTAAAATAGAGCAAAAAAACCGCATAGGAAGGGCCGCCTGAAATCAAGCCACACACGAAGGGTTTTTGTGGCATATTTTTGAAACTAGCGAGTCTCGGTCAGAAATATTTTACAGTTATATTCCTCTTATTATTCCGCTTCCAACTAGTGCTCATTTGTCAAAATCGATGACAAAATATTTTAATCGAAATTTCGCAAAAAAGCGTGGACTATAGCCTTTGCACTTTTTTCATTAAAAAAATATCTTGTCACCGATCTTGATGATTGAGGGCTTATTTTAACATAGAAGGAAATACAAAACGATGTAAAAAGGAATTTTGCTCAAAAAATGTCTAGTTTTTAAAATAGAGCAAAAAAACCGCATAGGAAAGGCCGCCTGAAATCAAGCCACACACGAAGGGTTTTTGGAAGGAAATACAAAACGATGTAAAAAGGAATTTTGCTAAAAAAATGTCTAGTTTTTAAAATAGAGCAAAAAAACCGCATAGGAAGGGCCGCCTGAAATCAAGCCACACACGAAGGGTTTTTGTGGCATATTTTTGAAACTAGCGAGTCTCGGTCAGAAATATTTTACAGTTATATTCCTCTTATTATTCCGCTTCCAACTAGTGCTCATTTGTCAAAATCGATGACAAAATATTTTAATCGAAATTTCGCAAAAAAGCGTGGACTATAGCCTTTGCACTTTTTTCATTAAAAAAATATCTTGTCACCGATCTTGATGATTGAGGGCTTATTTTAACATAGAAGGAAATACAAAACGATGTAAAAAGGAATTTTGCTCAAAAAATGTCTAGTTTTTAAAATAGAGCAAAAAAACCGCATAGGAAAGGCCGCCTGAAATCAAGCCACACACGAAGGGTTTTTGGAAGGAAATACAAAACGATGTAAAAAGGAATTTTTCTAAAAAAATGTCTAGTTTTTAAAATAGAGCAAAAAAACCGCATAGGAAGGGCCGCCTGAAATCAAGCCACACACGAAGGGTTTTTGTGGCATATTTTTGAAACTAGCGAGTCTCGGTCAGAAATATTTCACAGTTATATTCCTCTTATTATTCCGCTTCCAACTAGTGCTCATTTGTCAAAATCGATGGCAAAAAATTTTAATCGAAATTTCGCAAAAAAACATGGACTATAGCCTTTGCACTTTTTTCATTAGAAAAATATCTTGTCACCGATCTTGATGATTGAGGGCTTATTTTAACATGGAAGGAAATACAAAACGATGTAAAAAGGAATTTTGCTAAACAAATGTCTAGTTTTTAAAATAGAGTAAAAAAACCGCATAGGAAGGGCCGCCTGAAATCAAGCCACACACGAAGGGTTTTTGTGGCATATTTTAGAAACTAGCGAGTCTCGGTCAGAAATATTTTACAGTTATATTCCTCTTATTATTCCGCTTCCAACTAGTGCTCATTTGTCAAAATCGATGGCAAAAAATTTTAATCGAAATTTCGCAAAAAAACATGGACTATAGCCTTTGCACTTTTTTCATTAAAAAAATATCTTGTCACCGATCTTGATGATTGAGGGCTTCTTTTAACATAGAAGGAAATACAAAACGATGTAAAAAGGAATTTTGCTAAAAAAATGTCTAGTTTTTAAAATAGAGCAAAAAAACCGCATAGGAAAGGCCGCCTGAAATCAACCCACACACGAAGGGTTTTTGGAAGGAAATACAAAACGATGTAAAAAGGAATTTTGCTAAAAAAATGTCTAGTTTTTAAAATAGAGCAAAAAAACCGCATAGGAAGGGCCGCCTGAAATCAAGCCACACACGAAGGGTTTTTGTGGCATATTTTTGAAACTAGCGAGTGTCGGTCAGAAATATTTTACAGTTATATTCCTCTTATTATTCCGCTTCCAACTAGTGCTCATTTGTCAAAATCGATGACAAAATATTTTAATCGAAATTTCGCAAAAAAGCGTGGACTATAGCCTTTGCACTTTTTTCATTAAAAAAATATCTTGTCACCGATCTTGATGATTGAGGGCTTCTTTTAACATAGAAGGAAATACAAAACGATGTAAAAAGGAATTTTGCTAAAAAAATGTCTAGTTTTTAAAATAGAGCAAAAAAACCGCATAGGAAGGGCCGCCTGAAATCAAGCCACACACGAAGGGTTTTTGTGGCATATTTTTGAAACTAGCGAGTCTCGGTCAGAAATATTTTACAGTTATATTCCTCTTATTATTCCGCTTCCAACTAGTGCTCATTTGTCAAAATCTATGACAAAATATTTTAATCGAAATTTCGCAAAAAAGCGTGGACTATAGCCTTTGCACTTTTTTCATTAAAAAAATATCTTGTCACCGATCTTGATGATTGAGGGCTTATTTTAACATAGAAGGAAATACAAAACGATGTAAAAAGGAATTTTGCTCAAAAAATGTCTAGTTTTTAAAATAGAGCAAAAAAACCGCATAGGAAAGGCCGCCTGAAATCAACCCACACACGAAGGGTTTTTGGAAGGAAATACAAAACGATGTAAAAAGGAATTTTGCTAAAAAAATGTCTAGTTTTTAAAATAGAGCAAAAAAACCGCATAGGAAGGGCCGCCTGAAATCAAGCCACACACGAAGGGTTTTTGTGGCATATTTTTGAAACTAGCGAGTGTCGGTCAGAAATATTTTACAGTTATATTCCTCTTATTATTCCGCTTCCAACTAGTGCTCATTTGTCAAAATCGATGACAAAATATTTTAATCGAAATTTCGCAAAAAAGCGTGGACTATAGCCTTTGCACTTTTTTCATTAAAAAAATATCTTGTCACCGATCTTGATGATTGAGGGCTTCTTTTAACATAGAAGGAAATACAAAACGATGTAAAAAGGAATTTTGCTAAAAAAATGTCTAGTTTTTAAAATAGAGCAAAAAAACCGCATAGGAAGGGCCGCCTGAAATCAAGCCACACACGAAGGGTTTTTGTGGCATATTTTTGAAACTAGCGAGTCTCGGTCAGAAATATTTTACAGTTATATTCCTCTTATTATTCCGCTTCCAACTAGTGCTCATTTGTCAAAATCGATGGCAAAAAATTTTAATCGAAATTTCGCAAAAAAACATGGACTATAGCCTTTGCACTTTTTTCATTAAAAAAATATCTTGTCACCGATCTTGATGATTGAGGGCTTATTTTAACATGGAAGGAAATACAAAACGATGTAAAAAGGAATTTTGCTAAAAAAATGTCTAGTTTTTAAAATAGAGCAAAAAAACCGCATAGGAAGGGCCGCCTGAAATCAAGCCACACACGAAGGGTTTTTGTGGCATATTTTTGAAACTAGCGAGTCTCGGTCAGAAATATTTTACAGTTATATTCCTCTTATTATTCCGCTTCCAACTAGTGCTCATTTGTCAAAATCGATGACAAAATATTTTAATCGAAATTTCGCAAAAAAGCGTGGACTATAGCCTTTGCACTTTTTTCATTAAAAAAATATCTTGTCACCGATCTTGATGATTGAGGGCTTCTTTTAACATAGAAGGAAATACAAAACGATGTAAAAAGGAATTTTGCTAAAAAAATGTCTAGTTTTTAAAATAGAGCAAAAAAACCGCATAGGAAGGGCCGCCTGAAATCAAGCCACACACGAAGGGTTTTTGTGGCATATTTTTGAAACTAGCGAGTCTCGGTCAGAAATATTTTACAGTTATATTCCTCTTATTATTCCGCTTCCAACTAGTGCTCATTTGTCAAAATCGATGACAAAATATTTTAATCGAAATTTCGCAAAAAAGCGTGGACTATAGCCTTTGCACTTTTTTCATTAAAAAAATATCTTGTCACCGATCTTGATGATTGAGGGCTTCTTTTAACATAGAAGGAAATACAAAACGATGTAAAAAGGAATTTTGCTAAAAAAATGTCTAGTTTTTAAAATAGAGCAAAAAAACCGCATAGGAAGGGCCGCCTGAAATCAAGCCACACACGAAGGGTTTTTGTGGCATATTTTTGAAACTAGCGAGTCTCGGTCAGAAATATTTTACAGTTATATTCCTCTTATTATTCCGCTTCCAACTAGTGCTCATTTGTCAAAATCGATGGCAAAAAATTTTAATCGAAATTTCGCAAAAAAACATGGACTATAGCCTTTGCACTTTTTTCATTAAAAAAATATCTTGTCACCGATCTTGATGATTGAGGGCTTATTTTAACATAGAAGGAAATACAAAACGATGTAAAAAGGAATTTTGCTCAAAAAATGTCTAGTTTTTAAAATAGAGCAAAAAAACCGCATAGGAAAGGCCGCCTGAAATCAACCCACACACGAAGGGTTTTTGGAAGGAAATACAAAACGATGTAAAAAGGAATTTTGCTAAAAAAATGTCTAGTTTTTAAAATAGAGCAAAAAAACCGCATAGGAAGGGCCGCCTGAAATCAAGCCACACACGAAGGGTTTTTGTGGCATATTTTTGAAACTAGCGAGTGTCGGTCAGAAATATTTTACAGTTATATTCCTCTTATTATTCCGCTTCCAACTAGTGCTCATTTGTCAAAATCGATGACAAAATATTTTAATCGAAATTTCGCAAAAAAGCGTGGACTATAGCCTTTGCACTTTTTTCATTAAAAAAATATCTTGTCACCGATCTTGATGATTGAGGGCTTATTTTAACATAGAAGGAAATACAAAACGATGTAAAAAGGAATTTTGCTCAAAAAATGTCTAGTTTTTAAAATAGAGCAAAAAAACCGCATAGGAAAGGCCGCCTGAAATCAAGCCACACACGAAGGGTTTTTGGAAGGAAATACAAAACGATGTAAAAAGGAATTTTGCTAAAAAAATGTCTAGTTTTTAAAATAGAGCAAAAAAACCGCATAGGAAGGGCCGCCTGAAATCAAGCCACACACGAAGGGTTTTTGTGGCATATTTTTGAAACTAGCGAGTCTCGGTCAGAAATATTTTACAGTTATATTCCTCTTATTATTCCGCTTCCAACTAGTGCTCATTTGTCAAAATCGATGACAAAATATTTTAATCGAAATTTCGCAAAAAAGCGTGGACTATAGCCTTTGCACTTTTTTCATTAAAAAAATATCTTGTCACCGATCTTGATGATTGAGGGCTTATTTTAACATAGAAGGAAATACAAAACGATGTAAAAAGGAATTTTGCTCAAAAAATGTCTAGTTTTTAAAATAGAGCAAAAAAACCGCATAGGAAAGGCCGCCTGAAATCAAGCCACACACGAAGGGTTTTTGGAAGGAAATACAAAACGATGTAAAAAGGAATTTTTCTAAAAAAATGTCTAGTTTTTAAAATAGAGCAAAAAAACCGCATAGGAAGGGCCGCCTGAAATCAAGCCACACACGAAGGGTTTTTGTGGCATATTTTTGAAACTAGCGAGTCTCGGTCAGAAATATTTCACAGTTATATTCCTCTTATTATTCCGCTTCCAACTAGTGCTCATTTGTCAAAATCGATGGCAAAAAATTTTAATCGAAATTTCGCAAAAAAACATGGACTATAGCCTTTGCACTTTTTTCATTAGAAAAATATCTTGTCACCGATCTTGATGATTGAGGGCTTATTTTAACATGGAAGGAAATACAAAACGATGTAAAAAGGAATTTTGCTAAACAAATGTCTAGTTTTTAAAATAGAGTAAAAAAACCGCATAGGAAGGGCCGCCTGAAATCAAGCCACACACGAAGGGATTTTGTGGCATATTTTAGAAACTAGCGAGTCTCGGTCAGAAATATTTTACAGTTATATTCCTCTTATTATTCCGCTTCCAACTAGTGCTCATTTGTCAAAATCGATGGCAAAAAATTTTAATCGAAATTTCGCAAAAAAACATGGACTATAGCCTTTGCACTTTTTTCATTAAAAAAATATCTTGTCACCGATCTTGATGATTGAGGGCTTCTTTTAACATAGAAGGAAATACAAAACGATGTAAAAAGGAATTTTGCTAAAAAAATGTCTAGTTTTTAAAATAGAGCAAAAAAACCGCATAGGAAAGGCCGCCTGAAATCAACCCACACACGAAGGGTTTTTGGAAGGAAATACAAAACGATGTAAAAAGGAATTTTGCTAAAAAAATGTCTAGTTTTTAAAATAGAGCAAAAAAACCGCATAGGAAGGGCCGCCTGAAATCAAGCCACACACGAAGGGTTTTTGTGGCATATTTTTGAAACTAGCGAGTGTCGGTCAGAAATATTTTACAGTTATATTCCTCTTATTATTCCGCTTCCAACTAGTGCTCATTTGTCAAAATCGATGACAAAATATTTTAATCGAAATTTCGCAAAAAAGCGTGGACTATAGCCTTTGCACTTTTTTCATTAAAAAAATATCTTGTCACCGATCTTGATGATTGAGGGCTTCTTTTAACATAGAAGGAAATACAAAACGATGTAAAAAGGAATTTTGCTAAAAAAATGTCTAGTTTTTAAAATAGAGCAAAAAAACCGCATAGGAAGGGCCGCCTGAAATCAAGCCACACACGAAGGGTTTTTGTGGCATATTTTTGAAACTAGCGAGTCTCGGTCAGAAATATTTTACAGTTATATTCCTCTTATTATTCCGCTTCCAACTAGTGCTCATTTGTCAAAATCGATGGCAAAAAATTTTAATCGAAATTTCGCAAAAAAACATGGACTATAGCCTTTGCACTTTTTTCATTAAAAAAATATCTTGTCACCGATCTTGATGATTGAGGGCTTATTTTAACATGGAAGGAAATACAAAACGATGTAAAAAGGAATTTTGCTAAAAAAATGTCTAGTTTTTAAAATAGAGCAAAAAAACCGCATAGGAAGGGCCGCCTGAAATCAAGCCACACACGAAGGGTTTTTGTGGCATATTTTTGAAACTAGCGAGTCTCGGTCAGAAATATTTTACAGTTATATTCCTCTTATTATTCCGCTTCCAACTAGTGCTCATTTGTCAAAATCGATGACAAAATATTTTAATCGAAATTTCGCAAAAAAGCGTGGACTATAGCCTTTGCACTTTTTTCATTAAAAAAATATCTTGTCACCGATCTTGATGATTGAGGGCTTATTTTAACATAGAAGGAAATACAAAACGATGTAAAAAGGAATTTTGCTCAAAAAATGTCTAGTTTTTAAAATAGAGCAAAAAAACCGCATAGGAAAGGCCGCCTGAAATCAACCCACACACGAAGGGTTTTTGGAAGGAAATACAAAACGATGTAAAAAGGAATTTTGCTAAAAAAATGTCTAGTTTTTAAAATAGAGCAAAAAAACCGCATAGGAAGGGCCGCCTGAAATCAAGCCACACACGAAGGGTTTTTGTGGCATATTTTTGAAACTAGCGAGTGTCGGTCAGAAATATTTTACAGTTATATTCCTCTTATTATTCCGCTTCCAACTAGTGCTCATTTGTCAAAATCGATGACAAAATATTTTAATCGAAATTTCGCAAAAAAGCGTGGACTATAGCCTTTGCACTTTTTTCATTAAAAAAATATCTTGTCACCGATCTTGATGATTGAGGGCTTCTTTTAACATAGAAGGAAATACAAAACGATGTAAAAAGGAATTTTGCTAAAAAAATGTCTAGTTTTTAAAATAGAGCAAAAAAACCGCATAGGAAGGGCCGCCTGAAATCAAGCCACACACGAAGGGTTTTTGTGGCATATTTTTGAAACTAGCGAGTCTCGGTCAGAAATATTTTACAGTTATATTCCTCTTATTATTCCGCTTCCAACTAGTGCTCATTTGTCAAAATCGATGGCAAAAAATTTTAATCGAAATTTCGCAAAAAAACATGGACTATAGCCTTTGCACTTTTTTCATTAAAAAAATATCTTGTCACCGATCTTGATGATTGAGGGCTTATTTTAACATGGAAGGAAATACAAAACGATGTAAAAAGGAATTTTGCTAAAAAAATGTCTAGTTTTTAAAATAGAGCAAAAAAACCGCATAGGAAGGGCCGCCTGAAATCAAGCCACACACGAAGGGTTTTTGTGGCATATTTTTGAAACTAGCGAGTCTCGGTCAGAAATATTTTACAGTTATATTCCTCTTATTATTCCGCTTCCAACTAGTGCTCATTTGTCAAAATCGATGACAAAATATTTTAATCGAAATTTCGCAAAAAAGCGTGGACTATAGCCTTTGCACTTTTTTCATTAAAAAAATATCTTGTCACCGATCTTGATGATTGAGGGCTTATTTTAACATAGAAGGAAATACAAAACGATGTAAAAAGGAATTTTGCTCAAAAAATGTCTAGTTTTTAAAATAGAGCAAAAAAACCGCATAGGAAAGGCCGCCTGAAATCAAGCCACACACGAAGGGTTTTTGGAAGGAAATACAAAACGATGTAAAAAGGAATTTTGCTAAAAAAATGTCTAGTTTTTAAAATAGAGCAAAAAAACCGCATAGGAAGGGCCGCCTGAAATCAAGCCACACACGAAGGGTTTTTGTGGCATATTTTTGAAACTAGCGAGTCTCGGTCAGAAATATTTTACAGTTATATTCCTCTTATTATTCCGCTTCCAACTAGTGCTCATTTGTCAAAATCGATGGCAAAAAATTTTAATCGAAATTTCGCAAAAAAACATGGACTATAGCCTTTGCACTTTTTTCATTAAAAAAATATCTTGTCACCGATCTTGATGATTGAGGGCTTATTTTAACATAGAAGGAAATACAAAACGATGTAAAAAGGAATTTTGCTCAAAAAATGTCTAGTTTTTAAAATAGAGCAAAAAAACCGCATAGGAAAGGCCGCCTGAAATCAAGCCACACACGAAGGGTTTTTGGAAGGAAATACAAAACGATGTAAAAAGGAATTTTGCTCAAAAAATGTCTAGTTTTTAAAATAGAGCAAAAAAACCGCATAGGAAGGGCCGCCTGAAATCAAGCCACACACGAAGGGTTTTTGTGGCATATTTTTGAAACTAGCGAGTCTCGGTCAGAAATATTTCACAGTTATATTCCTCTTATTATTCCGCTTCCAACTAGTGCTCATTTGTCAAAATCGATGACAAAATATTTTAATCGAAATTTCGCAAAAAAGCGTGGACTATAGCCTTTGCACTTTTTTCATTAAAAAAATATCTTGTTACCGATCTTGATGATTGAGGGCTTATTTTAACATAGAAGGAAATACAAAACGATGTAAAAAGGAATTTTGCTCAAAAAATGTCTAGTTTTTAAAATAGAGCAAAAAAACCGCATAGGAAAGGCCGCCTGAAATCAACCCACACACGAAGGGTTTTTGGAAGGAAATACAAAACGATGTAAAAAGGAATTTTGCTAAAAAAATGTCTAGTTTTTAAAATAGAGCAAAAAAACCGCATAGGAAGGGCCGCCTGAAATCAAGCCACACTCGAAGGGTTTTTGTGGCATATTTTTGAAACTAGCGAGTGTCGGTCAGAAATATTTTACAGTTATATTCCTCTTATTATTCCGCTTCCAACTAGTGCTCATTTGTCAAAATCGATGACAAAATATTTTAATCGAAATTTCGCAAAAAAGCGTGGACTATAGCCTTTGCACTTTTTTCATTAAAAAAATATCTTGTTACCGATCTTGATGATTGAGGGCTTATTTTAACATAGAAGGAAATACAAAACGATGTAAAAAGGAATTTTGCTCAAAAAATGTCTAGTTTTTAAAATAGAGCAAAAAAACCGCATAGGAAAGGCCGCCTGAAATCAACCCACACACGAAGGGTTTTTGGAAGGAAATACAAAACGATGTAAAAAGGAATTTTGCTAAAAAAATGTCTAGTTTTTAAAATAGAGCAAAAAAACCGCATAGGAAGGGCCGCCTGAAATCAAGCCACACACGAAGGGTTTTTGTGGCATATTTTTGAAACTAGCGAGTCTAGGTCAGAAATATTTTACAGTTATATTCCTCTTATTATTCCGCTTCCAACTAGTGCTCATTTGTCAAAATCGATGACAAAATATTTTAATCGAAATTTCGCAAAAAAGCGTGGACTATAGCCTTTGCACTTTTTTCATTAAAAAAATATCTTGTCACCGATCTTGATGATTGAGGGCTTCTTTTAACATAGAAGGAAATACAAAACGATGTAAAAAGGAATTTTGCTAAAAAAATGTCTAGTTTTTAAAATAGAGCAAAAAAACCGCATAGGAAGGGCCGCCTGAAATCAAGCCACACACGAAGGGTTTTTGTGGCATATTTTTGAAACTAGCGAGTCTCGGTCAGAAATATTTCACAGTTATATTCCTCTTATTATTCCGCTTCCAACTAGTGCTCATTTGTCAAAATCGATGACAAAATATTTTAATCGAAATTTCGCAAAAAAGCGTGGACTATAGCCTTTGCACTTTTTTCATTAAAAAAATATCTTGTTACCGATCTTGATGATTGAGGGCTTATTTTAACATAGAAGGAAATACAAAACGATGTAAAAAGGAATTTTGCTCAAAAAATGTCTAGTTTTTAAAATAGAGCAAAAAAACCGCATAGGAAAGGCCGCCTGAAATCAACCCACACACGAAGGGTTTTTGGAAGGAAATACAAAACGATGTAAAAAGGAATTTTGCTAAAAAAATGTCTAGTTTTTAAAATAGAGCAAAAAAACCGCATAGGAAGGGCCGCCTGAAATCAAGCCACACACGAAGGGTTTTTGTGGCATATTTTTGAAACTAGCGAGTCTAGGTCAGAAATATTTTACAGTTATATTCCTCTTATTATTCCGCTTCCAACTAGTGCTCATTTGTCAAAATCGATGACAAAATATTTTAATCGAAATTTCGCAAAAAAGCGTGGACTATAGCCTTTGCACTTTTTTCATTAAAAAAATATCTTGTCACCGATCTTGATGATTGAGGGCTTCTTTTAACATAGAAGGAAATACAAAACGATGTAAAAAGGAATTTTGCTAAAAAAATGTCTAGTTTTTAAAATAGAGCAAAAAAACCGCATAGGAAGGGCCGCCTGAAATCAAGCCACACACGAAGGGTTTTTGTGGCATATTTTTGAAACTAGCGAGTCTCGGTCAGAAATATTTTACAGTTATATTCCTCTTATTATTCCGCTTCCAACTAGTGCTCATTTGTCAAAATCGATGGCAAAAAATTTTAATCGAAATTTCGCAAAAAAACATGGACTATAGCCTTTGCACTTTTTTCATTAAAAAAATATCTTGTCACCGATCTTGATGATTGAGGGCTTATTTTAACATGGAAGGAAATACAAAACGATGTAAAAAGGAATTTTGCTAAAAAAATGTCTAGTTTTTAAAATAGAGCAAAAAAACCGCATAGGAAGGGCCGCCTGAAATCAAGCCACACACGAAGGGTTTTTGTGGCATATTTTTGAAACTAGCGAGTCTCGGTCAGAAATATTTTACAGTTATATTCCTCTTATTATTCCGCTTCCAACTAGTGCTCATTTGTCAAAATCGATGACAAAATATTTTAATCGAAATTTCGCAAAAAAGCGTGGACTATAGCCTTTGCACTTTTTTCATTAAAAAAATATCTTGTCACCGATCTTGATGATTGAGGGCTTATTTTAACATAGAAGGAAATACAAAACGATGTAAAAAGGAATTTTGCTCAAAAAATGTCTAGTTTTTAAAATAGAGCAAAAAAACCGCATAGGAAAGGCCGCCTGAAATCAACCCACACACGAAGGGTTTTTGGAAGGAAATACAAAACGATGTAAAAAGGAATTTTGCTAAAAAAATGTCTAGTTTTTAAAATAGAGCAAAAAAACCGCATAGGAAGGGCCGCCTGAAATCAAGCCACACACGAAGGGTTTTTGTGGCATATTTTTGAAACTAGCGAGTGTCGGTCAGAAATATTTTACAGTTATATTCCTCTTATTATTCCGCTTCCAACTAGTGCTCATTTGTCAAAATCGATGACAAAATATTTTAATCGAAATTTCGCAAAAAAGCGTGGACTATAGCCTTTGCACTTTTTTCATTAAAAAAATATCTTGTCACCGATCTTGATGATTGAGGGCTTCTTTTAACATAGAAGGAAATACAAAACGATGTAAAAAGGAATTTTGCTAAAAAAATGTCTAGTTTTTAAAATAGAGCAAAAAAACCGCATAGGAAGGGCCGCCTGAAATCAAGCCACACACGAAGGGTTTTTGTGGCATATTTTTGAAACTAGCGAGTCTCGGTCAGAAATATTTTACAGTTATATTCCTCTTATTATTCCGCTTCCAACTAGTGCTCATTTGTCAAAATCGATGACAAAATATTTTAATCGAAATTTCGCAAAAAAGCGTGGACTATAGCCTTTGCACTTTTTTCATTAAAAAAATATCTTGTCACCGATCTTGATGATTGAGGGCTTATTTTAACATAGAAGGAAATACAAAACGATGTAAAAAGGAATTTTGCTCAAAAAATGTCTAGTTTTTAAAATAGAGCAAAAAAACCGCATAGGAAAGGCCGCCTGAAATCAAGCCACACACGAAGGGTTTTTGGAAGGAAATACAAAACGATGTAAAAAGGAATTTTTCTAAAAAAATGTCTAGTTTTTAAAATAGAGCAAAAAAACCGCATAGGAAGGGCCGCCTGAAATCAAGCCACACACGAAGGGTTTTTGTGGCATATTTTTGAAACTAGCGAGTCTCGGTCAGAAATATTTCACAGTTATATTCCTCTTATTATTCCGCTTCCAACTAGTGCTCATTTGTCAAAATCGATGGCAAAAAATTTTAATCGAAATTTCGCAAAAAAACATGGACTATAGCCTTTGCACTTTTTTCATTAGAAAAATATCTTGTCACCGATCTTGATGATTGAGGGCTTATTTTAACATGGAAGGAAATACAAAACGATGTAAAAAGGAATTTTGCTAAACAAATGTCTAGTTTTTAAAATAGAGTAAAAAAACCGCATAGGAAGGGCCGCCTGAAATCAAGCCACACACGAAGGGTTTTTGTGGCATATTTTAGAAACTAGCGAGTCTCGGTCAGAAATATTTTACAGTTATATTCCTCTTATTATTCCGCTTCCAACTAGTGCTCATTTGTCAAAATCGATGACAAAATATTTTAATCGAAATTTCGCAAAAAAGCGTGGACTATAGCCTTTGCACTTTTTTCATTAAAAAAATATCTTGTTACCGATCTTGATGATTGAGGGCTTATTTTAACATAGAAGGAAATACAAAACGATGTAAAAAGGAATTTTGCTCAAAAAATGTCTAGTTTTTAAAATAGAGCAAAAAAACCGCATAGGAAAGGCCGCCTGAAATCAACCCACACACGAAGGGTTTTTGGAAGGAAATACAAAACGATGTAAAAAGGAATTTTGCTAAAAAAATGTCTAGTTTTTAAAATAGAGCAAAAAAACCGCATAGGAAGGGCCGCCTGAAATCAAGCCACACACGAAGGGTTTTTGTGGCATATTTTTGAAACTAGCGAGTCTCGGTCAGAAATATTTTACAGTTATATTCCTCTTATTATTCCGCTTCCAACTAGTACTCATTTGTCAAAATCGATGACAAAATATTTTAATCGAAATTTCGCAAAAAAGCGTGGACTATAGCCTTTGCACTTTTTTCATTAAAAAAATATCTTGTCATCTTGATGATTGAGGGCTTATTTTAACATGGAAGGAAATACAAAACGATGTAAAAAGGAATTTTGCTACAAAAATGTCTAGTTTTTAAAATAGAGCAAAAAAACCGCATAGGAAGGGCCGCCTGAAATCAAGCCACACACGAAGGGTTTTTGTGGCATATTTTTGAAACTAGCGAGTCTAGGTCAGTAATATTACAGTTATATTCCTCTTATTATTAAGCTTCCAACTAGTGCTCATTTGTCAAAATCGATGACAAAAAATTTTAATCGAAATTTCGCAAAAAAACATGGACTATAGCCTTTGCACTTTTTTCATTAAAAAAATATCTTGTCACCGATCTTGATGATTGAGGGCTTATTTTAACATGGAAGGAAATACAAAACGATGTAAAAAGGAATTTTGCTACAAAAATGTCTAGTTTTTAAAATAGAGCAAAAAAACCGCATAGGAAGGGCCGCCTGAAATCAAGCCACACACGAAGGGTTTTTGTGGCATATTTTTGAAACTAGCGAGTCTCGGTCAGAAATATTTTACAGTTATATTCCTCTTATTATTCCGCTTCCAACTAGTGCTCATTTGTCAAAATCGATGACAAAATATGTTAATCGAAATTTCGCAAAAAAGCGTGGACTATAGCCTTTGCACTTTTTTCATTAAAAAAATATCTTGTCATCTTGATGATTGAGGGCTTATTTTAACATGGAAGGAAATACAAAACGATGTAAAATGGAATTTTGCTACAAAAATGTCTAGTTTTTAAAATAAAGCAAAAAAACCGCATAGGAAGGGCCGCCTGAAATCAAGCCACACACGAAGGGTTTTTGTGGCATATTTTTGAAACTAGCGAGTCTAGGTCAGAAATATTACAGTTATATTCCTCTCATTATTAAGCTTCCAACTAGTGCTCATTTGTCAAAATCGATGACAAAAAATTTTAATCGAAATTTCGCAAAAAAACATGGACTATAGCCTTTGCACTTTTTTCATTAAAAAAATATCTTGTCACCGATCTTGATGATTGAGGGCTTATTTTAACATGGAAGGAAATACAAAACGATGTAAAAAGGAATTTTGCTACAAAAATGTCTAGTTTTTAAAATAGAGCAAAAAAACCGCATAGGAAGGGCCGCCTGAAATCAAGCCACACACGAAGGGTTTTTGTGGCATATTTTTGAAACTAGCGAGTCTAGGTCAGAAATATTTTACAGTTATATTCCTCTTATTATTCCGCTTCCAACTAGTGCTCATTTGTCAAAATCGATGACAAAAAATTTTAATCGAAATTTCGCAAAAAAACATGGACTATAGCCTTTGCACTTTTTTCATTAAAAAAATATCTTGTCACCGATCTTGATGATTGAGGGCTTATTTTAACATGGAAGGAAATACAAAACGATGTAAAAAGGAATTTTGCTACAAAAATGTCTAGTTTTTAAAATAGAGCAAAAAAACCGCATAGGAAGGGCCGCCTGAAATCAAGCCACACACGAAGGGTTTTTGTGGCATATTTTTGAAACTAGCGAGTCTAGGTCAGAAATATTACAGTTATATTCCTCTTATTATTAAGCTTCCAACTAGTGCTCATTTGTCAAAATCGATGACAAAAAATTTTAATCGAAATTTCGCAAAAAAACATGGACTATAGCCTTTGCACTTTTTTCATTAAAAAAATATCTTGTCACCGATCTTGATGATTGAGGGCTTATTTTAACATGGAAGGAAATACAAAACGATGTAAAAAGGAATTTTGCTACAAAAATGTCTAGTTTTTAAAATAGAGCAAAAAAACCGCATAGGAAGGGCCGCCTGAAATCAAGCCACACACGAAGGGTTTTTGTGGCATATTTTTGAAACTAGCGAGTCTCGGTCAGAAATATTTTACAGTTATATTCCTCTTATTATTCCGCTTCCAACTAGTGCTCATTTGTCAAAATCGATGACAAAATATTTTAATCGAAATTTCGCAAAAAAGCGTGGACTATAGCCTTTGCACTTTTTTCATTAAAAAAATATCTTGTCATCTTGATGATTGAGGGCTTATTTTAACATGGAAGGAAATACAAAACGATGTAAAATGGAATTTTGCTACAAAAATGTCTAGTTTTTAAAATAGAGCAAAAAAACCGCATAGGAAGGGCCGACTGAAATCAAGCCACACACAAAGGGTTTTTGTGGCATATTTTTGAAACTAGCGAGTCTAGGTCAGAAATATTTTACAGTTATATTCCTCTTATTATTCCGCTTCCAACTAGTGCTCATTTGTCAAAATCGATGACAAAAAATTTTAATCGAAATTTCGCAAAAAAACATGGACTATAGCCTTTGCACTTTTTTCATTAAAAAAATATCTTGTCACCGATCTTGATGATTGAGGGCTTATTTTAACATGGAAGGAAATACAAAACGATGTAAAAAGGAATTTTGCTACAAAAATGTCTAGTTTTTAAAATAGAGCAAAAAAACCGCATAGGAAGGGCCGCCTGAAATCAAGCCACACACGAAGGGTTTTTGTGGCATATTTTTGAAACTAGCGAGTCTCGGTCAGAAATATTTTACAGTTATATTCCTCTTATTATTCCGCTTCCAACTAGTGCTCATTTGTCAAAATCAATGACAAAAAATTTTAATCGAAATTTCGCAAAAAAACATGGACTATAGCCTTTGCACTTTTTTCATTAAAAAAATATCTTGTCATCTTGATGATTGAGGGCTTATTTTAACATGGAAGGAAATACAAAACGATGTAAAATGGAATTTTGCTACAAAAATGTCTAGTTTTTAAAATAGAGCAAAAAAACCGCATAGGAAGAGCCGCCTGAAATCAAGCCACACACGAAGGGTTTTTGTGGCATATTTTTGAAACTAGCGAGTCTAGGTCAGAAATATTTTACAGTTATATTCCTCTTATTATTCCGCTTCCAACTAGTGCTCATTTGTCAAAATCGATGACAAAAAATTTTAATCGAAATTTCGCAAAAAAACATGGACTATAGCCTTTGCACTTTTTTCATTAAAAAAATATCTTGTCACCGATCTTGATGATTGAGGGCTTATTTTAACATGGAAGGAAATACAAAACGATGTAAAAAGGAATTTTGCTACAAAAATGTCTAGTTTTTAAAATAGAGCAAAAAAACCGCATAGGAAGGGCCGCCTGAAATCAAGCCACACACGAAGGGTTTTTGTGGCATATTTTTGAAACTAGCGAGTCTCGGTCAGAAATATTTTACAGTTATATTCCTCTTATTATTCCGCTTCCAACTAGTGCTCATTTGTCAAAATCAATGACAAAAAATTTTAATCGAAATTTCGCAAAAAAACATGGACTATAGCCTTTGCACTTTTTTCATTAAAAAAATATCTTGTCACCGATCTTGATGATTGAGGGCTTATTTTAACATGGAAGGAAATACAAAACGATGTAAAATGGAATTTTGCTACAAAAATGTCTAGTTTTTAAAATAGAGCAAAAAAACCGCATAGGAAGGGCCGCCTGAAATCAAGCCACACACGAAGGGTTTTCGTGGCATATTTTTGAAACTAGCGAGTCTAGGTCAGAAATATTTTACAGTTATATTCCTCTTATTATTCCGCTTCCAACTAGTGCTCATTTGTCAAAATCGATGACAAAAAATTTTAATCGAAATTTCGCAAAAAAACATGGACTATAGCCTTTGCACTTTTTTCATTAAAAAAATATCTTGTCACCGATCTTGATGATTGAGGGCTTATTTTAACATGGAAGGAAATACAAAACGATGTAAAATGGAATTTTGCTACAAAAATGTCTAGTTTTTAAAATAGAGCAAAAAAACCGCATAGGAAGGGCCGCCTGAAATCAAGCCACACACGAAGGGTTTTTGTGGCATATTTTTGAAACTAGCGAGTCTAGGTCAGAAATATTTTACAGTTATATTCCTCTTATTATTCCGCTTCCAACTAGTGCTCATTTGTCAAAATCGAGGACAAAAAATTTTAATCGAAATTTCGCAAAAAAACATGGACTATAGCCTTTGCACTTTTTTCATTAAAAAAATATCTTGTCACCGATCTTGATGATTGAGGGCTTATTTTAACATGGAAGGAAATACAAAACGATGTAAAAAGGAATTTTGCTAAAAAAAGGTCTAGTTTTTAAAATAGAGCAAAAAAACCGCATAGGAAGGGCCGCCTGAAATCAAGCCACACACGAAGGGTTTTTGTGGCATATTTTTGAAACTAGCGAGTCTCGGTCAGAAATATTTTACAGTTATATTCCTCTTATTATTCCGCTTCAAACTAGTGCTCATTTGTCAAAATCGATGACAAAAAATTTTAATCGAAATTTCGCAAAAAAGCATGGACTATAGCCTTTGCACTTTTTTCATTAAAAAAATATCTTGTCACCGATCTTGATGATTGAGGGCTTATTTTAACATGGAAGGAAATACAAAACGATGTAAAAAGGAATTTTGCTAAAAAAAGGTCTAGTTTTTAAAATAGAGCAAAAAAACCGCATAGGAAGGGCCGCCTGAAATCAAGCCACACACGAAGGGTTTTTGTGGCATATTTTTGAAACTAGCGAGTCTCGGTCAGAAATATGTTACAGTTATATTCCTCTTATTATTCCGCTTCAAACTAGTGCTCATTTGTCAAAATCGATGACAAAAAATTTTAATCGAAATTTCGCAAAAAAGCATGGACTATAGCCTTTGCACTTTTTTCATTAAAAAAATATCTTGTCACCGATCTTGATGATTGAGGGCTTATTTTAACATGGAAGGAAATACAAAACGATGTAAAAAGGAATTTTGCTACAAAAATGTCTAGTTTTTAAAATAGAGCAAAAAAACCGCATAGGAAGGGCCGCCTGAAATCAAGCCACACACGAAGGGTTTTTGTGGCATATTTTTGAAACTAGCGAGTCTCGGTCAGAAATATTTTACAGTTATATTCCTCTTATTATTCCGCTTCCAACTAGTGCTCATTTGTCAAAATCGATGACAAAAAATTTTAATCGAAATTTCGCAAAAAAGCATTGACTATAGCCTTTGCACTTTTTTCATTAAAAAAATATCTTGTCACCGATCTTGATGATTGAGGGCTTATTTTAACATGGAAGGAAATACAAAACGATGTAAAAAGGAATTTTGCTACAAAAATGTCTAGTTTTTAAAATAGAGCAAAAAAACCGCATAGGAAGGGCCGCCTGAAATCAAGCCACACACGAAGGGTTTTTGTGGCATATTTTTGAAACTAGCGAGTCTCGGTCAGAAATATTTTACAGTTATATTCCTCTTATTATTCCGCTTCCAACTAGTGCTCATTTGTCAAAATCGATGGCAAAAAATTTTAATCGAAATTTCGCAAAAAAGCATGGACTATAGCCTTTGCACTTTTTTCATTAAAAAAATATCTTGTCACCGATCTTGATGATTGAGGGCTTATTTTAACATGGAAGGAAATACAAAACGATGTAAAAAGGAATTTTGCTACAAAAATGTCTAGTTTTTAAAATAGAGCAAAAAAACCGCATAGGAAGGGCCGCCTGAAATCAAGCCACACACGAAGGGTTTTTGTGGCATATTTTTGAAACTAGCGAGTCTCGGTCAGAAATATTTTACAGTTATATTCCTCTTATTATTCCGCTTCCAACTAGTGCTCATTTGTCAAAATCAATGACAAAAAATTTTAATCGAAATTTCGCAAAAAAGCATGGACTGCCTTTGCACTTTTTTCATTAAAAAAATATCTTGTCACCGATCTTGATGATTGAGGGCTTATTTTAACATGGAAGGAAATACAAAACGATGTAAAAAGGAATTTTGCTACAAAAATGTCTAGTTTTTAAAATAGAGCAAAAAAACCGCATAGGAAGGGCCGCCTGAAATCAAGCCACACACGAAGGGTTTTTGTGGCATATTTTTGAAACTAGCGAGTCTCGGTCAGAAATATTTTACAGTTATATTCCTCTTATTATTCCGCTTCCAACTAGTGCTCATTTGTCAAAATCGATGACAAAAAATTTTAATCGAAATTTCGCAAAAAAGCATGGACTATAGCCTTTGCACTTTTTTCATTAAAAAAATATCTTGTCACCGATCTTGATGATTGAGGGCTTATTTTAACATGGAAGGAAATACAAAACGATGTAAAAAGGAATTTTGCTAAAAAAAGGTCTAGTTTTTAAATTAGAGCAAAAAAACCGCATAGGAAGGGCCGCCTGAAATCAAGCCACACACGAAGGGTTTTTGTGGCATATTTTTGAAACTAGCGAGTCTCGGTCAGAAATATTTTACAGTTATATTCCTCTTATTATTCCGCTTCCAACTAGTGCTCATTTGTCAAAATCAATGACAAAAAATTTTAATCGAAATTTCGCAAAAAAACATGGACTATAGCCTTTGCACTTTTTTCATTAAAAAAATATCTTGTCACCGATCTTGATGATTGAGGGCTTATTTTAACATGGAAGGAAATACAAAACGATGTAAAAAGGAATTTTGCTAAAAAAAGGTCTAGTTTTTAAATTAGAGCAAAAAAACCGCATAGGAAGGGCCGCCTGAAATCAAGCCACACACGAAGGGTTTTTGTGGCATATTTTTGAAACTAGCGAGTCTCGGTCAGAAATATTTTACAGTTATATTCCTCTTATTATTCCGCTTCCAACTAGTGCTCATTTGTCAAAATCAATGACAAAAAATTTTAATCGAAATTTCGCAAAAAAACATGGACTATAGCCTTTGCACTTTTTTCATTAAAAAAATATCTTGTCACCGATCTTGATGATTGAGGGCTTATTTTAACATGGAAGGAAATACAAAACGATGTAAAAAGGAATTTTGCTACAAAAATGTCTAGTTTTTAAAATAGAGCAAAAAAACCGCATAGGAAGGGCCGCCTGAAATCAAGACACACACGAAGGGTTTTTGTGGCATATTTTTGAAACTAGCGAGTCTAGGTCAGAAATATTTTACAGTTATATTCCTCTTATTATTCCGCTTCCAACTAGTGCTCATTTGTCAAAATCGATGACAAAAAATTTTAATCGAAATTTCGCAAAAAAGCATGGACTATAGCCTTTGCACTTTTTTCATTAAAAAAATATCTTGTCACCGATCTTGATGATTGAGGGCTTATTTTAACATGGAAGGAAATACAAAACGATGTAAAAAGGAATTTTGCTACAAAAATGTCTAGTTTTTAAAATAGAGCAAAAAAACCGCATAGGAAGGGCCGCCTGAAATCAAGCCACACACGAAGGGTTTTTGTGGCATATTTTTGAAACTAGCGAGTCTAGGTCAGAAATATTTTACAGTTATATTCCTCTTATTATTCCGCTTCCAACTAGTGCTCATTTGTCAAAATCGATGACAAAAAATTTTAATCGAAATTTCGCAAAAAAGCATGGACTATAGCCTTTGCACTTTTTTCATTAAAAAAATATCTTGTCACCGATCTTGATGATTGAGGGCTTATTTTAACATGGAAGGAAATACAAAACGATGTAAAAAGGAATTTTGCTAAAAAAATGTCTAGTTTTTAAAATAGAGCAAAAAAACCGCATAGGAAGGGCCGCCTGAAATCAAGCCACACACGAAGGGTTTTTGTGGCATATTTTTGAAACTAGCGAGTCTCGGTCAGAAATATTTTACAGTTATATTCCTCTTATTATTCCGCTTCCAACTAGTGCTCATTTGTCAAAATCGATGACAAAAAATTTTAATCGAAATTTCGCAAAAAAGCATGGACTATAGCCTTTGCACTTTTTTCATTAAAAAAATATCTTGTCACCGATCTTGATGATTGAGGGCTTATTTTAACATGGAAGGAAATACAAAACGATGTAAAAAGGAATTTTGCTACAAAAATGTCTAGTTTTTAAAATAGAGCAAAAAAACCGCATAGGAAGGGCCGCCTGAAATCAAGCCACACACGAAGGGTTTTTGTGGCATATTTTTGAAACTAGCGAGTCTCGGTCAGAAATATTTTACAGTTATATTCCTCTTATTATTCCGCTTCCAACTAGTGCTCATTTGTCAAAATCAATGACAAAAAATTTTAATCGAAATTTCGCAAAAAAGCATGGACTGCCTTTGCACTTTTTTCATTAAAAAAATATCTTGTCACCGATCTTGATGATTGAGGGCTTATTTTAACATGGAAGGAAATACAAAACGATGTAAAAAGGAATTTTGCTACAAAAATGTCTAGTTTTTAAAATAGAGCAAAAAAAACCGCATAGGAAGGGCCGCCTGAAATCAAGCCACACACGAAGGGTTTTTGTGGCATATTTTTGAAACTAGCGAGTCTCGGTCAGAAATATTTTACAGTTATATTCCTCTTATTATTCCGCTTCCAACTAGTGCTCATTTGTCAAAATCGATGACAAAAAATTTTAATCGAAATTTCGCAAAAAAGCATGGACTATAGCCTTTGCACTTTTTTCATTAAAAAAATATCTTGTCACCGATCTTGATGATTGAGGGCTTATTTTAACATGGAAGGAAATACAAAACGATGTAAAAAGGAATTTTGCTAAAAAAAGGTCTAGTTTTTAAATTAGAGCAAAAAAACCGCATAGGAAGGGCCGCCTGAAATCAAGCCACACACGAAGGGTTTTTGTGGCATATTTTTGAAACTAGCGAGTCTCGGTCAGAAATATTTTACAGTTATATTCCTCTTATTATTCCGCTTCCAACTAGTGCTCATTTGTCAAAATCAATGACAAAAAATTTTAATCGAAATTTCGCAAAAAAACATGGACTATAGCCTTTGCACTTTTTTCATTAAAAAAATATCTTGTCACCGATCTTGATGATTGAGGGCTTATTTTAACATGGAAGGAAATACAAAACGATGTAAAAAGGAATTTTGCTACAAAAATGTCTAGTTTTTAAAATAGAGCAAAAAAACCGCATAGGAAGGGCCGCCTGAAATCAAGACACACACGAAGGGTTTTTGTGGCATATTTTTGAAACTAGCGAGTCTAGGTCAGAAATATTTTACAGTTATATTCCTCTTATTATTCCGCTTCCAACTAGTGCTCATTTGTCAAAATCGATGACAAAAAATTTTAATCGAAATTTCGCAAAAAAGCATGGACTATAGCCTTTGCACTTTTTTCATTAAAAAAATATCTTGTCACCGATCTTGATGATTGAGGGCTTATTTTAACATGGAAGGAAATACAAAACGATGTAAAAAGGAATTTTGCTACAAAAATGTCTAGTTTTTAAAATAGAGCAAAAAAACCGCATAGGAAGGGCCGCCTGAAATCAAGCCACACACGAAGGGTTTTTGTGGCATATTTTTGAAACTAGCGAGTCTAGGTCAGAAATATTTTACAGTTATATTCCTCTTATTATTCCGCTTCCAACTAGTGCTCATTTGTCAAAATCGATGACAAAAAATTTTAATCGAAATTTCGCAAAAAAGCATGGACTATAGCCTTTGCACTTTTTTCATTAAAAAAATATCTTGTCACCGATCTTGATGATTGAGGGCTTATTTTAACATGGAAGGAAATACAAAACGATGTAAAAAGGAATTTTGCTACAAAAATGTCTAGTTTTTAAAATAGAGCAAAAAAACCGCATAGGAAGGGCCGCCTGAAATCAAGCCACACACGAAGGGTTTTTGTGGTATATTTTTGAAACTAGCGAGTCTCGGTCAGAAATATTTTACAGTTATATTCCTCTTATTATTCCGCTTCCAACTAGTGCTCATTTGTCAAAATCGATGACAAAAAATTTTAATCGAAATTTCGCAAAAAAGCATGGACTATAGCCTTTGCACTTTTTTCATTAAAAAAATATCTTGTCACCGATCTTGATGACTGAGGGCTTATTTTAACATGGAAGGAAATACAAAACGATGTAAAAAGGAATTTTGCTACAAAAATGTCTAGTTTTTAAAATAGAGCAAAAAAACCGCATAGGAAGGGCCGCCTGAAATCAAGCCACACACGAAGGGTTTTTGTGGCATATTTTTGAAACTAGCGAGTCTAGGTCAGAAATATTTTACAGTTATATTCCTCTTATTATTCCGCTTCCAACTAGTGCTCATTTGTCAAAATCGATGACAAAAAATTTTAATCGAAATTTCGCAAAAAAGCATGGACTATAGCCTTTGCACTTTTTTCATTAAAAAAATATCTTGTCACCGATCTTGATGATTGAGGGCTTATTTTAACATGGAAGGAAATACAAAACGATGTAAAAAGGAATTTTGCTACAAAAATGTCTAGTTTTTAAAATAGAGCAAAAAAACCGCATAGGAAGGGCCGCCTGAAATCAAGCCACACACGAAGGGTTTTTGTGGCATATTTTTGAAACTAGCGAGTCTCGGTCAGAAATATTTTACAGTTATATTCCTCTTATTATTCCGCTTCCAACTAGTGCTCATTTGTCAAAATCGATGACAAAAAATTTTAATCGAAATTTCGCAAAAAAGCATGGACTATAGCCTTTGCACTTTTTTCATTAAAAAAATATCTTGTCACCGATCTTGATGACTGAGGGCTTATTTTAACATGGAAGGAAATACAAAACGATGTGAAAAGGAATTTTGCTACAAAAATGTCTAGTTTTTAAAATAGAGCAAAAAAACCGCATAGGAAGGGCCGCCTGAAATCAAGCCACACACGAAGGGTTTTTGTGGCATATTTTTGAAACTAGCGAGTCTAGGTCAGAAATATTTTACAGTTATATTCCTCTTATTATTCCGCTTCCAACTAGTGCTCATTTGTCAAAATCGATGACAAAAAATTTTAATCGAAATTTCGCAAAAAAGCATGGACTATAGCCTTTGCACTTTTTTCATTAAAAAAATATCTTGTCACCGATCTTGATGATTGAGGGCTTATTTTAACATGGAAGGAAATACAAAACGATGTAAAAAGGAATTTTGCTACAAAAATGTCTAGTTTTTAAAATAGAGCAAAAAAACCGCATAGGAAGGGCCGCCTGAAATCAAGCCACACACGAAGGGTTTTTGTGGCATATTTTTGAAACTAGCGAGTCTCGGTCAGAAATATTTTACAGTTATATTCCTCTTATTATTCCGCTTCCAACTAGTGCTCATTTGTCAAAATCGATGGCAAAAAATTTTAATCGAAATTTCGCAAAAAAGCATGGACTATATATAGCCTTTGCACTTTTTTCATTAAAAAAATATCTTGTCACCGATCTTGATGATTGAGGGCTTATTTTAACATGGAAGGAAATACAAAACGATGTAAAAAGGAATTTTGCTACAAAAATGTCTAGTTTTTAAAATAGAGCAAAAAAACCGCATAGGAAGGGCCGCCTGAAATCAAGCCACACACGAAGGGTTTTTGTGGCATATTTTTGAAACTAGCGAGTCTCGGTCAGAAATATTTTACAGTTATATTCCTCTTATTATTCCGCTTCCAACTAGTGCTCATTTGTCAAAATCAATGACAAAAAATTTTAATCGAAATTTCGCAAAAAAGCATGGACTGCCTTTGCACTTTTTTCATTAAAAAAATATCTTGTCACCGATCTTGATGATTGAGGGCTTATTTTAACATGGAAGGAAATACAAAACGATGTAAAAAGGAATTTTGCTACAAAAATGTCTAGTTTTTAAAATAGAGCAAAAAAACCGCATAGGAAGGGCCGCCTGAAATCAAGCCACACACGAAGGGTTTTTGTGGCATATTTTTGAAACTAGCGAGTCTCGGTCAGAAATATTTTACAGTTATATTCCTCTTATTATTCCGCTTCCAACTAGTGCTCATTTGTCAAAATCGATGACAAAAAATTTTAATCGAAATTTCGCAAAAAAGCATGGACTATAGCCTTTGCACTTTTTTCATTAAAAAAATATCTTGTCACCGATCTTGATGATTGAGGGCTTATTTTAACATGGAAGGAAATACAAAACGATGTAAAAAGGAATTTTGCTAAAAAAAGGTCTAGTTTTTAAATTAGAGCAAAAAAACCGCATAGGAAGGGCCGCCTGAAATCAAGCCACACACGAAGGGTTTTTGTGGCATATTTTTGAAACTAGCGAGTCTCGGTCAGAAATATTTTACAGTTATATTCCTCTTATTATTCCGCTTCCAACTAGTGCTCATTTGTCAAAATCAATGACAAAAAATTTTAATCGAAATTTCGCAAAAAAACATGGACTATAGCCTTTGCACTTTTTTCATTAAAAAAATATCTTGTCACCGATCTTGATGATTGAGGGCTTATTTTAACATGGAAGGAAATACAAAACGATGTAAAAAGGAATTTTGCTACAAAAATGTCTAGTTTTTAAAATAGAGCAAAAAAACCGCATAGGAAGGGCCGCCTGAAATCAAGCCACACACGAAGGGTTTTTGTGGTATATTTTTGAAACTAGCGAGTCTCGGTCAGAAATATTTTACAGTTATATTCCTCTTATTATTCCGCTTCCAACTAGTGCTCATTTGTCAAAATCGATGACAAAAAATTTTAATCGAAATTTCGCAAAAAAGCATGGACTATAGCCTTTGCACTTTTTTCATTAAAAAAATATCTTGTCACCGATCTTGATGACTGAGGGCTTATTTTAACATGGAAGGAAATACAAAACGATGTAAAAAGGAATTTTGCTACAAAAATGTCTAGTTTTTAAAATAGAGCAAAAAAACCGCATAGGAAGGGCCGCCTGAAATCAAGCCACACACGAAGGGTTTTTGTGGCATATTTTTGAAACTAGCGAGTCTAGGTCAGAAATATTTTACAGTTATATTCCTCTTATTATTCCGCTTCCAACTAGTGCTCATTTGTCAAAATCGATGACAAAAAATTTTAATCGAAATTTCGCAAAAAAGCATGGACTATAGCCTTTGCACTTTTTTCATTAAAAAAATATCTTGTCACCGATCTTGATGATTGAGGGCTTATTTTAACATGGAAGGAAATACAAAACGATGTAAAAAGGAATTTTGCTACAAAAATGTCTAGTTTTTAAAATAGAGCAAAAAAACCGCATAGGAAGGGCCGCCTGAAATCAAGCCACACACGAAGGGTTTTTGTGGTATATTTTTGAAACTAGCGAGTCTCGGTCAGAAATATTTTACAGTTATATTCCTCTTATTATTCCGCTTCCAACTAGTGCTCATTTGTCAAAATCGATGACAAAAAATTTTAATCGAAATTTCGCAAAAAAGCATGGACTATAGCCTTTGCACTTTTTTCATTAAAAAAATATCTTGTCACCGATCTTGATGACTGAGGGCTTATTTTAACATGGAAGGAAATACAAAACGATGTGAAAAGGAATTTTGCTACAAAAATGTCTAGTTTTTAAAATAGAGCAAAAAAACCGCATAGGAAGGGCCGCCTGAAATCAAGCCACACACGAAGGGTTTTTGTGGCATATTTTTGAAACTAGCGAGTCTAGGTCAGAAATATTTTACAGTTATATTCCTCTTATTATTCCGCTTCCAACTAGTGCTCATTTGTCAAAATCGATGACAAAAAATTTTAATCGAAATTTCGCAAAAAAGCATGGACTATAGCCTTTGCACTTTTTTCATTAAAAAAATATCTTGTCACCGATCTTGATGACTGAGGGCTTATTTTAACATGGAAGGAAATACAAAACGATGTAAAAAGGAATTTTGCTACAAAAATGTCTAGTTTTTAAAATAGAGCAAAAAAACCGCATAGGAAGGGCCGCCTGAAATCAAGCCACACACGAAGGGTTTTTGTGGCATATTTTTGAAACTAGCGAGTCTAGGTCAGAAATATTTTACAGTTATATTCCTCTTATTATTCCGCTTCCAACTAGTGCTCATTTGTCAAAATCGATGACAAAAAATTTTAATCGAAATTTCGCAAAAAAGCATGGACTATAGCCTTTGCACTTTTTTCATTAAAAAAATATCTTGTCACCGATCTTGATGACTGAGGGCTTATTTTAACATGGAAGGAAATACAAAACGATGTAAAAAGGAATTTTGCTACAAAAATGTCTAGTTTTTAAAATAGAGCAAAAAAACCGCATAGGAAGGGCCGCCTGAAATCAAGCCACACACGAAGGGTTTTTGTGGCATATTTTTGAAACTAGCGAGTCTAGGTCAGAAATATTTTACAGTTATATTCCTCTTATTATTCCGCTTCCAACTAGTGCTCATTTGTCAAAATCGATGACAAAAAATTTTAATCGAAATTTCGCAAAAAAGCATGGACTATAGCCTTTGCACTTTTTTCATTAAAAAAATATCTTGTCACCGATCTTGATGACTGAGGGCTTATTTTAACATGGAAGGAAATACAAAACGATGTAAAAAGGAATTTTGCTACAAAAATGTCTAGTTTTTAAAATAGAGCAAAAAAACCGCATAGGAAGGGCCGCCTGAAATCAAGCCACACACGAAGGGTTTTTGTGGCATATTTTTGAAACTAGCGAGTCTAGGTCAGAAATATTTTACAGTTATATTCCTCTTATTATTCCGCTTCCAACTAGTGCTCATTTGTCAAAATCGATGACAAAAAATTTTAATCGAAATTTCGCAAAAAAGCATGGACTATAGCCTTTGCACTTTTTTCATTAAAAAAATATCTTGTCACCGATCTTGATGACTGAGGGCTTATTTTAACATGGAAGGAAATACAAAACGATGTAAAAAGGAATTTTGCTACAAAAATGTCTAGTTTTTAAAATAGAGCAAAAAAACCGCATAGGAAGGGCCGCCTGAAATCAAGCCACACACGAAGGGTTTTTGTGGCATATTTTTGAAACTAGCGAGTCTAGGTCAGAAATATTTTACAGTTATATTCCTCTTATTATTCCGCTTCCAACTAGTGCTCATTTGTCAAAATCGATGACAAAAAATTTTAATCGAAATTTCGCAAAAAAGCATGGACTATAGCCTTTGCACTTTTTTCATTAAAAAAATATCTTGTCACCGATCTTGATGACTGAGGGCTTATTTTAAGATGGAAGGAAATACAAAACGATGTAAAAAGGAATTTTGCTACAAAAATGTCTAGTTTTTAAAATAGAGCAAAAAAACCGCATAGGAAGGGCCGCCTGAAATCAAGCCACATACGAAGGGTTTTTGTGGCATATTTTTGAAACTAGCGAGTCTAGGTCAGAAATATTTTACAGTTATATTCCTCTTATTATTCCGCTTCCAACTAGTGCTCATTTGTCAAAATCGATGACAAAAAATTTTAATCGAAATTTCGCAAAAAAGCATGGACTATAGCCTTTGCACTTTTTTCATTAAAAAAATATCTTGTCACCGATCTTGATGATTGAGGGCTTATTTTAACATGGAAGGAAATACAAAACGATGTAAAAGGAATTTTGCTACAAAAATGTCTAGTTTTTAAAATAGAGCAAAAAAACCGCATAGGAAGGGCCGCCTGAAATCAAGCCACACACGAAGGGTTTTTGTGGTATATTTTTGAAACTAGCGAGTCTCGGTCAGAAATATTTTACAGTTATATTCCGCTTCCAACTAGTGCTCATTTGTCAAAATCGATGACAAAAAATTTTAATCGAAATTTCGCAAAAAAGCATGGACTATAGCCTTTGCACTTTTTTCATTAAAAAAATATCTTGTCACCGATCTTGATGACTGAGGGCTTATTTTAACATGGAAGGAAATACAAAACGATGTAAAAAGGAATTTTGCTACAAAAATGTCTAGTTTTTAAAATAGAGCAAAAAAACCGCATAGGAAGGGCCGCCTGAAATCAAGCCACATACGAAGGGTTTTTGTGGCATATTTTTGAAACTAGCGAGTCTAGGTCAGAAATATTTTACAGTTATATTCCTCTTATTATTCCGCTTCCAACTAGTGCTCATTTGTCAAAATCGATGACAAAAAATTTTAATCGAAATTTCGCAAAAAAGCATGGACTATAGCCTTTGCACTTTTTTCATTAAAAAAATATCTTGTCACCGATCTTGATGATTGAGGGCTTATTTTAACATGGAAGGAAATACAAAACGATGTAAAAAGGAATTTTGCTACAAAAATGTCTAGTTTTTAAAATAGAGCAAAAAAACCGCATAGGAAGGGCCGCCTGAAATCAAGCCACACACGAAGGATTTTTGTGGTATATTTTTGAAACTAGCGAGTCTCGGTCAGAAATATTTTACAGTTATATTCCGCTTCCAACTAGTGCTCATTTGTCAAAATCGATGACAAAAAATTTTAATCGAAATTTCGCAAAAAAGCATGGACTATAGCCTTTGCACTTTTTTCATTAAAAAAATATCTTGTCACCGATCTTGATGACTGAGGGCTTATTTTAACATGGAAGGAAATACAAAACGATGTAAAAAGGAATTTTGCTACAAAAATGTCTAGTTTTTAAAATAGAGCAAAAAAACCGCATAGGAAGGGCCGCCTGAAATCAAGCCACATACGAAGGGTTTTTGTGGCATATTTTTGAAACTAGCGAGTCTAGGTCAGAAATATTTTACAGTTATATTCCTCTTATTATTCCGCTTCCAACTAGTGCTCATTTGTCAAAATCGATGACAAAAAAATTTTAATCGAAATTTCGCAAAAAAGCATGGACTATAGCCTTTGCACTTTTTTCATTAAAAAAATATCTTGTCACCGATCTTGATGATTGAGGGCTTATTTTAACATGGAAGGAAATACAAAACGATGTAAAAGGAATTTTGCTACAAAAATGTCTAGTTTTTAAAATAGAGCAAAAAAACCGCATAGGAAGGGCCGCCTGAAATCAAGCCACACACGAAGGGTTTTTGTGGTATATTTTTGAAACTAGCGAGTCTCGGTCAGAAATATTTTACAGTTATATTCCGCTTCCAACTAGTGCTCATTTGTCAAAATCGATGACAAAAAATTTTAATCGAAATTTCGCAAAAAAGCATGGACTATAGCCTTTGCACTTTTTTCATTAAAAAAATATCTTGTCACCGATCTTGATGACTGAGGGCTTATTTTAACATGGAAGGAAATACAAAACGATGTAAAAAGGAATTTTGCTACAAAAATGTCTAGTTTTTAAAATAGAGCAAAAAAACCGCATAGGAAGGGCCGCCTGAAATCAAGCCACATACGAAGGGTTTTTGTGGCATATTTTTGAAACTAGCGAGTCTAGGTCAGAAATATTTTACAGTTATATTCCTCTTATTATTCCGCTTCCAACTAGTGCTCATTTGTCAAAATCGATGACAAAAAATTTTAATCGAAATTTCGCAAAAAAGCATGGACTATAGCCTTTGCACTTTTTTCATTAAAAAAATATCTTGTCACCGATCTTGATGATTGAGGGCTTATTTTAACATGGAAGGAAATACAAAACGATGTAAAAGGAATTTTGCTACAAAAATGTCTAGTTTTTAAAATAGAGCAAAAAAACCGCATAGGAAGGGCCGCCTGAAATCAAGCCACACACGAAGGGTTTTTGTGGTATATTTTTGAAACTAGCGAGTCTCGGTCAGAAATATTTTACAGTTATATTCCGCTTCCAACTAGTGCTCATTTGTCAAAATCGATGACAAAAAATTTTAATCGAAATTTCGCAAAAAAGCATGGACTATAGCCTTTGCACTTTTTTCATTAAAAAAATATCTTGTCACCGATCTTGATGACTGAGGGCTTATTTTAACATGGAAGGAAATACAAAACGATGTAAAAAGGAATTTTGCTACAAAAATGTCTAGTTTTTAAAATAGAGCAAAAAAACCGCATAGGAAGGGCCGCCTGAAATCAAGCCACATACGAAGGGTTTTTGTGGCATATTTTTGAAACTAGCGAGTCTAGGTCAGAAATATTTTACAGTTATATTCCTCTTATTATTCCGCTTCCAACTAGTGCTCATTTGTCAAAATCGATGACAAAAAATTTTAATCGAAATTTCGCAAAAAAGCATGGACTATATAGCCTTTGCACTTTTTTCATTAAAAAAATATCTTGTCACCGATCTTGATGATTGAGGGCTTATTTTAACATGGAAGGAAATACAAAACGATGTAAAAAGGAATTTTGCTACAAAAATGTCTAGTTTTTAAAATAGAGCAAAAAAACCGCATAGGAAGGGCCGCCTGAAATCAAGCCACACACGAAGGGTTTTTGTGGCATATTTTTGAAACTAGCGAGTCTAGGTCAGAAATATTTTACAGTTATATTCCTCTTATTATTCCGCTTCCAACTAGTGCTCATTTGTCAAAATCGATGACAAAAAATTTTAATCGAAATTTCGCAAAAAAGCATGGACTATAGCCTTTGCACTTTTTTCATTAAAAAAATATCTTGTCACCGATCTTGATGATTGAGGGCTTATTTTAACATGGAAGGAAATACAAAACGATGTAAAAAGGAATTTTGCTACAAAAATGTCTAGTTTTTAAAATAGAGCAAAAAAACCGCATAGGAAGGGCCGCCTGAAATCAAGCCACACACGAAGGGTTTTTGTGGCATATTTTTGAAACTAGCGAGTCTAGGTCAGAAATATTTTACAGTTATATTCCTCTTATTATTCCGCTTCCAACTAGTGCTCATTTGTCAAAATCGATGACAAAAAATTTTAATCGAAATTTCGCAAAAAAGCATGGACTATAGCCTTTGCACTTTTTTCATTAAAAAAATATCTTGTCACCGATCTTGATGACTGAGGGCTTATTTTAACATGGAAGGAAATACAAAACGATGTAAAAAGGAATTTTGCTACAAAAATGTCTAGTTTTTAAAATAGAGCAAAAAAACCGCATAGGAAGGGCCGCCTGAAATCAAGCCACACACGAAGGGTTTTTGTGGCATATTTTTGAAACTAGCGAGTCTAGGTCAGAAATATTTTACAGTTATATTCCTCTTATTATTCCGCTTCCAACTAGTGCTCATTTGTCAAAATCGATGACAAAAAATTTTAATCGAAATTTCGCAAAAAAGCATGGACTATAGCCTTTGCACTTTTTTCATTAAAAAAATATCTTGTCACCGATCTTGATGATTGAGGGCTTATTTTAACATGGAAGGAAATACAAAACGATGTAAAAAGGAATTTTGCTACAAAAATGTCTAGTTTTTAAAATAGAGCAAAAAAACCGCATAGGAAGGGCCGCCTGAAATCAAGCCACACACGAAGGGTTTTTGTGGCATATTTTTGAAACTAGCGAGTCTAGGTCAGAAATATTTTACAGTTATATTCCTCTTATTATTCCGCTTCCAACTAGTGCTCATTTGTCAAAATCGATGACAAAAAATTTTAATCGAAATTTCGCAAAAAAGCATGGACTATAGCCTTTGTACTTTTTTCATTAAAAAAATATCTTGTCACCGATCTTGATGATTGAGGGCTTATTTTAACATGGAAGGAAATACAAAACGATGTAAAAAGGAATTTTGCTACAAAAATGTCTAGTTTTTAAAATAGAGCAAAAAAACCGCATAGGAAGGGCCGCCTGAAATCAAGCCACACACGAAGGGTTTTTGTGGCATATTTTTGAAACTAGCGAGTCTAGGTCAGAAATATTTTACAGTTATATTCCTCTTATTATTCCGCTTCCAACTAGTGCTCATTTGTCAAAATCGATGACAAAAAATTTTAATCGAAATTTCGCAAAAAAACATGGACTATACCTTTGCACTTTTTTCATTAAAAAAATATCTTGTCACCGATCTTGATGATTGAGGGCTTATTTTAACATGGAAGGAAATACAAAACGATGTAAAAAGGAATTTTGCTACAAAAATGTCTAGTTTTTAAAATAGAGCAAAAAAACCGCATAGGAAGGGCCGCCTGAAATCAAGCCACACACGAAGGGTTTTTGTGGCATATTTTTGAAACTAGCGAGTCTAGGTCAGAAATATTTTACAGTTATATTCCTCTTATTATTCCGCTTCCAACTAGTGCTCATTTGTCAAAATCGATGACAAAAAATTTTAATCGAAATTTCGCAAAAAAGCATGGACTATAGCCTTTGCACTTTTTTCATTAAAAAAATATCTTGTCACCGATCTTGATGATTGAGGGCTTATTTTAACATGGAAGGAAATACAAAACGATGTGAAAAGGAATTTTGCTAAAAAAATGTCTCGTTTTTAAAATAGAGCAAAAAAACCGCATAGGAAGGGCCGCCTGAAATCAAGCCACACACGAAGGGTTTTTGTGGTATATTTTTGAAACTAGCGAGTCTCGGTCAGAAATATTTTACAGTTATATTCCGCTTCCAACTAGTGCTCATTTGTCAAAATCGATGACAAAAAATTTTAATCGAAATTTCGCAAAAAAACATGGACTATAGCCTTTGCACTTTTTTCATTAAAAAAATATCTTGTCACCGATCTTGATGATTGAGGGCTTATTTTAACATGGAAGGAAATACAAAACGATGTAAAAAGGAATTTTTCTACAAAAATGTCTAGTTTTTAAAATAGAGCAAAAAAACCGCATAGGAAGGGCCGCCTGAAATCAAGCCACACACGAAGGGTTTTTGTGGCATATTTTTGAAACTAGCGAGTCTAGGTCAGAAATATTTTACAGTTATATTCCTCTTATTATTCCGCTTCCAACTAGTGCTCATTTGTCAAAATCGATGACAAAAAAATTTAATCGAAATTTCGCAAAAAAGCATGGACTATAGCCTTTGCACTTTTTTCATTAAAAAAATATCTTGTCACCGATCTTGATGATTGAGGGCTTATTTTAACATGGAAGGAAATACAAAACGATGTGAAAAGGAATTTTGCTAAAAAAATGTCTCGTTTTTAAAATAGAGCAAAAAAACCGCATAGGAAGGGCCGCCTGAAATCAAGCCACACACGAAGGGTTTTTGTGGTATATTTTTGAAACTAGCGAGTCTCGGTCAGAAATATTTTACAGTTATATTCCGCTTCCAACTAGTGCTCATTTGTCAAAATCGATGACAAAACATTTTAATCGAAATTTCGCAAAAAAACATGGACTATAGCCTTTGCACTTTTTTCATTAAAAAAATATCTTGTCACCGATCTTGATGATTGAGGGCTTATTTTAACATGGAAGGAAATACAAAACGATGTAAAAAGGAATTTTTCTACAAAAATGTCTAGTTTTTAAAATAGAGCAAAAAAACCGCATAGGAAGGGCCGCCTGAAATCAAGCCACACACGAAGGGTTTTTGTGGCATATTTTTGAAACTAGCGAGTCTAGGTCAGAAATATTTTACAGTTATATTCCTCTTATTATTCCGCTTCCAACTAGTGCTCATTTGTCAAAATCGATGACAAAAAAATTTAATCGAAATTTCGCAAAAAAGCATGGACTATAGCCTTTGCACTTTTTTCATTAAAAAAATATCTTGTCACCGATCTTGATGATTGAGGGCTTATTTTAACATGGAAGGAAATACAAAACGATGTAAAAAGGAATTTTGCTACAAAAATGTCTAGTTTTTAAAATAGAGCAAAAAAACCGCATAGGAAGGGCCGCCTGAAATCAAGCCACACACGAAGGGTTTTTGTGGCATATTTTTGAAACTAGCGAGTCTAGGTCAGAAATATTTTACAGTTATATTCCTCTTATTATTCCGCTTCCAACTAGTGCTCATTTGTCAAAATCGATGACAAAAAATTTTAATCGAAATTTCGCAAAAAAGCATGGACTATAGCCTTTGCACTTTTTTCATTAAAAAAATATCTTGTCACCGATCTTGATGATTGAGGGCTTATTTTAACATGGAAGGAAATACAAAACGATGTAAAAAGGAATTTTGCTACAAAAATGTCTAGTTTTTAAAATAGAGCAAAAAAACCGCATAGGAAGGGCCGCCTGAAATCAAGCCACACACGAAGGGTTTTTGTGGTATATTTTTGAAACTAGCGAGTCTCGGTCAGAAATATTTTACAGTTATATTCCGCTTCCAACTAGTGCTCATTTGTCAAAATCGATGACAAAAAATTTTAATCGAAATTTCGCAAAAAAGCATGGACTATAGCCTTTGCACTTTTTTCATTAAAAAAATATCTTGTCACCGATCTTGATGATTGAGGGCTTATTTTAACATGGAAGGAAATACAAAACGATGTGAAAAGGAATTTTGCTAAAAAAATGTCTCGTTTTTAAAATAGAGCAAAAAAACCGCATAGGAAGGGCCGCCTGAAATCAAGCCACACACGAAGGGTTTTTGTGGTATATTTTTGAAACTAGCGAGTCTCGGTCAGAAATATTTTACAGTTATATTCCGCTTCCAACTAGTGCTCATTTGTCAAAATCGATGACAAAAAATTTTAATCGAAATTTCGCAAAAAAACATGGACTATAGCCTTTGCACTTTTTTCATTAAAAAAATATCTTGTCACCGATCTTGATGATTGAGGGCTTATTTTAACATGGAAGGAAATACAAAATGATGTAAAAAGGAATTTTTCTACAAAAATGTCTAGTTTTTAAAATAGAGCAAAAAAACCGCATAGGAAGGGCCGCCTGAAATCAAGCCACACACGAAGGGTTTTTGTGGCATATTTTTGAAACTAGCGAGTCTAGGTCAGAAATATTTTACAGTTATATTCCTCTTATTATTCCGCTTCCAACTAGTGCTCATTTGTCAAAATCGATGACAAAAAAATTTAATCGAAATTTCGCAAAAAAGCATGGACTATAGCCTTTGCACTTTTTTCATTAAAAAAATATCTTGTCACCGATCTTGATGATTGAGGGCTTATTTTAACATGGAAGGAAATACAAAACGATGTAAAAAGGAATTTTGCTACAAAAATGTCTAGTTTTTAAAATAGAGCAAAAAAACCGCATAGGAAGGGCCGCCTGAAATCAAGCCACACACGAAGGGTTTTTGTGGCATATTTTTGAAACTAGCGAGTCTAGGTCAGAAATATTTTACAGTTATATTCCTCTTATTATTCCGCTTCCAACTAGTGCTCATTTGTCAAAATCGATGACAAAAAATTTTAATCGAAATTTCGCAAAAAAGCATGGACTATAGCCTTTGCACTTTTTTCATTAAAAAAATATCTTGTCACCGATCTTGATGATTGAGGGCTTATTTTAACATGGAAGGAAATACAAAACGATGTAAAAAGGAATTTTGCTAAAAAAATGTCTAGTTTTTAAAATAGAGCAAAAAAACCGCATAGGAAGGGCCTCCTGAAATCAAGCCACACACGAAGGGTTTTTGTGGTATATTTTTGAAACTAGCGAGTCTCGGTCAGAAATATTTTACAGTTATATTCCTCTTATTATTCCGCTTCCAACTAGTGCTCATTTGTCAAAATCGATGACAAAAAATTTTAATCGAAATTTCGCAAAAAAACATGGACTATAGCCTTTGCACTTTTTTCATTAAAAAAATATCTTGTCACCGATCTTGATGATTGAGGGCTTATTTTAACATGGAAGGAAATACAAAACGATGTAAGAAGGGATTTTGCTAAAAAAATGTCTAGTTTTTAAAATAGAGCAAAAAAACCGCATAGGAAGGGCCGCCTGAAATCAAGCCACACACGAAGGGTTTTTGTGGCATATTTTTGAAACTAGCGAGTCTAGGTCAGAAATATTTTACAGTTATATTCCTCTTATTATTCCGCTTCCAACTAGTGCTCATTTGTCAAAATCAATGACAAAAAATTTTAATCGAAATTTCGCAAAAAAACATGGACTATAGCCTTTGCACTTTTTTCATTAAAAAAATATCTTGTCACCGATCTTGATGATTGAGGGCTTATTTTAACATGGAAGGAAATACAAAACGATGTAAAAAGGAATTTTTCTAAAAAAATGTCTAGTTTTTAAAATAGAGCAAAAAAACCGCATAGGAAGGGCCGCCTGAAATCAAGCCACACACGAAGGGTTTTTGTGGTATATTTTTGAAACTAGCGAGTCTCGGTCAGAAATATTTTACAGTTATATTCCGCTTCCAACTAGTGCTCATTTGTCAAAATCGATGACAAAAAATTTTAATCGAAATTTCGCAAAAAAACATGGACTATAGCCTTTGCACTTTTTTCATTAAAAAAATATCTTGTCACCGATCTTGATGATTGAGGGCTTATTTTAACATGGAAGGAAATACAAAACGATGTAAAAAGGGATTTTGCTAAAAAAATGTCTAGTTTTTAAAATAGAGCAAAAAAACCGCATAGGAAGGGCCGCCTGAAATCAAGCCACACACGAAGGGTTTTTGTGGCATATTTTTGAAACTAGCGAGTCTAGGTCAGAAATATTTTACAGTTATATTCCTCTTATTATTCCGCTTCCAACTAGTGCTCATTTGTCAAAATCAATGACAAAAAATTTTAATCGAAATTTCGCAAAAAAACATGGACTATAGCCTTTGCACTTTTTTCATTAAAAAAATATCTTGTCACCGATCTTGATGATTGAGGGCTTATTTTAACATGGAAGGAAATACAAAACGATGTAAAAAGGAATTTTTCTAAAAAAATGTCTAGTTTTTAAAATAGAGCAAAAAAACCGCATAGGAAGGGCAGCCTGAAATCAAGCCACACACGAAGGGTTTTTGTGGTATATTTTTGAAACTAGCGAGTCTCGGTCAGAAATATTTTACAGTTATATTCCGCTTCCAACTAGTGCTCATTTGTCAAAATCGATGACAAAAAATTTTAATCGAAATTTCGCAAAAAAACATGGACTATAGCCTTTGCACTTTTTTCATTAAAAAAATATCTTGTCACCGATCTTGATGATTGAGGGCTTATTTTAACATGGAAGGAAATACAAAACGATGTAAAAAGGGATTTTGCTAAAAAAATGTCTAGTTTTTAAAATAGAGCAAAAAAACCGCATAGGAAGGGCAGCCTGAAATCAAGCCACACACGAAGGGTTTTTGTGGTATATTTTTGAAACTAGCGAGTCTCGGTCAGAAATATTTTACAGTTATATTCCGCTTCCAACTAGTGCTCATTTGTCAAAATCGATGACAAAAAATTTTAATCGAAATTTCGCAAAAAAACATGGACTATAGCCTTTGCACTTTTTTCATTAAAAAAATATCTTGTCACCGATCTTGATGATTGAGGGCTTATTTTAACATGGAAGGAAATACAAAACGATGTAAAAAGGGATTTTGCTAAAAAAATGTCTAGTTTTTAAAATAGAGCAAAAAAACCGCATAGGAAGGGCCGCCTGAAATCAAGCCACACACGAAGGGTTTTTGTGGCATATTTTTGAAACTAGCGAGTCTCGGTCAGAAATATTTTACAGTTATATTCCTCTTATTATTCCGCTTCCAACTAGTGCTCATTTGTCAAAATCAATGACAAAAAATTTTAATCGAAATTTCGCAAAAAAACATGGACTATAGCCTTTGCACTTTTTTCATTAAAAAAATATCTTGTCACCGATCTTGATGATTGAGGGCTTATTTTAACATGGAAGGAAATACAAAACGATGTAAAAAGGAATTTTGCTACAAAAATGTCTAGTTTTTAAAATAGAGCAAAAAAACCGCATAGGAAGGGCCGCCTGAAATCAAGCCACACACGAAGGGTTTTTGTGGCATATTTTTGAAACTAGCGAGTCTAGGTCAGAAATATTTTACAGTTATATTCCTCTTATTATTCCGCTTCCAACTAGTGCTCATTTGTCAAAATCGATGACAAAAAATTTTAATCGAAATTTCGCAAAAAAACATGGACTATAGCCTTTGCACTTTTTTCATTAAAAAAATATCTTGTCACCGATCTTGATGATTGAGGGCTTATTTTAACATGGAAGGAAATACAAAACGATGTAAAAAGGAATTTTGCTACAAAAATGTCTAGTTTTTAAAATAGAGCAAAAAAACCGCATAGGAAGGGCCGCCTGAAATCAAGCCACACACGAAGGGTTTTTGTGGTATATTTTTGAAACTAGCGAGTCTCGGTCAGAAATATTTTACAATTATATTCCTCTTATTATTCCGCTTCCAACTAGTGCTCATTTGTCAAAATCAATGACAAAAAATTTTAATCGAAATTTCGCAAAAAAACATGGACTATAGCCTTTGCACTTTTTTCATTAAAAAAATATCTTGTCACCGATCTTGATGATTGAGGGCTTATTTTAACATGGAAGGAAATACAAAACGATGTAAAAAGGAATTTTGCTACAAAAATGTCTAGTTTTTAAAATAGAGCAAAAAAACCGCATAGGAAGGGCCGCCTGAAATCAAGCCACACACGAAGGGTTTTTGTGGTATATTTTTGAAACTAGCGAGTCTCGGTCAGAAATATTTTACAGTTATATTCCTCTTATTATTCCGCTTCCAACTAGTGCTCATTTGTCAAAATCAATGACAAAAAATTTTAATCGAAATTTCGCAAAAAAACATGAACTATAGCCTTTGCACTTTTTTCATTAAAAAAATATCTTGTCACCGATCTTGATGATTGAGGGCTTATTTTAACATGGAAGGAAATACAAAACGATGTAAAAAGGAATTTTGCTACAAAAATGTCTAGTTTTTAAAATAGAGCAAAAAAACCGCATAGGAAGGGCCGCCTGAAATCAAGCCACACACGAAGGGTTTTTGTGGCATATTTTTGAAACTAGCGAGTCTCGGTCAGAAATATTTTACAGTTATATTCCTCTTATTATTCCGCTTCCAACTAGTGCTCATTTGTCAAAATCAATGACAAAAAATTTTAATCGAAATTTCGCAAAAAAACATGGACTATAGCCTTTGCACTTTTTTCATTAAAAAAATATCTTGTCACCGATCTTGATGACTGGGGGCTTATTTTAACATGGAAGGAAATACAAAACGATGTAAAAAGGAATTTTGCTACAAAAATGTCTAGTTTTTAAAATAGAGCAAAAAAACCGCATAGGAAGGGCCGCCTGAAATCAAGCCACACACGAAGGGTTTTTGTGGCATATTTTTGAAACTAGCGAGTCTCGGTCAGAAATATTTTACAGTTATATTCCTCTTATTATTCCGCTTCCAACTAGTGCTCATTTGTCAAAATCAATGACAAAAAATTTTAATCGAAATTTCGCAAAAAAACATGGACTATAGCCTTTGCACTTTTTTCATTAAAAAAATATCTTGTCACCGATCTTGATGATTGAGGGCTTATTTTAACATGGAAGGAAATACAAAACGATGTAAAAAGGAATTTTGCTACAAAAATGTCTAGTTTTTAAAATAGAGCAAAAAAACCGCATAGGAAGGGCCGCCTGAAATCAAGCCACACACGAAGGGTTTTTGTGGCATATTTTTGAAACTAGCGAGTCTAGGTCAGAAATATTTTACAGTTATATTCCTCTTATTATTCCGCTTCCAACTAGTGCTCATTTGTCAAAATCGATGACAAAAAATTTTAATCGAAATTTCGCAAAAAAACATGGACTATAGCCTTTGCACTTTTTTCATTAAAAAAATATCTTGTCACCGATCTTGATGATTGAGGGCTTATTTTAACATGGAAGGAAATACAAAACGATGTAAAAAGGAATTTTGCTACAAAAATGTCTAGTTTTTAAAATAGAGCAAAAAAACCGCATAGGAAGGGCCGCCTGAAATCAAGCCACACACGAAGGGTTTTTGTGGCATATTTTTGAAACTAGCGAGTCTCGGTCAGAAATATTTTACAGTTATATTCCTCTTATTATTCCGCTTCCAACTAGTGCTCATTTGTCAAAATCAATGACAAAAAATTTTAATCGAAATTTCGCAAAAAAACATGGACTATAGCCTTTGCACTTTTTTCATTAAAAAAATATCTTGTCACCGATCTTGATGACTGGGGGCTTATTTTAACATGGAAGGAAATACAAAACGATGTAAAAAGGAATTTTGCTACAAAAATGTCTAGTTTTTAAAATAGAGCAAAAAAACCGCATAGGAAGGGCCGCCTGAAATCAAGCCACACACGAAGGGTTTTTGTGGCATATTTTTGAAACTAGCGAGTCTCGGTCAGAAATATTTTACAGTTATATTCCTCTTATTATTCCGCTTCCAACTAGTGCTCATTTGTCAAAATCAATGACAAAAAATTTTAATCGAAATTTCGCAAAAAAACATGGACTATAGCCTTTGCACTTTTTTCATTAAAAAAATATCTTGTCACCGATCTTGATGATTGAGGGCTTATTTTAACATGGAAGGAAATACAAAACGATGTAAAAAGGAATTTTGCTACAAAAATGTCTACTTTTTAAAATAGAGCAAAAAAACCGCATAGGAAGGGCCGCCTGAAATCAAGCCACACACGAAGGGATTTTGTGGTATATTTTTGAAACTAGCGAGTCTCGGTCAGAAATATTTTACAGTTATATTCCGCTTCCAACTAGTGATCATTAGTCAAAATCGATGACAAAAAATTTTAATCAAAATTTCGCAAAAAAACATGGACTATAGCCTTTGCACTTTTTTCATTAAAAAAATATCTTGTCACCGATCTTGATGATTGAGGGCTTATTTTAACATGGAAGGAAATACAAAACGATGTAAAAAGGAATTTTGCTACAAAAATGTCTAGTTTTTAAAATAGAGCAAAAACACCGCATAGGAAGGGCCGCCTGAAATCAAGCCACACACGAAGGGTTTTTGTGGCATATTTTTGAAACTAGCGAGTCTCGGTCAGAAATATTTTACAGTTATATTCCTCTTATTATTCCGCTTCCAACTAGTGCTCATTTGTCAAAATCGATGACAAAAAATTTTAATCGAAATTTCGCAAAAAAACATGGACTATAGCCTTTGCACTTTTTTCATTAAAAAAATATCTTGTCACCGATCTTGATGACTGGGGGCTTATTTTAACATGGAAGGAAATACAAAACGATGTAAAAAGGAATTTTGCTACAAAAATGTCTAGTTTTTAAAATAGAGCAAAAAAACCGCATAGGAAGGGCCGCCTGAAATCAAGCCACACACGAAGGGTTTTTGTGGCATATTTTTGAAACTAGCGAGTCTCGGTCAGAAATATTTTACAGTTATATTCCTCTTATTATTCCGCTTCCAACTAGTGCTCATTTGTCAAAATCAATGACAAAAAATTTTAATCGAAATTTCGCAAAAAAACATGGACTATAGCCTTTGCACTTTTTTCATTAAAAAAATATCTTGTCACCGATCTTGATGACTGGGGGCTTATTTTAACATGGAAGGAAATACAAAACGATGTAAAAAGGAATTTTGCTACAAAAATGTCTAGTTTTTAAAATAGAGCAAAAAAACCGCATAGGAAGGGCCGCCTGAAATCAAGCCACACACGAAGGGTTTTTGTGGCATATTTTTGAAACTAGCGAGTCTCGGTCAGAAATATTTTACAGTTATATTCCTCTTATTATTCCGCTTCCAACTAGTGCTCATTTGTCAAAATCAATGACAAAAAATTTTAATCGAAATTTCGCAAAAAAACATGGACTATAGCCTTTGCACTTTTTTCATTAAAAAAATATCTTGTCACCGATCTTGATGACTGGGGGCTTATTTTAACATGGAAGGAAATACAAAACGATGTAAAAAGGAATTTTGCTACAAAAATGTCTAGTTTTTAAAATAGAGCAAAAAAACCGCATAGGAAGGGCCGCCTGAAATCAAGCCACACACGAAGGGTTTTTGTGGTATATTTTTGAAACTAGCGAGTCTCGGTCAGAAATATTTTACAGTTATATTCCTCTTATTATTCCGCTTCCAACTAGTGCTCATTTGTCAAAATCAATGACAAAAAATTTTAATCGAAATTTCGCAAAAAAACATGGACTATAGCCTTTGCACTTTTTTCATTAAAAAAATATCTTGTCACCGATCTTGATGATTGAGGGCTTATTTTAACATGGAAGGAAATACAAAACGATGTAAAAAGGAATTTTGCTACAAAAATGTCTAGTTTTTAAAATAGAGCAAAAACACCGCATAGGAAGGGCCGCCTGAAATCAAGCCACACACGAAGGGTTTTTGTGGCATATTTTTGAAACTAGCGAGTCTCGGTCAGAAATATTTTACAGTTATATTCCTCTTATTATTCCGCTTCCAACTAGTGCTCATTTGTCAAAATCAATGACAAAAAATTTTAATCGAAATTTCGCAAAAAAACATGGACTATAGCCTTTGCACTTTTTTCATTAAAAAAATATCTTGTCACCGATCTTGATGATTGAGGGCTTATTTTAACATGGAAGGAAATACAAAACGATGTAAAAAGGAATTTTGCTACAAAAATGTCTAGTTTTTAAAATAGAGCAAAAAAACCGCATAGGAAGGGCCGCCTGAAATCAAGCCACACACGAAGGGTTTTTGTGGCATATTTTTGAAACTAGCGAGTCTAGGTCAGAAATATTTTACAGTTATATTCCTCTTATTATTCCGCTTCCAACTAGTGCTCATTTGTCAAAATCGATGACAAAATATTTTAATCGAAATTTCGCAAAAAAGCGTGGACTATAGCCTTTGCACTTTTTTCATTAAAAAAATATCTTGTCACCGATCTTGATGATTGAGGGCTTATTTTAACATGGAAGGAAATACAAAACGATGTAAAAAGGAATTTTGCTAAAAAAATGTCTAGTTTTTAAAATAGAGCAAAAAAACCGCATAGGAAAGGCCGCCTGAAATCAAGCCACACACGAAGGGTTTTTGGAAGGAAATACAAAACGATGTAAAAAGGAATTTTGCTCAAAAAATGTCTAGTTTTTAAAATAGAGCAAAAAAACCGCATAGGAAGGGCCGCCTGAAATCAAGCCACACACGAAGGGTTTTTGTGGCATATTTTTGAAACTAGCGAGTCTAGGTCAGAAATATTTTACAGTTATATTCCTCTTATTATTCCGCTTCCAACTAGTGCTCATTTGTCAAAATCGATGACAAAATATTTTAATCGAAATTTCGCAAAAAAGCGTGGACTATAGCCTTTGCACTTTTTTCATTAAAAAAATATCTTGTCACCGATCTTGATGATTGAGGGCTTATTTTAACATGGAAGGAAATACAAAACGATGTAAAAAGGAATTTTGCTAAAAAATGTCTAGTTTTTAAAATAGAGCAAAAAAACCGCATAGGAAAGGCCGCCTGAAATCAAGCCACACACGAAGGGTTTTTGGAAGGAAATACAAAACGATGTAAAAAGGAATTTTGCTACAAAAATGTCTAGTTTTTAAAATAGAGCAAAAAAACCGCATAGGAAGGGCCGCCTGAAATCAAGCCACACACGAAGGGTTTTTGTGGCATATTTTTGAAACTAGCGAGTCTCGGTCGGAAATATTTTACAGTTATATTCCTCTTATTATTCCGCTTCCAACTAGTGCTCATTTGTCAAAATCGATGACAAAATATTTTAATCGAAATTTCGCAAAAAAGCGTGGACTGCCTTTGCACTTTTTTCATTAAAAAAATATCTTGTCACCGATCTTGATGATTGAGGGCTTATTTTAACATGGAAGGAAATACAAAACGATGTAAAAAGGAATTTTGCTAAAAAAATGTCTAGTTTTTAAAATAGAGCAAAAAAACCGCATAGGAAAGGCCGCCTGAAATCAAGCCACACACGAAGGGTTTTTGGAAGGAAATACAAAACGATGTAAAAAGGAATTTTGCTAAAAAAATGTCTAGTTTTTAAAATAGAGCAAAAAAACCGCATAGGAAAGGCCGCCTGAAATCAAGCCACACACGAAGGGTTTTTGGAAGGAAATACAAAACGATGTAAAAAGGAATTTTGCTAAAAAAATGTTTAGTTTTTAAAATAGAGCAAAAAAACCGCATAGGAAAGGCCGCCTGAAATCAAGCCACACACGAAGGGTTTTTGGAAGGAAATACAAAACGATGTAAAAAGGAATTTTGCTAAAAAAATGTCTAGTTTTTAAAATAGAGCAAAAAACCGCATAGGAAGGGCCGCCTGAAATCAAGCCACACACGAAGGGTTTTTGTGGCATATTTTTGAAACTAGCGAGTCTCGGTCAGAAATATTTCACAGTTATATTCCTCTTATTATTCCGCTTCCAACTAGTGCTCATTTGTCAAAATCGATGACAAAAAATTTTAATCGAAATTTCGCAAAAAAGCATGGACTATAGCCTTTGCACTTTTTTCATTAAAAAAATATCTTGTCACCGATCTTGATGACTGAGGGCTTATTTTAACATGGAAGGAAATACAAAACGATGTAAAAAGGAATTTTGCTACAAAAATGTCTAGTTTTTAAAATAGAGCAAAAAAACCGCATAGGAAGGGCCGCCTGAAATCAAGCCACACACGAAGGGTTTTTGTGGCATATTTTTGAAACTAGCGAGTCTAGGTCAGAAATATTTTACAGTTATATTCCTCTTATTATTCCGCTTCCAACTAGTGCTCATTTGTCAAAATCGATGACAAAAAATTTTAATCGAAATTTCGCAAAAAAGCATGGACTATAGCCTTTGCACTTTTTTCATTAAAAAAATATCTTGTCACCGATCTTGATGATTGAGGGCTTATTTTAACATGGAAGGAAATACAAAACGATGTAAAAAGGAATTTTGCTACAAAAATGTCTAGTTTTTAAAATAGAGCAAAAAAACCGCATAGGAAGGGCCGCCTGAAATCAAGCCACACACGAAGGGTTTTTGTGGCATATTTTTGAAACTAGCGAGTCTAGGTCAGAAATATTTACAGTTATATTCCTCTTATTATTCCGCTTCCAACTAGTGCTCATTTGTCAAAATCGATGACAAAAAATTTTAATCGAAATTTCGCAAAAAAACATGGACTATAGCCTTTGCACTTTTTTCATTAAAAAAATATCTTGTCACCGATCTTGATGATTGAGGGCTTATTTTAACATGGAAGGAAATACAAAACGATGTAAAAAGGAATTTTGCTACAAAAATGTCTAGTTTTTAAAATAGAGCAAAAAAACCGCATTGGAAGGGCCGCCTGAAATCAAGCCACACACGAAGGGTTTTTGTGGCATATTTTTGAAACTAGCGAGTCTCGGTCAGAAATATTTCACAGTTATATTCCTCTTATTATTCCGCTTCCAACTAGTGCTCATTTGTCAAAATCGATGACAAAAAATTTTAATCGAAATTTCGCAAAAAAGCATGGACTATAGCCTTTGCACTTTTTTCATTAAAAAAATATCTTGTCACCGATCTTGATGATTGAGGGCTTATTTTAACATGGAAGGAAATACAAAACGATGTAAAAAGGAATTTTGCTACAAAAATGTCTAGTTTTTAAAATAGAGCAAAAAAACCGCATAGGAAGGGCCGCCTGAAATCAAGCCACACACGAAGGGTTTTTGTGGTATATTTTTGAAACTAGCGAGTCTCGGTCAGAAATATTTTACAGTTATATTCCGCTTCCAACTAGTGCTCATTTGTCAAAATCGATGACAAAAAATTTTAATCGAAATTTCGCAAAAAAACATGGACTATAGCCTTTGCACTTTTTTCATTAAAAAAATATCTTGTCACCGATCTTGATGATTGAGGGCTTATTTTAACATGGAAGGAAATACAAAACGATGTAAAAAGGAATTTTGCTACAAAAATGTCTACTTTTTAAAATAGAGCAAAAAAACCGCATAGGAAGGGCCGCCTGAAATCAAGCCACACACGAAGGGATTTTGTGGTATATTTTTGAAACTAGCGAGTCTCGGTCAGAAATATTTTACAGTTATATTCCGCTTCCAACTAGTGCTCATTTGTCAAAATCGATGACAAAAAATTTTAATCGAAATTTCGCAAAAAAACATGGACTATAGCCTTTGCACTTTTTTCATTAAAAAAATATCTTGTCACCGATCTTGATGATTGAGGGCTTATTTTAACATGGAAGGAAATACAAAACGATGTAAAAAGGAATTTTGCTAAAAAAATGTCTAGTTTTTAAAATAGAGCAAAAAAAACCGCATAGGAAAGGCCGCCTGAAATCAAGCCACACACGAAGGGTTTTTGGAAGGAAATACAAAACGATGTAAAAAGGAATTTTGCTAAAAAAATGTCTAGTTTTTAAAATAGAGAAAAAAAACCGCATAGGAAAGGCCGCCTGAAATCAAGCCACACACGAAGGGTTTTGGGAAGGAAATACAAAACGATGTAAAAAGGAATTTTGCTAAAAAAATGTTTAGTTTTTAAAATAGAGCAAAAAAACCGCATAGGAAAGGCCGCCTGAAATCAAGCCACACACGAAGGGTTTTTTGTGGCATATTTTTGAAACTAGCGAGTCTCGGTCAGAAATATTTCACAGTTATATTCCTCTTATTATTCCGCTTCCAACTAGTGCTCATTTGTCAAAATCGATGACAAAAAATTTTAATCGAAATTTCGCAAAAAAGCATGGACTATAGCCTTTGCACTTTTTTCATTAAAAAAATATCTTGTCACCGATCTTGATGACTGAGGGCTTATTTTAACATGGAAGGAAATACAAAACGATGTAAAAAGGAATTTTGCTACAAAAATGTCTAGTTTTTAAAATAGAGCAAAAAAACCGCATAGGAAGGGCCGCCTGAAATCAAGCCACACACGAAGGGTTTTTGTGGTATATTTTTGAAACTAGCGAGTCTCGGTCAGAAATATTTTACAGTTATATTCCTCTTATTATTCCGCTTCCAACTAGTGCTCATTTGTCAAAATCAATGACAAAAAATTTTAATCGAAATTTCGCAAAAAAACATGGACTATAGCCTTTGCACTTTTTTCATTAAAAAAATATCTTGTCACCGATCTTGATGATTGAGGGCTTATTTTAACATGGAAGGAAATACAAAACGATGTAAAAAGGAATTTTGCTACAAAAATGTCTAGTTTTTAAAATAGAGCAAAAAAACCGCATAGGAAGGGCCGCCTGAAATCAAGCCACACACGAAGGGTTTTTGTGGCATATTTTTGAAACTAGCGAGTCTAGGTCAGAAATATTTACAGTTATATTCCTCTTATTATTCCGCTTCCAACTAGTGCTCATTTGTCAAAATCGATGACAAAAAATTTTAATCGAAATTTCGCAAAAAAACATGGACTATAGCCTTTGCACTTTTTTCATTAAAAAAATATCTTGTCACCGATCTTGATGATTGAGGGCTTATTTTAACATGGAAGGAAATACAAAACGATGTAAAAAGGAATTTTGCTACAAAAATGTCTACTTTTTAAAATAGAGCAAAAAAACCGCATAGGAAGGGCCGCCTGAAATCAAGCCACACACGAAGGGATTTTGTGGTATATTTTTGAAACTAGCGAGTCTCGGTCAGAAATATTTTACAGTTATATTCCGCTTCCAACTAGTGCTCATTTGTCAAAATCGATGACAAAAAATTTTAATCGAAATTTCGCAAAAAAACATGGACTATAGCCTTTGCACTTTTTTCATTAAAAAAATATCTTGTCACCGATCTTGATGATTGAGGGCTTATTTTAACATGGAAGGAAATACAAAACGATGTAAAAAGGAATTTTGCTACAAAAATGTCTAGTTTTTAAAATAGAGCAAAAACACCGCATAGGAAGGGCCGCCTGAAATCAAGCCACACACGAAGGGTTTTTGTGGCATATTTTTGAAACTAGCGAGTCTCGGTCAGAAATATTTTACAGTTATATTCCTCTTATTATTCCGCTTCCAACTAGTGCTCATTTGTCAAAATCAATGACAAAAAATTTTAATCGAAATTTCGCAAAAAAACATGGACTATAGCCTTTGCACTTTTTTCATTAAAAAAATATCTTGTCACCGATCTTGATGATTGAGGGCTTATTTTAACATGGAAGGAAATACAAAACGATGTAAAAAGGAATTTTGCTACAAAAATGTCTAGTTTTTAAAATAGAGCAAAAAAACCGCATAGGAAGGGCCGCCTGAAATCAAGCCACACACGAAGGGTTTTTGTGGCATATTTTTGAAACTAGCGCGTCTAGGTCAGAAATATTTTACAGTTATATTCCTCTTATTATTCCGCTTCCAACTAGTGCTCATTTGTCAAAATCGATGACAAAATATTTTAATCGAAATTTCGCAAAAAAGCGTGGACTATAGCCTTTGCACTTTTTTCATTAAAAAAATATCTTGTCACCGATCTTGATGATTGAGGGCTTATTTTAACATGGAAGGAAATACAAAACGATGTAAAAAGGAATTTTGCTAAAAAAATGTCTAGTTTTTAAAATAGAGCAAAAAAACCGCATAGGAAAGGCCGCCTGAAATCAAGCCACACACGAAGGGTTTTTGGAAGGAAATACAAAACGATGTAAAAAGGAATTTTGCTCAAAAAATGTCTAGTTTTTAAAATAGAGCAAAAAAACCGCATAGGAAGGGCCGCCTGAAATCAAGCCACACACGAAGGGTTTTTGTGGCATATTTTTGAAACTAGCGAGTCTAGGTCAGAAATATTTTACAGTTATATTCCTCTTATTATTCCGCTTCCAACTAGTGCTCATTTGTCAAAATCGATGACAAAATATTTTAATCGAAATTTCGCAAAAAAGCGTGGACTATAGCCTTTGCACTTTTTTCATTAAAAAAATATCTTGTCACCGATCTTGATGATTGAGGGCTTATTTTAACATGGAAGGAAATAAAAAACGATGTAAAAAGGAATTTTGCTAAAAAAATGTCTAGTTTTTAAAATAGAGCAAAAAAACCGCATAGGAAAGGCCGCCTGAAATCAAGCCACACACGAAGGGTTTTTGGAAGGAAATACAAAACGATGTAAAAAGGAATTTTGCTACAAAAATGTCTAGTTTTTAAAATAGAGCAAAAAAACCGCATAGGAAGGGCCGCCTGAAATCAAGCCACACACGAAGGGTTTTTGTGGCATATTTTTGAAACTAGCGAGTCTCGGTCGGAAATATTTTACAGTTATATTCCTCTTATTATTCCGCTTCCAACTAGTGCTCATTTGTCAAAATCGATGACAAAATATTTTAATCGAAATTTCGCAAAAAAGCGTGGACTGCCTTTGCACTTTTTTCATTAAAAAAATATCTTGTCACCGATCTTGATGATTGAGGGCTTATTTTAACATGGAAGGAAATACAAAACGATGTAAAAAGGAATTTTGCTAAAAAAATGTCTAGTTTTTAAAATAGAGCAAAAAAACCGCATAGGAAAGGCCGCCTGAAATCAAGCCACACACGAAGGGTTTTTGGAAGGAAATACAAAACGATGTAAAAAGGAATTTTGCTAAAAAAATGTCTAGTTTTTAAAATAGAGCAAAAAAACCGCATAGGAAAGGCCGCCTGAAATCAAGCCACACACGAAGGGTTTTTGGAAGGAAATACAAAACGATGTAAAAAGGAATTTTGCTAAAAAAATGTTTAGTTTTTAAAATAGAGCAAAAAAACCGCATAGGAAAGGCCGCCTGAAATCAAGCCACACACGAAGGGTTTTTGGAAGGAAATACAAAACGATGTAAAAAGGAATTTTGCTAAAAAAATGTCTAGTTTTTAAAATAGAGCAAAAAACCGCATAGGAAGGGCCGCCTGAAATCAAGCCACACACGAAGGGTTTTTGTGGCATATTTTTGAAACTAGCGAGTCTCGGTCGGAAATATTTTACAGTTATATTCCTCTTATTATTCCGCTTCCAACTAGTGCTCATTTGTCAAAATCGATGACAAAAAATTTTAATCGAAATTTCGCAAAAAAGCATGGACTATAGCCTTTGCACTTTTTTCATTAAAAAAATATCTTGTCACCGATCTTGATGATTGATTGCTTATTTTAACATGGAAGGAAATACAAAACGATGTAAAAAGGAATTTTGCTACAAAAATGTCTAGTTTTTAAAATAGAGCAAAAAAACCGCATTGGAAGGGCCGCCTGAAATCAAGCCACACACGAAGGGTTTTTGTGGCATATTTTTGAAACTAGCGAGTCTCGGTCAGAAATATTTCACAGTTATATTCCTCTTATTATTCCGCTTCCAACTAGTGCTCATTTGTCAAAATCGATGACAAAAAATTTTAATCGAAATTTCGCAAAAAAGCATGGACTATAGCCTTTGCACTTTTTTCATTAAAAAAATATCTTGTCACCGATCTTGATGATTGAGGGCTTATTTTAACATGGAAGGAAATACAAAACGATGTAAAAAGGAATTTTGCTAAAAAAATGTCTAGTTTTTAAAATAGAGCAAAAAAACCGCATAGGAAGGGCCGCCTGAAATCAAGCCACACACGAAAGGTTTTTGTGGCATATTTTTGAAACTAGCGAGTCTAGGTCAGAAATATTTTACAGTTATATTCCTCTTATTATTGCGCTTCCAACTAGTGCTCATTTGTCAAAATCGATGACAAAAAATTTTAATCGAAATTTCGCAAAAAAACATGGACTATAGCCTTTGCACTTTTTTCATTAAAAAAATATCTTGTCACCGATCTTGATGATTGAGGGCTTATTTTAACATGGAAGGAAATACAAAACGATGTAAAAAGGAATTTTGCTAAAAAAATGTCTAGTTTTTAAAATAGAGCAAAAAAACCGCATAGGAAAGGCCGCCTGAAATCAAGCCACACACGAAGGGTTTTTGGAAGGAAATACAAAACGATGTAAAAAGGAATTTTGCTAAAAAAATGTCTAGTTTTTAAAATAGAGCAAAAAAACCGCATAGGAAAGGCCGCCTGAAATCAAGCCACACACGAAGGGTTTTGGGAAGGAAATACAAAACGATGTAAAAAGGAATTTTGCTAAAAAAATGTTTAGTTTTTAAAATAGAGCAAAAAAACCGCATAGGAAAGGCCGCCTGAAATCAAGCCACACACGAAGGGTTTTTGGAAGGAAATACAAAACGATGTAAAAAGGAATTTTGCTAAAAAAATGTCTAGTTTTTAAAATAGAGCAAAAAACCGCATAGGAAGGGCCGCCTGAAATCAAGCCACACACGAAGGGTTTTTGTGGCATATTTTTGAAACTAGCGAGTCTCGGTCGGAAATATTTTACAGTTATATTCCTCTTATTATTGCGCTTCCAACTAGTGCTCATTTGTCAAAATCGATGACAAAAAATTTTAATCGAAATTTCGCAAAAAAACATGGACTATAGCCTTTGCACTTTTTTCATTAAAAAAATATCTTGTCACCGATCTTGATGATTGAGGGCTTATTTTAACATGGAAGGAAATACAAAACGATGTAAAAAGGAATTTTGCTAAAAAAATGTCTAGTTTTTAAAATAGAGCAAAAAAACCGCATAGGAAAGGCCGCCTGAAATCAAGCCACACACGAAGGGTTTTTGGAAGGAAATACAAAACGATGTAAAAAGGAATTTTGCTAAAAAAATGTCTAGTTTTTAAAATAGAGCAAAAAAACCGCATAGGAAAGGCCGCCTGAAATCAAGCCACACACGAAGGGTTTTGGGAAGGAAATACAAAACGATGTAAAAAGGAATTTTGCTAAAAAAATGTTTAGTTTTTAAAATAGAGCAAAAAAACCGCATAGGAAAGGCCGCCTGAAATCAAGCCACACACGAAGGGTTTTTGGAAGGAAATACAAAACGATGTAAAAAGGAATTTTGCTAAAAAAATGTCTAGTTTTTAAAATAGAGCAAAAAACCGCATAGGAAGGGCCGCCTGAAATCAAGCCACACACGAAGGGTTTTTGTGGCATATTTTTGAAACTAGCGAGTCTCGGTCGGAAATATTTTACAGTTATATTCCTCTTATTATTCCGCTTCCAACTAGTGCTCATTTGTCAAAATCGATGACAAAAAATTTTAATCGAAATTTCGCAAAAAAGCATGGACTATAGCCTTTGCACTTTTTTCATTAAAAAAATATCTTGTCACCGATCTTGATGATTGATTGCTTATTTTAACATGGAAGGAAATACAAAACGATGTAAAAAGGAATTTTGCTAAAAAAATGTCTAGTTTTTAAAATAGAGCAAAAAAACCGCATAGGAAAGGCCGCCTGAAATCAAGCCACACACGAAGGGTTTTTGGAAGGAAATACAAAACGATGTAAAAAGGAATTTTGCTCAAAAAATGTCTAGTTTTTAAAATAGAGCAAAAAAACCGCATAGGAAGGGCCGCCTGAAATCAAGCCACACACGAAGGGTTTTTGTGGCATATTTTTGAAACTAGCGAGTCTAGGTCAGAAATATTTTACAGTTATATTCCTCTTATTATTCCGCTTCCAACTCGTGCTCATTTGTCAAAATCGATGACAAAATATTTTAATCGAAATTTCGCAAAAAAGCGTGGACTACAGCCTTTGCACTTTTTTCATTAAAAAAATATCTTGTCACCGATCTTGATGATTGAGGGCTTATTTTAACATGGAAGGAAATACAAAACGATGTAAAAAGGAATTTTGCTAAAAAAATGTCTAGTTTTTAAAATAGAGCAAAAAAACCGCATAGGAAAGGCCGCCTGAAATCAAGTCACACACGAAGGGTTTTTGGAAGGAAATACAAAACGATGTAAAAAGGAATTTTGCTAAAAAAATGTTTAGTTTTTAAAATAGAGCAAAAAAACCGCATAGGAAAGGCCGCCTGAAATCAAGCCACACAAGAAGGGTTTTTGGAAGGAAATACAAAACGATGTAAAAAGGAATTTTGCTAAAAAAATGTCTAGTTTTTAAAATAGAGCAAAAAACGCATAGGAAGGGCCGCCTGAAATAAAGCCACACACGAAGGGTTTTTGTGGCATATTTTTGAAACTAGCGAGTCTCGGTCGGAAATATTTTACAGTTATATTCCTCTTATTATTCCGCTTCCAACTAGTGCTCATTTGTGAAAATCGATGACAAAAAATTTTAATCGAAATTTCGCAAAAAAACATGGACTATAGCCTTTGCACTTTTTTCATTAAAAAAATATCTTGTCACCGATCTTGATGATTGAGGGCTTATTTTAACATGGAAGGAAATACAAAACGATGTAAAAAGGAATTTTGCTAAAAAAATGTCTAGTTTTTAAAATAGAGCAAAAAAACCGCATAGGAAAGGCCGCCTGAAATCAAGCCACACACGAAGGGTTTTTGGAAGGAAATACAAAACGATGTAAAAAGGAATTTTGCTAAAAAATGTCTAGTTTTTAAAATAGAGCAAAAAAACCGCATAGGAAAGGCCGCCTGAAATCAAGCCACACACGAAGGGTTTTGGGAAGGAAATACAAAACGATGTAAAAAGGAATTTTGCTAAAAAAATGATTAGTTTTTAAAATAGAGCAAAAAAACCGCATAGGAAAGGCCGCCTGAAATCAAGCCACACACGAAGGGTTTTTGGAAGGAAATACAAAACGATGTAAAAAGGAATTTTGCTAAAAAAATGTCTAGTTTTTAAAATAGAGCAAAAAACCGCATAGGAAGGGCCGCCTGAAATCAAGCCACACACGAAGGGTTTTTGTGGCATATTTTTGAAACTAGCGAGTCTCGGTCGGAAATATTTTACAGTTATATTCCTCTTATTATTCCGCTTCCAACTAGTGCTCATTTGTCAAAATCGATGACAAAAAATTTTAATCGAAATTTCGCAAAAAAGCATGGACTATAGCCTTTGCACTTTTTTCATTAAAAAAATATCTTGTCACCGATCTTGATGATTGATTGCTTATTTTAACATGGAAGGAAATACAAAACGATGTAAAAAGGAATTTTGCTAAAAAAATGTCTAGTTTTTAAAATAGAGCAAAAAAACCGCATAGGAAAGGCCGCCTGAAATCAAGCCACACACGAAGGGTTTTTGGAAGGAAATACAAAACGATGTAAAAAGGAATTTTGCTCAAAAAATGTCTAGTTTTTAAAATAGAGCAAAAAAACCGCATAGGAAGGGCCGCCTGAAATCAAGCCACACACGAAGGGTTTTTGTGGCATATTTTTGAAACTAGCGAGTCTAGGTCAGAAATATTTTACAGTTATATTCCTCTTATTATTCCGCTTCCAACTAGTGCTCATTTGTCAAAATCGATGACAAAATATTTTAATCGAAATTTCGCAAAAAAGCGTGGACTACAGCCTTTGCACTTTTTTCATTAAAAAAATATCTTGTCACCGATCTTGATGATTGAGGGCTTATTTTAACATGGAAGGAAATACAAAACGATGTAAAAAGGAATTTTGCTAAAAAAATGTCTAGTTTTTAAAATAGAGCAAAAAAACCGCATAGGAAAGGCCGCCTGAAATCAAGTCACACACGAAGGGTTTTTGGAAGGAAATACAAAACGATGTAAAAAGGAATTTTGCTAAAAAAATGTTTAGTTTTTAAAATAGAGCAAAAAAACCGCATAGGAAAGGCCGCCTGAAATAAAGCCACACACGAAGGGTTTTTGTGGCATATTTTTGAAACTAGCGAGTCTCGGTCGGAAATATTTTACAGTTATATTCCTCTTATTATTCCGCTTCCAACTAGTGCTCATTTGTGAAAATCGTTGACAAAATATTTTAATCGAAATTTCGCAAAAAAGCGTGGACTGCCTTTGCACTTTTTTCATTAAAAAAATATCTTGTCACCGATCTTGATGATTGAGGGCTTATTTTAACATGGAAGGAAATACAAAACGATGTAAAAAGGAATTTTGCTAAAAAAATGTCTAGTTTTTAAAATAGAGCAAAAAACGCATAGGAAGGGCCGCCTGAAATAAAGCCACACACGAAGGGTTTTTGTGGCATATTTTTGAAACTAGCGAGTCTCGGTCGGAAATATTTTACAGTTATATTCCTCTTATTATTCCGCTTCCAACTAGTGCTCATTTGTGAAAATCGTTGACAAAATATTTTAATCGAAATTTCGCAAAAAAGCGTGGACTGCCTTTGCACTTTTTTCATTAAAAAAATATCTTGTCACCGATCTTGATGATTGAGGGCTTATTTTAACATGGAAGGAAATACAAAACGATGTAAAAAGGAATTTTGCTACAAAAATGTCTAGTTTTTAAAATAGAGCAAAAAAACCGCATAGGAAGGGCCGCCTGAAATCAAGCCACACACGAAGGGTTTTTGTGGCATATTTTTGAAACTAGCGAGTCTCGGTCAGAAATATTTTACAGTTATATTCCTCTTATTATTCCGCTTCCAACTAGTGCTCATTTGTCAAAATCGATGACAAAAAATTTTAATCGAAATTTCGCAAAAAAGCATGGACTATAGCCTTTGCACTTTTTTCATTAAAAAAATATCTTGTCACCGATCTTGATGATTGAGGGCTTATTTTAACATGGAAGGAAATACAAAACGATGTAAAAAGGAATTTTGCTCAAAAAATGTCTAATTTTTAAAATAGAGCAAAAAAACCGCATAGGAAAGGCCGCCTGAAATCAAGCCACACACGAAGGGTTTTTGGAAGGAAATACAAAACGATGTAAAAAGGAATTTTGCTAAAAAAATGTTTAGTTTTTAAAATAGAGCAAAAAAACCGCATAGGAAAGGCCGCCTGAAATAAAGCCACACACGAAGGGTTTTTGTGGCATATTTTTGAAACTAGCGAGTCTCGGTCGGAAATATTTTACAGTTATATTCCTCTTATTATTCCGCTTCCAACTAGTGCTCATTTGTCAAAATCGATGACAAAAAATTTTAATCGAAATTTCGCAAAAAAGCATGGACTATAGCCTTTGCACTTTTTTCATTAAAAAAATATCTTGTCACCGATCTTGATGATTGAGGGCTTATTTTAACATGGAAGGAAATACAAAACGATGTAAAAAGGAATTTTGCTACAAAAATGTCTAGTTTTTAAAATAGAGCAAAAACACCGCATAGGAAGGGCCGCCTGAAATCAAGCCACACACGAAAGGTTTTTGTGGCATATTTTTGAAACTAGCGAGTCTCGGTCAGAAATATTTTACAGTTATATTCCTCTTATTATTCCGCTTCCAACTAGTGCTCATTTGTCAAAATCGATGACAAAAAATTTTAATCGAAATTTCGCAAAAAAGCATGGACTATAGCCTTTGCACTTTTTTCATTAAAAAAATATCTTGTCACCGATCTTGATGATTGAGGGCTTATTTTAACATGGAAGGAAATACAAAACGATGTAAAAAGGAATTTTGCTACAAAAATGTCTAGTTTTTAAAATAGAGCAAAAAAACCGCATAGGAAGGGCCGCCTGAAATCAAGCCACACACGAAGGGTTTTTGTGGCATATTTTTGAAACTAGCGAGTCTCGGTCAGAAATATTTTACAGTTATATTCCTCTTATTATTCCGCTTCCAACTAGTGCTCATTTGTCAAAATCGATGACAAAAAATTTTAATCGAAATTTCGCAAAAAAGCATGGACTATAGCCTTTGCACTTTTTTCATTAAAAAAATATCTTGTCACCGATCTTGATGATTGAGGGCTTATTTTAACATGGAAGGAAATACAAAACGATGTAAAAAGGAATTTTGCTACAAAAATGTCTAGTTTTTAAAATAGAGCAAAAACACCGCATAGGAAGGGCCGCCTGAAATCAAGCCACACACGAAAGGTTTTTGTGGCATATTTTTGAAACTAGCGAGTCTAGGTCAGAAATATTTTACAGTTATATTCCTCTTATTATTGCGCTTCCAACTAGTGCTCATTTGTCAAAATCGATGACAAAAAATTTTAATCGAAATTTCGCAAAAAAGCGTGGACTATAGCCTTTGCACTTTTTTCATTAAAAAAATATCTTGTCACCGATCTTGATGATTGAGGGCTTATTTTAACATGGAAGGAAATACAAAACGATGTAAAAAGGAATTTTGCTCAAAAAATGTCTAATTTTTAAAATAGAGCAAAAAAACCGCATAGGAAAGGCCGCCTGAAATCAAGCCACACACGAAGGGTTTTTGGAAGGAAATACAAAACGATGTAAAAAGGAATTTTGCTAAAAAAATGTCTAGTTTTTAAAATAGAGCAAAAAAACCGCATAGGAAGGGCCGCCTGAAATCAAGCCACACACGAAGGGTTTTTGTGGCATATTTTTGAAACTAGCGAGTCTCGGTCAGAAATATTTCACAGTTATATTCCTCTTATTATTCCGCTTCCAACTAGTGCTCATTTGTCAAAATCGATGACAAAAAATTTTAATCGAAATTTCGCAAAAAAACATGGACTATAGCCTTTGCACTTTTTTCATTAAAAAAATATCTTGTCACCGATCTTGATGATTGATTGCTTATTTTAACATGGAAGGAAATACAAAACGATGTAAAAAGGAATTTTGCTACAAAAACGTCTAGTTTTTAAAATAGAGCAAAAAAACCGCATTGGAAGGGCCGCCTGAAATCAAGCCACACACGAAGGGTTTTTGTGGCATATTTTTGAAACTAGCGAGTCTCGGTCAGAAATATTTCACAGTTATATTCCTCTTATTATTCCGCTTCCAACTAGTGCTCATTTGTCAAAATCGATGACAAAAAATTTTAATCGAAATTTCGCAAAAAAGCATGGACTATAGCCTTTGCACTTTTTTCATTAAAAAAATATCTTGTCACCGATCTTGATGATTGATTGCTTATTTTAACATGGAAGGAAATACAAAACGATGTAAAAAGGAATTTTGCTACAAAAATGTCTAGTTTTTAAAATAGAGCAAAAACACCGCATAGGAAGGGCCGCCTGAAATCAAGCCACACACGAAAGGTTTTTGTGGCATATTTTTGAAACTAGCGAGTCTAGGTCAGAAATATTTTACAGTTATATTCCTCTTATTATTGCGCTTCCAACTAGTGCTCATTTGTCAAAATCGATGACAAAAAATTTTAATCGAAATTTCGCAAAAAAACATGGACTATAGCCTTTGCACTTTTTTCATTAAAAAAATATCTTGTCACCGATCTTGATGATTGAGGGCTTATTTTAACATGGAAGGAAATACAAAACGATGTAAAAAGGAATTTTGCTAAAAAAATGTCTAGTTTTTAAAATAGAGCAAAAAAACCGCATAGGAAAGGCCGCCTGAAATCAAGCCACACACGAAGGGTTTTTGGAAGGAAATACAAAACGATGTAAAAAGGAATTTTGCTAAAAAAATGTCTAGTTTTTAAAATAGAGCAAAAAAACCGCATAGGAAAGGCCGCCTGAAATCAAGCCACACACGAAGGGTTTTTGGAAGGAAATACAAAACGATGTAAAAAGGAATTTTGCTCAAAAAATGTCTAGTTTTTAAAATAGAGCAAAAAAACCGCATAGGAAGGGCCGCCTGAAATCAAGCCACACACGAAGGGTTTTTGTGGCATATTTTTGAAACTAGCGAGTCTAGGTCAGAAATATTTTACAGTTATATTCCTCTTATTATTCCGCTTCCAACTAGTGCTCATTTGTCAAAATCGATGACAAAATATTTTAATCGAAATTTCGCAAAAAAGCGTGGACTATAGCCTTTGCACTTTTTTCATTAAAAAAATATCTTGTCACCGATCTTGATGATTGAGGGCTTATTTTAACATGGAAGGAAATACAAAACGATGTAAAAAGGAATTTTGCTCAAAAAATGTCTAATTTTTAAAATAGAGCAAAAAAACCGCATAGGAAAGGCCGCCTGAAATCAAGCCACACACGAAGGGTTTTTGGAAGGAAATACAAAACGATGTAAAAAGGAATTTTGCTAAAAAAATGTCTAGTTTTTAAAATAGAGCAAAAAAACCGCATAGGAAGGGCCGCCTGAAATCAAGCCACACACGAAGGGTTTTTGTGGCATATTTTTGAAACTAGCGAGTCTCGGTCAGAAATATTTTACAGTTATATTTCTCTTATTATTCCGCTTCCAACTAGTGCTCATTTGTCAAAATCGATGACAAAAAATTTTAATCGAAATTTCGCAAAAAAACATGGACTATAGCCTTTGCACATTTGTCAAAATCGATGACAAAATATTTTAATCGAAATTTCGCAAAAAAGCGTGGACTATAGCCTTTGCACTTTTTTCATTAAAAAAATATCTTGTCACCGATCTTGATGATTGAGGGCTTATTTTAACATGGAAGGAAATACAAAACGATGTAAAAAGGAATTTTGCTCAAAAAATGTCTAATTTTTAAAATAGAGCAAAAAAACCGCATAGGAAAGGCCGCCTGAAATCAAGCCACACACGAAGGGTTTTTGGAAGGAAATACAAAACGATGTAAAAAGGAATTTTGCTACAAAAATGTCTAGTTTTTAAAATAGAGCAAAAAAACCGCATAGGAAGGGCCGCCTGAAATCAAGCCACACACGAAGGGTTTTTGTGGCATATTTCTGAAACTAGCGAGTCTCGGTCAGAAATATTTCACAGTTATATTCCTCTTATTATTCCGCTTCCAACTAGTGCTCATTTGTCAAAATCGATGACAAAAAATTTTAATCGAAATTTCGCAAAAAAACATGGACTATAGCCTTTGCACTTTTTTCATTAAAAAAATATCTTGTCACCGATCTTGATGATTGAGGGCTTATTTTAACATGGAAGGAAATACAAAACGATGTAAAAAGGAATTTTGCTCAAAAAATGTCTAATTTTTAAAATAGAGCAAAAAAACCGCATAGGAAAGGCCGCCTGAAATCAAGCCACACACGAAGGGTTTTTGGAAGGAAATACAAAACGATGTAAAAAGGAATTTTGCTAAAAAAATGTCTAGTTTTTAAAATAGAGCAAAAAAACCGCATAGGAAGGGCCGCCTGAAATCAAGCCACACACGAAGGGTTTTTGTGGCATATTTTTGAAACTAGCGAGTCTCGGTCAGAAATATTTCACAGTTATATTCCTCTTATTATTCCGCTTCCAACTAGTGCTCATTTGTCAAAATTGATGACAAAAAATTTTAATCGAAATTTCGCAAAAAAACATGGACTATAGCCTTTGCACTTTTTTCATTAAAAAAATATCTTGTCACCGATCTTGATGATTGAGGGCTTATTTTAACATGGAAGGAAATACAAAACGATGTAAAAAGGAATTTTGCTCAAAAAATGTCTAATTTTTAAAATAGAGCAAAAAAACCGCATAGGAAAGGCCGCCTGAAATCAAGCCACACACGAAGGGTTTTTGGAAGGAAATACAAAACGATGTAAAAAGGAATTTTGCTACAAAAATGTCTAGTTTTTAAAATAGAGCAAAAAAACCGCATAGGAAGGGCCGCCTGAAATCAAGCCACACACGAAGGGTTTTTGTGGCATATTTTTGAAACTAGCGAGTCTCGGTCAGAAATATTTTACAGTTATATTTCTCTTATTATTCCGCTTCCAACTAGTGCTCATTTGTCAAAATCGATGACAAAAAATTTTAATCGAAATTTCGCAAAAAAACATGGACTAGCCTTTGCACATTTGTCAAAATCGATGACAAAATATTTTAATCGAAATTTCGCAAAAAAGCGTGGACTATAGCCTTTGCACTTTTTTCATTAAAAAAATATCTTGTCACCGATCTTGATGATTGAGGGCTTATTTTAACATGGAAGGAAATACAAAACGATGTAAAAAGGAATTTTGCTCAAAAAATGTCTAATTTTTAAAATAGAGCAAAAAAACCGCATAGGAAAGGCCGCCTGAAATCAAGCCACACACGAAGGGTTTTTGGAAGGAAATACAAAACGATGTAAAAAGGAATTTTGCTAAAAAAATGTCTAGTTTTTAAAATAGAGCAAAAAAACCGCATAGGAAGGGCCGCCTGAAATCAAGCCACACACGAAGGGTTTTTGTGGCATATTTTTGAAACTAGCGAGTCTCGGTCAGAAATATTTCACAGTTATATTCCTCTTATTATTCCGCTTCCAACTAGTGCTCATTTGTCAAAATTGATGACAAAAAATTTTAATCGAAATTTCGCAAAAAAACATGGACTATAGCCTTTGCACTTTTTTCATTAAAAAAATATCTTGTCACCGATCTTGATGATTGAGGGCTTATTTTAACATGGAAGGAAATACAAAACGATGTAAAAAGGAATTTTGCTCAAAAAATGTCTAATTTTTAAAATAGAGCAAAAAAACCGCATAGGAAAGGCCGCCTGAAATCAAGCCACACACGAAGGGTTTTTGGAAGGAAATACAAAACGATGTAAAAAGGAATTTTGCTACAAAAATGTCTAGTTTTTAAAATAGAGCAAAAAAACCGCATAGGAAGGGCCGCCTGAAATCAAGCCACACACGAAGGGTTTTTGTGGCATATTTTTGAAACTAGCGAGTCTCGGTCAGAAATATTTCACAGTTATATTCCTCTTATTATTCCGCTTCCAACTAGTGCTCATTTGTCAAAATCGATGACAAAAAATTTTAATCGAAATTTCGCAAAAAAACATGGACTATAGCCTTTGCACTTTTTTCATTAAAAAAATATCTTGTCACCGATCTTGATGATTGAGGGCTTATTTTAACATGGAAGGAAATACAAAACGATGTAAAAAGGAATTTTGCTACAAAAATGTCTAGTTTTTAAAATAGAGCAAAAAAACCGCATAGGAAGGCCCGCCTGAAATCAAGCCACACACGAAGGGTTTTTGTGGCATATTTTTGAAACTAGCGAGTCTCGGTCAGAAATATTTCACAGTTATATTCCTCTTATTATTCCGCTTCCAACTAGTGCTCATTTGTCAAAATTGATGACAAAAAATTTTAATCGAAATTTCGCAAAAAAACATGGACTATAGCCTTTGCACTTTTTTCATTAAAAAAATATCTTGTCACCGATCTTGATGATTGAGGGCTTATTTTAACATGGAAGGATATACAAAACGATGTAAAAATGAATTTTGCTAAAAAAATGTCTAGTTTTTAAAATAGAGCAAAATAACCGCATAGGAAAGGCCGCCTGAAATCAAGTCACACACGAAGGGTTTTTGGAAGGAAATACAAAACGATGTAAAAAGGAGTTTTGCTAAAAAAATGTTTAGTTTTTAAAATAGAGCAAAAAAACCGCATAGGAAAGGCCGCCTGAAATCAAGCCACACAAGAAGGGTTTTTGGAAGGAAATACAAAACGATGTAAAAAGGAATTTTGCTACAAAAATGTCTAGTTTTTAAAATAGAGCAAAAAAACCGCATAGGAAGGGCCGCCTGAAATCAAGCCACACACGAAGGGTTTTTGTGGCATATTTTTGAAACTAGCGAGTCTCGGTCAGAAATATTTCACAGTTATATTCCTCTTATTATTCCGCTTCCAACTAGTGCTCATTTGTCAAAATCGATGACAAAAAATTTTAATCGAAATTTCGCAAAAAAACTTGGACTATAGCCTTTGCACTTTTTTCATTAAAAAAATATCTTGTCACCGATCTTGATGATTGAGGGCTTATTTTAACATGGAAGGAAATACAAAACGATGTAAAAAGGAATTTTGCTACAAAAATGTCTAGTTTTTAAAATAGAGCAAAAAAACCGCATAGGAAGGGCCGCCTGAAATCAAGCCACACACGAAGGGTTTTTGTGGCATATTTTTGAAACTAGCGAGTCTCGGTCAGAAATATTTCACAGTTATATTCCTCTTATTATTCCGCTTCCAACTAGTGCTCATTTGTCAAAATCGATGACAAAAAATTTTAATCGAAATTTCGCAAAAAAACATGGACTATAGCCTTTGCACTTTTTTCATTAAAAAAATATCTTGTCACCGATCTTGATGATTGAGGGCTTATTTTAACATGGAAGGAAATACAAAACGATGTAAAAAGGAATTTTGCTACAAAAATGTCTAGTTTTTAAAATAGAGCAAAAAAACTGCATAGGAAGGGCCGCCTGAAATCAAGCCACACACGAAGGGTTTTTGTGGCATATTTTTGAAACTAGCGAGTCTCGGTCAGAAATATTTTACAGTTATATTTCTCTTATTATTCCGCTTCCAACTAGTGCTCATTTGTCAAAATCGATGACAAAAAATTTTAATCGAAATTTCGCAAAAAAACATGGACTATAGCCTTTGCACTTTTTTCATTAAAAAAATATCTTGTCACCGATCTTGATGATTGAGGGCTTATTTTAACATGGAAGGAAATACAAAACGATGTAAAAAGGAATTTTGCTACAAAAATGTCTAGTTTTTAAAATAGAGCAAAAAAACCGCATAGGAAAGGCCGCCTGAAATCAAGCCACACACGAAGGGTTTTTGGAAGGAAATACAAAACGATGTAAAAAGGAATTTTGCTAAAAAAATGTTTAGTTTTTAAAATAGAGCAAAAAAACCGCATAGGAAAGGCCGCCTGAAATCAAGCCACACACGAAGGGTTTTTGGAAGGAAATACAAAACGATGTAAAAAGGAATTTTGCTAAAAAAATGTCTAGTTTTTAAAATAGAGCAAAAAACCGCATAGGAAGGGCCGCCTGAAATCAAGCCACACACGAAGGGTTTTTGTGGCATATTTTTGAAACTAGCGAGTCTCGGTCAGAAATATTTCACAGTTATATTCCTCTTATTATTCCGCTTCCAACTAGTGCTCATTTGTCAAAATCGATGACAAAAAATTTTAATCGAAATTTCGCAAAAAAACATGGACTATAGCCTTTGCACTTTTTTCATTAAAAAAATATCTTGTCACCGATCTTGATGATTGAGGGCTTATTTTAACATGGAAGGAAATACAAAACGATGTAAAAAGGAATTTTGCTACAAAAATGTCTAGTTTTTAAAATAGAGCAAAAAAACCGCATAGGAAGGGCCGCCTGAAATCAAGCCACACACGAAAGGTTTTTGTGGCATATTTTTGAAACTAGCGAGTCTAGGTCAGAAATATTTTACAGTTATATTCCTCTTATTATTCCGCTTCCAACTAGTGCTCATTTGTCAAAATCGATGACAAAAAATTTTAATCGAAATTTCGCAAAAAAACATGGACTATAGCCTTTGCACTTTTTTCATTAAAAAAATATCTTGTCACCGATCTTGATGATTGAGGGCTTATTTTAACATGGAAGGAAATACAAAACGATGTAAAAAGGAATTTTGCTACAAAAATGTCTAGTTTTTAAAATAGAGCAAAAAAACCGCATAGGAAGGGCCGCCTGAAATCAAGCCACACACGAAGGGTTTTTGTGGCATATTTTTGAAACTAGCGAGTCTCGGTCAGAAATATTTTACAGTTATATTCCTCTTATTATTCCGCTTCCAACTAGTGCTCATTTGTCAAAATCGATGACAAAAAATTTTAATCGAAATTTCGCAAAAAGGCATGGACTATAGCCTTTGCACTTTTTTCATTAAAAAAATATCTTGTCACCGATCTTGATGATTGAGGGCTTATTTTAACATGGAAGGAAATACAAAACGATGTAAAAAGGAATTTTGCTACAAAAATGTCTAGTTTTTAAAATAGAGCAAAAAAACCGCATAGGAAGGGCCGCCTGAAATCAGGCCACACACGAAGGGTTTTTGTGGCATATTTTTGAAACTAGCGAGTCTCGGTCAGAAATATTTTACAGTTATATTCCTCTTATTATTCCGCTTCCAACTAGTGCTCATTTGTCAAAATCGATGACAAAAAATTTTAATCGAAATTTCGCAAAAAAACATGGACTATAGCCTTTGCACATTTGTCAAAATCGATGACAAAATATTTTAATCGAAATTTCGCAAAAAAGCGTGGACTATAGCCTTTGCACTTTTTTCATTAAAAAAATATCTTGTCACCGATCTTGATGATTGAGGGCTTATTTTAACATGGAAGGAAATACAAAACGATGTAAAAAGGAATTTTGCTCAAAAAATGTCTAATTTTTAAAATAGAGCAAAAAAACCGCATAGGAAAGGCCGCCTGAAATCAAGCCACACACGAAGGGTTTTTGGAAGGAAATACAAAACGATGTAAAAAGGAATTTTGCTAAAAAAATGTCTAGTTTTTAAAATAGAGCAAAAAAACCGCATAGGAAGGGCCGCCTGAAATCAAGCCACACACGAAGGGTTTTTGTGGCATATTTTTGAAACTAGCGAGTCTCGGTCAGAAATATTTTACAGTTATATTTCTCTTATTATTCCGCTTCCAACTAGTGCTCATTTGTCAAAATCGATGACAAAAAATTTTAATCGAAATTTCGCAAAAAAACATGGACTAGCCTTTGCACATTTGTCAAAATCGATGACAAAATATTTTAATCGAAATTTCGCAAAAAAGCGTGGACTATAGCCTTTGCACTTTTTTCATTAAAAAAATATCTTGTCACCGATCTTGATGATTGAGGGCTTATTTTAACATGGAAGGAAATACAAAACGATGTAAAAAGGAATTTTGCTCAAAAAATGTCTAATTTTTAAAATAGAGCAAAAAAACCGCATAGGAAAGGCCGCCTGAAATCAAGCCACACACGAAGGGTTTTTGGAAGGAAATACAAAACGATGTAAAAAGGAATTTTGCTACAAAAATGTCTAGTTTTTAAAATAGAGCAAAAAAACCGCATAGGAAGGGCCGCCTGAAATCAAGCCACACACGAAGGGTTTTTGTGGCATATTTTTGAAACTAGCGAGTCTCGGTCAGAAATATTTCACAGTTATATTCCTCTTATTATTCCGCTTCCAACTAGTGCTCATTTGTCAAAATCGATGACAAAAAATTTTAATCGAAATTTCGCAAAAAAACATGGACTATAGCCTTTGCACTTTTTTCATTAAAAAAATATCTTGTCACCGATCTTGATGATTGAGGGCTTATTTTAACATGGAAGGAAATAAAACGATGTAAAACGGAATTTTGCTACAAAAATGTCTAGTTTTTAAAATAGAGCAAAAAAACCGCATAGGAAGGCCCGCCTGAAATCAAGCCACACACGAAGGGTTTTTGTGGCATATTTTTGAAACTAGCGAGTCTCGGTCAGAAATATTTCACAGTTATATTCCTCTTATTATTCCGCTTCCAACTAGTGCTCATTTGTCAAAATTGATGACAAAAAATTTTAATCGAAATTTCGCAAAAAAACATGGACTATAGCCTTTGCACTTTTTTCATTAAAAAAATATCTTGTCACCGATCTTGATGATTGAGGGCTTATTTTAACATGGAAGGAAATACAAAACGATGTAAAAAGGAATTTTGCTAAAAAAATGTCTAGTTTTTAAAATAGAGCAAAAAAACCGCATAGGAAAGGCCGCCTGAAATCAAGTCACACACGAAGGGTTTTTGGAAGGAAATACAAAACGATGTAAAAAGGAATTTTGCTAAAAAAATGTTTAGTTTTTAAAATAGAGCAAAAAAACCGCATAGGAAAGGCCGCCTGAAATCAAGCCACACAAGAAGGGTTTTTGGAAGGAAATACAAAACGATGTAAAAAGGAATTTTGCTACAAAAATGTCTAGTTTTTAAAATAGAGCAAAAAAACCGCATAGGAAGGGCCGCCTGAAATCAAGCCACACACGAAGGGTTTTTGTGGCATATTTTTGAAACTAGCGAGTCTCGGTCAGAAATATTTCACAGTTATATTCCTCTTATTATTCCGCTTCCAACTAGTGCTCATTTGTCAAAATCGATGACAAAAAATTTTAATCGAAATTTCGCAAAAAAACATGGACTATAGCCTTTGCACTTTTTTCATTAAAAAAATATCTTGTCACCGATCTTGATGATTGAGGGCTTATTTTAACATGGAAGGAAATACAAAACGATGTAAAAAGGAATTTTGCTACAAAAATGTCTAGTTTTTAAAATAGAGCAAAAAAACCGCATAGGAAGGGCCGCCTGAAATCAAGCCACACACGAAGGGTTTTTGTGGCATATTTTTGAAACTAGCGAGTCTCGGTCAGAAATATTTTACAGTTATATTCCTCTTATTATTCCGCTTCCAACTAGTGCTCATTTGTCAAAATCAATGACAAAAAATTTTAATCGAAATTTCGCAAAAAAACATGGACTATAGCCTTTGCACTTGTTTCATTAAAAAAATATCTTGTCACCGATCTTGATGATTGAGGGCTTATTTTAACATGGAAGGAAATACAAAACGATGTAAAAAGGAATTTTGCTAAAAAAATGTCTAGTTTTTAAAATAGAGCAAAAAAACCGCATAGGAAGGGCCGCCTGAAATCAAGCCACACACGAAGGGTTTTTGTGGCATATTTTTGAAACTAGCGAGTATCGGTCAGAAATATTTTACAGTTATATACCTCTTATTATTCCGCTTCCAACTAGTGCTCATTTGTCAAAATCGATGACAAAAAATTTTAATCGAAATTTCGCAAAAAAACATGGACTATAGCCTTTGCACTTTTTTCATTAAAAAAATATCTTGTCACCGATCTTGATGATTGAGGGCTTATTTTAACATGGAAGGAAATACAAAACGATGTAAAAAGGAATTTTGCTACAAAAATGTCTAGTTTTTAAAATAGAGCAAAAAAACCGCATAGGAAGGCCCGCCTGAAATCAAGCCACACACGAAGGGTTTTTGTGGCATATTTCTGAAACTAGCGAGTCTCGGTCAGAAATATTTCACAGTTATATTCCTCTTATTATTCCGCTTCCAACTAGTGCTCATTTGTCAAAATCGATGACAAAAAATTTTAATCGAAATTTCGCAAAAAAACATGGACTATAGCCTTTGCACTTTTTTCATTAAAAAAATATCTTGTCACCGATCTTGATGATTGAGGGCTTATTTTAACATGGAAGGAAATACAAAACGATGTAAAAAGGAATTTTGCTACAAAAATGTCTAGTTTTTAAAATAGAGCAAAAAACCGCATAGGAAGGGCCGCCTGAAATCAAGCCACACACGAAGGGTTTTTGTGGCATATTTTTGAAACTAGCGAGTCTCGGTCAGAAATATTTCACAGTTATATTCCTCTTATTATTCCGCTTCCAACTAGTGCTCATTTGTCAAAATTGATGACAAAAAATTTTAATCGAAATTTCGCAAAAAACATGGACTATAGCCTTTGCACTTTTTTCATTAAAAAAATATCTTGTCACCGATCTTGATGATTGAGGGCTTATTTTAACATGGAAGGAAATACAAAACGATGTAAAAAGGAATTTTGCTACAAAAATGTCTAGTTTTTAAAATAGAGCAAAAAAACCGCATAGGAAAGGCCGCCTGAAATCAAGCCACACACGAAGGGTTTTTGGAAGGAAATACAAAACGATGTAAAAAGGAATTTTGCTAAAAAAATGTTTAGTTTTTAAAATAGAGCAAAAAAACCGCATAGGAAAGGCCGCCTGAAATCAAGCCACACACGAAGGGTTTTTGGAAGGAAATACAAAACGATGTAAAAAGGAATTTTGCTAAAAAAATGTCTAGTTTTTAAAATAGAGCAAAAAACCGCATAGGAAGGGCCGCCTGAAATCAAGCCACACACGAAGGGTTTTTGTGGCATATTTTTGAAACTAGCGAGTCTCGGTCAGAAATATTTCACAGTTATATTCCTCTTATTATTCCGCTTCCAACTAGTGCTCATTTGTCAAAATCGATGACAAAAAATTTTAATCGAAATTTCGCAAAAAAACATGGACTATAGCCTTTGCACTTTTTTCATTAAAAAAATATCTTGTCACCGATCTTGATGATTGAGGGCTTATTTTAACATGGAAGGAAATACAAAACGATGTAAAAAGGAATTTTGCTACAAAAATGTCTAGTTTTTAAAATAGAGCAAAAAAACCGCATAGGAAGGCCCGCCTGAAATCAAGCCACACACGAAGGGTTTTTGTGGCATATTTTTGAAACTAGCGAGTCTCGGTCAGAAATATTTCACAGTTATATTCCTCTTATTATTCCGCTTCCAACTAGTGCTCATTTGTCAAAATTGATGACAAAAAATTTTAATCGAAATTTCGCAAAAAACATGGACTATAGCCTTTGCACTTTTTTCATTAAAAAAATATCTTGTCACCGATCTTGATGATTGAGGGCTTATTTTAACATGGAAGGAAATACAAAACGATGTAAAAAGGAATTTTGCTGCAAAAATGTCTAGTTTTTAAAATAGAGCAAAAAAACCGCATAGGAAAGGCCGCCTGAAATCAAGCCACACACGAAGGGTTTTTGGAAGGAAATACAAAACGATGTAAAAAGGAATTTTGCTAAAAAAATGTTTAGTTTTTAAAATAGAGCAAAAAAACCGCATAGGAAAGGCCGCCTGAAATCAAGCCACACACGAAGGGTTTTTGGAAGGAAATACAAAACGATGTAAAAAGGAATTTTGCTAAAAAAATGTCTAGTTTTTAAAATAGAGCAAAAAACCGCATAGGAAGGGCCGCCTGAAATCAAGCCACACACGAAGGGTTTTTGTGGCATATTTTTGAAACTAGCGAGTCTCGGTCAGAAATATTTCACAGTTATATTCCTCTTATTATTCCGCTTCCAACTAGTGCTCATTTGTCAAAATCGATGACAAAAAATTTTAATCGAAATTTCGCAAAAAAACATGGACTATAGCCTTTGCACTTTTTTCATTAAAAAAATATCTTGTCACCGATCTTGATGACTGAGGGCTTATTTTAACATGGAAGGAAATACAAAACGATGTAAAAAGGAATTTTGCTACAAAAATGTCTAGTTTTTAAAATAGAGCAAAAAAACCGCATAGGAAGGGCCGCCTGAAATCATGCCACACACGAAGGGTTTTTGTGGCATATTTTTGAAACTAGCGAGTCTCGGTCAGAAATATTTCACAGTTATATTCCTCTTATTATTCCGCTTCCAACTAGTGCTCATTTGTCAAAATCGATGACAAAAAGTTTTAATCGAAATTTCGCAAAAAAGCACTTTTTTCATTAAAAAAATATCTTTTCACCGATCTTGATGATTGAGGGCTTATTTTAACATGGAAGGAAATACAAAACGATGTAAAAAGGAATTTTGCTAAAAAAATGTCTAGTTTTTAAAATAGAGCAAAAAAACCGCATAGGAAGGGCCGCCTGAAATCAAGCCACACACGAAGGGTTTTTGTGGCATATTTTTGAAACTAGCGAGTCTCGGTCAGAAATATTTTACAGTTATATTCCTCTTATTATTCCGCTTCCAACTAGTGCTCATTTGTCAAAATCGATGGCAAAAAATTTTAATCGAAATTTCGCAAAAAAGCATGGACTATAGCCTTTGCACTTTTTTCATTAAAAAAATATCTTGTCACCGCTCTTGATGATTGAGGGCTTATTTTAACATGGAAGGAAATACAAAACGATGTAAAAAGGAATTTTGCTACAAAAATGTCTAGTTTTGAAAATAGAGCAAAAAAACCGCATAGGAAGGGCCGCCTGAAATCAAGCCACACACGAAAGGTTTTTGTGGCATATTTTTGAAACTAGCGAGTCTAGGTCAGAAATATTTTACAGTTATATTCCTCTTATTATTCCGCTTCCAACTAGTGCTCATTTGTCAAAATCGATGACAAAAAGTTTTAATCGAAATTTCGCAAAAAAGCACTTTTTTCATTAAAAAAATATCTTGTCACCGATCTTGATGATTGAGGGCTTATTTTAACATGGAAGGAAATACAAAACGATGTAAAAAGGAATTTTGCTAAAAAAATGTCTAGTTTTTAAAATAGAGCAAAAAAACCGCATAGGAAGGGCCGCCTGAAATCAAGCCACACACGAAGGGTTTTTGTGGCATATTTTTGAAACTAGCGAGTCTCGGTCAGAAATATTTTACAGTTATATTCCTCTTATTATTCCGCTTCCAACTAGTGCTCATTTGTCAAAATCGATGGCAAAAAATTTTAATCGAATTTTCGCAAAAAAGCATGGACTATAGCCTTTGCACTTTTTTCATTAAAAAAATATCTTGTCACCGCTCTTGATGATTGAGGGCTTATTTTAACATGGAAGGAAATACAAAACGATGTAAAAAGGAATTTTGCTACAAAAATGTCTAGTTTTGAAAATAGAGCAAAAAAACCGCATAGGAAGGGCCGCCTGAAATCAAGCCACACACGAAAGGTTTTTGTGGCATATTTTTGAATCTAGCGAGTCTCGGTCAGAAATATTTTACAGTTATATTCCTCTTATTATTTCGCTTCCAACTAGTGCTCATTTGTCAAAATCGATGACAAAAAGTTTTAATCGAAATTTCGCAAAAAAGCACTTTTTTCATTAAAAAAATATCTTGTCACCGATCTTGATGATTGAGGGCTTATTTTAACATGGAAGGAAATACAAAACGATGTAAAAAGGAATTTTGCTAAAAAAATGTCTAGTTTTTAAAATAGAGCAAAAAAACCGCATAGGAAGGGCCGCCTGAAATCAAGCCACACACGAAGGGTTTTTGTGGCATATTTTTGAAACTAGCGAGTCTCGGTCAGAAATATTTTACAGTTATATTCCTCTTATTATTCCGCTTCCAACTAGTGCTCATTTGTCAAAATCGATGGCAAAAAATTTTAATCGAAATTTCGCAAAAAAGCATGGACTATAGCCTTTGCACTTTTTTCATTAAAAAAATATCTTGTCACCGCTCTTGATGATTGAGGGCTTATTTTAACATGGAAGGAAATACAAAACGATGTAAAAAGGAATTTTGCTACAAAAATGTCTAGTTTTGAAAATAGAGCAAAAAAACCGCATAGGAAGGGCCGCCTGAAATCAAGCCACACACGAAAGGTTTTTGTGGCATATTTTTGAAACTAGCGAGTCTAGGTCAGAAATATTTTACAGTTATATTCCTCTTATTATTCCGCTTCCAACTAGTGCTCATTTGTCAAAATCGATGACAAAAAGTTTTAATCGAAATTTCGCAAAAAAGCACTTTTTTCATTAAAAAAATATCTTGTCACCGATCTTGATGATTGAGGGCTTATTTTAACATGGAAGGAAATACAAAACGATGTAAAAAGGAATTTTGCTAAAAAAATGTCTAGTTTTTAAAATAGAGCAAAAAAACCGCATAGGAAGGGCCGCCTGAAATCAAGCCACACACGAAGGGTTTTTGTGGCATATTTTTGAAACTAGCGAGTCTCGGTCAGAAATATTTTACAGTTATATTCCTCTTATTATTCCGCTTCCAACTAGTGCTCATTTGTCAAAATCGATGGCAAAAAATTTTAATCGAATTTTCGCAAAAAAGCATGGACTATAGCCTTTGCACTTTTTTCATTAAAAAAATATCTTGTCACCGCTCTTGATGATTGAGGGCTTATTTTAACATGGAAGGAAATACAAAACGATGTAAAAAGGAATTTTGCTACAAAAATGTCTAGTTTTGAAAATAGAGCAAAAAAACCGCATAGGAAGGGCCGCCTGAAATCAAGCCACACACGAAAGGTTTTTGTGGCATATTTTTGAATCTAGCGAGTCTCGGTCAGAAATATTTTACAGTTATATTCCTCTTATTATTTCGCTTCCAACTAGTGCTCATTTGTCAAAATCGATGACAAAAAGTTTTAATCGAAATTTCGCAAAAAAGCACTTTTTTCATTAAAAAAATATCTTGTCACCGATCTTGATGATTGAGGGCTTATTTTAACATGGAAGGAAATACAAAACGATGTAAAAAGGAATTTTGCTACAAAAATGTCTAGTTTTTAAAATAGAGCAAAAAAACCGCATAGGAAGGGCCGCCTGAAATCAAGCCACACACGAAGGGTTTGTGTGGCATATTTTTGAAACTAGCGAGTCTAGGTCAGAAATATTTTACAGTTATATTCCTCTTATTATTCCGCTTCCAACTAGTGCTCATTTGTCAAAATCGATGACAAAAAATTTTAATCGAAATTTCGCAAAAAAACATGGACTATAGCCTTTGCACTTTTTTCATTAAAAAAATATCTTGTCACCGATCTTGATGATTGAGGGCTTATTTTAACATGGAAGGAAATACAAAACGATGTAAAAAGGAATTTTGCTACAAAAATGTCTAGTTTTGAAAATAGAGCAAAAAAACCGCATAGGAAGGGCCGCCTGAAATCAAGCCACACACGAAAGGTTTTTGTGGCATATTTTTGAATCTAGCGAGTCTCGGTCAGAAATATTTTACAGTTATATTCCTCTTATTATTTCGCTTCCAACTAGTGCTCATTTGTCAAAATCGATGACAAAAAGTTTTAATCGAAATTTCGCAAAAAAGCACTTTTTTCATTAAAAAAATATCTTGTCACCGATCTTGATGATTGAGGGCTTATTTTAACATGGAAGGAAATACAAAACGATGTAAAAAGGAATTTTGCTACAAAAATGTCTAGTTTTGAAAATAGAGCAAAAAAACCGCATAGGAAGGGCCGCCTGAAATCAAGCCACACACGAAATGTTTTTGTGGCATATTTTTGAAACTAGCGAGTCTAGGTCAGAAATATTTTACAGTTATATTCCTCTTATTATTGCGCTTCCAACTAGTGCTCATTTGTCAAAATCGATGACAAAAAATTTTAATCGAAATTTCGCAAAAAAACATGGACTATAGCCTTTGCACTTTTTTCATTAAAAAAATATCTTGTCACCGATCTTGATGATTGAGGGCTTATTTTAACATGGAAGGAAATACAAAACGATGTAAAAAGGAATTTTGCTACAAAAATGTCTAGTTTTTAAAATAGAGCAAAAAAACCGCATAGGAAGGGCCGCCTGAAATCAAGCCACACACGAAGGGTTTTTGTGGCATATTTTTGAAACTAGCGAGTCTCGGTCAGAAATATTTTACAGTTATATTCCTCTTATTATTCCGCTTCCAACTAGTGCTCATTTGTCAAAATCAATGACAAAAAATTTTAATCGAAATTTCGCAAAAAAACATGGACTATAGCCTTTGCACTTTTTTCATTAAAAAAATATCTTGTCACCGATCTTGATGATTGAGGGATTATTTTAACATGGAAGGAAATACAAAACGATGTAAAAAGGAATTTTGCTACAAAAATGTCTAGTTTTTAAAATAGAGCAAAAAAACCGCATAGGAAGGGCCGCCTGAAATCAAGCCACACACGAAGGGTTTTTGTGGCATATTTTTGAAACTAGCGAGTCTCGGTCAGAAATATTTTACAGTTATATTCCTCTTATTATTCCGCTTCCAACTAGTGCTCATTTGTCAAAATCGATGACAAAAAATTTTAATCGAAATTTCGCAAAAAAACATGGACTATAGCCTTTGCACTTTTTTCATTAAAAAAATATCTTGTCACCGATCTTGATGATTGAGGGCTTATTTTAACATGGAAGGAAATACAAAACGATGTAAAAAGGAATTTTGCTACAAAAATGTCTAGTTTTTAAAATAGAGCAAAAAAACCGCATAGGAAGGGCCGCCTGAAATCAAGCCACACACGAAGGGTTTTTGTGGCATATTTTTGAAACTAGCGAGTCTCGGTCAGAAATATTTTACAGTTATATTCCTCTTATTATTCCGCTTCCAACTAGTGCTCATTTGTCAAAATCAATGACAAAAAATTTTAATCGAAATTTCGCAAAAAAACATGGACTATAGCCTTTGCACTTTTTTCATTAAAAAAATATCTTGTCACCGATCTTGATGATTGAGGGATTATTTTAACATGGAAGGAAATACAAAACGATGTAAAAAGGAATTTTGCTACAAAAATGTCTAGTTTTTAAAATAGAGCAAAAAAACCGCATAGGAAGGGCCGCCTGAAATCAAGCCACACACGAAGGGTTTTTGTGGCATATTTTTGAAACTAGCGAGTCTCGGTCAGAAATATTTTACAGTTATATTCCTCTTATTATTCCGCTTCCAACTAGTGCTCATTTGTCAAAATCAATGACAAAAAATTTTAATCGAAATTTCGCAAAAAAACATGGACTATAGCCTTTGCACTTGTTTCATTAAAAAAATATCTTGTCACCGATCTTGATGATTGAGGGCTTATTTTAACATGGAAGGAAATACAAAACGATGTAAAAAGGAATTTTGCTAAAAAAATGTCTAGTTTTTAAAATAGAGCAAAAAAACCGCATAGGAAGGGCCGCCTGAAATCAAGCCACACACGAAGGGTTTTTGTGGCATATTTTTGAAACTAGCGAGTATCGGTCAGAAATATTTTACAGTTATATACCTCTTATTATTCCGCTTCCAACTAGTGCTCATTTGTCAAAATCGATGACAAAAAATTTTAATCGAAATTTCGCAAAAAAACATGGACTATAGCCTTTGCACTTTTTTCATTAAAAAAATATCTTGTCACCGATCTTGATGATTGAGGGCTTATTTTAACATGGAAGGAAATACAAAACGATGTAAAAAGGAATTTTGCTACAAAAATGTCTAGTTTTTAAAATAGAGCAAAAAAACCGCATAGGAAGGCCCGCCTGAAATCAAGCCACACACGAAGGGTTTTTGTGGCATATTTCTGAAACTAGCGAGTCTCGGTCAGAAATATTTCACAGTTATATTCCTCTTATTATTCCGCTTCCAACTAGTGCTCATTTGTCAAAATCGATGACAAAAAATTTTAATCGAAATTTCGCAAAAAAACATGGACTATAGCCTTTGCACTTTTTTCATTAAAAAAATATCTTGTCACCGATCTTGATGATTGAGGGCTTATTTTAACATGGAAGGAAATACAAAACGATGTAAAAAGGAATTTTGCTACAAAAATGTCTAGTTTTTAAAATAGAGCAAAAAACCGCATAGGAAGGGCCGCCTGAAATCAAGCCACACACGAAGGGTTTTTGTGGCATATTTTTGAAACTAGCGAGTCTCGGTCAGAAATATTTCACAGTTATATTCCTCTTATTATTCCGCTTCCAACTAGTGCTCATTTGTCAAAATTGATGACAAAAAATTTTAATCGAAATTTCGCAAAAAACATGGACTATAGCCTTTGCACTTTTTTCATTAAAAAAATATCTTGTCACCGATCTTGATGATTGAGGGCTTATTTTAACATGGAAGGAAATACAAAACGATGTAAAAAGGAATTTTGCTACAAAAATGTCTAGTTTTTAAAATAGAGCAAAAAAACCGCATAGGAAAGGCCGCCTGAAATCAAGCCACACACGAAGGGTTTTTGGAAGGAAATACAAAACGATGTAAAAAGGAATTTTGCTAAAAAAATGTTTAGTTTTTAAAATAGAGCAAAAAAACCGCATAGGAAAGGCCGCCTGAAATCAAGCCACACACGAAGGGTTTTTGGAAGGAAATACAAAACGATGTAAAAAGGAATTTTGCTAAAAAAATGTCTAGTTTTTAAAATAGAGCAAAAAACCGCATAGGAAGGGCCGCCTGAAATCAAGCCACACACGAAGGGTTTTTGTGGCATATTTTTGAAACTAGCGAGTCTCGGTCAGAAATATTTCACAGTTATATTCCTCTTATTATTCCGCTTCCAACTAGTGCTCATTTGTCAAAATCGATGACAAAAAATTTTAATCGAAATTTCGCAAAAAAACATGGACTATAGCCTTTGCACTTTTTTCATTAAAAAAATATCTTGTCACCGATCTTGATGATTGAGGGCTTATTTTAACATGGAAGGAAATACAAAACGATGTAAAAAGGAATTTTGCTACAAAAATGTCTAGTTTTTAAAATAGAGCAAAAAAACCGCATAGGAAGGCCCGCCTGAAATCAAGCCACACACGAAGGGTTTTTGTGGCATATTTTTGAAACTAGCGAGTCTCGGTCAGAAATATTTCACAGTTATATTCCTCTTATTATTCCGCTTCCAACTAGTGCTCATTTGTCAAAATTGATGACAAAAAATTTTAATCGAAATTTCGCAAAAAACATGGACTATAGCCTTTGCACTTTTTTCATTAAAAAAATATCTTGTCACCGATCTTGATGATTGAGGGCTTATTTTAACATGGAAGGAAATACAAAACGATGTAAAAAGGAATTTTGCTGCAAAAATGTCTAGTTTTTAAAATAGAGCAAAAAAACCGCATAGGAAAGGCCGCCTGAAATCAAGCCACACACGAAGGGTTTTTGGAAGGAAATACAAAACGATGTAAAAAGGAATTTTGCTAAAAAAATGTTTAGTTTTTAAAATAGAGCAAAAAAACCGCATAGGAAAGGCCGCCTGAAATCAAGCCACACACGAAGGGTTTTTGGAAGGAAATACAAAACGATGTAAAAAGGAATTTTGCTAAAAAAATGTCTAGTTTTTAAAATAGAGCAAAAAACCGCATAGGAAGGGCCGCCTGAAATCAAGCCACACACGAAGGGTTTTTGTGGCATATTTTTGAAACTAGCGAGTCTCGGTCAGAAATATTTCACAGTTATATTCCTCTTATTATTCCGCTTCCAACTAGTGCTCATTTGTCAAAATCGATGACAAAAAATTTTAATCGAAATTTCGCAAAAAAACATGGACTATAGCCTTTGCACTTTTTTCATTAAAAAAATATCTTGTCACCGATCTTGATGACTGAGGGCTTATTTTAACATGGAAGGAAATACAAAACGATGTAAAAAGGAATTTTGCTACAAAAATGTCTAGTTTTTAAAATAGAGCAAAAAAACCGCATAGGAAGGGCCGCCTGAAATCATGCCACACACGAAGGGTTTTTGTGGCATATTTTTGAAACTAGCGAGTCTCGGTCAGAAATATTTCACAGTTATATTCCTCTTATTATTCCGCTTCCAACTAGTGCTCATTTGTCAAAATCGATGACAAAAAGTTTTAATCGAAATTTCGCAAAAAAGCACTTTTTTCATTAAAAAAATATCTTTTCACCGATCTTGATGATTGAGGGCTTATTTTAACATGGAAGGAAATACAAAACGATGTAAAAAGGAATTTTTCTAAAAAAATGTCTAGTTTTTAAAATAGAGCAAAAAAACCGCATAGGAAGGGCCGCCTGAAATCAAGCCACACACGAAGGGTTTTTGTGGCATATTTTTGAAACTAGCGAGTCTCGGTCAGAAATATTTTACAGTTATATTCCTCTTATTATTCCGCTTCCAACTAGTGCTCATTTGTCAAAATCGATGGCAAAAAATTTTAATCGAAATTTCGCAAAAAAGCATGGACTATAGCCTTTGCACTTTTTTCATTAAAAAAATATCTTGTCACCGCTCTTGATGATTGAGGGCTTATTTTAACATGGAAGGAAATACAAAACGATGTAAAAAGGAATTTTGCTACAAAAATGTCTAGTTTTGAAAATAGAGCAAAAAAACCGCATAGGAAGGGCCGCCTGAAATCAAGCCACACACGAAAGGTTTTTGTGGCATATTTTTGAAACTAGCGAGTCTAGGTCAGAAATATTTTACAGTTATATTCCTCTTATTATTCCGCTTCCAACTAGTGCTCATTTGTCAAAATCGATGACAAAAAGTTTTAATCGAAATTTCGCAAAAAAGCACTTTTTTCATTAAAAAAATATCTTGTCACCGATCTTGATGATTGAGGGCTTATTTTAACATGGAAGGAAATACAAAACGATGTAAAAAGGAATTTTGCTAAAAAAATGTCTAGTTTTTAAAATAGAGCAAAAAAACCGCATAGGAAGGGCCGCCTGAAATCAAGCCACACACGAAGGGTTTTTGTGGCATATTTTTGAAACTAGCGAGTCTCGGTCAGAAATATTTTACAGTTATATTCCTCTTATTATTCCGCTTCCAACTAGTGCTCATTTGTCAAAATCGATGGCAAAAAATTTTAATCGAATTTTCGCAAAAAAGCATGGACTATAGCCTTTGCACTTTTTTCATTAAAAAAATATCTTGTCACCGCTCTTGATGATTGAGGGCTTATTTTAACATGGAAGGAAATACAAAACGATGTAAAAAGGAATTTTGCTACAAAAATGTCTAGTTTTGAAAATAGAGCAAAAAAACCGCATAGGAAGGGCCGCCTGAAATCAAGCCACACACGAAAGGTTTTTGTGGCATATTTTTGAATCTAGCGAGTCTCGGTCAGAAATATTTTACAGTTATATTCCTCTTATTATTTCGCTTCCAACTAGTGCTCATTTGTCAAAATCGATGACAAAAAGTTTTAATCGAAATTTCGCAAAAAAGCACTTTTTTCATTAAAAAAATATCTTGTCACCGATCTTGATGATTGAGGGCTTATTTTAACATGGAAGGAAATACAAAACGATGTAAAAAGGAATTTTGCTAAAAAAATGTCTAGTTTTTAAAATAGAGCAAAAAAACCGCATAGGAAGGGCCGCCTGAAATCAAGCCACACACGAAGGGTTTTTGTGGCATATTTTTGAAACTAGCGAGTCTCGGTCAGAAATATTTTACAGTTATATTCCTCTTATTATTCCGCTTCCAACTAGTGCTCATTTGTCAAAATCGATGGCAAAAAATTTTAATCGAAATTTCGCAAAAAAGCATGGACTATAGCCTTTGCACTTTTTTCATTAAAAAAATATCTTGTCACCGCTCTTGATGATTGAGGGCTTATTTTAACATGGAAGGAAATACAAAACGATGTAAAAAGGAATTTTGCTACAAAAATGTCTAGTTTTGAAAATAGAGCAAAAAAACCGCATAGGAAGGGCCGCCTGAAATCAAGCCACACACGAAAGGTTTTTGTGGCATATTTTTGAAACTAGCGAGTCTAGGTCAGAAATATTTTACAGTTATATTCCTCTTATTATTCCGCTTCCAACTAGTGCTCATTTGTCAAAATCGATGACAAAAAGTTTTAATCGAAATTTCGCAAAAAAGCACTTTTTTCATTAAAAAAATATCTTGTCACCGATCTTGATGATTGAGGGCTTATTTTAACATGGAAGGAAATACAAAACGATGTAAAAAGGAATTTTGCTAAAAAAATGTCTAGTTTTTAAAATAGAGCAAAAAAACCGCATAGGAAGGGCCGCCTGAAATCAAGCCACACACGAAGGGTTTTTGTGGCATATTTTTGAAACTAGCGAGTCTCGGTCAGAAATATTTTACAGTTATATTCCTCTTATTATTCCGCTTCCAACTAGTGCTCATTTGTCAAAATCGATGGCAAAAAATTTTAATCGAATTTTCGCAAAAAAGCATGGACTATAGCCTTTGCACTTTTTTCATTAAAAAAATATCTTGTCACCGCTCTTGATGATTGAGGGCTTATTTTAACATGGAAGGAAATACAAAACGATGTAAAAAGGAATTTTGCTACAAAAATGTCTAGTTTTGAAAATAGAGCAAAAAAACCGCATAGGAAGGGCCGCCTGAAATCAAGCCACACACGAAAGGTTTTTGTGGCATATTTTTGAATCTAGCGAGTCTCGGTCAGAAATATTTTACAGTTATATTCCTCTTATTATTTCGCTTCCAACTAGTGCTCATTTGTCAAAATCGATGACAAAAAGTTTTAATCGAAATTTCGCAAAAAAGCACTTTTTTCATTAAAAAAATATCTTGTCACCGATCTTGATGATTGAGGGCTTATTTTAACATGGAAGGAAATACAAAACGATGTAAAAAGGAATTTTGCTACAAAAATGTCTAGTTTTTAAAATAGAGCAAAAAAACCGCATAGGAAGGGCCGCCTGAAATCAAGCCACACACGAAGGGTTTGTGTGGCATATTTTTGAAACTAGCGAGTCTAGGTCAGAAATATTTTACAGTTATATTCCTCTTATTATTCCGCTTCCAACTAGTGCTCATTTGTCAAAATCGATGACAAAAAATTTTAATCGAAATTTCGCAAAAAAACATGGACTACAGCCTTTGCACTTTTTTCATTAAAAAAATATCTTGTCACCGATCTTGATGATTGAGGGCTTATTTTAACATGGAAGGAAATACAAAACGATGTAAAAAGGAATTTTGCTACAAAAATGTCTAGTTTTGAAAATAGAGCAAAAAAACCGCATAGGAAGGGCCGCCTGAAATCAAGCCACACACGAAAGGTTTTTGTGGCATATTTTTGAATCTAGCGAGTCTCGGTCAGAAATATTTTACAGTTATATTCCTCTTATTATTTCGCTTCCAACTAGTGCTCATTTGTCAAAATCGATGACAAAAAGTTTTAATCGAAATTTCGCAAAAAAGCACTTTTTTCATTAAAAAAATATCTTGTCACCGATCTTGATGATTGAGGGCTTATTTTAACATGGAAGGAAATACAAAACGATGTAAAAAGGAATTTTGCTACAAAAATGTCTAGTTTTGAAAATAGAGCAAAAAAACCGCATAGGAAGGGCCGCCTGAAATCAAGCCACACACGAAATGTTTTTGTGGCATATTTTTGAAACTAGCGAGTCTAGGTCAGAAATATTTTACAGTTATATTCCTCTTATTATTGCGCTTCCAACTAGTGCTCATTTGTCAAAATCGATGACAAAAAATTTTAATCGAAATTTCGCAAAAAAACATGGACTATAGCCTTTGCACTTTTTTCATTAAAAAAATATCTTGTCACCGATCTTGATGATTGAGGGCTTATTTTAACATGGAAGGAAATACAAAACGATGTAAAAAGGAATTTTGCTACAAAAATGTCTAGTTTTTAAAATAGAGCAAAAAAACCGCATAGGAAGGGCCGCCTGAAATCAAGCCACACACGAAGGGTTTTTGTGGCATATTTTTGAAACTAGCGAGTCTCGGTCAGAAATATTTTACAGTTATATTCCTCTTATTATTCCGCTTCCAACTAGTGCTCATTTGTCAAAATCAATGACAAAAAATTTTAATCGAAATTTCGCAAAAAAACATGGACTATAGCCTTTGCACTTTTTTCATTAAAAAAATATCTTGTCACCGATCTTGATGATTGAGGGATTATTTTAACATGGAAGGAAATACAAAACGATGTAAAAAGGAATTTTGCTACAAAAATGTCTAGTTTTTAAAATAGAGCAAAAAAACCGCATAGGAAGGGCCGCCTGAAATCAAGCCACACACGAAGGGTTTTTGTGGCATATTTTTGAAACTAGCGAGTCTCGGTCAGAAATATTTTACAGTTATATTCCTCTTATTATTCCGCTTCCAACTAGTGCTCATTTGTCAAAATCAATGACAAAAAATTTTAATCGAAATTTCGCAAAAAAACATGGACTATAGCCTTTGCACTTTTTTCATTAAAAAAATATCTTGCACCGATCTTGATGATTGAGGGCTTATTTTAACGTGGAAGGAAATACTAAACGATGTAAAAAGGAATTTTGCTAAAAAAATGTCTAGTTTTTAAAATAGAGCAAAAAAACCGCATAGGAAGGCTGAAATCAAGCCACACACGAAGGGTTTTTGTGGCATATTTTTGAAACTAGCGAGTCTCGGTCAGAAATATTTTACAGTTATATTCCTCTTATTATTCCGCTTCCAACGATATGAAAAACCTTGATTCGAAGGAATCTAGATTGATTCGAATTCCCCGGTAGACCTGAATGCTTCATTCATTCAGGTAAGGACAGTCTGCTGGAGCGCTTCACTTTGTCAGGGAACAATGAAAGTAAGGACCTTTAGTCGTTAACGTATCATACACGTCATAAGATTTCTCTAAGAAGTATTGAGCCTGGTTTGAATAAATAGTACGATATCAAGGAAGAGTCATGAATTTGAGAATTAGAGACTTGTCATAGGGTAAGCATTCGTTTTTTTATGCGTAGTCTACACCATATTATTAACGTTAGGTTACAATGAATTTATTGTTGATTTCAGGAATATGTAGTATGCCTGTAATGAAATATCAGTTCTCCCTGTAGAGAGATGTTATACTCGGTAAATTAAATTAAAAAATATAATCGATGACCATATCGGATTGCTACCATTTTATTGTGAAATCGTTTCGATGTTACAATCTCGCACCTTCGTGAATCAAATATCTAGAAAAGTTTGTTTGTCATGAATGTCATAAGGAAAAGAATTGATAGTTCACTAAGATTTTCAAGTAACGGGGGTGAAGAAGTTAAGACTAAGCAATAAAGTATATTTTCTCTGTGTAACAATATGAAGTTCTAGATCTATTTGCCTTTCTCCTTTACTCTCCTGGAGTTCTGTTATGATGGGGGCAGTTTAGGTCCGCTCCTCCACTAGCTTTCAGGTCAGTCAAAGGGACACTGAATACCACATGTGCTCGCAGTGTCGCAAGGAGGATGGTGTGATGGCACAAACCTAGGACATGGGGCTTATGGTAAGTTAAGGTAAGTGGTGTAAAAATCCCTTCAGACTGGATGTGGTGATACTTTTTTTTGTGAAGGCACGATAAATATTTTGTGTATATGGTGCATGACAGCGACAGAATTTGGGTTACCCACCCCACATAAAACTATCCCGCAATAGCAGAAGTGCTAGCGTGCCGCCCTGCACTTGCAACGCTGTTCGTGGAGTAAGCTGTCAGCTCATGCTGATACACTGAACTTAACGTCCTACTTTACTCACTCACAATACTACAATAACATTTTTTTGGTCTAATTGCTTTTTCAGCGATTTTTTTCAGAAAAATTCTTTTACCCTTGTTTTTCCTTTCCTATTCCTCGTGAAGGAGCTATCCGTTGTAAATTCATATTTTTCATGCAACAAAATCCGTCATTCTCTGAATTGGATCAAACTGGCGTCGTACTGCCGGCCGTGTAAATATAGTACAGAAATTTGTGCTGCATGCGAACTGTAGTTAATAAATACACACACACAATGAAGAAAGTTTTAAAAAATCTTTTTATTAATTGAATTATACTAAAAACTACAATGCATTCGTTTTTTGTTTTTCTTCTATTAATATCGCACTACAGACAGTATTTGCTTTTAATATTTTCATTCATAAATAAATTAAATTTGTGTTTTTTTTTTTAATCATGTTCTTCTTCTTTCTTTATTCATACATACATACACAATATATATTTTACAGTAGTAATAATATTTGCTATCACAATTGCTTCTTAACAGTTAAAAAAGAAGAAAACGCTTAGTACACTCCGTTCTATTTGATTGCGAACTATTGGTTGTTTGTTGGTGTGTTATATTTACAAAACATTTCAACGAAGAGGATCTGGTCTGTTCAGAACAACGACTTTATTGGAGGTGTAGACTAAACTTTTAGCATAGAAGTTATTTCCAAATATGCAATGCGAGCACGCACCAGAAAGTTGACTATAAGAATTATTTTATCGTTTTTTTTACTTTTCAATGGCAACTGCGAGGATTGAGTGTAGAAACTCCGGAAAAAATTCATACTACATACTTTTTTTTTTATTATTATCTTCGAATGAAACTGTGTAAATGTCTTATCTAGCAAACTAGCAACAAATAAGCAATAAAATGTAGCACTCGAAAAACAACTCCAGCTAAAGATCCATCCGTATACATATTAAGGCTACGCGGTTCTATGAAAAACAAATTAAAATGTTAACGTCCATTGAAGAAGCCGAAACAATAAAAATGTGAATTGCGCTAAAATGTACGTCTATATTTTGCAAGTGGGACCATGTGAAACAAGTATAATACAAAACTGTACTTGAGATGGCTTTGCAGACCTAACACACTCGGTGCTACTGAAGATTACACCTTTATGCAGGATGAAACATGTCACCGGGCACAATCAATGATAAATACCCTTAGGCAACAAAATATGTACCTATGTATATGTTGCTTTTATGTTCTGGTAATTCTCCGGATCTTAACCCGATAGAAAATGGCTGAGCTATATTAAAACATATGTGTATGCCTAAAAAAATTGAGACTTTCGTTAAAAATATCGGAGGGCACGTAAAATATTACTTGCAATTTTTAATGCATAAGGTCTCGCTTATCCGAATCTCGACTAATCGGAATGGATTTTTCAAAGCATTAGACACTATAATGCGAACTGTCTGCACACTCCATAACCCGAATTATTTGAGAAGGCTCATGGTTCACTAATAAAAGAAAAAAGGGATTCCTTGCAATTGACAATTTTAAAATCAAAGACTTTCTATTCGTTTTATAAAGATTTGCAGCGAAAAATTATCTAGTCAATCGAAACTTGTAACAACCGTTTTGTAATAAGTTGCTGCAAATTGTGGAAACTGAAAGCCTGCCTTGTTGATTGTCAAATTAATAATGTATAATGCAAACGAAGTGGCACTTTTTTGGCAAAATTTCACCCGATAAAACTTTAGTCCATGCAAAAGAGAAAATTTGTTCTTGGAAGGAAGATGTTCAAATAAAACTGTAGTACATAAATTAAAAATAGCTGTAGTGGGAAAGACCCGAATATGGAATATTATTCTTCGAAAAAATGGTGGATAACATCTTTATTTTTACAGAATAGTTCTTTAAATCGTAAGTAAAATCGTATACCAATCTACATACTTATCGATAATGTAACATGTCATACTAACAGGAAGATAAAACCTCCATGCATGTTATATATGAGTGCCCAGAGCTTGCACTATTCTTTACCTTCTAATTATTCAGCCTATGGATCAAAATTCAATTAGAATAACAAAATTGTTATATAATATAAAAAAGCGTTATAATTCCAAATTGTGAGTTCTCAAGAAGAGCAGTTTACTAGTGCTTTAAAAACGTTTACCCTGTTTACTGCATGCCCAATTCTGGAGGAAATTAGATAAAGGTGTAATCAGAAAGTGCTGAACCAATCTATTTGCCCAGCGATGGATTTTTGAAGACGATATACCATCAGCTACCCTAATACAGAGGAGATCGGAAGCCAGAAGAAAACGATTTGTCTTTCATTAAGCGCTCCATACACCGCGAACATGTTATCAAACTTTGTGGAGAAAATGAAAGTTGACTTCAATCATACTGTCCAACATCAAGAGCTACTAGAACTATTAACTAATATCTTTTCTTCAATAGAGTTCACAAGAGATTCAAGAATGCGTGACAAACCTCGCCCTACACGATTCAATATGTTGTCAAACACGTAGCCTCGCCAATAAAAATCAAACTAACTTGATTTTCGTACAACCCCTTGACATACTACGTGTCACACCGGCAAATCTGTATAACAACATCGTTATCCTACTCGAGTTGGACAAAATGCGTGACCGTATATGGGCCCCCTAAATAGAACTTCTCAACAATTTCAGGATCTCAGAAGAAGAATTTTTTGGTTTTTTTTTTTTAGTTTCATGTTTTTGAAATCGACTTTTACATACCACATTCAGTATTATTCGCTAAACTGAATATGGGTATACAATCAACTAATCGGATTAGCGAAATCTTACTATATATTTAGAAATAAAAAACGGAAAGTTTTGGATTTTCGGTGTTTTGTTACAAAAATTTCTTCTTTACCTTTAAAACTTTCTACAAATTGCAAGTGGACCTAATTCACTGAGTGGAGTTGGAATTTCTACAGTTCTGTAATAAAAAAAAACTTGAACCATTAGCAATATTAGCTTTTTCAGATATGTTCCTCTTCGATTGTGGTATTGGCACAAGTAAATGTTTGAGCGAAAGGGCATAATCAATTATTACAATTCAGAGAGGAAGCCCTTTTCAGGAATTATTCTTAAATTAAATAATAAAAAATAAATAAACAATGTACGAAATTTCAACAATCAAATATTTTTGTGTGTGTTGACAATCAAATATTGCGGAGTGTATTTACATTTCGTATATATATATATATATATTTTTGTATCCACATCTTTCGTTTCTTAATACTAGCGTTCTATAAAAAAATTTCATAAAATTTCCTTTCTTGCTTTCTTCTTAAAAAAAATGATGATATCCGTAATCGAGTGGTTTGCATTTTTTGTGTTATTTTGTCGTTTTTATATAGATTTATTTTTTATTTTTTTATGTAATTAAAATTTTCATTTATATCTAAATAAATTCATTTTGATTCATCTTTAATCGATTAACATTTTGATTTTTCTCTTTAAAAAAAAATATGTAATCATAAGTTTTAGTGATTTTTCTTATTTATTTGGGTTTCTCTAAAAACAAGGGGGGTGGACAGTCACAACAGGTATTTTAATTAAGAGGATGTTTTACTATTAGTCTGAAATTATTAAAAGTATTCTTAAAATGAAAATATATAGATGATTACGTTCTTCTTTTAATTTTAATCCTAGCTACATTATTAGAATGAACGGTAAAGGCAATATAATTAATTACATTACAGTTTGCGCTCTTGACTATTTTCCTAAATTATTTATTTATTTGCAGAAATATTTTTCCTCAATTTTTTTCCAACAATCGATTCCAAAGTAAAATAATAATAATAAAAAAGCGCAAAAATTTTTTGTTTGCAATATTTACATTCTCAATACACAAAATAGAAAAATACACACTTACAGCCTAAACCTTATTATTGTTAGCAAATTTTTGTTTTTTTGATTTTCTATTAGCGCTTTTTACTGTAGTTATTTTACCTAGAATTTTCAAAATTCAACATAGTTTTACAGTGAAATTAATTTGTTTTTCATAAAATTTTCTTTTTAGAATTTTAAAATAAGATTTTTAAAATATATGTATGTGTATTATAATTAAAATTTAAAACTACCTTAGACGGAAACGTTCATGTTTAGAATTTTTGATTACTTTTTCTTTATACAAACAGAGGCTAAGCCTCTTGTGTTATCCGATCGAAATGGAAAAAAAGCTCTGCAGCTTCTAATTTATGTTCTTTTTATTTTTAGGGTTTCGGAGTTTTCATGTTAAAATCGGCTATCCACCACCCTGTAATAAAACATCACTACACTAGAAGCATGTATTCCTTGACGGTCTTAATTTAATTTCAATTTATGGATTTATAAGTTATTTTTATATTGATTAAAAATAAAAAATAAACAGAATTGAGGTAAGCATTACGTTTTAAAAATGAGTTCTTTCTTATGCAATTAGTTTTGAAAATGTTTTTAAACTTTATTGAAAAATAATTGTAAACAAGTCATTGTTTGGTGTATTCTAACACAACATGAATTTGACTACGCTAAATTTGGCATATCACACTTCCTTTTCTCTCTATATTCTAAGTTCCGAATGCTTTGCAGACGTTTTTCGTATTCCTCTTTCTTATGGAACTCGATGAGTACGAATGTTTTGTGGATTGTTAGGGATGGGTAATTGGGACATTTTAATGGAACGGCTCCAACATATTGCAAGTATCAAACAGACTTGTTCCAAAGTATCAGTTACAAGTCCCAATTTTGGTACAAATAATAAAAGAAGATTGTTTTTAGATTAGGGTCCACTGAAGTAGAATGCAGTTCACGTTCCTCTTTGAATACATGCCTTTAGAAGTGCAAACATTACAACAAATTTACATTACATGCATACTAAAAATTTGGTACCCTTTTATAATGGATATTGTACAAAAAATCTTGGAAGAACCTGATCGGTGGTGTTGTTAGTTAGTTAAGGAGTAAAGATTGACTACTAATCTTTTCTAACGGGAAAGAATAAGTTGAACATAGTGAATGCTATAATAGATCTATTACCAAACAAGAACAAAATTTGAGGCATAAGAAAATAAAAAATCGCATAGTGTATTTTAAATATGCCAGACAAAACGTATAAAACTGTGGTGCATAAAAATTTTTGAGATGCGTTTAATCGTTTAATTATTATGTGATTTTCACAGTTCGGTTGGTAATTTTACGACGGCTCTACTAAACCAAGTATTTTTCAAATAATGGAATCAGACTACAGAATACAGATAACAGAATATACATTATGTAGATAACGTGAAACGGAATAGCATATTTTGAATTTATAAGGAGCTTAGTGAAAAATTCAAAACCTAATGTATTCAATGAAGAGTACAGAGAGTCACTGAAAACCGTGTAAAACTTTATGAAGCAGATTTTATCATTTTTTATTCATCGCACTCGTTAATAAAATTTCATTGTTTTGTAATCCATGTTTGTTTGTTTTTAGAAGTAGGATATTTTCATTATTGTATCGCTGTAAGCAAGACTAATAATATCGGAAAAGCAGTTTCCAATGAAATCTCTTAAGCCTTTCATAATATCTGCGTTATTAATAATGTTTAGAAAGTCTATCATTAGAGGAAGCTATAGCTACCAATGAAGTTTAGTTGGAAATATATGGGCAACTCCTGAGTTGAGTTGACTCAAAGAGTCGGCTCTTATTAGTGAGCCGCCTGAGCCGACTCTTCATTTTATTTGAAGGTGACTCATGGCTCTGGTGAGATTCATTGATCAGAGAAAAGCGAAACGTGACGTGCTCCAGCCAGATTCAAGACGACTCAAGAGCTATAACAAAACATGATGGCAGAATGCTCTTGCGGCGAGTTGTGAGTGAGGCATATTGTTCTCATATTTGCACACGGGCACTTCACTTCACAGTGCGACCAGGGGCGGATTTCCCTATAGGCCGAGTAGGCCCGGGCCTAGGGCGCTAGATTTAGGGGGCGGCAAAACTTGGTGGGAATATTTTTTTTTTTAGTAGACGCGCCCTCTGTGAACCCACACGTCAACGTTTAAAAATTCAAAAATGTGTCCATAGCACCCAGCAAAAAAAATCATCATACTTTCTCGTTTTTTTAAATAAAATAATTCGTTGGAAAGTGTTATTTTTAATTCTACTCCATTTTTTTCAAATCTACTCCGATTTATGAGGCAGCCTACTCCGCTAATTCTAGCCTGGGGTCCCTTCACTGGATATAGATCATTCAATTTTTCGTGTTTTACAGGGAGTAGGGGGGCGGCAATCTTCCATAGGCCTAGGGCGGCCAAGTGATCAAATCCGCCCCTGAGTGCGACGTGCGTACACAACAGGACGCACAACTGGAGGCAGAGCCCATCATAGATACAATAGGCAAGGCAATAAGTAAGAAGAAGAAAAATAACACGTGAATCTGGGAACGTAGTTTGGTTTTATTTTTCCCTTTACTAGGCCTCTGGTGCGGATGATGACAATTATTCTATCCCTTTATATGATATATTTATCACACCACATAAATAAAAATAACAGGTATAATCTTATTTATGAAACTGATGTTTCATCAGCAACGAGTTTAGCTGAAAGCAGAGTTGCAAACTTGAAATACATTCCGAATTCACTGATTCGTTTTGGCAACACGTTTGAGGTACACATTGAGTGCGAGTTGATTCGATATTACCGTCTGGACTCGTTGAATGAGATTGCGAGCCACCTAACTCATTTTGAGTCGGCTCATTGTTCCGGCTCTTTTAAAAGAGTCAGATTCAATGAGTCGACTCTATATTGCATACTGCTATGCTGTCTCGCCACAACCATATATGTACATATTAATGAAAACGGCCTAAATTCTAAAGAATAGTAATAATTCTTTAACTTATAATCAAAATGTTCCGAAACATATTTTTTTTAGATTCATTATTAATTTGTTAACAGTAAAAACAAAAACAAAACGGAAAACACACTTCAGTGATATACCAAAATAAATGATTTGGCCCTGTACAATGACTGCTACAATATTTTTCCTCACGTCTGTTTTTAGGGAGTGCCAAGCAAAACTTCAAATTAAAAGTGTAATAATTTCATACATTATAAACAAAAAAAAAACACAAAATTATATCTTAATTATTATCATTCACTTGAAAAGAAAAAAAAATAAAATAAAAAAAAAACATAAAATAATTTATATTAAATATTTACACAGTTTTATTTTTACACATCAAAATAATCCAAACTGATTGGTACAAGTGAAAAAATGGGTGCAATAAGAGTCAAAATTCCGATACTACGGCTCGTTGTATTTTTCTGGAAAAAGAGTTTGTGTTTTGTTCTTCAAATGGCATTTTAACATAATTTTAACCTAATTTTGTTTGTTTGTTTTTAATTAAAGCCAGGCGAATAATATTATGCGTATGCATCACTACTAAAACTGGTTGAATTATTGCAAAATGAGAAGAAATCGATAAAACCCCTTAACAATGCGACAAAAATCTCATCAGTACTTTTGAACTTTTGATTATTAAATATTAAAATGGCTTTTTGTTTTTAATTTTGAGATTTTCTCTTATTGTTTGAGAGGTTCTCGATTATTAAAATGATCGGAACAGTTATATGTATGTCATTACTTTTATATGTAATTAGAAAAAAAAAAACAAGTATATTGCTGCTTTCAGTAAATTATACCCATATTACAATGGATTACCAGAAGAAATAAAAAATACAAAGCAAGTGCACAAAAAGTTGCACATAAAGATGTTACAATAGTATGATATGTGAACTGATTACTTTTTAACAAAGACAACTAGTGACTAAAAAAAAATAGAGAAAAAATTAGAAAATAGGGGAAGTACTCTTTGCTAATACAACCCCTTAATTGTTTGAGAAGATGCCCAATTAGTCCCATAAAAGAAAAAATGAATAATGAGACTAGAAATATGAAGATAGTGGTGGAAAGGAAGATAGCTCTGTCCCTGAGAAAAAAAAAATACTAATAGCTAATAGAACATGTCGCAAGATATAAATTCTAAAGTATAAGCTTGGGTTCGAGTATTTTCAGCAGCTGCAAAAAAAAATATTATTACTTAAGGGGGGAGATCTAGTTGGAAAGGTAAAAAAAGGCTTGTTTTTTCGATTTTTCTTTTGGCCAAACGATAAAATAATTGATAACAAAAATTCTTCCGTATAAAAGATATATATTTAGTGTAAACACTATAATTTTTTGAAAGAAATTTATTTAAAAATAAGCCGTTATATATCAACGGCCGAAGACGCTGTAAAAAAAAACAGATTTCGCGGTGATCACTCCCGCGCTTCAACGGATTATCTGAAACCAACAAAACAGGGGGGGATGTTTAGTTAATGATATAATGCTCCGGTTGAACGAAGGGTTTTGAAAAATTTCCATTTTTCTCAAAATGGCGGACGTTGAAAGTCAAAAATGTTGTTTTGACCAAAATTTCACATACATTTTTGACTATAAAAAAAAAAAATTGTCCAAAAAAAAAAATCCTTCGTTCATCCGGACGACAACTATATATAGAAGAAGCCCCCGTGCCCCCAACCCGATCGGTAAAACCGTTCTCGAGTTACAGTGATCACCGGCTTCGAAAACATGGTTTCGAGAAAAACGAGGAAAGTGATATCGCCAAAATGTGTCGTAAATATCGCCATATATCGGAATTAGATTATTTTGAAATATATATATATATATGAATGTGTGTGTATGTGTGTATGTGTATATATATATATATACATATGCATTTGTACAGGTATGAAATACAATAAAGACCTACAGCGACCCTTTGGAGTCGAGCGCACAGCTGCCTGCTTACTTTGTATGGCTCTAACACGGCTTCCTTCAAAGTTATGTATTTCGGCGAATAATGGTCCGATTTAAATGCAATTAGTCGGAAAATACTCGTAAGATATTGTACTTTTAGAAAATAAAAAAAAATAAAAAAAGATTTTTTGAGAATTTCAACTAGACCTCCCCCCTTAACATAAATATGCACAGATATAATTTGAAAAGCAGGCGTCATCTATTTGTGAATAAAAGAAAAAAAATCGATTTTGTCAACTCTGAATTGGTTTTCTCATTGTTTTTCAAGGTTTTGTACAGTGACAATTCACTTTCTCTTCAGAAATATCAAAGGCATATGTAGACAATATGCATATTTGGATTAAAATCAATTCGATCCTTTTAAATCCCAAGTTCTGCCACTTACATATTTTATAAGTCAATGAAGAAGAAGATTGGCGAAAATATATTCTTGTAGAGGCAGTAAGAAATCGTTAAAAACACAAGAGCATATCGAAACAACAATAACAACTCACGTATACTTATTATTTAGTAATATCTTCTGGCGATAGAGTAGCAGCAATATCTGATTTTGCAATATCAGAAATTCGTATCTTTGTTACAATACTCAACTCTATTCATTTCTAAAGTCTAAGAAATTAGACCAAAATCCAAAATTATTTGATAACTGTTAGTACTTGCTTTTAATAATATGAAAGAAGAATTTTTATCATTTTAATTCAACCAAAATACAGCTAGAAGTACAAATCCCAACCCGGGATTGAAATATCATTTCTACTCAAACATTGCTCTAAAAATAAAGCTCCTTCTTGAGCAAAATTCCATCTGACTTGAAGTTACTATGTTTGAAGTTTTTGAGATGCCCAACAAATTCTAACACAATTGGAGCTAAGTTTCTTGCTCACAGATAAAATATAAATCCTTAGATAGCCAATTAAAATAAAGACTTACGGATACTTGAGGAAAACTAGCAGACAACAAGGTTATTTGCATATGTACCGAAGAGCGATGAGACAACACGATTTCTAGCAGCTACTCCGTTGGCACATTTTTCTACGATGGCATTTATCATATCGCGGTGCTTTCTGATCGCTATATATGTGTGGCTGTGTGTGTGTGTCTGTGTGGGTGTGGCTGCGGGCGCGCCTGCGTGTGTGTGTGTGTGTGTAATTAATTTGCCTTTGGTGCACCTGCGATTCCGGCAACGACTGCAATTGCGATATAGTCGGAGCGTGTACAAACAGTCACAAGAAATTATATCCAATATATATGTACATATAAGGTTTGTTCGATGAAAACACCGTGTAAATTTTCCCCTAATATTTTCCCCAAATTTACCCGGGTTTTGTGCACTCATCGAACAAGTTTTTAAAACACCGGGTAAACATGTAATGACATTTCTCTGACAGTTCTCCCGAGTATAATTAATTATAAAAAGTTATTTATAAAATGGGTGAAGACAATTAAATGTTTTCTAGCTATTTTTCTATTTCTTATTTTTGCTTATTTTTGCTCGAGAAGTAATTATGTCCCAATTAGCAACAAAATGCAAGTGACAACTGTCAAACCATTACCCCGAGAAATGTTTAGTCTAAGCTCTAGGTAGCAAAGGTTTTTCAAAAAACAAGATAGTCTAGCCCGGTGTAGCCCTAGGTTTACCCGGGGTTTTCATCAAACAGACCTATATATTTTGAATAAATCTTAGGTTTAAACTAAAGATTTATTAAATTTCCCTTAGGATAATTCATATTTTCGCTCCGTAAAGTATTTTGCTCTTCAGAATTTTACCTTCATGGCAAGATATTTTTGCTGCAAATGGAGCAAAATACTTTTTTGTATTTTTAATTTTTCCGCTCCTACTCGGAACGATATTTGAAGCCTTGGATAAAATAATGGTTAGCAGCAGTATCATTTTTTTTTCTCGAAATTTGCGTGAAGGTCGTTTACAGTCTTTTACTAATCAAAACTAAGCTGTGCACAGGATTGAACTCGATAATCTACCAGCATCTAGATTATACATAGTATATCGATCGTTTAGTTCAATACAAGAACAAATAAAAATTAAATGTTTCGAGATAAATGGGGGTTTTTTTTTTAAAAACAACTTCAGTTCTGTACTGGAATAGGATTTGTATCCTGTTTTCATTAGCAAGTCAGTATTTTTCGAAATATATAGATTCAAATAGTGAATATTATACTATACTTATTGCAATACTTAACTTCAAAACGAATTTTCGGACTTGTTCCAGTATTGAACTAGACAATAGATTTAGTCGATGATACTGCATAACCGTGAGACTACTAATGTTACTACCGCGTAATTATAATGTCAAAGTAAAATTTTCAGTAGACACTAAGCTTAGTTTTTTTTTTTAATTATTATGACAAAATTATTGTCACTGAACTCTAGGATAGGACAAGAAATATTATATTTTTGGATTTTAAACATAAAATTGATAAAACAAGCTGTAGACTCTGAGCTACGTTACTATTAACTTTGAAATTGAATTTTGGTTATAATATTGCTAGTCTCGCTGTTATGCAGTATCACCAACGATATCCCAGTTTATGATGAATTTCGTCACATGTCGTTGACCTTAGATGCAATATGGCTTAAGGCAAGTATCTAATCTAGTACTCCTTTTGAAAAGCCTAATAGAGAAAAAAACATCACCATCGGGTTCGAGTATACACACACACCACTATTGCCTAAAGTTTTTTCATGGCGCTTACTACTCTCAACATCTTTGCTCGATCGTTGATCAGAGAGATTTGTATTCTCTACTATTTCCAATTATAATGAAAAAATAATGCCTCAGATAAATATAAAATAGAATTTAATAAATAATTATGAATCGAAAACGAAGAAAATATAAAAGTACATAGATAAAAATTAAGCATCAAAATTAAGAAACAAAAATGTCAATCGATTAAAAAAGAAAATTTCAAAATGAATTTCTCACCGCCAGGAATAGGAAACAAATATTATATTCCATGTAGCGGTCGCTGCACCATCTCCCTTATTAAATCTTTCTGTTAAAAAATATATATATGTAATCTTATTAAATCTTCACATTTTCTTTCACTTAGAAGTTGTCTTAAATTTAAAACCTTTTTAAAAACTTAAGTCTTAAAAGTATAGAAAAAGAGCAGGAATTTAGATAGTTTTTATTTTTTCTTGTAGCTAAAGAGACTGAGAAAGACATACAGAAAATTATTTACCATTCTCTTTTCTGTTATTTTTTGTTCTTTTTTTTTCCTTGAATCTATTTCTTTTCTTTTTGTAAGAGTTAAAGAGTTTTGATATTCTTTTAATTTTTATTTTAAGTTTTTCGTTTTTTTTTTGTTTTTTGTTTTTTAATTTTAAATGTCTACCTAAAGGACTAACGGAAAGTACGGTTCTTCATCTTTAGCTTCGAGTGATCGATATTCATCAGAATCATCTTGGTCTCTCTCTGACAAACTTTCGGTTGGAATTTGTTGATTAATAGTGCTAGTGGTAGAAGAACAAGAAGAAGAAGTAATTGTGGTGGTGGTGGTGGTAGTAGTAGTAGTAATTCCTGTTCTTGTTGTTGAAATGTTCATAGTATTTGCACAATCCTAAGGAGGATATTTTAATATCAGCAAATTTCGAAGAAATTATTTTTTGTTTGCCTTTGTTTTTTAGTGCAACATAATATGGAATTTATTTATGAATTTTATTAACGAATTAATGATTTTTGTTTGTTTGTTTTTTAATTAGTTTGCGAGGAGCTGTCAAGAAGATCATGAATTTTAGTATTTTATGGCGTTATGAACTTGGATTTTGGTGAAAATATTTTATTTGTGGAAAAAAGCAAAATGAAGCTTTTGGTATTAAAACATAAAATTATAAGCTCACGTTTACAAAATTGATTGCGTTCTTGATTTGGAGACAATGGAGAATGGAGAGAGGGATTTTAGCACAAGCTAGATCGTCCACGGTGAATCACTTGCCTGTTTTTTTTTTCTTTCTTTGTTTTACAAAATGTGTTAAGTCAATTGATAAAATTGCTCCTGATTAGAAAGAATTGTTTATTGAAATAGTTTTATGTATTAAGTTATATAACCTAAGACGATTTTGACGAAATAAAGAGCCATAAAATACATAAGTACAAAATATCTTACAAAATTGTCTATTCTGGTATTTTAGCATTACAATACACAGCATACATCAAAACGATACGAATAAATATACATTCCACATTAACATGAATAATACACCCATATTATCAAAATTTGTTAATAGAAAAGAAAAAAAAAGTGGTTATTATAAAGTACCTAGTATATGGGATGTAGAACATTTAACCAACCAAAACCTTCGAGAAATATTTCCCAAGCCATGGAACAGATTCTGTCGCTAATAAATGATAGCTCTAACTTGGTCCTAACGTTCTATTTATAGTGTTAAAATTCACTGACAAAAGTTTTATTTGAATATACATAGGTCCAACGCCCTAAACTACTATTCATACAGAAAAATGGTCTTCTGACAATCTTAAGATTACTTTCTTATCTTCGGAGCCGTAATCATATTTTTATACCTTACTTAAACAAATTTAAAACAAGTAAAAAAGCTAAAACTGGTCTAAGACCAATTCTTATGATACCCTAGATGAATGCCCGTAAGGTCAGCCATCTGTGCAAGTTTGATTTTTGAAGTGGTTTTTCGCATATAATTCTAGAAAGGTTCGTCAGACAGAAAAAATGATTATAATAAATTTTATAGGATTTTTTATTCTGAAAAGTTTTTAGTACAATAAATATACCTAGGACTGACCGTTTTCACAGTACATATGTAAAAAATCTAAATTTTTATATGGCAACACCAAGAAGGGGTTGGCCGATTTAGTCCATTTTTGAAATTTTATTTATTACTATAAAAATACCATGTACCAAATTGCAGCCCACTATGTCGACGCGTTCTCAGGCAATGTCCAAATATATATTGGACAAGGAAATTTTTGTATGGCAAAATTTTAGCTTTCTAAGTGAACGCGTTCTCGAGTTGTCGTGCGCATGGACAGACGGACGGACGGACATGTAAAAATCAAAATAACTTTTAATATTGTGCGTGGGTATGCAATCCATTTTGCTCTACCATCATTATATCTGTTCGTTACAAATGGAATGACATAGTATACCTTATAGATTTCTTCTAGGGTATCAAAATTCATATAACTGAATGACTACGAATATTACTATAGAACAGAGACGTCTTGCAATATGATGGCAAAGAGCTATAGTACGAATAATACACTCTGTTTCAAAGCTATAAGAATTTAAAATTTTCTATTTTCGTATTTTGCAAATTCCTTGAAATTTCATTTACAGAGCTCAAATACCGTTATTTCCAGACAACTTACCCAGTGCGTTAGAACAGTCTTGAGTATCTCTCCATATTTTGAAAACCACTTATCATTGACATCGTTTACGAGAAAACGTGTTTACATCTTTGATTGAAACAGAGTGTATAATATACAAATAAATTGCGACCTTACTATAATCATATCTTTAATTCATTTTATTTTAATTTGAAAGCAGGGGGCCACTAAAGCCACTAAACAACTGCAATACATGCCTGCTCTCACGTCTTCGATCTCGGGATCTTGGGCTTAAGTTGATCTATTGTGTTCTCCCTTAGAGTGGTTAAGCTAAATTTAGCTTTTTTAAGAGCTCGATTATTGCCTTTAGAATGAGCTTGGAAACCTTATTTGGAGAGATAAATGATTCGCATCCTTAATTTTAATTATCTTATTTTTCAGACAGATTTTCTAATTTTTCAGATTTTAAATTTGATGAACTAATATTATTTAGTGATATTCTCATATTCACTTTATACATTCTAATTATCTTTTAAATTATTATTTAAGTTTCATAGGTGCTTGTTCCACACGATTTATTTAGGACTATTTTGTTTTTAAATGTTACTATTCTACCTTTCGAAAAAATCTCCCTGTCTTTCAGTGTTGTTCTGTTAACAAAAAAAAATCTTTTAAATCCCTTTTTTCCTTATGAATGATCATTTGCTCTCATGTAGTCTATTTCTATCTTTCTATGAGCTTCTATACTTTCATTTCTTTTCTTTGTTCTATTTTCAAATGTGTTGTGTGATGAAATAACAAATAAAAAAAAATTTTTTTAGCTTTTGCTATATACCGGAGAATTCAAAAAATGCCTTCTTGAACAAATATTCTATACTTTCGTAATTTTGTTTCTTCCTTCTTCATGTGTTTGTACTCCAATTAATATTATATTATTATTTATTGTTAATTATAAATAATATTATTTAAATAAATAAAGATAAATGAAATAGTTGTTTTTAGCGTAAAGTTCTCTCAACCAAGCGCTATTCGGAACTATGTATTTCAAGAGCATCTAATAGCAACAATAGGCATAATCTACTTTTTGTCATGTAAAACTTTTATGTAAGAAAGGATCAACAGGGAATCTGTAGCATCACATAAAAAAACAGCTATAGCAACCCTCGAATGTGGGGTATATATAATACAGGCGAAGTTCCATAGAACACAGAAACAATAACAGCCTAGAAACGATCCACCGAAAAAAATTAAGAAGGTGACCTCAACAGTAAGTACGACAGTTGTAAACTTAGCTGTACTATGTTGAAAAGGTAATTTGGAAAAAATAGTTCCTCATTATCTTACAAAGTTTATTTTATTTTATTTTATTTATATTATGTTGAATCCATCGTACGCATTATCAAATCGGAAAACTCTATCAACAAGTTTACTACCATATATTTACTATGAAATTAAAAAGAAGATTGGGGGTAGCCGTGCATTTCAGTGAGAAATAGAAGTTACCGCGCATTTTATTGATTCAAAGTTTAAAATGAATAACTATTTATTTTTTTTAGTACTTCCACTATGATCACGAGTTATTAGACGGCCGAAAAACTTTCTCGAGAATTGAAAAAGAGTAGAGCAAACTTGAAACGTAGAGAATAAGGTTTAAGGTGCATGTTACTGATAAAGCAACAAGTATAGTGACTGTTTTAGTGACATAACATACCTACCTTCCTTTGTGCATATATTTTTATAAATTTAATTTGCTCAAGCAGCTATTAAGTGTATTAGCATTATTCAAAGCAAAATGAATTAAAGAGTTTCTAAGCGATCCTTGGAGGTTAAATGTCCATCAACTATGAGGGAGGTAATATTGATATTGCGAACCAACTCTTACTAAATTTTGTAGCACCATTAAAAAAAAATAAAGCTTAAGTAAAACAGTTAAAAGCATGAATCTATGATAAAAATATCTATCTGCAATAGCTAAATTTGCTTCGCTTTAGATTGTGCAATTTGTCATATCTTAGAAAGGGGGAAGTAAGACACGTCTTTTTTCAAGAACAAATGCAAAAGTGATTTTAAGTTCACAATAAGAAATTCCGTTGAATATCACTGCATCCTAAATGAGCCCTCATATTTGTTCTTAAATCAATCATTTCAATAAAACTCTACATTACTTAGAATTTTAAACATTGCATGCTTTTTAGAAGTCTGTGTTCTCGCAAACGTATTGATATGATATCCTTGACCTCTCCATTTATAGTCCGTAAGCATTCAAAATATAAGACCATAGCAATAAAAATTATTGAAATAGATATATCTAATTTGAGTTATTTGACTTCAAATACTGCATGCCACAGAATAACACTAAAAATCTCACATATAAGCAAATATGTGTGAACTATATACTTGTCGGTTGGGTTGGCTGTGTGTCTGGTCTGATCGATATAATATTCTACTTATATTGAAGTGGGCGCAAGTTCCCCTCTGAGGCTTGTTTTTGTTTATCTGCCTTATCCGGCGATTACACGAGTCAGTAGAATTGACGGTCAATATTGAATTCGTCTATTAATTTTACTGACTACAAACGTGTTGTATTCGATGAATTGACTATCCAGTTCATTACAAAAATGTCGTCAAGTGGTACAGACATTCATCTTCTGTAATTTCTGCATTTCTAATGATTTCTTCCTTATTCCGTCATTTTTATCTAAGAAATAAAGATTACAATGTATGTTAAGAACTTTTCACTCATTTCCCACTCAAATAGAAATATAAACACAAATTTCCTCTAGCATCCACCTTTTATTTGCAGTTTCGGTTATTTTAATTTTACTTTTGATAGTTTATTAACTAGTCAGTACTGACTGGTCAGAAATCTAGTCAATAAAAAAGACTAATGGTTTACACGAGCCTGCGTCAGTTTCAGTTCTACTGACTCGTGTACCCCCGGATTACCGTTGAAAATACGCGCCCAAATCTGATTTTCTTCAGGACTGAATAACCTCTCTCTTCTCATACCTCATCGAAAAAACATTAAAGTATTCCGCAACGATTTACCTATTATTGTGCCCCACTTTCAACAAAATAACTACGATTCGAGTGAAAGAATTCACACTATCTGATAAAATATGTATGTACTTTAATCAGACCAGTCACTTACTTCACAACACAGTAATCAGTTTCGATTTGGATTTGTAGTTAGGGTACTTAATCTGTAAGGTAAAAGGAAAACGAATGAATATTTAACAATGAAATACGATTTAAGCTGTCTTGGAGAATTAGACAACACTCTATTTCGAAATATGTACAAACCCGAATTATTTTGTCAGTGTATAAATATGCCGAAACTGGTCAAAATAACAAGTGAAAACCCAACTGTGAGCAATTACACATATAAGTATTGCTGTCCTGTGTCGTCGAATTTTTATTTAATTTAATTTGTTCAACTGTTAATTTCTTATTGAATTCGTATTTGTGAAAATCAGAATAATTATATTGCGAGAGACTCAGATCAGAATTAGATTTTACTTAAGTCTAATAAAAGCTCTCCTAAAATTTATAATATATTTTGAAAGTTTTCAGCTTTTCTTTAAATTAAATAATCACTTTAAAGTTTGTTAAAATCACATGAACCTTCTACAAACAGCCTTTCTCCTAAAAAAAAAAAAAACATATCCAATTTCCTCTCATACAGAAATTAATTAATTTAACAGGCTCAGGTCAGGAGAAAATTGAAGTGGAAATAAAAGGGATTGTAATAGTCCTATACTCTACCACCCACTAAATAAAAATAATTTTAAAGTGAGCCCTTGACTGGAACCCTTAGAACAACTTGAAGAAAAATTACTATAATTTGACAGAAGCTACGTCAATTAGAAGATCATAGAAAAAAGAACCAACTTTTCAGAACCAGATAACCTTAATATGGGTCGCATATCTATATTCAAAGAGGATGGAAATCATACTTTCAAATGAAGGTGGGAGAGGGGGAAAAAACTGTGCATATTGTTATTAGTTGAAAAAATTCCTGCTGCTGCTACACTCGAATCTCTAAATTATATTCACCTATACTTATAATCTCTTAACGCTTTCGCTGCTTTAAGTACTATTGGGATGAGCTACATACTTAAGCAATTCAACTATCCAGGCAAGGGTTTATTGGGGCCTGACTTTTTCGAATTTCTGGTAAAATGTCTAATATGAAATATTGTTAAGAAGGAGTAGTGTAACTAAAGCTATCATAATTTCTATTATACTCTTGTGACATTACAAATTGCAAAAATAAAATACCCTTAAACCTCGACACTCTTATCAATTATATGTTGAACCATATTACAAAGATTGTGAAAGTGTCAGTCAAATGTAGTATGTATATGTTATTGAAAGTTTTTTTTTTCTTTACTCGTGATCTTCTTGACAACTTTCTACCTTTGAAAGTGTAATGAAATTACCCATATCCAAATAAAAAGATAAAATCACTTTAACTAACCGGCTCCGAACTTGTTTGCTGCTGCTGCTGCTGCTGCTGATGTCCTTCTAATGTTTCTCCCCTCTCTTCATCTTCTTCAGCTTCACTTAAGCTTATGTAACGACAGCGTTCACTTAGCAATGAAACAGGTTCATCATCCTCTTCAGCAACACTAGTAAAACTGGTGGTTCTTTCCTTAAGACTAGCAGAATCCACCATATCACGCGAGGTTGAAGGTACTATTGGACTCTCAGTTTGAGCAGATGTATCTATTAAGTGTTGTGTACTAGTTGATCGACTTACAGATGAACTAGTCGATGAGGCTGCTATGATATGTGATTTAATTATGATGAAAATTACCTTTAACAAAAATAATTTCTCATCTTACATTCATATCGTTCACGTTTATGATGTAATCGAATTGTTTCAGGCCTTGGCAACGGAAGTAATTTGATACGATAGAATTTTGTACCCATGGCTACCCTGTATCGATTTGTGTCCTAAAATTATATACACACAAAATAGAAATTCTGATTAATTATAATTAATTAATTAACTAATTATATATTAATTACGTCTGGTATGTATATGCATGCATTACACTACCAACTATACAACACATACCTTTTTTGCAACGCAGTATTCCTTATCAAAAACACGCCCTAAACCATAAAAAGGTATAGGAATATCACTTTCTGCTGGATCAGGTAAACTTAAATTCAATCCAGGTAAACTGTCTGCATGTACAAAATATAAACTTAATGAATCCTGCACCACTGTAAATTGTCTGTGTCGAATGCTCCATACAACAAAAACAATATCTCCTTTGGTGCAAGATTCTGTGCTTACACCTTGTTTTACAATAAGTTGACTTGAAGACATTTTTGATCTGGCCCCGCCTACTTCAGGATTAGACCTATAATATAGAAAAAAAAATTATAAGTTTTTTTTTTGTTTTTTTGTTCAAAAATTACCCTTTAAGTATCGCAAATGATGTCTCCATTTCAATTCGTTTTGATTTTTCTGTATTCAACTCCTGTTCCAGACGAGTTTTATCCTTATTCAAATGATCCAATTTCTCCTTAAGCCAAATACGATCACTTTCATCTTCATTTGTTATAGATTGTATTCGAAGCTTAAGTTGATTATTTTCTGCACTAAGAATTGTATCTCTATGCCTCATAGCGTCTAACTGTTTCTCCTTTTCATCGATTAAAACTTTATAAAATTCCGCTCCGCTATAATTTGAATTCGGTCCAATCCATTTTAAACGTTCCTCTTCCACAGCTGCTTTGATTGCCAATTGTTTTTCAATATTAAAATCTTCTTTCGTTTGATTTAGAATTGATTCATGACATGCTATTTCAATCATATCTGGCTTTTCAATCTTTTCTAGACTTGTATCAGATGGAGAACGATCCATGCTCGTCATCAATTTAAAACGACATCGAAGCGATTCAATTTCAGTTTTATGTTCGTGAATTAAGCGTTCACGGCAATCTCTGATAGCCTTTTCTTTTTCTGCTTCAGCTTTGCTGAGATCATGTTGTAAGGCCTCAATTTGTTGATTAAGTTTCATCGTATCAATCTTAAAGGTATCTCGATATTTTACCATGACTTCAATATTTTCCGTATGGCTTTGTAATAAGTCGTATTTCTCTCGCAATACAACGGCAAGTTCTTCTTCTTTCGAACTAAGATTTTTTTTTATATCACTAATCGTTTTTTCATAATCACTACTTAAACGATGCAAGGTATCTTGTTCGCGAGATTCATATTCATTTCTTATATGATTCCAACTTGCAGTGAGTTTTGAAATTTCTGTATGAAGTTCATTTTTACCAGCTTGTGCATCCAATTTAATTGATTGCAAATGCTTTTTAAGAGTATTCAAGCATTGATACGATACGTCAGACATGCTGCGTAAAAGGAATTTCAATTTTTCGACTTCAAGGCGTGTTGTGCCAAGATTTTCCTGAAATATAAAAATATAAATAAAAATAAATATTAAGCTGAAATAATGATTTTGGCTGAGATTTTAAAAATATATTCGAGGATTGGTTGGTTTGACAAAACAAAAAAAAAATTCTCAAAAAGGAAAATTTCAAGGATTTCATATCAAATCAATTTCAAATGGGCCACCAATGCTGGATCTTGTTATGATTATAATAATTATAATATGAGTTTGATTTAAGCTGAAAAGTATGAATGAATAGGAAGTATAAAATTGTATACAACATCAACAATAGGCGATATTCTGCCGATTCTTATGATTAATTTACAATTAATTACATACAATTTAAAATTAATTCCAAAGGTGATAATAGTCGGAGATCGAACCACAAATGGGAATACGCTTGGGTAAGGAACGGACAATATTACAGCGATCACAATAACATTCTGAATATCATTTTTATAAATCGAAAGATGTCTGGTCTGCCTTGTACCTAGCATTTATAAACTAAGCAAATTTTGCTACTCAGAGTATGACAACTTTAGAGCGAGAAGCAGAGAGGAAAAGGGCCATCAATCAATCAAGTATGAAATATTTTTGCTTCTAAATTATTGGTTTGAACGAAAGTGAGAAAAGTTCCGGAAACAAACCAACATGAAAGATGTGGTATTATTTATCCTCTGCAAATTCTTGTTAACTGATTTCTTTATGGAATCTCGAATTCAGTGGAGTAATCGTACTATAAATAAGGACAAGAGAAAGCAATGGTTGGGTTGCCTATACTTTAAGCAAGAATAACATCTGAGTTACCAACCAATCCTCCACTTGACTAAAACTTATCGTAGAATTGGTCGCCTTGAATAATGATTTGGTCACCCGTGATAATTTTTAACTAAATGTTGATAAAGATCTACAGAAATTGGGACTTACATAATTGGTGATTGTACAAAATTTCCACAAATGCTGTGGTATTCTTTAGAAGAAACTTGCTCATAAAGTTATACCAATTAATATATAACGCGATGAATTCTCAAATTGGAACTTTTGGCAAATGCAAGCAGACGGTGTAAAAGAGCATGTGTTATGGATAGGCTAATCCCACAGGAAAAAATATATAAAAAATTCCCGATAGGCTAGTCTTGGCATACAATGTATTCTTCTACTAAACTATTTAGAGACCGTCCAGCAAGCCTAGGGTAGTGAGAAAAAGAAAAGGTAATGACTTATAACAACTTTCTTCATTTCTTTAAAATGTCTTAGGAAAAGCTTTCATTAATAAATTTTCCTTTAGATTATAATATCCTCTGTTGGAACCTTCGAACTTTTTAAAGGTGGGCCCTGTAAAAATAAAATATCAAATAAATAAATAAAACAAAAAACCAGAAATGGACTGAATATATAAAGGCTAAGAAACTCCTTACAGAACGACAATGTAGTTCACACTCTCACACTTCCTTGTGTAGTTCTTACATGACACTCTTAAATGTTGGTCAGCCATCAGATTCTGCTATCTTTTACTTTTGGGGCTTTTTTTTTTCTTCAACTATGAAATCAATACGAAGTTTTTCATTAGGTAGATGACCGTTTCTACCCCTCTATATCTCTCTGTTATGTGAAACTCTAGGATATATTTTCTGGCCGCTGTTATTCAGTATTTTTATTAATAGATTTTCAATTGTATGCTGACGATGTGCAAATTTATTTTAGCCGACGCATTGATTTAGATAATTATATAGCATGTGTGTATGATGTTCTTATTAGAATTTATCATTAGATAGTGAGCAATCAACTCATGTTAAATGCAAGTAAATCTCATTTCATGGTTTTTCTACAGCAGGATTGTTACTTATACATAGCTTATGCATAACTCCAATCTCTTGTTGGTCAAGGTGTAGTTTCAATTGTAAGGCTATAGGGTTTAGTCTATGAATGCAATAGTTCCGTATTTGATCATAATACAAACAAAACATTGTGAATCTTGTGTATATCAAATAATATATAAATTGAAGTCATCCACGAATTGGTGTAATGATATTAAGCTTACTCTGAGACTTTGTCAACTCCATAATATCGGCAGATAGTTTATCTAGGGATATGCGCAAGAAAGTTGCTTAAACTTCTTTTCCACTTTAATTGTGATATCGTAAGTTTTTCCAGGCTCGATAGTTCTCATAAGCTGTGTTCTTTTGTGTCCGCAGAACAGGGCAAAATAAAAGATACACAAAAGAACGCCTCATACATTTTCATAGAAGATTTATAAATGAAGTCAACAGTACAATTCAATCGACAGAACAATTTGTTCTCTCCAGTATATGGGAGTTCTAGAACAAGGTACACAAAAGAACACAACTATAGATTCATTAGGTTTGACAACTGCAATCGTTTTATTTTCAGTCTTCGACTCTTATCGATTCTTTCTTATTAGGTTGATTATTAAATAATTAACGTATGGTGAAGATGGTGTTTTTCTGTTCTAAATCTAAAACATACTTTGCTCAGGTTGCTAATTTATGAAATACATTTAATATATTTTTTTAACTTTTTGAAGTTTTACTTTTCATTTGAGTAATTTTCATTCCTTAAGAATTATGATATATAATAGTAGCGTTCTTTTTATTGCCTACCTTCTTTATTTTGTTAATTTCTTTTTCTGTTTTGATTCTATATAATTTAGTTTTTCGTAATAACTATTCGCTATTTTTGCTAAATCACGAGTTTTCTATTCTTAGTAGTTAGATTATGTAATCTAGCGGCAAGAAACTTCTTCTTCTATTCTATATTTATATTAAAAGAAGTAATTCCTGAAAAGTGTTTCAGATGCGACTAACAATCAAGCCTTAAAAACTCGCTCATAAAAAAAGGGCACACTGTGATCCTTCGATGGGACCTTTCTTAGCCTAGTAGCCTAAACAAATACTCCCTATAGACCAAAAAAAGGGCACACTGTGGTCCTTCGATGGGACCTTTGTTAGCCTAGTAGCCTCAACAAATACTCCCTATAGACCCGAACAAATTTTGTCAGGAGATACGCTTAGTTTGAATACTGCCTTATTCCGCTAAGGCTAAGGATTTATATTACAATGGCATGCGTTTTTTTCCAGATATTATAAGAGAGATAGTACATCGTATACGGAAATTTATTTATGAATGACGAGAGCAGCAAACGCCTTCTGCATTTTTTTCCCGATCTGTTTTGTCAATGCGTGCGTGCCTGGAAAACCTTATTCCCATAAACAGCTCTCAGACATACAATGTTTTTATGCGTTTTGTAACAAAGGCATTGTCACTGACAACACTAATCTGTCAAATTTATTAAATTATCTGTCAAAATGAAAGAAAATAAAAATACGTTTTTAATTTGTAATTAAATATCGTGAAATTGAAAGTTTTTATGGAAAAAGTTCAAGTTATTTCGGAAGTAATCACTCGTCTAGAAACAGGAAGCAGCGCATCCACAGATTCGTTACTTTCGAAACTATGATTTGGAATTTGATAATTTGACTGTTCGACAGTTTATGATTTTTCGCATAAAAACAAGTGGAGAGTGTATGTGTCAATACCTCTCAGTGATTGCTTTGGTAGCATTTAAATTTCATAATAAGCTATCTCCCTCACATCTGGAAAAAAAGCATGCCATCATAATGTAAATCCTCCTTTACTAGAAAGTCTGCTCAGCATTTTCAGACAGAATTTTCTGCAAGTCTTCAAATGAACTCAACATCCATCAGGTTTTATTATCGCTTCACAATTTCAATTCTTCTAATATCTGTTTGCTCAGTTACCGATATTAACTAGAACTTAACACCCCTATACAGTTTGAATCCCTTGCTGATCAAATCAATCTACATCTGCCGGATTTATGTAAATAATTAAAAATTTAAGAAAGTAAATAAGTAGCATAATTTTAATTTCTGGTCACACATAAATATACATTAATTCCATCCATATAACAATAGAGGAGAAAAATCTGTCACTTTTCAACTCAAATATAAAAGCAGTGCTTCTGTATGAGAGACGTGTCACCTAATTCATAATATTTTGATTGTAAATAGGTGTTACCAGTTTAGCTGAAATAATTCAGATTCAAATGAATAATCTTCTGGAGATGAGCAGAGCAAAGTACGATCGATGTGGAAATAAAAGGAAGAAAGTGTAATTGCCTTGGCCCACATGCTATTTCGCAACTATTAATTAACCTTAATAGTAGTACTGCACAAAAAATTAACTCAAAATGGATATCCGATAATAACGTCAGTATCAATTGGAAGACCTTGAAATGAACTAAACTCATGTCATTGAAAATTTACTGATTTCAGAATATGTTTGTGTGAGGTTTTACATACAAGTAAGCTCATAGCCAAGTAGTGTCATGAGACATATCTAGATCTGTTTCAACAATCCCTTCTATTAGTATGCCGAATAAGTATGTTCTATTGATGTATGGATTTTTCAAAGGAGATACAAGTAAATTTTTGAAGAATTGTTCTCTATAAGTTGATTTGATTGAGTATGGCGAAGAGCATTAGCAGCAAGTAAGGTCAAATTTAGAAGTGCCACAAAATGGTTCTGGTCTGGCAGAGGGAGTTTCTGCTTCTTTCTTTTGGCTAGAACGTTAGCAATTTCATTGGCTCTTTTTTCTCGGTACCAACATAAGCACAATTTTATTCTCCTCGATAAATTTTTAAGGGCTTGCAGACACTCCCAGACTATCCTAGACTTAATAGTGTAAGACTTTAAAGTCTTGAGAGCGACTTGAGTATCCGAGAGGATATTGATGGTTGCGCCATTATGGCTCTTTTAATACAGGTATTGGCGCATTCTTCTATGGCTAATACCTCAGTTTGGAATATGGTAGGGATAGAGCCGAGGGTCTTTGAGATATGACACCTGGGCCTGTATACGTCCAATTCGACTCCACTGTTCATTTTTGAACTGTCTGTATACTACACCATTGATCCAGGCAGGAAGGACATTTAGAGGAACGCCATTTTTCCATCACTCTGGAAAGATGCAAATTTCAGGTAAGTTTTTTTATCGAGAATGACACCCAGAAATTTGAATTCATGAGAAAATATCAATTCCGTATTATCAAGAAATGGAGCCGCTAGTTCTGTAACTAAATCTAAGTCTACTAAGTCTAGGTATTCCAATTGAATACCTCCGATCAGCTTATCAAACATAAGACATCATAGAAATATTAAATAAAAATTGGAGCTAATCAATCAGACAAAGTTTAGTGACGATGCTCGATGCATTATAAGTTTTTCTTAAAAATAAAAAATAAATAACTCTGTGGAATATTTATTAAGTACACTAGCTACGCAATATATTGTATTTATAAAAAATAAGCGCAACTTTTAGACAGGCCAAACGTCGTCATTCATAAATGAACTATCAAATTCTATTATTAAATGCTTTTTTTTTTAGTTTTCCTTTACCTAAATTTTGCCATTTGCTCTGACGCAGGCCTCTCTATATATGTATAGAAAAGAAAAAAAATAATAATATTGGGATATCATGCAAATACGTATTTAAATTTAAAACTTCAATTATCACAAGATAATGAATTATGAAAAATGCATTTAAGATACTTAGAGGTTATTCCCTAACGCAAAATTGGCGAATGTTTCATAGTAATTGGCTACATGTGAAAAAAAAACTAAAACTATAAATTAAAGAAAATTAGAACGGTACAGCCATGATTCTATCTATGTATAAAATATATGTATATATAAGTACACTAAAGCATGGCAACAAAAGACAACAACAAAAATAAAGGTTCTTTGTAATGAAGAAGATTTGTTTTTTAGTATCCAATACCTGAAGCAGACTGAAAACAGTCTCCAAGGATTGTTTGTTGAAAGCACTTTTATCTAATGTTTGGTCAGCTGCTATCGATTCATCAGAACTACAATTGTGATGTCCTTGATATGTGAACGTAAACAATTCATCCTGAATCTTATTATCATCTGTGTATGATTGAATTGCATGCTCCTTTTTAAAGCCAGTTTCATCCTCATTAAGACTCGATGGCAATGATTCATCGATGTAAAACTCAGAGTTGATGAATTCATTATCGATTAATATATTGTTGATTGGATAGGGTGAAGATGGTGATAAATTTGGTCCCTGTTTGCCGACCTGTCTGACGACGACGGTTTGATCCCCTGGTAGAAGTAATACTTGGTGGCCCACTGTTTCTAGTTCATGTTGATGATTTGATTTTGCTTGGATTAATGGGTATGGATGTGTAGGATGAATGACAGAAGGATTTTTCGATTGAGGAGGATCGTTGCACAATAATTGAATAGTGGTTAATTCAGATTGGGTTAAGATATCTGGAGGCGGAGAAGGAGGAGGAATAGGAAGAGGAAATGTAGTAGTAGTTTCAATACTTGATGAAGTAGCTTTTGAAAGTTTTTTCAAACGTGGCGGTTTCTTTGGTGTACAGGTCTTTTTTAATGGAAGTTTTATTAATTTAATTTAATTTAATGTTTTTTTTTAATATTAGTAAAATCATATTGTTGTTTTTGATTGAGGATAAGAAGAAAATTATGGATCGGGTTATCTACAGAAGAATAAAATCGAAAGATATTCACCTCGGTCAGAGTTTCAACTGTATTCGTTTCGGGAACATCGGTTATTGTGCTAATGTTATTCGTTTCACGTATTTCAGTCGATGTGCTTATGCTATTCTTTTCACAAACATTTTCGCTAGTTGAAGTTGCAATTGATGTTGTTGTTTTTGTTGTTGATGTTGCATCCTGCTCCACAGCTTGTCGCTCATTAGCACTTTGACCGACTTTTTCAAATTCTTCCGTATCTGTTTCTGACTCAAATCCACTAAAATAAAGAAATAAGAGAAATTTGAAATAGAATTAACGAAATATCCGATAAGAATTTACAAAATTTTATTTTAATTTATAATTTAGTTATTTCTTGATAACATTAGAATTAAATGCTGCCACTTTTAAACTTGAATCCATTAAGAAGATGTGTAGGTCCATAAAATCATTTGTACTTTCTATGGTTGCCCTGGTGAGTTAGATGAAAAAAGATAAGCACGAAATTAATTGTGATTCACGAGCGCTTTTATTCAGTTAAGGGAAAATTTTTATTCTATTTATTTTAAGTAGAAGAAGAGAATCCTAGTTCTATGAGCAAGAGAATCGCAAAAGGCGACCTACCAAAACAGCTATATAAAAACAGAAGCTCTATTAAAGAGGAAGCGAATTGACGTGCGCAATGTCACTGCAGTCATCATGCAGCACTGTATCGTTTGCGTACTGGCTCCGTTTATCGGCTTCTGTAAAAGACATAGAGACGGAGATGAACTGGAGAGCATAAGTGTGGCTATCTTTAAAGGTAGTTCTGAGGCTGCAGCTCTAACCTAACCTAAAACAATAATTAATTATTCTAATTACAAATTTAAATAAGTGAATTATTTCTAATGATAGTTTTTCCTTCTAGGTGGTTGCTGCTTAAGCTATTTGTACGTTAATGCTTCAGAATTATTTGATTTTTGATTTTTATGATTTTCCTAAATTTCTGCCCTTATGTTCTACTCACTTTTGCATATGTTTGAGCTAATTCTGATTGCATTGAACCTACCGATCCGCAGTCATTTCAGAAACAAGATTTTCAAAGAGTTCCACCACTCCGTTTGAGAGCTATTAAATGTCAATTCGTGCATTTTATCCTTTATAAAAGGGAATAAAAAGAAATCACAAGATAACTGGAAAGACCTACTGTTGTGATTATTTCTGGTGGTCATAGCAGTAAATCTAAATTTCGCCATCTGTTGGCCAGCGCTGTTCATGAAGAATTGTTTTTATTTGGGTCATGGATATGCCTAGTAATGACTCGGTATTCTTGTAGATGCACCGATTATCCTCAAGTAGCTTGAATAATGTCTGAGAAAACCACCAGGGCAGGACGACATTTTCGTAGCTTATCATCGAGTGAATGACACCCACGTTGGAAATCATTGTATCACCGTTCTGCAGTAGCGGTGGTTTCATTGTCCAATAACGATCCTCATTGAAATCATAAAAATATCATAGTTCGAAAATTTTCTTAGGTCAATTCCTTTTTTTTTTTGTCGCGTAGATAAAGAAAAGACAACTATTTTTTTTTCTGATCTATCAAGCTTTAGAATATATAGCAAACAGGAATGGGTGAAACGTGTATAATTCATGTACATGAAAGTAATTTTTCAAGAGCAGGGCAGCACACATAGGAGTAAGTGAGATACCAAAGAGCTGTATTGTCAAAACGGCAGCTTGATTGTCAAATGTGCTTTTGTTTTGTCAACGGGTTTAACTCACTGACATGTAAATAAATGGACTGCTCGTTGAACCCAAAATGCCTGAAAGCAAATGGCACCACTTTCATGTTTCTGTCTCTTTCCGTGAGAGCATACTTTCCCACTGAACTGTAACGACTCAGCGGTGTTTCCAACCAAAACAACACTTCCTTCGCCTTATAATTAAAATTTAACAATACAAATAGTCCCAAATACTTTTGTGGTAAATTCTGTAAATCAGATTGACATGAATATATAAATAAATTCCGAAATAATTTAAATACAGCGTCAGTCAGAGCATACTTTTTGAAATCAAAACTGGTGCCACATGAAACAGGAGATCAGTCAGTCCATTTATATATGTACATGTCAGTGGTTTAACTCAATTTATTTTTTTTTTTTTACGAAATTTAACAAAAGTACGGAAACAATTTTTCTTTTTTCAAAACTATTTATCTTTGAAGTTTATTTTGTGTCAAGTTTTTTAGTGTTGTTCAGACCTTCATAACAATTTAAAAAACAGAAATGCAGTGTTCAATCAGCGCTTGCAAATATAAATCGGATTTTAAACTAGGGAAATCGTTTTTCAGGCAAGTGCACTATGTATTATCTTGCAAGATTTATATAAATTATTTCAAAATAAAGTAGAAAAACAACATTTTTGCCGCAGATGCCCCGCACAAAAGTTTTGTTTAATTTTTGCTTGGAATAGGTACGACGTGTAAATCCATTTAAAATACCAACACAACTCATTCATTGCGCGAAATCTGGCTTATCACCACTCCTGTTTGCTATATATTTAAAGGTCAAAGCTGTCAAAACATACAAATTGTGAAGGAATTAGAAAATAAAATTTCGCAAAATGACATCATGCAGTAAATAGCCTAACTGCAAGATTTATCTCGCAGCCCTCGTAATAAGTTTCAATGAGCGCGTTCACTGCCACCTTAATTGTGACTTTTTGTCGACTACGAGTTACTACCAAAACTATTTTGCGTTCACTCTGCCAAATTTTGACAGTTAACGATTACGCTTGACTAGGACTATCGTTCACTCCAGACCTGTAAAGTACTTAAGTACTTGTATCAGTACCAATACCTGGATTTGTACTCGCAAATTTCTCGAAGTACCAGTACCGGAACCTGTACTTAAAGAATTTTCAAGTATGAGTACCAGTACCAGTATTTGGACTTGTACTTGAACATTTTTAAAGTACCAATACTGGGACTTGTATTTGAAAAATTTTTAAGTACCAGTACCGGGACTTGTACTTAAAATATTTAAGTTCAGGTACTGGTATTTGTACTTCGAATTTTTCAGGTCTGGTTCACTCCGCACTATAAATGTACCAAATAGTCGACATTTTACTACGGTCAGGAGAATGGTCGAGCGAAGTCAATTTAATACAACTACACTACGACATTGCCACGAAGGATTAAGCAAAATTGAAAAGTTGGTAGTGGCAGCATTGCTTGTCATAAACCTGAAACTGTTCTTTAATTTAATCTAGTTACGGGATATTTTAAATGAAATCAAATAAATATCTTAAAAATTTTTAAAAAATGTAAGAAAAAAAAGCTACATACTCTTTTAAATGGGCGTGGATATCAATCAGACGGTGTACAGCATTATTTGCAACTGCAGCACTCTGTAATCTATTCATTACAGATATTCTCTCTTCACTAGTTTTACTTCCAGATCTGTTTTAACAATAAATAAAAAAAAAAAAAAACAGAAATAAACATACAAGAATAAACAATAATTACAAAAATAATATAACCTTGACACAAAAAATTCTATCACAGCCGCCATATCTGGTAGATGAATTGATGAAGTTATTTCTGGCAGGTATCTCGAAAGAGTTTCAATATCTATAAAGGAAAAACAAAAAACTATAATTTTACCACAACAATTTTTGAAGACACATTTATAATTTAATTACCACTTTTCGTTAAATTCGGTAAATTTGAATCAAACTTGATTAGAGTTTCATTATTGAAAGCAGGTGGCATATCATCTAGTCCAGGAAAAAGTGTATTTAAAAAGTGACCCTCAAAACTAGTGTTGAATTCTTGACGCCTCAATATTTCAGCATTGTGAATTGTTAAAAAATCGTTCGCTAAAGTGGAAGCCCATTTGACAAATTCTCCAGAAAATATTCTTCGACGAACTACTTCTGTAACTGCCTGTACATATATGCTTGGTGTTTGATGTATTTGTAGAATAATATTCATATGTTTCTCAACACGTGACAGGGATTGGTGAAAAAACAACAAGCTATTATCCGTTCCACTCATTCTATTCTCAAGTTCCCTAATATATCTGAAATTTAAATATTCTTCTAGATGAATGCAGTAATGAAATGATAAATGAACTTATGTACTTTATCCGCATTTCAAGATTAACACCTAATTCATCTTTAGCCCTAGAAATACGTCGACGAATATCGCGGATTACTTTTTGATTTCCTACCATCACAATTAATTGGCTTCGATGCGAAGCACACAAATCAGGCAAGACTGATGCGTCTCCTAGATTGCTGGCACGGTTTTGGTTCTGAAAATGACAGAGTACTTGCATCAGTCACATTGTGTGTGTGTGTGTGTTTATAGCATGTTCGTTGAGATCTCTTACTTGTTGGAAAGCGATCGACAGATCTTTTTGTTCCTTAACCTTTTGCTTTAGCTCATACATAAGTTTTTCAAGGCCTGATAACCGTTCACTAAGTCCTTTGATCTCTTTAACCTCATCCTGAAAATAGAAGAATTGGCTTAGTATTTATTTAGAAACTTTTGGCAAATCTAATAACGGACTTTTATTACCTTCTCAGCTAAAGCAATCAAATTATGTACTTCTTGTCTAACCGCTTCTAGTTTATCACTACCAATTGATTCCATTCCCGCTATACATTCCTGGGCCATAATCATAAGCCTATGATGGTTTTTCTTCGCCGAAATCCATTGCAAGAGCGTAAGATCATGTCCCTTATGAAATTCCGTACTTAAATCATGAAGTGTAGCGGCAACGGAAACAGCGGAGGCAACTTCTTTTTCTTCTACTACAACTGATGGCACTTTGTTCGTCTCACCACTTCGGCGGATCATTGACACATTTTGTTGGGAGCTAGAAAAAACCTCATCATTTTCCAGATATTCATCAAATCCGCGAAATCTTTCCTCTGCATTTTCCATTAGGCCAGGTAAAATTGGAATTTCAGCTAACTGTTCTAAATCATCATTGAATTGATACAGTAGTACTAGATGCTCTTCACGTTTCTTGAAATGATCGTCTATGTAGTTGAAAAATATTCCCGAACGTTGCCGATATTCCTGGGTTAAGTCTTCCATATTAGCTATTACTGCGGCCCATCCTTGTTGTTGTAAATGTTGTTCGAGGACTAATTGTGCACATATATTTTCTTCTTCTCGAGCTAATTCATGTAAATGTGACGCTAATTTAGCTCGCTCCGATACTGTTGAATATGTGGCGGGTAATGCTAAACAATGGTCTACTTGCTCTTTTAGGTCTATATCTGAAAGGAAATAAAGAAGAAAAAATTATAGCGATAAGCAGACATGTTTTTTTGTGATGTGGACAAAGCGTCAAAAAACACTCCGTGGTTTTGGTAAAAAGGATTTCAAATTTATTTTCTCATTATTACTTCATACTGGTCCAATTAAATTCGAAAATATGGCAAGAGTAGGGGTAGATCAACAGCATTAGAAAAATAAATTAGTATCTAATACGGACAATTTTAACTACTTTAATTATTTTTATAGATCCTCTAGTACAGGACACTTTCAGACCTGTTTCGCTAGTTAACACTCAATCTCGGATGGTATGGCGAGGCAATACAATCTTAAAACAAAATTCAAGCTGACTTAGGATGTATGAACAGTGGTATTGTGTTCAACCTGTCATTTGAAAAATGGTTTGTTGATGGATCTAAAACGGAATTAAAATGAAATGTTAGCTCATATGGGTCGAAGGCATGTAAGGTCTCGCCCATAATTTCTCGAATATTCACGGTATAAAATTCTGACCACGCAAAATTATTTAAAATATACATGGCACTAAATACGCTGAACTCTTATATTTGTGTGCTTAGCATGTGGTAGTCTAACTGTCTCGAAGAAATTTGGTAAAAAAACTATCAGATCACTGCTTAAATATCAAAGCATTATGATTAACAAGTTTTCTGGAAACGTCCGATTCAGTGTCATTGTTTATGAAATCCCAATTCTTCATTGTATTCAAACATGGCCTGCTACGTTCCAAACTTCAATTCGTTTAATAAGCCATGAAGTAGAACCTCTTTTTTTTTATCTTTACTACATTTTACATCCTGTACAGATGAAATCAGATCTAGGTCTCAACAGGTTCCTATAAATCTGCCGTCGAACTCCTCTATATCAATTCTGATAAATAGACCGGCCTTAAAAAAGAAGAAGCATCGAATCCAATTTTCTCGATCTCCTTCTATCATTTTCTAATAGAAAATATAATGATATACGAGTATAAAAAAAAATATTTTTTTAAAAAAGCTATGTACTAAAAGTATCAATAAATAACACTGTTCGTTGCGTAGAAATAAAATTGTGCGTCGTAGAAACATCTGAAATATTTTTCTTCCACACATGTTAAGTTTTTCTTTTAATTCATACATTATTAAATTTTGCAAAAAAAATTATTAAATTTTGCAAAAAAAAATGTATAATTTGCAAAAAAATGCAAGTGCTGGCTTTTATATCATCTGTGTCCATGAAACTTTCATGGAGCAGCTTGACGAAACGTTGTACGGCAGGTGGGGCACCACTTGTCCAGCGCCATAAGTCACTTAGTTCAGCCACCGTAGTGCTTAAGTGAGGTAGTAGAAAAACCTTCCACTAAGTGGTGTAGATGATGTGTTCCGTGTTTTTATGTGTTCTGTTTCATGCAGTTACATGTCCTGTTTAGTTTGTTAGTTTTGTTAGGGTCTTGCTGCCATCCTTATGGGGAGCTGCTGGCCTGCGTAGCAGGACATCTCGTTAGGTCTTGATACGAATTTTTACTACGTTTTATGATAATATGGTATAACAAAACAATTTTGAGATTTAATTAAGGGCAAATGGCCGTGGCTTTACTTAACCAGTTTCGCTCCAGCCACGGAACTCATCGGAAGTTTTCTAAACTGGCAAACGATCAGTTTGCTTCACTGTGTACATCTTCAGTGTACAATGTTGAAACTGTTCTATTAATAATTGTCAGATTTTTAATTTTCTAGCTATCCCCTATGTCACTTACTTATTTTAGATGTTTCCCGATTGTATGTTTGTTTATTATCTTATGCAATGTCATTCTTGTCATAGCACATGATTTAAAACACGCTCATACATATGTGACTATTTTATGCTCTTGGAGGGACTCTCTTTCTCGATTTATCTCAGCAAGGATATATGTATCTTAACTACTTTCCTCTCAATGGGTTAGTTTCGAGATGCCCATTGGAACGAAAAACCAGCGCCTCTGAAAGGAGCACAATTTAAGCGCTTCTTTAGCCATCATTTGGCAGCTCTTTAGAAGAATATTCACTGATCTATCTAGAAAAATAACCAAAGAGGCACATAAATAACTCAATTGCTTCTAGATACATCACATGGAAGCTCTATAGAAGATTTTTTGACGAGTCCAGCAGGAGTGCAACAAGGGATCATTTCACCTAATTTTCCATGAATCTAAACTGTTGGATTTTTCGATTATTGTGCGAAGTATGCTTAGTTTATTTTCAATGTGAAGTTCAGATTGGTTAGAAGTAATCTGAAGGTTTGGTTAATATAACTGAGAATAAAGTTGAGAATATTGGCTCATTTAATCAACTTAATAAAATTTAATATCACAAATAAACATTAGCAAGCGCAAGTACCTTACTAATGTTCTCAGGAAGCGCAGTTTTGAAGTCCTCTTATGAGGTTAAGGAAAAAAAACTGCGATGATTATCCAAAAAGCTCATTAAAGCTTTTGAAAAGACACATTCAAAAGACTTATTCGCCTATCATTTAGAATACCTCCTTTATAATTAAGAGTAGCATTGAAGGCTTGCCGCTGCGGACATACCAATGTTAAAAAGCAATGAACTGAGATAGGGAAAAGAAGCGCTGCGAGCTTCCAGGTAAGCGTTTCAGGAGGTTTTTTAACCGGGGGTTACACGAAATAGTACAGCTTGCGCATGCAACTTGCACTGCCATACTTCTTGTACGTGTAATCCCTACTGCCATGCCGGCACCTCAGCGTTCAGCGAACTTGCATGATAAAAAATCATGACAACCGAGGTGATAGTAATTTGACATTATATAATTTTCAAGATGGCGGAAAGCAAGACCGGAGCTTTTTAAATTAATAAATTTACATAGAAAAAAATAGTGTTTCTGGGATCATTTGCATTACATCATTCACCAGCACCTTCCTCTTCCTTTTTTCTTCCGTTTTTCATGAGCATCGCATATCCATCTTCAATTATTATACTACACCGCATTATCTACAAATCACGCCAAAATCTTCCAAATTATAGTTTTCATCATTTTTAACATAATCGTGATGTTTTTTTTTCTCAGAAAATTTAAATCTAACGAATTACAAGAATATGATCTACTACCGCATTCTCATCACTTTAAAAGTTGTTCCATTGAACTCGTTTTCCATTAAATGACATAAGTACATCATATAGTATATTAAAATATCAATGGAAATCAATATATAGTAAGTGAACGGAATTATCGTGAGGACGGACAGACACACATGCAAAAATCAAAATAATTTTTAATTATTATGAGTGGGTGTCCAACCCATTTACTAGCATTACTACAGGGGCGGATTTGATCACTTGGCCGCCCTAGGCCTATGGAAGATTGCCGCCCCCCTACTCCCTGTAAAACACGAAAAATTGAATGATCTATATCCAGTGAAGGGACCCCAGGCTAGAATTAGCGGAGTAGGCTGCCTCATAAATCGGAGTAGATTTGAAAAAAATGGAGTAGAATTAAAAATAACACTTTCCAACGAATTATTTTATTTAAAAAAACGAAAAAGTATAAAAATGTAATGCAATACCCACAACTACAAGAAAAAATCGCCGCCCCCTAAATCTGCCGCCCTAGGCCCGGGCCTACTCGGCCTATAGGGAAATCCGCCCCTGCATTACTAGCAAAGTTTACCTAATAATAAGTTAAGAAGCTGTAGAGCAAAATGGGCAAATATCTGGTGTTTTTTAGAATGAAACAACTAATTTCATATACTTTCGTCTTTTGTATGAATGGGGGAAAAGAACTTGTCTATGCACTACTGTAGCGCAACTGAGACAACGAATTAAAAACAAAAATCGAGAGAACGTAGGATTACCCGAACGACAAAATCTTATTAAATCCCTCAAAATCCTTTCAACCTATTCATAATAATGTACTTCGGGCCACACTACCTCCCATTTTTAAGAAAAAGATAAATTTCGCTTTGGCCCAGATGCTGAAAGGAGATGTAAAATTCCTCTCAAATGAAATTCTCATTTTTCCCGAAAATATCAGAGAATTCAGCATGAGTTCTCCCACTTAATCTCTTCATAGCAAAACGGATGTAAACAGAAACACATGCTGTTCAAATATCATAGGATTACAGCAACAACATGTGTCCTTCTAGTCCTTTTACAACAACAACATGTGTCCTAACATTATCAATATTTCATGAAAACAGGTTTTCACAAGAGCGAGGGAGCATTTTATGAGAGTAAAACGTGAAAACTCCGCCCCTTCTAATTTATTTACGAAAATGAAACATTTGCCATTCTGTTTCGGTGCATGCAACTTGCGCTTTCACATTTTTTATCTTTATTCATAAAATTTTAAAGAGAGTTTGATTTTTTTTCGATTTTTTTTCTTTCTTCCTTCCTTTTCTTGCCGTGTGCATTTTAAATGTAAAACACTCGGATATCTCACCAGCTTCTTAACTTATTATTAGGTAAACTTTGATTACTAGCATTATTTCTGTGCGTTAAAAACGGAATGACAAACCTACTTATAAGCAGAGCCTCGGATACGAACTGATAATTGAAAGTGAAAAATCAGGACAAAGATTAAAAATGATAGTCCCTTCTCGAAGAGTCAGGCGGAGAGGCAGTAATAAGGGAAGAGTGAAGAAGAGAAAAAAAAAGATCATGAATATCACCTTTAGCAAAGTTTACCTAATAATAAGTTAAGAAGCTGGTGAGATATCCGAGTGTTTTACATTTAAAATGCACACGGCAAGAAAAGGAAGGAAGAAAGAAAAAAAATCGAAAAAAAATCAAACTCTCTTTAAAATTTTATGAATAAAGATAAAAAATGTGAAAGCGCAAGTTGCATGCACCGAAACAGAATGGCAAATGTTTCATTTTCGTAAATAAATTAGAAGGGGCGGAGTTTTCACGTTTTACTCTCATAAAATGCTCCCGCGCTCTTGTGAAAACCTGTTTTCATGAAATATTGATAATGTTAGGACACATGTTGTTGTTGTAAAAGGACTAGAAGGACACATGTTGTTGCTGTAATCCTATGATATTTGAACAGCATGTGTTTCTGTTTACATTCGTTTTGCTATGAAGAGATTAAGTGGGAGAACTCATGCTGAATTCTCTGATATTTTCGGGAAAAATGAGAATTTCATTTGAGAGGAATTTTACATCTCCTTTCAGCATCTGGGCCAAAGCGAAATTTATCTTTTTCTTAAAAATGGGAGGTAGTGTGGCCCGAAGTACATTATTATGAATAGGTTGAAAGGATTTTGAGGGATTTAATAAGATTTTATCGTTCGGGTAATCCTACGTTGGGCCATCCCAGACGAGTATTCTTGATGCAAAATGCAAACCGGTTTTTTAGGGAAGAGGTAAAAGAAGCAGAGAGAAATCTCTACAATTGTGCTGCACTTTGGAGAGAAATTTTGCATCAAAAATCAAATGGTATTCACTTGTTGTGCCGCACTAATACAACCGCAACGAAATATTTCTTGTTCAGTGGGGTCCGAGAATTTTCATGAAATATCTGATTTCATTCTTGATTTATCTGCCGGTGAGTACAATAATGCACGCACACATTCATAGTCCCCTGCAGCAAGAATACCCATGCGGAGGCGCGTACTCTGTTGTTAAACCGGTTTGCATTTTGCATCAAGAATACTCGTCTGGGATGGCCCGATCTCTCGATTTTTGTTTTTAATTCGTTGTCTCAGTTGCGCTACAGTAGTGCATAGACAAGTTCTTTTCCCCCATTCATACAAAAGACGAAAGTATATGAAATTAGTTGTTTCATTCTAAAAAACACCAGATATTTGCCCATTTTGCTCTACAGCTTCTTAACTTATTATTAGGTAAACTTTGACCTTTAGGCCAGAACTCAAAATAAAAGAAATGATATAATAATCTCATTTTTATCGTTAAATTTCCTGTAAAAAAAAAAAAGTAGTGCAAAATGTTTCAAATTTAAAATTAAGTGCAGGTATATACATACATAGGTACTACACCGTACACGACATGTGCCTTTGCAGAAAATATCTATTCCACACTACGGTGGCAGTCTTCATGATCAACTTTTTAAATAATAGTTTTGAAAAAGCAAAATGATGATTTAAGAAGTGTAACATTGCCTGACCACCTGTAATTAACAATTATAAAACGCGTTAAATCAAAGAAACGGGAAATATAAAATATGAAAAGAAAGCATGAGTTTTTCCGATTCGAGTCGAGCTTGAGAGCCGCCTAATGATATTAACTTTCTCCTTTCGTTCTACTTTATCTGATATGTATAAAATAGATACAGCGTTTATTTACTAATGGTGCGCTCAAGTGTGATGATGTTGGGTCGTATATACATATGTATATGTATATATGTGTATAGGACATAAAGTACCCACCCGGGGACTAGATGGACACCTTGCAATTAACACACTAATTATTATGAAACTAACATTTAATGAAGCTACTTTGAAACTTGGTTTACTCTCTGCGTTGCCTGTACTCGTACTCGCCTCAGGAAAAAAAAACATAAATATTATAATTTTTGTCTTTAATGACGGGAGTTTTAAAAGGAACTAAATTTTTTTAATTACAACGCTTACAATGCGCGTAACAACGTAAACTCATTCTCTAATATTCACAAATAAGAGCGAGTTAATTATAGTATCCAAATAGAGATTAACCTTCATCATTCCGCCCGTATGATGGGTGGGAAGAATTTTATTTGATTTTTTTGTTTTTTTTTTTTTTTATATAAAAACCATGACGTAAAAAAAACCAATGTTCTCGTTTATGTTTATCTTTGCTCATCAAAAAAAAAAAATTTACAAAACAAATCACATTCTACGAAGGATAGGACTGACAAATGGGGCATTTTCTGACGGAAAACTTTATCGTTTTTTTTTCTTTTTGCTTTACTGTAATAATAACGACCTGCTTTTGTGCGAACACAGGCAAGTGGGATAAGTACAGATGAATGTTGGCCTAAATTTAGATATTTCCATATTGAAAACCGTAATAAATAAATAAGTCTAATCCACCAAAACAACGTGGGTATCCAAATTATGAAAAACTCTTGGAATCAATTTTTATTAGGAATGGTTTCCATAATCCCTAGGCAACAACTTTTAATGGTTAAAGAAAATGCTCTTTACGTTATGTCCTCGTGTTTCATCTTAAAATATGAAATAGCTATTATTAGGGATACGTAGATTGTATGTACAACAGTCGTAAAAGAAATAGGATAAAAGCTGTCGGTCGCCTGTTCTTTTAAAGAGCATATTTATTATTTATGTCGACACAAGTGTCGTACTACGAATTTTGTTTAACAAGTTTAATAATTAACCCTTTGGTAATTACAGTCATAAGAGATTTTATAATGAGAAGAAAAATCGTATTATTATTATTTATGGAAATTTAGGAAAATCAACTCAGAGTTTCTAAAGGAACTATATTTGAACGAAAACGCAAAATATAAAAGGCTATACAGGGAGAAAAAATCACTCTATTACAATGATCTAGGCGCCCGCCTAAATCATGTAAAGGATAGCAAAGAATGGAGGGCTGTCAGCAGAAAGACTTACGGCAAGGGAAACATTGTTGGGCACTCAATATTAATTAGCGATTTCCACCAACATTTCCAGAATCTTCTAAACCCTGAAATAAGTAAGAGCTGCTTCCAATATGCAGAACCGCTTATAATAGACTCCATAATGGATAGACAATGAATGAAATGAAGTAGCCCAAATATCTGAAATGCTTCATAAAGCTCAGGACAACAAAGCGCCTGGTTTTGACAGAATAAGTTACGACTTTTATAAGAATGTTCCGCGGAAGCTTTGGAATACGATGGCTAAAATTATCCAATTATCGCGGCCTATCCTTTATGAATGTAATAGCAAAAATCTTTGTTAGTATATTAGTTAATAATCTATTAAGCTGGGAACAACAAAAAGGCATCCTCACTGAATATCAAGCTGGTTTTAGAAGTCAATACTCCACTGTTGAGCATATATTCAGTCTAACAAATATCATTAACTTAGAACGGAATGCTGGAGTTAAAAAAATATATGCATGCTTTGTGGATTTGAAAGCTGCTTTTGATACGGTCAACAGAGATATGCTATTCTACAAACTCCTTAATATGAACATGTCGACAAAATTTGTCGGATTACTCAAAAGCTTGTATAATGAAACGAAACCGTATGGAATGGCAGTCAAACATCGGATTGGTTTGAGACGTATTCAGGCGTAAAGCAGGGCTGCCCTGCTAGACCGTTGCTATTCTCGCTATATATTAATGACCTCCATGAAGTAGTGCAAGGAGGAATCACTGTTGAAGGTATGCATGTTAGATTGCTGCTAATGATTTGGTAATACTTGCTGATAACCCGTCCACGCTTCAGAAAAATATAGATAATCTATACCTGTATTGCACACTATATAGTCACTGAGAATCAACCTAAGCAAAACCAAAATAATGATTTTTAGGAAAGGTGGAATAGTTGCTAATTTGGAAAACTGGAAATTAAACGAGGAACTCATAGATACCTTAGGCATGATACTCACCCCAGGGTTATCCGTCAAAGGACAAATGCAAGATAAACTCGGAAGCGCTAAAAATTCTATTCATATAACATGGAAAAGCAAAAGATCTATCCCACATAGTGCAAAGTTAAGGCTCTTTAACGCTGTGGCAAGAGCAATTATGTGTTATGGTAGTGAGGTGTGTTCAAAAGCTCCTAAGGTATTTCCTTAAGAAAATAATCGGCCTTCCAATATACACACCCAATTATTATGTTAAGCCTTGAACTGAATATAACTGACTTATACATACATATATTTATACACTTCAGAGACATTTCGAATATATAGCATTCTCAAATTTATTTAAACCATTAACAAATGAGTTTAAAGTTTAAGCAAATAAATTTAAACCTTTAACAAATGTTTTTAAACCCTTAACAAATAAATTTAAACCTTCAACAAATGATTTTAAACCCTTAACACATAAATTTAAACTTGAATAAATAATTTTAAACCCTTACCAAATATATTTAAACCGTTAACGAATGAGTTTTAACTGTTAACAAAATAGCTTAAACCTTTAACAAATATATTTAAACTCTTTACAAATTTATATTTAAAATATTTTATTTCACTTTAAGTAAGCAATCCATAGATTATTATTTATTTATTTTTTTTTCAAATTTTGGGTGCATATTTAATCTGCAATACTTCTGACTTTTCAGTGCAACGGTTGACCATCCACTTCCTAAGGAATAAGCAAAACCAAGTCCATTATATAGTTGGAACAGTCATTAGGTGTGATGTGTTGCAGGCTATCTTCGATCACTGAGAGAAGATTATGTTCTCTACTAATGTCACCTAAAACTGAACGTGCATGTGCCTTCATTTTAGAAAATAATTTTTCGATAGGGTTTAACATAGGCGAGTGAGGAGGCCAAAATTTTAGAGCTAAATTCATGGTTTTAATATTCATCTTCGAACAATTTTTTGATCATCTTACCTCAAGGAATCGCATGGTATACCGGAAGGTATCTTGATCTGAATCACCCTGTATATATTTGTTAAGAGTTTAAATATATTTGCTAAAGGAATAAGTCTTTTTGTTAACAGTTGAAACTCATTCGTTAATGGTTTAAATAAATCTGAGAATGCTAGTCAAATGTAGAAAGATCGACTGCCTAAAAGGATTGCCAGCAAGATAGTAAAGGGTTTTCCAATAAGAGGTGTTATTTTAATTAGCCCGCTATTTCGGTAGTGTCACTTTTGGAGCTGTCATTTTTTGACATTTGACAAGTAGAAACTACGCCATTAATAAAAATGGAATGTAACACGATTCAACAACGCATTGAAATTATTAAAATTCACTATAAAAATGGTGAAAATGTGGCAGAGACGGTTCGTAAAACTCGAACATTTTTGGGTCGTCGTGAAGCACCTTGTCGGACCTCAATACAGACATTGGTAGAAAAATTCGAGCTGTCGGGACAAGTTAGTGATGTGAAGAATAAAACCCGTGCACGTCGCTCAAGAACAGCCGAGAATACTGCTGCTGTAGCCGAAAGTGTTGAAGAAAACCCAGGTTTGTCCATTCCTCGTCGTTCTTAGGAATTAGGCATTCCACAAACGTCATTACACCGTATTTTGCATAAAGATTTGGGTCTTAAGGCTTATAAAGTTCAGTTAACACAAGAACTCAAGCCGGCCGATCATCAACAACGTCGAGTCTTTGCTGATTGGGTCCTTGAAATGCATGAAAATGATCCGGAATTCCATCGAAAACTCATCTTGAGTGATGAGGCCCATTTCCACCTCGATGGCTTCGTCAACAAGCAAAATTGTCACATCTGGGGCTCGGAAAACCCAAGAGTTATTGTTGAAAAGCCTCTCTATCCTCAACGTGTGACTGTTGGTGCGGTTTATGGTCCCGCGGGGTCATTGGACCTTACTTTTTCGAAAATGAGGCTGGAGCAACAGTTACGGTGAATGGATTGCGCTATCGACAGATGATTAATGATTTTATGGTCGGAATTGGATGGTATTGATCTGGACAACGTTTACTTTCAACAAGACGGCGCTACGTGCCATACAAGCAACGAAACCATTGATCTTTTACGGGAAAAGTTTCCGGACCGTGTTATCTCTCGAAGAGGTGATCACAATTGGCCACCGAGATCTTGTGACTTAACACCTTGCGACTTCTTCCTTTGGGGCCACGTGAAAGAGAAGGTCTATGCCAACAGCCCAGCGCCGATTCAAGACCTCAAAGATGGAATTCGTGAGGCTATCGAGGACATAGGGCAGCCACTTTGCGATTTGGTTATGGAAAATTTCATGAAAAGGATATGGTCCTGTAGGCGTGGTCGTGGTGGTCATTTGGCTGATGTTATTTTCCATTATTAACGGCATACCTTCCTCTTTATAATGAAATAAAGATCCGATCATTTATCTCATTTATCTTATTGGAAAACCCTTTATAAGTAGCTAAAAAAACTCCATCTACATAGATGATATTTTTCCAACCCTACAACAATATAGGGTATTGAAGAAATATTTCCATCATTATTAAAAATCTTTTCAAGCTAGCTACATCCTGATATATACATAGATCTGCTTATGCCAGAGAGACATCAGTATAATGATTGTACCTAAACAAAGAAATATATTTAGTATACATTTCACGTTAAGAAGTTTGTTTATCAAACTGGAGATAGTCATTCACACTTGGACAAAGACCGCAACAAAAAAATATATATATGAGGCTTTATGCGCGTTTTGTAATTATAGAAGTCGTCGTGCATATATTATAGTCGATCATAATAAACATCACCTAGTGACAACTAGTGTGACCTAGCAGTAGTCACCATTCACGGAAAACGTGATCAGTTAATATCCGACCTTATACAAAAACCTTTTCTATAGTCCGTTTACAAGAGAAAAGAAACTAACACTAAGTGACTCTATTTCTCGATAATACGGAAATAAGCTTTCTAAATGAGGTCAGAATATAGCTAGGGGTCATTCTTGATAAGAAACATTCTTGAAACTCATTTTGTCTATGGTGACGTGACGTTTGACACGAAAACTTAATTACTGGTCACGCATAATTTTTATTCGACTCATCAGCCCTCGCATGATGCCCAAAAACCAATTACAAGTTGAAACTAAACTCCGAAAATATTCAACGACTAGCCTTGTATAGAAATTAGCAATATGTTCTATTACGGCCATATAGACTTTAAAAGTTCTACATATGACAAAGGCTACAAAAGAGATAAAATGAATAAACTAATAGACTTATGCTTGGTCTTGTTTGAGTAGATTACTATAATCCCTGATCTATCTACATCTAATTATATTTTGTAAGACTATTCAACATGGTACTAAGGGACTGACAAACAATGATGATCTAACAAACGGTCTCTCCAACATAAATCAATGTTTGGATCAAAAACGAACGGTGAATTTAGTCTTAGCGTATACATAATATGCCAAGCAGAATTATTGATATTGAAGAATGTGCAGATATTGTTGTTGCTATTGATGACAGTTATCATTATTCGCTCAGACAGAAAATCCGCTTGTAATATTTTAAGTCGTCCACCACAGAATCAAGCTTAGTTTGGGACAGTACTTCGATGAGAAATGCAATCATTCTAATTTGGGTAACTAAAAGGGCAATTAAATTGCTAACGACACGTAACAAAAAGAAGAGCTGTGACTTCAAGAGGCATTTTATGGCCTATCTATATGCCATATCACAGCTTTCTTAAATATTAATAAAAGACTGAGCCAAGAATCTGCATACTAAAATAAGACGGCACAGAAACATGTACAAACAGCTTCTGAGTGAAAATGAAAAAATAAAAAATTCAGCACAACTTCTGAGTGAACAACAACAACAACAAAAACTCCTTTTTCTTAAAAAACCAAAGCTAAAAATAATTACAGGATTCTTCTTATGTCCCTTTTCTCAATATCATACCATAGATAGGCACGATTGCCATAGTTCAGATCATATTATTCAAATGCAGGACCACTTGCTCTGCAACTGCATAAAAACGGCTAAAAGCAGATTACTCTATCTTACCAAACCACCCATATTTAGATAGGCAACTCCTTCATAGTGTTGCCATACAAAAATATTGATTTTCGTTGAGATAGTAAACCTATGAAATTATGTATACGATGTTATCATAAAAATTGTAAATCTAAGTTAATAATAAATAATAATAAATAAATTGAAATCATGCAGCTGCTTCATATAGGATTGCCATACAAAAGAAAAATCATATTTGCAAAATTTTAACATATGCAGGGATAATGATCAGTCAGACACGTTTTTAATGTACTGTTCGGAATGTGAAAACTTTTGAAATTGGTTATAACGACGAACCGTTTGAAATTCAAAAAATAAAAAAAACCTAGATTTATGGGTAATGCCACCAAATGCCACCACCCTTAGCTACCTACGAGCGGTCACCATGACCGCAACGACTTTTCGAATTGGAATTTTGCGGCTTGTGTGCAACGTACGTCAGTGTGCTTCCATGTACCTTTTCTACACTTCATCCAGTATCGCCGTTGCCGTTGCCTTTGCCGAGTGTGGACGTGCGCGCTTGTGACTTGGGTAGGTAAAAATGTTCCGTCAGCGGTCCTGTGACCGCATGTAGGTGGTTGCGTAATTTTTTTGTGTTACATTATTTTTATGGTTTTAGTGCTGTCAGATGGCGAAGAGATGCCGAATGAGGATTACAGTGATGTGGAAACAGATGTGTCTGCTGCTTATGTGCTCCACGAGGACTGTGAATCTGATTCTGAAGTAGATGGCTCCTCAGAAAAAGAAACCGATCAGATTCAGCCACAAAGTACGCGTTGAGGTTTTCTTGAGGAATGGTCTTCCGAAGATGAGGTTCCACTCGCGCAGTTGCAATCTCAACCAGGGAATAAAAACCATTTTTGTAAGAATCGCTTTCGTTGGTCATCTCAGCCTAACATCCGTCGTGGACGAACAGCGCAGCATAATATTGTACAGCAAACACAGGGACTAAAACCTGGGTACCGTAATGTTCTGAACACTTTTACCACGCCTCTTGATGTTTGGAGCCTCTTTTGTACTAATGAGATGCTCAACAAAATAGTACTGCACACCAATGAAAAGATACGAAAGATAAGACCAGCGTATAAGAACCAAACATGTGTTCAAGATTTGGATCTCATAGAGCTAAAAGCGTTTATAGGGCTTTTATTTTATTCTGCTACATTCAAGGAAAATCACACACACTACTCTTCTTGGTACAATACTGATGGCTCTGGAAGAGAAATGTATCGTTGTATCATGAGTAAGAATAGACTAGAAGTCCTATTAAATACTATTCGGTTTGATGATGCAGAAACTCGAGATCAGTGGTGTGAGGTGTATATATCTGCGCCTATTTCCGAGTTCTTCGAATCTTTTAGACAACAACGTCTCAAAGTTTATACGATTGGAACGTGTGCTTGCGTAGACGAAATGTTAGTGGCTTTTCGAGGTCGTTGCAAATTCAAGATGTACATATATGCCAAAAAAAACAGCCAAATACGGCTTGAAACTAATGTGCATAACAGATGCGAGAAACGGCTACCTTCTCGATGCCTACATTTACCTAGGCAAAAATTCAGATGGACTAAACTTGACCCAAGAACAAAACTGATTGTCGAAACCTACTCAGGCAGTTCTGCGCTTAGTTCAATCAATAGAAGGATCCAACAGGAATATCACCGCTGATAATTGGTTCTGTTCCATACAACTTGTTAATGCGCTAAAAGAGAAACAGCTAATTCTTGTGGGTACTTTAAAAAAAAATAAGCGGGAAATATCGCCTGAATTTAAGGCGTCCAGATATCGATCAGTTGGGTCGTCAACTTTTGGTTTTACCGGCGAAATAACCCTATCGTCTTTTGTTCCGAAGAAAAATAAGGCAGTCATTACGATATCAAGCATGCACCACACAGAGAGCATTGATCAAAGCACCAAAAAACCTGAGATAATATTGTACTATAATGAAACGAAAATCGGAGTTGATTTACTTGATCAAAGGTGTTCAAATTATTCAACCGCGCGTCGAACACGAAGATGGCCCTTGGTTATCTTTTATAGAATACTGGACATATCTGTTTCAAATGCTTATGTCGTCAGTCTACGTAATCAAGCACAAAAGACTGGAAGCAGATTCAAGTTTATGAAGGCATTGGCAGAACAGCTCACAAGGCCACACATGGAACGCCGAGAAAATAGTGACCACATTCAGCGTGACATCAAGACAGCTATTCGCCGTATCCTGCAGATCAGAGAGGAAATTCCAAGCAATTCCGTTGAAGACAAGCTTGAAGTGCGCAAGACATGTTGGACTTGCGATCCTAAAAAGAAACGTAAGACTTACAACTTGTGCTTTCTTTGCAAGGTACCAATCTGCGGGGAGTGTTCGAAAAAAAATGTGCCGTGACTGCTATGAAAAATGCTAAGAATTTAGGGCTTGCAATTTTTAAGAGAATTATTATTTTTTGTTGATTTCTCTGTATTGCCATATTGTATGACTCTTTAACTCACTAAAAATAAGTACAAACAAATTATATTTATTAGTTGCTATTACTATAGATCTCATTTTCGAAAGGCTGTGAATTTTTGTCCTAAATTTTAAGTTTGTGTGTTTGTGATTGTTTTGAACAAAATGTTACTTGTTTCCTTTTCTTTTTTATTTTTATTACAACAGTTAAGACCCTAGACATGACTTTTATTTATTCACATTTCCCATAATCGTTCTAAGCTTAGAAACAGCTACAATAACTTGTCGGCGGTCACCATGACCGCACGTAGGTGGTTAAGGGACGAAAAGTCGGGGTAGGTAGTTAAGGGTTAATTACAAATCATCCATTCGAAATTTTAGCAGACGAAGCTAAGCGATATCGACCTCTCTAACAAAGAGATTTAACAAATGCCAAGGAAAGAGAATCCAATCTACTCCAACCTCAACAAATATGCGAGTTCATAAAATACGATTGAGGTAATTGGTATTACATTTAATAACCCTGTTAAATTGAATATTTCCATGACATACGACATAAATAGCAATTACTATAAGCTTCTAGTCATAAAAAAAAAACTGTCACGCTACCCTTTACTATAAAAAAACTAGGTAAAACCCACAAGAAAAAACTTAAATTTTCCATTTATTTAAAATACTTTTTCAAGTACATTCCGTAACTAAGTTGTTGCTTTAAAAAAAAAGAAGAAGAAAAAAAACTCAATTTTAATAGAGTTCGTAAGTTCCGACAATCTTCATTCTCCATACGACATACCTACATTCTTAAAAAAAAAAAAAAAACTTTCTGGTACTGTCAATGGCATCTTCACAAAGAGAGCTTATTTCATGTACTTAAAAGATTGCCCTCTACCACCCACCCACTCTCTCTCTCACCAGATAAGTTAGAGAAGAAAATTTTCTGTTGATAACATTCTTCTGGTGATGACTTAAAGTTCCTCAGAGTTCTCCACACCCACAAGAAAGAAGAATCTTAGTGCCTTGATAAAATGAAAAGGAGCTGAGGACGTAATGGGATCATAGCATCATGGAAATGGCAATCACCTTGCACTTGACAAATATTTCGAGTGACTATTCTGATATGTCACATCTCGCTGTCACATACATATACATACGTACATGATGCTTATATTTATGTAAATTATTATGAAGAATAAGTAAAAATTTAATTAATTCACATTTCGCATAAATTTAGAAATTCATCTGATAATATATATGATGATGTGAAGATGAATCCGAAGGAGTGAGTGCGTGTATGATGAGACATCCATCACATACTTAGTTCTCACGCTTAAGCGACCATGTCTACTTGGTGTATATTTATCAATGTTAACATATATAAATCTTCTCAGATAAAGACGAAGTGCAGTTAGTTGTTATCATCAACAGTTATACGGAAGTGAAACAGAACTGGTCTTGAGAAACCTCTTAAGACTCATGATAGAGGTGAGACGGACTAACACCCTGAATGAAATACGAAGGTAAGATTTTATCTCTTAAAGTATATCTCAATCTAGATGTAGGTGTGCGTTTGTGCGTCCGAAGTCGTCAAGTTCTTGTTAACAAATTGTTGAATTAGCTGCGATTCATATATTTTACGATTATGTTTAGCTAAGTTTTGTTTGTATACTTTCTCTCTCTCTCTCTTAGAATATGTTGTTGGCATAACCTTTAGCATAACCAAAGATTACCGTGGGTGTTATATGAGAAATCTTAATTTCTTGACCTTTAAATTTTGCTTTGTCTGATAGGGGTTCGTTTATTTTCAAGTATCCGCTTCATGTTTACTTTCTCATTTATGATTTAATTTATTTTTGTGTACAATAACAGCGGAATGGTGTGGAGGAGAAAAAGGAGGGCTATTATAAACCTGTCAAAACAAAACATTCATCGGACAAAGTAAAAAAAAAAAACATAAGTATGAGAATTTTCACAAATTAATGTCATACATAGAATTTCATGCTGACCATAGGTATACTGCCGCATCACGTCCAGAAAAAAACACAAAAACCGAGTGAAGGTGTGTATACTTGACCCAATTATGCAAAATTTCCTCCAAGAATTGAACAAATGCGCTACCACCATCACCCACACCACACTAACCATCATGTAAATTGTTAATTTTTTACATGATTTTTTTCCCATTAAAAGGTATATTCACGACAATTAAAATTTTGCAACTTTATATGACTTCCGGGAATACCCTCATTCTTTCATTGGCATACTACCTCCTGCCGATAGAATGAATTACGCGCATGTATTTTATCAGGGCACTAAGCAAGCAACAACAACAAAAAGGATTAAACAGGAGCTCGTAATATGCCCTTTGAGACGCGGTTTTTTTTCAGATTTTTATTATTGGAGAATCGTTTGCGTGCTTTTTCCAAGATAAAGAGAAGGCTATTAAAGTCAAACGTAAAGCGAGTTTTATTGGGTAATAAATTGCCTCACAATCTAAGTTGCCTTTAGTCGTTTGGAAACTGAATAATGTCTGGTAAGAAGTGTAACGTTTTTTTAAGCGACAGGTATAGAAATAGTAATAGTAATATTACCTAACTACATGCATACATAGTAGATGTATTACGACTATTGAAAATTTTATGATAAAATATGTACTTAGAAAATAGGGTCCCACAATTGTTGTAAATGTTGAATAAGCATTTTTTCTCCAATTAAAAAGTCTTTAAACAAGTAAAAAAAAAGCTAGAATTGGTCATTCTTGTGATACCCTAGATGAATGCCCGTATAAAATTTCGTATGGTCACCGATCTATAAAAGTTTGATTTTTGAAGTGGTTTTTCGCAACGAACGGTCCGTCGGACACAAAATATGTCTAGGACTGATAAACCTAAATTTTTATATGGCAACAGCAAGAAGGGGTTGCCCGATTTAGTCCATTTTTTGAAATTTTATTTGTTATTACTATAAAAACACCATGTACCAAATTTCAGCTCTCTATGTCGACACGTTCCCAAGCGTCCAAGTATACAGGGTGTTTCCCCTTAGGAGGTCCATAGAGCGGCAGGTAATAGTACTCACCTAGACGAACCAAAAATTGTATGGCAGGTGGGGGGGCAATATCAACCGTTTAGGAGTTACAGGGTGATTCATAAAAAAAGCTAGGTTTTTACAAAACACCCTGTATCTTAAAAACTACAGGGCGTATGGTCACAGTTAAGGGCTCACTATATGCAGAACTTCATGGCCTTTCCAACGACAGCTCAACCAGCCTAGTACCCCTCTCCCCTCAGAAGTTATGAAGGTCTAAACTAAAAATTTCGGATTTTCTTTCCTTTTTTTTTACTTTGACCTCTATTATTTTTGCAAAAAGGTCGTTAACATAACTTTTTTTATAAAAACTGTAAACTGTGGAGCCTCCTCTTTAATTTGACCTATTATACCCTATGTGCTATCTGTATCCGTTAAAGAGTTATTAGCTCTAAACTTATTCTCAAACCTATTTTCAAACCTATCCTCAACGATAATTTGTTCCCTTAGTACGTCATTTTAAAAAATATCGTCTAATTTCGGTGTGACCGGAACAGGTTATGAGTTAATAACTGTTTAACGGCTGCAGATAACACATGCGGTGTAATAGGTCAAATTAAAGAGGAGGCTCCACAGTTTACAGTTTTTATAAAAAAAAGTTATGTTAACGACCTTTTTGCAAAAATAATAGAGGTGAAAGTAAAAAAAAAGGAAAGAAAATCCGAAATTTTTAGTTTAGACCTTCATAACTTCTTAGGGGAGAGGGGTACGGGGCTGATTGAGCTGTCGTTGGAAAGGCCATGAAGTTCTGCATACAGTGAGCCCTTAACTGTGACCATACGCCCTGTAGTTTTTAAGATACAGGGTGTTTTGTAAAATCCTAGCGTTTTTTATGAATCACCCTGTAACTCCTAAACGGTTGATATTGCCCCCCACCTGCCATACAATTTTTGGTTCGTCTAGGTGAGTACTATCACCTCCCGCTCTATGGACCTCCTAAGGGGAAACACCCTGTATAGTAGATTTCGGTTTCGTATGTCAACCCCACGAAGGAGTTTCCCGATTTGTCTCATTTTTGAACTTAATATTGCTTTTATTTTTTTAAAGTCCGCGTTCTCGAGTTATCGTGCACACGGCCAGCAGACGGACGAACAGACATGCAAAAGTCAAAATAACTTTTAATATTATGCGTGGGTGTCCAATCCATTTTGCTTACCAGCATTATTTCGAAGTGTTACAAACGAAATGACAAACTTAGTATACCCTTAGATTTCATCTAGGGAAAAACTACTTTTGAGCTATTACACCCTATGTGTTAACTGTATCCCGTTTAAGAGTTATTAGCTCATAACCTATTCAGGTCATATCGAAATTAGCCAAGGGAACAAATTATTGAAAATAGTTTTTCAGAATAGCTTTGAGAATTGGTTAAGAACTAATAACTCTATAACGGCTACAGATAGTACATCGAGTGTAATAGATCAAATAAAAGCGAAGAGTCTACAGTTTACAGTTTTTATAAAAAAATGTTATGTTAATGACCGTTTTGCAAAAAAAAAAATAATAATAAAAAAAAGTAAGAAAATTCGAAATTTTTAGTTTAGAGAGGAGAGGAATACAGGGGGGCTGGTTGAGCAGTCGTTGGAAAGGTCATGAAGTTCTGCATACAATGAGCTTTTAACTGTGACCGTACGCCATGAACTTTTTAAGATACTGGATATTTTGTGAAAGACTAGCTTCGTTTTCTTAATTAATTACCCTGTAACTTCTAAAGGATTGAAATGCCCCCCCCCCCCCACCCCGCCATACATTTTGTTTGTCTGGTAGAGTACTATCACCTCCTGCTCTATTGATCTCCTAGGCGGATGAATTTTGTGGTTCCTCAAAGTTCTGTGTTAGTCCCATTACTATTTAATCTATTTTATCAATGGTCATGTTATTGGATACTAGATGTTATACTATAGCAGATCTATTGAATTTATGGAGGAGTACTTACTTAGATCAGATTAATGATGACAAGGTAAGTGTACCTGTGACTGACTGTAGTACCTATAATCAATTTTTGCTTTATCCAGATCGCAGACACGATTACTAATATAGAAGTAAAGATCAATTCTATACATTTAAATGCTACAAACTAATTGAATTTTCATATCGTCGATACTTGCAGAGACTATAGTTTTCCAATCAAATTATAAGTTAGGTACAAGTACCTACAATGATAAAACTTGGTAACAATATCATTTTACATCATCTTTCTTACGGTTACATTCGTGGTTTTGATGTTGCCTTTAACTGACTCAGTTAGATTTGTTTTTTTTAGCAAGGACGTTTGATCTAATCTGTATTCTCGATTCAAGAGGTCTAACTTTGTGCAAATTTCCCGGATTTTTATCTATTCTTTTTCCTGTACCAAATTATCTATTACTAAATTCACGAAATGTTTTTTGCTAATTTGGCTACTACCGAGAAATCTTTAATTAAAGTTCAATTTTTGTAATACATAATTTAGACACAAAAACTTTTTAAATTACGTTGTTCAACCCTAAAATGGTTTACAAACGCAAAGATAAACTTAGTTCCAATAATTATATACAGTTGTCTATCTTTTCCATGCAAAATTTATGGTGTGTCGGTTAGTTTGATGGTTCATTGGAAACTTGGCAAAAAACCCAAGCTAAACATTTTGTATAGATCATTTTTATGCTGTTTATAAAAAATTATGTATTACGACTATACTTGTAAAAAAAACAGTAAGCACCGTAGCAGAAAGATAGAAATAGCACCAGAACTTATACTTTTCTCTTTTCAAGATTAAGAAGTAAAGTTTTCCAATATCCTACACACCAATTTACATAGTATAGCTCCAGCTTCCGAAAACCACGTTCTTAAATATGTTTTCGATATAAATTATTCTAAAAACGGTTCCTCCCTACAGACTAAACAAAAATGTTTTTCTGTGGATTGAGATTGTTCTCTTCTTAGACAATACAACAGTACTGTACCATTTTACAATTTAATTTTAAACGTTTCGCTATCGGGAAAACATTAAAAATAATGCATTCAAAGGAAAAATTTTTATGGAGATAAATAATTATCAGCTACTGAAAATAATTATATAATTAGAAAATTTTAACGAAATTACATTCGATTACACGTCATGCAGTCATCAACATTGATCATCGCTGCGAAAAGGTGACTTTAATGTGCTCAATATAAACCGGTAATGACAGTAATGGCAAATTTAACGATGGGATAAATTATCACATAATTTTGTTGTGTGAATCCAGCAGGTTTGTCTGACTGGACTGGAATGGAATGGAATGGAATGGAAAAATAAAAGCAGAAAAGTGAAATAAAGCGACAAGCAGACAAAATGTGGGTCAATCAATATCACAACAATAAATTGCAGTTTTGCCATGGTAATGGCGTTGTTTGTTTGTTTTTTTTTAAGAAGCACATTAAGAACATTTCTACACACATATATATACATATGTATGGATTATATACTTGTTGACTGCACCGCCTGTAACCTGGTTTGTTTTCAGTGCGAAAATGCTTGATCTCACCTCAATCATATTATATATATAGTATATATCTATATAGGAAATATTATGTAAGTATTATGGATGCGACGTAGGTATGAGTTTAGAAAATTGAGGCAGTTTGGAAATGTTAACTTTAAAAACAAACAGACAAAATAACCGGCCAAGTGCGAGTCAGACTCGCGCACGAAGGGTTCCGTACCATCGTACAAAATTTAACACTATGTACTCGTTATTTATTTTTTCAAATGAGAGTAGGCGTCATGTGAAAAAATAATACTGTCATTTGAAAAAATAATGCTGTCACTTGAAGAAAAAATGCCTACTTATGATAATAATAATGAATGAGAATAAAACGAGGAAAAAAACGCCGAAAAAATCACGTTTCTTGTATGGCCCCATTTAATTTTTAATTTTATTTTAGTTTTATTATTTGTTGTTATAGTGGCAATAGAAATACACCCTAGCCCTAAAGTGCTGATTTCATAGCACCCGTTCTTTGAGGAGAGAACTAAAGGAGATGATATCCCATAGTAAAGTATATGTATGGCAGCGTAGCCAAAAATTTTCGCCATCTTGATTTTGGCGGGGTGTTTGACTGTCACTTTTCTATAAACAAAGAGCCGCAAAGTATGTTTGGCGCAGAGACGTAGCTACAAAAGGGATAATTTACTTTTTATAGAAAATGGTTAATGACTATTGGACTAAGTGATAGTAATATAAAAAGGAGTTATATATGCTCGAAGATTTCGATACAACAAGCCATGTTGAGGAAAATACTTTTAAAGTACTTTTGTGGTAATTTTGGTAAATCCCACTGACATGCATATATACGTAAATTCGCAATTAATTTAAATATATCGTCAGTGAGAGCATACTTGCTGTAATCAAAACTGATGTCACATGAAACAGGAGATCAGTCAGTCCATTTATATACATGTCAGAGTGGGTGGTGTGGAAGACTGTGCGGAGTTTCTAAGAAAAGTGTTTGAATTTTCGCGCCATTAATTTGTTGCGATATTTAAGGCATCAACAATTTTTAACGCCTCCTCTGGCACCTCACAAAAACAAGAAGAAGAAAGAAAGTTGCTACGCTTTTATCATCACATGTCGCCTCCTATAGTTCTCTCCTCGAAGCACCCGTTCCATTCCGTCACGTAAAGCTGTCAAATTTGAACTTACCCCATGCTAGTGTTTCTTCTCGAGAATTCCTTCTTGAGAATTTCTCGAGAAAATAGTATAATTTGTCTCCTCATTTCTCTAGATAATACTTTATTCTCGAAAAAGGTGCCAACACTCAAGTCGCAACAAAGATATCGGAGATTTTTATTTCCTAATAGTTCCATCCTGCCAGAGGCTGCCAATCTTAGAATATAATGCAAACAGGAACGGTTGAATCGTGTAAAATTCGTGTACATGAAAGTAATTTATCAAGAGTAGGAGACTATACATAGGAGTAAGTGAGATGCTGGATTGACTAATTGTCAAAGCTGTAGAATAACTGTCAAATGTGATTTTGTTTAGTGAACAGGTTTAAGCAATCTAAAATTCTTTTCCGAAATTTAACAAAGGTACGGAATCAGTTTTTTTTTCAAAACTATTTAATTTTGAAGTTTATTTTGTGTAAAGTTTTATAGTGACATTAGTTCCTATTAAAACCATCATAACAATTAAAAAAACAGAAATGAAGTGTTCGGTCAGTGCTTGCAAATATAAATTGGTTTATAAACTAGGGAAATCTTGTTTGAGGCAACTGCACTATCTAAATTATGTTTTTTTGTTAATAGAAGCAGAGATTTATATAAATTAATTATGTGAATTGTTTCAAAATAAAGTAGAAAAAGAACATTTTTTACCACAGATGCTCCGCACAAAACCTTTGTTTACTTTTCGCAAATTGACAAGTTGTTTAGAATAGGGATGGCATGTAAAAATGGACTACCAACACAACCAGAAATTCATTACGCAAAATCTGGCTTATTCCTGTTTGCCCTATATTCTAAGCTGCCAATACTGTATAGAAATAATAGAAATACGTAACAAATTAAATCGAAAATCGACAGTAGCAAAAACAGGAAGAAATGTGCGGTGAGCTCTCGACTTTTTTTCCTTAGAATAAAGGGTTTTCCAATAAGAGTGGTTATTTTGATATTCAAAGAAAAATGCCATTTTTTGAGATAAATGATCGGATCTTTATTTCATTATAAAGATGAAGGTATGTCGTTAATAATGGAAAATAACATCAGCCAAATGACCACCACGACCACGCCTACAGGACCATATCCTTTTCATGAAATTTTCCATAACCAAATCGCAAAGTGGCTGCCCTATGTCCTCGATAGCCTCACGAATTCCATCTTTGAGGTATTGAATCGACGCTGGGCTGTTGGCGTAGACCTTCTCTTGCACGTGGCCCCAAAGGAAGAAGTCGCAAGGTGTTAAGTCACAAGATCTCGGTGGCCAATTGTGATCACCTCTTCGAGAGATAACACGGTCCGGAAACTTTTCCCGTAAAAGATCAATGGTTTCGTTGCTTGTATGGCACGTAGCGCCGTCTTGTTGAAAGTAAACGTTGTCCAGATCAATACTACCGAATTCCGGCCATAAAAAATCATTAATCATCTGTCGATAGCGCAATCCATTCACCGTAACTGTTGCTCAGCCTCATTTTCGAAAAAGTAAGGTCCAATGACCCCGCGGGACCATAAACCGCACCAAACAGTCACACGTTGAGGATAGAGAGGCTTTTCAACAATAACTCTTGGGTTTTCCGAGCCCCAGATGCGACAATTTTGCTTGTTGACGAAGCCATCGAGGTGGAAATAGGCCTCATCACTCAAGATGAGTTTTCGATGGAATTCCGGATCATTTTCATGCATTTCAAGGACCCAATCAGCAAAGACTCGACGTTGTTGATGATCGGCCGGCTTGAGTTCTTGTGTTAACTGAACTTTATAAGCCTTAAGACCCAAATCTTTATGCAAAATACGGTGTAATGACGTTTGTGGAATGCTTAGTTCCATAGAACGACGAGGAATGGACAAACCTGGGTTTTCTTCAACACTTTCGGCTACAGCAGCAATATTCTCTCTCGGCTGTTCTTGAGCGACGTGCACGGGTTTTATTCTTCACATCACTAACTTGTCCCGACAGCTCGAATTTTTCTACCAATTTCTGTATTGCGGTCCGACAAGGTGCTTCACGACGACCCAAAAATGTTCGAATTTTACGAACCGTCTCTGCCATATTTTCACCATTTTTATACCCTAGATGAAATCATAGGGGTATACTAAGTTTGTCATTCCGTTTGTAACACCTCGAAATAATGATGGTAGAGCAAAATGGATTGGACACCCAGTCATAATATTAAAAGTTATTTCGATTTTTGCATGTCCGTCCGTCCGTCCGTCCGTCCGTCTGTGCGCACGATAACTCGAGAACGCGTATACGTAGAGAGCTGAAATTTTGTACACATACTTAAAAAAAAAAAGGAAAATTAAGTTCGAAAATGAGACAAATCGGGCAACTCCTTCGTGGGGCTGCCATATAAAAATTTCGTTTTCCGCTATATATTTGGACACTGCCTGAGAACACGTCGACGTAGAGAGCTGAAATTTCGCACATGATGTTTTTACTACATTAGCAAATAAAACGTCTATAATGGACTAAATCGGGCAACTGCTTCTTGGTGTTGCCATATAAAAATTTCAGTTTTTTACGTATACTTTGAAAACGATCAGTCCAAGACTACTAAGAACTTCTGCAGAATACGAAATCCTATAAAATTGGTTATTACCATTTTTTCTGTGCGACAAACTGTTCTAGAAATATATGCGAAAAACAACTTCAAAATCAATACTTGAATAGATCGGTGACCATACGAAATTTAATACGGGCATTCATCTAGGGTATCATAAGAATTGGTCTTAGACCAATTCTAGCTTTTTTACTTGTTATAATGAATTTTAATAATTTCAATGCGTTGTTGAATCGTGTATCGTTCCATTTTTATTAATGGCGTAGTTTCTACTTGTCAAGTGTCAAAAAATGACAGCTCCAAGTGACATCTACCGAAATAGCGGGCTAATTAAAATAACACCTCTTATTGGAAAACCCTTTATAAATTATGGTTGTTTTAGAAGCTGTTGTTGTTGTGTTGAGAGCTCAGTTCAGGTATGTAGTAGGAATTGACAGAGATATGATGTAACTATACAATAGTAACTTTTCCTACCGATAATTCTCACACAATTCTCAGAAGTTTATAAGGTCACGTTTTAGGAAGAATAGTATAAACTGAGACAACGTACATCTAGATATGAAAACCCCAAAATGAAGCGGTACGAAAGGTGGTCCCTTAATGGTCCCCTAATAGAAAATCATTCTCTCTCTTTGCTATATTATGCCACATAAATTCTTCGCAACAGTTTTTACTGATAGCTTTTTTTGGTTGAATATAAAGTTAAAGAGCTTTGAAAAAGTGATCTGGGCTTATATGGAGATTTTCATATCTAGTTGTATGTTGTCTGTGGTATAAATAACGATTTGGCAGCTTTTGATTTTTGCAATAAGATTGTAAACGTTCAGCAACACTTTATTTTCTTATGCAGCTTGAAGGTATACACGATTATAAACGGAAGGAATCAATTATCGAACCAAATAGTTTCTCTTCACGGCAATAAGCCAAAAGGCGATTTTGATCAAATAATTTTAAGATATAAATGTTTATTAAAATTACTAAAAGCCGCAAAGAGATTCAAAACGTAATCCTGCAGAAGTAAGGCAACTGATGATGAAATTATATATTGTACTGTAAAAAGGAGGAGTTAAATTAGCTCAGACTATAATGAAACTAAAAGATGAAGAAAAAAATTTAGTTTATCTATTAACGTATTAACTAGCATTAAAAATAAAAGATACATGAATGTTATCATATATAAAAAATTTCTAAAGATTCGTCAAATCTTGAGTTGGTAAGTGTTCTGCTGAAGAACGTTAGTTAGAGTTGCTATAGCACAAAAATTAGACGGAACTACTATTTCTATTGTACTTATAAAAGATATTGTACTATAGGTAATAAGTGATCGTGCTGCCGTTAGAAAAAGTTGAATTGGAAAGTTGTATGTTGGAAATCAGAAACTATGCTATAATCATGGTTTGCAATTAGCTATTTTGAAAGTTTACATTGAGAAGAAGAAAGATAGTAACGAATTCAGGAAAATAATAGTGATAGTGAAGATGAAGATTGTTTATCACAATATGAGTTGAGTTTTCTATTTGAATTAGTGAGAAACAGATTTGAAAATGCGAAATCTTATAGAATTAAGATTATGACAGAAGAATTTCTGAATATTTTATGTACTATATACCTACGGAAAATTGCAAAAATATTCAAAAACTTCCCTGACAAAAATATGATTTTGCAAAATTATAAATATAAATAAAAGGAGGTGTCATTACTTTTGAATTATAAGACAAGTGGGCGCAGTATGTACGAATTAAAAAGCCTTTACAAGTGAGAAAAGATTTTATATTATTAACTGCAGAAGAAGCCTTAAAACATGTATTTTAACGAAATTAGAAAAGTCAGCAAAGAGCTATATGTTAGAAGCTTCATGATGAAATAAGTAAAAGAATAAACAAGAACATCACAAATCTTCACAAAGTCCCACTTGAAAAGAAAAACATATATGTACACATTTTCTCGACTATTCTCCAAAAATTATATGAAAAAAATTGCAAAAGAAATGTTAAATAGATAATTTGTTAGTTTTGAACAGTTTTACACTGACGCACCAGAAGTTAACGAAGTTCCATAGAAATGAAGAACTGTTTCTTTCTTCAAGAAAAACTGAAATTTATTTATAACAGACAGTGCGCCCTGGTGTTGTTGAAAATTATTAAACAAAAATTCAATATATTTCAAACAACGGGTACAAGAAAAACAAATTTGGAACTACATATTTAGAGATGATTTGTCCAATAATTATAATTAGTAATTAACGTAATTTTACTATTGTGAAGGATTTTGTTAAGAAGAAGAGAAATCTATTGCGCAATACTACTTTTGATGCGCTATGTTTTTTGAAAAATTATCTCAAAGCTGAACAGAAAAGGAATTAAATTTTGTTTTGTAATCATTTTATATCTACACCTACATATTGAAATAATAAATAAAATATATGAATTCAGTATAAGAGTGGTACATGTTTTATTGTTATATAACCTTTCAAATTGAATATAACCGAGTAAATGTTATTTTATATATTATATGAGAATTCTCGAAATTTCTGAGAAATAACAGGTAATTTTTTTCTTTTCTCGAGAAATGAAAACTAGCGAGAATTATATGCTTCTTACCGCAAAGGAATGAATAAATGCATACTGTAAAAAGCAAATAAAATTCCAAAATATTATCTAGATTTGAAAAAAAAAATACTTATATTTCAATAAAATTTTTGTGGTAAAACGGAAAGAGAAGTAGTGAAGTTATTGTTGATTTCATTTTCAAAGCATCGTTACAATTGATCATCATTAGTTTTTAGAATGATTTGGGCTGGGGGCAGAAAACATTGTTCGGTAGAACGAATCACAATTCTTTTAAATAGTTGGGAGGAAACAATCAGAGTGACCTTGCATCACACACCTGTCACTAACTCAATGGAGACCAACGAAGTTAGGCCACAGGAGAGCGATATAGGTTTGCTTATTATTTTAGTTAAAGCGGTCCATACAAGGTGAAAATGCTGTCCAACTTGGTGTGCCACACATGAAAGATTTTCTCCACACACTGTCAAACATGCTGCCCAACATTAGGATAGGAACACATTTCAGGAGCCGCTAGAACTATTATTTGCTATCATTTCTTCAATATACTTCATTCAAGAATGACGACTGCGTGATAAACATCACCCTACACGGTTGAATATGTTGTCAAACACGTAGCCCCGGCACTCAAAATCAAACTAATTTGATTTTCGTCCAACCGTTTGACATACATGTCACACAACAAACAGGCCCACACACGGTCAAATCTGCGTGACAACATCGTTGTCCTACTCGAGTTGGCAAACATGCGTGACCGTGTATGGGCCCCTTAAGAGAACGTCTGCCAGCAAGTTCTTTTTCAGGATCAACAAAGTTCAATTTATGTGATAATTACATCCGCTTGGTTATTGAAAAAACAACAGAATCATCGGAAGAAAGTGCGGAACGTATGCAATTGAAATACCCCTTTATTTAAGCGCTCCTTCGGAACCGCTTCATATGAATCTTTTGGAATGATGGCAGCGTTACCAATTTATATATCTTGGCTTATCACGTCTTGCACTGTCTTGTTTGTCTAAGACAAGCGTGAGCGAGACTATAACTCAAAAGAGAAATAGTTTGCAGGGAAAACGCCTTTGCCAGTTATTGTTTCTTCAGTCTGTAGATAAGAAGTTTTCGGAACTGCAATTTTTCATTTTTATTTAATTCATTTATCGTTATTTCTAAGAAACTTTTAATTTAGAATTGATAATGATATTTTTATTAAGTTATAAATAAAAACGAGAGAGAAAATTCTAAACTGGAAAACAGCACTTTATCTATGATATACCTACCTGTCAGACATTTGTCCAGAGTGTTTAAAATTTATTAACATCGATGTTGTTTGTACATCGAAATTATGTGATCGATATTATCGTCACATCGATGCTTGTTGGGCGATGTCAACATCGATGCAGAACATCGATGTTCCGTTCCGATGTCCCAGCACTACTTTTGACGCTTTGATTTTGCTACACTTTTCATATTACTCCACACTGTTATATGCTAGTTCGAATGAATTCAAGGGCAGAATAAGGCAATGCGAGTTATTCACTACCGACTTCGGGATAGAAATACAACAATGTTTGTTTTCTTTTAACTAAACCTAAACCTTTTGCAAATTTGTAATCAAAAAATGTAATCATGTAATCATGATTACGGTTACGATTGATCAATCATTAATCGCCATAAATGATTACTTTTCTGATTAATATTATCAATCTGTAATCATGATTACAGATTACAGCTTGTAATCGTAATCATTAATCATCAATCAGATTGCATTTTGCCCAACACTGCTATATATAAATTAAATAACTTAACTTATGATTTAAAAGTGAGTATATACCATATATATTATGGACAAAATGGGTAATATATCTATCTGACGGTGCTATTTATTGCCCATTTTAAATCTCGATGATAAAAATTAGTGCTCACACCTTGGTATAAAATGTTGTAAAACGATAACGCCAGTCTGCATTCGGAATCTTTGTGGGCCGAATTGAAAATTTTGGTAATTGTGACTTTGGTTTTCTTCATCCTTTGGTATCTTGCTAGGAAATACCCAGAAATATCCCTTTCCATTTTTAGTAGTTTTACCCACCACCTTCACCTTCGGACACCCCAAAACATTTTATATTCAATGTAGAAATTGAAATAAGGCAAATAAGTTCTCCATTTAGCTGATACCATTTCACAAACTTCTTTAAAAACAAAGTGAAGATAACAGTCAAATAACGTGACGGCCCGGGGCGTTGTGATCACTTCATAGTTGAGTCGAAACGGGCCGAAATGGAATGTAACGGAACGGACGCTATCTATTCAGCAGTTACAGGGCGAAACACAATTAAACCGTTTCAATTAGATTTGTACAAATATCAAATTTGCTTATATGAGACATACGTGCAATTGGACACATTACACCGAAATGAATCGAAATGGATCGAATCGAAACGGAGAAGTTGAGCAAATTTCAACTTTTACAGAAAAATCATCTGTGAAGATTTCTTTATACTCAAAGATGCATTAAAAGGCTTTTGTTGGGGAAATAAAAAAAGACATGAATTATATGACAAAAAAAGAATATATTCATGGATGAAAGACGAAATCTGCCAAAAACAGAACAATTGTGCTCATGCATCCGTTTGGATCGAATCGGATCGAAACGTCGGAATTGTGTTTGGCACTTAACCCTAAAAAGGAGACTGAGCTTTGTGCTAAAATGTAAACTATGTTTTTTCCTCCCTTTCGCTAAAACAGAAAAATATTTCGCAGAATAAAATTACCCACTATTAGGCATTTATTGGCATTTTTCGATAGATTTAGATGAAGACATAGTGAAACAGTTCCAAAAGCAGAAGGTAGTAGAGAAAATCTTTGACTATTATAGAGGTCCAAATATTTTCTGTAATAATAAATTTTAGCATGTTTTTTTTTCAAAATTTGCAGGGTGATTCATGAAATATGAACACAAATTTTTTAACTCCCCGTTACTCTCCAACTGTTAAGTATTCTATCAATTTCCCATTACAATTCGATATTGAAATGATGAAGAAAGTTCATGAAGCTTTTTGATAATGGCTTAGTAGGAATAGTAATAGTATTTTGACCAAGTGGTATGATAACAACAGCGTCAATATGTCCGTGTAATATTATTACATGCCAATATAGCAAACAAAGCTTAGTGTTACGAAAAAACGAACAGTACCAACTTATGCAACGACGAGATTGAACACTCAGAAGTTATGAATTTGTTCAAATTTGGTATGGGTGATGTCGATCTTCTGGATTATAAAATATTATCGTCTTTTTATCAGATTGAAGAAATTGACTTTATGCGTTTTAATATATATGCTTTGTTGATATGGTTCTTGTGGTCTACATTAACAAAAGAAGAAACTGAAAGATCGGTAGGCTATCACAAACAATGCCGCAGGTGAAAATCAGCCTCCAAAAAGGCAACTACTCTACCAATTTGCATCGTCAACAGATTTGCGATTGATTTCCTAATTCGACTGGAACCGCGAATGAAACTGCTTTTTGATTATTTTTAACAATATAGTCATCCTGTATACCTAATATAGGACACTTCATATTAATTATCTCAGGTGAGACGCAACAGTAATTTTTTTCATTTCCAGAATTTGGATTTAGTGAACCCCTAAACTCTAAAGCAGTTCTTAAATTACTTTTTTTCAACAACAAGAAATAAATAAAAAATCTAGAATTGGTGTAAGACCAGTTCTTATGATACCCTAGATGAATGGTGTAATTTCCAGGGATGTAAAGGACTCAAATGTTGACTCAACTCATCGCTCTACTCAAGCAGTGAGTCCGCTCAACAGCTGAGCTCGAACTTTGAGCGGACTCAGTGCTTGAGTGGACTTGAGCGGACTCCAAATCATGTTTTAAATATAACATAAGGAAAATCTGATTTAATTAAAATTGAAACTGAAACTGAAATGTCAATCAAAAAAGAAAAGCTCACAAAAATGTCATTCGTTATATTATATTTTATTAATTTAACTTTTGCTAATTTTCTTAGCCAACATTTCTCTTCCTCTCAATATAATGTACAAATTCAACAACTTGTAAAAAAGGAAAATGTACTTATACATTTTTCCACAGAATCAGCCTCTTACTTTATATTTTTTCCATTGATATGTAGCATCACCTGCTATTCAAAATTTTCGTCATTTAAACGACATCTAACGATAACGTTACTTTTCCTAGGCACTAATAGACAATGCTGTGTTGTATTCGGTAAAAAGAATTAGTATCACCGATAAACGTTTGTTTTTAAATACGCTCGAGGATTTGACTGGGAAAAAATTATATTCCAAGAACAATTTCTGACCCTCCATTGAATTTTGGTCATCTTCACAATCTGAATCCCAAAATGACGTAGCGTAGAAGAAATGTTGGCTAAAAACATTAGCAAAAGCTAAATTAATATCATGTAATATAATGAATGACTTTTTTGTCAGTTTTTCTTATTTAATTGAAATTTCAGTTTGTTTCAATTTTAATTAAATCAGATTTTCCTTATGATAGTTAAAATATGATTTAAGTCCGCTTAATTCAAATCATGAGTCCGCTCAAATAGTAAGTCCGCTCAAGCTATTCAATCAGTGAGTCCGCTCAAGTTTCGAGCGATAAACCACCGCTCAAATGTAGAGCGGACTCAAGTCCTGAGTTGAGCGATAAGTTGATATGACAAACGAGTCCGCTCATTTATAACCCTGGTAATTTCCATCTGTGCAAGTTTGATTTTGAAGTGGTTTTTCGCATATATTTCTAGAACGGATTCATAGGATTTCATATTCTGAAAAACTTTTCATTATAATAAAAACTTCTAAGACTCATCGTTTTCACAGCATATGTAAAAAACTAAAATTGTTATACAGCAACACCAAGAAGGGGTTGCCCGATTCAGTCCATTTTTAAAACTTTACTTACTATTACTATGAAAACGCCTTGTACCAGATTTCAGTTGTCTACGTTTCTCAGGTAGTATCCAAATCACTGACATGTATAATATAGACTGACTACGTTCATAGAAATGCACTGCAAAAAGTGGGCTCACTACTATATTTCTGACTCTTTCGGTCTAAGCGCCAAGTATGAACTGAGAAAGAACTGTAAACAACAAATAAATAAGTGGGTACGTCGAAATAAATGTTTTTAAATTAGCTATTTAGAGTTATTACTGATGAAATTGTTTTACCAAAGGCAATATATTCATTAGATATGCAGCAGAAATTCGAAAGGTTTTATTATAATAGCTTTTAGTGCTGCGTGTGCTCATTTTATCAACTTCCTGCCAATAATTTTTTTCAATGTTTGCACCGGGGCGTAAAAACTTTTTTTTGCATAAGCAATTGAGCCCACATGAAATAGAAAGTTAAGCAGTCCATATTATATATGTCAGTGGTCCAAATATATAGTGGAAAACGAAATTTTTGTATAGCAACTCTAAAAATTTGCCCGATTGGTCCCATTTTCAAAATTAAATTTACTTTATTTTTAAAAAAAAAAAAAAAGCCCGTCTCGACTTATCGTGAGGCCGAACAACCGAAAATCAAAACTTTTAATGTTATTCGTGGGTGTCCAATCCATTTCGCTCTACCATCATTATTTCTAGGTGTTACAAATTGAATGACAAACTAAGTATACCCTATGATTTCCATATACCACATACTTAGTATGGAATCGATGTAAGTTTCAAAAGCTCCTTCCTACCTAATGCCCATGTAATCTCATAAAAAAAAAACCTTAATTTTCGAAATTTTTTTTACAAACTGGACATTCGTTTTATTTTAATTCCTGTAATAGGTGCAGGGTGCGATTAAAAACACAGAAAAAAATATACGTAGAAAAAAAAACTGATTACAAATAAAATTACTCACCTGCTTCTACACTATTACATGGATGTGGTTTCTCATCCCCATCATAGAACATGTATATAGGATTTGTGTCGGTTCCAGCGGAATAGCTGCAAACTAGCGTTTTTGGTGCCAGCACTTCACCGCCGCTAACGAGCAAGACAATCTGCGACGCCGGAAGTCCATGAAGCCGCTCAATTATCTCCTTCAGGTTCTCAACACTGCAAGTGAACAACAACAAAAATTAAATTTTGGTAAAATTTCATACAAATGGAAATTATTATCGTAACGTACCTACATATATACATACATATGTATATATATATGTCTAATGGAAATAATTTCCCTAACGTTTTTTTTTTCTCTGTGGTCATTGAGGCGAGATATTTGCATATGTACCGTACATAAATACATATATAATACAACCACACCCAAAGGGAATAAACTCGGGTATTGAATAATTTAACGAACGTCGGAGTTTTGCATATTCGGAAAAACATTTCAAATTCAAATGAGCCAACCACCAAAGCAAAGTGACAAATAATGTCAGGAGGGTTTCTGCCTTGACTTTTGTGGCTTCCTTCAAAGAGTGTCGTCTTGTCCCAATTGTAAATAATAGTTTGAGAGAAACTTTCTTGTAATTTTCTGCGTCCAATTTTTATGACAGATATAAAAGTAAGTAGGGGGTTGGTTTGAGAATAGAATAACAAGTTTGTCTTGATATGTTATCAGACGAAGAAATCTATATTTCAAAATCCTTTGGCTTCCAATAAAAACTATTCTAAATTTCTACCTTGTTCACTTTGTGTATATTTTTTGGGGGAGGGATGGAGTTTTCTGTAAAAAAAAATTGGTTTAATTTCAACTGAGTCTGTTTTAAAATTTTACAGTTTTACATAGGTAAGTCATCCCGGCTTCTCTTAGTTTTATCTACTTTTGAAAGATTTAACTTTAATTCAATTCCTGTTATTTCGTTTAAGGCCACATGAATAATTAATCTGTATCTTCACCAGTTGACGGCCATATCTAAATTTGTTGAAGAGCGCGTGTCCCGTAATTTGATGTCTATGCGTTAAACATTAGTTTTCGGAACAGTTTCAATTACTATAGTTCAAAATTTTTTATGAGAAAACAACAACAAAATTATAAAAATAATTTCAAACAATAAGACTAATGTTGTTACAGGTTGGTATTGTTTTGGAGTAATCAATGCCTTTGCAAATGTTCAATTACTTTTTTCTTATTATGTTCGGAATCTGATTTTTTGACGTTAACATAAGTGCGAAACGACTTTAATAGTGTTGATCATGGTAGTTCTTCATAATAACATATTAGAACCTTGAAAAATTTCCGTACGCATCAGTCTCAAAAACAAAAATTTATTTATTTTGGGACCATTACTTTTTTTTCCTTTATACAAATGAGACTTTTGATATTTTTAGGTACCTTATGCTATGCACAATGACGTTTATCTCAGAGATGTTTGTCATATGAATGAAAATCTCTGACTTCTGAGGGTGGAGAGGGCCAATGACGGTTCAACAGTAATAGTGACAGATACTTTATTAATGGAAAAGGGGTAGTATACATTAATTAAAGGTATGCAAAAATATGCCGTACATATCTACATTATAACAGTAAGATTGGGACAACAATATTGTTTGAGGAGTTCAAAAGCAAAGGGATACAAGTACATTTTTCACACTTTTGAGATGTATAATACTTCAAAGTTTTGGATATCCTAAATTCTATTTAAAGTCTTAATTTTTCGTAATTATAATAAAAATAATGCGCATATCTTAATAATTTTTTGATGCGGTTTATTCTGGTTTTGTAAGATGGTAATAATTTAATCCCTTCCAATCACTTATACCCCCTTCTCTATAAGAAGTGCCTATAAACAAAAATGCTTACTTGTAAGTCGTTAAAATAATGACTGCTATAAAACAGCACGGGATAGGAATTTAGTTATATCTACTAATATTTTCGGTATATCTAGTTTCGATTTATGCATTTATCTCAACCCCTTTGCCACTAAAATTATATATAACATACAAAATGGGCATATAACACTTTTATACCGAACACCCTGCTGGCAAACAGCGATAAATAGTGGTAAGGCCGTCTACATTGCAGAGCAGGTTAGAGCGCCATAGAGAAGAAAATTCTGTGACACATTTTGTGCTAACTATACATGGTGTTTCTTCCATGGTGGCCCAATGTCGGGAAATGTCAGTACTCAGGCAAACAAACACTTATATAGCAGGGGCCTAGCGGGGGGGGGGGGGGGGGCTAATATCAACCGTTTCAGAATTACAGGGTGTTTAAGAAAATATACTAGGTTTTCACAAAACAACCTGTATCTGAAAAATTACAGGGTGTACGATCACCGTCAAGAGCTCATTGTATGCATGTTGTTTCCAACGACTGATCAATCAGCCGCATACTCCTCTCAGGAGTTAAAAATTTCGGAAATTTTAATTTTTTTTTATACAAATTGTAAACTCTCCTCTTCAATTTGTCCTATTACACCTATGTGCTATCTGTAGCCATTAACCCTTAACCTATTCAGGTCATACCGAAATTGGACGAATTTTTTTTTTTAAATGACGAGTTTTCAGTCACTAAAGCCTCGATTTCCAAGAGATTCCGCCGACGCAAAGGTGCAAACACGCCAGCGTAAATGCGTTACCGTTCAGCGCCGTCTCGTGTAGTTTCCAAGGAAGTAATATTGTCGTGTTCAAAATTACTAGTTGATACAACCAAAATATTTATTTTAATAGTAGAATGAGTTTTGAAAGTGAAGTTTTTTTACTGAATGAGGAAAATATACATACAATGTATGTAGATAAATTATTATTGTTAAGTTTAGTTAAAAAAATTCCGTAAATGACATGTGTCAGAAAAGAAGGGCCCTTTGAAATTTTAACTAAAAACATTTAATGGATAACGATATTTTACTAAATCAATGATCAATCTTTGTAAAATTCACTGTTTTTGTCATGATTGCGTGATGTGAAATGCAAACGTCGACTGAAAACGATCACGACGCTAATTCGTCGGGATCAAACAATTAGCGTCCACAGATGTGAGCTCAAGTTCGTCGTTTTCTTGGAAACCATTCAGATAATTTCCTTCGTGTTTGATTACAGCACAGTATAGCGTCCGCGCATTCACGCTGGCCTAATCTCTTGGAAACCGGCGGTTAAGGGAACAAATTATATTATTTGAGAATGGGTTATTAAAATTAAAGAAGAGAGTCCAGAGTTTACACTTTTTATAAAAAAGAAAGTTATGGTAACCACCTTTTCAGCATAATTCCCGAGGGAAGAGGAGTATGCGGCTCATTGAGCAGTCGTTGGAAAAGCCATGAAGTTGTGTATATAATGAGACTTAAACGGTGAGAGTGGTGACCATACACCCTTACTTTTTCAGTTACCGGGTATTTTGTGAAAACTTAGCCTATTTTCTTTATCTCTCCCTGTAACTCCGAAACGGTTGATATGCTTTCCCCCCCCCCCCACGCATAAGTTTGTTTTGTGAGTACTATCATCTCCCACGCTATGGACCTGCATGTAGAAAATACCCTGTAGATTCAAGTTGTTATTATTGTATACGTTCTTCGATATTGTTGTATGGGGCTGGGTCCCAATAAACATACACCAATGATTGAAGGAAGACATTCTTACCGTTAGGCATTTATTATAACATTTTTAAAGTTTTCTTAATTGGATAGGATGGAGGTTATGAGGAAGTGGAGGCCCTACGTTCCCAAGAGAAGGGACGGGACGAAAGAGGCATATTTGTCAAGACAAAAAAAATGTCCATATTCACCGCTCTTTATACAAGACGCACTAAAAATAAATAAAAAAAAAAAACTTTCAAAGAACAGCATGAAATCCATCAGAACTGATACTAAGCTTAAACATGAAGGGGGTGGGTTAAAGTAAATTCTCAAATCACACAGCAACAGAAATTAATGTTTGATGTTAGTTTTTCCGCCATCAAAATAGTAACACGCAATCCAATTCCATTTAATATACCAAATGTTAAATATCAATTGAGAAATTGCCTAATCGACAACCAAAATGAATTATTTTTGGAAATATATACATATTTAAAAATTTAATGCAAGTTAAAAGCATTTCCTTGCAATTCTAAAATGCCCACGCTTTTTCTGTTATAATTGAATAATGACACAGGAACGAATCGCATGGATAAAGGTGGATTTTATGCGTTGACTAACAATTTTGATGACAAGACCTCAGAGTATTTAAAAAAAAAAAAAGTTATAAATATTTTATAATCACTCTGTAATTGTATACGAGTATATAGTTTAAAGCTATTAAAATGCGTTATCACGTACCTACTTATTAAAAAATTACACAAACTTTGATACAAAGAAGCAATCCAATCTGTTTGTAAACTGCGCAAATATAGCCTCCCGCATCTTATATGTCGCATTTATCTACAATATAAATTTATTTCTTTAAACGAAAACTTATCTAGGCAATGAGGACATTATACAGATTTGAACTGTCTCCTTCTTGCGCAAATTTATCTTCTTCTCCTACTCTTCCTTAGTTCATCCCAAAGGCGAGCATTTATTCCTTGAGAAGTATTTTTCCATGGTTTTATTTTTTCTTAAATAATTATGTCTCAAGATAAAATTATAGAATTTTCCGTAATTAAATAAAACTGCTTCGTCAGCTGTTTTTCGTTTACATTAAACGATTTTAATAAACGAGGTCGCCGTCACACTTACTCTCCTCAATATTTATAGCAAGAAATGGAATTGGTCAGACACACATTTGAAAATTGTGACAAAAATAGCTTCCCACGAAGAAATAGAGAAAAAAAAAAGAAAAGAAAAAAAAAAAGAAAATTGCTTATAAACTATAAAAAGTGAATTCTATCTGCACAATTTACAGTCTGAGGTGAATGAAAAATGTAAAAAAAAAAAAATATTCAATGTCTACTCATTATCATATTCGCAATAGAATTTGCACTCTTATCGCGAGCGTCTGGACATTGAAAAGATTCGCAAACAAGTCGTCTACGAAACAATTTCAGAGCAAAAAAATACAGGTGACTTATATGTGCACAAAAACGGGGCAACGAGCTTTGGGTAACAATTAATGTAAACTTAATACATTTTATGTTCGCATTTAATTTGTTTTGACAAATTACGTTGACTTTGAAACGCGTTTTGTTTACATATAATTTCACAGACCATTTTTAAGTAATACGCAACATTTTTGCACAAATTTATGGGCTGACCCATTCACACACACACACACACACTTGGTACGGAGGACCTGATCGCTCTAAGGGACGTGTTTTGCGAATATTTACATTACTACTATGATGCATGCAGTTGACTTAACTTGCAGTCTTTGTTTTTTATTTTTGTACAAATTTTATGGCGACTGGAGAGAAAAAACAAGAATGCTGTGATTATTTGTTGACATCGTTTACGATTAATATATTAATAGATTCTTCGTATTTATTAAAATATGTTTAGGCTCATTAAACTTTTAAAACTCAAGGAAATAATATGAAATAAAAACAAAAAAACTTCCTGATTTCAGAATGAACTTCAGTACACCTAGAAACGATTCCATGAATAAAATCTCTCGAATTTTTTTCACATTTGAATTAATAGAATTTTAAAAATTTCCGCATCTATGAAAATACGTTTAATTTTAATACGATTTCATATCGCCAAGTTCGTAATGGCTTAATTATATGAATTCATTTCAAGTTTTTTGATAAGTTACGGTTAGTTATTATTGCGAAACTTTCAAATAGTATTGCAATTGAAAAAGATGCGAATTTTGTTCACACATGCAATGATTACAGCTACTTGTAGTTTTTATGCTGCATATGTACAATCTAGACTGACCTTCGTTTAATCAATTTACAAAGGTGCGAGCAGACATAATGTAAAATTTGTTCGTCAATCAACTTGAAGTGTGCACATTTATTTTATGTGTGCGTATTGTTTTGTAAATTAAATTAAATTATGTATTATGGCAATCCAGAATATGTATTTAATTAGCTACGGCCTTTCTGACCCTATTTTTGCATAAAAAAAAATTGAAAAAAAGAGTATGGGTAAAACTACTATACATTAAGTCAAAACAAACAGAGAAGCCAAAGAAAAATTGTTTACAATGTCCTTCTTCTTGAATGACGTATCTCCCCCTTCCCTTTTAATAGTTTCATTGATATAAAAATAAAAGAAGGACATGGTATTGACTGAAGGAATTTATTTATTTAATTATTCAGGATCAAATTTGCTGTGGGAATTTAGTATGTAATCAAATCAGGCGCGTATACAGTGGGAGGGTCAGGGGGATCATAACCCTCCCAAAGCGCCAACTCACCTACGCGGTGAATTGAATTGGGAAACACTATGTGGTGCTGGACTGTAGAGCGAGATGTAAAAGTTTAACAGGACTATTTTCGTATTGTACGGGCACAATATGTAGCTGACGCCGGCGTTCAATGCTTGTGGTGCTGGAGGGTACTTTTCCCAATTTTTAACTTTAGCGCTGCTGCGTTAACAGAGCCAATCTGCGGTTACGGATGGGCATTTGTTTCTCTTCTTATGAGTAGTGTGTGAGTGCTGACGATTAATCAATACGGATAAAGAGCACGTATAGTGGAAAAAAATGGCACTAAAAACTTGAATAACTGTCAAAGAAAATTTCACTTCATTCATGTTAAGTTGTCAGTACGAATGTAAAGCTTGTAGCGCTCATTGTAGCAGATTGCCATCCAATTCCGACCATAAAAAATCATTAATCATCTGTCGATAGCGCAATCCATTCACCGTAACTGTTGCTTCAGCCTCATTTTCGAAAAAGTAAGGTCCAATGACCCCGCGGGACCATAAACCGCACCAAACAGTCACACGTTTAGGATAGAGAGGCTTTTCAACAATAACTCTTGGGTTTTCCGAGCCCCAGATGCGACAATTTTGCTTGTTGACGAAGCCATCGAGGTGGAAATGGGCCTCATCACTCAAGATAAGTTTTCGATGGAATTCCGGATCATTTTCATGCATTTCAAGGACACAATCAGCAAAGACTCGACGTTCTTGATGATCGGCCGGCTTGAGTTCTTGTGTTAACTGAACTTTATAAGCCTTAAGACCCAAATCTTTATGCAAAATACGGTGTAATGACGTTTGTGGAATGCCTAATTCCAAAGAACGACGAGGAATGGACAAACCTGAGTTTTCTTCAACACTTTCGGCTACAGCAGCAATATTCTCGGCTGTTCTTGAGCGACGTGCACGGGTTTTATTCTTCATATCACTAACTTGTCCCGACAGCTCGAATTTTTCTACCAATTTCTGTATTGCGGTCCGACAAGGTGCTTCACGACGACCCAAAAATGTTCGAGTTTTACGAACCGTCTCTGCCACATTTTCACCATTTTTATAGTGAATTTTAATAATTTCAATGCGTTGTTGAATCCTGTATCGTTCCATTTTTATTAATGGCGTAGTTTCTACTTGTCAAATGTCAAAAAATGACAGCTCCAAAAGTGACATCTACCGAAATAGCGGGCTAATTAAAGTAACACCCCTTATTGGAGAACCCTTTTGCTGAAATAGAGCTTCGTGTTGAAAGGTCATCTCATACCTATCACAGTAATGATGAGTAATTTTGGAATACATATTTATTTGAGTGTTTGATTGTTTAGAAAAAGGCTTGTAATGCTTATAATGCTTAGCAACCCGGTTATTATGATGCTTTTATATTTTTGTTGCGTCCATTACTCGTATAAATGAAAAAGCACACATTTTCGAGTTTTAAAAGTGTTTTATGATCGCTGATTTTTTAAAAACAATAGCTGTGTTTTTTTCGCATATGGGTCCGGGTCAGGATCAGAAGTAATTTCCACATTAAATTATTTTGATACATAGAGTGCTATGATTTAAAATAATTTTGGCAAACTGCAAAAAAAAATTTTTTTTTTTAGTCTTATGTCAAACATTGATTCATATGGGTTCTAGGTTCAAAATTTAACACTTTTTTATCTACATTTTTCATTATTACAACGTAATATGATTAAAAATTTGTATTTTGCCAAAAATATTTTAAATCATAGCTCTATCGAAATAATTTAATGCGGAAATTACTTCTGATCCTGACCCGGACACATAATGCGAAAAAAACACAACTATTGTTTCTAAAAAAATTGGTCATCGGTCATAAATTTTTTTTTTTTATCTATCTGATTTTCCGACATAAAATCGATGGCAGGACAACTTGGTAAGGATCTCGCAACAGGGGAAAACAACAAACTGACTTAAAAAATTTTGATCAAGGGATTGATTTTTCATAGCAATTTTGTTTCAAGCCTTAGTTGTTCAAAATTTTTATACGATTGTACGGAAGAATTAAATTTTTCTTAGAAATTTACTTGCAAATTGTTCTCAAGAATTTGAATGAGTAACTATTCAGCGACAACGGTTTAAACGAATTTGTGATTCTTGTGGTGCACTCTTCCGGCCAAAAGAGCACAAGCATTCAGATTTCGTAGAATTATTTGACAATTTTTCTTTATATTTTTCATGCACTATTGGTGGCCGACCATGGATCCAAATGGTTATATCATAGATGGCACAAGAGCTAGATGTCGCATGGCATACTAGAGCAGAGTATATACAGATTGTGAAATGGGTAGTGCATTCTGGAATGGACCATAACTTGTTTTAGAGCGTGCCGAAAGCGCTACAGGTCAGGATATGCGCCTGACTCAAATACCATTTTATCGACACATTTTTATTTGAAATGACTATTCATATGACAAAACCTTGGATTAGTCAAATTTTTTTTTTTTTTTTTTTTTTTTTTTATCAGAACAAGTTTAACACGAGCTCGCAGTCGTGACATATTTAAAAAAAAAATAAAAGGTCAACAAAACTATATGCATTTCATCACTTAGGCAATGGTAGTAGGAATTAATATGTTAAACCAAAATACCGAATGAAATGATCTACAACATAAAACAAAAAGTTTTGTAATAGGTAGAAATTTTTCAGTACATGCTTAGAAACGTTAACGTACGGAAAAATCTGCAGCCTACTCAAATTGTGACTAGTTACTACCGCAAAAAGAGATTTTGCCTAAAATAAGTTCAAGGGGAAATCAATATTTAAATTAAAAAGCTGACGCACGAAAGTTACATCAGTAACAATACTTACAACGTTTTTCGATTGGTCGAGCATATTAAATTCTTGTAAGGTGGACGAACTAAAGAATTATTCCAGGATGGATGTCAAAGTGTGAAACGTAGGAAATTGCGCTGTACAGGCTCAATCCTGTTGAAGTGCGTGCTGTAGGTAGTATATGTAGGACCAGACCTACATACATATGAACATATCTTGAGTGTTCAAGAAGTGGTTGGTATAAAAAAGCTATTGCGATTATAATTTTGTGAAAGAATTCGAAAGCTCTCTGGGCTAAAATCTAATCTTTGATACCATGTAGTTTGTGTGGTATTTATGTATGTATATACAAATATAAAACCTAATTTATGGTCACCTGATTGATTTTTGAGTCCTGTGGAAAGTTGTAACCTTATATTTGTTGATATTACGTTCTAAATTGTTGCTATTATACCAAACATAAATCTATATGAAATTGTTCATACACAGTATCATTATGGGTTTTAGTTCTTACCTAGTTAAACTATGAAGAAGATGTTTGTCAAAAGACCGCACGATCATGAGGAACGGGGATGAAAATAAATCGAAAATAATTATGTATACATATAACTTAGAAACATCTTCATCAACACAATTTATTCTACATATTCTCTAATATGATCACAGATATAAGGAATGGTAGCGCCCCAACATTGCCTCACAGCATTGCTAACAACCATTAAAGCCACTCTAGATAGGCTAAAAAGCTGCCTGACAAGGATAAATGTAAAATGATTCTGCAGGATGGGTTCTAAGATAGGCAATATCCCGCTACAGCGGTTGCGAATAGACAATATTTTATCTGGATTGTCTGATTTTGCACTCAGATTGGCAATTAACATCAGTTAATTCACTCATTCCACCGGTTTTAGGTTTCAATTATTTGGGAAGTAATGTTAACCTTGTCAGATATGCCAAACACCACACTTTTGAAGTTGTTATGATCGCTCTTGTACAACGCTAGCATGGCGAAAAAGGAATGAACCAGGTTCGAAAACACCCACTATATATCACGACCTTATTTTTATTGAATTTTAATTTCGCGTCAGCAAATTTTACACAAGAGCTGTATGGAAAGTTTTACCACAGACAGAATGCTGAGCTCAGCGGTGCTGTCATAATCGAAGAAAAAAGCCACAGGATGTCTATAGTTGAAATTCCCGAAAGAATACAAAAAAAAAGTAAGAGTTACGAACAAACTATAAAATGAACCAAAGAAACGTTGAAAAAATACTGATCAAGTAGCTAGAACAAAAAAGTCGAGACAATAAGAAAGACTAGGTACATCACGAAAAGTGACATGCATGCACCAAAGTAGCACTAAATATGTACGCAAAGAGCACAAAAACACACTGAAAGCCCTAGGTAAAAAAAATAAGCACAACTGTCAATATTGACAAATATCGTTAGAAAACATAATCATGCAATGCGTGAATTACGGATGCACTCATCTGCTTCAGAAATGGATCTGAAAGAGAATATGTAGAAGCTTGTGACTGAAATAATATGGTGCCAGAGATTTAACTGAGATACTAATATGTACCTACCTATATAATATTAAAAGAGCCTATTTTACAGGTAAAAATGTGTCCTATAATCAGGATAATGCGCCAAAATAAAGTAATAGGCCAAAAATTGCAAGAATATCACATGCGACCTTATCGAGTTACAAGGAGACTAAAAACTTTATTCGAGTTTTTTTACAAAATAATAAAAATTGCAAATAAGGCTATCACTAAGTAACGCTTTGATATTTTTGTCGATAAAGATTTACCTCCCCCCTCCCCCCCCCCCCCCAAGCCTTGCGGAGATTTCTAAATTTTCTTTCAAAAATTATATCTGGTTTGAAAAGCTTGGCTGTGCACTGTGGCGTATACGGCAGGCAGGAACAAAACCGTAATGCGGTTCCTGCTATTGCGAAACGCCCGCTTTTGTATAGAAATTTCTTTTTTTTTAAAGATTTCTCGATTGCAAGAGTTTGTTTCCAAGCTTAAAGTCCTCACTTGACCATCATACTCCGGACTCAAAATGGAACCTAAATATAACAAGAGAAATAGTTATAATTGGTCGAATACCAATAAAATTATACCCTAGATGAAAATAAAAGTTAAATAAAGTGAAGACCAAAAGTTGTGTATGGCAACACCAAGAAAGAGTTGCCCGTTTTTGGTACTTATATTTGAAATTTTTATGAAAACGCCGTGTATAAAGCTTGAGCTCTACACATCTACGCGTACTCAGGAAGTTTCGAAACATATAGTGAAAAACCAAATTTTTGTATGACAACATCAAGAAAGGGTTGCCCGATTTAATTCATTTTCGAATTTGTATTTAGAATTATTATGAAAACGCCGTGTACAAGACTTGAGCTATCCACATCGACACGTACTCAGGCAGTTTCCAAATATATAGTAAAAAACTAAATTTTTGTATGGCAACACCAAGAATGGGTTGCCCGATTTAGGACATTTTTGAAAATTATTTTACTATTTATACAAAAATGTTGTGTACGAAATTTCATTTCTCTAAGTTAACGCGTTCTCATGCAGTGTCCAAATATATGTATAGTGAAAAACCAAAGCTGTGTATAGCAACAACAAGATAGGGTTGCCCGATTTGGCCCATTATTATGAAAACACCGTGCACAAGACTTGAGCTCACCACATCGACAGTTACTAGGGCAGAATCAAAATATATAGTGAAAAACCAAAGTTTTGTATGGCAACACCAAAAAGGGGTTGCCAAATATAGTTCATTTTTGAAAATTTTTGTTTAATATTATTATGAGTACACCATGTACCAAATTTCAGCTCTCTACGCCGATACGTTCTTGCCCAAATATATAGTGAAAAACGAAATTGTTGTGTGGCAACCCTACGAAGGAGGTGCCCGGTTTGTCCCATTTTCAAACTTAAATTTACCTTTTCCCATGTGTAAAATTTCAGCACTCTAATTGAACGTGCTCTCAAGCTATCATATGGACGGACGAACAGACAGACAGACAGACAGACGGACTGGTAAAAATCAAAATAAATTTTAATGGGTGTCCAATCCATTTTCTGCTACCATCATTATTTCTATACATTACAAATGGAATGACAAACTTAGTATACCCGATGATTTCATCTAGAGTATAACAAAATTGCTTTCAATGACCATTCGTAGAAGAAGAAGAAGTTATAACCCCACAGATAACTTGAACAATTTCTCATGTACCTATCAGGATCTAGGTATGGATTATATTGGCGCTACTCAAAATATAGAAATTAGAAATTCCATTATTAAAAAATCTAAAAGCAAATCATTACCTTCGCAATCTATAAATGACGATTTTGCGGCAATAAAACTAACAAAAGTTTAATTATACATACTAAGTCTGTGAATAAAAAAAAAAAAAAAGGAAAACAAAAGAATCTGCTAATCTTTTAATTTCTGTTTATTTTTTTACGACATTACATATTTATACACAATGCTACCACACAAGTTACTACAAGTCTACGTGAAGACCTTGGCGCTCCAACAACTGATAAAAATGTAAACAGAATCTGCTGATAAAGCAATCGAAATATGGGGAGAGATTTAATACTATGTATATGATTCGAATTTGAACATGTTTGTTTTCCTCTAAACTGTACATTTACGATACAGCTGAGAAAAATGAAAAACAAACAAACAAAAACAACAATTTTCAATTTTCTACTATTATTAAAACAACCAAACCAAACAAGTTTCTAATGTTTATCAATGCCGAAGCTATGAAAACGTTGCAGACCTAAAGTTGACCTTTTCAATTAACAGTCGCTCATGCATGGAATTCTCAAGCAACTCAAGCACGCATTCATAATCATGATATTCGTCATTACTTCCGCTTTTCCACTAGTTTCAGTGAATGCACCTGAGAGAACAAAAAAAGCTGTTACTGCTGCTGCTGTTATTGTTTGTACTGTCGGTCGTCCCACAAGCAGGTAGTAATTTCAATTTCCTCAACAAATTAAATCCTCTATTCGCTGACAATTTTATATCACGCTATAGAGATTGGTGGCGAATACGATGCTCTTCTAACTTTGCAGATCATTTTAAAATGCAACGCTTGAAGGCCAGACCAGAAAACTGCAAACTCATTGAAATCGACAGTACCTAACGTCACGTACTACACAAGTTGTAATGCTGTGCAAATGGTGTGTGGAAATTGATTTAGCAGCAGCATAGAGAAAAATAAATGAAACCAAATGCAAGTGCACCATTACCGATAAGGAAATGGAAAGAAATATAGCAAAAGATTCTTATTGATCTTTCATTGGCGCCTTTCCGTCTTCGACGTTGTGTGAATTAAACTTTCAGGCTCCTTGGATATATTTTGCTTTACACTCTCTTACATACCTTAGCTGAGTGCTTTGATCATATTTGATGACGACCAATAGAGAGGTAAAAACAAAAATTTCTTAAAAATCTTATTCATTTTAACCGGTTGAAGTAATTCGATTTTGAGTAATGTTACATTTCCGAATGAATAATGTAACAATTTTACGCCGGTTGAATTGGCAAAAACTGGACAGGCTAAGACTAAGATGCGCGCACACATTCAAAAGAAATTTGGTTACTCTACCACTATCCAAAAAACAAGTTTTCTTGTGTAATTAATATGATCGCTGCCAGGTAGAGTAGAGGCGATGCAAAAACTATTACGCAATAAAAAGTAAATGACTTGCGTCGATTAATTTATATTAGAAATCTAGTTTTATTTTTTTTTTTTTTTGTCTCTGCAAATTTTGTGAATTAAATTCTAAGCTTTGTGGATTTTTATGTTATGCTTATGCGGGGATTGGGGACTTTCCATGAAAAGTAAAATTAAGAAGAGGCAAGACAAAGGCGATCTGGGGGTGGATATTTTGCACAGAAGTATAAATCTAAGTAGGCAAGCCCAAGGTTCGAATCGAGATTTCGCATATCGTTATGATTTATTTTCATTTTCGGTCTCATTCCATTCGGAAAGTTTTCAAATTTTTGATTGTATTGCATGCAGACCATTGGCGGAACCTAGGTAGGGGCCAGGATTCCCCCCACCCCCGCCCGGGAAAATACGAAAATTCCAAAAAAAATATCGTTAATTCGTACAATCTTAGGCCTAATTAAATTGAATCCGTTCAGATCAGAAATGAAAATGTTTAACGAGTTCTTTTCTTCAAAAAAACCTATTAAAATAGCTTTAAAATTATTAAAAACTATTCTGAGATTGGTCTGATTTCACTGAATTTTGACAAAGGCGTGATCCGTAGGAGAAATCATACAAAACTATTTTGACAGTTTGTACGGAAATTTTAATTGATAACCTTTGATGATATCAATGAAATTTTGAAAATTTTGTAAAACTTTGTTTAATTTTACGGGAAAAAAGCTATTTTAAGGTTTTTCGATTCTAATCCCAACGGATTCAGTAATAAGGCTGATTATCTTTATAAGAAAGAAATATTACAATAAAAAAATTCAATAATATTCTTATTATGTTACATTATGGAATAAAACTATATTGTCACTCTAGACAATAAATACTTAGGTAAACCGAGAAATTCAAAGAAAAACATTAAATTTGTCTAAAACATACTCGAGTCTGGAAAAAGAGAAGGCAACCGGAGAGAGCAAAAGGCTTTCTAATAGAGTCCACTCTAGGTTAAAGTAATTTAGTAGACTTTGCACCCGATATACAAGGCCATCTGAATATTGGAAGATACATATTTACATAACCAAGTGATGGACAACAATATCACTAACTTCAAAAATAGGTTTGAAGATCTACCTTTAGCACAGTCAGTTGACTCATTTATAAAGTAGTACCTGAAATGCGGAGAAGTATTTGTAGAAAATTATAAAAATGTTTACAATGTAGACATTTCCACTTTACAGGCTGAAACAAAAATATTAAATAATATGTTCCAAAACAATAGTAAATTTGAAAAGACTGAAAACAGAAATAAATAAAGACTTCTGTCCAAATTTATACAAGTAGTTGCAAGCAGCTCTGGGGCTTCTTGTCAGCTCGGCCGGCCCGGCTGTGAACGGAGCTTTTCCAGCGAGTTAAGAGCAACTGCTTCAGGAGAGGTTTTCGGGCATGGTTCTCATAAACATTGGCAATAGAGATAATTAAAAACAAACTAACAACGAAATAGGTGCTAAATAAGTTTGCAGAAAAAAAAACCGTAAACTAAAGCGTATACAGACTTTTAACTATCTCTTTTATTAAAAACGTAAATAATTGATCTAAAATGTGTATCTAACTTCATACCTGAAAAGTACTTAAGTACATTGGCACCACTTAAGTATTAGTACCAGTACCAGGACCTGGACTTAAATGTAATTTAAGTACAAGTCCCGGTACTGGGTACTCAAAAAATTCTCAAGTACAAGTCCCGATTCTGGTAATTGACGCACTTACTACAAATACTGCCAAATTGTTTAAATATGCCTTCTAATAATAGAGGCTATCTGCTTCTAACAGTGCCTCAAGAAATCTTAGTACCTAACTGTAGTACAAGTTGACATGCTGAATCGATATCCTTTGTTGAGAAGGTTGGCAATCAAGTGCCACAATCCGCTCTCTTCCTCCGCACATGTGGAGCGTTGATTTTCATTTGTAGGTCTTGTAAATGCTACACAAAAGCAATCATAATCTGATGTGACATTTATTTTGCTAAAGGCAAACTAATATACTGTATGAAAAACTTCCATAATTATGTAGAAATTAAAACAGCAAAAGCTTATACGATATTTTATGATATTTCGTAAATGGAAACCTCATCCAGTTATTTAACTAACTACAGATTTTTCAAAGTTTCTGATTTGAGTTTTCGAAAGCTCGTGAACCTTAAAGTACCAGTATCTGAATATGTACTTGAAAATTTTTAAGTATCAGTACCGGAACTTGTACTTGTACTTAAAAAATTTGAAGTATGGGTCCTGGTACTTAGAATAAATACTGGGCAATAGTCAGGGCGTCACTATCATATCAGTTTCGTGTATGGAACTTGAGGATTCTGATATATTTTCCTTAATACATCAGAGAAGCAAAGGAAGGGATGTGGAATACAAAAATCTCTGTTAATTAAACGACACCACTTTCTTTTATTTTTCATTTAAATTTATTTTGTTTTTCAAATAAACGACTTCCTATGATTTAAGAAAAATTTAAATCGCGTTGGCTGGTTGGAGTGGACTATAGTTGCTTGGGTTCATTGAGATTAAAGAAAAGAATGCAATTTCACGTAATTCGCCAATTACATTATGTAAACAATAATTTAAATGTCCGACTAAAACTACATATGTCGTAAATACTCGACGCAGTAGGTCTCGATAAGCAATAAATATCGCCCGATTGCCGAATGTTGACTGACTAGTTATCCCAAAAATTGATTGAATGCTGATGACTTATACTAACTGATAAGCGATGTACCATGCTTCTCAGCTCCGGGTGCTCAATAACAATTGAAAACTGTTCTTCTGAGCTTAACACCGCAACCCCGACAAAGTCTGCCATATCTCAAAAACCTTTCCTTATTAAAATCACCCCGAATTTGTACACCTGCATTTGCAGTAGATTAAAAGTGCTGATCTAGTTTTTTTTACTTTCTTGGGAGCGGAGTTAAGGTTTCACCATGGTAAGAGTAACAAGATAGGTTCTATCTGAGGCAAAACTTCACTACTTGAAACATTTTCAAGAAATGTATGGGACTTTTTCTTCAATTTTGCATCTTTTATGCACAATTAACCATTTTAAAAGATTTTATTTCTTCTATTAAATGTGCTTTTAAAAACTCAACTCGATTTATTTGCTTACGATTTATTCACAGCTGTCAAAATTATTTCAAGTGATGACGTAATTGGAAAAAGAAAAATGTTTCTCTCATACTGAGAGGAATCTATCTTGTTACTCTTTATAGCAGCAGGTCTTCGTGAAAGACTACATATTACAAAAATAGTGACGCGATGTCTGGGACTTATACAATGAGAATTATTTTATTTTTTATTTTTATGAGAATTATTTTATTTTTTGTGTGCAGAGCTATTATAGCAGAAATTATATTCTAGAATTTAGATTATGTTTCTTGTACTCTCTGTAACTTTAAAAACATTATGGTTTTTTTATATATGCAATTTCATTGGCTCTCTAGGCATTATATCAATATGCTATCTTGTAAGTGCTCCTCAAAGAAATGCATTAAAAATTTCGGTCAATAGCTAGAAATACTCATGAACTGATATATTTCGCAAACAAAATGTTTTTTTTTTTAAATCTATGTATGAAAGTTGGGAGACCTGGCCCACCCGAAAAAAATAATCCTAGTTAGGCCAATGATGCAGACTGACGTGAAAATGGATTTAGAAATATAGGAACTACCTTCTTTTCACTAAATCATGATTCAACCTTTATTTATTTGTTTTCGTTCGTTCCTTCCTTACAATAGGCTAACTAAGGCAACTAATGCTGTGCATATCCATTAAATGAAAAATTATTTACCCATCATTCAAAATTAGTTCGTTTAACTCGTTTCGTTAAGTTCTCAAATTAAGACCATGTCCAGGGGTAGTTTATTATGGTCATATTCGGTCCCACCACCACCACCCCTAGATTTCATAACATTCTATCGAAAATTGGATACTAAAAATATGAAATCATTACTCGTCTTGCTGTGTGAACGGGGGATGGTAAATACTCCATTCATCTCTTCAGTGTCAACCCTACGATTATTTTGAACATTTTTCAATTTCCGGTCCGTACATTATAGGACCCCCCACGAAAAACATATCTTAAGTTCCTATAACATTTTTTTTCATGGTGATTGCCAGAGTTTGAATAGAGGATGAAAATACCAGCGTCGAAATTAAAAAAACAAAACAAAATCGTAATTGAAAAATTAGACCTGCAAAGTCTTCAAAAACAATGGATTTTTTTTTTTTTTTTTTACATATTTATCTGAACCAAAACTAAAATATCGTAAATGCTACCGCTGCCGTCGTTAATGACTCTTGCCAAAAAGTCCATGAAGGTCGTATGCACGTTTTGTAAATAATTGCCACGCTTACCAAAAAGCTCTCGCAGTAGGTAGTTCCGTTGAATTCGTCAAGAAGATTTTTGGCATTAATCAGCAATGATGTAACAATTTAATGGACAGAGAAACCAGTTCTGAATCAGATATCGGAACACGTGTAGACAAAGTTTACAACTTACTTATGTATATCTATCTTCAATATTACATAATGAGCTATGGTTGCACGTGGATTGGAAGGACAGCACATTCTCTGTGGTAATTAGAACTTAGTTTGGTATCTGTTTCATAAACTTTAATCTTCCTTTACTTCCTTATTCTTGTTTTTGCAGTTCAGTTTTTAAAGGCACAAGCACAAGGCACAGAAGCGATATTAAGAAAACGATTAAGTTTCTTTTTCGTTATCGGTTTTATTGTGCCCGACGGGCGACGCGGCGTGGTGGCCTCCGGCCCGTTTGTCACTTAATCTCAACCCAGATTAAGGAAGCAGACAAAAAGAAGAAGTAATTTTTTTTCCGTTTACAAAGTGACAAAGTGCAGAGAGTATAAAACTTTAGCGCGATATGAAAATACTCATTTATATATGTTGTCTTCTGTTATCTGACCGATCCACTACTACCACCTACTTTTCGTGTTTATTCTTTGCTTTTTAATGATGTAAACAAAATTAAATAACTTGACCGATTTATGGTTTCTCTATAAGTTGTTTGGGGCTAAATTATACACATACATATGTATGTATGTATGTAGTTATTGTAAACCAGACTTGAATATAGTTTAATTGATTTTTTATGAAATTTAACTCTTATCGTCATACAGGAACAATTCGCTGTAAGATTTCTAGTCATATGTCGCGAGGAACCATTTTAATTGAGTGTGGCTAACGTAATATATTACTTTTTAAGTGTACAATGAATTTTATTGTATGTTTTTTTTTTTGTATATTATTTTTAGTATTGAACAAACTACGATATGTATAAGTATGTACTTACAATGTTCCACTATTTATACTTTTCTACAGTTATTTTTCTGTGCAATTTATGAGTAGTTTGACACGAATAAATTTCAAGGATCGTTTACAAGTGAGAATATAAGATACATGCAACAGGGATTTCCCAGAATTCTCTGTTTTTTTCCATACCGATTGATAATAATTTTATAAGTTTTTCTATGGAGCTCGTGCGGAAACGTTGAAATTTATAAAGGGGAATGCCCACTTTTCATAAAACTTTAGACCCGACATTAGCAGGCATGAGAGATGTCTTAAACGATGCATTATGGATACTCTGAACATAGTTTTATTAATAATGTTTATTTCAATTAAGCAGAGAAAAGCTTTGGCGATCGGATGTAGCTTGAGCGACTTTTTTGGGTGAAAAAGTGGACTTTTGTACTTCTCGTGATTGCACAGAATTGGTGTCGTGGAAAATGACTTACTATAAGAAATATGTTCAAAACAGAGTACTATATGGCTATGGAAGAAAGAACTGCAAAAATATATACGAAATGTATAAATGTAGTAGCTGGGGTGTATGTGACCCAAATGCATGAAAATGGGTTTTTCGGCTGCAAAAATGTCGCGAGAAAGTTTTTTGAATCGGGGAAAAAAGTACATCACCCGATAGTATTCTACGAATTGAGGCAAACAGTCAAACCCGTTTTCCGATCGGACATAACCCTGCCGTGTAATAGTCGATCTAAGGTGCGAAAAATCAATTACTTCAGTTCGAATAAAAAATATGGAAATACTAAAACGAAAGTGAGTATGAGGATGGCTCTTTAAGCTTCCGAATGTAGGAGTGAGGGTACTAAAACTTCCTCTCAGGACATAAGGAATTCGATTCCACCGAAATAAACATTGTTAATAAAATATGCTCATAGTATTATAATGCCACCTCGTTTAAGACATCTCTCATTTCTGTTGATGTCAGGCCTAAAATGGGCATTCCCCTTTATTGCGTTTACCCAAACCTTCAAAATGCAAAAAAAAAGACGACCATATTATAAGTCCTGTGAAATAGTTGAAAGTAGTGTTTATGACTTTGAATTTACCGATAATAACGAACAAGAATATAGTTCTAATGATGATGCTAGCAGAAATTATCTATACTGTAACCCGGCCAAGAAGGATTAATTGTTGAATCTGAAGCAATTTTTGTTACATTAGGCTTTCAAATATTCGGCATACCACCCACCTCAAAGTCTCATGTGAAAAATTTTCCCTTTTGAAGGAAATTCACTTTTAAGTGTTAAAAATTGCTTTTGATAATACATAGGTCCATAAACATTACACAATGGATTAGATGGGGTGGGGAGACGTGGATAAAATGTATCCTTCATATTTTATGTATCACCTTATAATTATGAACATGTACCTTCTGTTGGTAGCACTTCACATACTTATAAATAATATTAAATGGTTGTATTTATCTCGCATTTATGCGAATACTACAGACGAAAGCATTAACAATTTTGTTGCTGTTAAGAGCAATAAATACCTCCAAAATTTGGTCTTTATAAGCAACTAGTAAAGAAAAATTCTAAGTTCTTGCTGGAAGATTCTGGTTTATGCATATGTTAGACTCTATTACCAAATTCGATCAACTGTCGAAATAAATAATCAATTCTAATACCCTAGACAGACTGTTTCCATAATAACTTCATTTGAAATTCAGTTATTTCAAGCGAATGAAGAGGTGACAGACTGTGGACGGAAATTATTTCAATTGAAATTTGACAGTTCTTTACTGTGAGTAAAGATCATGGCAGAGTTCAATAATTTAATTAAATGCTATCAAGAAAATTTGCGAGTATTTGCTGTAGTTGCAAAGCATTTAGCCAGAAGATTTTGTTTTTGTTTAAAGATTCCAAAAAGAGAAGGATAGCGAAAAAAATAACTGATTTTATGATCAACTGATGGCTGTCAGTCTCTGGACTGAATTTATTGGAAAACAGAATTTTCACTAAATGAAAATGATACGAAGTATTGCAAATGGGTCCTTGACGGACTCATTTGTGACACACCGCACATAACGGTTCGGCAAATTAAATTGACTATTAAATTGAAACAATCTAAATATTTATTTTATACTATGTATATTCCTCAGGCATGCAGTCTTATGCAAGAACGTCCATATACTCGTATCTATCCCAACTTACCATCGTGGAACAAAGCAAAACTACATACTGCGAAAATGTGCCGACCAGTGACAAATTTTTAGTTACGTGTAACTCGTTTGATTCTACTGTTCGTATGACATATTTCTAAGTATTTCTATTGATACAAATAATTTAAATGGCTTTAATATTACTGAAAGGATAGAGTTTACACCAAAATAGTATCAGGCTCTCAAATATCTAGCTAATGAATTAGTTTTATACTGAACCTAATTGATCCTTATATTTAAATGGATACAGTCTATCCTTTGGTCGTTTACATTATGCTTTTGCACTAAGTTCGGATAAGAAATGAGATTTTTTTGGTATTAGAGATGCCGATATCCGTATATTTAGTAGATTTTATATGAAAAATTGAATTCATGAAACTAATAAGATCGAAAGTATAAAAAATGTGCATCGTTTATACCAATTTTTTTAACCGTGTAGGTATTTACTAAAATAAAAATTACGTGTCAACAGAGCAATAAAATTTAATTAATCTACGGACTGATCAATCCGTTGTTGCCTATTTAGTGATTTTCTACTTTTTTCGGCATTTGGAAACGCAACTTTTGCGTAGATTGTGTTATCTGAAAATGCACTCAGAAGTAGATGCAACTAGGCGTGGTAGGTATATATAAATATCAGGGACCGAAAATAACTGGTATTTTGAAAATTTTAAACAAAAAAAGCTGGGATAAATCATGATCGTGGAATTTAGTGGAATATACCAAAAGATGTCTCGTGAAAGCAGTTTCGATTCCTGTAAAGCTTTTGAAAACTTAACTTTTTATAAAAAAAAAAAAAAAACCTAAAAAACCTAAGCTGGAAGAGATTTTTATCTGGCAAAAATAAAAAGCCACCTTGACTTTTTATTTTTTCGAGTTGGAAGTAACAGGTTTTGAAGCTGGAAGTATAACCTAATTTCAGGGACCGAATCAGTTAAGAATTTTTACGAAAAAAGCTTAATTTACTTGTTATTCCTGGTCGGTAATAGTTTTGAAGCTAGAAAAGCAAGCGGAATGGCTTGATACTTTTTTTCGGTAAAAATATAAAAAGCGAGCCCGGCTTTTTATTGTTTCTAGCCAAGCTGGCTTTTTATTTTTACAAGAACATAAAATAAAGTCTTTCCAGCTTAATTTTTATAGCTTCAAAATATTATCGGTCAGGAACTTAGAATATAGAGACAACAGGAAGTGTTGTTACCTGTAAAATTCGTGTGTATAGCGTGGATTTTTTCGCGGTCCCATGAAGTAGGTCAGCATTATATTGAAGAAAGAGACAAATGTATTTTCAGTTGTCAGAAGAACTTTCCTAATTTGAAAGAAATTTAATGTAATTTAAAAGTTGTGAAAAGTGAAAGATATTATATTTAAAAATAGTGCTAAATAAAGTAAAGAGTGTAAGTAATTATCTTTTGATATTATAGTGATAAATTTCTAAGTGATGTTCATGTATTTTCAGAATGAAGTGTTCGGTGAAAAATTGCCACAACAACACCAAAGTACGACGTGGGAAATTATTTTTTAGTCAAGTATAGTTATAAAATATTATTTTGTGTACTTTACACAGCTTTTTATATCAAATTACATTAAAAATACATAACACAAACGATGAAATATCGAAAAATTCCTTCATCCACCGAGATTTGTTTACGTTTCTGACAGATGAGAAATTCCCAGGGTATGTTGGCGTAGTGACATCGAATAAGAACATTTTCGGTGGGAGCAAACGCAATATTTTCAACCATATATCTTGTTGCCCCGCTCTCTATATTGATTCTACTACACGGCTGTACTGAGCGTTCACTACAGCGGCAACAGATACTAACACAACCAGAATTTGACTACACCAAATTTGGCTTATCACACTTCCTGTACTCTCTATATTCTAAGGTCAGGAATAACAAGTAAAGTTGGCTTTTTTCGTAAAAAGTCTTAACTGATTCGGTCCCTGATAAATAAATATACTTCCTTTTTACGATACACCTTTAAACTATCGTTTAAGAATAAAATGATATATATGCAACAGTTTTTAAGATAACACACTTTTTAGTCAATTTCGGTATATAGATTAAATTAGATTAGATTTGTGAAGGGATGTACAGGTGCTAGCCTGGCATTCACTGCACCTTTTGTTAGTCCCCGTTAAAGGGGAATTTCCACTTTTCATAGACCTTTAGGCCAAACACCTCCAGACAGCGGAGCTGTCTTAAACCATGCGTTATGATACTCTGAACATATTTTATTAAAAACGTTTATTTCAATTAAGCGGGGGAAAGTTTTGACGATCGGATGTAGCTTGAGCGACTTTCTTGGGTGGTGAAAAAGTGGACTTTGCTACTTCTCGTGATTGTACGGAATTGGTGAGTCATGGAAAATGACTTTCTATAAGAAAAATGTTCACAACAGAGCATTGATGGACATGGAAGAAAGAACTGCAAAATATTTGCGAAATGATGGGGTATATGTGACCCACTTGCATGAAAATTGGTTTTCCGGCGGCAAAAATGTCCCGAGAAAGAGTCTGAATCGGGAAAAAAGTACACCCACCCGATAGAACTAGGCAAGACCTTTAATTTGATATGGAACATATGCAAAAAATTTGACGGCTAACGAGCACATTTTCAATACATAATATCACCAATCCCCAAAATTAGTCTCATTCCAATAATATTAAACTTTTTTTTCTTGGGAATTTACTCAAATATTGTTATGCACTAAATGCCGAACAGACCCCGCCAGACAACAGTAAAAAAAAATAACAAACAGAAGCTGTGGCATAAACGCAAGACAATGTACATAATATGAAGTTACTGCTTGATGTAGAAAATCCCAACAAAGATGGAAAACAACAATAAAAGTACAGGAAGTATACCGAAAGCTGGCAGAAACAACAGTAAATTTCTAGACATGACAGACTAAATTGCTTCGAAGTAATCGAAATTTTTTCTGCAGAATTTTGTAATTCATTATTAAGTCAAAATGTGTACCGCTGCGGATTTATTCCCAATTTTTTCTTTAGAATTCGTTTAATGAAATAAAACCAGCGCCTATTTGTCAGATTTAAAAAAGTATTACAATTATAATCTAGATTCAGGTCGCAACGTCAGGAGTCAGGACCACAGAGTAGAAAATTTTGTTACAAACTTTATGCTTTTAGATGATAAGTTCTTTAAAAATTAAAGAGTTTTCTAGCATGATTTCCATTAACCATGAATTGTATAATAAGTATAGAAATAGCTGACTACATTTTACGCGTACATAACTAATACCTACACTTTTTTAATCAAGAAAAACGAAAGGTGCGCTTAAAGAATGTAATTCTCAAACATATTTCTCATGTTCATAAAGCAAATTAGTTCCACCACATTTACACGGCATAGAGCAAGGCAAAGAGAGAGGTAGGTATAATTGATTTCGCTTCATCCCCATGCTGGTAAATTTATTCATAATTGAGAACTATGTTAATTGAATTTTGAGAACATTTCATAGCAATTAAATTCATGGAAAGTTCCATGTCCGATTAGTTTTCATGTAGAGGCGCTAATAAATTTAACATTTACAATATTCTTAAGTCTTAAGACACCGACCCACCCACATAATATCTAAATTATATCTAAAAACATGATGATAATAAATTCACTTACCTAGATAGAGCTGCATTCATGTCGAATTTTAGCATTCGACCCGCATCCACGTGAAATACGTACAACATGTTTACGATTTACAGTCGTCTTTTAACCGCAAAAAGGTAAAAACACGAAGACACACAGCACTACCTACTGCAATTAACGGTTGTAAAATTCTCCGGAAAATACATAGGACCGGATATTAACGCGTTGGTACAGGCGTCAAAATAGAATAATACGGGAAATATATTATATATTAAAAAAAAAAAAAAAACGTAGGTACGTTTACGTTCACAACCGACCGACCGCACCGATTCGAGTAAAAAATTTCTTTCGAATCTCAATCTCCCAATCAAAAGTGAATTTGAGACATTTTTTCTTTTCGTTGACGTCGTTTTAACATAGAAAATTGCTTAACTTTTTTTTTCTTTATTCCTACTATTTCTATTGATTTCGATTCATTTGTTATGATGACGTATCGACAATTGATTTTCTTTTGTATATGTAAGAAATCGAAATAAATTTCAAGGAAAACTCATTCTTCCTTGCAACTTTCAACTTTTCTGCTAGCTTTGTATATTTTTTCTTCACGTGATTTTACTTATTATTGAACTTTCACTTTGGGTTATGGTTTACGTATAAGTAGTAACTACACACGTGTATCGCGCTTCAATTCTATTTTCGATGACTTTTATTACTTCAGCAATAGTAATATATTTACCTATTTATTATTAATTCTAATGATTTGATAACAAACTGTATGTATAGTAGTTATGATGCTAATTTATGTTTTGTTAAAAATATTTCTGTTTGATAAACGCTGAGAGTTGACGTTTCAATTTCCACAGGCTCAAAATTTCGTTTAATGCCGAAATGGGATCATTTTTCTGAAATTAAAAGAAAAAAAAATAGAAATTAGAAAATTTAAAGAAATTTTAATTTAATATTAATATTAAACAAACAGTTATTGTTGTACTTATATTCTTAATTAATGGCGTTCTAATTCAAAATTAAAGCATTCATACTTTCATCCTTCTTCAAAAACTTAATAAGACATTCATGCTTCGCAGGATTCGACTTCCAAGATTTGAATAATTCGAACCAGCTGCTTCGAAGCCTATTAACAACCCCTAGACAATATGATATTATTATGAGGCCGAAGGCGTAAGGAACACAATTGTTTTTTTCTTTTTACTTTATTTTAATAAAAGTTTTGTGCCAGCCCGAACTTAATCAAACTTAAAACTTCCCGCCATGGTCAAATTCAAATTTTCCGTTATCGCAAGATCGCTGAAAAGTCCAGAGCCAAATATTTGGGCTAGGAAGTGACCGTGATAAAGCAAGCGGAGACTTCTCATGGGATTTTTACGCGAGTGCCGTGTGTAATAAGATACTTTCACGGGAATAAATTTCAAGCTAGCTAATAAAAATTTCAATATTAATAGCGTACGAAAAAGTTTACTTATTAAAAGAATAAAGTCATGGTATCGATATTAAAAAGTTTAAAAATTTAACTATTTTGCTACACATTTATGTATTGTTCCCTTCAGAACAGAAAAAGGATAAGTGTTAAGTAAATGGAAACACTCAATTTTAGACTAAACCTGGGTTGAATCAATAATAATACTAACTGTAAAAATCAATAGGTACCTTGGATAAGCCAGGAATTTCTGAAATGCTCTCCAGGGGCCGGATTCTGTAGCACGGAGAATTTCGTTTTCTTAGAATTCCTAATTCCCTAATTCTCCATTCCCAATTCACTAACATGGTTGGAGAATTAGGGAAAACGTAAGAAATGTGAAAAAGTGCGAATCGCCTGGGACGATTAAGGGTATAAGTTTTTGTTGTAGAGGGTTGGACTTTTTTTCATATGTGAGTTACATCTGCCTATTACCTTCCACTGTCGAAATAAATTTAAATTTCTTTTTTGTTGGGGTAGTTTTTGAGGGATGTAGGAGGGTAGGTTTTCTCGAGTTTTTCCGGGGTAAAGAGAGAATGGAGAGAAGAAGGAGAATGTATGTGGTATCAAAAAAAAATGGGAGCTCAGGACAAACAAGATAGGTGGATGAAAAGGGGCGGGGAGAGTGCGGGGTAGAAATGGGAGCTGATTAACGTCCCAGGCGATTCGCACTTTTTCACATTTCTTACGTTTTCCCTAATTCTCCAACCATATTAGTGAATTGGGAATGGAGAATTAGGGAATTAGGAATTCTAAAAAAACGAAATTCTCATCTCCCAAATTCTCCGTGCTACAGAATCCGGCCACAGGTGAAAGCCCTGGAATGCAAATCTAGGCAGAAAAGAAAGGAGATTTAGGTACATACAAGAATAAGGTCAATCGAGCGATTATAAAGAAACCAAACATCGTGGGAATTACCACCTTCCTGAGAATTAAGTGTGTAGTGATAGTTATTTAATATTTGTAAGATGGTGCATGCTGTATATTTCCTTAAGCCTAGTACTAAGGTCCGCGATAAACTAAATTTTAGTAGTCTCCAATATCGGGCCGTTCTTTAAACCTAGTAGATAATAAGGTCCGCGCACTAAGAGCTATTATCGAAAATTTATCCTGAATTTTAGCGAGAGCAGTACTAAGGTAAACGCGCTAAATTTGGCTTTTGGGTTTTGATTAGAGATGGAACCACCATTAAGTCTCCAAAAAATTTCCCTTGAATTTATTCGCCCAGGCCGTCCTTTAGCGTGCTAAGATTATTTATTGTCAGAGATCTGATAAATTTACTGGATTATACATATTATTTTTAATATTTTTAATATTTGCAAATAATCTTAATAACCTGCTTTTAGAAATATTATGATCGCGCGTTGTATTTCCGAAAAAAAAAAAACAATTGCAAAATGCTTCTTCTTCTCCAGTGTCATATTTTATCTGCTAAAGAACGGCCCAATATTGGAGACTCGCTAAAATTTAGTTTAGCTCGGACTTTAGTACTAGGCTACTATGTATACTTAAAGAAAAGAATTCAAAGTGGTTTAAAAATAAATGGCTGTCGCCCATATGGCTAACAGGAAACCGCACGAAGCTTTATCGCTTCCATGGTGTGAGTTTAAGCTTCAATCTGAACGTTACGTTTTAAGTGGATCAGATCACAAGACTTGACCCTAACTAACAAGTGAAATTAGTAATAAAACTTTCGAATTTTGTCTTAAAGTTCTTCGTTATTCCCAAAGAATCGAAAATTTGATAAATTTCGCTAAATTTTTCTTTCTTATTGAATTTATAAATTTTGAGCGAGAATTCATAATTCCTTATCCCGAAAATCCCCAGAGTTCGATTTTGAGTCGAATTGAAATCGTTCCCTATCTTGAATTTATTATTTTTTACCAAAAATTCGTAATTTTCAACCTAGACAACCCCCGGCCCAGATATCGATTTTGATTAGAATCGAACTATAATTGCAAAATTCTTCCACTATCTTGTAGTCGCCATCTCGATTTTCTGACAAATTTTAACTCAATTGCTCAATGGGAGGGCAAGTGGATGAAATTAGTGTTACAAATTTTGAACCACGGTAATATGATCACTTCCGACTGTTCAATAAACACGTTAATATTAAATAGTAGCCATTAAAATATGTCGTCAGCTCATTCCATAAACTGATAAGGAGATTTATCAATGCTTTTTGAGTTTTAAAAACTAAAGCGATCATTGTAACGTTTCGGAAAAGTATGCCTTTCCACTTAAAATGACTACAAATATCCAACTAAGCAATAATGGATCTATATTTTTATCTTTAAGTTACACCAGCATTTTTATTGACAAATAATTTTTCAATTACTCTGTTGCAGTTTATGAAGCAATTGTGTATGAAACCTCATCATCATCCTATCAGCACCTTAAGTCAGCGGGTAATCTTCAGTAATATTAATATCTGCGATGCAAGTAATAGATGCTTCGTTTTTATATATGTATTATATAACATAAATGTGGGAGACCCACAAATTATGTAGTCATCAGTGATTGAGATTAAAACCTTAATACTTTTGCATTACCTACTGTGGCCGGATGCTACATAACACCTGTAACAAAAAGGTTGAGACAAACTTCTATCATGCAAAAGTCATGTTTAATCACGTTGGCTGTGCCTACGTTTTTTGTTATGAGATGCCAACAGTCATAATGTTTAATTCTATGTAACCTTTGCTTGAGACAAAATCTAAAAATGAATGAAAAGCTAAAATTGCGGGCAGAAGTTTTTTGTTTGGTTGGAACGTTCTCAAATTCGGAAATTTGTGAAAAGTTTAAAGACAAAAATATAAGTCTTGCAACAATATATCGTGCTACAAAAGCTTGTAAAAGTGGTGATAAGTGCGAAAATAAGAAGTCCACTGGAAGACCAAGAGTTTTAAGTGATAAACAGAGTGAGAAAGTGATAAACAAAATGAAAAACAAGATTGGTGTGTCCATACGAACAATGAGCAAAAAATTACATGTATCGCACATGACTATTCAACGTTGCTTAAAGAAAAATTATGTCCAGTATAGAAAGAGAAGGAAGGCACCAAAATACTCCCAAAAGCAACTTGAAAAAATGTCCAAATGTTGCCGTGCTTTGCGGTTGAAGCATTTCAAAACTGAAAGAAGAATCGTTATGGACGACGAAAAATATTTTACTTTTGGAAACACAATCTTGGCGGGAAATCGAGGTTTTTACACCGACGATTTTGCCTCATCTCCACCCAACATAAAATCTAGGGGCGTTGCAAAATTTGAGCCGAAAATCTTAGTCTGGTGTGCAATTTCCGAAGCTGGTGTTTCGAGAACTTTTATTGGCACTGTTCGAGGGCAAGCGCTAAACGCGGACCGTTATATCGAAAAATGCTTGCCAAAATTGTTAAAGTTCATCGAAGAGAAACATTCCACAGATGATGCAACATTTTGGCCGGACCTAGCATCTTGTCATTATGCTAAAAAGACAACCGAATGGCTCAATGCGAAGAACATTAAATTCGTACCGAAAGAGGATAATCCTCCGAACGTTCCTCAAGCACGGCCTATAGAGGATTTTTGGGCATTACTTAGTGCTCAAGTGTACAAAGATGGATGGCAAGCAAATAACGAAAAGCAGTTGCGTCGGCGAATCAACTTTTCACTAAAAAAAGTTGACGTCAGTGTCATCCAGGCTATGTTGAATAAAGTCAGATATAAATTGCGAAAAATTGAGGACAATGGGCCATTATCTATTGTTTAAATTTTTTTCTGTAATCTGTTTATTTAATAATTTCAAATTTCAAAATAAAAATAAATAAGAAATTCTTATAACCATGAAAAAAACAGTGTTACTTTTGTCTCAATCTTTTTGTTACAGGTGTTATACTAGCACGGAGATTTGAAAAATTTGGGAAATGAGAATTTTCATTTTCGCACCTAACTTTCCATTCAAAATTCACTAAAATGTTTGGAGAATTCGGGAAAACGTGACAAAAATACGAAATGAGAAATTGCAATTCCGACCGGCTATATTACTTGTGACAGTTTAAGATTTACTTATTTTTGTGTTTACACTTGCTTTTTCTTATAAACTCATTAAACGATAGAGTTTATCCCATTCTTCCATTTAATTTTACTCAGTTGCTAGGAGCTTCCCCTTTCAGTAAACTCTTAGGATATTGTTACTTCTGTACATCAGAAAAATCTGCTTACATAGGTGAGATAAAAAGAACCTTGAACGATTGCCAATCTTTATAGTTTTTCATTTATGTAGAGGCCACTGCCATGTTCTTCAAAATCGCAAAATTCAAACTGAATATTTTACAATACTAAATTATCATCCACTTTTTTAAATTGCTTCGCCAATTCTTCTAATTTTTCCATGCTTATCTAATTGGCCTCAATTTCCGCAATAGTTTTTATGTTTGGTATTATAAATTAGAAAATTTCCCGGAATACTGAGTCTTTAAGATCAGCAAAAAGCTGCCAGTTTCATGTGGAATAACATACACAACATATACATACATAATGATAGTTCTTCCCTTACTCCTTCTGTTCAATTTTGTACAAAACTGTGAGCTGAGAATTTTTTCTTCTTCCACCTACAAAACACCGGAACAGCCAGTAATTCTCAAAACAAATTCCCACGTGTTACAGAATTCCCAGTGGAGTACATTGAATATCAAATCAACTCTCATCTCCCAAATTACCCAATTCATAGTGTTATAGAATTCGACCCCTGTGAGCCAATCTTGTCGGATTCTCCAGTTAAGATAACTTTTCATTTATGGAGAAGCAGCTTGTATGTAATAATGATCCTTAATATTGAAGAAAGAGACCCATGGTGGCGACATTAAATAACTCAGAATTTTCAAAACTCTCTTAAAAGATATGTAATTAATTTGGAAATATGACGTATAAAAATTGCAAACAAATCTCTACAATGAGGACAAACTTAAACTTTAATCGACCACCGTTGGTATTTACAATGCAATCGGAAAACCTGAACATCATTACAGCAGACCTTTTGGTGATTTCTATGTACATTGACAGCTTGTAACTATCAATAACAACAATATAGCAGCATTAAAAAATCTGCTCTTAACAATAAATCCTGAAGACAAAGAAGACTATAGGGGTCGCATTTTTTCTGAACTACATATTTCCATTTTATTTTGTGTATGTCCCAACTTTCAAGACATTTTCCCAAAGAAAACTTATTTTGAATTAATCGTTGTTTTCCTTTAAATTCCATCGCACCGGAAATAGACCCACTTAACCACTTTTTTTCTTTGTTATATATAATTCCTTATAATTTTCCAAATTTATCACCATCTATCAAAAACTCGCCTGATTCGAGAAGGCACAGCAAATTCTGAAATATCATCACCAACACAACAGGAGGCAGACGAAATCTGCCAATTCATCAAACGAATTAGTAGTAGAAGAAAGTTCAGTGGCCCGCACCGTTCTGCTAACAAAGTCAATTGATAAATCACGTCAGCGGCATCAATCAATTTCCAGTAATCACTAGATAAAAATAAGAAAAACAAAAAGCTTCGTAGATTTTCCACCAATATTTCTCATCATTTATTTAGAGAGCCTGCCACCAATGTCGTCCGTCTAATTACGTTTTCGAGCATAGCATATGAAATTAAAAAAAAAAAAGCACGTGTAAGACTAAAAGGTGTACAAGGGGAGGCGGAGGTGTTGAAAGTGGTGTTGCTATTTTTCTTTATTTTGGATAAAAGCTTTGCTGGGGGGTTGCTATTGCATGTCGTGCCAGAAAGTACAAAAAGATTTTCTCGTGTAAAAGATAAAGAAAAACAACAACAACAACTTAGGATGGAAATCAATGAAATGAACGAAACGAAATTTTTCCCGCCAATAAGAGTCGGTTGGCCTCAGTTTTTTTTTTTTTTTAACCATTTTGACGCCACGCAAAGTCCTAAGGAATTTATTTATGAGGGGCAAGGCGGAATGAAGCCAGTATTTGTCCTTTAAGTTCTCCTTATCTAATAATGAAGTTTCAAGCTAATTGGTTTTTCTTCCAGTAAATTGTCCTCGTTTAATGATTTCAAATGCACTGGCGGCGACTGCGTACCGGCGAATACATTCGCCAATTTGTTTCGAATTATAATAGACACATGGGCACTGAAGCGTAAAGCTTATTTTCTTTTTGGTACAAAGGTGAACTATTTGAAATAAAGAATGAATATAAAAAAAAAAAATACAAAACAGCAAAATTCTCTCAACACCACTTGAAAAAGGTTGACGTCCGCCGCAATGGATTTGCTGTACTACAAAGGAAAGTCAACATTTGAATGACTGCAAACTTTTAAAGATTTAGGGGAGCGAAAATTACGAAACGGTCGTCAGGTTGAGTTCATTAAATTTAGTTCGGTTCAAGGTGAACGCATGGTAGAAGTATAAGTACAGAATCAACCTTGAAACAGATTCTGATGTCGAAGTATATTAAGAGATAAATCGTTTGTGAGTTATTTTATCAGTGTCTGTATAAAACAAAAAAAAAAAAAAAAAAAAAAAACCACCTCCACACACACTAGACATCTTCAAGGTGAGGAGTGATTTTTTTCCTATTAATTTTATATCAGACGAGATAAAATTGAGAATTTTATTTCAAATTTATTGTGATATATAGTTCAATGGAAAATTATTTAAAACTTTGAAATGAACTGAAAAGATTCTAGAAAGAGCAGAATAAATAAAAAAAAAAATATAAATAAATTACAAAATTTTTTATATAAAGCACACATATCACAAAAATAGGCCAAAATAACTTCATTGTGAATTTCGCAAGCAAAGAGCCATGTTTTACTTGAAATTGTATGCTACATCTCAGGTTATTACCCAGCAATCGTCCAATATTATTGATAACAAGTAAGAAAACTAAAATTGGTCTAAGACCAATTTTTATGATACCCCAGATGAATGCCCGTATGGTCACCTCTCTGTGCAAGTATAACTTTTGAAGTAGTTTTTCGCATATATTTCTAAAACGGTTCGTCGGACAGTAAAAATGATTATAACCAATTTCATAAGATTTCACATTCTGAAAAACTTTTCAATAAATTAAAACCGTCTAGGACTGATCGTTTTCACAGTATATGTATGTAAAAATTCTAAATTTTTATATGGCAACACCATGTACCAAATTTCGAAATTTTTGTATGGCAACCCTACAAAGGAGTTGCCAGATTTGGCCTATTTTCGAACTTAAATTTAACCTCTAAGTGAACCCGGTCTCGAGATTTAAGAGGAGTCAGTACTCAGCAAAAGTTTCAATTTAGATACCAGCGAGCCTGTAGGCAATAAAATTTACTATACGTAGGTTTGTGTCCTGAAAGTATGAAAATACATATAAAATTAGCCTAGACCTAGACCACAAGTCACATTAGAGGCATCTAGCGTAAAAGACAGAAAGCCAACATGCGACAATTTAAGACGAAAATGAAAATTTGCAATTCAAAGAAATTGAAAATTTTTAAAGGGAATTAACTCCCCTAAATTTTATTTTGCACATAGTTGTTAAATATGTTATTTTGATTTATATTTCTAAAACTTTCAACGAAATATTGCAATTTCTCGTCGGTGAAATATCGAGAGAAAAAACAAGTACTATTAGAGTTATTTACTAGATCTAGGCTTTATCTCTCTAAAATAGTCACAATATAAAGAAATGAGAGTACCTACTAAGAGGGATTTGATTTGAACAAAATCAATTTTTATCATTTTTTACAAGTTTCCGAGCTAATATCTCCATTCCAATGCATTTTTTTTATTTTTCTCGACGTTATTTACTAGACCTCTTCGTTACCTTTAATTTAAGACATAAATCATTATTCTACTACAAATAGTTTGCTAGAAATTCGCATTGAAAAATGTATGAGACTTGCAAATCTTGGTACTGACTCCTCTTAAGAACCACAAAGCTTTTGTTTCAAAATAACTTATCACACTCTGTCACCCTTTCTGTATTTCTTTACACTTTTTTATAAGAATATCCAGCGAAAACTTTCAGTAAATGAGTGCAAACTAAAACATGAGAAAAAGTTATAATTGATCTAAGACCAACAATATTATACCCTAGATTATATTCATCTAAATAAGTGAAAAAATTGTGCCCGATTTTGTTTATTTTTGAAATTTTATTTACTATTTTTATTAAAACCTTGTATAAAAAATTTCAGCTCTCTACGTTGACGCGTTCTCAGGCAATGTCCAAATATATAGTGAAAAACCAAAGCTTTGTATGGCAATACCAACAAAGCGCTGCCCGATTTAGTGCATTGTTGAACTTGTACCTACAATTTTTATGAAAACGCCATGCATAAAATTTAAGCTCTCCACGTCGACGCGTTCTCAGGCATCTTCCAAATATATAGTGAAAACCGAAATTTTCATGGCAACCCTACGAAGGGGAGCTGCCTGATTGGTCCCATTTTTGAATCTAAATTTCCTTTTTTTCTTTTTTAAATTTCAGCACTCTAAATGAATTCGTTGTTACGTTATTATGGACAGACGGACATGCAAACAACAAAATAACTTTAATATTATTCGTGGGTCTCCAACCACGGAATGCCAAACTTAGTATACCTTATACCTTTATCTAGGGTGTAAAAACTTCATAGAATGAGGAATAAAATTCCCATTTGAAGTTATGCCTTACTCAAAATGGAATGGACTAGTAGAAAAGCTATGAGCCATTGCCAAGCTAGCCATAAAGGTTACCTCGTACATGATAGGTGATTCATAAAATATGAAGAACACATATTAAGCCACTCCTACCTTCCAAACGGTACGGATCTTATTTAGGTCTGGGAAAAAGTTCATGGCGTCCTTTTAGTAAAATTCAACTGGTTTTCTTATAGTGAAATGAATTTATTTAAACCAAATATGCTCCATTATTATCGACAATGATTCCCCATTTTTCGACTATATTCATGATGCCATCGGTGAGAAACTTCTATGATTTCTGGATAAAAAAAAAATTAATAAAGTAGTTTTCGCAGGCTTCTTTTGAAACCGGGTTAATTCCATTGAGAGTGCTCTGCAGTGATCGAAACAAGGGTTAGTCAGACATATAGACAGGTCATCAAAGAAGTGTGTGGGTGGTCGGGCGTTGTCGTGATGGAAGTAAACACCTTTCCTATAATTCAATTTGGGCCGTTTTCTTTCAATTGCCTGACATAATCTCTATAGTTGTTCACAGTAGAGTTGAGAATTAATCGTCCGACAACTGGAAATACCTCATGGTAGATGATTCCTTTCCAGTCCCACCACATGCACACAGCATAATCTTTTTCAGAGTCAATCCTGACTTCAAGATTGCTTGTAAAAACTCACAATACATCGAGATCTTTTTTGTATCCAACTTTGTGTAAATAGTTCAAAACAGTTAGCTCTATCTTTATACTAATATCGATATTGCCGATATGCTTATCTTGCTGAACTTTTTCAAGAATTTTATCAGCTTTTTCAGTGATTGAACAACCAGAGAACGTGACTCACATCAAAATTAACAGAACGAAAGCGAGTGAACCATTTACGCACAGCAGATTTTGATAATGCACTTTCATCGTACATAGCACAAATTTTCTCACAAGCATGCGTAGCGTTCTTCTCCTTGTTGTAATAATGTTGCAAAATATAGCGCAATTTTTCATTATTTTTCTCCATTTTCAAACTCAAACAACTTTGTAACTACTACTGCACCAATTTCGATGTTTATACACGCAAAAGTAACGCTTCGAGCGTCTCACTTATCAAGCACGCGTTTTGTGGTGTCGCTGCGATCGTGGTTCATGAATTATATGCAATTGACGCCATCTATCGTGAAAGCCCCACGAACTTTTTCCCAGACAAATATTTGGATAAGAGGTATTATTATTTATTTATATATGAGGTATTACCGAACAAAAACTGGACATAATAGCCTGAGACACCCTGTATAATTGAACAACTAAAATAGCTAGAATTGGTCTAAGACCAATTCTTATGATACCCTAGATGAATGCCCGTATGAAGTTTGAAGTTTGATTTTTGAAGTGGTTTTTCGCATATATTTCTAGAACGGTTTGTCGGACAGAAAAAATGATTATAACCAATTTTATAGTATTTCGTATTCTGAAGAAGTTTTTAGTACAATAAAAATGTCTTTTACTGATCGTTTTCACAGTATACGTAAAAAACCTAAATTTTTATATGGCAACACCAAGGAGTTGCCCGATTTAGTCCATTTTTCAAATTTTTTTTGCTAGTATAATGAAAACACCATGTACTAAATTTCAGCTCTCTACGTCGACGCGTTTACAGGCAGTGTCCAAATATATAGTGAAAAACGATAGTTTTTTATGGCAACCCCACGAAGGAGTTGCCCGATTTATCTCGATTTTCGAACTTAATTTTACTTTTTTTTTTTCTAAGTCCGTGTACAAAATTTCAGCTCTCTAAGTATGTATATGCGTTCTCGAGTTATCGTGCGCACAGACAGACGGACGGACGGAGGGACGGACGGACATGCAAAAATCAAAATAACTTTTAATATTATGCGGTGTCCAATCCATTTTGCTCTACCATCATTATTTCGAGGTGTTACAAACGGATGACAAACTTAATATACCCTATAGATTTCATCTAGGGTATAAAAAGGAACCTCACGTCAAAATGCATGTGTTATCGAATATGAGCTGAAAATCTAAGCTACCTTGTGCCGGAAGTCTGATGCATCATTGTATTCAATTGAATGTTTCATAGTGTTCCATTCAAAATAAAGAAGGTTTTGTGGGGCAGTTGGGTGGATGGGCGAGAGAGTTAGGTGGTGAGTCTGAAAAGAGTTGCGGAATTGGGAGATGATCTCAAACTATTTATTTATTTTGTATAAAAACAAAAACGTTTACTGCTTTTTCTGACAATATAAAATAAAAATAACAAAGCTGATCAGGTCCGTGTGTGCACAGAAAACAGATGAAAAAGATAGCTTTACTGAACCAACGAGTTTGAACATCGTGGAATTCATGTAAGCAAAACAGGAACTATACGAACTTCAGCAACTGTATATATATAATAATAAATACACTAATTTTAATTCCGGGTTCGTATTTTAAAAAGCTACCTACACATGGAGTTCAGCTGTGGGTTTATTTCTTTTTGCCTAGAATCCCACACAGATATCCTTTATCCTTGAATATTTAAAGATATGCTCTTCTCGTTTTCCCTTTATTTTTTATTTTTAATGTTGTTAACAAATAAATTATTAAGTTTTCAATGTGGGATCGTATTGAGATTAATTTTGTCCGAACTAATTCCAGACTGCAGCAATGGTAGAAATTTTCGTATGCTACAACAGCTCGAAAATATTTATTCGAAATTCACATACAGATATTATGTATGTAGATAATTTTACATTTTAACAGTTGATTTATTTCAACGGTGGGTTTTAGAAATTCCAAATTCAAATTTGTGTTTTCACCATATCCCCGGATTTTGAATAGGAATAAAGGATTTAAGTCCTTATTATCAAAATGTGCTTAAAAGTTCTTTGAAACTAAGCCGCCAAAGGATTTCTACAAAATTGATTTCCAGAAAATGTGTACTTTCCTTTTAATTTTAAAAACAAAAATATATTTTCAAACATAATTCTAAAGTTAATCTTTTGTTATGTGTATGACCGTATTATAGTCATCTTTACTCCCAAAACAAAACCTGTAAAAGAAACTCTATTCGGCTAATATTGAGGAACTATATATTTTCTCGACCCCATTAGGAACGCACATATACCCTCTCTCCTCTATCAAACAACACAAAAACAATTTTGTATGAACGTAATAAAAATTTGATTTATGAAATTACGATTTATATTCAAGTGACTCAGAAGATCTGATAAGTAAATCCATGGAGAAGTCACTATAGTAAAACAATTCCCAATCACTTAGAGCACTCATCAGGGCACAAAAACCGAAGCAAACTGGATTAGCACACTTCTATATGTCCGCATTAGAAGGTATACTTTGGTACTTCCACGTCCAACTGTTAAGTAAAGATTACTCGCCCAAGATAAAGCTTGTCAATTATTGCAGAAGTAGAGAATACGAAGACTTTACGAAGAAAACTTTCAATGGCATTATGGATTCTGTTAGCACTTCAACAGTGCCCCATTGTTATTAATCGATTTCCAGATAAGGAGTCAGAATAATTCTTCCTTGTTAGTCGGAGAGCGTCTTCAATTCTACATTTACATTAGCCTCGTTTGAATACAGAAAGAAATAGAACACCACAACAACAACAACAGCAACAAAGACGATGAGTGAATGCAGTAGCAACAAAAACATAAATAATTAATTGACCTTGAATTTCTCTCTTTCCCCAACATAATCCAAGTAATTTTGTGGAAAACATGCGTTCCGCCGAATCAACAGCAATGAGGCAAGCAAACACACGTTGGCAGTTTCACACCGTAAAGAGGTAAAAAAAAAAAAGAAAAAATAGATCCAAGAGCCCATCATATATAGATGATGAAATTATAAGAATCGAGCATGAAATGCTTGCCAGTTACTTGGCGCAATATATTGGGCGGCTCTCAAGGTGGTAGAAAAAGCTATTTGAGTTTAGTGCGCTTCTCTTTGGAGCCATTCAAGATCGTAACGGTATTCTAATGATGAAATCATTTTCAAGTTTAGCGGCATATAATTAACAATGCCTCATTAAACCTCTGTTTTGAATATTCTCTTCTTCACCGGTTTGGAAAGCTTTATTAGTGCTCTTACATATTTTTATAGGGTCGATTTGAACCCCTCCCCCCTTTTCCCCCATTAAAACACACATCATTGTTCAAATTATTACTTTGCAAGCTAAACCAAGTGTTATTCATGCCGTAATTCATTCGGTATTGCGCCATCAAGTAACGTATAATTAATGGAATTGATAATTAGCAATTGTGACTACTTTGCTATCATTTTTTTGCGCGAGTTCAACTTTAAAGTTGTGCAAATTACTAGGAAACGTGAATAGAAATGAGTTAAACTGACCCGCCATGAAAATTCTGCTTGAATCACTCAGATTTTGTAATCAATTCAGTGAGACAAAAATCTAATTATGTTTTGTGCAATATTTCCGTGAATATAATTAGATGGAAAGTTTATTGTTTGTGTGTGTTTTTTTTTAAATTCCATGAGCGTACGGAAATCAAGTGGGCACACTTTAATATCCTGCTTTGAGAAATGCTTGTTCTTTTTATCGAACCCAGTAGACCTCGATGGTGAGGTATGCTTTTAAACTAATTTCAAAACAAGAGAAGAGTACAAATTGAAAATTTTACATTCGACATTTAATCAAGACCAGACAAATTGATAAGAAGAATCTTCTTAAGCATTACGACATCCAGTTAAGAAGTGAGAGAGGAAATTTGTCAAGAAACACTTGATAAGTGTGTCTGGCTTCAGATGCAGACATGGGGTTTTGAGCTGACCAGAGATATAAACGAGCCTAACCCAATAGTAACATTCGAAAAAGAAAAAAAACTCGGTCGTCTCAATTCCTCCTGGTATAGGTATGTATATCTCCGCCTGGAAGACTGTAGCACAGGTCTACCCATACTAAGCGATTCTCCGAAATCGTCCCAGTTTTATACCTATTAATTTATCACACTAATCCTCCGCACGATATAGTCGAGATATTTCAGACTTCTCTATTCTGTCGGTACCCCACCATTATATTGAATTAAGAATTTCGCCGGGCATATAATCCGATGCTTTTGCCACTTCGAGAGCTCTCCTACCGTAGTGCGATCATTTATCAAGAATCTTTCCTAGAATATCTGCATGCAAATATCTGTATGCAAGACTGATGATCACAAAATATTCCTCCAGTTTGGAGAAGTGTGAGGTTCAGTAGGGTTTCCGTTGACGCCATTCGATGACACGCGAATGAAACAGCACTGATGCTTAGGTAGGCTATCCTCTGTATATGCCCTATGACAGCTGCGTAAATCTAATACCCCCATACATATTTCGCAGCCTTAGCTTCATGCAGCTCCGCACGCTCTACGCGAGGCGAAATGTGTCATTTATTGATACAGCTTCCAACATAATTTAAGAGCCTAGCATTAACCCAAAATATTTCGTTTGACGGTTGATAAGTATTATTTTTGTCTTAAGATATTGGATTCTACAAGTCTATCTGATTTCTTAACTTCTCCAATCAAGTTTACTTATACTATTTTTTTTTTTTTGTTCTACGTATTTGCCTAACCACATTTTCATTTTCAGTCTCAAGCTCCTTCCCAAGTACTGGTAATATGAATAGAACTCTCTCTTGAGTCTGTTTGAGCTGAGAATACAAGGTATCTACTTGATATCCAGATCCAGTTCTTTAAACTTATTGGTCAATTCAATCGATTTACCTTTTAAGCATGGATATTTAAGGTATAGTCTTTCTAGATAATTTCGTATGAGGTTCACGCAAACAGAATCTCCAAAAAGTCTTCAAGTAGAATCCCGATGGTAGGTAGGATACGTCAGAAGCCTCTAATGAATTTGAAAGGCACCTACCGTAATTAATTAAGTTAAATGAGTGAATTTACTACCATTGATTTGGTTGACTAGAAGCATAGATTGTAGAAGAACTAGATGGAACATGCTATACCAGAGCAGAGTATACAGATTGTGAAATGGATGGTGCATTCCGGAATAAACCACAACATGTTTTAGGGCATGCCAAGAGCAAATGTTGCTTTAACAGCAGTTTTGTATACAATTGATCAACCTCCTCAACACGGTAGATGCGAGAAAATGAATCACACGACGTATCCATCATTTCTCATGTTGTGGTCCATTTCGGAATGTACCACCATCCATATAAAATTTGTATACTCTGCTCTAGTATTGAATACGATATCTAGTGCTTGTGTCATCTATATTACAAGTCACAGTAATCAACTATTTTACTGATTCAATCCACGCGACATGACACTGAGAACTTTTAACTACGACTATCGTTTCTTCTATCCCTTGAAAATATGACGTAGTTGAATATAAGATCCCATAGGCTAGTTAAGAACGTCACAACACAAAGTCACAACGCAATTTGGTGGCGAGCGCACCCAATTCGTTGGGGATAATCTAAAACTTATTTGTATAAATTGATTAGATACAAGACACACTCGTTGGTTATTACGTTATCAATTTTAAAAGGAGAAGAAAAGTTTTGATGGGAATTTTGAGATAAATAATGAACATTTTCCCATTTTTCACTTTTCCTGAAAATAATTTCTCTCAGAAAATAGCAGAATTATCATTCAATGATTTCGCCATTTATGGGATTTATCGCAAATCTATGCGGAAGTAATAAAATATTCAAAGGACCTCCCTTCTTTACCTAATAAGTTCAGAACTTCTTCATTTAAGGTTCATTCAAAACCAATATAATACTGTCCTATCCGCCTTTGGTCAATTTCCAGGACAATGACCTTACCACCATTCGCCTTCGCACATAAAACTAAGTGTGTATCGGTGATGCCATCCAATAGAGTTAACCACCAACAATATTCCTTCCTTGGAAAAGTAATTTAATAGGCAACAACAAGGCTCTCGGCATGCGCAATTGCACATAAATCACACGCATTATACCTACTTTGTACAGTTCTCATCATCAGAATCTCTGGCATAACCGAGCGCTAAGAAACCCATTTATCTGAGAAATTATTTGCATTTCTAGCACGGAATTAAGTTTCCCTTGCATGAAAATAGTTTCTTCTACTACTACCTACTATAGTACATGAATAGGTGTGACGCGACCATCGTCAGCAGGACCTTCTCAAGTGCTCATAACGAGATATATTTTACTTGAAAAACTTTACCATTCTAGGTATATACCTACAAGGATTTCTCATGAAGTCCTCAGGGAAAACTGGGAGGGAAAAAGTTTTTTCTATTTGGCCGCTTTTTGAGGATACTTGAACACGGTCTACATACAATGTTGAATCTGTGAAAATCAACGCGATTTAGCCCGCTCTATTACAGTGTAAACAAAAACAAGGCGGCGGCAGCACCAAGCAGCGGATTGGGAACTACCATATTACCAGGCTGTGCTGCAGGCAGGCAGGAAAGGAATCGAGCTCGTGTTAAACATTCTCCAGAGGAAGGCATCAATAGGGGAATGGGGTAGCGCGTGCATTATTCAAAGGGTCGATATTTTCTTTTCACCCATGAAGGCTTGTTTTTGTTTTCTGTTTGTCGTCATATAGTATTATGTACATTTGCTTCAGGCACATTTTCGTTCATAAAAAAAATCGATAAAATGAAATGTGCAGCACGCCACTGTATGTCAGTTCATAATCTGTGCAGAGATAGGTCACAATCACTGCACTATAGTTTCCTACAAATATCCAAATTGAAAAATTTCTGCTAAAGCAGAGATAGAAAATATTGTAGCAACGGTTTCCAATGAGTTTTATATAAACTTGATTATAGAAGCAATAAATCTCTTTTAATCTTTAGTGGATTGATTGCATTTCAAATAGAAAAAGCTTGCCGTTCTAGTCGTTCAATAAAGCACAATAAAACCATCCATCACTGCAGTAGATATAAATCGTTTAAAAATTTGTAAAAACACAAAACACATAAATAATAAACTGATTTTACCAGTTTTTTCGCCTTCTAGATCAGGCCACCGAGCAACTCAACCACTTCACTTTAATTAAAAACGATTACACCGCACCGTGAAGAGGATTTTCTATAGAATTTTCACATATTTACTTGGCCAAATTACGGAAATCCTCTGCGAACCGACGACCAGCTACGTTTCGATTAAAATGTCAGTTCTCGACATATCATACAAAACACAACACAAAACAACTGGCGCACGCACACACTTGTAGGGCAGAAAGAAAACATATTTTTATACATCGCAATTGAATTGTATATGCATTTATCATGCTATAGCTAACTCACTCACACGCAATTAAAAACTCAGCGAAAAATTGTTAAGGGAAATAATGTTTTGAATACCACAAGAAGGCAAATAAATATTGCTCGAGAAAAGAAGAGCGAATAAAAGAGATAGATAGATATGTCATTATTGGAAGAATTGTTGTAATTCGTGACATTTCTTTCATGAACGTATTGCCAGAGCTATATTTCTTGTGGAATATTTAAAAATAAAAGATAAGAAAATATAATCAAAATAAAAACGCAGTTTTAAGGGACACACTTATTTGATTTAGATCCAAAATTATAAGATAGCCTATATCGATTGCAAACACGTTATCTTGAATTCATGATTTTTGTTTTAATAATACCGAAAGTGACTGGGGTTGTGTGGGTGCCTCAAACGCAATACCTCTAACTATGCACTGAGGCTGAACTGGAAACTGCGTGTCGTTGCTAAAATTATTATTTACAGGCACGTGAGGGCAATTTTCGGTGGTGAGTGGTTCTTTTACCTTTTCCGCACAAGCATTTTTTTGCTAGGAGTATAAAAATCAAGAAGATGACTATATTCAATTGGAATTTTTAATTTGATTTGGATTTATATTTTTCAGTTTTCCATTTAAAAGGACCCATACACAGCCACGCATGTTGTCCAACTCGATGTTGTCACGCAGATTTGACCATGTGTGTACCTCTTTGACGGTGTGAAACGCAGTATGCCAAGTGGTTGGACGAAAATCGAATTGGGTTGATTTTTAGGGAGCGAGGCTACGTGTTGGACAACATATTGTATCGTCTGGGGCGATGTTTGTCACGCATTTGTCATTCTTGAGTGAACTCTATTGAAGAAAATATAACCAGCTCCTGATATGTGTTCCTGTCCTGATGTTGGCCAACATGTTTGACAAGTGTGTGGAGAAAAAGCGTTCATGTGAGACACACAAAGTTGGGCAGCATGTTCGCCGTGTATGATATGAGCCCCTTAACTCGCATTTAATAATTTAAAAGACCTCAATTTAAAATGACACATCACACTCTAAAGCGGTCAATACATAGCGAACATGTTGTCCAATTTGGTGTGTCACACATGAAAGCTCTTTCTGCACACATTTGTCAAACATGTTGTCCAACATCAGCATAGGAACACATAATAACAGGAGCTGCTAGAACGGAGCTCACTCAAAATGACGAATGCGTGACAAACATCGCCCCAGAAGGTACAATATGTTATCAAACACGTAGGCCCGTCCCTAAAGCGGTCCATACACGACGGACATGTTGTCCACTTGGTGTGTCACACATGAAAATGTTTTCTCCATACACACATATTCTCCAACATAGGTTAGGTAGTTTTCAGAATTTAAGAAAAATTTCGGACGTCTTATTGAGTCTTCTAGTTATAGATATAATTTTCGATATTGAAAGCGGATTAAAATTCTTTTCTGATCTCACCCATGAATAAACAAGACCTCATTTTTATTTACATGTCCAAGATTAGTTCGATAGGGAGTTTTTGAAAGCAAAGCATTTTCCAAAATCATTAAAAGGAAAAAAATCGAAAATGATTAAGACCCATTTTCTTGAAAGGTTAACAAAGCTTACCAAAAATAACTAAGAAATATCTTACGACACTGAATATTTGAAATTTAGTACTGGCTATTCCAATTCAAACAATTCAGCACCTGGTCATAAAGTAAAAAGCATATAGAAATAGCAGTAGAATAAAAGGTTTCAGAACGGACACAATTGGCTTTCTTCCAACATATGTACCTATGTAGAACTTACTAAATTTTTTCATGCATTGTGGTCGGTTTTTATATGGATATGATTTGCTGCAAGAGAAGTACCAATCTTAGCGTTTACGGAAATTCTGGGTACCACATAATTAGATCATAATCCTATTGTTATTTCTTGGTTAAGCAAACTTGAACATTCAAAGCAATAATGTAATTTGCGCCGTCCATTTTTTCACCTGAACTGAGCCGTTACTCGTTTTGTTCCTAAGCCTAGAGTTTTGTTCACCACACTGGCCCACACAGTGACTCTATGTTCAGTTTCTGTACCGGTTTCAAACTTTCATGAAAATTTGTGGTTTATATCAAAGTATGGATGTGTGGACATTTTGTCAAAGTGCAATTATTTTATTCTTATTATTATAATGAATGAGCATTTTTTGCATGCTTTTCAGCTCATACCAGTTCCGGATAAAGTTAAATTAGGTGTAGATCTCACAACTTTTGATTCAGTTCAGTGCCTGCTCGTTTTTCTTGAAAAGTTTTAACCATTATGCCTCATTTTCATCGTTAAGTTAATTCATTTGACTAATTGAGAAATATCTCCATCTTTTTCCAATTCTTGCAACAATTCCTATAATCTTTTCTCCCTCACCAAATATTCACACAGCCAAGCTTTTCATTACACATAGCGACACGTGCGGCGAAAATATATATTTATTCATCTTCTTAAAGTGACTAGGATAAAGGAATTTTACAATAGCTGTGTTCTTTTGTGTACCTTGTTCTAGAACTCCCATATACTGGAGGGAACAAATAGTTCTGTCGATTGAAGCGATCTATTTGTTCTGTTCGCTTCATTTATAAATCTTCTATGAAAATGTATGAGGCGTTCTTTTGTGTATCTTTTGTTCTGCCCTGTTCTGCGGACACAAAAGAACACAGCTAATAATTTTGCTAAAAGTCAATATTTAAAGATATTTATTTTATAACCCGAATTTTCTTTCATAGAAATCCAAATTAGTATTTAGAACGACAAAATTAACAGGAAAATTAGTCAAATGAATTTAACGCTGATTATGAGGCAACTCCAACTTTGACATTTTAAGTCTGAATTGGAATAATATGAAAAATGAAAACCTAAAGTAATTATAGTCTCGATTTACCGGAAATCATTGAACTGTTCTTACAAATTTCAGTCCCCCATAATAAGCTATTTTAACCAGGGGCAGAGTTCACGCAAGCCGACTTCGAACGAAAACGACGCTTGAGTCGTTTGTGGTTCATGAAACTCGGCGTTTTGGAGCTGCCGTTAGAAAATGTCGAAAATCTCCTCGACAGCAGCTTTGGAGTAGTTTTTACTTTTTCTGAAGGCACCATGAAAACAAATCGTATTATTTTTAAAAATTATTTAATAAGACGAAAAATGTTATGTGGCATGAAACAAGAGATACAAATGTGCCACCAAGTGAAAGGCTTATTCGGGAAAACCGCCAAGAGCATACAGTTCTTCAAGAACGAAATTAAATAAAAAGGAGAGGAAAAATTTAAACTGTTACGCGAAGAGGTAAAAAAAAAAAAATAATAATAAATATTTCTTACCGAATTCGTGCCAAACGAATGATTCGATATTGAATGAAAAATATATTTTATTTTCAGCCTAAAACTCACCCGTGTGTCAGGGCAAAAAGTTTCTAGTTTTGACAGAATCTGACCCATCAAAAGTTGTTATCTGTCTAGCTTGGGAATATCTACTAATTAAATAAGATTGCCATAGTTAAAATTTGCTAGATATGCGATAAGCTAGATTGATTTGACCCAATAATTGGCAATTATTGTTTAACAGAATATTCATTTCTGTATTTCATGCTTAGTTCTGTGTGTAATCTAATCTAATCTAAATTTTCATTTGCTGTGATCCAACGTTTGTAAAGATGCAATTGTAATTGCAAAAAATATGAATGAATCAAAAAATATTTTTGTCACAAAACTTATTACATTTAATAGATGTATGTAGGTACAGACATTACAATAATAATTACAGAGAAGAAAAAAAAACGTTTTATTGCCATTTATTTATTTATTTAAAATTGGTAAAACTAAGATATTTATTAATAGACATCACTAGCACTGAAAACATTTCAATGTTATTATTGGTCAACCGAGCTTAAAAAAAAAACTTAGCGAAAACTAAAGTAGCACAGTACTCACTCACAGAATAAGATTAAGCGAGAAAGGTGGTAATATCAACCTGTCATTAAATTCTTTGTGTTCTTCCACAATACAAGAATTGCCAGATTTCTATAGGGGGTACAAAATGGTGAACTGCTCTGCCATATTGCTCATTTATTGTATAAATATCATATAACTTTTGGATGTTCGAACTGAATTTCATGCAGAGCAACTTTAACTACAATTTATTAGTTTTCAGACTTGAAAATTATAAAAAGCTGACTTGTAATTTTTGTACGGAAAATCGTAATTTTTCTCTTTCAAACAATAGCGATACGCACACACAATGAAAACATAAAATTTTGTTATAAATGCGTATAAAAACGAGAGAATCTCTACACAATTTCTTGTACTTGTATGTGTTCTCAGAGATGAAAATTTTCATTCTGTGGAAAAATTATATTAAAATTTTTTTAAGTCGCAATTATTTTACATACCGATTACTATTTGCTACCTGATTCACAATTAAAAAAGAACTACACACTTTTGTCCTTACTACTTATTTGTAGAAAACACTTCACTTCGGCTTTATCGCGACAAAGTCGCACTTTTTCTGAGCTCCTACGTCTTCACCATCTTCATCATCATCAGCACCACACCACTCACCTAACAGTCCACAGCAGATGATTCACCTCAAACATTAAACAATAATTTTCATCACTCTTATCACAGAATTAATTTAGGAGCTATTTCTACTTAATTTAATTTGGGAAAACGCGTAATGAAACTAGCAATGAGCCAAGTTTTCCGCAACCGAAATTTGAACTTCCGTTCTTTCTGTGTAAATCAAACTGACTGTGAAGTGTGAACAGTGAAAACTAAAAGCGTGAAGGCAGCAGCTGCAGCAGGCAAGGCAGAGCTAGAGCAGGAAGCAAAACCTCAGCGAAAATTTGAGTTGAGCGACATCAGCTGGTAATGTTTTCATTTTGCTTTTGCTGAGGGGAAATTAGTTGTCTACAGCAATTGACTACTCTACTACGAAATGATTTTAATCAGCTATATTTTTCTATTACTAAAACGAATTCTAAAATCTCCTGGGAAATGTAAAAGAATACTCTACTACCAAAAGATGTTAAAGTCGGCTTTGAATAATACACAAACACTCGGCAAATGATGAAAATCTTCAGGAATTTTCTTTTTCGGATTCTGGGTTATTTCCGAAGAGTGAAGTTGATGAACCAGTTTTAATGGTCGATTGGAACATGAAATTTCTTTGATGCTGAATAAAAATGTGCCATATTTTTTTCTGTTATGTTACCTGGCCTGTGTATGACAAGTTTGAAAATAAATTATCATCTAGGGTATAACAAAAAATGCATTAATTCATTTCCACGAAATTTACTAAAATAAATAAATGACAAATTTAGTTTATCTTCTATTTGAAAAATTAAACATAAGCGTGACAAAAAAAATTTGATAGTTCACTATTGACGGGCAGATGTCAGTGGTGTTATATTTCTTAATGAAATCTAATCGAAAATAACCTGCCAATAAAATTAAGAGAACAGAATTAAAACTCAGTCAAATCAAATAAAACAAATCTCACAACTTTTGTGGAAAAACCTGTTATTAAAGAAATAAATAGGTAAGTGTAAGTCTTAAACTTGGTGTGCTCTCTTAGTGAAATCAACTATACATAGGTACATACATATATGTTTTCATTTTCATGAATAATTCTCTCGGATTTTTCACTATAGTTTGGACACTGTTAAAATTTAATTTCACTCAAAATCCATACTAAAAAAAAAAATGTACAATACAGAAATTCGCCCAGAACTGTATGGCCGTAGATAATTATTTAGATATTCCCACAATATGTGGAATTCTGTTTAAATTCTACGAAAATTTACCGGTCTTCTATCAAAATTTGTCGAGGACCCCTGAAAGAAAAATTTATTTAATGAGATAAAAAATTCTAATCCTTCTTCATGCTACTTCTGTATGAATAACAGTTTATATGTTGAATTTTTTCTTAGAAATTTACGATAAATTTTTTCTTTAGAATTCTTTTTCAAAGTGGAAGCCAGCAAAGCTCGCTCCAAGTTATAAAATCAACGATGCCTCGACTGGACTGGGGCCAAATTCTGTAACTCGGAGAGTTTGGGAGATGAGAATTTTCGTTTTCCCCGGTTAAAACTCCCTAACTCTCCATTCGAGATTCTCTAACATACTTGGGGAGTTAAGAAAACGTGAGAAGTATCGAAATATTGAAAGACGGCCAACTCTGTGTGGGAGGGAGGGTCGTAGTCGTAGAGCATTGTAGTTGTTTTCTATGGATTTAGGGTCTAGAGTACAAAAATATAGGTGAAGAATTTCTGGTGGAGGGTATTTTGGGATGGGTGGCCGTACCATTGGGGGTATATTGGGAAAGGACAATAAAAGCAGACGATGCTGTCAGTTAAGAAATATTTTTCTTCCTTCTCCACAGCTAACACCCCAAGGGGGGTGGTACGACCCGCAACCCCAAAACCCCTCCCTCAGAAATTGTTCACCTATTTTTTTGTACTCTAGACCTTAAATCAGTAGGAAGAAACCCCAATGCTCTACGACCCTCCCACACAGAGTCAGCCGTCTTTCAATATGTCGATACTTCTCACGTTTTTTAACTCCCCAAGTATGTAGAGAAACTCGAATGGAGAGTTAAGGAGTTTTAATCGGGAAAACGAGAATTCTCATCTTCCAAACTCCCAAACTCTCCGAGTTACAGAATCCGGCCTCAGGACCAGTACCAGACTGAATAAAAATTCTGCCGAAACACACCTTTAAATTTCTAAGAAGAAATAAATGCTTATGCTCATCTACACGTCTACGCTCATAAAAATTGTTAGTGGCCCAAGCAAAGCACCAGTTGTCGGCCTCCAATAATTCATAACAAAACAATTCTTAGGAAAACATTTTTATTAAATTTCTAAAAAAAGAATGCGGCCTACCCTACATCAGGTCGAGGCATCATTGATCTTATATTGGAGCGAGAGCAGGGGATTGCTGGCTGGCTACCCTTCGGTTACGGCATCAAGTTGAAGCATCGATGATTTTATATTCTAGCGAGACGTAACTGATAGTTATACTTCCCAGTCTTTAGATGTTGCCTATGCTCTTATGGCTTATCCCTTAAATCCCTTGTCCATAGTTCAGTTGAAAAGCTTTTAGCAACTTAGCGTGAGCAAAACTGTTGAAAGTGGTACAAGTGGAGCCATCTGATATTACCTATAGGAAGCACTACATAGATAGTGTAGCAAGCCCAAGATAAATGTCTGGCAGAAATAATGAACTGTGGCGACATACATGAGCAATAAAAGAGAGGATCAAACCGAAAGAAAATATCTAATAGGCAAAGAAGTAATAAACCACGGCTACAGGAACTTTCAGGTTGCAATGATAGAATAAAGGCAATGTCCTTGAGCGGCATTCTGTTAATGATTCCAGGAAATCCCTCGGTGAATGTGTATAGATACGTTTTAACATCTCTACTAGGCTTGAGGATTGGTTATTGTATGGAAAAAGCTCTTTATGCAAACGAAAAATTTTTTAAAAAAGAAATTTCATTGCAAAAAGAGGGCGTTTCATATAAGCAGGAACCGTATAATCGTCAGCACGGCTTGGTTCCTGCCTGCCGTATACACCAAAGCAAACAGCCAAGCTAACCTCATATAAATATAAAATAAATTTTAAATGTGAATTATATGAGGCGAAATACTACGTATTTACTTGAATGCCTAGCAAAACTTAGCCTTATGCGGCACTAGCATTTCATAGAAAGTTTTGCTATGAAAATTCATAGCCCTCTTTTTGCAATGAAATTTCTTTTTTCAAACAATTTTCGTTTGCATAAAGAGTTTTTTCCACTCAATCCTTGATCTTCAGACTTAGCAGCAAACTAAGTCAATTTCAGATTTTTATTTAGCTATGAATTTTCATAGAAAAACTCTTGGTTATTGTAGTCTAATGCAGGTACTTGCGTGTTTGAAGCGTGAATTATAATTACAACTGATCTGTCGACTGCGACTTGATTTTAAGTCGAAGTCAACGCTGAGGTGAAATTTGTAATTAAATTAAATCTTCAACTGCTTGAACAAACCAGAAATCCCAACTCCTGGGATTGAACTGAAGTTGGCCGCAACGAACATCAACTTTGCACTTTGAGCAAAGTTTAATTTCAGTCGGAGTCGCAGTCGAAGTCGAAGTTGCATCTTGCCACATGCATTTCCCATTTGGGCAAAGTCGTAGTCGACTGATCAGTCGTAATTGTCCTGAGATTGAGATTCCACACGTAGTTTGGTGGAGGAAAAGCATGTTCGAAATGGAGTAAATTTCGTTTCGCCAATGCTGCGCATTTGAAGAGCACATTCTCTGAAGTTTCATGAGCATCCTGACAGGATGAAGTCCCAGTCGTTTTAAGCTCTGTTCTCATGAGGAGTAGGAATTCTTCTATTTTTCCGCCAGAGGTGTCGTTAAATTTTTTTGCCTGACAAAGTCCTTATAGCCTTTCCCAATAGAGGAATTGTTATTGTAGTATGTCGAGTGAATGGTTTTGGACGTGAAGTCCTGACTGTCAGCATGAGCTCACAGATCACTCGATGGACAGCGTTGACTGCAGAGCGGCACGCTAGCTCGCCTCGGCTATTGGCGGAGAGTGTGAGGGGTTCCACGAAAACCTGCCGCTGGGTCACCAGCCATATACAAAAAAAAAAAAATTCGTGCCTTTATACCAAAAAGAAAGCACACATCCGGTCCTGAAGGGACCATTACACCACTTACCCTTACCTAGTGAAAGCGCAGATGATAGGCCTTCAGCTGCCTATATGCCCCATATGCACCCCATGACACTAAGCAGCAGTCATTTTGCTCAGCGTCCCTTGTCAACAATTGGGGCCAATATGTATTTACGTAAGCTGCTTTCAGATAAATCTTCCAATTAGCTATTGTATGAGATCATGCCGGATGGTTTATCTCGTGCCTAAAAAAATTGCTTCCGCCTCTATAAAATAAAATCATCATAACTCAGGGCGAGCAACTTTATCAGCCCTTTATTGTATGGTCGTTTCTTTTATTAAACCTCTGCGACTAGCCGTTCACACGAATATTTTCCCAACTTTTCCACAATTATCACGCCAAAAGAGAAAAACGTGTTACACCTGCCTAATTCTTCGCTTTCTTCTCTTTATCAGGTTTTCTTCCCAATTGCTGAATATATCAAGTTTTTAAGGTTAGATGTTAAAACATTATTGAAATTCACATGAATATCTCAAATCACGAGAACGATGCCAGAAGAAAATCCAAGATTTTACCCACTTGTCCGATTACTTCGTATTTTAACGATAAAAACACAAGACAGATGTCTACACTCTTCTTCTTCTTTTCCAACCCGCTTTCCTATCGGGCACTTGTCCCAGTCAGACTTGAAACGTCTGGTCGAGTCTCGTCGACAGCACATTCCTCGTGTGGCCCACGCTGTGTGCTGCTGCTAGCCGACGGGTAGCATACTGCTGCCTGCAGTACGCTACGACCATAACAGAGTTTTTGTTGGTTCTTCCATCTATTTAATACTATTTTTTCATCGGCCAGAGTTGAGTTAGAATTGAGTTAGCGTTAAGTGTTGCTGGCTGCGTTAACTCGATGCTGTTTCCATGAACGGGCTGAGTTCAGTTGACAGATAATGCATACAAAGTATTCTAACTAATACTTAAACAAAACCCAACTCAACTCGACTGATTTCGTGGAGTTAACATGGATTGAACGAAACACAACTCAATTCTCGTTTCCATGAGCACTAATTCGGATTTAATACGGATTGAACTCCATATGCAAACATAGTACTGGGTAGCTCTGAGGTAACACTTTCTAGTACCACAAAATGGTTTTGGTCCGACAAAGGAAGTTTCAGATCTCTTTTAGCTAGGCCGTCAGCAGTTTTATTGACTTTATTGCCCTCATGTCCCGCTACCCACATGAGGATAACTTTGCTTTTCCTCGATAAATTTTTAAGGGTTCCCAGACACTCCCAGACTATTCTTGACTGACTAAATAGTGAAGGACTTTAAAGCCTTGAGAGCGGCTTGACTACCCGAAAGGATATTGATGGTTGAGTCATTTATGGCTGACTCTTTTAATGCAGGTGTTGGGCGGAATATGCCTAATAACTCAGCCGAGAATAAGGTAGGGGTGGAGCCCGGGGCCCTTAATATATGGCATCTGGGGTCCTATATGCCAACTCTACTGTTAGTTTTTGAACCGTCTATACCACACCATCGATCTTTGTTGGAAGGACGGTTTAATGGTACGCCATTGCTGTCTATATTTTTGCCATTTGCCCGAACCATATTTGTTTTAAGATACTTAAATGACCAACCAGATCACATGGCTTAAAGTGTTTCTCCTTTTGCAATCTGATAGCATTTGATTTCGCTTCCTTTTTTACCTGCTTCCATGGCTGCTGTAGGATAGGTACTCATGGCATCAGATATTCCTAGCAGACAAGCGGCTGAGTTTTTTGAAAAGCCTCGGTTTTCTTTTGTTTTTGGCCATCATGCGAGGGCCGCATAGGTGACCATGAATCTAACAATTGTGCTGTACATCTATACATCATTCTTGGCTTCAGACGCCATGCTCTGCCAATAAAGCGACGGCACGTATAGAGAGATCCTACTGCTCTTTCCATAATTCCGGAGTAAGTATCTTATCGAGAGTGGCCCACAGAACTTTGACTTCTTCCGAAAATATCTATTCCGTATAATCAATAAGTGGAGCCGTTAGTGAAAACTTCGTTCACAGACAAGAAATACCCAGGTATCGACGGTAGTATACTAAGAAAGTGACATATGAGAAAAGCTCATAGCAAACCTCAATAACTCATTGATCTCGGCATGGGTACGAACCAAAATTTTTTGTAAAAATTTGTTCAATGTGGGCAAGATATTTCTTCAGAATTCGTGTACATTATTGCTGGCTGAAGACGATTCGAATAAGTTGTATCTCGGCTTTGTGGAAGTTGGATTGATTTGGTTGCCTGGGTTTGTTAGCTAAAAAATTTTCTAACCGTAGGTTTAAGTACATCAGCGCGAACTTTTGTTTAGGCCGGTATAAATTGCCTAGGAAAGAATTGATTTATTTTTTAGAATTGTAATCGACCATATTTCTTCAGAATTCGTGTGCATTTTTGCTGGCTGTAAACGGTCCGAACAAATTCTGTCTGCCGTATTGCGGGATTGGATTTCCTTTCTAAAGGAGCGTTTACAATGACAGAGTAGAGTGGAGTGAGCTTTTACCAGAGTAGCGTGCATGCACAATACAGAGTGAGCTTCATTCAGATTTTCGAAATCATATGTAATTGTGTGACAGATTATCATGTGTTTACATTTGAAATATATTTCAAAACAGATCACAAATGGTGTTAAATTACACAAAATATTTCTATAATTACACCAGAATGAGATATAAACGATTTGATTTATCACAAAATACAAATTAACATTTATTACGGACACTTTCGAAATGAATGAGTCCATCTATATTCCATTGATGAGCGAATTCGAACATAAGAAAATTTTAATTCTTAATTGACTTTATTTTGTTGAAATTGTATCCCAAAAATACTAAATACATTTTTAATTTCTTTTAAGAAATATTTATTTTTGAGTTTTTTGTTATAATTTATTAATTTTCGTTAGTTAAATTTTGTTTTTATCATTGCGACATCTGTTAGAAACTAGTATTTCGAAACAAATGGTAAAAGCTTTCGAAACTATCAACGTGAGATTGGGAATTGTTCCAATCTGACTCTACTCTGTGAAATCCACTCTGGTGGGTAGCGCGAAGAACTTATATGAGAGTGCAAGCTTGAATAAAGGAGAGAAAATGCAATCTGGTGACTCCACTCTACTCTGCCATTGTAAACGCTCCTTAAGGCGTGAATGATTCGAGGTACATCTATACATAAGCTGTGTTCTTTTGTGTACCCATATACTGGAGAGAACAAATTTTTCTGTAGATTGAAGTGAACTATTTGTACTGTTAGCTTCATTTATACATCTTCTATGAAAATGTATGAGGCGTTCTTTTGTCCATCTTTTGTTCTGCTATGTTCTGCGGACACAAAAGAACATAGCTATAATCTATGGTGCCTATAAATACAGAATTTCCAAGTAGGAAATATTTAAGGCGCTTTGCAAAAGAGCACATATGAAGTAGTGTGTCGTTGCAAGTGCTTCGTACGAATCGAGGATAAAGCCTCTTCTCAGGCTGAGAATCTCAGCACACCAAACAAACTGTAACGGTAACCTTTTTAATCTTTCCGAGTCGCAGAGTGAGTCACCAACTAGTCACCTTTTTGTCTGTTGAAAGAAGTGCATGTGCATGTGTGTAATTTCTAATTATTGATATTTATTATTATTTATTTATATGCATAAGAAAATGAATAAATATTTACCAAACATTTTTCTGCTTTTTGCCAATAATTAATTAAAAAAAAAAAAAAACGATAAAGAGAATACAAAAGCCAAAAAGGCCTTTTCCAAAGAATTTCAAAAGTGCTTTACATCCACTGACATATAATAAGAATGGACTGAGCGTTCTTGCTTCAAAAATTGCATAAATATTGAACAGGCTGTGAAAATTCTAAATTACGTACACCGATTCATAATTTATGATTATTTGTCGATTAGAAACACTAAAGATGTTGAAAAATAGTATTACATCACATAAAAATTATTTAGGAAGTTAAAATTGTTTTAATTAACACAAAAATTAATCTTTAATATTCCTGAAAAATGGGCTCATCTGCAGATTTGTTGTCAAACTTTATTGAGCTTGTAAGAGATAGACGTATATAAGTAATATATTTGTCTCTGGTTTTATGTCAATTCCAATTAATACAGCGGCGGTACTGTTTCCAAAATTGGTTACAGTTCAGTGTACATTTTGAGCTTGAAAGGGACAAAAAAATTTTTGCCAAAATTTGTGCCATTTTTGATTATAGGAATTAGATAGGATGGAAACAACTAAAAGAATAGTCGGGGAATGATTGTCACCTATCAAAACCCGTAAGGATAGAAATTATAAATAGTTCAAGGTTTTTATCATTTCAGCTGCACGGGCGGGCAATAAAACAATAGTTCAAGATTCACATGTCTACCACTGTAAGTAATTTAGACGTTTATGAAGGTAGACAGGGATAGCTTGTGAAATATATGTGTGGTCGTAGACAAATCGCAGAGCTATAATGAAAGGTTAAATTAAATGGGACAGTGTCAGGTAAAAATATGAATGAATAATTCATTATATGTAATTCCACTGTTATAAATTGAACACAAAGGAACATTTTTCATTTTCTTTACATAAACAGAGGTAAAGTACTTTGGAGAGGATTTTTAGAAGCACTTAAGAAGCCCTTTACATAACCTATAGTAGAGCACTTACGTCTGCGGACATGCAGTGGTAAAATAAATTTGAAGCTTCAAAAGATTTCTGAAAGCCCTGTTTTTCCTACTGGGTTGTCACCGCTAGGGGCGAATCCAATATGAAAGTGTATAAACAGGCGAAAGTGTTCTAATTGGAATGAGATAATTTGAAGTACAGTACTAGCGATAATTACAGTAGAGTGGATTGGTAATATTTTGTGAATTTTATAAAAGTAAACAGTAGAGTGAAATAAAATAATCGTGAATTATATTTGAAATATTGTGTTTTGAATAACGAACAAAAATCCACGCTTGCAACAATACCTTTAGGATCTCAAACCTGTCGACTCTGTTGATGATTGGGAAAACAAAATCTTTCCCGACGAATCTAAATTTAATTTGTGCGAAACTGACGGTAGGGTAAGGCAGTACGATCGAGGGCCTACAGAACGACAAAGGAAATGTTCTCATGTCCAATTTTTTTTTTATCTCGAAGCTGATACAAATCAGTGCACAATAAAGAATAGTCGAGTCGACAACGAATTGATTAAGGTACTTCGCAATTCGTTATATACTTTTATATCTAAACAATTATAGATATGTCCATACAATGTACTGTTATCTTTGATCTTTATTATATTTGACATTCGCTTCCCTAATCTCAATAGTTAATGAAATAGAAAAACAATTAGGAATGTCTCAATTTGGGCATCTATCCCGCTGGGGGGGTTAGATGCTTTAGAATGGACGGATAGATGCCCTTAGGGAAACTGAATGAATGTCGCTTCTTAACTGAGTTAGTGGAGAGTGTGAGTATGAAAGCAATGGCGTCGGTTCACAGGGGGTTGTTTCGTGTAAGATATCTGAGTACCGGGGCAACAATCCGACCGAGGCATCTATCCTTACTTTACCCTATATGTAAAAAAAAACTGTTTTAAAATAGCAATTAGTTGTTTGAAATTTGTATTGATCCGTTGAGACTGTGTCAATGAGTCATCCCACATGAGTACTCTTCATGCAGTATGCATACTGGTTTTCTAGGGAACAGGTAAGAAGAAGCAAAAAGATATCTCTACACTTTGGACAAATATCTCTTTGCTTCTTCTCACCTCTTCCCAAGAAAACCTGTTTTCATAATGCATCAGGAATACTCGTGTGGGATGACCCAATGGTAGTTGTAATGTGCCTTTATAACAGCAATATGATAAAGAATTAATTGACGGTGAACAATGACGAAGACAATCATTACAAATATATATAAATTTGATTTTTGTGATTTTTATCTGAAAACGAATAAACTAATTTTGTTTATTTTAACAGTCTTTGATTTTCAGTATACTTTTACATACACGCTATTGTATGTAAATACTATACACATCTACCATCTCATTCACAATGTTTCTCAAGGTACAGTCTTAGTTCCTATACTGTTTTTGAGAATGGTTTATGTTAATGCCTAAGTTCGAAATTTACAGTGGCACCCACTGACTTATAACAATGGACAATTTTCCTATAGGAAAGATTGGCACAAGTTTTACAGTTCTCTCTTTCGCCCTATGGCAGAGTTAGAGCTACCAACACAAAATATTGCTAAACTGAACGTTTACTTATGCCATTTGATGTTTTTATGTTGGCTGCAGATGCAATCACCGCAAAAAGAATAAGGTAAAGATAGTGTTTACCATGCGCCGTCTCCCTTGCCCATACGCAGGATTCAGTTAAGAATAACTTTTGAAAATTAAAGTTGGAATTAGTTTAATGTCTTATAAGAGTGCTTATAAGCGATTAAAATATAACTTGGCCACAAGAAAATATTTTTTTTTTTTAATTTAATTCGATTTACGGGTGTAAAATTTCATCTGATTGGCTGAGTTTTACATATTTTTATGTAGTAAACGTTTTAAAGGGTGCTCTATCGGTGATATACAGAAACACAATATTTTTTGTGCCACATGAAATAGCAAATCGCTCAGTCCATTGTTATAAGTCAGTGGTGGCACCGTAATAAAATAGAAAAATTAATGTTAGTAAATATTTTTCAAGTTTTATCAATCAATAAATTATCAGAAAATAAAAATCTATAGGCAGTTTTTACTCAAATAATATCATCATTGAAAAATAACTTTCCGAATAAATTCTCTTCTCATAAATAATCAAAACATTATTTTATATTATCTTTTTACTTTTTGTATTAAATTAAAGATCACCTGCCAACCCGGAAAGCTATAAAACTTTTGTTTATAAGCTCTCTATTAAATATCTTAACTAAAAGAAGCCTGAGATCAGATAGCACACACAAACATATAATGTAGACATATGTACAAATGCCTCATAAACAAAACACAAAACAAAAACAACAGCTGAATAACAATATTATATGTAGATAAAATTGAATATGAGATGCTTGCTACGGTAAACTCAGAATGCGCAATTTTATTCTGCGCCTTGTATTGAACACCCACAGCCTTCTTGTAAACAAATTTGCTAATTCAATTTCCAAATTTATCCCATGTCGCTCTAAGTGAATATTATTGATCTTTTGAAAATTGTAGTAAAAAAAAAATACTTAACACTTTAGCACACTTGCCCTGAGTTTGTTTATTATTATCGTTTAACGTTGCTGGTGTTTTCCAGGTTGATAAAAGTCAGTCACCTTTTTCCAGCAGCAAACAATCATGCTGATCATGCGCAGACTGAAAATCATATACTCACATTCGTATATATAAAAAGAGAAAAAAAACAACAACAACTTTCTAGCGAGTTTTTGCGTAAAAAAACAGCTGTTTTAACTGAAGACAAAATGAGATCGCAAAAAAACTAAAAACCAACGCGGGCGTAAACGTCATACCTAAATACGATGTAGATTAATGACGAAATTCGTTCTATGTAGTTCGTTGCGTCATTGAAATGAGAATGATCTTGCTATTCAGAGTGCTTTGCTTAGATAATAATCCACTGATCGTTAGTAAAACTTACTTACATAGATAGTAGATAAATAGTATTCCTGTAGATTTTGTTGAAATTCTTAAGTCTTTATATGTACATATATCACAGCACACGCTTTAATAACTTTTTTTTATCTTCATTTAAAATTAACTTTAATATGATCACAGATAAGAGAGAGAGATAGAGATCACTTCAGATTTAATTACGTAGTTTATAGTAAAATAGAGCGCGTGTTACTCAGTACTTTGCAATGCAAAAATGCGTTTATAAGAAATTAATTTAATAATTTTTGTAGTTCACGAGTGATTTAGTTGTTGGCCGTCCAACGTATTATTGAATACTGGCCTTGCAAATTTAGACACAACATGAAATGTGAAATTATCTCTTCCACTCAACTATACGAATACACGCCACACATAGCTCGCATTTTCTTCTGACCTGATCTTAACAACAACAAATCGGGCATGTGCGCAACGTATTTATTTGACTAAAATAAAGTGTCTTGCGCATCACACTTTTATGTGAATACTTTTGGTTTAGTCTATGTTAACAATCATTATGAAAAGATTTTGTCATAGAATAAGCAATATAAAAACAACCAGACTAATTTCCGTTTATCTTTATAATTTACGAACCTTGAGAAATGTTTCGTTTATCACAAAAAAAGAAAAAAAGCTTAAACTAAGAAAAGCTAGACATCTAGGCACGTGTCTTTTGAATGACTCGAAATCGAAACATTTCGGAAGCTCATCGTGTTCAATCAGGTTAATATTATGAAATGAAATTTATATAAATTATTCATGAAAATCTATGAAACAATACAATTCTGATCACGGTAGAAATATTAGAATTGCATCATGCGCATACAACTTAAGAATTGATTGGTTCAAATTTGAGATGACTCTTCACTTTTGGGTTTAGAATTTTTTTTTTTGAATTTTTCCAAGTACAGTACTAGTGAAAAATAATTTTTAATTTATAATTAAAACGATGGGAAATTAAATACAGATTCGTTACAATAGAAAAAAAATTTAGTCTATAGAAGAATAAAAATTTTATATCAAATCGAACAAAATCTTCACTGGATGGCCTCCACTCGAAAATTAAAGAAAAATTTCTAATGCGAGTATAATTTTATCAGAATTGAAAAATTATTATGCCGCACTCACAATGCAGAATGGAGTACAGTAAATAGTAATCCCTTGGCTGAGGACTTGATTGATTTCTCTGCAGATTTTCAAGCTCCCGTTTCCACAAGTAGGAAGGCCCAGACCCTAGACACTCCTTTGGAAGAATCCTTAATTTTTGATGCCCCATTGAAGCCAAACGTAACTTCTCCGAACAATGTTGCTGAGCAAGGGGTTATGTCTACGCTTATTCGATACTAAGACGGCCACCAAACTCTGCGATGACGAGCGGGGGGCGTGAGCCTGTTTTATATCCATTGATGCCGTATCCTACGCTCGTACAAAATTACAACAAGGTGCGAGACCGTATCTTCTCCTCCGTGGCAAAGCTGGTAGGAATTATGTATCCTGATCTGGACGTTAACACAAAAAAAAAAGAAGAAAGAAGCGATCAACCGTTCATTGGCACGAACATTGTCGACGAATTAGATCTGAATGAAACAAACTGGCCCACATTTCAGTGTCGATGCAAGATGACATTCGGCCACTGTCAGTATCCTAGGCCAGGGAGCTCTAGAGAAGCTAGCTGAAGCAAATGTCGAATGGTGGAGGTATCAAATGCAAGTCAAGGTGGCTAATGGTGTCATTTCAGTGTCGATGCAAGATGACATTCTGCCACTGTCAGTATCCTAGGCCAGGGAGCTCTAGAGAAGCTAGCAGAAGCAAATGTCGAATGGAGGAGGTATCAAATGCAAGTCAAGGTGGCTAATGGTGCCATGACGAATGTCTATGGTCATGTGGACTTGGACGTCACCTTTCGTAGTGAGACCAAGAACGTACGCTTTTAAGTCGTTCCTGAGCTCACTCAGGAACTACACCCGGCAATAGACTTCTCGCGTCTATTTATGTTGGCTCCAGATGTTCTGGGTATAATTGCGGAAGTGATGCCAAGCCAATTGGTTGCCTCTGACACTGATTGCCATGTTCTTTCAGTTCAACTGGCATCCTTTTTTCGCACGCAGTAGTGCATATGGCTATCTCAGTTTGGCTCACAGAAGCGCAGAGTGAAGTTTCATGAAAATAGGTTCTATTCTAATTCACGCTGGCATTTCCGAAAATTTACAAATTGAAATTTCGAACTATTCGCATGTAGATGGCGTGGTAAAAGCTCCATACTTCTTTTTATCATAACTAATATGTTCTAATGTTATTTTCTAAGTTAATTATTTTATAAATGCTAATAAAAATCAAGAGGTATTTTTTCAAACTACTTGATAAAAAAAAAAAAAAACGTTAATTTTTATCTAGTTTCGAAGCAATCTGATGGTGCAACAGGTTGTAACGAAGTTACAAATAAATATTTTAAATCTTTAAATATCCGTTAATGCATGCCTACAACAGCAAGTAGTGCTTAACCCGATTTGACTCACTGATTTGTTTACAATGAAGTAAAATGTAAATGTTCATGTATGAACAAACCCTATTGACGTTCCATGAATGATGGTAACTCAGGATGCCTGAGATGTCAAATGAAGAATGGAATCATCAAGACGACAACACTTTCACGTCTATAAAAGGCGAGCTGGCATCGTGAATAAATCAGTTGGTCAACAAGCTTCGACCAGCAAGGAAGTTTTCAGTTTATAGCCAGCGAAGAAGTTTATCAACCCAATTCCTGCCGAGTGCGAGGTTTACCGCATTCGAGATATACCCGTCATCCCGTAGCTAGAAATATTCCTACCGAGTACGAGGTTTTCCGTATTCGAGACAATTTCTCAAATTCCTGCCGAGTGCGAGGTTTACCGCATTCGAGATATACCCGTCATCCCGTTGCTGATAGTATAGATCACACCTAACATAAAAAGATACATACAGTGTAAAAAGTGGAAAACAACCCAAAAGTGTATAGTATTAAGAGTGTGTCTAGTATTAAGAGTGTGTATTGTCACAGACAATAATTTGACAGTTTAATAATAAAAGTGTATAAAAATATTATTAAGATTTTGTGTTAGTATTAAGATTATCTAAAAGACAATGCATTTGTGCAAAATATATATATAAAATTCTCTTGAAAAATAAAACCTTCAGTATAAAATTAAATCAGTGTTCACCTTTTAATTTAAAACGTCAAAACCTAGTATTTATTTCTTCTTCTTCCCCGTCGTTGAACGCATTGACCCTGGCGTAACTCCAAAGCTGACCCAAAACGTTCAACTTAAATATCAACGATTACAAGGTGTCTTGATTTTCGAATTTATTATTTTGACAACGACAAGCATATTTATTTGGCGTTGCTATTGCATTTTGTAATATTAATTTCAAAGTTCGTTGTTGATTTGTCGTTGTTATGGTGATTTGTAAAGTTTAATTTCAAAGCTCGAATTTCACTCTGCGCTGTATTATGTACACTTCGCTCTGCACTCAAAGCTCACTCTGTTCCAACTTGCTCCATTCTGAATTATGAATGCGGCATTAAGGTTGCCACTTCAATTTTGTGGTCAGACTATTTCTTGCAAAGGGTCGCTTATGGAAATTTTGTTATCCGATTTTTATATTCCAACAGTGTTGATAGATAAAAAATAAACTGATTGGCTTTTATCCATGTCGTAAAAAACCCTATTTCATTAGAAAAATAGCATGTGGAAATTTTGGAGGCATGATTTTTTAAGAGTTTAAGAGTTTTCCCTTTTGGATGAAAAGAAAAACAAATCTGAATAAGGAAATTTTTAACTGAACTGAGTAGCTTTGTTTCATTTTGGAAGAATTGAAAATTGCAGGAACGGTAAAACCTTAAATCGAAAAACGACGGATTAAAGTCTGAACTACCCATTTTTGTTTTTTGAGAAAATAAATGATTATATTTATTTATCAACATTATTTTAACAAAATGTAGAAAAGTGTTGTAGATGAAAATTGGAAGAAATTTTTTAAAAGAAAAATTTATTCATCTCCCTCTGAACTGATGTATGAAAAACATCTTTTACGGAAACAAAATCCGTGCTAATTCCGTGCTAATTCCGAGTCTAACGAGATTTATGAATTTTTGTTTTTCAGTTTTTGCCAATGCTTATTATGGTACCTAATAACGAGCGAATAGTGGATGGACGATAAAACCCTTCTGTCAGCCTGAGCTGACAGGACAGTTCATTCCGCTGTAGCTTGTATACAGGCCGGCTAATGGCGGAGAGTATGGGGTGAGTGAATCAAATCCCTATGCTACCACACACCATAATCAAAAAACATACCTAAAACCCTGTATATACACGGGTCAGTATGCTGCCTCTTCTTCACGAAAACTTGTCGGTTAGATGATGTTTGGGGGTAAGAATGAAGCATCACCCTACCTACAGATGTCGTGCGGGAGTGACAACATACTGACCTCTAAACTAGGTCTAAGAAGAATGAACACATCAAGTCCTGAAGGGACTTCACCTAGCCTTACCTGGTGATGATTGTGGTGAGGACCGGATGTTATTTGTCCTCCTGTCCTATGCTGTGCCCCAGCCGCCAAGCGGGACTATGTTGTTGCTGATGCCCCGTGAATGTTCACCTGCTGGAGAGAAGAGAAAGGACTCCGTTTGGAGGAGAAAGAAAAAGAAACTTTACTATCGCTGATTCATGATTGGCAATGTATTTTATTTACTTAACTGAAGTACACACAATAATATTATTTTTTTGTGCGCTTAAATTCACTCCGAAACTCTTACTTTCTAAACATGGCCCTTTGTGGTTGTCCTCTTTTTTTTTCTATTAAGTGAAGAGATAAATCTGAGTAGCTTTAGATAATGGCCATTCTTCTGTATTAGTTTGAATAATGTAAACGTTTGTTAGTGACAGATCACAAATTGATCTTTTATTTTCTCTTTAAAATTAAGCTTAATGACAACACTTGATGAAATCATATATTTTATACAAAAACATATCAGACTCCACGATTTGCCATAATTCTCACACCAGTGGACGTTTTCAATAATAATTTCGGTAAAATTTTTCCTGCATCAGTCCACTTTTCATTTGAATGGTGGCGTATTGGCTGTAGGTGGTACAGAACGGTATCTGGTATTCAACCTAATTGGACTCCCGAGAGAAAGATTTGGTTAATTATCTGTGTACCTACTACTAAATTGTGAATTGAGAGGTATCAGATGACAGATGTCAGTGGAGTAGCATTATGTATTAATGCCGCGGTTACATGCTACGATAACATACTGGTATTGTCGGCTCTCTCCATTTCTCCCCGACACTCGACAGTTCAAATCTCTCTGCTGGCAGTACAGCTGTGAGTTATTCTTTGGAGTCCTACGTTTTTCCTTTAGAGCGTTTGTGTTATCTGTTTTTGGTTTCAACTACGGTACAGAGAATACAAGATATTCTCTGAGCGACTGTCTGCTAAGTCTGATAAGTTGTCACGTCTGGAGGAGAGAGGGGTTGAAGAATTTCTTCATCTGCCTCTTGGCTTATCTCTCTACTCTAACGGTTGGAGGCGCGTTACGCCAAAGGAGATCCAGTTGCCTGTTTTCCAAATTAAGCAGTTCCCCAGTATGCGGACATTCTGCTCCAGTTTTCGCTAGTTCGTCCGCTTTTTCATTACCGTCCACTCCTTCGTGTCCAGGAACCCAAATCAAGGTTACTTGGTTATCGCTAGACAGTCGTTGGAGTTTCGAGTCGCAGCTCCAGACTAGTTTCGACTCAATGACCTGAGAGGAAAGTGCTAGGAATGCAGTTTGGCTGTCTGATGTAGATGTTGAAAGCGGAGGCACTAAGCGGAATGGATGTTCCACTTCTGGACCAACCACCCCTGCGCCTGTTTTGTCATCCTTCCGGAATCCGTCAGTATACCAGACTTGGGCCCGTCGCAGGAACTGGAGCCCTCTGTCTAGTATCTGGCTTCTGTCATTAATGGTTACCTGGTAACCTCTTTCAAAGGAAACTCTATTGGCCATAGTATCTGTTGGAGCATCTATTTCGTTGATGTTGACCTGCTCGAAGATTTTGAGATGATCCACACGGGAGGAAGTGCGGTCATCTGGCCTTTCCTTTCGAAGTATACTAACCGCTGCTTCCCTCTGAATAAAGAGGTAGAGTGGCTGTAAGCCAAGAATGGCTTCAAGTGCACGTTAGGACAATATGTGAAGGCGCCATTGGGGCCTAAACATGCCATCCTTTGCACCTTATCACTGGTTCTCCTACTGGTTGCCTGCAATGTTTGTTAGTTATCATTTCAAGGTGGCGATTCCAGGTAGGCTTGCTATCAGGGATTACTCGTAGATATTTTGCTAAATTGAATTGCAATACAATATTCCAAGTATTGCAATTCAATTTAATTTAGGAGATGGGATCTGGATACCCCATTTCCTAGTAAAAGGAACTAGTACTGTTTGACCTGGGTTTATTGATAGTCCCATTTTCTGGCACCATCTGGTAATGATATTAAAAGCAGTTTGCATAAGCTCGGGTAAAGCTGACTCAAACCTTCCTTTAACAGAAATGGCAATGTCATCAGCGTCTCCTTGGGCATTAAAGCTGGCCTCTTGGAGTAAATTGATTAGCTTATCTACAACTAAGAGCCATAAAAGTGGCGATAAAACCCCGCCTTGTGGGCAGCCTCTAGTGGCCATGATTGTTGTGCATTCGCCGTTTATGCTAGCTGTTATCCAGCGTTTCTCAAGCATATTGCCAAACCATCTGACGATGCAGATATCTATGCATGTCGAAGTTATTGTCGAACGCACCTTATATATCCATGAAGGAACATATAAGGACCTCCTTTTCCTATGAGGCTTTCTGGATAGTCTCTACCTGACTGCTGAGAGTGTCTTCGGTGGATTTTCTGGATTAGTAGGCATATTGATTGGCATTGAGTGGACAGCAATTGAGGGAGCCGGCCTGAATATAGTTGTCTATTATTTTCTCTAGAGTTTTCAGGAGAAATGATATCAGACTGATAGGCCTGTTCGATGTTGCTTCGCTGGGTGGCTTTTTTGGGATAAAAACAACTTTGGTTAGTCTCCATACCTTGGGGATATATTCCGGGCGCAGACTGGCCCTAAAAATCTCGGTGATAAGGGGCTTACTGTAATCCAGCGATTCTTGCCGTAACGCCGGGAATATGTCGTCACCGCCAAGAGCTTTAAAAGGTTTGAAAGACTTGACAGCCAATCTCACCTTTGCTTCGGTGACAATCTTCTTTGCTGATCGCGGTAATCCTTGTTTAGCACCACTACTATCGCTGAGGATCTGGCGCCTATGTCGGGCACGTCGGTCATAAAGTTGCAGAGTGGGAAGTGCATTTTGAGAAGAATCTCTAGCGTTCCCTTAGTGTTGACGGAAAGGCTTTCATCACAGTGTTTGAGGAAGCCAATGCCGTTGTTATGATCCTTGGAGAATGCTTTTTGGAGTCGCGAAATTTTTGAGGTACTCTCAATTTCTTAGTAGGAGTTTCTTCTCCAGCTCTCTCTTTTGGATCTGCTTAGCTCTTTATTGTATTCGGTTAGAGCTTTTTTTATGTATATGTCTCCCTTTACTGAGTAGCTCTGTTGAACTGCTTTCTCAGGCTGTTTCTTAATTTACCCAGCTGACTGTTCCACCAAGGAACGTTTTTTTTTTCATTTGAATGGTGGTAATAGGACAGTGCTCTTCATAAGTTCGAATAAGTGTTGTTTGAAGTTGATCTGTTAGGAGATCCACTTCTTTGATCGATTTGATCCTTTCCGGAAGGCCTATTAGTTGCTCTTGGACTAGGGCCGTGTATGCTTTTTTTGGGATTCTTATGTGTTCCTTACTTATTTGTAGAGCCTCAATATTGAATCTTATGTACCTATAATCCGATAATGAGACTTGGTTTGAAACATGCCAGTTCGTGACCAGTTCAATACCTTGTCTATTGGTGATTGTCAAGTCAAGGACTTCCTGTCTGATTACATTAACGAATATAGGTTCTACTCCTCGGTTGGCTTTGAGAGTACATAATGTAGAGCCTTCTCACCTCTTTCGTTGATATTGCTGCTGGGAGTTCTTGATCTCCTGGGAAATAGGCAGACACTAAAAAAATCTGCTCCTTGCAATTTCGGATATTTTTGAATTCGATTGACAATTCAGTTAATCCTTTGTAATGAATCTGTGCAAGGGAAAAACGAAAGTATCCTTGCCGCACTAATTTCTGTACGGAATCTGTCGCCAATGGAGTAGTAAAATTTATTAATTTCCTTCCTGCAAGGGAGGCCACAGATTTTGCCGTTGTATGTCCAAGGTTCCTGTATCAGGGCAATATCCCATCTAGATTTGAGAAACCTTTCAGAGAAAGCTGCAGAGGCGCATTTTTCTCTGTGAAGGTTGTCGCATATAAGCAAATTTGATATTTGAACGAATCGGATCGAAACGGTGGAATTGTGTTTCCCACTTTACTCTTATCTTTTCGTCTGGGTCACAGGTATAATAAATTTATCATTTGGCGATATGTTCACATCCATAATGTAAGCGGCAGAAACAGAGACAGCACTATAAGACCCTTCAGATATTCTGAGTAGTAGAATGAAACAATAAACGCCGGCGACAAGCTGTCGGTAACGTGGTCCTGGTTCGGAAGATGTGATCCCATAAAAAAAAATGAAATACTTAAAATGAAATGAATGAAATATTTATGACGGCTAGTAATTAAGGCAAAGGTTACAGATGAAGTCTTTGAATTAATACATGAGGACAAATGTCATGTAAAATAAGGAGGACTAAAGAACGAGTCTATGTCCTGTGTGCGAAAATAAAGTTAGTGATTTTTATGATTTGAAAAGAGTCGGGTTTTATTAAAACTTTCAGATTTTTTAATTTTGCTTGTCATTTTGACCATCTTCCTCTGGTACAAGTCAATGCATGCTATAAGCTCTCTTACTTCCACTTTATATTTACATAGGAACCTTTGTATTAAAAATTGACTAGTGTGTTAGTCGAAATCTGTAGAAAGAGAAAGTAGAGTTACATTATAGAAGCATCCTACTCAACTGACAGCTATTCTACTGTGGTCACGGTTTGTGGTAGCGATTTATCATCATTTTATCATTCATTCGCTGCAATTAGGTGTTCCCTATGGTCATTGAATTATTTTACGCGGCTATATGAAGAATGGCAGAATAAATCGCCCCTTTTGCAGATAGTACCATGGCCAGACTTATCAGACTGAACCTAGGTTAGGAAAGGAGACGCTTCCAATTTCCTTCACATCCCTTTCAAGTAATGATTCTAGCAATGCTTGAAGCGTTGTCACACCTGTTTCGTTCATTTTCTGTTTTCTGTACGATGGTAAATAATGACGTGTGAGAGGCTTCCCATAATGATGTCACTTGAAGTTAATTCGTAGTAGCAACCTATTCGAAGTATAATATAACTTGCGTACTTCAAATTCTTCTGTTGCATCGGATTATTGGATTGAGTCAAGGAAATGACAGTGTCTATTTTGCTTGAATGTTTGCGGGTCATAACTGGAGGGGAAAACAGAGGATGATAAACCGTTCCACATTCGTACTATTCTGGTTATGAAGAATTCGCGGAATTTCACGGTACGGCCAAATTTGACTTCAAGGGTGTTGATGTGAACACGGGTTAAAGCCCGTGTGGTACGCATAGAGAGAATGCCACAAGGGATCAAGCTAGACATTTAGTCAGTGCAATAACCATAGAAGTATCGATGAATGAGAAATAGACATCCGACTTTACTCCAGGGAATCAATAGTTGCAATTATTGTGTCATCGCTAATAAGTCGAAAGACCTTCTGCTGGACTTTGTCTAACGCAGACAATGTAGTAAAATATTTCTGGCATCTTTGCAAGAAGCGTAGGCATTTCATCTCATTTTTAACAATACTAATGTGATTGGACCAACTAAAATTGTTGGATATTTCAATGCCTGAGAAGTTTAGGGATAGCGAATTCCATATATCTACTACATCGGCGGAAATGGATTGAGCAGGTGTTGGGGTACGTTTGAGTAGCATTAAACAAGACCCGATCGGCCAAGCGCGTATTGCTTAGTGAACTAAACATGTGGCTACGTTTTTAAATTTTAACATTTCTACGTGAGCCAGTCATAGAGTTGATGAAATTAATGTGCTGTCAACTAAAAAACTATGAATAGGATTGAAATTGAGAGCTAGTAGATCATTAATAAAAATTAGAAAGAGAGTAGGGGAGAGAACGGAACTTTGCGGTACACCGGGTCGGCATTGATTAAAATCGATCAGACATATCTCCGTCCAGTATAACTCCATTTTAAGAAAAGAAGGTCTAGACCTAATGCCTGAAGTTAAGCTAAGAGAGCATGATGTCAGACCCCATCGAAAGCCTTCGAAATAACCAATGCGACGATTTTTGATTCAACAAAATTATGGAGTGATTGGTTTCACCACTCGGTAAGGAATGTTAGTAAATCTCCAGTAGAGTCGACCAGCATCAAAGCAGTATTGGCGGTTGCTAATAAAGTGGTTGTCCTCTAGATATTTCATCAATTGGGTGTTGATTAATGTTTCGAAAATCTTGGAAAAAATCAAAGTAAGGGCAATTGGTCTATGTATAGTTTGAGGGATGGTTTTCCTCTTATTTTTACGGTTCCGTCCCACAAAAGGAAAAAAAAAACGGTACCATTATCGTGCGTCCGTCCGTCTGTCTGTCACGTTTTACTCGAAAACGACGTGACGTAGAAATTTAAAATTCGACAGAATGTTAGGCCTTCATATTGCACACATATGTATATCGACAGTCAAAGATTATTAATTATTTTTTTTTTAAATTTTTTTTTTTGTATCTTGTGGAGTAGGTATCGTTTTAAAGGGCTACTTTCAAGGAGTCCAAGCAAAAAACTTAAAACTTATTGGTGAATTGGTTATAAATTTATATAATTAAATGCCCCCTGATCTTCTGAAGCTTAAATTTTGATATTATCAGGGTTAGTAGGTATTCAGTCATAGATAACAGGAAACTGCCCTTTTTTCGCCACTCTTATAGTTGCTGAAAAAAAGCAAATATTTTTTGTGTTAACATTTTAAGAAAACTCATACAAAAATACACTTGCGCTCGTCTATTTCAATAATATTCATTAATAAATTTGGATTACATTTCAATGTACTCGGATTCGTTCGATCGTTGATAAAGTTCTGGTAAGGAACCCTGATTTGTGTGAGCTCGACTCCCTCTTAACCGAATTATTTTTTCGCTATTAGCTGAACATGATCAAGTTTCCATGCCGAAGAAGAAAGACTCCAGTCAAATAGGACAGATGAAATAATTTCCACTGAAGTTTTGCTAAAGAAGAGGTGCATCACTTGAGTACTAGGGACGAAATACAATTTAAACCCAGCAGCTTTAGACACATTGAGATTCACGAGCATTTCCAGACATTTGTAGATCATTTCACTATGAACAAATATCTTGGTTATATGCACTTATTTGCGATGTTGCTGTATCAAACGAGCTTTACTTTTCTCCAGTACCTACCTACCTAAGTGTCCAATTTTCCTTGCACGTTTTGTTTAAAATTTTCACCAAGCTGAAAAATTTATTAACCCTTTGCACTCCGTTGTCGTCGCTGCGGCGACATAGTAAGATAAACTAAAGGGTTTTCCAATAAGAGGTGTTATTTTAATTAGCCCGCTCTTTCGGTAGATGTCACTTTTGGAGCTGTCATTTTTTGACATTTGACAAGTAGAAACTACGCCATTAATAAAAATGGAACGATACACGATTCAACAACGCATTGAAATTATTAAAATTCACTATAAAAATGGTGAAAATGTGGCAGAGACGGTTCGTAAAACTCGAGCTGTCGGGACAAGTTAGTGATGTGAAGAATAAAACCCGTGCACGTCGCTCAAGAACAGCTGAGAATATTGCTGCTATAGCCGAAAGTGTTGAAGAAAACCCAGGTTTGTCCATTCCTCGTCGTTCTTTGGAATTAGGCATTCCACAAACGTCATTACACCGTATTTTGCATAAAGATTTGGGTCTTAAGACTTATAAAGTTCAGTTAACACAAGAACTCAAGCCGGCCGATCATCAACAACGTCGAGTCTTTGCTGATTGGGTCCTCGAAATGCATGAAAATGATCCGGAATTCCATCGAAAACTCATCTTGAGTAATGAGGCCCATTTCTACCTCGATGGCTTCGTCAACAAGTAAAATTGTCGCATCTGGGGCTCGGAAAACCCAAGAGTTATTGTTAAAAAGCCTCTCTATCCTCAACGTGTGACTGTTTGGTGCGGTTTATGGTCCCGCGGGGTCATTGGACCTTACTTTTTCGAAAATGAGGCTGGAGCAACAGTTACGGTGAATGGATTGCGCTATGGACAGATGATTAATGATTTGATGAGTACTACTCCGTTGTCGCCGCAGCGGCGACATCTAAAAGAAACATTGTTTTGTTTTATTTAAATATAAATATTTTTTCATCATTTCTTGTAGGTGTGTTCGTCTCGATGTCGCACATCTTTTAGTGGTGTTGGTTTTTTGGAGGGCGCCTCGCATCCGGCGGGGCAGGAGGGCAAAGTTTCGAATCCTTATAGAAAAGGTGCACAGAGCTCGTTGAGGGCTTAAACGAAAGCTACCGTCGGGGGCTACGAAGGTTTGCTGGGAAGTGTTGGTGCTGGTGGGGTCGCTGGTAGGCGAGGGGGCAGAATAAGGGAAAATAAATTGCTGGGGTAAGCTCCGAGGACACCCATTCGATTGACTTGGTTTCAAAGTGGTTTTTAGACAATCGTCTAGAAGGACAACTAGGGTACTACGCTATTCGATTTTTGGAGGGGGAGGGGAAATGGTGGGAGTATTTAGTTGATCTCAGTTTATTTCTGGGAAAAATTTGAGGCCTTCCCTACATCAATCATTGATTTTATATTGGATCGAGGCATTGCAGTCTACCTCGAATATGCATAAAATTTATAAAGAAAAAATATCCATCAAATTTCTAAGAAAATAAACGGAACGTTCACTGTCGAGCTAAACGTGCTAAATATTCTTTAGTTTTTCATAGAAGTCTATGCTGTTAGTTTGTATAAAAACTGTGCTATAATTACTATCATTTTTTTACATTTACCCTCAAAATGGAAGAAAATACTAATCTAAGATATGAATTTTCGGAAAGTGAAGATGAATTCGAATTTTGCTTATACAACGAAATTAACATAAATGAAAATAATGGATATAGTGAGAGTAATAGTGATGACAGCGATATAACAGTTCATCGAAATCGAAGAGCACGGCCAGGACCAAAAGTAACGGACCCCCAAACTTCCTTTAATTTTTTGGAACAGATTGAGAGTGAGAGTGATGACAGCGATATGTCATATCGTATCCAGCTGGCTTCGCTGCGCGTTAGGGAGGGGTGAGGAGGTGAGACGCTTCCCTATGATGTGGGGAGAGATGGTAGGGAGGGTTGGCTACTATATGCAAAAAGAATGAAGGCATTCGGTCAATAGGGTGGTGTATGTAGGGGTTGTGGTGGGAGGTGGTAGGTGGGAGGAGAGGGGTGATAAGGGATGGGGACACACTTTCCTATCAAGAGAGGAGGGTTGGCTACTATATGCAGAAATAATGAAGAGAAACGGTCAAGAGGGTGAGGAGTAATGGACAAAACAGTGGAGGCATGTCGATGAATTTTTGTTATATGTAAACTGTAGATTGTTATGGTTTGTCGAGGTTGGGGAAGGGAGGGGTGAGGAGGGGTATCAAAATTTGAAAAAGTCTTAGTGGATATTATTCCATAGAAATCATTTACAACAAGTTGTTGTAAATAATTGACGATTTATACAGTTTTAAGTAATAGGATATCGATCATTTTCCCCTGATCTCTCCTATACTCATAAAACGTAAAACAAAATTAAAGAAATAAAAAAAAATACTTATTTGAAAAAGACAATTTTTTTAAGTTTATAAAAGATTTTTTTTTTTTAATATTTTCTCATTATTTTAGTGTTTTCAGTATAACCAAACCATTGGTAATACAACAAACATTTTTTGTTGTTGTTTTGTTTTGGTTTTTACAAAAAAGTTCTAAATCTTCAAATTAACAACAGTCAAACAGACGGCAATAGATTGATAAAGACTCAACAATTATTATTAGGTATAAATACTCTCACAAATAGCAACTGAGCACTTGTTTTAAAAAAATACACTCCTGTAGTAGATACTGAGAAAACGAAAAGCATTTCTCCTACATCCTACATAGATTTTAATGATAGTTTTAATCTTGGTTTATAAATTAGCCGAGTTCTCTGACTCATCGGAGATTTATCTAATATATTTTACCTAAATAGATTTCATGCATTACAGCAGACTATAGACTAGAGAGCGTAAAAAAGTTTTTTTTTTCTTTGTTCATTTCACCATTATGCATTCACATTAACACTTACATAGTTTCTGTCTTTTACTTTTAATTACGAATTAGTTAATTTACAGGTTTTTTTCTCATTTAAGTTTTAGTGGTTTTTGAAGCATTCACAATTTTAATCAGTTTCTTTTTATTTAAAAGATTTATTTATGTTTTTGTTTTTAATATTGTTTTTTTTAATGCTTATTTTACTGTACAAAGAACTTTAGAGTTTTTACTGAAAATTATGTATGCAGAGAGGAAATTTCATTGTTTGAATAGAAAACGCACATTAAAAAAAAAATAGTAAAAAATCAAATTGTTGAAAATTATAAACACAATTAATAAAATTAAGTTCTTAAGGAAGGCTATGAGCAGCCCTTCAAGTCGCTATGCAAAGACAGGATCTTTTCTGCTCTACTTCAGAGCTCGGGTGACTTATTCATCAAATCAGAAAATTTTCCTACCTCTTTAGGACATGTATAAAAATGTATTAAAATATACCAGAAAAGTCAACGTTGTGTTTATTTCTATAGCTGGGCGGGTTTCAACTAACATTTTGTGCCTTAATGTTTCTGAATTTCTTTTATACACCCCATGACGTCGCTATAACATCATTGATTCGAAAATGTTCGTTGCATTTCCCATATGGTAATGGGCACAACACAAGTTATGAATACATGTGCCTCTAAAAGTTTCTATATAGTAACAGAGCCTACAAGGGTACCATTGCTTCATTGTTACTTCCCATTTTGGAATAGTTACCTAAATGTTTCCTTGTGTTGTTTTTTTAAGGTCACTCTTCCTAGAGGCATAGTTTGTAGGTCACGAAAACGTAAATGTGACCAGAAAAGTTTCTCAATAAGAAATGTGTCAATAGAGAAATAATGTCTGCTTGGTTACAATTTTTATTTTTTGACATGCATGTATCATGTACTGTCATTCGGAAACTATAAAAGATAGTGAAGACCTGCGACTGCGGCATGAAAAAAAAAATAACAATGTGCTTTGTAAAATCTTTTAAGAGTACTTCGTGAAAATGGTTTCGATTATTTACCGAAAGACAGTAGAACATTATTCAAATATCACAAATATTAGAAATGGAAGTTACCCGCATAATGGACTGCAAAGAGTATAACAAATATTTTATCACAAATTCATTGCCGGAAGGGTCTCTTTAATTATTAATATTGATGGGTTTGCCCAATGCATCTAACTCAAAGAGCGAATTTTGATCAATTCTTTGTGCCATTGATGAAGAACCTACACAAGGTACCAGTTTTTGTTGTTGGAATAATACCTGTCGGGTATAAGTTTAATGTATAAATTGGAAACAATTCCTATGGGTTAACTCTAATGAGCACAAATTATATAAATTGCCTTGTTGGGAACATTTGATCTATAAAATGTAACAAAATGGCGGTATGAGATTTTGAAAAATCTCTTAAGTATTTTTAGATGCAAAAACCTGCTTATGTTTTTAAAAGTACATACCACTTTAATCTATTACTATTTTGAAATTAATTATTGATAGTTTTTTCTAAAAAATTCTTCGCTGAATTTAAAAAAAAAATTATAAAATATGTAAATTATTGAAGATTTTAGAGGTTTCGAAGTTTCATGATTGATTTTACTGAAAATTTAATATGGTTTGTAAGTTTTCACCCAGGTGGAAAACAAAAACCAGATTTTATTATATAATATAGATATAATGACATGTATTTTAAAAGAATATCAAAGATGTTTGCATACATAGAGAGTTTGTAAAATATATACGAATACAACAAATACCCATAATATTTATCATTATCTCAAATATATGTATTGATTACATATACAAATATTGTATAAGTATGTGTTAAACGGCACAGCTTCGACACATTTACGTCACTGCGACCAAGCTCTTACGTTTTTGATTAGATATTAAAACTCGCAATGTTAAGCCTGAAACACAATTGGAGCTTTTCAGCCAGCTTGAGATTTGTTGGCAATGTAACTTTTTTGCCAGCTTCAAGCTGGCTTGAGATTTGATCAAATTGCAAAATTCAAGCCCAATGACTGCCAACTTGAAGGAATTTTTAATGTTGCCAACTGTGCGAATGTGGAATATTAGATGAGAAGGGCTTCTGTTGAGACATTTAAGATGTAAACAGCTACCAAAAATGTTAAAATTGAAGAAAACTTATAGAGCTAGTAAAAGATAAGCAGTTTCTGTGGGACATAAAAAAAATCTCGGTATTATTTTTACATATAATTATCCAAAAAAGAATGCATTTATCGTAATTTTGGAAAATCGGAAGCATTAACTATCGTTCCTTAATAAATATTCTCAACATAAACAAGTTAAAGCTGCAAATGTCAAAAACGCCAGTTGTGTTCAATTCGGCTTTTTCAGTCAGCTTTAGCAGAAAACTAGGCATAAAGCTGGCTGAAAAGCTCCAATTGTGTTTCAGGCCTTACTATACATATATAGTAACACTTTAGACATTCTGCCCACATAATTTCTTCACTGCGTTGCCCAATTTCCGTAACATAGATATCTTCGGAACGTCATTGTTTCGAAACGTGCATTTCTTTATGGGCCCATGCTAGGCAGAAAAACGCAAACACGACCATTGTTCGTAAAAGGGTGTTAGTTGGGTAGTCAGCAACCAAGGTACATATACCTAAGTGAAAAAAATATAAAAGTGAAAAATCTTTAAAAAATGAATTTTCTTTGCAAAAGAGGGCGTTTCGAATCAGCAGGAACCGTATTACTCATCAGTACGGCTTGGTCCCTGCCTGCCGTATACGCCAAGATAATAAATAGCTAATCTGACATCATATATGCACTTAAAAATAATTTCTAAGTGTGAATTATATATAAGGCGAAATACTACGTATTTATGGTTCCTGCTAATTCGAAACGCCCTCGCTTGCAAAGAAATTTCTTTTTTTTCAAGATTTTTCACTTGTAAAGAGTTTTTTCACTTAATTCTCGCAGCAAACTCGGTCAATTTGATTTTGACTAAATTTGCTGAATGGAAAACTCTCTACATATACCTAGACTAAAAAGTTCTTCTTCTTCTATTCTTTTCTACTTAAAACCTTTAAATAAATTTATGAATGGGAATAGAGGCAGCTTATCAAAATATCAGCATGCGCAAATATATAAAAGGAAGATCCGTTGAGATGGCCTTACACGAAATTCTCCATTCTATACTTTTTAAACAAACAACGCTGGCTGTTTTCATCGACATATATTACATAGAGGGGCATTTAGAAATTTATTTCTGTGCATAGATTCACCACATTCGTATACTTCGTATACTTTTGCAAAGCAAAATTGCTCTTTGAATGTATTAGTTAGAGTAGTAAGATTTCGTACTTTTGTAAGTAAAAACAGAAGCAAAATCGCTTTGTGTTATGACTTGGAACATAAAAACGGCAATGGCCAGATCCATAAGCACTGGATCACATAAATGTTGTGAACAGTATTTGCCAATCTGGGCGTGAAAAGGAGCCTAAAAAGCCTAAAAACACAGCTGGAAACTACACCCAGGAGATAAAGCGAACAAAGTTTTCAATGTATCGTAGATTAATAAAAAAAAAATACAGACTAAAGCCGTGAATGATATTGATATATAGAATTTTCATCCGACCCATCCTAACCTATTACTTAATGATGTAGTGGAAAGCAATAGTTTTCGGGCAAACATTGAAAGATATTGGACAAGATTTAGAGAATGTGCTTCCTTACCATAAGCAGTGCACACTGGTTGAAACGCGTTTGGGCGCTTGAGGTTACCCTTTACATACACCCCGTGTCAATCGCAGCTATGCAACTGCAACTACACCAGAGCATTGATTCATCTTGGAACAAAAGTTTCACACAAGTTCATTTTTGAATTCGTGCAGACGGTTGTACCTGAAATCCATAAGCGACAGCGATCACCCCCTTGACATAAGCTAGTTTTTTACACAGATGGCTCTAAATCAAAAAGAAATACTGGAACGAGAGTTTCTTCGTTGTTGAAATGGACACATATCTTGAAAACTATGTCATGGTGTTCTATAGGAGGAAATCAAGTCCATCCTGGAAACGGGAAGGTGGTATATCTTCTCAATTCTGATACTGAGATCAAGGTGATTATCATTTGTTCGGACAGCTATAAAAGCCATGATGAAGTTCTTCACAGTCTCTGTAGAGTATATAAAACCAACGCCTTCATAATACTTTCGGCCATACAATAAAATTCCGTGATGCTTTCTTTTGCCGAACTGTGCGAAACAAACTACGATTTTCTGTTTTCCTTGGCCTTTTTGTTTTTTTTAAAGGCAGGGGGACGAGAGATTCCAAGCACGGAGGCTCATTCTGCCTTTCTGATAGAAGCCCTATCACCCAAAACCTTCCGGTCGTCTTAATGAAGCGCATCAGGTCTTGGTGATAACGCTTTTTCAACCCTCTACGGAAAGGAGGACAGAGCTTAGAGTATCCAGCCTGCTCCGGGCGAAGGCCGAAGAACCACGTAAAAAGTGTTCGGTTGTCTCAGGCTCTCCCTCCAGGCAGGACAGAAACTCAGGACTGTCAACAACTCCCATTCTTGTTAGATGAGCGTAAAGGGAGCTGTGGCCATTGATGATGCCAACCACAGTTCTACATTATTCTCTTCCGAGCCCCATGAAAAAATCAGAAATATTCCTATTGGGCCCAACAAGAAATAGTTTTCTGCACGTGCAAGTACTCAGATTCTCTCATCTCTGTTGATGCTTCCTATTAACATTCGCTTTGATGAGAGATCCGATACTCGAGGTGGTAACGCCTACGGCGAGTTCCGCTTCGAGAAACGGAGAATCAGAGCCCGCTTTAGCTAAAAGGTCAGCGCTTTCATTCCCCATGATCCCCATGTGGCCAGGAACCCACTGCAGGACACCTTATTGTGGATACACACAGACGACCTGGAGTCCTCCAGTAACTTAGATGTTATCCGAGAGCTATTCAGAGCTATCAAGGCTGCATGACTATCAAAAGGATAGCAATAACCTTTCCCTTGATTTGCGTATCAAGCGCTATCTCCGCTATCATTGCGATGACGAAGTGAGTATGCCATCCCAATGTCAAGCTCAGAAGGGTAAGCGGCCGCCCCGGGTCCATTCAGAAAGGTAAACCCTCGCCCCGGCTCCCTGATTCGTAAGAGAAAATTTTTAGATCGGACAGAGGAAGGCTCGATAAGATACTTCGATCAGTCCACGATTCCTTTACAGGAAACGAAATTCTGGGTTTTTCAGATCCAGCTCACACGCCTAAGAGCAATGAGAAGAGCCAGTCCAGCCATCCTCCCAACATTCCCATGAGCACAATCTGCACACAGCTCTTTTGGTATCTGCCTGAATGACAAGAACCAGGGGTGGCAGATTAAGTAAGCCCTCAAGAGCAGCAGTAGCCATAGATTGTATGGAGCCTGTAATTTCCAGGCAGGCAAGTCTTTGTAGGCTCGCCAGCTTCCGGATTGCAGTCCCCACAAGCGTCGTCGGCCACCATACATAGTAGGTATATGTGAGCATAGGTCAAAAGATCAAGGTGTACATCCAGTGCACAACCCTCGGTTTTATGCCCCATGTGCAGCCAAAGGTTTTCCTGCAATCTCCATGTCAGTTTCGAGTCATGGTAGACTCCGAGATGCTTGACATGAGGAGAGAGTTGCAGAATGTGTCCAAAGATTTTTGGAAGAACAAAGTGCCCAAGCTTACGTCTTCTGGTGAAGAGCACCAAGCTGGTCTTTGTAGGTTTCACTGTTAGTTGGGCTTACAAACAGCATCTCCGCCACTTTCCTCATGTCATCTAATCCTTTCCCTATATTCTTTCTGCCATGCTGTGCTTTGCATCATAGGGTATAGCCTAAGCTTGGCTTAATAATATAAAAAAAAAAAAAATGAATTTTCTTCTCAGTGTAATGAGGTCTGCGGTATAAAAAATGTAAAATTTCCTCTCTTAACATAAAAACAGATGCAATAAATATTTAAACAAAATAAAAAGATTTGATTTAACAATATTTTCTTTTGTGTATGCATAATTTTATAACAAAATAAATTCTTTAAAAATATCTCTTATAGAAATCTCGTAAAACATCGATAGAACTTTAATTTAAAAAACTTCTTCAACAAATACAACCACACATGGTTTTTTTTTTATCTACTAACTGTTAATAGTTCTTTGTTTTTTTCTTCTTTTTATTATTATTATTTTTCAAATATACTTGGTACATTATTTATTATAAATTTTCATTTATTTTAGATTTAAAAATTTTGTCTGTTAAAAAGTGTCCCAAAACAAAAAAAAAGTAAAATAATTTGTGTTTATACAAAATTTGTATGTATTCATACCGAGAATTCCTTCTAAGTATATATAGAAATTTGTATGTACACAGATACATAGTTTTTGTATATAATGTAATACCATAGCCCAATAATAACATATCATAATAAAAATGGATTGAGAATTCTTATCTCAAAATGGGCACAACTTTTGAGCAGTTTGTTAAAACACGAAGTCACTCATAACTTTGTACGTGGTTATGACAAACATAATTGGATACGATCTTCATAGAATTTGGAAAAATTAAAATCAAGTTTCAATCGAAATCATACAAAAAAAAGTCAAGTGATTTCAAAATATCGACATCACTTGATTATATGTATGTATAATCTCAATTTCAGAGGATGAAAGATCCCAAGCAAGGCGATCCAGAAGTGCTAACACACTTGAAGCTATCAACAACTGCCAACTTTGCTAAAGCCTAGTTGACATTATGCTGATTGACCAGCGCTGATGCATGAGCAACTAGCATTAGCGCACTATTAGCACAGTGTCAACACCAAACCAATGCTGATAGCATCAGCTCTTCACATGTGCCGATTTTACCAGCATCGAAAAAGTCAAACGAGTTTAACTTTTAGGTTATCAGCACGTAAGAATTGAATAAAAAACATGGCGGCAACTGCAATAAAGTGGAGTGAAACTGAAACATTAAAGTTTATTAAATTTATAAAAACTGTGAATGTTTGTGGAACTATAAACTAAAAGAATATAAAAACAAAGACATTAGAAATAAAGCTTACGAATACATGAAAACTGAAATGGTAATGAATGATTTGAGTATTGAACAAGTGAAACGGAAAATAAAATCAATTCGTGATACATACAGCGTGAAAAAAAAACAAAGTGAAAAAATCTATGAAATCAGGCACTTCACCGGATGAGGTCTATAAACCACGCCTAATTTGGTTCAACGACGTAGATACTTTTTTGGATAATCGAGATGGAAGAAGCACTTTTACAAATCTGGTAAGGATAAGAACCTACTCGCCAAAATGCACATAAATGTATAATTATGTTTAAATAGGAATCAACAGAAACAACTTCTACTTTGGAAAGCAAAAGAAAATGTAGTCCGGATGAAGTTGGAAATACATCTGCTCAAGTAAAGAAAGTCGGAACTATTCGTAATGAGGAGGAAAGTAAGTCCAAGAAAGTAAAAAGATCTAATAGCAACCAAACTGCTATGCCACAACATATTATCAGTGCTATTCAAAAACTAGATGAGTTGAAAGCAAACGCTCAGCAGAGTGATCAATTATATTATTTTGCGATGCACGCAGCACAGCAATTAAGAGAATTGCCGTAGAAAGAGCACTAAATCTGCAATCGAAAATCCAACAGATGCTCATGGATGAACGGTTGGAGTACGAAAAGGATAAGCACTACAACATATTGTATAATTCATGCAATCAAAGCAACTCATCCTGGGAAGTGGCATCGCCGTTATCGCCAATTATTTTACCTCTTGATAGGAGTGAAACAGTTGAATGTATTACTGACCAAATATCGAATTCCTCTACTCCTTTGACCACAATTGCTTTGGATATATACTCACCAAATTACTATGCTATATTAACAGATGAAGCAGGCACTGTAATTGCAGGGGAAGAGTTAAGGGAAAAGAACGCTTCAGTGTAAAATAATAGTTCTCACTGGAAATAATTAAGTTATTAGTTTTACGATTTTGGACAGTCTTTATTTAAAAATTTGATTTATTTTGATAAAATAAAAATTTTTAGTGCATTAAAACTTTTTTATTTTTCCCCATTGCCATTCAACTGCGCCTTCTCCCATGAAGTATTTTGCGTATTCTTGTCTACGATAAGCTGCAGCTTTTGAAAAGTTATTACTGCCAAATGATGTTCTTTCACCTATTGGCACATTTTCAGGTATTTCAACTCTCCAGGATCCAGGTATTAACCTTCCGGAATCTAGATCCTCCTGATCTACGGAGCCTGGGGGCAGATATGTTGAGGCATCTGTCTGTTTTAATCAATTGTGTATGGCGCAAACTGCTTTCACAATTTCATCTACCTTTCGGGGCGAACTTGAATAGATGACAAAAGGACTCTGAATCTTGAAGCTAAGATGCCAAAAGCATTTTCAACTATCCTTCTTGCACGAGAAAGCCGATAATTGAAAATTACTTCACTATCCGGCAATGGCCCACGATGTGAATATGGTTTCATAAGATATGTAGTGAGGGGGAACGCGTCATCACCAACAATAACGCCCCAGTTAGGAAACTTTACACTACCGCTTTCGATAGCTTCTTTTAATTGGGAATCTCGAAAAATAGTAGCGTCATTTATCCTGGCATTCCAACCAATATCCACGTAACGAAACCTATATTCACTATCAACTAGGGCGAATAGGATTAAGCTGAAAAACCCCTTTATAATTGTAGTGGTCACTTCCTGAGTGTGGCGGACATTTAATGCGTATATGTTTGCCATCGATGGACCCGCAACATCCTGGGAAATTCCATCGACTTGAAAAACCATTTGCGATTTCTTTCCACTCACTTTCAGTAGTAGGTACCTAAGGGTATCACCTTAAATATTTTATTAAAAGATTATACACATTATATTTACCTTTATGGGAACGAAAAACTTTGAAATAGATTTCGGTACTCTGTAAGAATGCTCCAAACTGGTAAAAGAATCCCCAGTTGCTAAATATCTCAAAACAATTTCCAACTTTAATTTTCCAGGGAGCGCTTCTCTGAATATTGTATCGTTTTTAGAAATATGAGAGGCTATTAAAGCTAACAACTCATCAAATTTAGCTGGAGACATACGCAAATGATTTCGAAAGGTATACGGATCTTCCAGTCTCACTTATCTTAAAAAATTTGTACTTAATCCTAACTGGCCTCGCCTTTGGATCCACTTTCGTACCCATAGCCTCCGTTTAGCATATTTTTTCTTCCACCAATTCTCAACTTCCAGATGTAATACTTCCGCCACTATAGCAATACCCGAGAGCACAACCTCACTATCAGCCATTTTTGACAGAACTAACTTGTGCTTTTGCAAACGCATAATGTAAACAACATCAGTGCGCTGATGATACACCAGATGCTGATGCATCAGTGCTGGCCAATCAGCATAGTGTCAACTAGGCTTAAATGAGCGTGTTCAGTGATTATGTCAGAAAGAAAGTCCGTGAATTCGCTACTTGTCCCTTCAAGTTTCACCACACGAAAATCAACTTTAATGAAAGACCGGATTATTAAAGTAGCACCGCTAATAACAATTTCTCGTCAAATAAAGGGACCGCTATAGCCTAGACCTGACTTGCGAATCTGGTGTTGTTCTTGATGGATACCGTACAATTTGACGGCAGCTCTCAAAAAACAAGTTTTGTAGGGATTGGTCAAAGAAAATGTTCAAAATGTTCAAATGTAGTCAATCAAATTTGATTTATAACATTGTAAAAATTCGGCACATGCCTGTATAGTCCCTGGACAGCCTATTGCTACCACCAGAAAATTTCACACTAATTACTACCTGTCTGCCTGGGAAACTCAGAAATTTTATTGGTTTGTCATAATTTCCTTTTAAAAATGGTTCGTACATCCCTCTTGTCTAATTATATAAACTGCCTGTCCTAAAATCCCTCGATCGGCTATAAAAAGGAAGGTTCATATGTTGATTTCAGTTCTTAAGCATATTTTCAAATCCTACTCACGTTTTCGCCCTAATCAGGACTATCAGAGGTAAAAAATCCGCCGCCGGCCCAGATAACATTTCAAACAAAGTTATCAAAAACCTCCCACCTATCGCCATAGAATTTCTGACAATTATCTTCAATAATTGCCTCAATAATTCTACTTTCCTGATGTCTGGAAAACCGTGCGCATAGTTTCAATTCCTAAAAAACGAAACTCGAAAAATCTTAATGAGTTCCACTCAATCTCTCTTCTGTCCAACTTGGGCAAACTTTTCGAAAAAAATAGTCGCCAACACATTGAAAATATCTGTCTCGACCTAAATGTCAGGCAAGATAGCCAATTCGGCTTCAAGCCCCAGCACTCCATTTTTAACGCTTTGCTCAAATTCCTCTCTGATTCTACAAACGCCCTCAACAAAAGGGAGAAAACAGTAGTAGGCTGCTTCCTTGATGTAGAGAAGGCGTTTGATTCAGTTTGGACAAAGGGGCTAATATTCAAAATCATAAACCTCGAGTTCCCGCCTTATCTCGCCCGGGTTATACATAGCTTTCTCTCATTTCGGAATTTCTACATAGAAATCGAAAATATCAAATCTCAGGCAACATCAGTCAGTGCTGGTGTCCCCCAAGGTTCGGTCCTCGGACCAACTCTCTTCAATCTTTTCACTTATGATCAGCCTGCCAACGACTGAAATTTCACCATACTGCTCTATGCCTTACCTACGCCCACTGCATGTCAGTCAATTTCGCCGCTACCAAAATGGAGCGGCATGTCCGCAATCTCAACAAGTTCTACAAAAAGTGGGGCATCAAAATAAATCTGAACAAATCTGAAATGATTTGCATCCGTAATCCCTCCACAAGGGGAAGACCCAATCTCGACACACGAGCCAACAACATCGAAATCGAAGTCAATAATGAAAAGCTTCATCCTTCAAAGAATACCAAATATCTTGGTGTCTCTTTTAATAATCTGTTGAAATTCAACAATCATGCCAAACTGACCATGAAGAAAGCCAACTACGCTTACTCCCTACTCAACCCTATTATCAGAAGGAGAAACGGCCTCTCGAAAGATACAAAGCCTCTTATATATAAACAGCTCATCCGCCCTATCATCTGCTATTGCTTGCCCATCTGGCACATCATTTCGCCATCCTATATGAAGAAAATCACCGCCCTCGAAAGAAAGATCCTAAGGGCCTGCACAGGAGTGGACAGGAAACCCGACGGACACTACTTTCCCGATACATTTCTGTATGATAGTGTAAACATCACTCCAATCGAGGACTATCTCCTTTCTCTCGCGGCCAAACAACTTGAAAAGATCTCTCAACATCCTAACCTCCTCATTAGCCAGCTTTCAATGCAACTACAAGTTGAAAACATCCACTACTTATCACCTCTTCACCTAATCAACTTGAAAACGAGAAACATTTATTACCTGGGCGAAAGATTTACTTCTTCACTAGTACAGGAAGCCACCATTGTGGATAGGACACCATCCTGGCATCTCGACCATCGTGGGATTTATCAACGCTGGACCAGTCTGGGCTTTCGGGATACTTCTCATCATGTTGGAAGAAACGCCAGTCTTCAACCCTCAACAAGGTAGAGAAATCTTTAACATTCCACAACTTCCCACTCCCATCCAACTTGCCTATTCCTCGAAATCACAAAATTGTTAAATAACAGACAAGAACACAGCTTGCCGTCGCGCAACAAGCTGTTAATAATTTTTTCGTCATCGTGAAATATAAAATTAATAGTTATTCGAACAATTAAAGTGTAAAGTGCATTAAAGACATAAGTGAAACCTAGGCCAAAATAAAAGCCTGTAACTTAAAACTATCAAATATCCCGGGATATCGGTTCGGTTTAAGATTTCACCATAATTCCTTCTAAATTCGTAAATCGCATGTGAAGAACTCTTGACTTGACTTGACTCTTGATTTCAATTCTTTCCTTGTAAAAATTTTAAATATTTTCTAAAAATAATTTGTGTTTTGTATAAATTGTTTAATCATCTACATACATAAATTCTTTGTGTTACCATTTTAATACTTTTAATTAAAATTACGGGTGCGTAAGTATTTTTATAAATGTTTTATTTTATCTTTGCTCTCATAGTATAAATTTCTCTATACTTTTATGATATTTTTAGAAATGGGTTCAAAATTAGATTTGTCTAGGACACAGAAAGAAAGGATTGTTAGTCTACTGCGAGGTGAAAAACATTCAGCGAGGGAGATTGCAAGATTAGAAGGTGTAAGCCAACTCACAGTCCTTAAACTCTCCAAGGCTGTAAAGGAAAACGTGGACCCTTTACTTAAAAAAATGAAGAATCTTAAAGGCATTCACAAAACAACTCCACGAACGGACAGAAAAATTGTTTCGCTAGTTAAACAGAATCCTTTTATCTACAAAAAGAGCAATACGAAGTACTTTATTGGAGAGTGGTAGTGATATATCTGAGAAGATCATTCAACGCAGATTTTTAGTTGAAAACCTGCCCTGAAGGCGACCAGCTAAAAAAAGGCTTTTAACAAGAAGGATGCAAAAAGCTAGATTTATTTGTGCGAGACAGCATCAAAGTTTCACTCTTGATGACTGGCAGAAGGTAAATCATTAAAACAAATTCACTAGCCCAAATAAAGGAGCCAACGTAATAAATAGTTATTCTTCGAATTTTAATAGGTTTATTTCTCTGATGAGTACGTCATTAAAGCGATGTCCGAAACGTCTTTGTTCGGTCGGAGGAGACCAGGAGAGAAGTATAAGGAATGATGCTTATTAAGAACGACAAAAAATCCATTATCGTAATGGTATGGGCTTCAATAAGCGGCCAGGTTAAAAGTTTGCAAAGTTTGACTTGTTAGCAGCATTCATTGAAAATATTATAAATGTCTGGCAAAGAAATCCAGATATTAGATATATTTATTTCATATTTATTTATTTAGATAATTGGTTTGTACAACAAGATTTACAATCTTTTATATATGTACAATATAAGACATATTCAATTGCATATTACTGAAATATAAGCAATATACAGAATGAAAGTTATCAGAGAACAGGAAAATGAGGCAAAGAAGAAAAAAACCAATTAAATAAAATAAAGATTCAAATTCAAATTTACTTAACTAACCTAACCTATATATCAAACTACTGTTGCCGAGGACACACCCACCTAGAATCTATTACTAGTAGTCAACAATTCCAAAACTTTCTTCCGGAATGCACCAACCATCCACGTCCGCTGAATCTCAACTGGTAGAGAATTCCATATTCGAGGTACATGGACAAAATAGGAACGAGCGTCAGTCAACGTTACAAAACGAGGAATAATTAAATTTAAATGCCTTGGAGATTGGGCAAGCTGTATATGTTCCCATAAATAATCAGGCTTACAAGTATACACGCACGAGCTTATGTAAAAATATTAAAGCTTTAAGTTGAAGATACGTATTTAGGGAGCAACCCAGGATTACGTTTCGGTAAGGACTTACATGATCATATCGCCTTAACCCATAAATGAAACGAATACACCAGTTAAAAGCAACATTCAATTTACGAGAGCAATTATGGTCTAATGCCGGGAAAATATTGCTTCCATAAGTGAAAAGCGGTATAATCAGAGTTTTTACTATTCTAAGTTTAGCACTGATTGAGAGGAGATATCCCGAAAGCCAGAGTCTTCTCAAGGCACCATAAACATTATTTGATATTTTCTTAACATTGTCGCAGCATGACATATGTGAGTTAAGTATTACACCGAGATTCCTAACACATTTAGACTGTGTTTTTAAACATAGGCCGTAAAAAAAATTTGTGAGAAGAACACTATAGAGAAAGATACAACAACGACTGTATACTACAAACTGTCAAACATCCACCGGCGATAATGATTTGAAGCTGCATCTTAGGTCCTGGTCCCATATATTTTGTTGAAGGAACAATAGGCCAGGACAAATATAAATTGGCCCTATCCGATGAACTTCTTCCATATATTAATTCTCTCCACTATACTAAATCTTATTACACTTTTATGCAAAATGAAGCTCCCTACCATATAGCAAAATCTGTTGCAAGCTTCGTCACAAACGACAACCTTAATATCCTTCCTTGCGCTAGCAATTCTCCTTCCTGACTGAAACCCAATAACAAATTGCTGGGCTTATCTCAAATAAGAAGGTTATAGTGCTGCTAATCCCACAGTAGATGATATAGTTCAAGTCTAAAGAGATCGCTTTGCTTGATAAACTTGATTTCGAAAAACTTACATAATTAAATTTTGGGACAAATTTTGGGACAAATATTTTACAGTATTCTACCTACATATCATTACAAATCTATGTATAAATTTCATTCTTTATATTAGATTGCTATTAAAAGCAAAATTCGTCACTTTTCACAAAATACAAACAAAAAAAAAAAAAATTGTGACAATTATTACAGGTTTTATTACATACATATAAACAACAAGAAATTGATTGGAAAAACAATGAGGTTCATAAATGCATTAAGTGATATTGCTTTAGTTCAGTCTTAATTTTATACTTTATACTCAGTCAAACATTATAAGAAATGGAAAGGGAGTGAAAGACAAAAATTTAAGTCCGATTTGCGTTCTAATATTTCTTAATGCATCTGACCCCTCAGATAGTTAATTAAAAAAAAAAATGTTTATGCAATAAAATATATTAGGACTCATGTGAATTCTACTTAGTTCACATTGGATTTAAAATTGAATGCTCAATTTATTATGGAAATTTTGTTAAAATATTAAAATTTCAAAAGAAATATATAACAAAATGTAAAAAAAAAATCCTGTTATACATTTATTACAGTAAAAAATTTAATTTGAAAATTTTCAAGTTAATTTTCAAGCGTGTCACATTTAAATACATTTTAAGATTTTTTTTTTATTTAATTCGACAAAAGTTTTTTTTTAATTTTTGAAATTTATACAATTACAGTTTTTTGTTTAGTATTTTTTTTTAGTATTAAATATAAAAGGCTTTCGAATTGCATAGTATTCGATATTTTTCTAGATTGGTCTCTTTGAAATTTTTATAAAAGTCCAGGCAAATTTAAAATGGCACAAAATTTCATGTACAAATTTTTTTTTATTTTATTAGAATTATTTTGAAAATTATTAATAATTTGTTAATTTGTTTTAGTGTTTATATAAAAAAAAACATCAAAATAAATAATACAGAAAATATTTTATAATTCGGTAAAAACAAAAAAAAAAGGCAACAAAATTTGCAAAACATACGTAAAATCATTAAAATTTTTAAAAATTACTTAAAATTCACTTGGCCTCTCATCTCCAATTTTTCTACTTACTTATAGATGGCGTTCACACGTTTAGGCGACAGAGTGTCACCTGATTTGACTGCTAAAATGTGTTGATATTTTCAGAGCACTTATAATTACAACAATTGTTATTGTAGATACGAATAATTCTAAATCTTCATCAAAATCAAATCATCATCGATTTTATATTTGATTGAAGAGTTGCTGGCATGTATGTTGTACACATAATCAAATTTTTGCAAGTTATTCTTTTTGTCAATGCTCATATTAACGAACAACGATTGTAACAGGAAGCAGATGAACAATTTTCCCCGCAAGGCAAAGAGGTAATCCGTTGATGAAATATATCCTTTAAAAGCATATAAAATGCCAAAAAATTTATCTACATTTGGAAAGAAAATACGTTTTTCAATAAAATTTTCATTGTGAATCCCATGCTCGAAGCAATTCGTATATGTGTATAAAATTAATTAATTAATTATAAATGCTTAGAACGATTTAGGATGCATTAAAAATAGATAGATGGAACCAAAATCACGAGTCTTTCATTCAGTTGAGTTGCACGGTCTACAGAATACAAGGTCTGTACACTAATTCCGGATATGCGTCATGTTAGTAACATTTTGAGACAAATTGTGGAACTTTCAAGTAAGGAACAGAATTTTTATAAATAAATTTTTCAAATATTCTAAATTATAAAAGTTGTTTTATTGTGTTTATTGGGTTTTATATGAATTATATTAGTGTTTTTTCATAAAGTGAATTGAAAGACAAATGTTGCATGTGCAGTATTATCATGCAAAAACTATATCACCAAGAAATGTGTAAAAAACATTAAATATTTTTGTTTCCTCAAAGAATAGTTTTTATTAGATAGAGTAGGAGCTGGAGGAACTTGAGACGGCTCTACGGTCTGGTGGACGGCATTGACGAGGAAATGTAACCTGGATGTGCTGTCAAAAATCCCGAGGGCTGCTTGTATGGGAATAACTGGGTGTCTGCGCAGCACACCCACGGCAGCACTGGAAGCCATGCTTGCCTTACAGCCGCTGGACCTCTATTGCAGAGATGTAGCGGCAATTAGTGCTGTCAGGCTGAGGGCGGGGGGTTGGTGGATGGAGAGGGGTGTTGGGTACTCCAATATACTTCAGAAGATAGACTGTAGTTATTGCAGGGAAGAAACAGACTACCAAGTACAAATCTTGACTTTTGGTGGGGGTGTCAATGCAATGATGCCCACCAGGATTGACTGGGATGGGAAAGATATGATCATAGCATCCGATCTTTCTATTTTTACGGATGGTTCCAAGACAAGTGCGAGCACAGGGGTTTGAGTGTACTCCAGAGATCTACAGTGGCACGAATCAAATAGACTGCCTGACAAATGCAGTGTTTTTCAGGCAGAACTCGCAGTGATTTATCAGGCGGCAACATTGGTATCTATGTGCAGAGAGCCCTCACGGCATATATGGATATGCCAGGCTGGGTATCTGGCCAAAAAAGGCTACGAATTGGATAGCTCCGCAGCGGTAGCTTATGTGAGGATCCCAATCGGAGCAATAAAAGAGGAAATCATCAGAGCGCCTATCGAAAGGTAAGCCTCCGGTGGACCAGAAGGGATACCTGCCGTATTACGAGGCAATTCTGGCCTGCATATGACAGCAAAAGGACAAGGGAACTGCTTAATAGCAGCAGAACAAACACAGGTGACCATGCTAGAAGACTGGGGATAGCAGCGAACGATTTCTGCAGGAGCTGTAAGGACTCGGGAAATCGAATCCGTCCCACACGTGCTTTGCGAATACTCCTCTCTGATGGAGATATTGGATTGGAGATATCTTGAGTTCCCTAAGGGAAGTAGGATGGATCTGGGGCGGCTTGAAAAGATTATCCCATGGAGCCTAAGGGCACAATTGACCCAATAGAGATCTAAGTGATGCAGACTAGTTGTCTTGCGGCATCCCTCTTACCTAAGCTAACTTATGCCGGAAATAAATCGATTGAGCAATCGCTATGGAGCTACATATATTAGTGACAATTGTTATTTCTTTTTTCGTTATTAATTAAAGATAATAGTTAGATGTCAGATTAAATTAAAACAGCAATAAATTGTTGCTAAAAAAATTATTTAATGAAAAAAAAAAAAAAGGAAATACAATGATATAGGTAGGTATACATGAAAGAAATACAATTAATCAATGATTTATATTTTTACAATCATTATTTATACACTTGCACAACGAAATACAAGTTAATTTAGATTTTTTGCAATTACAAGCCATCGTTCGACAATCCGCTGCGCATTTACAGGGCTGAATTAAAGACTGTGGCAAAGGTCAATTTGTCACCAAAAGATTGAGCAGCCAAATGGCATCAAAATATTTCTTCCTATAAGAACCGTGGAATCATACACAAAGCAATCAAGACGTGCTAGTTTAGTCCAAAAATAAATACCCAGAATAAAAACATCTGTATCAGAACTAAAGCTTATTACATGCGGGCACATTGAATTTTTGAATATCCTGTTTGTCTTTATTGATCCTGGATTGTGTTCATTCGTTATGGTGATTTATGTCACTTGTGGGTCAGATTGTAAATCTAGATATGAACAAAGAGCTTCGTGAATGCTTTTTTTAAAAGGATAGAGAAGCATCCATCTCTGCACCGCATCTAGTTATTGCAATATTTATATATTTCATTTTTAGTTCTTCTCAGTTGTAAGAAATTGGAAAACGCGATTATTATTCTTCTATGTTGATTATATTTGTCGATCAAACCTGTATGATCTTTATCTACCGTTACCTCTTATTGCCTGTAGTCAAAAATTTAACTACTTTAGTTCATCCTTAGAAAAATTCAAGTATTCCATAAATTCTGCTTCGTATTACTTCGTACAAAATATCTTTGTTATACTGAGTATACTTTTTAAATAATTTTTGCAATATGTGGTCATACCGTATGAAAGAACAGCTATTTTTTTATTCAATTCAAGGCTTACGTTAACCATAATTTTGCATACTGTGTACACGACATCTTTTGAAGTTGGTGGCTGAAGAATGATCGGGCTAAATGCAGTAGTAGATACAGCTAAGTTTTCAGACGATAGTATTTGTTGAAATGGAGCCCATCCTGGTATTGAATTTTTTGATAGTCGGGAGAAATTGTTTTGTAATTCAATTTGTCAAATTTGGAATAATTTGTACTGTACCTTAATAAACAACTACTGTCCTTGTAATTCGGTACAGAAGGCTGTGGTATATTTGTTACGAAATGAAGAATTTCTCGGCAGTTTAGCTGTAGGCTTCAATTTAATGACATTTATCTGCTTTTCAGTGGGTAGTATCTTTGCCACTTTGCCGTTTCTTCATTGAAATCATTGCTATCTACAGGGTGTCCCGTAAGTAGAGTCATAACCGAGGGCTACGGATAGGTCATGTTTAGACGAACAAAACATTGTATGGGTGGAATGGGGGGGGGGGGGGGGGGGAATCGTAACAATTCCGGAGATAACGGGACTTTAAGATATTTCGGTATGTTTTTATAGATCACCCTGTAACTTCTGAACGTAAAGGGTGTAACGTTTCAATTTTCAATATTTTCGAATGATTCTAGTTCATTCGATAGTCACAGGAGCTTCACAGATTGAAACACCATTTGGCTTTTTGATTTCAGATTAGTCAATCAGCTGGAATCATGTAGACCGCCGACAAACATCTTTTCGACATGGATGCCTTTGGAGTGGTGCAACACACATTGTGATAAAGCTGTTGATCTGAAAATATTCTGATTTACTGTTGAAATGTCAGTAAATGCATATAGTAAAAAGTTCAAACTTCTATCTTTTTATTGTTCGTAAAAAAAAAAATCCTAAAGAAAGCTAAAAAACCGGGGTTAAAGTTTGATCTAGTACATTTTGGAAAATCTAGTACAACCGAATTCCTTAGCTCTTGAGAAGAAGTTTGAGTGCTCACAATTCCTATACTCGGAGGCTTACATAGCTATTTATAGCCATCCTAATACTCACTTTTTTCGTATTTCCCTCTTTTTTTATTTGAACTGAGGTACTAGATTTTTTTGCACCTTAGATCGGCTCGAACTCGCTAGGGTTCTGTCCGATCTGAAAACGCGTTTTACTGTTCGCCTCAGCTCATCACCAGCTACAGCTCGTATAAGAAAATTATCTCTGCATAGCTTTAGGGTGGGGGGTAGGAACCCCCGGCGGGTCGGGTGGTTCCAACATAGCATGTTGCATATCAAATTAAAGGTCTCCCCGAGTCCTACCGGCTGGTGTATATTTTTCCCGATTCAGACATTTTCCCCGGACGTTTCTGTCACCGGAAAACCCATTTTCATACACTTGAGTCATGTACACCCCAGCTACTACATTTCGCATACTATATTCTTGCAGTTCTTTCTTTCATGGCCATTAGTGCTCTATTGTAAATATTTTTTCTCATAGGAAGTCATTATTCACGACGCACCAATTCCGTGCAATCACGGGAATTAGAAACTTCTACTTTTTCACCCATAAATGTCGCTCAAGTTACATCCGATCGCCAAAGCTTTTCCCTGTTAGATGGAAATAAAAATTGTTATTAAAATATGTTCAGAGTATCAGAATGCATCGTTTAAGACATCTACCATGTCTGGAGGTGTCGGGCCTAAAGTTGTATAAAAAGTAAGCATTTCCCTTTATGTCAAAAATTTTTTTTTTACATTTCTTAGTGCACACACCTTGTATTCTGTAGACTGTGTTGAGTTCAACCAATCAGAATGGCCTTAAGGTAAACAAACAAATTGTAGTTGCGAATGGAAGGAAAACAACACTACTACGTACTCACCCTTATTATCGTTGTCACTTTAAGTGAGAAATGTCGTTTCGACACAAAAATGGTATTATGGTTGTCGTTTAAAGTGACATTTGTCGAAAACATACGACTTTGGACGTATTACTGTTGTCGTATTAAGTAGACAAATGTCAATGTAAGTGACAATTTTACTCACTTGGATTTCGTAAGTGACAGATGTTAGATGTGTGTAAGGAAAAGGAAAATGCAAGCAGAAAATGATAAATTTTATAATGGCTTTCTAAGTTGTTCATTAAAACATAAAATTCAATAGATTTTTATAAATTAAATTATTTTTTTTTTGCAATTTTAGTGCAAAAATTACAACAAAAAAACAATTTGAAGTTATTATAGATTTTATGGTGAAGCATCCTGTTATAGCTAAAGGGCTAAAATACTTCGCGTTTACATATTTTTTTTTCTTTTAAACACTTTCAAGAATAACAACAATACCACAAAATAAGACAAACCTCACTTTTGTCTACACCCTGACGCATGCCCTGATGCTATCTGTCACTTTAAGTGACAACTATAATAAGGCTTCGAGAAAAATGTCACGTCACACCGTTCGACAACGACAATACGAAAAGTGAAGTGAAGTGAGAGTGACTGCGAAGCTTGTCATTTTGGTGAGTCGACAACTGTAATAAGGGTGACTACTATTACTGTTCATGTCATATGTTTAGCATAGACGACACGCGTTCTAACTTTAAGCATGAAGAATGATATGCTGTTGTTGATATCTGTTTTACCAATGAGTGAAATAATTAGTGAGTGAAATAATTAAGTGCAAAAATTGTGTACATTTTTCTATGGGTAGTTATCTATCCTTTTTGCATATGTTAATTTCGGACAATATGAACAATATTTCTTTTTTTCCTATAAGAAGCTATCATCCCTAATTTTTTTGTTTTGATGATCGCGTTACGATCATCCAATGACTATGATTACGTGCTCTTTTTATTACATTTTAAATTCGGCTTGTGAAATCAGATGATGGGTATTTTTCAGAACACGACATAAAGATTTGCAGGTTCTAATCAATGTTTGATGTTTAAGAATAAGTAAAATGAATGATAAAATGATAAAAATTGAAAAAAAATAAATGGAAGAGGACGGCCATTGTTTATGTGGGAAGATCAACAATTTTAAGTTTAATTTAATAACCAATATCTAACCACAGTTAAGCAATACCCAGATTTGGAAACCAATGTTAAAAATCTGCTTCTCATAAGCCAGCCATGATATATATATATCAGCCAGCCTTAGCTTTTGGCAAAGGCAAAATCTCAGAACATTAATCAGCCTACAGGATGAGACAACTTACATCTAGATGTGAAAAACTAACAAAAAAGCGGTCGAATTAAAACGAGCTAATTGCCCTCTAATAGAAAGCTCTATACATTCTCTCTCTCTCTCTTGCTGTAGTATGCCACATAAATTCTTCGAAATGATGGCTTTATTTTCTTATCTAGTTGTAAGTTGTCTCAGCTACAGGCCAACTGAACAATTTGTTTACAGTCTGCGCTTGAAAAGTAAGAAAAAATTGTGAAAACTATAGAAGTTTTGTCAAGATATTCAAAAGTTTTACCAAATACTTTAACCACCAGAAATAATGTACAAAAATGCTTGAAGATGTCACTGCTTAGGGGGCATGAACTGACTATCCTATTTCCTTCAATACCTGAGTATTACTTATCTGTGACCTAACTGAAGCGACTGAAAAGTAAAATAAATAAAAAAGGATAGAAATACATGAAATTGCAATAATAATAATAATAATTATTGTTTTGAATAATTTCAACATAACTTGAATTTTTTATACAATTTTTACAATATACCTACATATAGAAAAGTAAAGTTAATTTCACTTTTGAACTGACAAAAAAAAAGTTGAATTCTAATAAACAACAATAATTTTGTACCATTATAAAAAAAAAAACATTTGCCTAATGTGCGTTAAAAACAAAGGAAAAAGAAAAGGAATTTCATTATAAGTGGGGAGGAGTAAAAAAAAAAAAACAAACAGAAGTTCTGTCTCCATCGACACCAATATTATGAAGAAATTAAAATTTCCCCATTATAACACAGAATAATAATAATAATAATATCAAGTCTAATATTTTTCTTTCTTTTTGTTTATATTATTTGAATATTTCAAAAATTTCATCTTAATTTTACCAGCAAATATTATAATTAAAAATTAATTTTAGTCTTTAGGTTTTTCTTTTCTTTTCTTTTCCTTTTCATCTTCTTCTTTAGATTATACCAAGTGAAAAAATATTTTATATTATATAAATATATGTATGTATGGTATATGTATATCTTCATGACTACATGCGCATTTAATAATTTTTGATTGAAAATTTTGTTATGTGTATACACAATAAATATAATTAAATATTTTAATTTTTATTTAGAATATCATCCTTTCAGTATTGTTTTCAATGTTCGTTTTTACACTTAATTTTTTATATTTAAATTTTAGAAATTTTGGTTTTACGAGCATCCATTTTGAAATAAAAGTTTTTTTGTCTAGATGTTTTTTTTACAGTATTGTTTTTTGTTTTTGTTTATACTTAATAAATTTTTTTTATACATATAATTTGTATCTATTTAATATCTAAAAAAAATAAAAAACAAAATAAAAATAAAGACGAAAAATTGCTTAGGTTTGAATTAAGCGTTTTGAGAAACATTTTTTTTTATATATAAACTTTGTAGTACATAGGCATATACCTACATACATACATACAAATAACTTTGTATATAATTACAGCTTAATATTGAAAACTTATATAAAAGAAAATAAACAAAAAGAAATAAAAACAAAATAAAATATGATAATAAAATAAAAAAAACCAAATTTTTCATTCGTTATGCAACTAACAAATTTTATTGATCATTTTACAGAGTAATAGTAGTAGTAGTAGCAATAGTAGTAATAATAGTATAACTTACTATATATATTTTTTTGTTTTACTTCAACGAATTGTGTGTTGAAAAAATGTTTATTTCGAATTTAAAGCTATCAAAAAAGCTCTCTCCGTTTAAAAAATCGAAGTTGTTTTCGTCTGGTTAATAATATAACAGACTTAATTTTTTTTATTTTGTGTGTGTGTGTGTTTGTTTTTTTCTAAGTTTAGTGATTTACAAAAAAAGTATGTTTTCACATTTTGTATGTGTGTTGTTTGTGAAAATTTGGTAAGATTCAAATCAAATTTTCCCAAAATTCGCGTTTTTTTTCAAAAATTTTACCTAAAGTTTGGCGCTTTTCACTAATTTTTCGTTTTTTTTCTTTCTTCTGTTTTTTTTTCGTTTTTTTGTTATTGTTTTTATTGATGAGTACGTGTGCACACAATAGTTTCCAGAATAATATCTTTATTTCTTTCATTTCCAATATATACAAAAACCCTCAGAAAATGCTTTTTGGAGGGGTTTTGTGTGTGTGTGACTGTGTGTCTGTAATGTGTGTAGATGTTTGTTTTTTATTCAACCACATAATTTCTTCTTCAAAAAATTGAAGGAAAAAAACTATGCACATATAGTAAATATTATTTATTTCTTGTTTTTTTGTTTTACTTATTTTTTTTTTAATGCTCTGTGCGCTCCAGCATGTTCACAACAACGAACAACAAACAAACAAAAAAGAAGTATTTTCTCAGTTTTTTTACGCATTTTCGTTTTTTTTTTTTACTTTTATTACAAAAAATCCACTTAACAATTTTTTGCGCGTTTTGGTTTTGTTTTATTTTCTGTTTTTTTTTTTGTCAAATATTTATTTCAATGAAAACATTTGCCATTCTCTTGACACATAATCCTTATAAAATCTAAGAAAAAAAATCATCCTGTTGTCATGGCTATTGAAAAACAGGACTTTAGTAGTAACTTACTAAAGTTCAGTCGACGCTATGTTAGCATTTTGAAGAACATTATCGCCAATGCTACGTTTACCATGAGCACCAGCAGGACAAGTTGCTGGCGCGAGAACCAATCCTAAAAGTTGTAAAGTAAGAAAAAGAAGAGAAGAAAAAGAGAATATAATATAATTTAATTAATTTGTTTTTGTTTTTAAATTATATGCGCACTTATACATAAAAGTATAATGTTTAATATTTATGTTTTAATTAAATTTTATGATTTTATTTTATTAATTAATTTTTTTTTTTTTTGTAAATAGACATGTTAGTTGCGCTAAGGTTTTTTATTTTACAAGAGCAGCATGCAAAACTGATACATGTATCATGCATTTTTGCTATATACACACACAAATCTAGAGTTCTAATCCCCGGCATGCTAACACATCGCTAGATATAAATAATTTGGCTTTGTTTTTCGTTTTTTTTATCAGTTGATCTATATTCATTCAGTTATTATTTTGGATAGAAAAATAAAAAACAAAAATTAAAATTTTTATGTTGAATTAGCGTATTGAACTTAGATCATATTTTTTTTTTATTTGGATCAGTAGTGTTTGATTTATAGTAATTGTATGTTTGCATGGTTTTTGCGGTCTGATTAGGTCATTCGCACATAAAAGACATTTATGAAATTGGGAAATATTCATTTTTTCAGAGTGTAAAAATTTTAATTTTTTAGGAATTTAAAATTTTTTTGATTTTTAATTTTACTAAAAATTATACTGGGGTCGAATGGAATTTAACTACTTTTTTTTTATTGGAAAACTAATCACTGATTTTTCTAGGTTTTTAGTTGATGATTTTAGTTAGTATATTTCATCAAGTATAATTTTTTCATGATTTCAATATCTGAGAATTAATAATATTAAAAAAACAAAAACAATTCAAAATTAGCATTCATGTGATCGAGGAAGACAGAAAAAAGTACCGTTATTTCCTTCAAGACTAAAAGGAGTGTTCTTTTTTATTTAATTCATATGAAAACCCTCTGATCGGTGAGAAGGTCCGTAGGGACCTTTTACAACTTGTGTCAGTTCATAATTTTGTGGTACCTTACGATAGAAACGTTCCGCTTTTGTATTCCATAAAAATGACACGCTAAATCGATTCAAATAAGTTTTACACCTATTCTAGCACTCGCTCTCATTGTTTTTGTTTTTGTTTTTTTGTTTTAAGTTATTTTCTATATAAACACAGGTACAAGGGTCCTGCGGACCTTGTATAAAATAGAGGCGAAATATGGCAAACAAAAACCTTTATGTGTTTTTGAGGCAGCTGTCAGTCATTTTGAGACTGCAGTTGTAATATTTGATTTTTTTCGAAATTATAATTTTTTTTTTTTTCGATTTTTCCAGTCTATAAGGTTATTTGGTTGGTTTTATTTTTTTTTTCTATGTATCATTTTGTGTGCTGGTTTCTTTCTATAGAAAAATTGCAGATGATGATTCGGATGTTCTGAACTCAGTGCTAAATAATACAACGCGCTACTACAATGTTTGACGGCGTAGGAAAAACGTAAGGCCGATGCAAAATGTCGGGCTTATTTATATAGAGGCTGAACTGAGCAATGATGATGTCCATTTTGACGATGGCGATGACGCAACCAACCTTATATATAGAACAGAATATACCAATGATGTGTCCAATGTTGAAATTGATGACGAATAATTCGATGAAAACGATGATGATCAGGTTATGTTTCGTCAAGAAGCTACTGCTACCATTGCACCAAAGGCTGAGCCTGATGCTATATATCTGATATCCAAAAATCGTACGAAATGATACGAAGATCAATCATCGAGTAGTCGTATATGACAAACAAAGCAAACCAGGGTCATCGAACAAGATGATTTATGATCCGCTGTCAATCGTTCTCTGATCACCGAACACATTGCTCACATTATCATACGTGAAACGAATCGCAAGGTTAACTAGCTAGCTAGCATTGACCCTGAAAGAGTTTGATGCATTTGTGGCGAGAATTTTGTTTGGTGGGCTTACCAATATCGAGCCTGTAAAGGAACTATGACACATGCTCTCCAATATTCAAAGTTGCTTGATCGCATGATCGTTTTGTGTTCATTAAAATATTCATTCGGTTTGATAACGTGATTTTACGACGGCAAAGATTACACACCAGCGAAACTTCTGCCATCGATGATATTTGGCTAGTGTTACAGGCAAATTTGGAAGAAGCTTACACCTCGCACAGCTCGATGATCATGGACGAACAATTAGTGCCATATCGATGCCGCACAGGTTTTACACAACATGTTCCATCTCAACCGGTCAAATATGAAATAAAAGTATGGTGATTATGTAGCTCGAAGTCTTTCTACCCACTCCAGGACATTATTTATGTTGGAGAGGTGCCAGGTGAAGAACGCGAGATAAATCAAGGGCAGAAAATCGTGGTTGATTTGGTTGGCAAATACCTTGGTGTCGGTCATAATGTATATACCGAAAATTTTTTTCCAACGTTGGATGATGCAACGCTATTGATGGGATGAAAAACTGCGTTTGTTGGAACCATACGCTCAAACAAACCATTCGTTTCACCTGAATTCTTGTTTTCCTACAATGGCAATATTTCATTGTGTTCATATATACCTAAAAGGAATAAATCGGTACTACTGCTATCTACAATACATTACTTGCGAGGTAGATTATCTATAAATAAGAAAAAATTAATAGGTATTCTGGACTACAATTCCCATAAATAGAGGGTGGATACAATGGATCAAATGCTTGGCACTTAATCCTGCGAAAGTTTCGAAAATCGTTGGCTACTTGCAATATTCTACAATTATGATTGATATTGCTGCATTGGCTGCATTCATAATTTACAAAACCATGCAGATATATGTATTGAACACACCTGGATACTTATAATCTATGTCACCTAAGTGTTTTTCTTTTAAAGGTCTCTAGGGACCTTGTACCCCATTTTATAGTTCGCGTGGTTGTCACCTATTGGAGGGTTAAGAAAATACTTAGATTCATCAAAATTCTATTGTCACGAGTGTGCGTGAATTTTGGGACACTCTATTTATATTTAAAGCAATTATTCTTTATTTAAGTTATATTCTCAGCATGGTGATGGTTCACAAGATAAAATGATGGCGGGGAAACGAAAGTGCAGAGGGGTAGGGTGAAATTGGAAGAAGAAAAATATCTACTGGCAATAAGTGTTAGTGCCATGATCATCATTATCAAAAGAGAAATAAAAATTTGGGTTTTGTCAGTTTCATAAACACAATTTCCATTTGTTTTCCCCTCTCAGTTTAGATTTGAGTTTTGAAATACGAGATCATGTCAAACCAAAAAATACACATACATATATATATAACTATAAATAACACAGGTCAACACAATAAAAAAAAAATATTTTCGAGTGCTTATTTTAATGGCTATTTTCTAATTCGTTTATTTTTGAAAAACTTTGCTTTTGTACCTTTTACAATGATCAATAAAGTTTTTAAGTTATTGTATGACCATAAAAAGGAATTTTGCTAAAAAAATGTCTAGTTTTTAAAATAGAGCAAAAAGACTGCATAGGAATTGCCACCTGAAATCAGGCCGCACACGAATGGTTAGATGGTGCCAATACTTTTTTGAAAAAAAATAAAATAAGTAAAAAACGAGTTTTCAAACAAAACTGAGGCCAAGCCGCCTGAAAAAGTAGAAAATAAACTTTTCTTCACACATAGAGTTGGACTCAGATTTTTTGATTGGGACATTTCTCTTGAATATTCTTTCTCTTCATGAATCAAATCACTTATTACCTCTGATTGATCAAACTGAAATATATCGGTGATTGTCAGCGAATTGGCCACAGTTTGTTTGAAAACTTGTTTTTTACTTATTTTATTTTCTGCCTTTTTAACGTTAACTAAATTGTTATTACGTTCTGCATGGAGATATTTTAAAACAATTTTATGACGGCTGAAAGAAACTGATTTCACAGTTTTTCAAAAAATTTATTCGAGTATCAAATCGTTGAAGTACTGAAACGGTTTTCTGAAATTCAAATTATGTTTTAAACAGCGCTTTTTAGCTGTATTCCAACTTGATCCCATATAACATGAATTTTCCCGATTTTCCATGTTTTTCACAGACTTTTCCTATTACTATGATTTTTTTTTAAAAATTTACATTAATTCTCCTCGATTTTTCATGCAAGTTTTTATGATTGTTGAAGAGAAAGTATTGATGCCAGTAGGAAAAGTCGGAAAATTCCGAAAATTTTCGGAAAATTTTACAGAAAAATTGGAAAATTCTGCATTTTTCCAGAAACAGATTTATCACTAATCATATCGATGAAAATTTTTCCGATGATTTTCCGGCTTTTCCATGGAGTTTTTCACAAAAGCAACTCAATTCGCTCTACAACTTTGTCTTAGGTTGCAAAACGCTCAAACGCTTTCTTGGTCGGAAAAACTTCGAAAAGCGTTTTACATGAATTTTCCTCGATTTTTTCTGCAAGTTTTCACCATTGTCGGAGAGAAAGTAATGATGCCAGTTGGTAGGGAACTTGATCCTGCATAATTTAGAAAATCTTTTTACCGGAAAATTTTCCGGAAAAGTCGGAAAATTCCGGAAAATTTTTTCGGAAAAATCGGAAAACTCGGATTTATCACTAATCAAATTTGTACCAAATTTTCAAATGATTTTTCCCGATTTTCCGGGTTTTCCATGGAAATTTCCGGTTCAAATTTTGATAGATTCAATTGTCACACGACATGAACCTGTGTGCCAAATTTCAGCTTGCTGTGATGACGAAAAGTGGGTCTACGAGAGTGTCGAAAATAGTAAAAAAGAAATATACAGACAGACAAATTCGTGTACGAATTAAAGAATTGATAACAGGCAAGGAGCAACTGGAAAATTTAGTTAAGGTTATAATTAAGAATAAAAAAAACAAAACTTAAACACGTGATAAGGTGAAATTGCGAAATTGAGGAAGGGTTTTTAAGGGGTGAATGAGTTTTTTTTTCGATTTTCGGTGAAATGTGACTTCCTAGCGGAAAATGTTTTTCGTGAAAGTTATAAATAATAAAAATATCTAAAACTTTCATATAAGGCATTTTTCAACATAACCTCCAATTTTTCGATAAAATGGCGGAAAGCCGATTTTTCAGTTTTTTATTTTTCCTCTCGTAAAAATAATTCAAATTACATGAAATTTTGTGAAAGTATACCTTTTCTTGGATTGAATAAGCACATTTTTTTTTTAATCTGGGAAACATGTAGTTTCCGATCTATTTACAATATCCGAAAAAAAAACCAAAATCTTCCACGGAAAACTTTACTGGTGTTTTTTTTCGATTTAAATATTCTATCCAGGCTCATTTTAACCGTTGAAATGTCTGCTTTAAAATGGTGTATATATGTTGATGGTTTATTTTTGAAGAAACCCCTTTAAATTGAGAAAAACCAAAAACATGACATTTTGGATCTCGAATTTTTCAATTTTTGTTTTTATTATTTATGTAAATAATGAATTAAATTTCAATGACAGAATTTACGTTAATGTAATATTACTAAAATTGAAATCATCCTGAAACCTTTAAATGATGAATAACAAATTAATAAAAAATCTTTTAAGTTATGCGTATAAACGTGATAGAAATATTTACACAAAAATTCCGAATCAGGAAATTCATATTAGAAAGGTACATCAAATAGGTAGGTACTTATAAAAGGTTCAAGCCCACCTAAAGTTGTCAAACTGGGGGAGGGGGGATTAAGAGGGTCCGGGACAAGAGAGCAACCGGGCTCATTTTGGAGTATTACATCTAGTAGTTCTTTGGAAGTATTTGGGATAGCGTCATTTAGAACACCACGTGGGGATTGAGTATTTTAATTAAAAAATATAACAGAAAAACTGCTTATCAATAAGAATCAGCTGTCGTCATAAAATAGCTAGGCAAATAAATTATTTTAAAGTAGTACCTACTCCTTTTTAGCTCTCGAAGGCATTAATCATAAATACTGCAGTTGAATTAGCAAAACACGATGATAAAACTGTCATCGTTATGGGTCAAGATATTGATTTACTAGTAGATATTTCCGCATCAACTAAATTTATATGGTCTCAGTATTTTTTTCTACAAACTTAGGCTTAGGAAATGAAAAGGATTCATTTTATACATCTAATTCGTTCAAACACGAAACATACACAAATATAATAGCATTTCTTCACTCTTTTTCGAGTTGCGATACAACTTCCGGTTTTGCTTGAAAAAGAAAAATAAATAATTATTGAGCAACAAAAATTTATCAAGCCTAGCTAGTATTTTGCAGATCAAATAACCACTGCGAAAAATGGATCTCAATTTATATCTGGTATTCGGGTATTTACAAAAGTAAAAAAATGGATATGTTATTAAATCAACAACTGCCAACTAAGAAATCTACATTCAAATTGTAAAAACTACTTCCAACTAAGACGAGCAGCTGCACATCCATGCAGGCTTGGTTATTTGAACAACAAACTTGATAACAAAACAGTTATGTAGTGGGACTGGAACGAGCAAATTTATCCCAGAGAGTTCAAACTTAATTCCCAAAAAATTATTAAGAAGTATTACCTGCAGCTGTGAAAATGGATGTAATAAACAAAGATGTGGCCGCCGAAAACACGACTTAAAATTTACAAATTTATGCAGTAATTTTCATAAAAACTGCTAAAATAGAAATAAAAAAATTTTTGAAGACGTAAATGATTCAGACGAGACTATTGATGAGAAGCCAGCAAAGAATCTTGTTATTGTAATTGTAAAGCTCGAAGATGTCGATAATCTCGAAGATTCTACGGAATTTGAAAATTTCATTGATGAAGAAGCAACCATAATGCAAAAGATGTGAAATTTATTTGAATTTCATAACTTCTCATAAATTTTTCATTTTTATAAAAAATATCAATTAATTAATTGTTCGGTGCAATGCCATGAAAAACTTAAGTTTCAGGATGATTTTCGCCACTTTCTTCAATTAAATTGGTTCAACTTTAAATATATTAAAGCAAATTCTGTGATTGAAATAATAAATAAGAAGAAAAATTGAAAATTATAAAAAAAGTTGAAAAATTCGAGATCCGAAAAGTCATGTTTTTGGTTTTTCTCAATTTTAAGCAGTTTCTTCAAAAATATACCATAAACATATATAGACCATTTTAAAGCAGACATTTCAACGGTTAAAATGAGCCCGGATGGAATATTTAAATCGAAAAAAAAAACACCAATAAAGTTTTCCATGGAAGATTTTGGTTTTTTTTTTCGGAAATTGTAAATAGATCGGAAACTACATGTTTTCCAGATTTCAAAAAAAAAAAAAAGTGTGCTTATTCAATGCAAGAAAAGGTATACTTTCACAAAATTTCATGTAATTTGAATCATTTTTACGAGAGAAAAACATAAAAAACTGAAAAATCGGTTTTCCGCCATTTTATCAAAAAATTGGAGATCATGTTGAAAAATGCGTTATATGAAAGTTTTAGATATTTTTATTATTTATAACTTTCACGAAGAACATTTTTCGCTAGGAAGTCACATTTCACCGAAAATCGCAAAAACCCACTTTCAACACCTTAAACACCCCCCCCCCCTCCATTTCGCAATTTCATCTTATGACGTGTTTAATTTTTGTTTTTTCTCTTAATTAACTAAATTTCCCGCCAGAACCTTGCCTGTTATTAATTTTTTCCGTTTTAGCCTTCACAATCCGTTTTGACACCAGATGTTTGCACACACGACGACGGAATCGGCGCCGTGCCGGTAAAATTGATCGTGTATACAAACAGCGGCATCTTCAAATATGTTAATTTGTAAGAAAGGTTTTATTATTTCATAGATCATCTTGTCTGTACCTTTCTGTAATGACAAATGATTCGGATAGTTGTTATATGTCAACCTTTTACCATTCTTCTTTACCTTGAATTCAAAGCGCATATTCCAGGTAAAGAAGAATGGGAAAAGGTTGATTCGATCTTGTCGGGATATTCACGGAGAATAAAACACATTTTGAAAATTTGTAGTATTTTCTTTTAATAATTTTAATATTATTTCCTCTTACGTGGTTCATACTCAGTGCATGCGCGCATACACATTACTGCGATACAACAACACAATTTGTGTGACTGACGGTAAGTTTAAAAATGGCCTCAAGAAATTGTAAACATAATGTAGAGTTTAAAGTATAAGAAGGCCAGTGATAGGAGATTTTAAGATGATTGGATTTCTTATGGGAATGCAAGGCGGATACACTAAATATGCTTGCTACCTTTGCATATGGAACAATAGAGCAGACAAATAGCTTTACAAACAGCACTCATGGCCTAAGCGAATCAAGTTCGAGATAATAAAGAAAACATAATGTTAAATGGGAGCAATTGTAGAGGTTACCAGGTGTACAATTATGGAATGCGTATTTCAGATAACAGATGGCGCACCAAATGCAGTTTGTGATATAAATATTTGACACTGATCCATTTTGTTGTGTCATCAACCAGTGTCAGACGCGCGAGTTACGTCGGCAAATTTAACCGACATCACGGAACATGACACCTCAGAGCAACCTTCACGAAATTTTCATTTATATAAAATATAAATGTTCCCAGACAATTATGCTTACTCAACAGAACCCAGGAAATGCAACCGTTCCCATGCATTCCTGCTTAGTAGATAAAAATTAAAAAAGCTTTTGTGTTTACGGGAATGAATGCAGACAATTAATTGAACTAGAAGTACAGTTTAGATTTTTCTCTCAAACCGTTCAGAAGTTTGTTACTAGTAAAAGTTTATAGATTTAATTTTCAGTGTTAAGTTGTGTTAATCATTTTATTCTTTCCAATAAATAAAATATCAATTCAAATTGATGTTGTTTTCTTCATTAAACATTCATTTTTATTTTTTGTGAACAAAATAATAAAAAATCTTAACTCGCGCATGTTATAAATTGGAAAAATGTGTGTGCATGCTGTTGTGTTGTTGTGTTCAATGTGTCGAAATTTATACCGAACAAAGAGCATTCGCGGACAACATTAATTTTTTGTTTTCATTTGAAGAAAACTGCTGCTGAATAATACAGATTACTTCGAGAAGTTATGATGAACATGCTCCATCGCAAGATATGTTTGAGCGATGGTTTCGGCGCATCAAAAATGGTGACTTCGATGTTGCAGACAAGGAGCGTGGAAACCGCCAAAAAAATACGAAGATGTGGAATTGCAAGTATTGTTGGACGAAGATGATTCACAAACACAAAAACGACTTCACGAGCAATTGGGTGTTAGTCAACAAGCTGTTTCCAATCAGATTTGAACCGATTTGAATCGTTCGCTGCTTGAAAAAAAGCCAGAATACCGAAAGAGGCAACACAAAGTCATTTTTCTTCATGACAATGCTCCATTACATACGGTAAAACCAGTTCGCGACACGTTGAAAGCACTCAGCTGGGAAGTTCTACCTCATGCGGCTTACTCACCAGACTTGGCTCCTTCCTATTACCACTTCCTGGCTGAGCAGCGCTTTAGTTCGTACGAAGATGTGAAAAAATGAATCGATGGTTCGTAGCAAAAGGGGAAGATTTTTACTGGTGTGGTATTCACAACTTGCCCAAAAGATGGGAAGAATGTATAACAAGCGATGGAGAATACTTCGAATAAAGCACTTCTTATCATTCTTCATTTTCTTAACATGTTTTTTTTTATAAAAAAAAAGAAAAAAAAATACGCATTTCATATTTGTACACCTGGTAAATACGTTTTGATGCCTCCCTTGCATATAAAATCAAGCCTTATGAAGCAATTCGTTAAAATTCTTCGGCAAGATTTTAAAGCTTTTCAATATTTAAAGAATTTTTTCCTTGAATTATCCGAAGACAAAGTAAAAGCCGGTATTTTCGTCGGACCACAAATAAAGAGAATAATGGCCATTAGGAATTTTTACATCCACTCAACATGAAAGGCAAGTTTGGGACAGTCTTAAAGCAGTGGTTCATAGTTTTCTCGGAAACAACAGAGCTGAAAATTACAAAAATTTTATTTTAACTATGCTTGATTCGTTTATACTCATTGGTTCGAGACTGTGCCTGAAAGTGCATATGTTACATGATCACTTGGACCAATTCAAGGATAGCATGGGTGCCTATTCGCAAGAACAAGGTGAACGTTTTCATCAAGATATGATGGTCATTGAACGTCATTATCAGAGTCCATATAATGAGATGGGATGATGGGAGACTACCCTGGTAGACAAATCATTATGAGCTCATCAATGAGCTCCTCATGAGTAATCAGATAAACGTCCAGATGAAATTTATTCGCGTTTGAAAACCGCGGAACAAAAATCATTTATTTACTTATTCACAGATAGTGTGCATGAGAAATTGCATCTCTTTCACTTATTTAGAAATGTATACTTTGCTTCTCTTTTGTGCATTTTACAATATTAGATGAGCACATCGATGAGTGCATAATGAGTGTCACGATGAGCTTATTAATGACCATTTCAATGAGTGTCACGATGAGTTCATAAGTAGTTAGAATTCATTTTGAAATTTTTTAATAATAAAGTAATCATGAGTGGGAAAGGGAAGTAGAAAAATATTATAAAATTAATAAAACTGTATTCTACACAACGAAATTTGTGACATAAATCGAGTGAAGAGTATAGAAGGACAAATTTAAACGTAGTGACTCCTTTTTCATATCAATTGGAAGTAAATTATCAGTGACTGCGGGTGAAGTAAGCAAAAAGCTTAACTCATTGCTTACTCAGTACCGGCGTGAAAAACAGGCACAAAGGGCAAGTTAAAGTGATTTTTTACTATGTTAATACTTACCGACATACAACTATTAATGTCTCAACTACTTCAGGAACAATTTTTGAAATCATGTGTTTTGAGACTTTAAGCAAGTACATTAAGGAATGATAAGAATCAGCCGTTACAAAAAAACCTCAGAGGAATGGCCAGCTGTTCGCCAATTTGTATTTCGTCTTCTTATTTTTGTTCAGATTCTATTAACAAGAATTTCGAAGTCCCTTGCGAAATTTCGAAAATCGGAAAGATCGTCAATTTATAGATCATTTAAAATATCACGACCACTAATACTCTAATCTTCTGTCTAAAAATTTTCTATTTCACCAACTTGTTTTTAGCAAATTTTTCTCAAACCTGAGACAAATATGACGAAAGATGATGTAATGTACGGTACATCACTCGGATAATACATGATTAAAACGGAACATTTTTAAAAACATTTTTTACACAAATTTATTAGATGTTTGACAAATGTTTGACAAACATTTGACAAACACTTATCAAACGTTTTACAAACATTTGACAAACATTTATCAAATGTTTGTCAACTGCCTATAAATTTTTTGTCAAATGTTTGTTATGTGGTGATGCACCTATTGATGCCTCTTATTTTATGTCAATAAAAGTAAATATATAAAAAAAAGATTTATTCTCCATCTAAAATCAGAATTTTGCTCTGGAAGCTACGATATTCAACAAAGCTTCGAAATGATTCTTCTATTTACATATATAAGTTTAATAGTCATATTCTGCTGCAGTAAATTTCTGTGTATGGGTTTTTCGGTATAAAACTTGTTCAGTAGGACTTACATTAAATGTTTTGCATTTGTGATTCTTCTGTTTTTGAGATCCTAATGATCTGAAGAGAATCTCGATATCACAGTGATGAATATTATTTTTATTCACTTTTAACATATAGGAATTCAATATCTAAAATATAATAAACAAATTTGAAACCTGAATCTGCCTTTATCGATGATTCTTTACATATACCTTCTGTACCTCATGGTCTAGACTTTAACATAAGACATAAAAGCTACAAAAGACGTCCAATCGTATAAAGAAGCTCACAATTTTACTGACGACTTTCATAATGTTTTAGACATCAGCAAGCCCTAAGTCTTTTTTTCACATTGATTGAGTTGAAAGATTGAATAAGAGATTTAAATTTCCGCAAAGATTATTTCGCTTAACAACAAAAATTATACCTAGCTGTTGTAAAATAAACAAAAAACAACAATAAGTTAAAACAAAATGTTTTGCTCGAAATGTGTTCGGAGATAATATTGGAAAAATTAAAGAACATAAACCAAGTTCGCACGAGCATTAAAAAGCCCATACCACTGGCATTACATATACGAAGCAAAGGTTTTACTTTCTCTTATTATTTATTATTTTTTTTAATAGAGACACTCTCTAACTGCACAACACAAAAAGCAAGAAAAGAAACAAAAACATGAAAAGCAGTTGCCAGTCAAGTTGTTATTAAATATATTTTTAATTTCAATGCTAAAACACATATTTAGTTTTATTGTTTTTTTTTTTTTTTTAAATCAAGGCTAACATTGACTCCATCAAACATACCTAGATGTCTCTCTGTTTTGTGTGGTAGTAGGTAGGCGGATCGAAGGGGTTAAAAATTTATTAAAAAAAACGAAAAAATTCATAAAGAAAAAATGGAAATGAACGTTTTCAATTGACTATTTTTATTATTATATTTAATTTTGATTTTATTGTCTTAAATATAAGTGAAACAGCTAAAGATAGTAGATAATATTCTAATAAGGGAGAAAGTAAGAAGTAAGTATGTAATGCATGAGACGGGCGGGCAGAGTGGAGGGATGTAAGTAATAAAAATGTGTGTGTTCAGAATAGATAGATATCATAAGATTCGTTAATATCTCATAACGTGCAAAATAATAGTTGTTAGTAAAAAATATCGGATTCTCAGTGGAGATTTTATACTTATGTATATACTTATGTAGGTGGTTAGAGTTAGGTGTTTCTTTCAAAAAATTGATTATATTAAAATTTTGGAATTAATTTAAACGAAATTTTTGTGATGGTTTTGTATTTTTTTTTTTGGTTTTGCAAATGATTTGGGTTCGATTGAATATGATTTTAGGATATTAAAAACTTACCTTAACTTGTGGACTGACTAAGTAAAGTAAGGGATTCGCCTTAAGCCTTTCACTGTTTTCAATTTGCCTTCGAACTTCTTCTCGTCTTGCTGAGCCTAAGGCTGAGACTTCTTCGCGACTCATAGCTTCTGTGGCACGTGGCAATTCTTGGAAATCGGGTAAAGATTTTTTCCGTTGGAGGGACACATTAATCGGGATGCTCTAAAATTGGTAGAAAAATAAAAGAATTTTGTGTGACGATATTGGGAAGTTGATTGGAGGTAGTTTAGGTTTTTTTTTTTTTATATATTCTACTGATATTATATAACTATGATTTTTTTTATATCTACTTTAAACATTAAAAAATAAATTTAGGGAGGTTATAAAAAAAATAATAAATTGAGAATATGACTTAAAAAAAAATGGAGTACATAGCTAGGAAAATTTGCCCCGGTTGGTAAAAATGTGGTCTATTTATTTTGGTAGATAATATTATAGCTGTGTTCTTTTTTGTCCGCAGAACAGGGAACAGGGCAGAGCAAAGATACACAAAAGAACGCCTCATACATTTTCATAGAAGAATTATAAATGAAGCGAACAGTACCAATACAATAAATAAATTTGATTTAGAATCATTAAAAATAAAAGTTCTTCTTTCTCCATCATTGACCGATTCTAACAAGTGGAGGTTCGATTCCGTCCGCGGGAAAAATAAATAAAAATTCAATTTACAATTTATTATTTGTGTGCTTTCATCGTTACTGGTTAATGCCAGCGGAAAGCGAAACGTGACTTAGTAGGCTAGTGACAAAAGTAACAAATTGATAAATGCAAGAGAGAAAATCATCTGTCTCGTTAGCTCAGTGGTAAGAGCAGTCGCCCGGCAAGCGGAAGGTCCCGGTTTCAAACCCCGGACGAGGCGGTTGTTTTTTCTTCTTGCATTTATAAATTTGATTTAGAATCATTAAAAATAAAAGTTCTTAAAGTTCTTCTTTCTCAAACAAATAGATCGCTTCAATCTACAGAACAATTTGTTAATATAAGGTACACAAAAGAACACAGTTTATATTGTATGTTTAAGTAGATTCGATATTTTTCTTCATAATTTAACGTGTTTTAGCACACGTTTATTTATTGAAATTAAAAAGCTGTGTGCCATTGATTATTTATATATAGATGTGCCCAGAATGATTAACATCTTAGAAAAGAGATGTCGCTACTTGCAAAAACTGTTATAGAAACTTTTATTTAATGGTACAAATAAAATTTTTACAGCATATAAAGAAAAAATGGTTAAAAAACAAATAAAAAATTATCTCCAGAAATTTAAAATTCTTTTATTAAAATTTTTAAAGCTGGAAATAACAAGCGAAAGTCAATTAGCAACATCTCCCTTTTAAGACGTCAAAGATTTTGGGGATATCTATAAATAAATAATCAATGTGTGTGCCTTTTTTTTTGTTTCAGTTTTTATAAATACGAACATAATCTCATATGAAAACACTACACTAAAATGCTTACAAATATGCAATTTTTTAATAAGAAGACGTCTTTAGCTATTTTGCATTGTGACACATAGATGACAGTCTACCAATCGTACAATTCTAAATAAAAAAAAGAAGAAGAGATGACTAAACAGCAGCATTTTCCCTGAAGGAAGATTCGACCCCAGGGCTGTGACAAACTATGATTTTCATAAGATACGTAACCAGAGGATGCTGCTACATTATAGGTTTTGTTACAGATCTCATTTTCGAATATCCGTGTTCAGGTGAAGCTACATGGCAAGAGACCTTGGACTCCAGCAGAACTCTCGAGAAGACTTTACAAGCCATGAAACAGATTGCCTCACTACCACATGAGAGCGCCAACGGGTCCTAATATTCTAAAATATTTGCAGTGTTCTTATGGAATTTGAATTGAATAACTCTTGAGTCTAAAACTAATATTCTTACAGAAAAATGGTGTTTTGAGAATCTTAAGCTTACTTTCTTATCTTCCCAACTGTAATCAAATTTTTATGGATATTAGTTTAGGCTCTAAAGCATATATAAATCCTATGTTTGACACCAAGGTATATAGAATACAAGGTAATCTCATTACGAACCACGTTCCGCCATTAGTGGACATTAGCGTACAAAGTGACGCGAAATGTATAGGAAAGTACGGTACAGAGAAGACAATACTCTCTCTCATCTTTCTGTCTTTTCTATATAAATGTATATCGTTAGCGTACAAAATTACGTCTCATAGGACATGTGTCAAAATTTTAATGAGAATACCTTGTATTCTATATATCTTGGTTTTGCACTTTTCCATAAGTAACAATATAGAACATTTTAGAGAACAAACTCCCAACACACACATATAGATTTGTGTGTCATGGATTGAGAAGTATTTTTAAGGATTTTTCCTCCAAGGACCACTTTTTTGGTCTCTAGAAACCTCAGAGACCCATGTATGTATATACTTTCGAGACGCAAAAAATCTCTAAAGAGATCAAATCTCTGGAGATTATTTTAATCTTCAGTCTCCTGTTGTGTATTTATTTTAAAACAAACAGGTCTCCAAGTTCGGTCTCCGAAGTTTGCTCATTTTTCATCTCCATGTCTCCGGAAACTAGTTGTGGTTTGTGTGTTTTGGTCAGTTCAGTGTAAAGGAAAAAGGAATAAAGTGGAGTGAGTTTGACAAATTGTTACAAAGAAATTAATATAATGGATTAGTGCAAAAATTTGTTTCAACAGAAAAAAAAAAAAAAACCTTACAAATTTGTTGTGTTATCTTTTATCCCGTAAAATTTGTATACCAAGGATATATATTTTTAAGCTTTTTCACTTTTTGCATAACATAAATATATTAAAAGCTTTCTTTTCTTTCTAACAATCTCTTGCTTGACAATTAACAAAGATCGCAAGAGACCAAATTTCAAATTTCGTGTATATGTACACTTTGGAGACGCGTCTCTACAGACTTTTTTTTAAAGTCTCAGCAGTGTTGGGATCTATCATTCTGGTAAGGTGTGTATATGCAGAGAAAGTGCTGAAAATCAACCGAAAGTGTCAAGGTGAATTAAACATGAAATAATTGTTTATCGCTACAAAAGAAGTACACCTGAAAAAAGTTTTTTTCTTAGACCATATAACCAATGGGAATGCGGGTATTGATAAAATTCGTATACAGGACATGAGTGGAGCTGAAAACTCTACATAATATCTCGAAGGATTAGGTGATAACAAAGGACGGAAAATGCAGGATGCGAGAAAAAAAAAGTTACAAAAACAACTGGAAGATTGGGTGTAGAAATGTCTATAAATTTGCGCTCATATTAGAATAACTTGACTGGTCGTTCATGAATTCTGCTAGCCATTTATACCTGAAATATGTTCTCACTTCTCACACTAGAAAGCTTGAGCTTACTTCACTAAATTGAGATTATCAGAATTCGTGCTTCTTCTTGTTGCAATTGTATATGAAATATAATAAAGAATTGGCTAAATAGTTCGTAACTAGTGAAAAAATTATCAAAAGTAATATTTCGATTGGTGCGTACAAATGGTTCACTTAATGCTTCCACGTTTTGGGCTAAATTTTCCAGTCTTGTATTGCCTTCTTTGCCTAAATATGGGCTAAATATAGTTAAATAGGGCTGTAGCGGCTGAGATTCGTTGTATTCTGAATTCTTCTGAAATTATATCACTGTCTTACGTATAAAACAAGGAAATGGTAACATAATAGCAGCATTTTGTTTCAAGGGCCGTATTCACCAAGCAAAATTAAAATAATTTTCAATTAAACCTATTCGCCAACCACACTTACCGAGTCGATTTAATGAAAATTTAATTTTAAGTGCGGCGTTACCTTTTCTTAAATAAATTTAATTTCGACATCAGCTGATTGAAGTGTCATGCAGTCAAATGCCATATTTTTGATGACGCTGTTAAAAGATTGAAGAAACGGAAATTTAACTGTTTAGATATAATCCCATATCAGTAAATAGAGCCACAGATAATGAATCTGCATATGAAGAATTTATGGTGTTAATAGAGAATTGCAGTACATACCGTTATCGCTGAAGAGGAGAATAATTAGAAAAAGGTCAAACATGTTCCAAAAATACGATGACGATTCCTTCTATAGTATAAATTCAGACTACACAAAGGTCTTGTCATGGAAATGATGGGAAAATTGAAAAGAAAACCAGAATGAAGTGGAGCAATCAGCAGACGAAGAGGAAACGCCCGACGATCAGCATTTATGGTCGAAGCAGAAGAACAAGTTGGAGATCTTATAAGGACCAACCCTGCAATAAGTATAAAAAGAATTTCTCTTCAGACTGGAGTTCCACCGACATCTGTTTTTAGGATTATACACGACACAAATAGCAGGATGCATCTATACAATTTGACTCCTGTTCAAGACCTCTTACTCACTGATTTTGGGAAGCGAAGAGAGTTCTGGACTGGATTCTTGAGAGCGACGTGGAAGATTATACATTTTTGGGCCATATTTTATGATCAGGTGAATGTTAGTTCACGAAATCTGGCGTGACAAATTTCCACAACCAACATGTGTGGGCTGCAGAATATCCTTGTGTGTCTCGTCGATCATCAATTGCAGTTAACGTGTGGGCAAGCATTGTAGGAAATTTTCTGATTGGTTCATATATACTTCCTCCAAGACTGAATAGCAGCAATTATTTGGATTTTCTCCAAGATGATCTACCAACATTATTGAAGGATGCGCCCTTATCGACAAGGAGTCAAATGTTTTATCAGCATGACGGCGCTCCAGCATATAATGCGCAATCAGTTTTTAACTGCTTTCAAACAAATTATCCGGGAAAATTCATTGGACGGTATGCGTCCATACTTTGGCCGCCACGATCTCCGGATTTGACTCTTTTGGATTTTTATCTCTCGGGATATATGAAAGAGCTAGTATATTCAGTGGAAATATCAACTGAAGATTAGTTACAAAGGAGAATTGAAGAATCTGTTCTAAAAGTGAGGGAGGAATTAAGGACGACGACAGATATTAGAAGATCTATCAAACGCAGATGATTGCTATGCATTCAAAATAATGTCGGACATTTCGAAAATGTTTTGGACATTTAGCGTCAATTATTTTTTTGTAAATATTAAAATTAAAAACAGTTAACAATAAAATGTACCTAGCAAATCGAAATTACTTTTTCTTTATATTATGTGTAAAAATGTGTACTTGTATGTTTGTACCCAAGGCCCCCCCCCCTAGAGCTCTAATAAATCAAAATTTATACTCTAATCAAATGAAATAGATAATACAAAAAAAAATCTTCTAAATCTGCATTACAAAAATAGAAAATATCTCCCTTCACTTAATGAATACATCACAAAAGTTCTCAAAAGTTTCCTTTCATTTTGCATTTAATTAAATATAAAAATTATATTACATTTGTGTATAAATTTCAAAAATTTTTCAAGGTATACAAAGAAAGCAAGATCTCTGGGGCCGGATTTCGCAACTATTAGTTTACGCATGCACACAAAATTTTCTGTACACCACCTTGCTGCGATTCCGCAAAAATGGAAATGAGTTTTTCTGTCAAAATTTTGTACACTTTAACTGATATTTTCTCTACGCCATTTTGATCGTGAATTTTAAAGATATACTTGTGAGTTTTTATGCAGCGTTATTTTCAAATTTTTTGGTTATATAATTTATTTTACGTTTTTCTAAGCCGTAGTCGCCTTAATACTAGTGAATTCATGTAACTCATCTCTTCTTGAAATTAACTTCTTCAAAAAGACTGTTTTCTCACTCAAGCAACATTCAGCATAGAAAAATTTGCATTCAGCATTTAAGTGTACACTTTCCCTTACGATGAGTTTTTTAAATCGTGTGTACTGGAAAATTTTTCACAGTTGCTGAATCTAGCCCCTGGGCAGTTTTAGTTTTAACACTACAGTGAATAACAATGAAATTTGGAACTTCTAATGTTTATCAAAATGCTGAATTAAATTACTATGCTTTGACTTTGAAAATTTTAAAATTTATACACATATGTAATATAATTTTAATTTAATTAAATGGAAAACTCTAGACAGTTTTGTAAAAAGTTATTTGTTATACTTATTATTTTTTCTTTTTTAGTCATAAATTATTCTCAAAAAAGTTAAAATTATACCACTAAGAAATTTTCAGTACTAGTAAAATTTTTGGTATTTTTATGAAAAGTAGTATGTTGGGAAAATTATCATAGCCGGGGTAATTAATCTCAGATTCAGTTTTCCTGCAAATATTTAATTTAATTTTATACATATATTAACCCTAACTAATTAGCATTCCTCGAAAGAAGTATATAATGTCTATTTTATGTGAGACAAAATTTTACTATGCTTACGGGATCAAAAACTTATATTATATAAATAAAAGAACTCCGGCGATAGCTCGATGCTAATGAAATTGTCATGCTGAAACGAAAAGAGAAAGCTATATAAAGCGGTCCACAACTGATGGCAAGTGCGGTAATAAGGGGCGATGTGGGCGATCGCCCCCCCCCCCCCCTTCTCTAGAGCAAATGTCTGGATCCGCCCTTGCTTGTACCTCACCCTTTGTCTGTAATTTTAAACTGTTTGGTTTAGTTTTTGGACTACTGAACATTGTTGTAGTTATTTTGTAAAAGAATTTTCCTTTTTCTTCACTTTGTTCTGGTGAAAACCTTAAATTCATAAAATTGGATTCGGGTAAGCCCTGTACATGAGTGCAGTAAAGACTAACTTGTGGAGCATTGATTGGGCTTTCTTTTGGGTCGAAAAAAAAAAACAAATAGGGTAAAATATCACGATAATTGCGTTTGAATTCGAAAAACATAATTTTTTGACTCAAAATTTTGGCTTTGAAGGCCTATTACTCCGAAGACATTAACAACAGGAAAACGCAATTTCACATCTACTTATTTGAGATTTGACACAAACTCATTCCGATATCTTAAAAAACCTAGGAGCTATTTGTAAATATGTAAAAGCACTTACTCAGCACTGGAAAAAAATGTCAAAACACGGTAGCTCCCAGGGGGTGAAGATAGACCCCCCCCCCCCCAACCCTCCCATACATTTTTTTTGTTTCTTACCGAGATCTATCACCTCCTTTCATATGGCACCTGTATAATATTCTCAGATTTATTTAAACCATTAAGAAATGAGTTTAAACTTTAAGCAAATAAATTTAAACCTTGAACAAATGATTGTAAACCCTTCAGTGATTGCAGAAATCTTGCAACAAATCACACGTAATGACTGTTCCAACTATATAATGAATATGGTTTTACTTATTACCAAGGCAAGGGGATGGTCAATCGTTGCACTAAAAAGTCAGAAGTGTTGCTGATTAAAAATGCACCCAAAATTTGAAAAAAAATAATCTATGGATTGCTTACTTAAAGTGAAATAAAATATTTTAAATATAAATTTGTAAAGAGTTTAAATATATTTGCTGAAGGTTTAAGTCTTTTTGTTAACAGTTGAAACTCATTTGCTAACGGTTTAAATATATTTGTTAAGGGTTTAAAAATATTTGTTCAAGTTTAAATTTGTTAAAGGTTTAAATTTATTTGTTAAGGGTTTAAAATCATTTGTTGAAGGTTTAAGTTTATTTATTAACGATTTACAATAATTTTTTCAATGTTTAAATTTATTTGCTTAAAGTTTAAACTCATTTGTTAATGGTTTAAATAAATCTGACAATGCTATATTCGTATGCCTGAAACCGAAGAAGAGCTAAATTTTATGCCATGTAGTTTTATCTATCTTTATATGAAAAATTGTTTTTTCTATAGGAACGTCAACAAAGAATAAATAGTACATCATCAAATAACTTGCTTCAACTTTTTAAATAATATTTAAATTTCATCATCAAATGTCATTTGCCAAATTCGCAAATCTCGCAGCTGATAGTTCGAAATATTCGAAATTATTAATTTTATTAAGGTTGATGAATAGCTACAGAAATTGAATTACAGTCCCTCAATAATAATTAATTTAAAATTAAATTTGTATTAAATAGCTTAGTGAATACGGCACTAAGAGATTAAGAGGCTCTTCTATCCGTTTGTGTTAATTTTTTTTATTTTTTGTTTATAAAATTTAATATCAAGGATAAATAATTTTTTTAGATATATTAATACTGGTATTTCAAGATATGTAAAAAAAAAATTTCAGGAAATCATTATTTTAACGTTTTAGTTTTGAGCCTCAGAGGCTCTTTTATCCTAATGAAGGTGTGCAGCATCCCAAGGAACATGACTATAAATTATATCAGCTTATGAATGAAAGTTACCATAAAGAAAAAACGTATTAGAATTCCATTCGTCTAGTATCTAGTAGCATAGATGCCACAAGAACTAGATGTCGCATGCAGTACCAAAAAAGTATACAAAATTTATATGGCTGAGTGGTCCATTCCGGAATTGAAATGATGTATACGTCGAGTGATTCATTTTTTTTCGTATCTGAAGTGTTGAGGAAGTCGATCAAATGTATACAAAACTTTTATTATAAAAACATTTCCGTTCGGCAAACTTAAAATGTGTTATGATCCATTCCAGAATGCACTACCCATTTCACAATCTTTATACTCTGCTCTAGTATGCCATGCGACATCTAGTTTTTATGCCAAAATTTTTCTTCTTTATCTATACGCATTTAACACAAAGTACATGTTTCGACATCGAATTTCGAATTTATTGTTAGTTGGTATTACTCTATGTATAATTCAAAGATTTGCAAACAACTATGTGTTTTTTTCTTCGTTCAACATAAATTAATTCGAAAATATTAAATCAGGTAACACCTTGAAGCTTTGCAACGCAATATACAACAATCTATACAATTCGGGCGTGCTGGCGATCATATTCAGTCGGAATTTTTCGCATTATGAATATTTGAAAATGTCTTTTTTTTTTGCTCGAAAATAATTATTATAATACACATTTTAGCTAGGATATTTATAATAGTATACGAATTTTGAATTTTAATAAATTTGCCTAAAAAATCCTACAACTTACTCAATTGAAAATATAACAAAGAAAATTAAAAAAGAAAAAAAAACATATTTCCAGATTATAAAAGTAAAATTATCACCTCAACAGGTGGAGCAATAATCCAACTTTCAGATGCCCTTCTAGCTAGTAGGGCGGGTGAAAACATTAAATCTTCCTCTTCTTCATCTTCAGGATACCACTCCATTTTTCTATTCTAACGGAAAAGGACTTTTTCACAACTTAAAACAGTTTTCTTTTTCTTTTTAAAACGAAGAAAATCCTAAGACAACACAATACACGTTTTTTTTCTTTCTTTTCGCCGGAGTCGGATACACCTTGTTACTGCGAGAACTCTTATAAAGATGGGAGACGACACTTCACTGCAATGGTTCTCGAGAAAAACAAACAAAAATAGAATTTGACACTTGAATTTCTTTTCTTATTATTTTATTTCTCTTCCTGATTTAGTTTTTATTTCTGAGAAATATTGTGTTCAAGAAAAATACTGATTTTTTCAAGCGCAAATAAAAAGAAAAGAAATAATTTTTTTAAATTTTTCTGATGGATATGCGCGGATGAATGGCCCGAAGACTCATTATATTTATTTCACACCCACATACCATCAGAGTTTTGCATTGTTTTTTTTTTGTTTGTTTTAATAGTTGTATATCCGTTTTATATGTATTGTTTTTTATAATTAATATTTATTGAAAAGTAATCTAATAATTTTTATTTATAATTAATAAAATTTTAGGAATGATTTAAATTGTTTCTTTTCTTTTATATAACACTAAAAAATTTCTATTGCATCACAACAATTTAAAAATTTTAATAATATTTTTACATTCTTGACCAGCACACTATTTTATGACTTCATTAACTTTGTGTTACTATTTGTTTGTTTGTTTTGTAATTTGCCAAAACTTATTTTCACATACATAGCTACCAGTAATCTCATGACCTCATTAAGTGTTTTGTTTCTTTCTTTTTTTATTCTCGCTAAAAATTTTCAATTTCACTTTTATTTAACCTCTCACACACACTAATTGTCAATTAAATACTTTTCGTTTAACTCATTGAAAACGATTTGATGGCAGTGTGTTGATGAGAAAGTCCGATACAAGTTGTTTCTATTCATTTGATTTGATGTCAAAAGGTGACTATTTCTACATTTACGACATATTTTAGTTGCGGTTATCACCACCGTCAAATCGAGCGACACCACTTTCAACAACTGCCGGAAGATAATGGAGGGTGGACTGTTTTAAAATTAAAGAGAGATAAAAAATGAAAAAAAAATCATAATGTGTACAGCAATCACACTTGTTCGGTTCAGAGGACTCAAAAGAGTAAAACTTTGCAGATCTTGGCGCCAGTTTTACTAAATTCTTCTTTCTTTCTTTTTTTTTTTTACACTGAAAACTATGGTATAAAGACAGAGTGGATATATGTATGTGTGTGCAGATATGACCAATTCAAAATGTTGACAAAAAGACTTAGAAAAATTAAGTATGTAGGTATAATACATGTGTATGTGTGCGATGTATACAAGTAACACAATTCTTCCTTCAAGCTATTTTCAGTTTTTAAAAGAATGGGGCTCTCAAGTTTATTTATATTTTTCAGATGGGGCTGGCTGTATCGTTCTAAAGTATTCAGTAAATATGTATATCTAGCAGTAGATATACTCAGTCCCCATACAGTGCACATGCGCATGATACTAAATTTTGATTTTTAAGTGATTTATGTCGGTATTGCCAAGTGACTGGAGAGATGATTAAAAATATATTTAAATACTGAACATGAGATATATCAATATGAAATTTTCAGGCAGAGTTTCGAGGATTGTTTTGATGTATCTACCTATACAGGGTGTTTCGTATGTGGTGTTACATCCGAAGGCTATGAATATGTTAAGATTAGACAAGCAAAAAATTGTATGGGTATTAATGGAGCGAAGGAAATCCTAACTGTCTCCTAAATAATATGACTTAAAGATATTTGGGTATGTTTTTATAGATCACCCTGTAACTTTTGAATGTTATGATGATGACTTATAGTTTATTAAATTGATAATCATTGGAACTTTCAAATAGTTTATTATTTGTTCCCCTATTTCTCTCCGTTTTCGGATTATTAACTCGGTTTTTTATTATTTAACTATTATTTTTTTATCAAAAAACACCTCATCAACACCAACTCTATCATATTGGATTTAAAAAGCCCAAATGTTTCGCTTTAGAATTACCTATCCCACCCTCTACCAAAAATGCAGCCCTTTTTATGTTTCTTGGACTTTATCTTAAGGGGGGTCCACTGAAATCTTAAAAAATACGAAAAGTTAATACAAATTTACTGCAAATCTGGCCATACTATCATGATAAAAATTGCACATAGTTAGAGAAAATGCATAAACTTAGGTAATAACGTGTCAAAAATAAAGATTTCGGGGTATTATATGTATTTAATTAGCTTTAAAAAACTTTGGAATTCATGAAATTTGCAAAGTTTAGTACATCAAAACGTAATAATGGTACATTAAATAGATAAATTTGTACTTGAGTATGGAAGATCTTGCACTGCAAGAGGCAGTGACGGAAAAAAAACCAGACAAAAATTTTGGTTACTAATATATTTTAGTTTGAAAGTTGCTATTTTCCGAGACAAATAACTACCAAAATTATGATATTATTTCAAAGAAAGTTCAATTTGTAACAAAGATCGAACCTTTTTCTGTTTATTTTGAAAAACTCAATTTTTTTAGTGCAATGATAAAGGAAATAAAGTCAATAATGTTAATGATGGTAACGGTAAAAATTTCTTGTTATTATATTTTGCATACAATTTGGCGTTTTCAAATCATTCTATCATCGTCAGATGGAGTAATGTGCTTTTGGAAGGCTTTCATTTGTTTTGAAAGCTCAGTTGGCTGTAGCTGTACGCTTGGAGAGTGTGTGGTTTGCCGTTATTTTCTGCATTAGGTATATGTATGTGTGTAGATTTCCCGGAATATATTAATTTTTATCATTGGTAATTTGTTCATTTTTGCTTTTGAGGCGAGAAATTTTTTGCCAATTCTATTATGGTTATAGGTAACGAATTGTGAGTAACTATTATTTAATCATGAGACGTATTATTAAAATTCGGGCCAATAATTATGGAATAAAGAAGAGAAAACTGAATATTGTTAGGTATGTAAATCTGTGTATATGAAAAGGAAATAATCCTATAAATGTACAAATTGGTGAAATGTGAATTTGAATTTGTGAAATGTGAAATATTTTGATGAAATATTAGAGGAAGGTTGGCTAAATTATAAATAGTTATTTTTTGTTGCGTTCCATTTATGACCGCGTTTTAGTGAAACTGTAGAAAGGACAAAATGGAACTTTTTAAAGTTTTGAAGAGTTGTTTTTCGAATATATGTATGTAATTTAGAAAACAGAACGAAAATTGATGAGGTGTAGTGAGTTGTCAGATTATATACAGTGTGTACCAATTTTTTGACTACAATCGATTATTTTTCTAGCGACTATAATTACTACTACTATTAATTTCTGTATGAATTCTTTTCAAAATGCGATTTTCGTAGAAGAAGCATTTTTAGAAATTACAAAGAACCTGTGTCGACCAATAAAAGTATCGACTTTGTACCAATGACATCTTTCTTTTGAAATTATTTTTTTAATTCTTTTTTTTATCTAAGAGGGAATCTCCTGACGAATATTTACGCGACTTAATATATAGGGTCCGCCATCTAACGTTTTTTTTTTCAACTAGTGCTTATTTCGTGAATGGTAACACTTAGCTCATGTCTGATTTGACAGATAATTAGTTTTATTCTTCCGCTGAACGAATATGGTTGTGTATACGCTTGAACAACGCTGGGAAATATTGCCTGCGATCGACTTACAGAAGATGCCGATTTTGCCAAAAAAATCATCTTTTCGGATGAAGCTCATTTTGATCTTGGCGGGTATGTAAACAAGCAAAATTGTCGCATTTGGGGCACAGAAAACCCGCACGCATACATTGAAAAGCCGATACACCCAAAACGAGTCACTGTTTGGTGCGGATTTTGGTCCAGAGGCATAATTGGGCCATTTTTCTTCGAAAATGAGCAAGGAGTGGCCGTTACAGTCAATGGCAATCGTTATCGGGCCATGTTGAACGAAAATTGAAGAGGAGGATATTGGCAACATTTGGTTTCAACAGGACGGCGCTACGTGCCACACAGCCGAAGCTACACTCGATGTTTTGCGCCCTGTTTAAAAAAAAAAGTTATTTGGCGGACCCTATTTATTTCAGTAAAAGCAACTTCTTTCTTATAAATGTTTTAATTGAGCTCATTGCACGAAAATTATTATGCGGATTATATGGAACGCTCTCAGGTACTTGCAATGCCCATTTGATCGGGTAAATCGTCCTCTTTATATAGCGATTATACCTTTCGATTAGCCCGTCCCCTCTAAAAGTTCGAGCTGCTGTCATTATGTGATGAATCTTTTTATCAATGCAGTATCGGTAGCGCCTAAATTCATTTAAATAAAAATCAGTTATTCTGTAAGTACCGAAACAAATAACTAATTCATCCAAAGCCTTTATAACGGGACCAATTTATACTCCTTTTAAAATGGGCTCTCCCCTTGCTTTAGAGAGCTGTTTTTGGTAGATTTATTTGCCGTATTTTACACATGCTTTGAAGTAATTTTTGACACTATTGCCTCCTTGAATAGGTAAACTAGCTGACCTTTCTGGCAACCAAAGATCTTCACGGAGTAACTCTAGCATTTTTTCAAAATCGGTTACCGTGGCTCTCACAGCAAATTTCTGCCGTAAAGAATCAATTGATTTTTTGAACGTCTCGCGTCCTATTTTAAGTGAATAGAACTATGAAATGGGTATAAGAAGTTTGTGGACCAGAGCAAAAATTTGCCTTTGGGAGACACCTTAAGAAGAAGACTGTCGGAGATTTTTCAATCTAAAGATTTCTCTATTTACTGTACCTACGCTTAGTGGTACTACCCATCGCAAATTTCTATGAAATATCTCCTAGCGGTTTGATGGTTTGTTCTGGTCTTATCTTCGTCTCTCTATCTGCATGATATATTTATACTGCATTGACATAGCGACTACGACAATACTATTTTGTATTCCATTATTGTGTTTCAGATCTCTACAGGAAAGCACAAAAGAAAATTTAACCGCACAGCAAAGAATTTTTGCTAATATAAATGAAGAAAGATATGAAGCTGGTAAAATGAATGCCAGCCCAAATATTGAGGATTATAGCGAAACAGATTCGTTCACAATTCTGATAGAAAAAGAAAATCAGGTTGAAGATATGAACGAAAATGAAAAATTTTATGCGAACAAAATTGAGGAATTAGATAGAGATAAAATTGTATATATGTACATATATACTAAAATTAGATTAAATCTACCAGACATAGCTCAACCTGAAAATTGTGTTGTTGGTAAATTCAAATCTAATTCTCTAAAGTAGCTCTTTGGATATCTAGTTAATAAAATGGTAATCTGACAATGTGTGAACATTACAAAAATTATATGGTAGGTATATTACAACTCAGAATTCTCGGAAGAGTTTTATTTGATGACCGGCTTCAGTCAAATAAAATTGCCCAAGCAATAAATAGTGCCAGACAAATTACACGGAAAAGTGTCTGATCAACAGCACAGAGAGCATACATTTCGTTCGCTCCTTGGCTGCTCCTCAACAAAATTCTAAGAAAAATCCGACAGACAAATTTAAAATCTTGCCATGCTTATGCAATTCTACCCACTGACTTATAAGTCAGTGATTCTACCCTACTGCTGTGCAGATGCCCGACATGCTTTGGAGTACAATACAGACGAATATCACAGCATCATATATTTAGCTTTGCATGTAGTGATTTGTTTCAATTTTAAAATTGCATACTTTTATGCGTTTATGTTCACTAAGCTTTTGGGAACAGAAATCGTGAGCTTTTTTTTTGTGATAATCCCCCTTAAGCGAAAAAGCTCAATAAATGCCAGAAAGTAGGCAATTATCTGTTAGGAATGAGCTTTTTAATCCATTTGTGCTGGATATATTCAAGAAAAAGTTCAAAAAACTCAGAAAGGGTTACATTTTGGATAGAGAGTGTGATAAATCATTTAAAAGCAAAACATTTGGGCTTTTTAAATCAAATATGAAAAATTGATGTTGATGACGTATTTTTGATAAAAATAGTAGTTAAAGAAAAAAAAACAAATGAATTAAAATACAAAACGGAGAAGAGGGGAAAAATGTATAGACTTTTTGAAAGTTCCACAGTTTATCAATCTAAAAAAGTGATATATAAAAACATATCCAAATATCTTTAAGTCCCGTTATCTTGGGAACTGTTAGGATTTTTTTCCCCCAACCATACATTTTTGCTTTTCTAAGCATGACCTATCCATAGTCTTCTTGTGAAATACCGCACATACAGAATTCCTTGTATAGAGGATGTTTCAGATTTAAATGATACTATTGAATGAAACAAGTGACAGCTACCTACTCATTTAGCCAAACAAACATGCCAGCTTTGAAAGTTTTGGAGACAGAAAGGGATAACAATTTTTTTGACCAATTTTACATACATATACAGGGTGTTTCCGACACAGATGTCCATAGGGAAGGAGATGTTAGTACTCCCCTAAAAAACAAAAAAATTATGGCAGGAGGTTTAAAAGAACACCTTGCCACTTTTTGTTATACAACCTATAAAGATAATTTTTAGTTTAGATGATAGTAAATCAATGTCGAACCACTTCCCTCGTTTCGCTAGTTATAGGACGTAAAAAAAATTCTAAGTTTTTTAAATTTGAACGATTTTCTCGCCAAAATGCCTGATAACGGTTACATATCATTTACAATATTTTGAGACTCCAGAATGCTACCTTTCATTTGGTCCTACACACGTACTTACCTACATGCAATTGTTTTTGAGATAAACCTATTTTTATGATGCAAAATTTCGTTAATTTTGCTAGTTTTGCGAATTGGACTCGCTTTCCAACCTCAGTAGCAAAATTAACGAAATAATGAATCATAAAAATTGGCTTATCGTAAGAACGGTTGCATGTAGGTAAGGTACATGCGTAGAATTAAATGAAAGGTAAAGTTCTGAGGTTTCCAAATCTAGCAAGAAAATGTAACGGTTATCAGTCATTTTGACGAAAATCGTTCAAATTTAGGATTTTTTTTGACTTTGATGTTTTATAACTTGACATCAGGAGGCCGGCGTGATGGTTCGACATTCGTTGGAAAGCAAAGCTAGACGGTTTACTATCATCTGAGCTAAAAGTCAGCTTCATAGGTTGTAAGTACATAACAAGGAATATGCGGGGTGTATTTTGAAAAACTAGCATATTTTCTTAATCACCCTGTAATTTCGAAACAGTTGAGATGCTCCCCCCTCCCCTGCCATATAATATTTTGTTTGTCTATGCGAGTCGGAAACACCCCGCCTCTTCCTCTGCATCTGTGGAGCGTTGATTTTCATTCGCAGGTCTTGTAAATGCTACACAAAGGCAATCATAATCTGATGTGACATTTGTTTTGCTAAAGGCAAACTCAAGTAATGTATGAACAATTCCCAAAATTTGAAATTGAAACAGCAACAGCTTAGCTTATACGATTCTGTTTCATTTCCTATGTTTTTACAACAAATTTTATGATATTTCGTAAATGGAAACCTCATCCAATTATTTAGCTGACTACAGATTTTTCAAAATTTCTAATTTGAGTTTTCGAAAGCTCGTGAACCTTATAAGTACCAGTACCTGGACTTGTACTTGAAAATTTTTAAGTACCAGTACCGGAACTTGTACCGGTACTGGTACTTGGAATAAATACTTTGGATTAGGCAGGGCGTCACTATTATATCAGTTTCGTGTATAGAACATGAAGATTTTTATTTATTTTGCTTAATAAATGAGAGAAGGAAAGGATGAGATGTGGAAAAGAAAGGTATCCGTTAATTAAACGACACCACTATCTTTTATTTTTCTTTTAAAATTGTGCAAATTTTATTTTATTTTTCAAATAAACACAATTTCCTATGATTTAAGAAAAATTTAAATCGCGTTGGATGTTTGGAGTGGACTGTAGGGAATAGATGAGTGTCGCTTGGGCTCATTGGGATTAATGAAAAAAATGCACTTTCACGCAATTGGCCAATTACATTATGTACTAATCTATTTTCACAATAATTTAAATATCCGACTAAAACTACATATGTCGTAAATACTCGACGCAGTAGGTCTCGATAAGCAATAAATATCGCCCGATTGCCGAATGTTGACTGACTAGTTATCCCAAAATTTTGATTGAATGCTGATGACTTATACTAACCGATAAGCGATATACCATGCTTTTCTCTCTCCGGGTGCTCAATAACATTCAAAGAGAATTATAATAAAGAATGGGAAATAATTGAAAACTGTTCGTTGTTCCTCTGACCTCTAACATCAGAATCTCGACAAAGACTGCCATATTTCAAAAGCTTTCTTTTTTATAAAAATCGCTCCGAATGGGCACACGTATCTACATTTGCAATAGATTGAAAGTGCTGGCTGATCTAGTCTTTTTTCTTTCTTGGGACCGGAGTTAAAATTTCATGTAGGAAGACTACATATTAAAAAAATAGTGACGCGATGTCTGAGAATTATTTTATGAAGTTTTAGTTTTAGCGGAAATTATGTTTTAGTATATAGATTATGTTTCTTGCGGGTTCTGTAACTTATAGATTCTCTATACTCTCTGTAACTTTAAAAACATTAATCTATGCAATTTCATTGGCTCTAGGGATTATATCAACATGCTGTCTTGTAAGTGCTCAGAGCAATGCATAAAATATGTCGGTCATTAAAAGTTTAATCTATGTACGAAAGTTGGGGACCTGGCACAACTCAGAAAAAAGTCTTAGTTACGCCAATGGATATAATCCACGCTATCATCAAATGACAATCTCTACAGTGCAGCAATATAGGATCAGTATGCATCCAATGTTCATCAGGGAAATCGAACAGAATCTCTTCTATCCGTCTGGGTAATACAAAACAATAATCAACAGACGATTATAAAAGGTACGCATCATCATCTTCCCGCTTAAAGTGTCCCGTGCATGTAATTGTGATCAGAGAATTTCTTATTTCCACAATTGTTGGCGGCAACAAGTTCACAATACATTTATGTCAGCAAATTAATTACTAGAAGGGATCCAAACTGAAAACTCAAATATCTGCACATCATTGCATTTCCAGACAGATCTCATCACTATCGTATCTGAGAGTTACTGAAAAATTTAAGTATCTCTCCACAATAAACTTTATAAACATATCTGATAGAAATTCTTTTTTGTTTTTAGCAAATTTGGTATTGGATACTATTGCTGAATTCTTGCAACAACAACGAATTGTAAATTTTGACATCAATTTCAAGCTCAGTTTCATCAGCTGTTTATTGTGCCGATGCAATTACATATGTATTTAAAACCGGTCCATTGATTGTGCATCCAACAAGAAACCTGAGGTCAATCATCAAGTTAAATATCATCAGCTGTTCACTGTGCCGATAGTAAGTTGCTTAGATAGTAACTAAGAACATATAAAACATATTTTTTATAAATAAATCAAAGACACTTTCGAAATAGATAAATGATAAATACTGCTAACCTATATAAAATTCTATTACACTCATTATATAATCTTGAAAGTGACATTTAGCTACTTACATCAGTGACATTAATTCAAACCAAAGATTCTATAAACAAAGATATTGCAGGCACATTATGTAGTTTGGCCTCAGTGAGAAATAATGTGCAACCTCTGACATTCCACCTCTGTTGAGAAATTATTAAAACTTCTCATTGTACGCGGCCTCCACTAATCCTGAGCACCACAGCCTGGACCTGATATAGAGAAGCCCTAAATTCTTTCTTAGAAATTTACTGGAGATATTTTCTTTAGAATTTGTATGCAGTATTGGATACCGACAGCAATGCCTCGCTCCAATATAAAACCATCGATGTCTCGACCTGGGCCGGACTGGGAGTTTTGGCGATGAGAATTTTCGTTTTCCCCGATTAAAACTCCATAACTCTCCATTCGAGATTCTCTAATATACTTGAGGAGTTAGAGAAAGCGTGAAAGTGTCGAAATATTGAAGGACGGCTAACTCTGTGTGGGAGGTTCATAGAGCATTCGGGTTTTTTCCTATGGATTTAGGGACTAGAGTATCATCCCCCATTGGGGGTTGTCCAAAATATGTCATGTTTGGTATCAAATTAAAGAGGGAGAAGCCGGTAATCGAGTGGTGTAGTTTTTTTTTATCATTTTAACTTCATAACTGACTTTTTACCGCCGAAAGACGGATTTTTTGCACTTGGGTCATATACACCCCAGTTCCTATATTTTGCATATATTTCTTCCGTTCTTTGTTTCACATCCATTAGTGCTCTGTTGTGAACATTTTTCACATGGAAAGTGAATTTCCACGACTTACCAGTTTTTCAAAATGATGAGTTGAAAATATGTCCATTTTTGTACCAAAAAACCGCCATTTTTTCGTCTTAAGAAGGACTGATTCATTTCTTTTGCAGCTATCTTCAAAACTATTTACCGGACTCAAAATTTAATTACATATCTAATTAGGGGATAAAATGTAGATGCGATTTCATCCTACATACAAGCTTTAACGTGCATATTTAAAATTTTTATGGCATCTTTTCTGTACTGGAAGACGACCAAATTGACCCAAGTGCAAAAAACCCGTATTTCGGCGGTAAAAAGTCAGTTATGAAGTTAAAAAATTCAAAAAGCAAAAAAAAACTATACCAATCGATTACCCTCTTCTCCCTCTTTAATTTGATACGTATTATGGACAGCCCCTAATGAGTGATGGTACGGACCCCCATCCCCAAAAGCCCCTACCCCAAAAATTTTTCATTTTTATTTTTGTACTTTAGACACTAAATTCGAAGGAAAAACCGTAATGCTCTACGACCCTCCCACACAGAACTAGCCGTCTTTCAATATTGCGATACTTCTCACGTTTTCTCCAACTCCCCTAGTATGTTAGAGAATCGCGAATGGAGAGTTAGGGAGTTTTAATCGGGGGAATCGAAAATTCTCATCTGTCAAACTCCCAAACTCTCCGAGTTATAGAATCCGGCCCCTGCTCTGCAGCAGAGGGCCTCAGTTTTTTCCTTGAAATTCATTGGATATTTTTTCTTCAGAATTTGTCGACAACGTCTTTGGGGGCGGCTAATAATTTTTATGAGCGTAGACTCTAGTAAAGCAATAAGCTTTCATTTTTTCTTAGGAATTTACAGAAAATGTTTCGGCAGAAATTTTATTCATTTAGTGACCGAATAGAGTTATTTTCACAGGCACAAGACCTTCATGTGTGCCGTTGTTGGTCGGACGCCAAAAATGCATAAAAATTCTAAAGAAAAAATATCCGGAAAATTTCTAAAAAAAAAATTTAAGGTTTCCCTAAAGGTGGGTTACACACTGAGCAAACAAACGCAAACCCATGTGCTCGCACGTTTGAAATAGAAATTTTGTAGTGTTACGGTCAAAATATTTCCAACGATGCCTCGACCTGATGTAGGATGTAGGACCTCAATTTTTCTTAGAAATTTACTGGAAATTTTTTCTTTAGAAATTTTATTAATTTTTGGAGGCCGCAACCTGCACACGCGGTTCTGGATTTGCAAGCAAACTCAAACGAATATCTTAAGTGTGTACGTCTCATCAAACAGATGTGTTTGCATTTCCATGTTTTCCATTTGTTTGCCACGGAATGAACAAATTCTTTGGAAATGTGCATTTGAGAAGGAACATGAGCACAGGGTATAAAACACATTCGTTTGCATTTGCAACATGTACACATTTAATCAAAAACAAGAGTTCAAACAAATGTGTTTGCGTTTGTTTGCTCAGTGTGTGCCCACCTTAAGAAGATTTGTTGGGTCTGAAACACTTTGGAGTTTCAGATATTCAATTCTATTTTAGAGAATTGATGTCGAATTCTTTTCAACAAGTTTTACACCGGCGCAGTGCAGCTTTTCAAAACAACAACAAAAACACGTAAAGGTGCTCTGCACCGGTATAGACTCGTTGAAAAGAATCCAACATTAGTTCTATAGACAGGCTATACCATATGCCTGCAACATCTTTGTATTATAGAGGCCTTCTTTAAACAAAGTTGTGTAGCCTAACCGCAATTTTAGTTCCGATCGCGCAACCACTTCTTGGCTGGTACCTGTATTTCGAAAATATCTAAAAACGACAAGTTAATAGCAAAACTTAAAAGTCAGCGAACGGTTTTGGTTGATCAACAAGAAAGGGCTAAAGAATATTTAGAGAAAGAGGGACAAAACGAAAGCTTAGTCGCATTAGAAGTGCGGCTAACCTACCTTCAGAGCCAATTTCTGCAAGTTGAAGGCCAAAAAACAGTGAGAGCGAAACAACAAAGTCGCCGTAAATTGGTTGCTGTTAAAGATTCGAATATATGGGACTCCCATATACTTGACACAATGAGAACAACGCTATAAGTTTCCAACAAAAAGTTTGGGAAAATCTCTAAATCTTAGAATATAGCGCAAACAGGAATGGTGATAAGCCAGATTTTGCGTAATGAATTTCTGGTTGTGTTGGAAGTCCATTTTTACATGTATTTACACGCCATCCCTATTCTAAACAACTTGTCAATTTGCAAAAAGTAAACAAAGGTTTTGTGCGGAGCATCTGTGGTAAAAAATGTTCTTTTTCTACTTTATTTTGAAACAATTCACAATAATTAATTTATATAAATCTCTGCTTCTATAAACAAAAAAGATAATTTAGATAGTCCAGTTGCCTCAAACAGGATTTCCTTAGTTTATTATCCAATTTATATTTGCAAGCACTGACCGAACACTTCATTTCTGTTTTTTTAATTGTTATGAAGGTTTTAACAAGCACTAGTGTCACTATAAAACTTTACACAAAATAAACTTCAAAATTAAATAGTTTTGAAAAAAACTGATTCCGTACTTTTTTTGAATTTCGCAAAAGAATTTTAGATTGCATAAACCTGTTCACAAAACAAAATCACATTTGACAGTTATTCTACAGTTTTGACAATTAGTCAATCCAGCATCTCGCTTACTCCTATGTATAGTCTCCTACTCTTGACAAATTACGCTCATGTACACGAATTTTACACGATTCAACCATTCCTGTTTGCTCTATATTCTAAAGGCCAAAACACAGTGAGGACGACACAACAAAATCGCCGTAAATTGGTTGCTGCCAAAGATTCGAATATATGGAAGTCCCATATACTTAACACAATGAGGGCGACAAAATCTCTAAATTAGTCGCCAACATAATTGACATTTTGTTATGAAACTATGAAGAGTGATGGCTTTGGACGTAAAGTCCAGACTGTTAGCAGGAGCTGACAGATCACTCCTCGAACTAAAAAAACTTACACACGTATTCTTGACAACTGTTTTCGTAAATGTAATTGATTCTCAGGGTACTTATTTCCCTTGCAGAGCGATTTTTGATTCAGCTTCAAAGCTCAATTTTCTTCCTCAAAGATTGATGCAGCAGTTGGGTCTTAGAAGAACAAAAATGGTTATTGCCATCAATGGTGTTGGAAATAATGGAACTATCTCAGTCAAGCATCAAACTAATTTCATGATCAAAAGTTTCGGTTCAACAGCTTTTCAACTGAACTTAACGCTGTAATACTTCCTAATATCCAAGCTTCCAACTATCAACATTTATTGATATAAGCGCCTGGAATATTCCTAATAATATGAAACTATCTGATCCAGAGTTTAATAAGCCTAATCGCATACATTTAATTATTGGGGCTGAGCTACATTATCAACTTCTTCAAGTTGGACAAATATCTTTGGTAAAAACCACTTTGGTCTAAGTTATTAACGATCAGCTCTCCGTCTACTTACAATAACATCGGCACAGTGGCAGTACCAATACGAAATAAAAGAAAGGAAGCTTCGGTTTTAATTTTCTGCGAGTCAACTGCAGCACATATACCGCCAGCGCAATAATTTAAGTTTATTTTTGCTTTGTGAACTTTAACATTAAGAACTCAATGTAAACAAATAATTTAGTAATCAATTATCAATTCATAATTAAATTCGTAAAACGCACAATAGTGCTTTTCGTGAACAGCATTAAATATATAAGAAAAAGGTTTTTTTATAAGAACGAGATATTGCATACCTGTAATGTTTTTTGGCAAACTTTCGACTGAAAATTTTATGACACCGATTTCGACAAATGAGAGGACGTTGGACCCGAAATAATGAGAGGAATATGACTACAAAGTTTTGCTGAGAAAAGTTCGCTTATCTTCGAGATATGTCAAAAAAACCGCTTCGCCGTGACTGACGTTTATATTTCTAGTTTTATTGGTCTAATTTGCTTTTTTTCCCGAAATTTCGACTAAAAATTTTATGTCACCGATTTCGACAAATAAGAGCTTGTTGGACGCGTAATAATGAGAGGAATATGACTACAAAGTTTCGCTGAGAAGAGTTCGCTTATCTGCGAGATATGTTCAAAAATCTGTTTCGCCGTGAGAGACGCTTATATTTCTAGTTTTATTGGTCTAATTTTTGACCTAGTAAATTGTTTAAAAAAATTCTTTAACAGTTCTTTTCTTTTCGTATTTCTCGTCGATTGAGCCATCCCTCATCAAAATCGGTGAGATTTCATGATTTTCGTAGAAAAATCTATAGACCCATGTTTTTTTGCGAAATTTGAACTGAAAATTTAATGACACCGATTTCGACAAATGGAGGAATGAGAGGAATATGACTACAAATTTTCGCTGAGAAAAGTTCACTGGTCTTCGAGATATGTCCAAAAAACCGTTTCGCCGTGACCGATGCTTATGTTTCTAGTTTTATTGGTCTAATTTTTGACCTAGTAAATTGTTTTTTGGCGAAATTTCGATTGAACTTTTTATGACACCAATTTTGACTAATGAGAGCTTGTTGGACGCGTAATGATGAGAGGAATATGACTACATAGTTTCGCTGAGAAGAGTTTGCTTATCTTCGAGATATGTCCAAAAATCTGTAATCGCCGTGAGAGACGCTTATATTTCTAGTTTTATTGGTCTAATTTTTGACCTAGTAAATTGTTTAAAAAAATTCTTTAACAGTTCTTTTCTTTTCGTATTTCTCGTCGATTGAGCCATCCCTTATCAAAATCGGTGAGATTTCATGTTTTTCGTGAAAAAAATCTATAGACCAAGGTTTTTCGGCGAAATTTCGGCTGAAACTTTTATGTCACCGATTTCGAAAAATTACAGCTGGTTGGACGTGCAATAATGAGAGCAATATGACTACAAAGTTTCGGTGAGAGGAGTTTGCTGGTCCTCGAGATATGTCAAAAAATCTGTTTCACCATGAGCGACGCTTACATTTCCAGTTTTATTGGTCTAATTTTTGACCTAGTAAATTGTTTTAAACAATTCTTTGACGCTTCTTTTTCTTTTCGTATTTTTCGTCGATTGAGCCATCCCTCATCAAAATCGGTGAGATTTCATGTTTTTCGTGAAAAAAATCTGTAGACCCAGGTGTTTTGGCGAAATTTCGACTGAAAATTTTATGTCGCGGATTTTGACAAATGAGAGCTCGTTGGACGCGCAATAATGAGAGGAATATGACTACACAGCTTCGCTGAGAAGAGTTTGCTTATCTTCGAGATATGTCCAAAAGACCGTTTCGCCGTGACCGACGCTTATATTTATAGTTTTATTGGTCTAATTTCTTTTTTTGCGAAATTTCGACTAAAAATTTTATGTCACCGATTTCGACAAATGAGATCTTCTTGGACGCGCAATAATGAGAGGAATATGACTACAAAGTTTCGCTGAGAAGAATTTGTTTATCTTCGAGATATGTCCAAAAATCTGTTTCGCCGTAAGCGACGCTTATATTTCTAGTTTTATTGGTCTAATTTTTGACCTAGTAAATTGTTTTAAAAAAATTCTTTGACATTTCTTTTTCTTTTCGTATTTTTCGTTGAATGAGCCATCCCTCATCAAAACTGGTGAGATTTCTTGTTTTTCGGAAGCGTTATTTTTTAATAATTACATTAAAACTGAAACTTCTTTATGTAGCATTCACAAAAACACATATTAACTCCTCTTAGTTTTACTAAACTACGAAAATACAAAAATTTCATCTAGGTACTTCTACTAAGATCCTAATATAAAACTTTACTTAATTCCTATTAAAAACTTCAAGAATAAGTTAGTAAATATCTATAAAAAAAAAATATTATGAGAAGGGTTTAAAAGCAATATTCGCTCGCATAAGAAATTATTTTCATGGTAATAAACTTGAGGGATTTAAAGCTGAAACGACTTTGTTAATTACACCAGTTACCTGAAAAGAAGAATATCTTCAATGCACTTCTTTCGACTTGTTTGAAGTTAGTTAACAGCAAAAGGTTTCCTCCCTCTCAAAGCAAGAACACTCTCGAAAATAATAAGAATAAAATAAAAAAAAACGCAAAAGCATAAGTTGCAAAGCTTCACACAGAGGAGAAAGTACCTCAATCAAGCTCGTACGGGTTAAGCTTGTCGACGAGAAATGCTTATATAAGTTTTGCATTCGTTTGGTATATGAAAAAAAAAAGAACTGTTTTTGTGCACCAACAGTACCTACTACGATATGGGGTTAATTGCACTTGAAGTTAACTAATTTTTACGGATGCTTGGATATTATTAGAAATATTCAAGGTAAAAAACAAATGTTAATTTAACCAGATATAAAAATTGGAAGTGTTTTTCTTATAGAAATGGAATCGTTTTGAAAATCTTCAATAAAATTCAAAACACCTTGAGAATTTAAAACATATTTGAAATTTGTAATTAAAGTTGGATTTACTGCTGTGCTAACATTGTAATATTTAGGGACAAGTAACAACTTTAACTGTTGCGCAGGTATTCACACCTAGCTGTTACTACTGTAAAATGTGGTAATGGAAAAAGTTCTAATCGCTTTCATAATGATGATCAGCAATTAGATCTCTGAGACTAAAAACTAAAATAACTGTGCAGATGGTACTTGATCCTTCCGAGTAAAGATGGGCACATAATATTTAATTTTTTTTTATGATGATACCAAAGCTCAGGGGATACCCTATGATGCCGTAGCACAGCCTTGGCAGGAAAGGAAGAAGGGGTAGGAAATTAGGGATTATTAGGTTGAGTCAAGGTGGTGACGGTGTACATTGCGCTTGAATTTTTGCGGCCCATAGTTAAGGCGTAAAACAGATGATGGCAAATTGTTCCACATTCGTACTGGCCTGCTTATGAAGGATTTGCGGAATTTCATGGTACGGCTAAATTTGACTTCAAGGGTGTGAGGGTGAAAGCTCGGGTTACAGCTCGTGTGGTGCGCATAGGAAAAACTCTACAAGGGATCAGGCTAGAGATTTCATCAGAGCAATAGCCGTAGAAGTAGCGATAAAAGAGAGATAGACAGACAACCGACTTTGTCTTACGCGGACAATGCAGTACGTCCAGCCAGGCATTTCATCGCGCTTTTGGCAATACCAAAAATGTGATCAGGCCAACTAAGATTGTTGGATATTTCAATACCTAAGATGTTAAGGGATGGCGAGTTGAGATATCTTCTCCATCGACGGAAATGGGTTGAGCTGGTGTTGCAGTACGTTTGAGTGATAACAGACAACATTGCATCTTGGAAGCATTAAACAAGACCCGATTCGCTCTGCCCCAAGCGAGTATTGTTGTAAGGTTATGGTTTAGTGAACTGAACATGTGGCTTCGTTTGTTAACTGTAGCATTCCCACGGGAACAAGCTATAGAGTCGAACGAGTACACGAAATCGAGGTTGATGTCGTCTGCAAAGCTATGAATAGAATTGAAAGTGAGAGCTAGCAGATCATTAATAAAAATGAGGAAGGGAGTAGGAGAGAGCACAGAACCTTGCGGTACACCGGCATGAATTATACAACGGTTCGAAGTAACTCCGTCCAATATAACTTGAATTGTTTCAATCCATTTTAATAAAAGAGGGTCTAGGCGTAATGCCTTAAGTTTAGCTAAAAGATCCGGATGCCAGACTCTATAGAAAGCCTTCGAGATATCTAATGCAATGATTTCATATTCATCAAAATTATGGAGACATTGATTCCAACGATCGGTAAGAAATGTTAGTAAATAAGATAATGTTTCTACATATTTCATCAATTGGGAGTTGATGATTATTTCGAAAATCTTCGAAAGAATCGATCGCTTGCCTCTCCTTTTTTGGGTATTGCCTGAACACGTGCAAGTTTCCATGCGGAAGACTCCTGCCGAATAGCACAGGTGAAATAGTTTGCGTAGAGGTTTAGCTAAAGAAGACGCTCAGCATTTGAGTACCAGGGGAGAAATACCACCAGGCCCAGCAGCCTTAGACACATTGAGACTTGCAAGCACTTTAAAACCCTCCCTTGTGCGGAAATGCAACGGTCTTTGACTGTAGTTGCATGTCGGTGAAGAAGGAGAAGCTTGCGAAGAAGGTGGCAAGAAAGAATTCGCAGCAAACTTGGCTGCAAGCAAATTGGCTTTGTCTAATAATTCCGTGTACACATCCCAGTTTTGAATTAGGTGCGGTGCTGAAGAACTGGTGAAGTCGTTTTTGACTGTTTTAACAACAGATCAGAAACCCTTACTACCCTTTCGGTTAGTAAAGATTTTCTGTCTAATGTTTTGGTCGAAATGGAGCTTAGCTCGCTAAATAATGGATTTGCAGGAGCTACGTGCCTCTCTATAGATCTGTCTCAATTCCGCTGTATGACACAGCTTATATGCTTGAAATGCAGCTTCCTTATCTTTTATGGCTGTATAATAGTCATTGTGTACGATTAGGTTAAATATTTTTGAATTTATGCGGAATGAAGCTGCGCATCCCGAACCATAAGATGACCAACACTCAACATCTCTCGAGGAAAAACACTCAAACCAGTCTAACTCTCTGATGAATTTATTGAATGAAGCCCAATCAGCTTGATCGTCGTGCCACACCAGTCGCTTTTTACGAAGGTGAGTGGTGGGTTTCAGTGATGATATGGAGAATTGGGCCGAAACGATATTTTTTTTGTATTGTTAACTTCAAAATTCTAAGTGGAAGGTTTGATGTGTGATATCGATGACCTTACAAAAAATAGTTTATGGATGGATTGACAACCTATATGGAGTGAGTAAAAAGCCCGTTATTCAAATCTTAAAACGCGAAAGCCTACACTATTACCAGGGGTTACACTAGAAGCAGAATAGCAATCGGATATTGGATTTTGAGAGATATATGTAACTGTTATGGACCGATGAAGCGGTTTTTAACAGAACAGGTATCACTAATTGCCGCAGTTTATACACTTGGTCTAACCCAACCCGATTCACTAAACGTATGGGTTGGAATGATAAACGATTTCCTAATTGGGTCTTATATTCTATCACCTAACTGCTAACTGGTGCTCGCATCGTACAGTAGATGTACGCCGCTATCGTAAGAAATATCCTCATGTATGGAATCTTGGTATGGTGAAATGCTCTTGTGAAAGCGATGCATCTGAAAAGTCTAACGAAAATACATAGAGAGTTGCCTGTTTAGGCATTACAAGTGCTTTTCGAGCAAAACCAACGACAGCAATGGAAATTATGCCCCGACTCCTTACCCCTCGACATCCATGGGGAATATATACTTACAAAGAGTGCACTAAGGCTTAAAGAGTCGGGCTGCTGGATAACTGCAGATCTTGGTCACAGAAGGATACTGAAAATCTGTTCTAGAGACTATATACGGGGTGCTACGGATTACATTGTTCCGAGATTAGACTAGCAGACAGGAGTGGGATGGTAATCGCATGGCAATTGACTCTGATATACATATATTTCTTTACAGATGGTTCGAAAATGGATGTGGGAGTGGGAGCCGTGATGCGCTCTGCACTTGCACAAATACAGGAATCGTACTGCCTATACTGGACCACTGTAGTAGTGTGTTCCAGGCGAAGGCCATTTGCAAAACAGAAAGGCTGCTGCATACAATTTATGACGTACATAGCGATCGAGTCATCAGGATTTGTATTGACAGCCGAACTGCAATCAAATATTTGGACTCCAGCAACATTAGACCGCGCCTAGTGCAACGGTGTTGCTGTGACCTCGGGAAACTAGATTTATTCTCTGCTGAATGCCTGGTCACAGTAACATACCTAGAAATGAGACAGAGGATGCTCTGGCCAGACAGAATTCCGCTATGAATATATGTCTAGTAAAGGAACCCAAAGGTCGGCTCCTAGAATCACCGAGGAGGATACTAGATGTACAGGCTTACAAGTGGCATCACAATGGACCATAAATATTCTAAGTGTGGCTGATCGTACTTGCCTTTTACGATGGCCGCCACTGTAATCTAACCTAACCTAACCTACGATAAAACTTTGCCATTATTTAAGAAAACGTATCACTAGCTATATGCCGAGTAATGTGGCTACAAATATGTATAGATGGTGCTCTTGTAATAAGACAATTTTTGAATCGTCACTCATCAAAATTGGATTGGGCGAGGAGGTCTTATGGATTGGACAGCAAGATCTGTAGACATCAGATTCTCCATTATACAGTTGAAGTTTCCAGGGAAGTGGAAAAAATTGATACTAGATACTAACACCTTTTCCAATAATCAAGAAAATCAAATTATAATCAACATAATTAAAAAGGGATGATCTACATTTCTGTGATAACACCGGAGAGAGATGTGTCTTTTTGATGTGGCTACGAAGTTAATTATTCAAAATGATACTAGATCACAGTCGCAATGGAGCCAACATTGATATTCACTCTTAGAATATAAGACCTGATTCTAGTCTCCTTTGCTTACGCAATTTACGATGGAATCGATATAGTAAACGAAGTCTGTTAAGTGTACCTTAGTAAATTGTCCACTAAAGATGGAGGTAAAGAAAAAGATGCTAGAATTAGCATCATTGAAAAAGTACATGACAGCATGACATCCAGCAGTGTTTGAAGTTATTTAAACGAACGCAAACCAATTGACTGTGGACAAGATTTGCAGAAAGAACAGTTGAAACAATAGACTAAGACTGGTGAACTTCTGACGAAGAAGGCAAAGACCGTTTTTTCGGTCGGGAAATTGATGGCGGCTGTTTTTTGGAATTCTTCAGGAATATTGATATTGAATGACTACCTGAAAAAAAGATAAACCAGCAGGGGCATATCCATTATTAGACGATTTTGGATAAACTTTCAAAGGTTAAAGCGTACAAAAAACTCGCCGTTCAAATCACATCGACACTCGCAATGCCAAAATTACATGAATTGTGCTGCGAAATGATTCCTCCTACACGAAATCACTTCTTCCTTTTCTAAAATAAAAAAATGACACGCAGGGAAGAAATTTTGCCTGTGAAAAAATCATATCTTTTGGATGCGTTGAAAAAAAAAAAACTTAAAAACAAATAGAACGAGTGTGTACCTCTCAAAGGAAAAAATAGTTAAAAAATAAAATTGTGTTTTACTTGTTTTTTCAATAGACTTTTTAAAATATCCTCGTAGCTGTGAATACGCAATCTTAAAAATAGATTTCAGAGGGACCTTCAGTTTTATGAGTCACCTAAAATTGGTTATCAAACATAGCACTAAATATCGTGTAGTAAACTATTGTCTCAGTCTCCCTCCCCCCTTGGTGCTTTTTATATTTAAATTTTTACAATATATTTTATTTTTCCCATTATTTTTGCAGCGCATAATAAATTGATTGATTACATGGACATGGAGGGATTACAGGAAAAGGTAAAAGATAAAGCTGGTTAAATGATTCTAAAATAGATCCGCAAAAGAACTAAATTTATAGCAATTTTGTGACTTGACTGTACTCTCCTTCTGGCTCCACTGTCTTTTAAGAATACCGAGATCGAGATCTTCTCAAGTGTTAATATATGCGTGTTTGTAAGTAAAAATGTTCTAGTCTAAGGTAAAGTTCTCATTCTTTAGTCCATTCTACATAAATTTTTACGAAATTTTACATAAAGCGCATAATACGTTAGTAGGATAATTAGCAAGGATGGAGAAGGGTCATACATTTTCAAATACAATTTAAATAAGTTGTCGCGTAATATAACAATCGAATTATATCGAAATTTAGTTCACATTTTTATTTATTTATTTTTATAAAATCAATAAACTATGACTTACCTTAAGCTTAGGTTTTCCTCCTCCTCCTCCACCACCTCCTGAAGGAGTTACAGGTTTCGGCGGAACATAAAGACTTTCCGTTCGTTTCGGTTGCGAGATTGAGGGAATGATGTCCTGTCCTAAAGTTCGTTGCCTAAGTAGAACATCTTCGAATGGTTGACTTGGACTCGAAAATGACGGTTCGACAGGGGTTGCTTTCATTTGATAACTTGGTGTACCTGATCTTGAAGCACCCATACCTGTTGGTACTGTACCATTACCGGTCGTACTATTTTGAGGCTGAAGTGTAGAACCACGAAACACTGATCCTGATCGTGTTCTTTCTGGAGTCTCTTGAGAGATTGGAAGTGTGGTAGTCGGAGGTGTAGGTGCTGGTCCAGTAACACGATCTACAGATGGTTGACGAGAACCAATTCCGCTCATACGACTTGCAGCTCGAGTATACCTATCAACGGATGAATCTCGACTGGGTGGTCGCTTATAATGATCGAAATGATCGATTGAAGATTGATTTATTGATCCCAACATAGGTTTATCAGTACCGAGACGTGAACTTCGTCGTAATGATGTAGCAGGTCCACTTTGACCATCCATGGATTGTTGTTGTTGTTGCGATTGCAGTAATTGTTGATGGTGTGATGGATTCATTTGATTACCAACAGCATAATCTCCATACATTTGATTAGACATGGTATTATGAATTTGAGGATTATTTTGCATTGATTGCTGTTGCTGCATTAAATGCTGTTGTTGAGTTTGTTGTTGTTGTTGCTGTTGTTGTATTTGAGAAGGCATACTACCAGGATTATTACTATAATTTCCACCATACATTTGATTCTGTCTCCTTGATGAGGAGTCCATATAATTTCCTATTTGTCCTGGTGGCTGCTGCTGTTGGAACTGATATGATGGATTTTGTTGCGGATGTGTGGACGACTGTGAGTATATTTGATTTGATACCTCATGCTGGCCAATTTGACGTGACAAATCTTGCTGAGGTGGAGTTTGCGAGTATATACTACTTGGCATCTGGTTCGGATTATGACTATAATCTATAGATTGTTGCTTTGTAAGTAAAGAAGTTCTTCGATTCATTCCTGATTGCGATTGTTGTTGATGAAATGCAGAGGTTTGATTATGCTGTTGATACGGCGGATTTGGCGAATGCAATTGATTTTGTGCTTCAGACAATTGACTACGATTTGGATCAATTTTATTTCCAGTCATTTGACTACTTGGACTATTCGTAGCTGACATGGTTTTATTTGGTTGTTCTATTTCCGGTGGCGGTCTATACCTTTCTCTATATCGTAACCTTTCAAATCGTTCTAGAACTGATGGCTTAAAGTCCGGAGCAAATTCTCTTGCTGTCGCTACAGCTGTTTCACAATCAATTTTAGCATGCTCTGCTGCCGAATCAGCGTATTCTGCTTTTCCTCGGGCTGTAGATGTTCTTGATATCGCAATATCAGCCTTTTGTAATGCTATTTTCGAGGCACGTTGTGCTGAACTAACTGCTGCTTCTATTCTTTCACGGAATTTTCGAGATCGTATCAAAAACAAATGCTTTTTCTTCTGACTTGTTATTAATATATTATTCTTGTATTTGCCTTCTTCTAATGTTCCGTCACGGAACGTTGTCACACCATAACCGTGCTTTTTATTGTTATGCCACTCTCCTTCGTATCTGCAAGAAAGAAAAAATATTTATTCAGTGTTTTTTTTTAGATATTCTAAGAAATTCAAATTACTTTAATCCATCGCTGCGTTCTGATATTCCATAACCATCCCGTTTATCTCGTTTCCATTCACCCATGTATGTTTCTACAACACTAGGATCCAATTGATCTTCTTCTACGGTGAAACTTGCATTAGAATCTGTATGTATCGATCTGTAACAATTAAATAGATATAGTGATCGAAAAACAATTCCTATTCCTATCCTACTTTGTTGTTACTCCGGACTGTGACGAACCTGTGCTTATCCAAGAGGCTGTCGATACTGTCGATCTTATACTTCCTGATGCTCCAGTGCCACGTTTTTCTAGATCACCTGTACTCCGTTGTTTTCTTATTTTAAGGCCCTTTTGAAAAAAAAAAAAGCAAAAGTATTAAATGAACAAAGGGGTTGGAATGGATGGCATAAAAAAATTTATATATGGGTAATGACTTACTGAGAGAAATCCTTTTTTTGATTTTTCTGTTAGACTATTTCGTCTGGCTGGTGGATCATCGGAACGTGCTTTTAAAACAAAACCACCACGGACATCGTCCATTTTATGATTTCGTTTATCCGATGGATCAGCATTCTCGTTACTACGTAACGAGCTCATTGATGAATGAATGTTTTTTGGTCGATAGTGTGAGGCAAGTCCAAATGGTGCTGATGTTCGTACACCATAACCATGACGTTTTCCTTCTTGCCATTGTCCTTGATAGGAACCTGAAGAGAGAATTAATTAAATAATTAATATGTATGTTCATACCGGTTTATATTAGATGAATTTAGGAAGGTTCGTCAATTTAGATATAAAGTCATTAGCTAGTTTGCATCAGAATATATGACAGAAATAAAGAAATCGAATGGCTGAATTTTAATTAATGTGAATTGCCAACATAACTAAAAGCGGTTTGGCTATCTCCTAAAGTGAAAATACAAACATTTATCAATATTCTAATTCCCAGGCTATTATTAAGAACAACATTACTAAATTTCCACATAAAAGAATGTAAATATTTTTCTATTTAATTTCCTTCCAATTTTAACCTTACCTATGGCCTTCAAACGAAGTCAAATATCTGGGGGTAACTCAAGATAAGAAACTTGCCTGGAATTCGTATCCGTCCAGAGTGACGGATAGAGCGGTTCGATCTCTCTATACGTGTCGTCGCTTCATTGCCAGAACATGGGGTCTGAAGCCAATAATAATGTACTGGATGTACACCACGGTTGTTAGACCCATGGTCACCTATACGGCCCTCGCATGGTTTCCAAAAACAAATCAAAAAACGGCTGAGGCTCTGCTTAATGAAATCCAGCGGCTTGCCTGTCTAGGAATAACTGGTGCCATGAGAACCTGTCCTACAGCAGCCATGGAAGCCTTACTAAACCTTCCTCCTCTACATTTACAGGTGAGAACGGAAACTATTTGAGTGCAAAAGGAGAAACAGATAAAGCCATGCGATCTAGTTGGTCATTTAAGTATCTTAAAACAGATATGTTTTGAGCAAATGACGATAACATATGATATAATTACACCCACGGTGGATTTTGTAAGACCATTTCAAGTGGTTCTGGGAGACCGTCAGCAATACCGTTCCACTAAATCGTCCTTCCAACAAGGATCGATGGTGTGGTATACAGACGGTTAAAAAACGAGCAATGGAGTCGGACTGGGCGTATACGGCTCCAAATGCCAAATATCAAAGGCTCTGGGCTCTACTCCCACCGTATTCGAAGCCAAGGTATTGGCCATAATAGAATGTGCCAATATCTGCATTAAAAGAGCCATAAATGGCTTAACCATTAATATCCTCTCGGACAGTCAAGCTGCCCTCAAGGCCTTAAAGTCCTACACTGTCAAGTCAGGGATAGTCCGGGAAACCCTCAAAAACCTATCAAGGAGAAACAAAGTTATCCTCATGTTTGTACCTGGACATGAGAGCCACAAAGGCAATGAAATTGCTGATGGACTAGCCAAAATAGGAGCGGAAACTAAGTTTGTCGGACCAGAGCCATTTTGTGGCACTTCAAAGTGTTCCTCAGAGCTGCCCTAACCGACTGTGAGAAAAAACAAAAATCCCTGTACTGGGAAAGGCTGCAAGGACTTCGTCAGGCAAAAAAGTTTATCGACACCTCTGGCGGAAAAACAAAAGAACTCCTACTCCTTAGAAGAACAGAGCTCAAAATGATTACTGAGCTCTTCTCAGGCCATTGCCCCTTAAGGTATCACCTAAACAAGCTGGGCTTGACTGAGACTGTCAGGATGATCACGAAACTTCGGAACACTTGCTCTGCAACTGCGAAGCATTGGCTAAGCGGAGACTACTCCACCTCGCACATGCTTTTCCTCCACCAACCTACGTGCGGAACCTCAATCCCAGAATGGTTCTAGACTTTATTAATAGTCTGAACTTAGAAAGGGAGTAAATGCAAGAGAACTAGGAGGCCAGCTGTCGGGAAAGTTTCCTCCGCAGTGAAGGCATGTTCATTGCGTCTTAGAGCAGAATTAATTTTGTTACAGATGATTGTGCTGCATAGAATGCCTAATTGCGAAGAAATGTTGCTAATTATGTAGTCTTCAGAGGTATCAGGATGGATTCGTGAAATAAATATACATTTCGGAAGCTTAGCAGGTCTGAGAGTAATAGGACGCGAGGTGCCATGAACGACAGCATACTGCCCTATACTCAGAGCGGGGCACTGCAGATGTTACATTCGTTACATTCGGAGCCTTACGTTGAGCCTTGTGCCTGCGGGCTGAACGAGAACGACGCGACATTGCGCTGAGACAGGCGAAGATGAGCATCAGAAAAAGGCGATTCAGAAGAGGAATCTCCGTCAAGCGCAGAGTCATGAGATTGCGATGATAAAGAAATAGGCGGATCCATAGCACATACAGCATTTGGGTGATCAGCAGTAGTGGGAATGGTTATATGTATCTGCGGAAGATCCAAAGAAACGGCATCGAAAGTAGTTGAGCCAGCAATGTTTCCTCAAGCAAAAGCAAAGGTCTTTGAATCGGAGGCCATATACTTTACCGATTCAGCGTTATTATTAAGTACATTAATATCGTTAAGTGGCAAAAAGGGTGAGTTACCAATAACCTCAACCTGGAGTAAGCACTGCATTCAGTTCACTGTGTAAATTAGAGCAGCAAGTAGGGGGGGGGCAGGTTATAGTCAGAGCATACATGCAAAAAATGTATAATGTGATGAAAATTGATGCCACTGGTATAAAGTTAGTGGTTGTATTCGTTTGTCTACAAATTCTACACTTCACTGTTAAACTAGAGCTTTAATACTCAATAAATTTCAGATACAAATAGTTCAATTTATCAATATTCAAAAAATGGGAAATATAAGATATATAATAAATGTAGTAATTCTGTTGCAAATAACTTTGTACTCACCTGATCTATGTTTGGCAGTTGATTGACTTGATTTTAATAATTTTAACTAAGGTTGGGATTGGGATATTCTTTATTCTGGTCGATACCCAGAATAAAGTGAGGTGAGTAGTTCTTACTGCAGTCGAAACCCAAAGAGAACCTTATTGCAGTCGTCCCCCAAAATAAAGTGTTGGTTAGTAATTTTCTTGTTATAGTCGTTACCCGTGTAACAAGAATCTTTATTGTAGTCGTTACCCACAATAAAGTGTTTTTTTAGTAATTTCTTTTAATCGCTATTCAAATAAATCTCTTAATCTAGTCGCAACCTAGACAAAGAAAAATTTATTTTAATTGTCAACCAAACAAAGTGTTAGACTGTTAATAAAAATTCACAACACTAGAAAATACCACTAAAATATTATCAAGTCACTCACTGTACTGCCAAACTGAAAAAGAGATCGAGCCAAGTTAAATTGCTGTTTATATAGCCCTTGCTTGCACACGACACCAATGATGGAGTAGCAGACACGCATGATCACAAGTATTGGCCGTGCGTCTGTAATTTTACGGTACTAGAGATAAAATATGCATAGCAACGAACAAAAATGCATAGTAACAAGAAATTTATAGCAACCCATGCTGCTGTGTTAAATTGAATTCTGTATATTTGCAAAAAATATTATCTCTATCACGTAGAGAAGAAATTCCCGTTCGTTAGTACTTATAATGATGATAGAGTTGCTTGATCTGATTGTATTTGTGCCATGCATTGTATGCTATATGACAACACATGCTTTGGTTAGATGTTGTACCTATTTTTTGGGAAAGGTTGTAATTAGATTGAATTTGTTTTGCTTTTAGAACTCAATTTTAGCATGGTATTTTTGCATATGTTCTCTTTTCAGCAATTGTTTTTAGCACGAATCTAATTGCTTCAATTATATGATAAGAATTTTAATTTGATCTGCTCAACGAGGCTATATTGTTGTGTTGTGTTGTATTGTATTTGTGCAATGTGTTATGTAGATGACAAATACATGGCTTTGTTAGGTTGTGTACCTGTTTTTTGATTAAGAGTAATCAAATTAGATTTAATTTTCCTAAAAATTTGATGCTTTGTTTTCAGGATGTTTTCTTTTTAAAAGTAATCGGTAGAAACAAAAATATATTCGAACCGATTTGGTTCGAACACCCATAAACTAGCACTGTAACTGTAATCACGAACTAAATTCCTTTGGTTGTATATATTATAGAAATTTGCTTAACTCAGAATAATAACATTAGTAGAACGTTTCTATTTCCCAAACAGCATAAAAGCTTCTAAATTTAAAGAAAAATATTAATTATGTCGATAACACCACATCTATAACTTATTAAAACGTCATTATTTTTCACAATTCCTATAGATGCACAAACCCAAAAACATGGCGTGTTACAATTTAACTGTCAACATTACAAAAACAATTGCGACAGTGCTTCTAAAACTGCATCCGTCGTTTTGAAAGTATGAAACTGGGAAATGGGAATGAGAAAAATAATGAGAAAAATGTTTTTCAAATTAAAAAAAAAAATTAAGATAAATTAATCTAATGACCCAAACAAATAATCGGTTAATCAGTTATAAAAACATCGTTGTTTTTGGTCACTCGACTATTTTTCCTCATCATTATTTAAGCTCCAAAATAATACACAATTTGATTTATGGGAGGGATCTACGTAATACGTAACATACGTGTTATTCTCTTACCGAGGTTTTAGTTATGGAAAAAAAATCTTGAATAAAGTATTATCCTTGAAAAAAGTCATCTTTGTAAACCCACAGTCAAGAAACTTAATGAAAAACTTTCAAGGCCATTGGTTTGGTAAAAAAAAAAAAAGAAAAAAAGATTTTTTTTTAACATTAACTTATGAACCACAGTCCAGATGAAAAATTACACAAAACTCTGGCGGCTATAAAGATTGTTAGTTTTGTTAGTATGCGGTTCAAATAACAACAAGAAGGAAAGGAAAGGTCTGAAAAAATTTCATAAATATAGGCGGTGCTCTGTTTTATTTTATCTGAACTTCTAAAAAAAAATAAAAAATAAAAATGTCAGCTTAAATGTCATACTTTGAGTCCAACAGAGAAGGATCCATCACGTCAATGCTGAAGTCAAAAAAATTTAAATTTTAAATTGCAAAAAAAAACAAAAAAAAAAAACAAAACACCATGACCACCAACTTTTACCGGTATGCAAATTTCCATTGCAGACAACTGTGGATCATTTTACTTTAGGATTTCATCGGTGACACATTTTTAAAGAAAAATGTGGTGAGTTTTCATAAAAAGGCTACTCTTTGACATTGTCATACCGTGACCACTCCTATCACCGTGGGGTTTAGTCCTAAACGCTTTTCATGTTTTCATTATGGCTGTCATTTACATCCTTTGAAGAAGGTTTATGTTTGCCTTTCAGTCATGAAGAGTTTGTGTACAAAGCTTTTTCAGTGAGTAAGGCAGAGAGAGAGAGAGACAGAGATAGAGTGTGAGATTCTGTGTCTCTGTTTTGTACATGTACATTAATTTAGAAAATTAACGGTTGTTGATAATATCTTTGTGTTTATGACTGCTCATATCAATACATACCTACTAATGGATAAATGAGAAAAACAACCACTTCTGAGGCAATGAGTCCCTCACCAAGGTGCCATTAAGCAATTATCTCGGTTATCTTTTTTTTTTCATTCATTATACTTAATAACTAAGTCAATTAACGGTAATTCCATCCTGGAACGGCACGATGCCGTATCGTTTCGTCCTCACGATAACAACGTCTTAAGATATATTTATACTTTAAAATTCTCCAGGGATATTCTATATAAATTTAGTTGAAGAATTCAGATTCAGAGGAGTTCTGCACTTTCTCTGGCATGTAACACTTATATATGTAGAGTTGCGGAAACTTAACCCCAATCAATTTATGGAAATTTAATGCAAATTTATAACTAAAAAAAAATTATATTTCTCCAATTTCCGTCTGCAGTTACGATTCACTGGTCCGGGAAATGTTATTTAAGTCACAGAGTGGAATTTTAGAGTAAAATCGTAGAATCTCATTCTGGAAATCATGCAGGCGCATAAAAGGGGAGACGAGCAATTTCGATTGGTGTGATTACAACATGTATTTAAGAAGGTGAAATTCTTTCATGCAATATATCCTTCTTGATATATTAATTATTCCTGTAATCATTATGTGGTATTTTTTTTTTATTTATCCCGCCCAACCTCGTACGCCGGTATATGAGAATAGGATAGTGCGGATTTATAGGTTAGGTTAAAAAAGTTGTAAAGTTTAAATGTTATGCTAATGTTTGTTAATTTTAATATATTTTTTTATGTAAATATATCTCTTTTATTTTTGGCTTTTTGGCTCTTTTCAAAATCCTTAAAAATAGGTGCCAAAAGGCTCTACAATGTGTAAAAGAACAGACAATAACTAATCTGAAAATAACACAAAATGGGTCAAAAGGGACAACGAAAACAAACTAGACACTAACAATTAAACTAGAAGAAAAAAATGAAACATTAAATTCTCAAAAGAGACTGTATATAACGGATACTAGAATTTTGAAAAATGCCTAAAAGATGAAAAAACAAAAAATTTATTACTTGTCGCAATTTTGACAATTGGGTAAGTAGCAGTTCCAAGAAGTTCCAAATTTCCAAATTAATCTAATAAAAATGTAATTCCCTAAACGAGCGAATTTTCAACAAAAAATTTTGTAATTTAGAACCGTGACCGAAACCGAATTAGAAATAAGAGAAATCGAAAACGAAAAATTTACGCGATACCGTTATAGAGTCCCGCGAGAGCAGCCTGTAGTATCATAAACCTCTACAAACTGCCCTCATCATCACTCCAGCTTAGCATCTCTAATAGAGTACTTGTCCTTCCCACAGCACGTGCAACGATTCCTAAGCGGGGAGAAGCCCCGTGGACTAGTGTTGCAAATGCTGTGGCCTGCTATCACCAGCGAAAGACAAGAGCTCCGTCCTACACCGACGATAGTGGTTGCCATGTGCAGTTGAATGTGCCTGCGTTCATTGCCAGATCTTCAAGACGTAAACGTCTCTTCAATCTGACAACGAAGTGGCGCTTAAGTGCTTGTGCGTGGTGCTGTTGGTCAGTGTTCTGATTCCCATCTTCGACTCTCATGTAGTAGAAGTGAATTGTAAATTTGGCCAGTGTCAACACAAAGCTAATCAAACAATTCACCCGACTACAAACCTTTGGTCCCCATAGAAACGATGTCCTAGTAATGCCAAAATTCGGGTGGATCAAGTGAAGAACCTGTGAAACAAGGTGCCCAGACAAGAACAAGCTGTGCAGATACTCTGAACCCGCCGGTCGTTATGTTACAATTAATGCATATGACTGTGATGCAGCAATTTGAATACTACATCAGCATCTTTATAACTAGAAGGATAACTGTAGACTACTCTGCAAGTAATCCCTCCCATCACGCCCATATTCACCACGAGGTATGTTCGCCATATGTTATATAATGTATACAACGGAGGTCTTATTGACATCAACACATCACGGAGCACGGGTTGTAAGTGTGCTGAAAGGTGTGTGAGGTGGTTTGTTCAGAACGAAAGCATCTTCCAACTTAGTGCCAGGGTCACTAGTCCCAAGTTGGCGAAATCTCTCCCGCGCAAAAGCAGCCAGGTCGTGTAGTTGTGCAGTGTTAGTGGTTATTCGACAGTTTCCAGAGATATCAATAATACCTCCGAGAACCGTCAGTGTATGCGTGTCAGCTACAAAACCTCGAGCATTACTGAACACTGAATCTATTAATTCAGAATTAAACCTGATTGAAATAGACGCGAATTTTGTGTACCGTAAAGTATTCTACTTAAGGTGATATGCTAGCCTGATTCTGCGCCAGGTCTGAATCGTTGAGATTAGATCCTGTGGCCAGTCACGAGGATAGGGTGGTCGAACAGAGAGCAGGTAGTAATACTCCCCTATACCGATTCCTCCCAGTACATTCACCCACAATTGTGAAATCAAGATGTCTTTCTGGCAAAACACTCTTTGGAATGCACGCACTTGGAGACACCTTGATTTCACAACCAAGTTAGGGAGACCTAATCCACATATCTTGACTGGCAGACAGAGCGTGCTTTCAGCAACCCATCGTCTTCCGCACCAAAAGGCGTCTATCGTTTTTGCTTGAAGAAGACCTACGAAGCGTTCATCAAACGTCTCAGACTTTAGCAGATAAACGATGGACGAAGTAATCAAATAGTTTATCACGACTGACCTTCCCATTAACGATAATGGAAACAGTCGAGAGTCTCTCAAGAGCGATGCGGCTATTATTTGTTTTACTCTCGCGTCCGATATACACACTTAAATACTTCAGGCAAGTATTAGTCCATTATATGTTCAGTGAAGTATCTGTACGATCTCTCCACCTTCCACACCAAAGCCTGGACTGTTGCTAAGGTTGATTTTAGCGCCCGCTATACGCTCGTACTGTTCGAAAACAGCACGAGCGACCGGAAAAGCTTCATTTCTTGTCAAGATTGGACACGCCGTTTAGAGTAACCACAGGAGTATCAATTTCGTTACTTAATAACAAACAATTATATATCCTGTACAGGTCAGCATTTAAACGTGCCATGCAGCCCTCGAGAAGACCGATTGGTCTGTTTAGATAAAACTGTACGTCGTCGGTATAAAGATGGATTTGGACAATGCGAACCACATCTGGAAGATCATTTATGAAAAAGCTAAATAGTAGTGGACCCAGTATTGAACTCTGAGGAACACCAAACGAGAGAGTGCAAGCACTAGATAGTATACCATTGACTTTAACCAGGACGATGGCAGAGCTACTAAAATTAAAAGATTTTTCAAGTTTCTCTGTAAGGTGTGATCAACACAGTCAAAAACTTTGGAAAAATTCCAGCAATATCAACATCGCGAGGTTATCCTGGTCGAGGGCAGCTCTTATGTCAGAAGATACCTTGAGGACTATCTTATCTAATGATTCAAAAGTTAATCATTGTTAGAATTTAGTGGGCGATCAGATTTTAAATATCTGCTGGAAAAATTTCAAGATTACTTGTTTGATTATGGTGGTCTAGAAGTGATGACGAATAAATCGGAATACTTGGTGTGCCCCGGCGTGTAGAATTGATGTGAAATTTTGAGAATATTCGTATTTGTCAAAACAGTTTTTTATGATTAGATTTAGAGAAACCGGCCAAGTGTGAGTCGGACCCACACACGAAGGGTTCTGGACCATCGTACAAGATTTCACACTATGTACTTTTTAGATCGAGCAAAACAAAAAGTTTATTTTATGGGGACCCCTTTATTTAACTTTATTTTATTTTCATTATTTGTAGCAGCTACAGTATTACTCACTCAGTAAAAATTTTATGTGTCTATCTATTACGGTTCAAGAGATGCAGCGATTGTTAAGGTCGAGCAAAAAACACCGAACAAATGACGTTTCTTTTATGGGGTCCCCATTAATTTTTATTTATTGTTATAGCGCCAAAAGAAATACACACTGTGCGAAAATTTCAACTATCTACTTATTACGGTTCATAAGATACAGCCTGTTGACTGACAGACGGTCGAACGGACGGACGGACATGGGAGGCGTAGTAATAGGGCCCCGCCAGCACCTTTTGGATACGGAACCCTAAAAAGAAATTCGAGTGGCAGAATAATTAACAGGGACAACATCCAGGTTATAAAAAATATCTACGATATTGTTTAAAATAATCTTAAACATTGACCAAAATACCAACAAACCCTCAGTAGCTCAATTTCAATTGGTAAGCACAATTACTGGTTTGTGGGTTCGAATTCTACCTTGACACGGTCCTCAAATATTCCTCCTACCTGTATAGCTTCTTCTGTCCCATATTACCTATAACTAGTAGCTATCAAAAAAATTCCTCCGTAACCTTTTTTTCCAACAACACCAAAATATGTACTCCAAAGAAGAAGAAAAAAAAACATTTGCGCGGTTTTATATGAACAATTGTAAGGCATTCATGGTAAGCAAAGCGACTATAAGAGGTTAGATTAAGATATTTGTTCAAGTAGGCTATTTAGGTTAAGAAAATGGGCGGCTAGAACACTATGACCCTGCGGACACCGCGACCTGAGCTGATCTATTGTGTCCTCCCCTAAAGTGACTAGAGAAAACCTAGCTTTTTTATGAGCTCGATTATTGCAAACATTATTTGGAGAGATAATGTTTCTCCAGTGATTTGCAACCTCTAACCTCTATTTGACTTACTATTATTTATGTACGGTCGTCTTATTTTCTTTAGCCTCGATTCTACATGCATAAGTAATGTAATATATGCGTTACATTTGTGTATGGATTGCGCTACTGTGATTAGTTGAATGTTGGATTATTTGATTTTCTCCACAAAATTATTTATTGCAACGTCTCCTGGGCAGTAGCGGATCCAGCATTGAAATTAGGGGGATGGGGGTCATGACCCCCAGGACCCCCCGGATCCGCTACTGCTCTTGGATAGGTAGATACATATGTAGCCTCATTAATAAGCTTTTCTTTTCCATTCGGGAGGAGGAATGCTGCACTTACATATATCAAAATTTAGTACTTGAGTTTAGTAAGCGTTTTTTTTTTTGTTTTTTTTTGTTCAGGATGCTCGACTTTGGAATACGTACTCTGTCTCCCAAAAGAGTGACTAAGCATTTGAAGCATCCAGAAAAGGGTGATGCCTTTCTTTGACAATTAGAAAAGGAATTTTGTTTTATCTCTTTTTTTCCATTATTTCCAGCTTAAATTCTTATTTTTTATGTATTTTATTTTATTAACTTTTTATATTCAATTTATTTATTTTTAAAATTGTTCTGTTTGTTTTTCATTTTATTTTTTCCGTTGTTTAACACATTTCCCAAAATATTTAGCCTTTTATTTTAGCCATTGAGGAAGACGTATTAAATATTAAAAAAAAAAACTATCAAGAATTCAAAAAAGCTCCAGTTTCACAACTAGAATAAATTGGAGTTCTAAGAAGATTTGATTTTTCCAAAATAAACAAATCTAAAATTAACGAACGAAATTTAAAAAGTCCCACTGAAACCGATATAAGAATACCAAATCGAACAAACAAAAATGCCTGCGATACGGTATGTCTGCAAACTACCTCACTTGTCTTTCTAGCTCAAGATATCCAATTGAGTGCTTCTCTTCCCACATATTGGTGGAACTGGTGTTGCAAATACTGTATTCTACTCTTGTCAGCAAATAACAATAAAGAGGGTCGTTCTGTACAGACAACAATAGTTTCCTAGTGTAATCATTCAATATGATTGCATTCAAGACATTTTTTTCAAATTCGTCAACGAAGAGGTACTCGTGCACGGTTTTGTACTATAGTTCTGATTTCAATCTCCAACTAGTCGATATGAAGCTAATCAAAGAATTTACCTCAATACAAAGTCTAACTTTACATAGAAACGATTTTCTTAGTAAAACCGAAGGCCGTGTGGAACATAGTTGACTCATAAAAAGAACGAAGTCTACTATAGATGTTGCAAGGTCGGACAAGCGAGGAATCTATTATTCCATAGGCGTAACGTACCCAGGAGTTGGCTTGGAGGGGGGGGGGGACCATAGTTGTCCAAAGTCCTAACAAGTCAGAAAAATAGGGCTTTAAAGTCGCGTCCTGCACCCATCTGAGCACTTAAGGACTGCTATTGTAGATTAAAAGGTTTTACTTTATTTTAGCGGACTTTGTAAAACTGACATTCTGGAGGGGGACCGGTCCCGTTCGTCCCCCCTCTCGGTGCGCCCCTGGGCAGACTGTCTCCATAATGACTTAGTTTCTAATTAAATGGAGTCAAATGTGCGGTGTCATACAAATGCTGTCCATCAAGGACTATTTTGCAATATTTCGGTTCAATTTCAAATGAAGTCATTTTTACTCCATATTAGTGAAATTTAAACGAAACTGCCACCTATCGTCATTAAAATGAACTGAATTTATTCAAAAGTGTCAAGTCGGCACTAAGACCCTGTTTAGACGGGTCAGTATAAGTTGCACTTTGAGGTGCCGCAAAATGACCTTCATGATTACATCAGTCAACTTGCTGGCCTTACTACCTTCAGTCAGTGGAACATATACATCGACAAATCATGTTCAGTAACAACTATACAACCCACTGGGAAAAAAAAGTGCTCAAAGAGCACTTCTGAAGCGCTTCCTTGGAAGGTCATAGCGCTTCTTTTCCCTATCCCAGTTCATTGCCTTTTAACATAAGGATGTCCGCAGAGGCAAGCGATTCAATGCTGCTCTTAAGAAGCGCTTTATGAGCGCTCTGATTGATGACTGAAGAAGTTTTTTGAATGTGTCTTTTAGAAAGCTTTAATGAGCTTTTTGGATAATCATCGCAGTGCTTCTTCCTTAATCTCATAAGAGGCCTTCAAGAGAGAGAAGAGTAGAAGGGCGCTTGCGTTTGCTCATGATTATTTGTGGTATTAAATATTATGAAGTTGATTAAATAAGCCAATATTCCCCGTTTTATTCTGATTTATATTAACCACAACTTCAGATTATGTACATACTTCTAACCACTCTGAACATCACATGGAAAATGAGAGATGAGTTAAGTTACGTGCAGCAGAGGCATCATACTTACCCATCTAAACAGGCTCTAACAGCCATGAATGAAATTTCTTTGAAGCTTTTTTTCTCTATTTGGCAGCTTTAAAAAGAAAAGGAAAAACGGTTGTCTTCTGTTTAAATTTTTTGCAACTACAACAAACATCCGCAGATTCTCTTGATAGAATTTATAATTAAATTATTGAAATCTGCCATAATCTTTACTCACAGTCAATGACATTTCAAATGGACTATAATTCTTATTCAGTCAATTTCAAATTGAGTCATTATAAAGAGAGCCTATCTAGAGTATTAAACAGGATGGCCACACTGTCATATAAACTAGTTCAGATGCATGATATTTGTTACATCCTGTAATTTTGGAAGATGTTATGAACATAAGAAAGTCACAGAGCAAAAATGAGTTGAAAAGATATGCAGGGGAATCTTGTCAGGGTTGGCCTGTCGTCTAGGTCGGCCAACTGCGATTTGTTTAGTTTTGACCACTAGCGCCATCAATGTTCGACCGAGAAAAAACTTCTCTCAGTGACAGCGAACTTTTCGTGACATTACATATGTAGCGTGAGCGCGTAATGCATTTGTTGTGCTCTCAATGGCTTGAAATTAAAAAAAAAAAAAAAACAAAATATGCAATCGCTAAGGTAAGTATTGTGAATGAGTTGTGTGGTTTATGCTGCAAAACAAACCAAGAGGAAAATTCAATCCAGTTAAATGTTTTTTGTAGTATCACGCGATGCCACAATGGTGCTTGTCGTTGAGGTTGGCCCCTTTGCGTAGTCAGGGTTGGCCCACTGTGATTTTGTGCTTCGAAGACGTAAAAAAACGCCCAGCACCAATTTCAACGAAGTCCGTCAATAAAACACCAGCTAAAGGAAGATCCCTGTCCAAAAAGGCGCAGAAAAAGTTCCGAAGAGAACAATGGAAAGGAGAAATGCATTTGAAGTGTGCCAATATAACGACGAGCTAGTGCATTTGTCGAATTTGGGAGATGAGAATATCTAGTTTTCTCCGATTAAACTCCCTAATTCTCCATTCTCAATTCACGAACATGGTTTGAGAATTAGGAAAAATGTGAGAGAAATGCGAAAAGCGAGATTGCAATTCCCACCGGTTAATTTGAAAATTCGTAGGTTACCTACCTTCTCAAAATACAACAAAAATCAGTTGGAATTCTTCTTCTTACTTTTCCACTTACAAAACATCGGAGAATTTGAACAAGTGGAATAGAGAGTTTGGTAATTCTCAAAACAAATTCGCCAAGTTACAGAATTCCAAGTAGAGAATTTGTTATGGTCCGTCGTAGCGTATTGCATATAGCAATATGCTACATGACATACTGAAGCGTGTATGCCGGCTGGCTACTGTCCATAGCAGAAAACTTGAACGCACCCCGACGGAGAGAGATGCGTTTCCTCAAGCTCAGTATGGCATGCTGAGGTAATAAAGAAGAAGAAGCATTCGAGGGTTGGCAATATGTAAAAGATATGCACGAAATTTTTCTGATTATGGCTGACGGCAGCGGCAGGTTTTTTGTGGAACCTCCCCACAATCTCCGCCAATGAGCCGAGGCGAGCTAGCGTGCCAGCCTGCAGTTAACGCTGTCCGTCGAGTGATCTGTCAGCTCATGCTGACAGTCTGGACTTTACGTCCAAGCCAGTCACTCTTCATAAATCCATAACAAATTAACTGTTAAGTCAACTCTCATCTCCCAATTTCCACAATTCTCAGTGTAATAAAATCCGGCCCCAGGTCATTTTCAATCATTTCAGCACATATTTTGTGGATTGGCCTACTTAAACAGAACTGGTCGACCTAGACAACATTAAAATTTTTCTGTTTTTTTGTCTCAAAGTTCTAACCCTGCTCATGGCAGTGATTTTATTAATTCATTACAAACTACAGGTACCTTATCTCCTTTCCATTTCATCAGAGTTTCTACGAATGAAGTTTATACGGCTTTGTGTAGTATCAAGTATAATTCTTTAGGTATGGATGGGATTTCCCCAAGGTTTGCTACAATTGTTGTGCCATATATAGTGTTGCCACTTGCTCACATTTTTAACACCTGTTTTACTATCTCAACCTTCCCGCTTAGCTGGAAGTTCTCTAAAGTGATACTTGTACCTAAAGAATCTGGGCGTAATTGCTCCGACTTCCGCCCTATCAGCATCTTACCGTTCTTATCTAAGGTTCTTTGAAAAATTAATGTTCTTGCAAATTTCTCATTATTTGCGCATCAATAGTCTCCTTCATGACTCCCAATCTGGTTTTCGTCCTCGGCATAGTTGTACCACTGCCCTTTTGAAGGTAGTCAATGTAATTAGAGAAGCAATAGATTTGGATAAATTAGTTCTACTGGTGCTGCTCGACTTCTCCAAAGCATTCGATACTGTAGATCACGTAATCCTGTGTAGAAAACTCATTACTAAATTTAATTTTTCCCTAAAGCTCAACGAAACTTATTTTTAGTTATCTAACAGGTCGTTATCAAACAGTGTGTTCAAATGGTAATTACTCTACCTTTCTTAGAATTAACTCTGGTGTTCCGCAAGGCTCTGTTCTTGGCCCGTTGCTTTTTTGCATGCTTATTAATGATTTATTTGACTGTCTTACTCACAGTGAAATGCATCTCTATGCTGACGATGCTCAATTTTTCTTATCGCGACCCTTAGGACTTGTCGAAGATGAAATTAGTTGTATCAATGAAGACCTAAATTCAATATATCTATGGACGATTGACAATGGCTTGATGCTGAATCACAGAAAATCATGTTCTTTAGCTGTGTATCGTAATAAACTTGATACGTCTACTTATTGAACCGTTGTACTTAACGATACTGTCATACCCTGGGTAGAGTCTGTCCGCAATTTAGGTGTAGTTATCAATAACACTCTCACTTGGGGTGATCACATCAAATCAATAATACGTAAAATATACGGTGGTCCTCGCTCCCTGTGGACTTCGAGCTATTTTACTTCACTTTCTACGCGCATGTTTGTTGCTCGTTCTCTGCTTATTCCTGTCTTAATGTACGGTTGTAAAGTATTTGGAAAACTTGATTATCTTAATTTTACCAAATTGCAGATCGCGTTTAACTCCATTATTAGATACATATATCACCTCAGAAGATACGATCACGTGTCAGCTTATGCTTCATCCTTTTTGGGTTGTGATCTTTTAACATTTTTGAATTTTCGATCGGTAATCCTCCTAGTTAAAATCATCAAATACCGCAGTCCAACCTACCTATACAGCATTCTCCAATTCGCGAGATCTTCTAGAACAGTTAATTGCATTCTGCCCAGATCTGAATACTTAATTACTAAACGCCTGTTTTTCAGTCATGCCATCAAAGTTTATAATTCCTTACCGCCCAGTATTAAGTTATTGGTGGTGTCGAAATCTTTCGCCAGCACCAAGGAAAGAATTTTTGAGATTATGTGGTCAAGCAGTAGTGCTTGAATAGTTAGGAGCTAAATAGTTAGAGGTTGCTTTATAGTACAGCAGATGTAGCAGGTTAAGTTAAGTAGTGATTAATTTTGTTTTCTTTTTTCTTTTTTCTGTTTTTTTTTTCTTCCTTGTGTTTTTGATTTAGTTTTTAGCAGTAAATTTAGGGGCTTATTTCTTGTAACTTACCTATTTTATTTGATTTTATTTTATTTTTTTGCTTATGATAGGTACAAGTAAAAACGATTATATCTTAATTGTACAATGCCTTGGAATAAATTAAATTGAAATTGAAATTTTTTTAATCTCTTTATTTTTTTTCATTTTTCACCTAAGTAATTTGTGATGTTCAGCAAAACTGTTCCTTTTTCCCAGAACTTTCCAGAGATGTGCTTGGATTGATCAAATTCTTCTTTAAACGGAAGTTATTGGCAAAAGTCAAAAGGGTGGCCAACCCTGACCATTCCTATACATACATACTTGTATGTTGGTTGGATGGTCTGTTCAACATTTAGGCATCTTTCCAATTCAGTGTCTGTGGTAGCAAGTTGCCAGAAATACTCTTCGACGTAGATACAGTCATGTACTGTACTGTAGTATGAGTTTGTATTCGACACGATTTTTGGCGACATTAATGACATCTCTGAAAACTGCCAGTATTTGTTGTGGGTCGGTGTCAAATCTTTATTTGAATTGGTCCTGAATTCGTTAATTCAAGATTGAAATTGAACGGAATTTATAAGAATTGTTTGTACTGAATGATGAACATTCCATTTAAGATATATGCTGCGTTCCTTTTCTCGTTCTGAATGAATCTGTATGAATCGACAGAACGATGTCATAATTTAATTCTGTGCTCATAGAAAAGGAACGAAACAGAACCATTTCAAGTGTTTGACGTTTCTTCCATTTGATAAAAGCAAGAATAAATTCGTAAAAATTGTTGTTTTTGAATAATAAAGCCATTTTCCAATAAAGGCAACTTAAACTCAACTATTACCATCTCGTCTAAATTTTAAACAACACATTCACGAACACAAATTAAAATCGTTCTGCTTGAATCCAAGAAAAACTCAGGTGCATTCAGAACGATTCGGAGTCCGAAAAAAGCGATGACAGATTGAAACTAAATCGTTCGGTCCGAGAAAAAGAACGACATGGATTGAATAAATTCATTCTGAACGAGAAAAGGAACGCAGCAGTAGTAATTATGGCTTGATTCTAATCCAGTTCTGACCCCCCTTTCAAAAAGTCCTGAATCAAAGAAATTCTCCAACTACACACATACCTCACCTTTTGAAAGGATCTGTTTCTTCTGAATTCAGTTCATCCACTACCCCAGATTCCCTAAGAGCCCTCAAGACCATAATTAATTTATATTTATTCTTCTTATTTCAAGGCGCCTTGTTCCTTGCCCTCTCCTTAGGAGACATTTTTAAAAATTATTACTTAAAATACATACATACATACTATAGTATATGTATACCATGTCTGATGTTCATGATGTTAGTTGCTGAACATTATTCAAAGTGCATTCAGGACATTCCGATGTACATTCATTGGCATAGAATATGTACCGAACGAAAGCATGTCAACTTTTAAACGAACAGAGTTACTTTTTTAGTTACTATCTTTGTGCGCCATATACATGACACTGCACGACACTGCACGACACGTCCTAGTTAAAGACGTAAACAAGTCATGGAAATTGTAGCACATGGCTTCATTTGGAATTTTTTTCAACTCTCCCGGAAAGGTGAAAATTGACGGTGTGTGTAAGTATTTCTATAGTTAGATCCCGTTATACTATATTGTGTCATGTGGTGCATTGATGTTACACACACAAACACACACACTCACACGCACACTCATGAATAGAATAGAGAAACTTGAGCAAATTATTTATGCGACATTTATCCTTTATTTACATTCATGCGATACAGATCTCATTTCCATAGGGACTAAGCATAATATTTATTTATACACACAGATGGAGTCCTTGTTGGTGAGTTGGAGAATGAATGAATAGCGGAAGAGGGTAGGGGAGGGGTGGGGATGGAAGAAGGGAAATGGGGTGGGGGAAGGAAGGAGGTAACATTTGCTGACAGCCGCAGGATTGAAAACAGGTGGTCATTACTTTTAATTGCTACGGATAAACGACGAACAATGAAATAAAGGTGCCACAATAAAGAGCTTTTCTCTGCTCGACATCTGTTCGTCGCGGTATGGTCGGTTGGTCGTACTATCTGAGAAAATGCAATGCAACTAATTTTCTGTGTTGTTTCTTGTATACTTGTTCGTGGACTATTTAAAGAACAGAGGTTAATTGTATAATTTACATGAGCGGATTGCGTGTTCATAAATAGAAAAGAAAAGAAAAAAATAAACAGAAGAAATTGAAATGAAACATTTTCAAACAGAAGGCACAACTTTTGCTTTTATTATAAGTCTGCGTGAAGGGAACGGGGCTGTAAAGAATTAATTGTATGAGCGAAATTGTTTTTTTTTCTTTGAAATTTTATTAACAAACGCAGGTTTGCTACTAAAAAGAAAATTCTATTACCTACCATTGAATTGTAATGAAATTATAATAAAGCTTGGAGGAGTCTTTAAATACATATTTTTTCGTTTTGTAATAATAATTTAGGTCAGTATGAAAATTTCATGTTAGTTACGAGAATATAATAATAACGCAAGGAAATCTATTGTAAATATGTAATTACACTTTGTTATAGTGAAAAATATACTTTTCACGAGATATAGTGTAGGTTGAAGGTCTAGTGAAACTAAAAGTAGTGGTATAGAAAAAGTTTCTCATATACCTATACCTCGAAAATCTTATTTTAGAAAAAAAAAAAAAAACAAAAAAAACAAAAACATGTTATTAAAGATCACGAAGCTACACTCAACAACATTTCGAAGTTTACAATTTTTAACAGATTTTTTCAACATTGACAAGACAACAATTTAATGGCATATTTTGCTCTATAATACAGGGTGTCCCACGTAACGTGTTCCCTGGGCATTTTTCTCGAAAATGTGCGGAGATATCGAAAAAATCCTAATAATAAAAGTTACGCATCGTTAGTCAAAGGTATCTTCTGGCATAGCCAAAGTCCTTGAAAAAGGACTTGGGAAAGGATATATTTTAAAAATGTCCTTTTCGTCCTCATTAAGGATACATTTAGATTGCATTTTTGAATTCCGCAAATAATACTAAAACGAAAATGTTATATTGAAAATTCCAGTTTAACCCTTTATTATCGAGATATAAGACCTCAAATTGTACTCTATGCACCGTGTTCCTTTGCCATTTTTCACGAAAATGCACACGGATATCATCGAAGTGCTAGTAACAAAAGTTACACATCATAAGCCGGGCTATATTTTGGTATGGTAAACATTTAAAAAAAAAAAGCCACACGATAAAGGATATCTTCGGTTTGGTCCTTTTCGTCCTTTCTGAGAATGCATTTTGGCTACATTGAATAACTGCAAATCAAATTAGAAAAAAAGTGGTATACCCAGTGTTGGGCGTAATCAACTACATTTGTAATCAGATTAATAATCATGATTACATTAATCATGATTACTCATCAATCATTAATCATGATTACATCGAGTAATCTTAGGAAAATGTAACCGTAATCATGATTACATGATTACATTTTTTTTTTATTACAAATGAAACTTTTCAAGAGATTTTAAAATTTATTTCAAGACAAAAACAAAACAATCTGTGATTGTAAGAATTTTTATTGTAGAAAACTTCAAGACACTATTGAATTATGTATTATTTGAAGTCAGTGTAAAGAATGTAAGTGCCTCTATTGATAGAGACTCACACATATCTGATCATCAGCTTAAATTCGAGGATCTTGATTATATGTGAAAAAAGATGGAGAAAAAGATTAGATTTCTGGGGCGTATAAGAAAGTCGTTGAACATGGAAAATGCAATAATGCCTTTTAACGCTTTGATTTTGCTACACTTTTCATATTGCTCCACATTGTTATATGCTAGTTCGAATGAATTCAAGGGCAGAATGCAGCTGTTGTAGAATAAGGCAAAGCGAGTTATTGTGAAATGCAGCATATATACACCAGTTAGAAGCATGCTTGAAGGGCTGCAATGGTTAAATATTACTGACATGACAGCAAGAGTGAGGATGAAAGATTAGATTTACTAACTACTATCTAACAAAACGGTACAGTATTGTAGTATCTAACTCCAATAAAGAAACCGTAAATGAAATTTTCTCTTTCTTAATTTCTAATAATACCGTTTAACAATCCAGAGTTATCAGATATTCAATTACCATACCACTATAGATATGAGCTTACAAACATAGTTTATATATCACTACCGACTTCGGGATAGAAATACAACAATGTTTGTTTTCTTTTAACTACAATTTTAAACCTTTTACAAATTTGTAATCAAAAAATGTAATCATGATTACGGTTACGATTGATCAATCAGTAATCGCCATAAATGATTACTTTTCTGATTAATATTATCAATCTGTAATCATGATTACAGATTACAGATTGTAATCGTAATCATTAATCATCAATCAATCATCAATCAGATTGCATTTTGCCCAACACTGGGTAGACCTACTGACAAATCTTCGCAAAAATAAGTTGAATCATTTATAGGTATGTAATATGTTGTCATAATTCCTGAGACAAAAGGGCCGTCATTTCGTCCCCATTCAATTTTCAGGTAAATTATCATTATCTTATTTTTATCATATCACAAATTTATACTATTTCAAGCGTGCAGTACAAACCTACAGACTTTGGCTATGCCAGAGGATACCTTTGACTAACGATGCGTACCTTTTATTATTAGGACTTTTTCGATATCTCCGCACATTTTCGAGAAAAATGCCCAGGGAACACGTTACGTGGGACACCCTGTATATTTTTCTGTTTATATTATTAATAGCGAATTCGATTCCGCGTCTAATGAGCATTTGTTAACTAAAATCGGTTGAAATTTGACTGAGCTATCGAATTTTTGCTATGTAGCTGCAACTACAGCGAAAGTTGAAGTACTGGGTTTTAACCATGAAACATTGAAAACGTGAATAAAGGCAAAAAATTACAACAATAACTAAAACAGCAACAACTACGACAGATACAACAATAAATTCAAAAGCTGTTGTCAGCACCACTAATTTAAAATTAAGTTTCATGACGACACATACCCACGCTAATCATACAGTAGTTTAATTGACAATTTTGTTTGGAATGCAAGGCGGTAATACTACATAAGTATCCTTGTTGCTTTTGTGAGTACGATAGTCCTGAAATAAAGAGATATAAACGAACCGAGTGGAAACTATGGACATCATTTCAAATTTGAAGGACACATATTTTGATGAGCATCCCAATGGTGCGGGGCCCGAAGATATCATCTTACAGCCACTGCATTCAAAGCTCGGCTACATGAAAAAATTGAACGTCTGCAGTGATGAATTTCGTCATCTCAGAACAAAGTTTCCTGAATTGAGTGTAGGTAAAATCAAAGAAGGTACCCTACATCTTAATTTACTGGTAACAAGTACCAATTTAAATATTTCAATTGATTTTGGGAAATTTTCAGGAATATTCGATGGGTGACAAATTTGGAAAATTATGCGGAACAATGATTTTGCAACCAAATTTATTACAGTGGAAAGACGAGCGTGGAATAGTTTTGTTTCATTGTGTAATCATTTCCTTGGCAACAGTACGTAAAAGTTGTACACGAATTTTTGAGTACCTACGGTAAAATGGGTTGCAAAATGTCGATCAAAAATCACTTTTTGCAATCACAATTAAATTTCCTTCAGGACTATCCCACTCACAATTAAATTTCTTTCAGGACTATCCCACTCACAATTAAATTTCTTTCGGGACTATCCTACTCACAATTAATTTTTTTTCAGGACTATCCCACTCACAAAAGGTAACAAGGAATACTTAGGGCCGGTTTCACAGTTCGAGTTTAATTTCAGGATTAGTTAATTTCTGTTCGTAGTTTAAACTAAGTTTAAACCAAAATGAGTTTCACAATGTTTGATCATTTTCAATATGGCAGCACTGTGGAATTGTGAACTAGTAGTTAGCTGTTTTCTGTATAATTGTGAACTAACAAACTATTGTGAATAATTTACTATCAAAATATTGCTTACCCGGGGGTAAGACGAGATAGTACAGCTTGTATGCAAGCCTCCCTTCAAACGCGATTTTAAGCTTGACAGCAGAAGGCAGTTCGGTTGTTTCTTATCATCTTGCATGCAAGTTCATTTAAACCAGTGATTCCCAAAGTGGGCGATACTGCCCCCCCCCCGGGGGCACTGGAACAATCCAGGGGGTGTTGAGTAAAAATAAATAAGCCGACTCCAAATAGCGAATCGCGGCAGTTTAAGAATGGAGCTGACAAAAATAGAGCCGAGAATTGATACACTGATAGCAGCGCACCAAGTTCATCCTTCTCATTAGGATTATTTATAATGTTACTAGGGAGAGACCGTCGGCGTTGCCCGGCGATAATATACCTAGATGGTTGGGGGTGAGGTAGGGGATTAGAGATAAATAATATCTAAGTTGTTATCTGACTCGATCACGCGATTCCGCACTCATGGGTTTCACTCTGTGTCTGTATATGTGTGTGTATGCGAATGTATTATTGTGCGTGCATTCATTCATATGTGCGAAAGAGTGTAATTCTCTGCGTTGACGCGTTCTAATGCAGTATGGCAACCCAACGAAGGAGTTGCCCGATTGGTCCCATTTTCGAAATATATTTGCAATTTTTATGAAAACGTCATGTACAAAATATAAGCTCTCCACTTCGAAGCCTTCTCAATCAACTAAAGTTTTGTATGGCATCACTAAGAAGGGCAAACCCAATTTAGTCCATTATTGAGATTTTATTTACCATTGCTATCAAAACACCATGTAAAAAATATTTGTATGGCAACCCTATGAAGGAGTTGCCCGATTGTGCCAGCTTTTGAACTTAATTAAATTTTTTTTTAAGAAAGTCCCGGGTACAAAATTTCAATTCTCTACGTCGACGCGTGAGGCAGTGTCCAACTATATAGTGAAAACCTAAAGTTTTGTATGGCAGCACCAAATAGTGGTCGCCCGTTTTGGTCAATTTTGAACCTGTATTTCCAATTTTCATGAAGACGAAATTTTTGTTTTTTTTTTGGCACTACGAAGAAGTTGACCGATTTGTCCTATTTTTCAACATAAATTCACATTTTTTTAAAAAGGTCGCTCACCACGTAGACGCGTTCTCAGGTAGTTTCCAAATATATAATGAAAAACTAAAGTTTTGTATGGCAACACCAAAAAGGGGTCTCCGGATTTGGCCCATTTTTGACATTTTCGAAATATATAGTAAAAACCAAAATTTTGTACGGCAACATCAAGAACGGGTTGCCCGATTTAGTCTGTTTTTAAATTTCATTTGATATTGCTATGAAAACGCTGCGTATCAAACTTCAGCTCTCTACGTGCACTCGTTGTATGGCAACCCTACGAGGGAGTTTCCCGATTTAGTCGATTTTTGAACATGTATTTTCAATTTTTATGAAAACGCTGTGTATAAAATTTCAGCTTTCCACATCTACGCGTTGTCAGGCAGTTTTTTACGTCTCGACAACAGCGCCATCTATAGTGTCCAAAACAATCCTATCTGGTAAGCTGGAACTAACCAAATACATTCACAAAATTTCATTGAAATCGGTTGGTCGGTTTCGGAGAATAGTGTGTACAAATACAGGGACACTGGATTTTTATATATTAAGATATTTATAATTTTTATTCGTTTAATTAATTTTCTGTCATTTTAATAAATAATTTTATTATTTCAAGCTTCAAGGTGTGTTATTTACAACATCTTTCTTTACTATATTTAAAAACGTAGGTGGAACATTATATATACTTATATCTTTCTCTTTGTCCGCTTAAAGAATGCAGATTTCCAAGGGGCGCTGAGTAATGTTTTTTTCTGAAAAAGGGGCGATAGTCCGAATAAGTTTGAAAACCACTGATTTAAACAAATAAAAAAGCTAGAATTGGTCTAAGACCAATTGTTATGATACCCTAGCTAGATGAATGCCCGTATGAAATTTCGTATGGTCGCCGATCTATGCAAGTTTGATTTCTGAATTGGCTTTTCGCATATATTTCTAGAACTGTTCGTCGAACAGAAAAAATAATTTTAACCAATTTTATAGGATTTAGTATTATGAAGAAGTTTGTATTGCATTAAAACCATAAAAATCTAATTAGGGCGCGACCCCAAATGGGGTCGCTTAGCGAAATGTGCCGAGCTTTAATAAATACAATTTTACAACTTTTTGTGCAATTTTTAATGTTATGTTTTTAAAAAAATTCTAAAATTATATTTTTTCATGTGCATTATATGTAGACAAGAAGATAAAAGGTCTTCCAATAAGAGGTGTTATTTTAATTAGCCCGCTATTTCGGTAGATGTCACTTTTGGAGCTGTCATTTTTTGACATTTGACAAGTAGAAACTACGCCATTAATAAAAACGATACACGATTCAACAACGCATTGAAATTATTAAAATTCACTATCAAAATGGTGAAAATGTGGCAGAGACGGTTCGTAAAACTCGAACATTTTTGGATCGTCGTGAAGCACCTTGTCGGACCGCAATACAGAAATTGGTAGAAAAATTCGAGATGTCGGGACAAGTTAGTGATGTGAAGAATAAAACCCGTGCACGTCGCTCAAGAACAGCCGATAATATTGCTGCTGTAGCCGAAAGTGTTGAAGAAAACCCAGGTTTGTCCATTCCTCGTCGTTCTTTGGAATTAGGCATTCCACAAACGTCATTACACAGTATTTTGCATAAAGATTTGGGTCTTAAGGCTTATAAAGTTCAGTTAACACAAGAACTCAAGCCGGCCGATCATCAACAACGTCGAGTCTTTGCTGATTGGGTCCTTGAAATGCATGAAAATGATCCGGAATTCCATCGAAAACTCATCTTGAGTGATGAGGCCCATTTCCACCTCGATGGCTTCGTCAACAAGCAAACTTGTCGCATCTGGGGCTCGGAAAACCCAAGAGTTATTGTTGAAAAGCCTCTCTATTCCTCAACATGTGACTGATTGGTCCGGTTTATGGTCCCGCGGGGTCATTGGACCTTACTTTTTCGAAAATGAGGCTGGAGCAACAGTTACGGTGAATGGATTGCGCTATCGACAGATGATTAATGATTTTTTATGGCCAGAATAGGATGGTATTGATCTGGACAACGTTTACTTTCAACAAGACGGCGCTACGTGCCATACAAGCAACGAAACCATTGATCTTTTACGGGAAAAGTTTCCGGACCGTGTTATCTCTCGAAGAGGTGATCACAATTGGCCACCGAGATCTTGTGACTTAACACCTTGCGACTTCTTCCTTTGGGGCCACGTGAAATAGAAGGTCTACGCCAACAGCCCAGCGTCGATTCAAGACCTCAAAGATGGAATTCGTGAGGCTATCGAGGACATAGGGCAGCCACTTTGCGATTTGGTTATGGAAAATTTCATGAAAAGGATATGGTCCTGTAGGCGTGGTCGTGGTACTCATTTGGCTGATGTTATTTTCCATTATACCTTCCTCTTTATAATGAAATAAAGATCCGATCATTTATCTCAAAAAATGGCATTTTTCTTTGAATATCAAAATAACACGTCTTATTGGAAAACCCTTTATGAATATCTATCTAACCTTTTAATCTAATTCCGGCTCTAGAGTTTAATTTTAAAATCAGGGGCTATCGTAGGCATTGTGTACCTCCTGAATCTATATAAAAGCCTACTTGCATGAAAGATCAACAGCATTATATGTAGACATAACGGCTTGAATGTGTTCCAAAGTTTTGCTTTCTGATCAAGAAAATATTTGAAGATAATATAGATCTGTAGTTGACATCATCCATTATAAAATTGGCAATCATGCATTTCTTATTATATTTTTCTATTCTCCGCCAGATGTAGAATGAATTTTCTTTGATTTGATTTTTTTTTGCTAAAATATCAAGTGACAAATTTATTCCACATACATCAAGATTTTCTGCCTTTCATTTAGAAAAACAAAAACAAAAAAAAAAACGGAGGTTCAATGAAAAAATAATTTCGCAAAAAACCGCAAAATAGATTGTTTTTTGAGCTACCCTATAATTTTCTACTTGAAACTTTCAATACTCAACGCAGACAAAAAAATTTTTTTTTTCAGTTTTCAATTCACATACCAAAATCAACACGAAAATATGCCGAAATGAATAAGTAAATTCTTGCAACAAAAGATGATGCCAACACATGTTCTATGTGGCATGGCTTTCCGCCCGGAAAATTCTTCAAGAAACTGTTGCCCTACATGCAGCTATTTAGCTGTAAGTGACTCAAGTCAAGAAGAAATGCACTCGCGCCCAGCTCAATTTTTCATTTGAAAATTTGTGGTAATTCAATGAAAACGGCGACCTCTTCAAAATAGCAAACATTTGCTTATATATTTCTGACATCCATGTACAATACATGGAAGTGTACGCACACATATGTATGTACATATGTGTATATATGTATTTCATTTAATAAAAGTACACATTTATATGTAAAAACATATACATACAAACTAACTAAACAGAGTAGATTTCATCTGCGAAACCTATTTTTAGTTGAAGACGATTGCTCGACAGATTTCTGGCGACTCCCAAATTAAACGAGTCCTCTCAACATAGTTTCAGTCATAGTTTCTTAAAGAATCTTTAGAACGTTTTGGTCGCTGACAATTAAAACCCAATCCGATGAATAGATAGGTATGGCAGGCACTAACTATACTTAGTATAGTACATAGGTCGGTATGTACGTTGAGCGCAATCGAGTTCGACTCATCATCATCATCATCATCATCTTCTCATCAACATAGAGACAGAGAGACATCTTTCACAGATTCTTCAGTTCACTATGGGGTGACGAACACTTGTTGGATATTATGTACAAAATCGAACACCCCCGTTGTCTTTTAAAATGATTCGCGCACTTCGGTTATTAATATACAAAGTGACGTCAGGTGGTTTCCTGAGAAAATTTAATGATAAAATTTGAAATTGCGCCAAAAATTACGACAACGTTTTGGTATTTTATTATTTTTTTCATTGACACCAATAATTCAAAAGTTCGTTCCTTAGTACTTCCGGTATTGTTGTAAGAATTTTGTACAGATCATATAAAATTCTATATACACCATAATCAATTAGACAGGATAAGCGGGAAAATATTTTTCGATATAACATATTATAAAGTTAAGAAAAGTAGGTAAAAAAAATAACAATAATTTCAAAAGAATCCTTACCACCATCAGCGTAAGTTTCTGAACCATAGCCATCCTGAAGTCCATTAGCCCAAGTGCCCTCATATTTAGCAGTTGAAGTTGCGCTCTGTCTGACACCATATCGTCCTTTGTAACCGCTTGTCCATTCGCCTCGATATATTAGACGACCTCGTTGCTCCACACCGAGTCCATGGCGTCTTCCATTCTGCCATTGTCCCTCGAAAGATGACCCACTGTAATTCAAAATAAAAATAGAAAATTTTATTATAACTGTTTTCAACACTGGTATACTGTACTATATGTACATAGGTATATAACACACTGAAAATCATATTTATATCCTATCCGATGTCATAAAGATGTGTCCCCAACTAGCCTCGTTTTTTTTTTTTTTTTTCATTTTTATCTAACAACAAACTTAACATCACGGGAAGCCAGAAAAATGGAACTTTTCGTCTTCTTTAAGAAGGAGAAAGTTTAATGGCGAAAAATGCTGGGACCATGATGCAAGGAGATATTTCAGAAAAGGCACAACAAGTGTAATGGCAACGCATAAATGGGCAATCATAAAGTAATTTTTCTTTTAAATCTTATTTAGACACAAAAGGCAACATAAGTTTTTACTTTATTTTTGTGTACCTACACAACCCCTCAAGAAACAATTTTTTTTATATAGTAGTAACGGTGAGGTTTCCATTACCAAATTATATAACTTCAGTTATATAGACTAGTACTCGAAACCTCTTTGTAACCACTATAAACCCCTTATAGAGCTTAAATGGAGGATTATATAAAGGTTACCGTGACTTGATTTAGGTAACGTTATATAACTAAAAGTGTTATAAAATGATTAACCAAAATATTCTGGTTACCTTAATATAACTTCTTATAAAACCCTTATATAACCCAAGGTGCTCTCGATTAATTTATTTTGGTCATAGCAGTGGTTGCGGTAATGTTTCGGTTACCTTTATAAACTTTGTTTATAATGGTGATGGTAACGTTTCCACAACGCTTGGAACTCTCAGGCTGATTACTTTCAGTGATTGAAATGTTAGGGAAATTATTTTTTGTTACCTTTATAAAACAATAATATGCAAATAATTACGAAACCTATCTTGACATAGAATTTCGATTTTTTTTGTATTGCATTTTTATAATGGAAGGGTTTAATATTTTTACATTTCAGAAGTACAATTTTTCGGCATATATGTGGTGAAATTCAGCTGCAATTGAAATTTTACTGTGAATATCAACATAGATACTTCTAAAAAATACAGATCCCTCCAAAAATAAGCAATTTTTAATAATTTTAATTAAATATGACAAAATTAAAAATTTTCACTTAGGTGATATTAATTCATAAAAATAACATAACATAATTTAGAAATGTTATATACCTAAAAAGATGTATTTTCTTCATATAAAAATAAAACGGAAGCCATATATCTGCAATATAAAAAATTGACTAATCCGACATTTTCTTTTTTATCTGCAATCCATAGATGAAAAAAATGGCGGCTTGTACTTAAATGAACTAATTACCATTATAAAACTTCAAGTAGTTTTATATAAACTCTGTCTCTATTATATAAACTGAATGACCCTTATAAAACTTCTAGAAATAGTATATAAACTGAAGAAACTACCATACCTCGAAAACGATCCTTATATACCCTTTAGTCATAATATGTAACCTTTGGTAATGTTTTATATCTTATAGTGACAAAAATCAGACGTTCGTGATCTTATATACCCTTAGGTTATATTGTGTTACCTTTGGTAATATTATATATCTTATAGTAACGAAAATCAGTCTACTGTTCTTATATACCCTTTGATTATATTGTGTTACCTTGGTAACGTTATATATGTTAAAGTAATACCGAAGGATGTGTCAAGTTATTCTTAAAATAAGTTTTGTTGGGCGCGCCGTGTAGTGTTATAATGGCTCCATTCGACACTAAAAGTAATTTGTTTTTATAACGATCACCGTAGTTACTAAAGGGCCACCAAAAAATTTTACGATATTTTATAGTGGGTATATGTATTACCGAAAGTTCCCAATTTTTATTAAAGTCACCGAAATTACTGAAAGTTGTCGAGTTATATAAGGGTAACCACTGCTACCGCAATAAACCCTTATTACCAATAAGTTATATAACGTGGTGATCAAAACAATTACAAAACTTTTTTATATACCTTCTAGTAATGGTTAGTCTAAGTTATATAGACCGGTGATTGTAACATTTCCATCACCAAGTTATAAAACCTTTAGTAACCTACTTCCACGATAACCATTAGTAACCTTAAAAAACTCTAATATAACTACGTCACCAATTGGTAATATTATAAAACTCTCATATAACCACTGAAATTTTTACATAACCGAGTAACCATTATATACCCCTTATAAAACTACCCATCACCTTCAGTCAGCAAAAGTCAGGCATAGTTGGAACAAAGATTTTTTTTTTAGTTCATCTATTTCACTCCTCCCTTTGCTTGGCTTTTTCAAGTTATATGAAAATTTTAATATTTTTTCTTCCATATTCACTCTCCTTGGGAACAACATAGGGCTTCCCATGCCCTCTCCATACTGACATAGCCAAATAGCATCAGCACACTGACTTGGTCCAGACTCTGCTTAATTTTTTTGAATCGTTTCTTGTTCATGCTAGATCAGGGATTCCCAAAGTGGTCGATATCGACCACTTGAGGTCGATATCGGTTTCCCAGGGGTCAACATAAACGAAAACTGATTTTTGGGGTCGACGAGGTCTAAAAATCGACCCTTATTAATTAACACAAGCTCTTATTTGAAACTTTCAAGATACTGTATAAGTTGTGTTACGTGTACCAACATGTTATATAAGAATGACTAATATTTTAGTAGGAAGTATCATTGTTGTACTTTTAAGAAATTCAACAAGTCGATAAGCGTGCACAAGTTCGTACACGATGAAAAACTGGGCGTAGACAAGTTCGTGCAACATAATGTGTTCGAGCGTACAAGTCTTTCAGGCTTCCGCGCTGATCATAGCTGTGAGACAGCTCTATTGAAAATAACGACTGATATTAGAACAGCAACAATGATCATCTCGTGTTCTTAGTTCTTTTAGATTTCTCCAAAGCATTCGACACTGTGGACCATTCCAAGCTTCTTGTACTTTTTGATTTTAGTTCTCCTGCTGCCAAACTTATTGATAGCTTCTTAACTAACCATTGCCAGCGGGTCAAGGTCGCTAATCACGTCTCCTCGAAAGTTAGTGTGACATGTGGCGTTCCTCAGGGATCTATTTTGGGTCCTCTCATGTTTAGTTTGTTCATCAACGATTTACTAACTGTTGTTTTACACAGCAAAGTTCATATGTATGCTGATGATGTCCAACTATATCTTAGTCGTCCCATTGGCTTGGTTGAAGATTGTATTAGCAGGGTGAATGAGGATTTGGAACGAATTCACGAGTGGTCTGTCGTCAATGGCCTCTCAATGAACCCCACTAAATTGGTGGCCTTACCCTTGTACAGACACACTATCGACCCCTCACACCTACTCTATATTCTTCTGGAAGGCTCTCAAATTACCTTTGTTTGTCGGGTAAAAAATTTAGGCTTATTCTTGAATTCTAGAATGACTTGTTGTGACCATGTAAAAGCGATAATTAGCAAAGTGTACGGAGCCCTTAGACGGCTGTGGTTGTACGCCAATATTCTCTCAACTACTACACGCATAAATCTGGTGAAATCTTTGTTATTACCACATTTTTCATTCGGATCTTTGATATTCCCTAGACTAGATGCCGCCTGCAAGCGGAAACTGGAAGTAGCTTTCAATGATTGCACTAGATTTGCATTTGGTTTGCGGCGATTTGACCACATTACGCCATTTAGGAATAAAATCATTGATTGCTCTCTGGACACTTACTTACTGCGTAAAGCATTACTATCACTCCATAAAATCCTGTACATCAGTGGCGTACCTCCATACCTGTTCGGTTTTATTAATTTTATGCATAGTGAAAGACATTTGAATCTAGTTTGACCTCGCTTTAAACACTTAGTATGTGATGGCTCTTACTTTGTCCACATAACTCGCGTTTGGAATATACTTTCACCTGAGATTCAGAGTACAAGATCGGTAGCATCTTTTAGGTGTTTGATCAGTGATTTTCTGCGTCCACCTTAATGATTCTGCACACTCACGGACTTGGGACATTTTTCTTTTTTTTTTCTTTGTTAAGCTTTAATTTTTGATTAACTTGATTAACTTTGAACTTTCTTTTTAATAATCTCTGATTGTCTTTTTTTTTCTTATTATTTTGCTTATTTCATTGTAATTTTTTATTTTTCCTTCCTTATAGTAATTTTATGTTTTTTTTATATTGATTCTCTCTAGTGCCTAACTCTTCTATTATTGAATTATAGCTTGTCTTGTTTAATGTACTCAAGTAATGTCTTATTGTACTGATTTTTAAATAAATAATTGTAATTGTAATTGTTTTGACTTGCTCTGTATTTGACGTATATACCCGATTTAACACGAATGAAATCATGATCAAGTTCAAGTCCAAATATGCGTCTGATATTTTACTAAATAACAAGCTTTCACACTTAGGTTGAATGTTCATTTGCGTTTTGAAATTCTTTGGAGCTTGAATGATAATACACTCATCTACTACTCCGTGATTCACAGACAGCATTTACTAGCAAAAAATCTGAGTCCTAGATTGCATCAGTCTTTACAATATGTTATAAATGCTGTCAATAACATTCGAAGCAATTCTTTGAACTCTCGGTTATTTTCTCAGTTATGTGAGGAAAATGACGAAGTCTTTACTCGGTTATTTCTGCACACAGAAGTTCACAGGCTATCAAAAGACTCTTGCTTAGCAAGATTTTCAGCTCTTTTTGAATCTGTGTTGGAGTTTTTACAAGAAAACGATCCGAGTTCGAAAGAAAATCTGAACAATTGTAAAATAGATATTTTCCTCATTTGTCAAAATTACCAGAAATGCTTCAAGACGATGTTATTTTATCATATGTCACTCACTTGGACGTATTACACAAGGATTTTACTTAGAGGTTTGAGGATCTCTTAAATTTACAAATTCCTCAATGGATAATAAATCCGTACAATATCACAGCCATGGAAGAAGCCAATGTGATAATGCAAGAAGAGTGGATTACCATTAGCACAGACGAGGAGCTTAAGCAACAGTTCAACCAAGGCTATCAGAAGTTCTGGTTGCAACGCAACATTGAAGCACAGTATCCTGCATTGTGGAACATTGCTGAAAAATACCTTATCGTTTTTCCATCATCATACCTAGTCGAAAAAGGCTGCAACTCACCAATATTGAACCGGATGTAGCTAGATTGGTTCATCCATCACACGGAATTTTTTATTCATTTATCTTTACTTTGCGATTTTAATGTTTTTTTTTTTTTCAAAAAATAATTACCTACTTAAGTATGTTTACGTAATTTGTATTCATAATTATTAATTACACTTGATATTTACTGAATTTTAATTCTATTTACTTTGTTAAATTTTGATGAGAAAATGATGTCAAGTTTACTCACATAACCAACCGCAAAGTTTTTAAATTGGTAAGTATTTTGTATCAATAGGAAAAAAAACTAGAGATAGGAATTTTAAAGTAATTTGGCTATAGGGGTCTGAGGTATCAGTTCATTTTGGAAAAGGTGTCTCTTGCCCATAATAGTTTGGGAATCCTTGTGCTAGATGACGATAGCTATCCTAATAATACGGCTGCCATTTGTCGCTTATTAGGAAAAGCTCACCGTGTTTGAGGAAGATTTTTGGTTGTGGTCATAGATGTTTTTTGGGTTGACGCTTCTATTCGCGGTGAAAGGCAAAGTATATAGAATACAAGGTATTCCTATTACGAACCATGTTCCACTATTAGATGACGTAATATCGTGAAATGTATAGGAAAGTACGGTACAGAGAATACAATACTCTCTCTCCTCTCTCTGTCTTTCCTATAAAAATGTATATACATTAGTCACAGATCTACGTCACAGGCTATCAGTCAAAATTTTAATGGGAATATGTACCTTGCTATATACCTTGTTGAAAGGCTTACAAATGTTCCCATTAAAACAGCGGAAATATTTCAGGTAATAATCATCACCTCTATTCTGTCCTCCATTATATATATGTTTGTAAATCTTGCAGAACAAATGCTAACCGTCAATAGAATATACCCTGGTAGCCCAATCATCATGAGCGCACTGATGAGCTCATAATGATTGGTTGAATGAATGTTATACCGTAGACACACGACGCTAAAGAATGATAGTCGAAGTTATGATCATTCCTTTCATTATAGTTTCATCATTGATTTGAATGATGGAGTCAGAAGATCATAGATTCGTATTATGTAAAGGATTTGTCGGCAGAGGCGCTCGCGGTGATAAGATATCAAATTTTTCTGGAATGATTTCCAATTCTGGGAAAGTTTGACAGCAATCCCTTTTTTCTTAATGCAACAACCGGTTTTAATGCCTGCAACTTGTACTAATTCTTTCGAGCACTGTGATCTGTCAAATCGAATTATCGTCAAGATATCGTATGCTTGCCTTACCAAGGTATTATCATTGGTAACTATAACGTAATTGAATCAATGATCATAGTTGACCATCATGTGCCTAGGGTATAATACTGATTTTTGTTCTAGCACCGGGACTAGAGTCATTTATATACTTCGAAATTCTATGATTGCTCAACACCATTTGTTTCCCTTTCAGTCGTACATTAGATGCACTAGACATAGAGCTCAGTATCCATATCAATTTATTGATGAGCTAATAGATGAGTTGGCGAAGAAACTCATCGAGACGCTCAGTATAAATCACTTGACTAAAAAGTTATGTTAGTGAACATAAACGCCCATGCCCGCGCCGGTACTAAAATTTTGTAAACTGATGAGCAATTTATAGGAAGGTTTTAGAATAAATTGTAGAATATAAATACGGCGCTTTTCACATCCAGGAGGGAGTCTTATTTCAGGCAGTGAAGTGAACGAAATAAACTATTTGGATTGTGATAATTAGAAGTAGAGTACTAGCGATAACTAAAGAGTTGATTTGATAATTGTTTGTGAATTGTGAGAGTAAACAGTAAAATTAAATAAAGAAAGAACTTTTGAATTATATCTGAAATACTGTGTTTTAAATAAGGAACTAAGACCACGCTCGTAACAATACGCTTTCAATACATATATACGAAGAAATTATACATTTGCTCCGTAGATGACATCTGTTAATAACCTGAAAAAAAGCGTAATGAAAACATATGATCATGTGTGACTTGTGTTGGTTAACCGAGACACCTGTCTTATGACGAGGCAATTAAGGCCTGCATACGATTGGACCAGAAGAAAGGAACTTCTTAGTGAGAATTCAAAATCTGCAGCAGAAATCGGGGTCTCATAACGGGCCATTAGTAGACTGGGCATAATAGCGACGATGTCTGTAGATGCTGCAAAGATCCAGAAAAAATCGAATCAGTTCAACACGTACTTTGCGAGTACCTTGCTCTGTTGAACAATCAGGATGACCTACTTGATAGCTACCTACATGTTCTCAGATCGGTGTAAACTGCAAAGTAAGATGCTCAGGTGTATCCAAAGATTCCTAAGGGATTTTTTTTTTGCGGATTAGTGTCCCATGAATCTAGAATCTTTTGGATTAAAATTATTTCAAAATGGAAGAGATATCATTGAAGATGATTCTCACGGTGCAAGAATGTTGGCATCAATCAACGATGAAATGATAGCCAAATTTCAAGAAATTTTGTGACATGACCAGAAGAGAAAAAAATGGCTTATCTTCTATGTATTTCTCTTGAAACCTTTTTCGCGTTGGGTATCAAAAGCGTTTTGCCCAGACACATAATGCAACGAATACTCTCGCTTATTTGAATAGTATCTCAAATAGTTCAGAGAATTTTTACTCAAGAATTGTTACAGAAAATGAGACTTGAGGGCAACAGTACAGTGCGATCTAAAAAGCGGAGTTTAATTCAAGCAGTTGATACTAAGAAGATTATTGGCACAAAAAAAATGTCAAATTTGGGAGATCGACCGGCAAAGTGATGGCAAATGTTTCTGAGATTGTAATGGAGTGATTCTAGTAGATTTTGTGGCAGTGAAGAAGAAAATCACGGCATCATATTATTCTGAAGTATTGAAATAGTAGGTGGGTAGAAATAGAAGGTGGCTTTTCAAAAAAGGGCGTACAAAACTTCACCAACAAATTTTGATCCTTCACAATAATGCACCACCACTAGCAATTCTTTAAAAAGGAAAAGGTCCAGAAATTTTGAAGTAATTTCGCTAGGAAATTTTTATTGCAACCCCCCCCCCCCCCCCCCCTCCATCCGGCCGGGTCAGTATGATTTTGTAACGTAGGCGCCTGCGCCACAATCGTACTTTCATCATGAAACCGAGCCTAATTTAAAAAATAAACTGGATTTCAAGCGCTGCAGCTAATGCTTAAACCCTAATATGGAATGACCGATTAACGAAATACCAAATGGAAAACATTAGGGGGAAACTTGTAATCCCTCGTCCAATAGAACGAGAAAAAAGAGGGAGAAGGACAATCTTTCTGGAGGAGAGCAAGTTCCGGTCTTCCAGGGAAAAAACCAGTTGAAAAATCAAGTTTAAAAAATAAAAAATAAAAGTTGAAACCGCGAAGAAAAAATCGAAACAATCGAATTGGAAGCAGCAAAAGCTTAAAACAACAGCGAGAAGTATACCGCCTGTGTGAACTTTAGCATTAGTGCAAGGCAAGGCACAAAGTTAACCCCATGGATGGCAGCAAGTACCTAACAAGTAAAATTAATAATTAAATTAAATTTTTAATATAACCTCAAAATAAGTATCACGTCATTAATAAATCACTAGCCCCTCTAGGATTAAATTAAGCAAAGTTGTTAATCATGTATGTAAAGGGATTCTTCGATATTCTGAATATATAAAAATTTGAATTGAAAGTAATCTTTCCACTCGAACGTTCTTGCTTTTTTTATATACAAACAATGACCTTATTTAGACGGGTCAGTATCCTGCCTCTGCCTCACGAAAACTTGAAGGTAAGATGATCGTTGGGGGTAGGAATGAAGCAATACCCTATCTACAGATTTTGAGCGGCTGAGGCAGCATACTCACCTGTCTAAACTGGGTCATAGCAGTGCAAGCTAAGACCAAATTAAAGTACCACTTCATAGGCACCAATTGAAACGCCTTAATTTAAGCCAGGGACAATGTTCTAACATGGTCTATACAGGGTATCCCGTAAGTGGTGTGATACCCAAAGGCTATGGATTTTAGATTTATATATATACATATAGTGGGGCGAGTGGCCTTTGCACTGCAGCCATCATTGGCTTATTGTGCACCGCTTGCATTACAGTTCCTCTAGCAAGCCTACTTTTCCTAGGAAGAGCAGTATTTTTTTGGAAGAGATCTCTCGGCAGATTTTAAGAAGTATGAGCCAAAGGCCTACATTGCGCAATGGCTTCGCATTCATACAGCACGTGCTCTGATGTTTCATCCTTTTCGAGATATAGTCTACATACATCAGTGGGTGAGATGCCTATCCCATGCATGTCTTTGTTGAGTTTACAGTATCCGGTTAGGACACCTGTAATGATTCTGAGTTGATTTCTAGATAGCCCTAAAAGATCTAGGCTCTTCTCTGAGGAAGGTCTTTTGATGTATCTTTTGGTTTGTCTGGATCCTGTTTATGAAGTCCATTTCTGGTCCATCTGATTCTGGATCCAGTTTTGCATGGAAAGCTTCCCGGTATTGTAGGTTCTGGTCCTATGAGGGGCATGGATGCTCCATTTTTGGCCAGTAGTCTGCATTTTCATTTCCATTAATTCTCGCGTGTCCTGGCACCCACTGAAGTGTTAGGTTCATTAATGCTTGGGTGCATTCCCACAAAGCCGCTTGGCTATCTGTAAAAACATAAAGATTTTTCTTAGTGTAGGATCGGCTGAGGTTTTCGTATGCACACCTACTGATGGCATAAACCTTTGCCTGAAATATTGAGGCACATTTTCCTAGGCTTTGATAGATTGTAGCTCTTGGCCAGGGGCGGATTTGATAACTTGGCCGCCCTAGGCCTATGGAAGATTGCCGCCCTCTACTCCCTGTAAAACACGAAAAGTGGCAACAAAAATACCAAGTAACCCAGAACTAATATATGTAGTCTGTAGCGGAGCAAAATTAAAATGATGCGCTTGAACTTGGAGTAAACTAGTAAACAAAGATCCAGTTCGATGATCCAAAATTTTCATAATTGTAATCTCCATACGTGTAAATTTCTTTTTCGGGGTGCTATGGACACATTTTTGAATTTTTAAACGTTGACGTGAGGATTCACAGAGGGCGCGACTATTAAAAAGAAAAACTCATCAAGTTTTGCCGTCCCCCTAAATTTGCCGCCCTAGGCCCGGGCCTACTCGGCCTATAGGTAAATCCGCCCCTGCTCTTGGCCCAACGCAACATATCCTGCTCCTACTCCTTTTAATTGAAGCAAATCCAATACTGGATATTATGCCAGACAGAATGGTTCCCCTTCGAGATCATAATACCAGATAGGGAAGAAATAGATACAAATCTAGCAAATCAAGCCCTAGTCTGGTACACCGACGGTTTTAGATTTGTACCTATTTCTTCCCTATCTGGTATTAAGATCTCGAAGGGCAGACGGAGATTGTGCTCAACACAACCATTCTGTCTGGCATAATATCCGCTTCAATTCTTTTGGTTAGAGTGCGTAGACTTTCAGAATCCAATTCACTATAACCATCTGTCCGGGCTCTGTAAACCATGAATCCAGCCAGCTTTACAACAATGTCGCCGAGTGGTGGTAGATTCAATAGTGCCTCGAGAGCACTGGTATAGATGTTGTGCGCATGGCACTAGTTACATTAAGACAGGCCATCCTTTGGAGCTTGTTCAGATTCCTGGTGTTTATCTTTTGTGTACATATATTCCCCCATGCTGCTGCAGTATAGGTGACCATGGGTCTGACTACCGATTTGTAAAGCCAAATCATGATATTTGGCTTGAGTCCCCATGATGAGCCAGCTAGTTTCGTGCAGTTCCACAGCATTAGTGTATCTTTTTGGACTGTCTTATCAATATGTTTGTTCCAATTCAGCTTATCATCAAGAGTTATCCCGATATATTTAGCTTCTTTGGACATTAAGACCTCTCTACCAAAGAAAATAGGGCTAGTTATGTTCTTCATTTTCCTTCTTTTGGTAAAGGATATGATTGTTGTTTTGTTGGAATTGACTGATAGCCTGTGTGCAGCACACCAGTCTTGAACAAACCTTAGGGATTCTTGAAGCTTTCTAGAAACCAAACGATCATATTTACCTCTGATAATGATCACAAGGTCATCGGCCTAACCTTGAGATTCATACCATGCTTGCTTAGTTGAACTAAAAGATTGTCAATCAACATGGACCACAGCAGAGGTGATAGTACTCCTCCTTGGGGGCAACCCCTGGTGGTGCGAACCTCTAGTATCTCACCAGACAGCTGCGTCCTTATTATCCTGTTGGAAAGCATAGCCTGAATCCATCTGTTGTGTGTTGGATTCACTGCATGTCTAACCATTACAGGCATTATTGACTTAACAGAGGTATTATCAAACGCGCCTTCAATGTTCAAAGGGCTATTTCCCTGTTGTCAATGACCCTTCCTATACGATCTGTCAGCTTTAGTAGAGCTGTTCTGTTGATTCTCTTTCTTGGTAGCCAAATTGGTTCGGACTTAGTAGATGCTCCATGAGCGCTCCATCTCTGATGTGAATCTCCAATAATTTTCTCCATTGCCTGAAGATCAAATGAAGTCAGACTTATGGGCCAATATGACCTGGGCTGGGCTGGGCTTCAGGTTTACCTTCTGCCTTCGGTATATATTTCACCTTTACCTTCCTCCATGCTTTGGGGATAAATCCCCATGCAAAACTTGCTCTAAAGGTTTTTATCAGGATTGGCATGAGTTCATCCTATGGAGAGGTCATATTTATACGAGCAAAAAATTTTATGGGCGGTGGAATCTTAACGGTTTCCGGGTTTCCGAGAAAATGGGACTTAAAAATATTTGGATATGTTTTTACAGATCACCCTGTAACTTCTGAACGTTACATCCTATGATGATGATTTAAACTTTGGTAGATAGATAATCGTTGGACTTTTCCAATGGTCTCCTCCTCTATGTTTTTAAGTTATGGCTCAATAAAGTTGAAATTTCGTAATTTCTACTCGTTTGTTTTATTTAACTACTATTTTTATCAAAAACCACGTCATCAATACCAATTTTTCATATTGGATTTAAGAAGCCCAAAATGTTTGCTTTAAAATGACCTCTGTGCCCAAAATGTAGCCAGTTCTGCGTTTTTTGCAATTTTCTTTAATAATATCCAGAGATGATTTGGAAAGATGGGAAAGATGGCAACATCGCATAAAAAAATAATAGTAAGAAAGATTTAGAAACTAGAGCTGAAAAGTGGATTCGAATTTGGTAATATTCGGATATCCGGATACCCGGATCAGCGACCTATCCGATTCCTGAGATCCAAATCCGAGTTGTTCGGATCTAGATCCAAACTAGCCGGATCCATATTACCCGGATCTGAATCCAAATTATCCGGATCCAGACTAAGTAAGAATGCTTCAAAATATCTTCCAGATTACATGTTTCATTGAACAAATGGAAATGTCATGGAATTTATATTTTCCCAATGAAACAATGAATGCAATCTGGAGGAAATTTAGAAATTTTTAAGCTTAGTGGGGATACGGATAGCTCGGATTCGGATACTAGAATCTAGATTAGCCGGATATCTGACTGTGAGGAATCGGATTCTAATTATTCTGGATAATCCGGATAGCAAATTATCCGGATACTTTCAGGTCTAGTAGAAACTAGACAGTACATAATATGTAAGAAAAAAAAAATGAAAAATGTTAGGTTAGGTTAAGAGTAGGGGCTACCATTGTGTATACTCCTCTCAAACGATTAGGCAAAATCTAATCTTAAAAAAAAAAGTTGGTTTTAATTAGGTACCTAGCTCCAGAGGTTGTTTGGTTCACTCCCGTCGTAGAATGTAAAGGTACCTATGTATACACCGAGGGGCGCGCGTTGCACTCTACTTCAAAGGCCACACTTCGCATGAAGCCACCGAGCTTTTGGAAAGCTTGGGAATAACTTTGCGCCCTGAGTGTATCCACCGAAAGAAGGAGAAAAAAAAATTATCACGAAATGCATACTCAACTCACAGGCTAGCATTTTCATGGAAGGTACGTTCGAGAGGAGCACAACTGCATGTAGACTGGCCTCTCGCTAATTGACGATACAATCCATAAAACATTCGCACTCATCGAGTTCCTTTACTAAGACATGAATACGAAAAACGTCTACAAAGCATTTGGAACGTGCATTTGTTTTCCATTTCATATTGGAAGCATAGAAGCTGCACGCATTCAGCACTCTGGTTATACTTTCATGTCTCCACCAAACTTATCTGCATCCAAGTTGATAACGGGTAGCACATGGCATCTTAGCTCGTTCGGTGGATACACTTCATATATGCATATAGAATGTGATGCGAATGTGCGTCCGTTAGCGCGCGAGCTAGCAAGTTGCATGAGCGCGCTGCTTCTTTTGGTGTAGACATTTAGTTTTCACCTAGCACGCAGATTATGCGTCAGTAACTTTCCGGTGAATATTGTATACCTTGTGGAAAGTGAGTAAGTAAAGTGAAATCAACCAATGAACGACAAGAGAACTATGACTAATATTGCTTCTAACCGAGCCTGATGAGTGCATTTCTTATAACACATAATTTTACCGAAACTCGTCATAAAACCGAATATACAAAAACTAATAAAAGGAAGATGGTTCGAGCTCTATATGAACAGGCAGCTAATATTGCAGTGGGTAAGTCTTAAATCCTCTTTATTCATCTTGAATTTAATAAGCCTTTCTACACTCGTGAATATTAATATATTCAATGTCACAGAATCAATCAACTCTGGCTCTGATAAAAATTTTTACGAGAATGTCCCATTTATACTCATCCACATATTTCCAGTCGAACACATGAAAGATGGGCCAAAAAAAAATAATTTTATGTAAAATAATAAAATTTCCCCTATACCGCTAAGAACACGTAGTGCACTGCACATTACTATAAAATTTCATAGACAATAAATTTTGAATTGTTTCACAAAACTTTAAAGTACCTAAACCAAAAACAATAACCGATGGAAGCGCTCGAAGCTGAATAGCCACAGTTACGAAATGCGAACACTGCAGCTACAAATAGGAGAGTAGGGTGGTAAAAAAAAAAAGAAAAGATAAAAGATAAAAACAATGGAAAGGTAACGCTCATACATAATCCCTCGCCACAGGGCTTGGCTCCAGTTGAAATGCAGCAATTTTCCTGCCACCCTCTGGTGTATAAAATTTCCAGCTGAGGTATGCACTCTTCATATATAGTTTGGCACTGGAGCCAGAAAAAGGGATCTATCTGCCGAATTAAACCATAAAAAAAAAAATAAAGGTTTCCTCCAAAAAGTTTCACCGAGACTTAAAATTAGCCACAGAGCTAAGTTTTGAAAATAATTTAGAAGAAAGTCTAACAGAGAGGAAATTCGCTGTACTCGTGCAGCTGCCTTCCCTATAATTATCGTCCTGGCATATATAATTGAATTTATGAATTTAAACAGGGAAATGGCGTTGTATTTTATACACACATATACATATACATATATATCTTGCGCAATATGATCTCTCCAACCTGAAACACAGGTGTACTATTCGTTTCGTCATACTAGCGCAGCAAGTATAGTGCAGCAGAAGTCCTTCTCTCTGCTTTCGAGAGTATTTTGTATGGGATTAAATTGCAATTAAGCGAAAATATACAGTGAACAGAAATCGGCTTGAGTTGAAAACGGTGTGGAGGAGTTAATTTAATTATGGAAAAAAGATTTGAGTCTTTATTTTTTTTTTTTTTTTTTTGTAATTTATGGTAATTTATTGAATTTCACACTGAACCTTTTTTGCTGCCACCTCTTTAAAGAATGCGAGGTCGTTTGCATAAATATATGGCTGGCAGCATTAAATTCAATTGTCCGTTCTTGTGGAATAATTAATTTACTAATGGGACGCTTTGTACGTATAAATTAAAAACTATTGGTGTTTAGAAATGTAAAACAGATGCAATCATCTTAAATAGGCGCAAGGCAGTTATTAACCATATTAACCTATGCTATTCTCTATATTTCCTGTCGAAGCTATAGTCAAAGGTCTCCATTTCAACTTCATCTTATGAGCCATGTAACGACAATAATCCGATTTTCATGAATGCCTTAGTTTTGCAGATGATAGCATCATTGATTTCATCTACTTGTTTAGCCCTATTCACTAAACCATGACCTTTTTTTTTAAAGGCAGGAGGACGAGAGATCCTAAGCACGGAGGCCAAAGCGGCCCATTGTGCTAAAAACTCGGTTGTCTCAGGCTCGCTATCCTTCCAGACAGGTCAGCGTGTAGCGAGCTGTGACCGGTGATGATGCCAACCACAGTTCTACATTGTTTCCTTCCGAGCCCCATGAGAAAATCAGAGATATTCCTATTGGGCCCATCAAGTACCAGTTTTGTGCACATGAAAATACTCAGGCTCTCATATCTCTGCTGATCCGTTTCTCGAGGTGGCAACGCCTACGGCGCGTTTCGATTCGAAAAACGGAGAATCAGAGCTAGCCCTAGCTAAAAGGTCAGCCCTTTCATTCCCCATGTGACCCAGCAACCCACTGAAGTGACACCTTGTTGTGGATATACAACTTATCAACAGACGACCTGCAAGCCCCAGTAACATAGATGTTATCCAAGGGCGCCACTCAGATCCATCAAGATTACCTGACTATCCGAAAGGATAGCAATGTCCTTTCCCCATATCAAGGGCTATCTTCGCTGCCATTGCGATGACGAAGACTTCAACCTGAAAGACAGTGGTGTGTTTTCTAAGTGAGTACTCTATCCCAATGCCAGGTTGAGGAACGTAAGCGCCCGCCCCGGCTCTCTCATTAGTGAAAAATAAGGTAAAAATATTTAGAGCGGACTGGGGAAGGCTTTATAAGGCACTTGCTTCAGTCCACGATTCCCTTACAGGAAAACTCACAGAAAACCAACGCCTAAAACGAAGATGGGTTTCCAGATCCAGGCCAAAGAGCAGTGAGAAGAGCCAGTCCAGTTGGCCTCCCAACATCCCCATGAGCGCAATCTGCACATAGCCCTTTTGGCATCTGTCTTAATGACAATATCGAGCGGTGGCAGATTAAGTATAGGACCTCAAGAGCAGCAGTAGCCGTAGATTGCATGGAGCCCGTAGTTCCCAGGTCTTTGCACGCACTCCAGCTTCCGGATTACAGTCCCCGATGACCTTACAACAATACGCGTTTGGGGCAGAGCGGATCGGATTTTATTTAATGCTTCCAAAACGCAATATTGTCTTTTTTCATTCAAAATATCTTGAACTTGCCATCCCTAAACTTCTCAGGCATTGAAATATTCAAAAATCTTAGTTGGTTCGATCATATTTTTCCTACTGACAAAAATGCGATGAAATGTCTAGAGTTTTTGCAAAAATTTAAGAAATATTTTACTCCATCATACTTGAAACAAATCTATACAAGTCTCATATATCAGGCCTAGATTAGAATATAACTTCCATATAAAGTCCGGATATCTATCTCTCTTTTATCCCAACTTCTAAGGCTATTGCTCTGATGAAATCTCTAGCCTGATGTCCCTTGTAGAATTCTCCCTATGCGCACCACACGAACTGTAATCTGAGCTCATACTCCAGCTCTATACTTTCAGAATTGTAAGAAATGACAAAATCATATATAAATTCAGTTGGGACTGATATTCTCAGTAAGACCTTCATTAAAACCGACCAAGTAGAAATTCGAAATCTTGCCTGCTCCGAAACAACAGCAATCCGAGTTCATCTAACAGATAATGAAACACTCCTCATTATTGGCGTGTACTTCAGGACGAGTTCAAATTTCCTGAACATTAACCATGATCTTGATTTGTTACACTCTCTGTCACAACAAGCTGATCACACAATAATTTGAGGTGACCTCAACGCCCGCTACAGCCTTTGGAATGATCGGGCTGTAATCCAAAATGGAACAAACATCCAAAATTGGCTGAACAATAGTCTCAACAACATATTAGTCATATCTCAAAACTGCCAAACCTTCTCAAGATGAGGCTCATTCTTAGATTTCTTCTTAGTGTCATCTACAGTCATCATTATCACTGGAGGCAGTTGCAGAATCCGATCATCACACAGTGAAGCTAATGATCACGCTGGACCCCCAAATTAATTTCCTAGCAATTGACGAAAGGAACTTCATATTTTTTGCTTCCACAAACTGGGCACATTTCTCGCAGTATATCTCTGAACGGCTTGAAACTCTTGATGTCCCAACAAATAGAAATCTCACTAACTTAGAAATTGATCAACTTGTAAAGAAACTTAGCATGACAATTTCGGATGCTGTTGAGCTATTTGAAACTAAATTAGTTGCCAAAAATTACAAATACAAAAACTTATCGCCTTACTTAACTATATTATATAAGTAGACAAAGAATGAGGAAAGCTCTTAGTAGTATTCGCCACAAGCAACATAATGCTACAAATCCCCAGTATTGCTCTCTCCTATCACAAATAAATTGCTTGAGTACGATTATTACTGCTCAAACAAGAAATTTCATGAACCTAGAGTTCACTAAAAAGCTTAACATAATAAAGCCCAACTCTGACACCTTTAGGAAAAATTAATAGCCTAGCCAATCGTATGCAATTACCACCAGCTCAAATTTCTACTGAAGACGGAATATTATCCAGTTCTATCGCGATAACAAATAGCTTAGCCTCAAAATATGCGGAGCAATTTGCTGAAAATCTCATAGACCTTTTGCATTCAGAATGCCCGTCGAGTCGGAGGTTGATGACTTAATTAGATCACAACAATCTCCAAACCAAAGCGGATACTCATCATTAATCGACTCCCACTCTACACCCAATATCTCATAAAATCCGGAAATAGCAAGAAGTCATAAGCCCCTGACAACATCCCAGGTTTTCTCCTGAAAAAACTTTCCCCAATTGGCTTTCTGCTGCTTGCAACAATTTTTAATAACTGCTTAAACAATGGCTACTTCCCACATAAGTGGAAGACAGCAAAAATTTTTCCAGTCCCTAAGAAATCCAAAGCCACAAATATCAACGACGTCAGACCAATCGCCTTACTATCCGTGATTGGTAAAAAATCAAAAAATATTTGTGAAAAACGCTATTCTATCCTTTAGTGAAGAAAGGAACATTATCTCCAAATACCAATTTGGTTTCAACACAGGTCACTCTACCACATACGCACTACTCAAACTACACAATGACGTGAAGAGGGGTGTAAACCAAGGCCTTATCACAGCGGTATGCAGTTTGGATATAGCCAAGGCATTTGACAAAATCAAAGGGCTTATTTATAAAAAAATGATCCACATTCAATTTCCACCAGAAATTACAAGATGTGCCTATAACTTCTAATCTGACAGACAGTTCGTTGAACTAAATGGAACTTCTTCAACCCCATATCCCATCATGACAGGAGTACCGCAAGGCTCTGTTCTCGGCCCGCTCCTCTTCAACATCTTCACATCAGATCAGTCAGCTAATGACTAAACAACTACCACTCTACTTTACGCGGATGAATCTATCAAATATTTATCCGCCCCTAGTCCAAATTATGCAATTCTTAGCATGAAGAGAAAGTTAATGGACCTGGTGACTATTACACTAGGTGGGGATTCAAGATAAACCTTGATAAAAAAGACTCTATTCTTTTTCGTACGCCCGCATCTAATTCAAGGACTGTCAGAATCGCAAGCATTTGCAAAAAAAGCATCCTTAACCCTCAGTAGTTTCGAGATCAAACCAAAAGACTCGATAAAGTATCTTGGAGTTAGATTCAACAAACTTTTGAAATTCAGGGAACATGCAGTAGCCAGAATTAAGAAAACCAACGTAGCCTATGGTCTCATTACTCCCCTCATGCGAAAAAGTTCCGGCCTGTCCAGTAAAGTAAAGTTCCTATTATACAAGCAATTAATCAGACCGGTAATATCCTATGAATTCCCCATTTGGTTAACTATTAACAAGACAACATTAGGCAGAATACCAACCCTTGAGAGGAAAATTATAAGAGCATGTACTGGTAAGTTTTTTTAAAAGTCGTTTCAGGATTTTCAGCAACAAGGAGCTATACGAGGCAGCAAGAGAAGCCGCAAAATGTTCGCTCAACTGCCTAGTCTCGCCTCATTGTGCTCGCATCCTAACGTGGACGAATCCCAACATGCTTTGTTTTTTTAATGAAAAATACATTTAATAAATTATATTAAAAAAACAAAACTTTTAAAATAAATAACTTTTGTAAATAAAATGCACCAAAAAGTAAGAAACATTTTTTTTCTTTCTCGTGATATACACAAGAAAAGTTGAATTGCAAAATAAGAAATGCTACAACTCAGATTAAATCTTACAAGTTTGGGCATCCATAGCATAATCACAATTATCTAACTGCAACTCAGGCCCAAAGTTTTAAGATTTATTTTTTACTTTTTAGTGCATTTTATTTACAAAAGTTATTTATTTAAAAAAAAATTTTAATATTTTTTATTTTCTACTCTTTAGTTATAAATTCTATACACACTCTCAACTCTCGAAAACCTACCGAATCTCGACTCTCGAATAGCGACTCGCGAATATCGACTCTCGAATATCGCCTTTCGGATCTAGACTCTCGAATCCCAAATCTCGACTCTGAAATGACAACTCGCGAATCTCGACTCTGAAATGACAACTCGCGAATCTCGACTCTTGACTCATATCACACCCGGCCAAAATTGCACAACCCCATGGGTGGTATTTACCATCCCCACCCAACACGTAAGAAAATTATACCACATCGGAAACCATTTACCCATTCTAAAAAAAAACCCCCCATGTAAATCCATCCACGCTTACTACCGTAAAACTTTTTCTTTCATCACGAACGGCACTCTTAGGTGCTCAGATACCAAATTTCTGAGTCAGGGGTCTGCAAATTGATAAAAAAAATATAAAAAAAAAATAAAAAAAATTTCCCGTTCTAAGAACGAGCAACTGTTTATAAAAATTTAATCTTTCTTTTTTAAATATATTAAATTTATCATTTTGTTTTGTACATTCCTTGAATGAGCACATGGCTATTTATTGAGGTAGACACCATCTACCGGAAACCATTTTCTTTGTTCACAAAAAAAAAAAAAAGCAATTAAAGCCATTTTGAAGGTAAAAAAAATAAAAAAAAATAAAAAATAGGGTGGGGGGAATGGTGTTTAGACATTCGAAAAAGTACTTATTTGTCTATTAAAAAATGATATAGCAGATTGTGCTATGGTCTCTGATGTTTTCTGTTTAAGATAGTTCAACAATCCAAGAATGAATTTACTCATTGCGTAAAGTTCCGATTACTTGTAATAATACTTAATAAAAATATTTAAACATAACAAAAAAATTTGGGAGCATACTGTGTGTTTCGATCATCAGTACAGGGCGATCTCATCAGGACAGCAATGAAACCCTGAACTGCCTGCTGCCTACACTACAGTGAATTCAGATGTCTAAAAGTGTTTCATTGCTATCCTGATGAGATCGCCCTGTACGGTTGATCGAAACACACAGTATGCTCAAAAAATTTCTTTATGAAATTTTGATTTTCGGCTACAAAGCCAGTAATAAACACAGCACATCTGTACGTCTCCTTTAAAAATTCTCTTCTCATACACAGTAGGCTGAAAATTGCCTGTAGACACGTATATTATACGGGTCTCAACATACACAACCACACACACTTCTACTTATTTCAATAAAAATATTTTGACAAATTTTATTTTTGGGCATACATAGTTGATTGGTAGTTTCATTAAATATTGAACGGTCTACATACAAATTCACAGACTTTACTGCAGTGTTAGAAAAAAAAAACATGAAATATAGGTAAAACCTACGTAAATATATATATTTCACTAATTGACAATTTTAACGCTAATAATCATTTAAAAATTCTCCTTCTCTCTTTAGTAATTTATTTTGCAATATCATCTTGAATAAAAAATGCATATCATTGCAAATTTTACAAGACTTGTTAGTTACATTTTTCTGTGTTTAAAGAAGATACATCTTCGAGGTCATCAATAAACAATCGTCCATGGATGGAATATGTCCTATTTAAAAACACTTCATTGAACCAGTTCAAGGAGCCATATACATATATACAGAAAAACAGAAAGTGGATTTCGATTTTGTAGTCTGAAGAAATATTAATGAATCACGTGGGTGGGTGTTTTTCGTAAATTTCACAATAAAATCAATACCATCCCATCTCCCTCTTGATCAAAAGGATAAGAGTGCCGGTGACAATGAAGTCTTATTTTATTATAATTAAAAATGTAAAATATTTTGCAAATTGAAATTTTCGTTTAATTTTGACAAAATGGAGGTGGACAATCTTATTATTAACTGTTTATCGTTCTGAAAATTATATCTGCGACGTTGATGGTTCTTTTTGTACATCATCTAATTATTACGCACTAGTTAAGATTTTTGTGTTTTTGTTTTTTGTCTCGTTATGATTTCTTACAATCACCTTCTTTCAAGTATTATCCACTTGTTTAGTTATAGAGAAATGCCTATATTATTTAGTATTTTTTTTATTTGACGTATGTTTTTGTCGTCATCAGACATATTTGGGCTGTGTTAAAGAAAACAGAAGTAGATGATGTGCCTGTGGAATTTGAATCTAATCCAGATGCATATAAACTCTGGATTGGCGGATCCAGTTGATAAAAATTGTGAAATTCTTTACAAAAATTGTTTTTTAGTGCAATGAAATAAGTAAGCCAATCGATAGTATTCTTCCAGAACTGTTATTTAATACCCAAGCATTCCTTCATTCCTCCACAGTATTTATTTTTTGTATCACAAGCCGTCAAGAATATCCAAAAACTACTTTGTAAAATATCTTTCAAAACCTAATTTTCCGTTGTTACTCAACTTAAACCACTACTCAAAATCTATAGATTTTTACGTTATAATCTGATAATGGTAAGACATCTACCCCCCCCCCCCCCCCCAACCTTTTTATATATTTACATATTTCACATGGAATTTAACCGATTTTCACATCAAAGAAAGGAAAACTTTTGTATCTACCAAATATCTAGTAATCTTCTTACCAGGAAACCTTGATAAATGAAATAAAAAGAAAACGCGCTTCTTACAAAATGAAAACGATCAACATCAACATATTTATGGAAAGCACGGAATTAATTTTTAGGAAATTTTCGCTTCTTCCTAAGTCCTAACTGCGTCAAGCCAGCCGCCAAAACCCATCTTTCTACATTATTTATCCAAAGCGGAGCAGGACGAAAAGAAAGTCGAGTGTAAGTGTGTAAGAAGCAACAGGCGCTCCATAATTTTCGGTGACTTATTTTATCGTAAAATTAAATTATGAGGATAATAACCCTGACACAAATGCCTTAGTATACTCTGTGTGTGTGGGTGTGTGTGTGTATGTGTGGGAGGATTTATTTAATTTTGGTGTTATGGAGCCTGATGCTTCTACAATCTACATGCTGGTGTTGCTCCTGCTAAGCTTCGTACATGTTTTGAAATCTCTTGACTTTTCCCTGTGAAAATACGTCTTTTGTTTGCCTTTACTGGGATTTCTGTTCTGTGGCAAATGTATCCGGCGAAAGTAGCTTTAATGGATAACTTCAATTCGGAGATGTTTTGTTATCAAATAAAAAAAACAAAAAAAAAAAAACATTCAAGTGGTAAAATTAGATTAAATTTGCAATACGCGTAGAAGGAATACTAAGTCAAGTCAAGTGTATTTGAGGGGGTATTGAGGCATATTTATTTCGATAATTATTTTTTTATTACTTCTGATTTGTATGAATTCCTTGAGAATTTTTTTTTTTTTTTTTTGTTTATAAGGACAAACAAATATGCTATTTTTGGAGGACTGGTTCTGATTTTGATATAGAATATAATAGAGCTAAGAAAAAAGTTTTTATTGATTTGAAACTAAAATTATTGGTGATAAAGTAATGTTTGTTGGTGCCTCATCTTACATTTTTCAGGCGGGAAATCTATGCTATCGAGGTTGGTGCTCAGGAAATCCAGGCTGCAAAAATTGGAAAAAAGACAACTGGATCTCCTTAGGCGTAGTATCTACGCACGGTATAAGGCAGACAAAAGAATCTTTTTTCAGTCCCTCTCCTCTACAGACGTGCAAACTAATTGGTCTTAGCAGGCAGTCGCTCAGGATGTTTACTAAAGCAGTCACTGGACATGGTCCCTTCTATTAATTTTAGAAATCTGATAACTGTGTTGACTATGCGAAGAGGAGAATGGTATTTCAAAGCATGTTATATGCGAGTGTCCCGCGCTTGCAACATTAAAATTGCAAATCATTAGAGAAATACCTATGCATTCTAACTCCAAGAGCTCGTAAAAACGCTACATTTAGCCTAACCACTTTAGGGAAGGATACAATAGATCAACTGTGGTCGCGGTATCAACATGGTCCTGCTGGCCTAATTGTCCTATTCTTAACCTTAGTTTTACATTCCAAAGAATTTTTGAATATGAACATTGAAAATACTTTCGACTGTGACCCATTCTTTAGTAGATGTGTGAAAAATTAAAATTTTCTATAGCAACGTTACAGCAAGATGTCAATGACAAAATATCACATGGAATTCATGTAGAATCTTCGTGGAAAATTTTTGGAATTTGACGTGGAATAATTAGATATATGAACTTTATGTGACATCTTAAGATATCTGATCCGAGCTGGGCAAGTACCAAAGAAAAAGTACTTAAGTACGAGTACAAATATCGAAGGCCTGAGTATTTTAGCGTAAGTACAAGTACCGTATGTATGAAAAGTACTTGTAACTAAATACTAAGTCTATAAAAAGTGCTGAGTACTTTTTGAAGTACTTTTTTAGAATCTTTGTTCGTTGGCAGTAATATAATGAAGTTTATAGAGTTCAGTTAAAAAATATTAATAAATAAACAATAATATGTATAGTAACCAGTGGCTACTATTTATAGTTTTTTATAGTTTTCGGCGCTGCACGTAGAGTAAAATTTTCACATCTCATTGATTGCTTCACTCATAAAAACTATTAGATTTCCGCCCAAGCACCCACTGTCGCATCCAATAATGCATAAAAGTTCTACGGAAAATATTTCTAGTAAATTTCTAAGACAAAATTGAGGCCTTCCCTACATCAGGTCGAGGCATCGTCGATTTTATATTCGAGCGAGACGTTACTGGTTTTTGTTCTACTTGCCCAGTCTAGTTTGTATGTTATTAGTTTGTCTAGGTTCTACCTTGACGCGTGTGTGCGGCACATGCTTTGACAGTTCTTTGCATGCTTTAAAACTCAATAAAAAAGAAGTTGCGCTAGAGATTGTGTTCATTTTTCTATGAAGAGTTAGATATTTGTAGGTATTTAATAGACTCAGATATACTTAAGTAAAAATCTAGGTACTTAAGTACAAAACTAAGTCTTAAGTACAAGTAAATAGACGCTAGTACTTATGTTCAAGTACTAAGTATGGGCATTGCAAAAGTATTTGAGTAATAAGTCTTAAGTAACGAAAATGTACTTTAAGTAGTACTTAAGTCGTTTTTTACTTAAGTATTGCCCAGCTCTGAGTAGTTATGACTTTACATCTAAAATGTCATGCCGTATAAGCACACTAAAAGTCGTCAGTTGATAGCTCACCTAAAATACAATCTGAACAAAAAAAACGTGCTAATAGCAACAACGTCGCTATTTCCATGAACGCTACATTTTGACTATTACTCTAAAGCTGGTTCTTTCATAGTTTGTCTGGAATATGAAGAAAGCTCACCCATATTTTCGATTTTACCCTAAATACTGCCGCGCAACGTCATATTAGCAAACCTAGGTGTCTGTAGGAGTATAGAAATTGCAAGTCATCTGCGAAATGTGTGGGTTGTTCTGAGTAAATAAGTTTCTGCATAAAAGTTAGCGCTTTGAATTTTAAATATGTAGTAACATAGTATTTCAATCAATCAACCCAAGCCCAACACAGAGTTTTTGTAAAGGCGGATACAGTCGTTGCAACCTTTAATTTTCTAAAGAAGATTCTAAATCGTTGAAAATAAGACAGCCGTAGGCAAAGTTCGGAATTAACAATGCTTGAAGACGTGCTTTTCTTAAAAATAATAATAATATTTATTCAGACTACCGGAAAATTGGCATCAATTTTGAAGAAGTAAAAAAAAAAGTATAGCATAATAGCAATAAGTGATAAAAAGAAATAATAATAATTGCGAATTAAGAAAAGTAAAATAAAAGAGAAGCAAATAAGATGAGGTAAAATAAAACTAGAAGTAACTAGAGATATGAGAAATAGTAGATTAGTATACATAGAATTAGAGATTATAAAATGGTAGAAAATTTTTTAATGTATCAAGGATGTCATTTATATAAAGACAGAACAGAAGCGGACCTAAAATCGATCCTTGTGCAATCCCATGATCAATTGGAAGAATGTTTGAAGACTTCCCATTTACATAAACCTGATGAAATCAGCCTGATAATACATTTTTTATTATATTTGTGACGTTTGAAGAGAATTTAAAATTCTTTAACATCTTCAAAGTAAGTGTTTGGTGGTCTACGCTGTCAAAAGCTTTCGAGAAGTCTAGCAATATTAGTAGACATGACATATGGTATATGAATCACATTATAAAATTAAGACTGTTGAAAGATTTGGGCTGGTTTTTCTCTTTAAACCCTGGATGTTTATGCCATACGACTTTGCATATACATTTTTAAATCATCCTGAATATAATCAAAAGACCTAAACGGTTGCAGTAATAATATGACAAGCGCAGTTTACTCTGCGTTTCCATTATTAATAATAATAATTGAAAAAACAAAAATCACAGTCCATATTCAATTCTCTAAAACACTCCAATTCTCCATGAAATACAGAGTTCAGCATTAGTGTAATAAATGGGCCATTCCAAACGAGTAAAAGAGATATCTCTTTGCGTATTTTCACTTCTTCCCTAAAAAACCGATTTGCATAATGCATCACTCCTGTGGGATGGCCCAATGTGCATGACATAAATAATTAAAACGTCTAAGCAGTAAGGGTGTGTGCAGCACTAGAAACCTTGCTGAGCCCCACTAATTTGCACCTTGAAGTGGAGGGTGCGAGTATCGAGGATATTCCTTAACTGGATATGGAATCAAACCATGCGCCAACCAGACTCTCATCGTTTAAATTACCCAACATAGTGGTGAAGGGCTTGGGAATTTCGGAATATCCACAGCGGAGGACTTGTCTGGTATGCGGATGGGTCCAAAACTGATATGGGTGTTAGAGCCGGAGTGTGGAGCGCTGCACCTAAATTTAAAATATCACTAAGAATGGGGACTACCCTACAGTGCTCCAGGCCGAGTTATATGCCAAACTGACCTGTGCTTACGAGAATCTAAAGAGATCATTTAGCAATAAAAGCATATTTATATTCTTCCGACTGTCAGGCAACGATTAGCACCCTTGAAAAACTAAATATATCTAATCGGGTTAGCCTGATCTGGATCGCGGGACATCAAGGCTTCGCTGGCAATGAGAAAGCGAATTAACTTGGTAGACAAAGCTCAGCTATATCTCTGATCGATCTGCGGATTGATCTGTGCACGACAAGGAGGCCCATTCGCAAACGGGTATCAGAGATCCAAAGCATGTATTGGAAGAACATCGTGGAACAGAACCATGCGAATTGTTTCAGGGAAAAGGCGAAGGAGCTTTTGAGGAAAAGTAGGAAGGACATTAAGCCCTTAACCGGTCTGATTACCGGCCACTGTCAACTGAAGAGGCACATTGTTAATATTTGCATGGCCTCTAATCCTACCTGCAGACTATGTCTAGAGGATTATGAGACTTCTTTACATATCTAGCGATGGCAAACTTTCGTAAATCACAGCTGCACCCTAATGAGTGGATTCTTAAACCTGGAAGATGGAAGGATGAGCACAATAGGCCCAACAGCGTTTTATACAACCTCTCATCTCCTTCTTTGAGCAAAACAACCAACCAACCAAAGGAAGAATTTTATTCGCAAATGTTTTTTTTTTTTGTTTTTCTTCGTGATATATAAAAGATTTCATCTTAAAAAAAAACCTGTAACATAAAACAATTTTTTTTTTAACTCTTCTCTGTATATGTAAAAAAAATTATTTTCTCTTCCTCCTTTTTTACAAAATTCTGCCATTATTAAGGTAACTTTAATAGACTTTTTGGATTGGATTAAATTCTTTCCCTTTTTTAAGCAAATGTTTTTTTTGTCATTTACCGCCATAATGGAAATTGTCGCCGCGATGAGACCCCACAAAACAAACATTCATGACAGCATTAAATTTGATCTAAGAAAAGTAAACAATTAGACAATTTTCTGGACAATGGGTGGTGTTTGTTGGGAATTAAATTACTTGAAAAGTCGATAAACCCATTTTATGTATAATTAAATTGAAATCGATCCGTTTATGTACAAATATACTTATCGCCTTCCATGTGGCTCAATTCATTTTTATATGACGACAAAATCTATGCGAACTTTAAGCGTTTCGTAAATGTTTCATAATGCTGATTACCCCTTGTCAATCCTTTCAACATAATTTTCATACCCTGCTATTTTTTCCACAAACTGCTTAGAAACAAGCCTACCCTGACAATTCCGAGCCATTGAGTCAAGCAACAACTAAAACGTTATCACATCCATCTCACTTCTTGGCATCCAAAGTACTTTCTTTTCCAGTACACGATTATGGACACGCTAAAATATCCGGGACATTACCCGGTGCTTGATAGTTTTGTCTGGTATGCGCTGACCAATTATGTCAATAGCAATAAGGGTAAAGACTCAAATTATTGTCACGCTAATTTTTAGATACATTTTTTTTTTTTTTTTTTTTTTTTAATAAGATGGCGCTGTGCTTGTTAAGTTTTCGTATTTTCTCAATTTTTCACTTAAAACGAGGTTAGAAAGTAATTACTAAATAAAATTAATTAAAGTGTCAAATTTCTACATCAATTTTGAGTAATATTTTCATATTCAAGCGCATTAAACAAAATTACGGATAAGCATAAAAAGTATATCCAAATATTTCTGTCATTTTTGTTTAGATACTCTGCTGATAGTTTGCCCTAAAATATGTAAGCAGAAGGAATTGGAAGGACGGGTTACGTAATTTAGGTGTGTGTCTTTGCGTTCAAAAGAGACATCTGTATGTGATATTTTGCGAAATGTGCATGACATTGACATTATTTCAGTGACAAGATGTAGTATCACGGATTACTGAAGAAAAAAAAAGCATTAATAAAGTGAAGCAAACCATTAGAAACCCAGTACAAATTGTTCATTTGACTTGAAGTGAACCACAGATAAGTAATACCCAGATATTAAAGGATCAGTTCATGTCCCGTATGTAGTGACATCTTCGTGGCACTTTGTACATTATTTTTTGGTTGAAGTCTTTGCTAAAACTTTTGAATATTTTGACAAAACTTCTATAGTTTTCATAGACTGCATTTGCTAAAAGTTAAGCAGATTTTTAACATTGGTTTCCAAATCTAGGAATTACTTATCTGTGGTAGAACTTAGAAAATATTACTTGGAAGAATTCAGGAAATTAGAATTGAATATTGTGAACTGAACGGGTGTATTATGAGCATCGTCTCATCTTGCAGCTGCTCGAAAGTTCTCGAAATTCGAACATGGATGACTTATATCCGAAAAAAACTCGACGAAATTGGTGGACACGTACGCATGTAGATCTTCTTGTAGCCTATTTTTGGTCACATCCGTGCTCAAAGAAGGTATGGTCTACAACTACAGGTAGATGAGAAATTGAAGGGAGAGACGTTCACATAAGAGATTGTAATATACGTGCCACCAACGTCAATATTTAATAATGGCGAGGAACTCACTTTTATAGCACATAGTCGTAAAGAGGTTTTAAAGAGGAGAAGAACCAAGTCATTCTTAACTGCTAGATTTCAGACAAGATTTTACTGCCGTCTAATTAAATTATAAGACCTCGTTGAATGATTAGATTATGAAGACAGAAGATTTCTTTAAATCCTTGTGGCTTAGTGCTAGTACTGTACCCAACTTTTAAATCTTTCAATTTTTCGTTCGCCCATTGTACACGAAATAAGACAGAGACTCTGCACTAAAAACAGATTTTATTAGTACTATTTAGTACAAAAATGATAATAAAACTAAAAGACGTGGAAGAAGTCTATCAGTCTAGCTCAACACTGGCTACATACGAAATTGTTTTTTTTTTTCCTGTTTCAAGTATCTCAAGGGTATCTAGTTACTTGAATATCAGGAGACTTTTATTATGGGGATGCATTAAGTAGGAAAACAGAGATATGCTAGTCAAGATCTTCTATGCCACATGAATACCACAAATTGTTACTATCAGATACTATTGTGATAATAAATAAAGACAAGTTAGTACCAACTACAGCGATAGCGTCATTGCATAAGGTATCAGTCCGTCTGCAGATACCGATCGGTCAATATAGCCAGTTAGACCAGACCTCGTTTCTCCAAGCGTTCTGGTAAAATACACTAGACCAGATCAGACCAGACTAATCCGAAGCATTGTCCTTAATCTATCAGGCAAGCCAACATACCGACATAAAAATCAGGAACCGAACTGCTATTTAAAAAATAGTAAGTAGCAAAGTTATATATCTTCACCTCGTCTCGCTCAACTCTTGATATAGCTCACCTCATCTCGTTGTGCACGTACCCTTAGACAGTAGCGTCCTTATGTCCTACCAGCTCAACTAAAGGCCTATTCCACTTAATCGAAATACCTACCATTTACGTTTTGATTCTACCTTGTGATATTCGCACGTTATTAGTATCGACCAAGTTTATAGGCATGTTCGCATACAAATCTTTTGTCACGCTAACTTCCCTATTGTAGGCTCTGTTCTTTTGCATCCACATACATCTTTCAACCGTATCTGATCAATTTAGACACGTATCTAAAAATTTTCATCTGTAATTATGGAAATTCGACACAATTAACAAAAGTCACTTTAATTCGGTACAGTTTTCAACTATTGTATCCAATCAAAAAAAGCTCATTCTGTATCTAGATCCTGTCGAAAGTAAATCATAATCCCCCTCAGATTTGTCTGTAGTGCCATCTATATAAACACAATCCTAATAAACTCCAGACACTAGTTATACACTTAAGTATTACCATTACTAACCTGAGGGCGAAGTATATTTAGAAGTACACAAAAGAAAATGGAACTTCCACAAAGATATTATGCCCTTCAGAAAATGAATGATAATGCAAATGGGGAGTTCAAGAACTCTGGAAGTCCTTCACCTCCTGAAATTCGTGCTATTTATGGCTTTTGGCGAGTCTATGAAATTCTGTTTATCTATCCAATAATAACTTTATCAATGGAAATTCGGCTCTTTCTATTCATTGAAAAACTTCCACTTGGCACCGAAGAAATTGCATGTCCCACCGCGAGCCGGTAAAAGCGGGAGCGGATTGTTTTCTAAAACCTGCGATTTAGATAAATGCCAATAACTACCACCATAAATCATTTTTTATGGTTGAATTGATTGTGTGTATGCGTGTGTGACATGATTTAGTCTCTTCGTCAGGATATAGTCTAGAAAATCTCTCCTCATTAATTTTCATTATTGGTTCGTTTCCACACCACTCGGAACACTGGTTTTTTTTTGTTTGCCTGTGTTCCTTGTTCCAGGATAAAGCTAAGATGTGACTGTGACATAATATTCAACGGGTCGATGGTCATCATGTCATCAATCTTTCTAGCGGTGAGGGACCGAGGGAAGAGGAAAATCATTTTTCTGATTTGAATTTTAAGAGTTCTGTTGGGGTAAAAGAACAATTTTCATCTTCAGTGGTCTTATGATGATCCCCGACAGAAAGGGTCACAGATTCTCCAGTGGGGGTAATCGGTAATCCTAATGTCGTGACATTTGCGTTGGAAAAATGTACGAATCCCCTTCGAATATTGATGAGATCCGATTTGTCAAAAGAAGCTGACACCACAACCACCATTGTGGAGCTTATAGTGTGCAACATTTACAGGTCATTTGAAATTGCTCTTTGTCATCGTATTTTATAAATTCGCATTTACCAGAACTTTTCTGCTGTGCTCTGGTAATTTTACAAATTGCTTTGGTCGTTAGGCTAATAGTAAATAAGGGAGGTAGGAAAGGAGGATGGTGGGGGGGGGAGGCTGTGAAATGTTGTAAGGGTTGTAAATTGCTATCACTAGGAAATGCTTAACATCAATCTTTCAAGAAACCTATGGTTGCTCGAGAGATTTTTTTTTTTTAGTATCAGCACACATATTTACATTTAAAAAAATAAGATGTTAGGATCACAGTATGTTTACATGATCGGAATTTGTTTTTCTTATTTATTTATTATTACGGTCTACAGAGGAATCTCTCTTACAGACTAGGTAGAACAAAATTTAAACCTTATTGAACAATTCAGATTAAATAAGGTACAAAGAATAATTATAACGCATGTATTATGTGAGTTAAATTACAAACTTTAATCTTAGAAGTTCCTTAAGTTTTGATTTAAAAATAACCCTATTGTTATTCAGATCTAAGGACTCGTAGTACCGGTTCAATTTAATCATTGACCTCGTAAGCGGCTCTCTAAATCCATAATTGGTTCTTTGTTGTGGGATATAAAGCAGTTGCCGAGAACGGATATTTCTTTCTGGGGTGCATATACATTAATCAAATCAGGCGCGTATCCAGACCTGCAGCTTGCGGGGGTCAAAACTAAAACGTTCGAGGGGGGAGGAAACGTCGGAAGTAGTCGCTTTTAAATTTTTTTTTTATCATATTTAAATTAGATATCACAAAACCCAATTTTCGGTTCGATTTGGAAAACCTGTCGATAATAATATCCACATCAATGTCGATCTCAGAGTGGACAGACATTAAGGACTCATATCCAGATAGTCTTTCTCGTGCAAAGATTGTAGAAATATATGTAACGCAACCGATTCTGTTACGAGTGAAGTAAATGGCTGAGAGTGAAACCTTGATTCACATTTAAAGGCATAGGAGTAGAAGTGCATGATATGTCACTGACTATTTAATTTTATGAGAACTGATCTTGCTTTCTTCTGAAAAAAGTTATCAATGGTCTTATCAGTCTTCTGCTATACAATTTCGCGGTAGTCAAATTAAACAATACTACTTGAATTAATACGAAAGTATAAGCAAAGCAACGGCAACTATCGCAGGCAGAGGTAAGCGAACGGTTTTTATTTTTATAGTCTTGCCATAAAAATTGTGAAGAAAAATTGTAGAATCAATTTTAGTGGCATAAATCCAACTGATCGTTTTCAGCAACCAATACTCGTTGGAACCATTGTCCGCCGCCAGTATTGCATGAAAATCTAAAGAAAAATTTTCAGATCTTTCTAAGAAAACTAAATGCTTGTGCCCCTGTCCGAAAGAGTGAACCACCAGAATCAATCCACCAATTTGTTTGGACCGTTGTCGGTCAAATTCCTAAGAACAATGTGCAACTATATTTCTAAAGGTACGTAGGTACACAACGTGGCGAAGTTAGGCGAGGCGAGGCTATATCAAGAGTTAAAGAAATAAAATGATTACACGCTGTACTATGAGAGTGGCGAGGTAAATCGCTCAAGAATGAAATTTTTAATTTTTTCGCGAGGTACAGCGTACTAATTTTGATAGCTGGCATACTTTTATAGGTTTTTTCTTTCATATAATCGAAGGGTTCTTTATTCATTCTCATATATTGGAAGAATCTATCAGGATCAGGATCTTCACATGAATAGTGAATTCGTCAAATTTCAGACGTTTCGGCTTTATCAGGTAGCAAGCAAAAGAGCGGAAAGTACACTTAGGTGAAAAATGACATACAGTTGCACTACTTGACAAACACAAAATTTCTTCTTCTGAATCTGATGACATAATTTATACTCTCACTTCACGATTTACCAAGAAACTTAACGCTTTGTTGTGAACACTACACCTCGAGTTGTATCTTCACCTCGCCTCACTCAACTGCCTAGCCTCGCATCGCCTCGCCTCGCCTTGTTGTGCACAAGCCCTAAGAAAAATAGAATGCTTCCCTACGAACGTCAAAATTTTGAACAACTCAGGCTTGAATCAGTGTCGCTATGTAAAATCGACGGGTGGTTAGACGTTGACTGCATAACTAGGGTTCTACTGGAAGAACCGTACACAAAATTTTGTTATGTCAAGGCTTAAATACAATTGCGACGGGCAATGGCAAATGACGAAAAAATGCCACTGTCAAACTTTTAAAAGCATAGCGTCTTATGCAAATGCCCAAATTACGTGTGACGGTCAGCGGTCGACGAAGTTGCCGTCGGGACTGCTCAATTTCTAATTTTTCCGTCGTCGCTGCAGTACTACCAACAAAATCAAACGAATGAACTTGTTGTGGCATTTATTTTTGTCAAGGTTGCTGGACATCGCAGCATTTTTAAAACAATGAATTTTGATGAAAAATTGATTGAGGAAGTGCGAAATCATAAAATAATTTATGATTTACAAGACAACCAGTATAGACGAGTTGACAAAAAAGACATGGTTGGGATGGATATTTCGAGGCGCTTAAATACAAATGGTAAGGTTGTGATATTTTTGGCATTCAGTTTGATTTTAATTTAGTTAATTTATTTATTTTAAATTTTTCCTTTCCACACTTTAGTCCATTGCAATTCTTTCAAAATAATATAAAATATTCTCGATAAAAAAAATTTTTTTAGAAACAATAACACTTTTTAAACTTTTTAATCGGCGCAACAAAAATATAAAAGCATCTTCAAAACTGGGAAGCTAAGCGTTACGTGCCTTTTTCTAAAAAATAAAATACTAAAATAAATATGCATTCCAAAATTATTTACTATCCTGTGCTAGGTATGATAGATGACTTTTCGACATTATATAAAAACGCAAGAAATTTGTACACGTTTAAAAGACGAAGAGCTACGAGCGCATGACTATTATACCCAATCCACTACTCCTACCCTGTGACCCCCTGTATACGCGCCTGAATCAAATACAGCAAATCCATGCAATTCACCTCATTGCACAAAAGATCCGTAATAAATAAAATTTCAGCTATTTCTCTTCTTACTTGGAGGAATTCGAGACTAATAAATAAGTACCTAGCTTGATAATGCGGACAAAGTCCTTGTCAACGGATTTTGTTAAAAACATATTTTGTGAACTTTATTTGAATAGACTTCAACCTGTAGTCATAAGATTGCATATTGAAATTCCAGACTGGGGATGCATATTCTAACACAGAACGGACCAAGGAAACGTACAAAGATTTAAAGGTAAACGGGTCCATAAAGTCCTGAGAGTTACGACGTAGAAATCCAAGGTTTGTACTGGCTTTAGCAGCTATGTAGTCGTAATACTTACGAAAAGTAAGTTCTTTATCAAATATTATCCCCAAATCCAGCACCTCAAAGACCCTCAAACCTCATTGCCATCTATGTCGTATTTCATAAGCACAGACTGACGTGAGTGATCAAATAACATAATTTTGCATTTGGAAGCATTTAGGCTAAAATAATTTTCCTTACACTACTTAGAAAGGCTATTTAATTCATATTGAAATGATTCCGAATCATTAGCGTTTCGAATTTGAGCAAACAATTTCATGTCATCTGCATATAGAAGATATTTGCAGACATAGAAGCTTTTGATAATATCATTGATATATAAAAGGAACATAATTGGACCCAAATGGCTACCTTGCGGTACACCTGACTAAGGTTCTATAACATATGAAGAATGTCCATCTATTCTCACTATTAATTTGCGGTTTATTAAAAACGATTGAATCCACGCTAAGAGCTTAGAGTGAAAACCTAGAGCCTCTAGTTTTATTAATATCATATGGTTGACTCTATCGAATGCCTTTGAGAAATCAGTATACACTACATCAACTTGGGTACCATTTTCTATTGAGTTTAAAGTGAAGTTAGTTATTAAATTAGTTACGGTAAATCTTTTATTCATAAAGCCATGCTGATGTTCGGATATTAAATTTCTTATAAGAGGAAAAATTTTATATTTGAATACGGTATAGAAAAGTTTAGGAATAATGCATAATTTAGTAATATCTGAATAATTCTTAACATCATGCTTATCACCAGATTTAAAGATTGGAGTTATATAGGAGCGTTTCAAGCATTCAGGAAAATTGCCAGTCGATAAGGATAAATTCAAAATGTAACGCTGGAATGAAAAGGACTTTTTTAACAGAATAGGACAGATTGAGAAGGAGTTAGAGCAGTACGAGTCATACAGCTCTGATATGCAACGTACTACATCAGCGTCGTCCAAAACTAACGATCCCAAGTTCAATGTCGAATTGATATCAAAGCTGGAAGAATTTAGGATTTCCACTGAGTTAACAAAAACATTTTCAAAAAAATGTGCAAAAAGATCACATGTGGATTGTGTGCCCGAAACAACAACGTCATTGTAACGCATTATCCTAGGGAAACCTGTTTTTGATTTTTTACTATTGAGAAACGACCCTTGCTATTCTGTTTTATACTGGATTCCATGGAATTTATGTATTATTTAAAAAGAAAACGTTGAAGGAATTCAACTTCTCTACGCAACCGCTTGAAATTCATATAATCTGCTTCCACATTACTTTTTTATACTTTCTGTGTGCTTTGTTTTTGGCATTTTTTAGCCTTATCAAATTTTTACCTTTTATTATTACTCCATAGATTGGAGGATAGGACTGGGGTAGTTAATGGTCGTTAACAATATTTTTAGGAGTGACTTGAAAGAAATCAAGAATCTCTTAATCGAAGAAGTAAGTAAGTAGGAACCGTGTACGTCTAAACGGGTACTTTGTGTATATGAAAGCGCTTGAGACCTATCTAGAATGCTTACGAATACTCATAATGATCGATGGAAGGTCGTCGGAATAAAATCGGCTGCTTTTCCAAATTTCGATTCGCGGTAGGTTTATCCGGATAAAATGCAAAAAAAAAAAAAATTTTTTTTTGCAACTGTTAGAACGGAAAGGGAAAGATATGAAAGGGATCGGTGGAAATCAGTTGGTCGACAGACTGTCCAACAATATCGACTATTTTATATGCATGAGAGCTTGAATCTTTAGCAATACCGACGTAAGTTGGGCCACCAAAACGAAGTCTTCCAACGAATATAGAATTAAAATTCGAGACATAAACCAGATGGCTGAAAAAATTTTAAAAGTAAAATTGATTAAGAGGAGTCAGTACTCAGCAAAAATTTCAATTTAGATACCAGCGAGCCTGTAGGCAATAAAACTTACTATACGTAGGTTTGTGTCCTGAAAGTATGAAAATGCATATAAAATTAGCCTAGACCTAGACCACAAGTCACATTAGAGACATCTAGGGTAAAAGACAGAAACCCAATATGCGAAAATTTAAGACGAAAATGAAAATTTGCAGTTCAAAGACATTGAAAATTTTTAAAGAGATTTAACTCTCCTGAATTTTATTTTGCACATAATTGCTAAATATACTATTTTGCTTTATATATCTAAAACTTTCAACGAAATATTGCAATTTCTCGTCGGTGAAATATCGAGAGAAAAAACAAGTACTATTAGAGTTAAACCATTAAAAAATGCGCCACTAAAAATGAAAAAACTCGACGTTATTTGCTAGATCTAGGCTTTATCTCTCTAAAATAGTCACAATATAAAGAAATGAGAATACCTACTAAGAGGAATTTGATTTGAAAAAAATCAATTTTTACCATTTTTTACAAGTTTCCGAGCTAATATCTCCATTCCAATACATTTTTTTTTATTTTTCTCGACGTTATTTACTAGACCTCTTCGTTACCTTTAATTTAAGATATAAATCTTTTTTCTGCTACAAATAGTTTGCTAGAAATTCGCATTGAAAAATGTATGAAACTTGCAAATCTTGGTACTGACTCCTCTTAACTTTTGATTTTGAAAATGGCAAAATAAGCCAGATACTTGGATAGGCTATGGATGTGGATGATGCATCTTCAGTTAGATCAATTTTGTAAGACAGCGTCTGTTTTCCTAGAACGTTGTCTTGATCATATGCTTAGAAAACAGAAACCTTTACTACGATTGGTGCTTATACAGGACCATCCCTAGTAACCACAATTCCGATGTCCTCACATTTTCCAAACTATACTACAAATATATTGGACGGAATTCCAATATTTATCCAAAAAATTCCAAAACAGAACGATGTCTTTACTTGTTCTGAAGTTTTACCCTGCTCTATTTTGCCATTCCTAGGAAAATCTAACGAATTTCCGTAGAAATTTTATATGAGATAAGAACTGGAAATACAGTGGGTAATTGTGGGCAATATTTTAAACTGTTCTTTGATTTGTCCATTATTTTTTTGAAAAATGCCGTATATGAAAATATATGGAGAAAGTGTGGACATACTGCAGAAAAAGTAGAAATTGAAATCTTCACTTTGTCCAAAGAAATCTCCATTCTCTTTCCTTCATTGAAAAAACAGCTGACAACTACTGGACAAAATTTTTGATAAATTTGCCGTTCTTTTTATTTTATAAACTTTATCAACTTTTTTTTTTATTTGATGGAAAAGTTAACAGTAGAATTGCAAGTTCTGCACATGCTATGGAAATGCTATGGATATTCTTCAGAATGAGCCAGCCTGCACTGTATTCAGGCTTTATCCATTCAAATTCCAATGTAACAGTGGAACTGAAAAATTTGGACATGCCATGAATATTCTTCAGAATGATTCTGCACTATATCCAGGCGTTATCCAATGAAATTCCAATGTTTTATTGTTTCTAAGAAAAATTATTTATGGTTTTGGTATGGAACTGAATGGTGTCGTGAGACGTGAAATTATTTGCATTTAGTGTTGTGTAGGCTAAAAGACTCCATAAAGAAAGAAATGAACAGTAAAAGAATAAAGTAAAATATAAATTTAGTTATTTTATTACTTTTAAGACTAATAACTTTTTCGTTCATAGAGAAACTGGAAGAAAAACACTCAGCATTGCATAAAGAAATTTAGCAGAATATCCGGAAAAACCTTCCATAGAGCATCCGTGGAATATATCTGCTAAATTTCCAAAGATATTATTCTTATGATTTTTGAAGAATTTCTGTAGAATAATTCTGCAGAATATCCAAACAAACCCTCCATAGAGTATCCGTGGAAAATATCCGTTAAGTTTCCAAAGACATTGTGCTTATATTTCTGAAGAAATTCCTTGGAATAATGACGGCAAACTTTCCTCGGACAGCGTAACTTTTGCTCCGTGACAATCCCATAAAATTCTTTTGACATTCTTGGGAATATTCCACGGAACTGATTCTTCGGACAGGAAAATTTCCTAAGAACATCTGTTGAACGTCCTAGGACTTGGTTACTAGGGATGGGCTCTAAAATTGCCACATCAATGCCTTTTCTAAGACTCATCTTAAATCATGTATGTTATCATGCTATATTTCAAGAACATCAATTGTTGTAAAGAAGCACATTGTAGCGGTACGCTGCAAGCCATGAAGAAGTTGCAGATATAAAAGAATTCCTTATTATCTTTGCCATTACGATTGTATTAGGTTCGTTCGTCTATATACTAGAGGTTTGAAATAATTGGTGAGAGATTTGAAAAATTAATCATTTTTCATTGTTTGATAGGTGCTGTGGGGTTATATCTTTTGGATTACTACTAAATACAGATTTCTTTATGGATACGATTTGAGATGACCCCATACAGGAATTCTAGGAGTAGGAATTCGAGGAGAAGCTGAAGCTTCCTATCCGGTTACCTCGAACACTAGGAGATACATAGTCGGCCTTTTGGTGAAATGACAGTTTTAACGTTGGTTTTCTTAATATATCTGTACGACGCGACGTGGAAAATGATGTAGATTTCCTTCATTCCGAGGCCTGACAGAGTATCATATGTGAACCCGAAGAATTTTGCATACCATAAAACGTGATCTCATACTGTTGGGAATGAATTTATATGCCTTAAAAATATGTCGGAAAAGACAATCCGACACACATGCCACTTCATTCAATCATCATTCAAATCATAATAATCATTGAATGGTGAGTGGATCGTATATGTTGCCCCTTAGGGCCATTTTGGATATTATATGGGGACTTTTGACAAAGCTACACCCGATTTCTTATTCAACGTAGCTCATCGGCATAATTTTGCGATGGAAAGGAGTTGTGCTCAAGGTGGTATACTTTCCCTGTTGTCTAGTGCATACTGCTTATAACTTAACTAAGAAAATGTTCAATTTTTATGCGAAACATGATGTTCTCTGCTTGTTAAAAGTTTCAAGGTCAATTCACGAGGAGCATTTCCATTGCCATTGAGATATTCCATCCGCTTGAAATGCACACCAAAACTTTCGAATATGAAACCTTTCTACTACTGCAATGACATTTTTTAAAATGAATATTGAACGAAAGTATTTGTAATCTTCCAGAAAAACTGGCAGAAAGGTATTATCGCGATGAGGACTATCAGAAAATTATGAGGATTGAAAGAGCTGACCTACCTTCCACGTCCGTACATGCCTTTTTTTTAACCAGAGCTAAATGTAGATTCTACCATCTCAGTAATTGAGTCCGTCTTAAAAAATAATTTGCAGGAAACATCAATAGATTTTGTAGACAAAATTCTTCTTAGACGAGTCAAAAAGAAAATTACGGGTATACTTTTAGGGCTATAGGAAGAGACAAAGGAAAGTCAAATTCAACGTATATTTCTGATTACAACTGGCACTGAAAACGTAAAACCGGATTGTCTTACAAAAGCCCACTCAAATAGAACTTGTTTGGAATTAATACTCTTTCCAAACACAACATACAACAAAAGAATACGCTTCGCAGTAAAATAATATTTTCAAATATTTTTTTGACTATCAAAATAAATTCAATAGACTCAAGTGCTGTTAAGATACCTACGCACCTACGGATAAATTTTTAATGCCCAAAACAAAAAAAAAATTTTATTATTACATGCTCATCGAAATTCTATTGATGAACTTGTTGAACTTTGCCAGAAAAATGAAAATGTTCTCAAGTAAAAGTTTTTCGATGGCGTCACCTGCCTCAATATTTTCAAACGAAAAGTTGTATTTCAATGGCATTTTCCAAAATAGACCCAGAGCATGCTCCAAAGCTATACCAAGTAGCCCCCACTATCTGTGATACTTTTATACAATCGCATGAAAACTTTTATAACAAATTTTTCCTGGCATTTACATAAAATTTATTGTGTTGCATAAGTTGCTGGCTCTGAGATTTTTTGTGGCTGTTTTGAAAAGGATTTTAAAATCAGAATATAAAAAAAAAAAAAAAAAAAAACAGTAATTTTCAGAGATGGCAATTTACTGGACAAATTTAGGCTTTCATTGATTTGCTCTGCATCGTATGTAGAAGAGATTTAAACATGACGAGTAATTGTGGCGTTGTTACAAGTTTTATGGAGGAAAAGTTTCTCCGCAAAATTGCAATCTTGAGATAAAATTTTAAGCCGAAAAAATCGATTTTTCGTAAGCAAATTTTTAAAATAATTTAATCCCTGGCTTCTTAAATTAGCTAATGCAGTTTTTTTTTTTTTTTTTTTTTTTTTTTTTTTTAGATCTGGGAGGATGTAATGTAAGCGCGTTCATATTTTAGCGGCTTGATGGTTTCCGGTAATAGGTCTGTATAAACTGAACCCAACAATTTTATGTTAAGTACAAACGAACGCCGCGTAGTGGTACGTTTTTTTTTTATCAAATGCTCCAGATAACCCCACTTTGAAAAGAGAATACCCTGTTCAATTTACACATAGAGACCTCTCTGTCCTAAGCCAAGTAAAATTGAAAACAATGAACATTTGTGAGGTTTAAATATCCTTCAAAATTGCTTTTTCTAAAGCGACCCATACACGGCGAACATGTTGTTCAACTTGGTGTGCCACACATTAGGACAGCAACTGATATCAAGAGCTGCTAGAGCCTATTAATTGTTATCTTTTCTTCAATAGAGTTCACTCAAGAATCACGAATACGTGACAACCATCGCCCTACACGCAGAACTGGGTAAGTACCAAAGAAAAAGTACTTAAGTACAAGTAGAGTACTTCAGCGTAAGTACAAGTACCGTATGTATGAAAAGCAGTGGCGTAACTAACGCCTCCGCAGACCCCGCCACGCGGGAGGGCCCACGAAGGTCTACAAAATTAAAATTTTCGTATGAAACTAGAAACCACATAAAATAATAACGCTGGATTAAATTAATAAGCAGTTAGATTCATTCAATTAAAATTCGGTTTCTGAATAAAAATCATATTAACTCTGTAATGATTTCATTGTTTCAGTTTCATCTTAAGGTGTTCATACTATCATAGGCTTTGAGAAGCTGCAAATACACTGGCTAGACAGTAATGATGACACAACAATAAAAAAGTCTAGAGTTCTTCAATTTATTCTTTGTATTAAGCAGAGAAAAAAGGTAAGGAAATATTTGGCTGACTTCCTAGGCGTATACGCTGCTAGCATGCATCAGTTCGAGAAAAGAGAAGAGTATTACTTTAACTTTAGCATATTAGACAAGTAAGAAATGAAGGGGAATTAAAATATGTATAAGATCAAATTTTTCAAGTTGAAAAGTTTTGTAATTCCCTCAATCTCCCAACACTGTTGTACGGTGCGGTGATCAGTGGACTCGGGCTCTTACTTTATGTAATTGGATATTTCCGGCTACTTATGTGGGAAGCTCAAATACTCCTCGCTTTTAATGTGCTTTCTTGATGATGCTGGGGCTGCCAGTAGTTTTTTGAAACGAAACCTTTTTATTTTTTTTACTCAACTCTGGCTTGGAGTAAGTGGAGTGAAGGCACTGTTGGGAGATCGAGAGAATCCTCCTATATTATGGGAATTTCTTGCCTGAAAAAAATTAAAGTGAGAGAAGGGAATAATTTCGTCTCCCAGTACAAAATTATGGGAAACATCATACATCCGAAGCTCAGAAAATATTTCTTTACAATTGACATAAAAAATTAAATTTTCCTACGCAAGTATGTTAATTTGCGGGGGGGCCACACATCTTTAGTTACGCCACTGATGAAAAGTACCTATAACTAAGTACTAAGTCTATAAAAAGTACTGACTACTTTTTTAGAATCTTTGTACGTTGGCAGTAATATAATGAATTTTATAGAGCTCAGTTAATAGATATTAATAAATAAAAATACCTTTTGAAAACTATAATTTGTATAGTAACCTGTGGCTAGTATTTACAGTTTTTTATAGTTTTCGATGCTGCACGTAGAGTAAAACTTTCACCTCTCATTACTACACTCATAAAAGCTATTAAAGGTCCGCCCAAACCCCATTGTCGCCTCCAATAATGCATAAAAATTCTAACGAAAAAATTACCAGTAAATTTCTAAGAATACATCAGGTTGAGTCATCCTTGATTTTATATTGCAGCAAGGCATTGCTTGCTTAGATACCATGGGTTATGTCATCAAGTCGAGGCATCGTCGATTTTATATTCGAGCGAGACGTTAGTGGTTTTTGTTCTACTTGCCCAGTCTTGTTTGTATGTTATTAGTTTGGCTAGGTTCTACCTTTTGCGTGTGTGCGGCACATGCTTTGACAGTTCTTTGCATGCTTTAAAACTCAACAAAAAAGTATTTGCACTATAGAGATTGTATCTGCTTTTCTACGAAGAGTTAGATATTTATAGGTAATTAATAGACTCAGAAATACTTAAGTAAAAATCTTGGTATTTTAGTACAAAACTAAAACTTAAGTACAAGTAAATAGAAGCAAGTACTTATGTTCAAGTACTAATTAGGGCATTCCAAAAGTATTGAGTAATAAGTCTTAAGTAAGAAAAATGTAATTTAAGTAGTATTTAAGTCTTTTTTTACTTAAGTATTGCCCAGCTCTTCCTACACGGTGCAATATGTTTTCAAACACGTAGCCCCGCCACTAAAAATTTTCCTCCAACCGCTTGACATATTGCGTGTCACACTGCAAACAGGACCACATACGGTCAAAACTGCGTGACAACATCGTTTTCTTGCTTGAGTTGGTCAACATGCGTGACCGTGTATGGGCAACTTAATAATTGATAGATGGCAGCCCCCATCAGTAGGCTTATCTACTTGACATAACGAAAAGTACACGACTCAAGAAACTAGAGCAGAGCCTTGTGTATCAGTGGATATCAAAAAAGCCAGACAGAAAGAATGGAATGAGTAAGAGAATACCCACTACTAACACAAGTGAACACAGAAATCAACAATGGCAGTTGGTAAAACCCTCAAGAATACTTCCCAAGCCATGAAAGAGAAACCTGTATGAGTGCGTGTGAGTCCGTTCTCTAAAATTATCTAATTGATACTTATGTAAAAGTGTCAGACATTGACTTTATATTTGCTATGGAGCCTAAACTACTATTCATACAGGAAAATAATCTTCCAGTAATTTTAGGTTTAGCTCCTTACCTTCCCAATGGCTACCCTTCCCAAGTAGCACAGGCAAGTCGGATCGACGTCGGACCGACATAGGCGAAACGACTACTAAGTTGCAACTGACGTCGGTCCCACTTCAGCCCGACTGGGTTTTTTACCAAAATGGTCACACAAAACCTGGTCGAACCGACGTTGGCCTCTGACCAATGTAAGTCGCCTAAATTATAGATAATTATACCTATTTTTACGTTATTTGTTGTATAGAAGAACATGTACATTTTAAATTGACTCTTTTGTATAATAAATGGTTTATACTTTTATTATACTACATTGGATAAACACTACATTTTCTATATTAAATTTTATATACTTCAATGGGCCAATTGATTGATTTTTATTAATTGGTAGTAATTTATATACTTTATTGCACTGTGTATAAAATTTTGTATTCGAAATGGCATATTAATACAATAACATGTTTCTTGAAAAACAAATTATTTTAAAATATAATTCTCCAGTATTTTGTTAGGATAAAATTAAAACGCTTAAAACTTTATCGATATATATTAAAGAAATAGGGCGAAAAATAAGGAAATCCCGTAAAAATATAGCTGATTCTAGATGCAAAATATTTTTATAATTTTTATGAAATTCTGTATTGAAATTTTTTTATGAACAAAAAACGTCAAATACTAGGCCAAACTGTTTGTAGATAATCGACATGGTCATTTGAAACACAAACTATTGGAAAAAAGCCTTAACTTAAGAGTTTTTATGTATCATAATCATCAATTATTACAATTCGTCTATAAAATATGGCGTCGTTAAAAATTGCTACCTAAACTACCTTCTTTCCTACCTGAAATTGATATTATACAAATAAAAATACAAGTTTTCTACACGTAGTTAAAATTGGTGTAAAAAGCCTTACCAACACTGCACTTCGATTGAAGTTTGTATAAAGAATGCTACCAACACTGTACATTAATTGTGCTATAGGTGGTTATAGGTATAAAAAATATTGCCAAACCCAGCTCATCAAACTGTGTGTATTATTAGTACAGACAATTTTACCTAAAATCGACACACTGTACAAAATTGGTATGAGACCATATACATGAAATGTACACACTGCATATCATTGGTATAAATGCGTATAATAATTCCTGTTGTTTGACAGATAATATAACGGCATATCAAGTGTTGTGTGTAGTAATTCGTCAATCAAATGGAAGTGTTTAAAATAGTCCACTTATTGGAACTGGACGAGGTAGAACCAATTCCCTACAAATGGGAGGACAATGGTGTTGTGTATTGGCCCAAAACGATGAAGGAATGCCGAAGGTGGCAGTCTAATGTCCATAGCGAGCCAGATAAAAAGAACTGGAGAAAGTTTAAAGGTGTTGTGAAAGCAGTGGAAAAATTTTACAATGATGCGGCTAAGGCAGCAGATTTGTACGCTGATATGAATACGGATGAGGCAGAGTATACAAGATCTTCCAAGCGAACAAAACAAGCAATACGTCGACGTACTTACAATTTTTTGAACAGCAATCAGAGGAAAACACATCTCCATCACCCTCACATGATGTTGAAAAGCAACAACAAAAAACAAAGAATTTTCACAACAGGCAGATAATAATACAGCTCATTTGCCCGAATTAGGTGCCGACAACACCATATCAGACTTGACACTTGTGAGTGCGTGTGATATTTCAAATATATATGAAGTATTGATCGAGGTAAAAACTAGTGTGGTAACTTTAAAGGATCAGATGACTACATTACAACAGCAGGTCGCAGAAGTACGAACAAAGCAAGATCATCTTGAAAAACTAATTTCGAAACTTCCTAAAGAAAGGGAAACAGATAAACTGCCGCAACATAGGGCGAAAATGTTCCCACTTACTTCAGTGAAAGAATTAAAGTCCTTTGAAGAAAAGCTAACTAGTGACAAAGAATACAGAAGCCAAGTCTTAGAACACTGGAAATGTATTATTGGAACCGGCAGTACTGCAAAAATAGCCGCCTATAAGCTGTGTGGCTTATTATTTACAACGTAAATACCTTAGCTTTATTTCATATTTTAATTATGTATATATGTAAATATAATTCATTGTACATAACATTTGCACAATTTTTATGCATAGGTTTTTAATTTTTATATTTTCTTCCTTTTGTAGAGAGCTTTTATCAAAATATTCATGGACTGGGATCAGTCGATTGGTTGTTAAAAAAGAGATATTCAAAGACTTTGTAGAAGTTCTAAATATTTTTTTTCCTTGTTGTAAACAATGCGGATAGCTCCTTCACCATTGCGGATACAGATAATTTCTTTAAAAACAAAGTTTTGAAGTACGGCCAATCGAGACTTACTCCACGAAAAAAAGTGAGAGATAACACTGATAAAACCGACGTTGTAGTTTTGACAGAAGATGTAATCGTATCCGATGATGAACTCCGATAACGCAGAAAATATAAGTGAAATTACCATGTAAATGCTTTATTATAATAAAAAAAAACTACATTGAATGAACTCCTTTATAATAAAATAAAAGTGAAATTAATATTATATTCTACTCATTAAATAAATCCAACGTATGTATTAGTGGCATAAAAATATTCTTTTCTTTGTATATTACATGAAACATTTTGTATTTTATATCTTGAATAGAGTATATAGTTGGTTCATGGAAGGCGCTGTTCGACATGTAGATATGGAAATGTCTCGATTCAAAGGGACTCTTAAAAAAAGTTAGATATTTGCTTTAGTCTACTTCCATAAAATTGTACTTTATTCTCGCTGTAGTAAGCACTATACATTTTAACAACCTCCTCCCTTTGGGTTAAAAACCAATCGTCCTTTCCATTTGCATCTAACAGAACGCCATCAAACAAATAAACTTTTTTGTATGACTTAACTCCAACTAATTTTGGTGAAATTTTTGTTGTATCTGTTATTATACGTTTAAATAGTGGGAATTTTGATTTGGTTGCCTTTGCTGAGAGATTGGAAAGTTCAGCTAAACGTTTTGCAGCTTGTGCTAGAGGTCGGTTTCCATGTCTTAGCAATGTTTTTATAGTGTACAACGTATTTTCAAATACATATGAAGACATACAAGATAAAGCACCGAACCTATTTACATCATCCAATACCTGGCACAAATTGTGCACATTACTACTAATTGAATCAATTCCGTATATGTCAATAAACATTTCTATGAAGTCCAGGAATAATTTATCAGCGAGAAGTAAAAATTTTTTGTTTTTAATATAATATTTAGAAGAACATATAGTCACAGCGCAAGAGAATACAATGAAATGTTGGTACATGTCACATGTCAAGTAATCTTTTAATATTACGGAACCTAAATATAAAAGAAAGGTTCGTAATTCAGTTCGCTTCCAGAATGAAAAACAATCTAATCCTCGAGCTGCACGATGAATTTCCTTTGGTTTTGTAGAGTTGGTTTGAAGTAACCAATTAGAGATTTCACCAATTTGCGTGGAAAAGAATTTAAATTGGCTATTTTGGCTTCCCCGAATCCAACTATTTAATAATCGTTTCATTATACCCAAATAAAATAAATGAAGATCATCGGCTATAATAACATCTTTGATCATATCGAAATTATGTATTCGTTCTAATGGGGAGATCACAAATCCTCCTTTGGACTTTAAGTGGTGTTCTGGGTCTCTCCTTGTTCTAAAGCTCTCATCAGTTCTCACTGGGCAGTCTGTTTGTGGGTAGCTCATATGTTTCTGTTTTCGATGATATTCTCCTTTAACTTCACACTTTTGACAGCCGTTATAAGAATTAAAACCAAGAACACCTAAAAAATAATGTTTTATTTCAAATTTATGTATATACTTCACAAAAACGTTCAGTTACATTTTATGAAACAGCGTGCTGGTGTGTCACATATGAAAGCATTAACTTTAACATTGATGACACGACCATTGATCTGAATTCCATTAACTAAAATGGTGTTTAATTCCTTTACAAATTCATTGAAGTATTCTTGTGCGCTTGGTGGCTTTGTATTTCCGCAATATATTGCTATAATCATTGGCGAAATTTGAGGCATATTTACTATATTTGCAAGAATAGGCCAGAACTGATGTTGCGAACTTCGATTTATTGGCAAACCGTCAATGTTGAAGTTCAATGCAATTTCATTTAATATCGTATTTGAAGGCAAACTCCTCTTTAAGCTCTCTTTTAAACCATTGTACCAAAATTCACCGTTTCCCATTTGGTGAATGTCCACCATTCTGGGCGTATATAAGAGTGTTCTTGCATCTCTTGGTATTTGATAATTCATATCATATTTAGACAACAATTTAAGGATCTCATTTAATGCAATATGCTTAATTCTGTTACGCAGCGCCCAATTTTGTAAGTCTTGAACGAAAGCAGCTGTTCTTCAAGAGTGTCAGGCGCTTCGAGATTATCTATATCGTTGAATTCATTACTGATTACGCTGTAGTAATTTTCTTCATTATCATCATTAAAAATGTTATTCGGTGATAAATTACAATCTACAATATTTGAATCAATGGGAGGTTCTCTTGATGATAAAATTGGGGACTGTTCTTGAGACAATTGAAAGGATTTTTTCGATGAACTCTTTAATGGCGATGAAAATGTTGTTGAAGGCAAAGCTTTCGCAGTATTGGCGTTTCTCATAAAAATTTCACTTTCCTATAGTATGTTGCTGTATGTTGAAATAGTCTTCGCGCACATAAATTATTCATTTTAAATATTGTTTGCTTTCGACAACAAAAGCAGAACACACAAAATATGACACGTATTTTTTGATAAACGTCAAATAAAGTACAATCGTATCTCGAGTTATACATTTAGTATAAAATTAGTTGGACTAGGAGACATTAGGTTGATTTTGAGTTAGAATAGTGAGGTCGGCTTGTTTAACTTAAAACAACGTTGGGATTAGGTTGTTTGTTGGTGGGGCCAACGTCGTCGCCGTGAGTGATTTGAGGAGACGTCGGTCTTAGGTTGATATTCGCTCAGATCAACGACGTCGGTTTATTTGACTTCAGACAACGTCGGAATTCGTTAATAATAGTTCGGAACACCAACGTCGACATGGCAGACGTTAGATGGACGCCGAAGGCGTCGGCGATTCTAACGTTAACCACGCCGATTGAATTTCTACTAATTATGACGAAAAGCCAGTATTTGCGCCAAATTTATACTATTTCTATAGACATATTAGATATGAAATTAGTCGTTGGTGTAATTTTTCATACCTCTGTGCTGCTTGGGTTACTATATACCTTACTTAACAAAATAATAAAATAGTTTTGATTACAAAGTAATCTCACCATTTTACGCTCATTAACTCTCAGCTGAGTAACAGTTGCAAGAATAGTGCATGTACGGCCAGAGTCCGAATCCGTAGACAGACTGATTCGATTTCATCAAACCACGTCACAGCGCCATATGAAATTATTAATCATCTGAGAGTGTTTGTTTGAGAAATCGTAGTCATTTGGTTAAGATAAATTTGTTTAAATAATTTTGTTAGGAAAGTTATGAAAATTTTATTTCCTTGTTGCTTTGCAGATGGCCAGGATCTCCGCCTGGAACACACTAAAGTGGTCCGGTAGGCGGTACGATTCCTGTATTTGAGGGAGTGCTAAGTATACCCCGACACCCACTCCACTTCCATTTTGGAACCCCCCGTAAGGACACATAAATCAGAATCAATTGTCACGCGATTACCCTCCCATTCTTCTCTACTAGGAATGCTAGTTGAGAACGCTTTCTCAAAGTCTAGTCTGGCAACAATGTAATCCGTAGCTCCCCGTATACAGTCTTCAAGACAGATCCTCAGTATTCTGCTATGACCAATATCTGCTGTTACCCAGCAGCCCGATTCTTGATGTAAGGCTGATGGGTCTAAAGTCCTTAGCAGTCACGTGCCTGCCTTAGGAATGAAGATCAGAGAGACTTAGACTTAGTAATACGGTTCCCGTTTTTACCCTTTGGGTATGGAACCCAGAAAAGATATTAAGTGGGAAGCCAAAAGTACTCACTTGGAAGACAAACCACTGTCTTCCAGGCGGAAGTCTTCGCCATCACAATGGCAGCGAAGATAGCCCTTGATATGCTATCCTCTCAGATAGTCAGGCAGCCTTGATGGCTCTGAGTGGCCGTCGAATTACATCTAGGTTACTGGGGGATTGCAGGTCGTCTGTGGATAAGTTGTGTATCCCTTCAGTGGATTCCTAGTCATATGGGGACTATGGGAAATGAAAGGGCTGACCTTTTAACTAGGACTGGCTCTGATTTTCCGTTCCTTGGATCAGAACCCACCGTAGGCGTTGCCACCTCGAATATCGGGCCTCTCATCAAAACTGATGTTCATAGGAAGAATCAGCAGAGATGGGAGAACCTGAATAGATGTAGGTGCACAAAACTGTTTATTTATGGGCCCAATAGGAATATCTCCGATTTTCTTATGGAGCTCGGAAGGAAACAATGTAGAACTGTGGTTCGCAACATCACCAGGCCACAGCTCACTTCACGCTCATCTCACAATGATGGCAGTTGTCGACAGCCCTGAGTATCTGTCCCGCCTAAAAGGAGAGCCTGAAACAACCGAACACTTTTTGTGTGCTTGTCCGCCCTTCGCCCGGAGCAATGCTGGATACTCTAGGGTCTGCCCTTGTATCTGTAGATGACCTGAAAACCCTTCCTCATAAAGACCTGATGCGGTTCATTAAAAGAACACGAAGGTTTTGTTGAAAGGGATTCCAGCAGGATAGTACAAGAGGCCACTCTGGTCTCCGTGCTTGGGATGGGATCTCCTGTCCCACTGCCTTAAAAAAAAAAAAAAAAAAAAAAAAAAATTGTGCATCCATAACTTCCCAGGAATGCATCTATCTTGCAGATTTTATGCTTCCCTTTCCACGACATTAAAGAAATCTCTAACAGTTTCTTTCTTTAAAAAAAAAACAGAGGGCGGTATAATGCATACAAGGTTTTTAGATAGCATACACACACACACATATACACAGCCACAAAAAAATCAGAGCCTTTTATTTGGCTTAAATTTTGTCATCCTTTCACAATTCTTTGATACCCATGTAGGCCTATTTTTTTCTTTTGCAGATATAAGTGGATGAGTTAGCGTAAATTATTCACTTTACTTCAATCACATCCAAATCCCCCAATCAAAATTGGGAAAAGGCTTCCAAATTGATTTTTAATATACAAAAAAAAAATATAAAGTTTTTCATAAAACGAAATCAATTTGTGCCAACCCAGATCAAAAACTTTCTCCTACTTTCCTCCAATTACTTAACATCCTTAGTTCAAATTGAAAAAGCTTTGGAATTTTTTATTTTCTATGTCCGTCTAATAAAACAAAAAAAAAAAAAGTTAAAGAACTACTGACAGCGAAACCGGACTGTGCTAAGAATATTATAAGGAAACCCTCTTAACGAGTTATGAATTGTATAATCCAAAGTGTGCTTTGGGCTTACAGTTTTAGACTAAGTTAATAGCAATTTATATTCAAATTAAAAGAGGGTAGAAATGGGTCCTATATATGTGTGTGTACCTACGAATATTGATATTGTACGAGCAAGGGGAATAGAATTTCAATTAAGCTAATAAAATGTCGGCTTGAGGTTTCTTGTTCAATATGGCTTGTTTACATTATTTGGTAATTCGTTTTGGGGTCATTTTGGGTCTAAAATGTTTGTTCGTTGTCCAATCTTAAAATAATTATGTAATATCTATGTAAGAGTATATATCTATATATAAATACAAAAAATATATATATTCACAAGACTTGACAAGACAAAATGTGACTGACAATGATAAAAGGAAAGTTTTTGAATTTCAAAGGAGAACTAAATTAAATTAGAAAGATTACTTACAACATAAATACCAATCTACTTACCTTTTACTAATTAATTAATTATTTAATTAGAATGATGGAATAGAAATGGACATGAAAATTACACACAAATTTCATGTTGATTATCATTACTTGCTCAAGCGATTTTTTCTGTCCAGTGAATGTGTTAGTGTTTTTTAAGGAAATGTTAGAGAATCTTATTGATTTTAAAGACTCCACTCAACTCCAACTCTTGAAATGAAATTTTGAGTAAATCTAATAAAAACATTGCTTTCACTCTAATTAAGGTAAAAATATTTCATTTCATTTTGTATTATTTTTTTATATCCTAGATTAGATGAAATCAACATGGTGGTCATGATAGGAAGGCACTGATCTATGAAAAACTATCTCAATACCAAAACTGTTGCTAACTTATTTTAGTAGTTCACCTAGGTAATCAACTCTTAAAATTGAGATTCTAAGGGTGGATGATGACTTTAATGCAATGTGAGAGCTTTATTTACTATTTACTAATAGACAAGATGGTTGAATGAAGTTCTTACAAATATAAACCAATACAATATCAAGATCATCTAGTAACTAGTTAATCAAGTCCTTGATGGAGAAACCCTTTTTAAGGCGTTTCAAAAGAGCTGGTATTCGTAGCGATCAACACCTCGTAATAAGAGAAATATGTTTGAGTATTACTTTTTTAAGGAGAAGTAGTGTAGTAAGTAGTAGTAGTACTATAGAAGTAGGTACCTACTTTATTATCTGAAGGAGGCTTATCGTAGATGAATTGCTATTTGTAGTAATCTACTGTAGAAAATTTAGGCTACGCCCAAAATCCGACTTTATTCATCAACAAAATAGTCACCTTCTATAGCGATACAATTATTCCAATGTTTTTCTAAACTTTCGATGCATTTCTTATAGAAAGATTTATCTTTTGCCTCAAAATAGGCTATAATCTCATCATCAGAGCTAAATCTCTGTCCCTGGAGTATCTTTATCAGATCTGCGAACAGGTAGAAGTCAAATGGGGTCAGATCTGGTGAATATGGAGGTTGTGGAAGCAATTCGAATCGTAAATCGTTGAATTTCACCATTTCTTTAATCGACTTGTGGATCGGTGCAGTGTCTTGGTGAAACAGCGGGTTTTTCTTTGTCATGTAAGACTTTTTCTGCTTAATAGCAGCATCCAAATCGTTCCAATAATGCAATGTAGTGGTCACTGTTGATCATATGGCCCTTCGGAAGAAATTCGATGAACAAAAGAAGAAGAAGCTATTGTGCGGCAAACTTCATGCCGAAGGGATGAGAGATGACGTAAATGGGATATAGAAGGTATTTCAACAGAATGTGAAATAGAGATTTCAACCGAACCACCTGAAATAAAATCTCCTCTCCAATATTTAGAGCTCTTCCTGGATGCGAAAGCAGTTGAAGTTGTCGTTCAACAAACAAATCTATTCTCTGTTCAGAAGAATCCAGAAAATAATATCACACAACTGAATCGGAAATAAGGGCATTTATTGGCATTAACTTTTTAGCGAGTATCGTTAGAGTTCCAAGCTACAAAATGTACTGGACCAGCTTCGCAAGATTCTCGCCAATTGCCGATATAATGCCTCGGAAGACATTCGAAACCTTAAAAGCAAGCATTCATTTCAATGATAACAGCAATATGAAATGCAGGTCAGATCATGATCATGACAAGCTGTTTAAGGTACGGCCTTTTATTGAAAAGATCAGGACTAATTTTAAAAAATTGAATGCAGAAGAGCATAATTCAATAGATGAAGTTATTATTCCTTGCAAGAGCAGAAAAACAATTTTTCAATATGTTAAAAGCAAGCCGCATAAATGTGGAATAAAAATGTTCGCTCGTTGTGGAGTCAGTGGTATCATGCACGATTTCGAAGTCTACACCGGCAAGCAGACAATCAAAGTTCCCTCAGACCTGGGAATAAGCGGAGATATCGTAGTAAGACTATGTGAAGATTTACCAAAAAAAAAAAAAAGAACTACAAGGTCTACACTGACAACTGGTTTTCCTCACATAAGCTCGCCTGTGCTTTGAAGAATAGCGGTATTTTAACTACAGGATCAGTTCAGATCAACCGTTTAGCTGGATGTGAATTGGCAGCTGATAGCGAACTCAAAAAGAAGGGAAGAGGATCATTTGATTATCGTAACGAAACGAGCCAGATGGTAAGCAGTTCCACATTCGCACTGTTCGGGATAAAAAAGCATCACGGAATTTTACTGTACGGCCGAAAGTAATTTGAAGGGTTAAAGGATGTGCACGGTTTGCAGCGCGAGTATTGCGTGCAGGAATCATTCTATAAGGGATTAGACTAGATATTTCATCAGAACATTGACCATGCATATAGCGATAAAGGAACGAAAGGGATCCAACATTGCGGCGGTGCTCGAGTGAGTCGATATGACAAGCTATTGCCAAATCGCCAATGAGCTTGAAGGCTCTCTTTTGGACAATATCTAATGAAGCTAAGGCTGTGCGACCAGCCCCGGCCCATATATAGTATGGGAGTTGTATTCCATTCTAGGTCTAATGTAGGACTTGTAGAGGAGCGGATATCGGAACAAAGAAGTACTATATGCGAATAATTTACGCGCTACTAGATATTTCCGTGGTAAATGCATGGCTGATATAAAGACAGGACTGTAAGTCTCAAAATATAGTATATTGCATTTTAAGCCACTTGTTGTGTTCAAAACACAACTAGCAAATAGCCTGATACACGCTCGTTCAGCTATAGCAGTGGAGCGATTAAGACAAAGCGAGTCGAGAGAAAACAGTCCTTCAACACAAAGCACATCCACGCGAAGCAGAGTGTTAACTAAACAAATAAGTGCCGACATTCGGTATGACAATATTGGACACTTTCCTGTACATTCTAAAACGAAAATGAGATGCAAGAATTGCAATGACTTGAAGCAAAACCCTCGAGAATACTTCACAAGCCATGAAAGAGACTCCCTCCCTACCACATGCGAGGCCCAACGTAGTCCTTACATTCTAAAGTATTTGCAGTGTTCTTATGTAAAACTGACAAAAGTTTGATTTGAATAACTCCTCCGCCCTAAACTACTATTCACACCGAAAAATGGTGTTCTGATAATCTTAAGCTTGCTTTCTTATCTTCCGAACCGTGAAAAAATTTTCATATCTTTCCTAACAAAATTATTTAAAAAAATTTATCTTAGCCAAATGACTATGATTTCTCAAACAAATATTCTCAGATTAGAAATCATTGTAATGTCGCTGTGCCGTCATGCGATGCCGTGGGCTGGTGATATCGAATGTAGCTGCCTACAGATTCGGACTCCGGCTGCACATACACACATGCACAGCGAAGAGGTATTGAGCGTAAAATGGTAAGGTTACTTTGTAATCAAAACTATTTTATTATTTTGTTAAGGAAGGTATGTAGTAAGTGCAGCCTTTGGGAAGATAAGGAACCAAGCTGTAAATTACTAGAAGACTATTTTCCTGTATGGATAGTAGTTTGGGCTCTATAGCATTTATAAAATCAATGTTTGGTACTTTTCCATAAGCATCAATATAGAACATTTTAGAGAACGGACTCCGAACGCACACATACAGGTTTCTGTTTCATGGCTTGGGAAGTATTCTCGAGGGTTTTGCTTGAAGTCATTTTCAAGAATAAAATGTATGAATGTATGCGTGTCCCAAAATACAGATGTCATGACCTTGCCTGCTGACTGTAGTGTCTTCGGACGCGTTGGCCGGGTTTCGCCCTCTGCTCTCCACTCGGCTAACGCTCTTTTCGACTCCAGCGTATAGTGATGAATCCGCGTTTCATCCATTGTTATGTACCGACACAAAAAATCCTTTTTATTACGCTTAAACAGCTTCAAACAGCGCTCCGAATCATCAATTCGTTGTTGTTTTTGTTCTGCTGTGAGCAAACGCGGCACCTACTTGAAAAGAAAAGTTTTTTCATACCCAAATTTTCATGCACAATTTTGAACACGGTGCCTTTTGCTATCTTTAGGATGTCAGCTATCTCTTGCAACTGCACTTTACGATCGGACATAATAATTTTCAGAATTTAAATTGTTAGGATGGTTTCGAACGTAGCCACCTCAATTGGACAAACTTGACGCTCCGCGTCTTCGGTGGTTGTTCGACCGCGTATAAAATCCGCATACCATCTGCAAATGGTTGATTTCGATGGGCACTTTTCCCGATTACTTTTTTTAAGCCATTGCTGAGTTTCAACGGTATTTTTTCCATTAAAAAACAATATTTGATTAACACACGAAACTCATTTGTACCATCGTTTAAACAAAAATCAAATGTAGCGTTCCTAAACCTTCAATGTAGCGTCACTTATCTTTCCATATCTCGACGATCTCCCAACCGAGTGACATGAAATTTTTACACGTATCTTTTGAAGGTTGGTACTATCGAAAAATAAAAGCGAAATGGGGACTTAATGACCCACGTGTTATGTATTTCTAAAACGGTTCGTCGGACAGTAAAATATGGTTAACACGAATTTCATATGATTTCATATTTTGAAGAACTTTTCAATACAATACATCGTTTTGACAGTAGTATACGTAAAAAACCTAAATTTTTATATGGCAACAGCAAGAAAGGGTTACCCAATTTAGTTCATTTTTGAACTTGTATTTGCAATTTTTATGAAAACGTTGTGTATAAAATTTGGGCTCTCCACGTCGACACGTATACAGACAGTGTCCAAATATATAGTGAAAAACCAAAGTTTTATATGGCAACATCAAGAAGAAGTTGCCCGATTTAGTCCAGTTTTAAAATTTTTGTTAGTGCTCAGGCAGTGCCCAAATATTATATAGTGAAAAACGAAATTTTTGTATGGCAACCCCAAGAAGGAGTAACCCGATTTGTCCCATTTTTATACCCTAGATAAAATCTATAGGGAATACTAAGTGTATCATTCTGTTTGTAACGCATAGAAATAATGCTAGTAGAACAAAATGGATTGGACACCCACGCATAATATTAAAAGTTATTTTGATTTTTGCAGCTGAAATTTTGTACACAGATTTAAAAAAAAAAAAAAAAACAAAGTAACATTAAGTTCGAAAATGAGACAAATCGGGCAACTCCTTGAGGGGTTTCCATACAAGAATTTCGTTTTCCACAATATATTGGGACACTGCCTGAGAACGCGTCGACATTTAGAGCTGATATTTGGTACATGGTATTTTTATAGTAATAACAAATAAAATTTCAAAAATGGACCCCTTCTTGGTGTTGCCATATAAAAATTTAGATTTTTTAAATATACTGTGAAAACTGCTTTTTACACCATAGATGTATACTAAATTTGTCATTCCGTTTGTAACGCATAGAAATTGTGATAGTAGAATAGAATGGATTGGACACTCACGCATAATATTAAAAGTTGTTTTGATTTTTGCATCTCCGTCTGTCTGTCTTTTCGCATGATAACTCGAGATTGCTTTTTTTTAAAAAAACAAAGTAAAATTAAGTTCAAAAATGGGACAAATCGGGCTACTCCTTCGTAGGCTTGCCATATAAATATTTCGATTTTCACTATATATTTGGGCACTACCCGGAAGCGCGTTCATGTAGAGAGCTAAAATTTCGTACATGGTATTTTCATAAAAATTGCAAATACAAGTTCAAAAATGGAATAAACCTGGTAAGCCTTTCTTGGTGTTGCCATACAGAACTTTCGGTTTTGACTTTATTTAACTTTTATTTTCATCTAGCTAGAGAATAATATTATTGATCTTAGACCAATTACAACTCTTTCTCTTGTTTGTTTTAGCGGCCTTTCAACATGAATCTTCCCGACTAGAACGACTAAAATTTGAGACGGTTTCAAAAAAACTCGGGGGTAGGTACTGCCGTTCACGTTGAAAGGATTTAACCGATTTTTTATCCGGATTCAAAGGTCTAAAACCGGATAAAAAAGGCTAAACTTAGCTGGCATAAATATATTTTTCTGGCAACTCTGTACTTGAGCCTACTGTCTTTTATTAGGGGCTTTCGCCAAGCACTGTTTAAGTGAGACAACTGAGACAAAGCTTTGAGCAACCGTCTCAGTTGTCTCAGTTCAAACCAATCAGCTGATTTGCCAATTTTGACATTGGACAGTAATAAATTGAGGATAGTCATAAATTGAGGAAAGTGTTGTTGGTTTATTCAAATAGCTCAATACACTTTAATTAGTAATTAAAATCACAAAATAACGATTTTTGTAGCTCAGTATGGAATTAAGACAGTTCACCGAAAGTGCACTCTCAGTGAGCCAACTGAGAGTATCTCACTTGTCTCACTGAGAATGTGATTGTGGAAAGCGCCTATTCTTTCTACAGTCGCGATACAATTGATGGGTGGTGGAGAACATAGGGTTGCCAGTCCACCTTAGTACATTTGTAGAATTGTTCAATTCGTTTCAACTATGATACAAAGGTACAATGTGAGGATTTAGCCCCGAAGTTTTAATATAATTAGCTTGCAAAGGCTTACAGGCTTAATAGAAAATAAATTGACTAGCTGTATGTATGCGCAATTCAAAGTATGATGTCAGCAAACGAGCTTACAGATGCCGGAAAGAAGACTGGAGTATGGCCTGAAAAATTTTTCCAATTCTTGTAATTAGATTTTTTCTCGTTTAGTTATGAGTTCACAAGTCCGTTGTATTGCCGCCCCCTTAAAACTAGCGCCCAGAGCAAGTGCCCCGTTCCTCATCACAGATCCTACCCTGCAGGTATGTATTACACTATTAAATAATTTTAACGTGAAATTACATTAAATTCATGTAGTAATTAATTTTGCTAATAGTCTAAAAACGCAGTTATTTTTTTACGGAGTTAATATTTCTAAAGTGATTTTGTTATACTTCTTTCTTTCTTACATATAAAGAATTAGCTGCGAATGTTTGCGAATTTCATTCATTAGGATGCTTATATCAAATTGATAGGCCGTATCTGACAAATTTTATTTTTTTGTTATTAGAACCATCCGGGAGGAGAGTAATGAATCTGCTCTCTTAAAGGTCACATCTGATATTCATAAGGCTCTTGACAATGATCATTTAGCAGTGCTGGTCCTACTCGACTTCAGTAAGGCGTCCCTTTACGCTGGTATTCCTCAAGGTTCGGTTCTAGGCACTATTCTCTTCTCCCTCTATATAAATGACCTCCCCTCTGTTATAAATAGCGCTTCTGTGCATTTGTATGAAGATGACGTTCAGTTATACCTTAGCAGACCCATAGGCCTGATCGAGGACTGTATTGCTCGAATAAATGATGACCTACAGCACGTACACGAATGGGTAATGGGTAATGAGCTTGCCATTAATCCAAACAAGTCTTACTGTCTGCCGGTATATAGAACCGTTTAGTTGTTGCGACTACATCAGCGCTTTGATGTTGAAAATTTATGGCAGTCTTCGTCAACTTTCTATTTCTTCTAGTAGTCTGTCTGTGAATTTTCGCAGAAAATTGGCGTTGACTCTTATTCTACCCCATTTTAACTATGGGAGCCTTATTTTTAGCAGACTAGACTCAATTTGTCAAAGAACGACGTCATCCGTTATATTTATAAACTTCCTCGGAGCGCTCGTGTATCTGCTCTTGCTACGTCCCTACTCGGTAGCTCTATAGAGGCCTATTTGACTCGTCGGAGGCTTATCTTCCTCAATAGGCTAATTTACAATAAATCCCCTGCATATCTATCCGAAAGCCTACAGTTCCTGCACTCGAATACAGGTCTTCAACTCCTTGTCCCGAGATGTACATCTGGGTGCGGTGAGCGCTCTTTCTTCGTCCAAACTGCCCGAAAATGGAACTCTCTTCCAAATGTAATTCAGCGCACAGGTTCCGGCCTGACCTTTGCCAAGCTAGTCAAAGATTACCTTAACTAGTTATTAGATAGTAGATTGGTATTTATTCTCAGATCTTAAAATTCTTGTTGAATTGTTTTTATTAATTCTTAATTTTATTTATTTTTTTTTCTTGTATTTTGCTTTTAATTTGTTGTATTTTTATTTATTTACTTATTTTTTATTTTTGTTCTTTTCTTTGCCCTTTATCTCTAAGTTCTCTTTTTCTTTTCCATCTTTGGATATCCTTTTTGTTTTTGTTTTTTTTCTGTCTCGATTTAATCATTTATTTATTTATTTATTATTATATTTATTTTTATTTTATTTTTGCTTTAATTTTAATGTTACTTATGTTGTTTTTTTTTTACCACCTAATTATACTTTAAAAGATTTTGTAATCTTCTGTACAAGGGGCGGGTTGAAGAGGGCGGGGTGAGACGGGCGGGATGATTACGATGCATAATATAGCTATCACTGCGCTTGTGAGCATGTACATGTGCGCGCATGTACACATTCATAAATGTGGGAGAATGTAGCTCTCTACGTCAACGCGTTCTCAGACAGTCTCCAAATATATAGTAAAAAACGAAATTTTTGCATGGAAACCCGATTTGTCCCATTTTCGAACTTAAATTTATATTTTTTTAGTAAAAGATACGCCGTGTATAAAATTTGAGCTCTCTACGTCGACGTATAGTGAAAAACCAAAGTTTTGTATGGCGGGGATGGAAGAAGGGATTGCCGATTCCAATTTTTCTTTCCTTAAAAACTTTATTCGGACTATTACGAAATCGGTCCGGCCGTTCTCAAGTAATGCGATTACCAATGAACAGCATTTCATTTTTATTTATATATACTTAGATAAATAAAATAAGTATATAGAAAAACCCACACTCTGTCTGTAACGCAGGCGAATCCCAGCATGATTTTTTTGAATAATATTTAAAAAATGAAAAAATATTAAAAATAAATAAATAAAAAAAAAATAAACCATAAACTTAAGAGGGAATTCCGTTACAAGAATGAGTAACTTTAGTTAGTAATATAATATTTTACAATCTGACAAGTTCCAAGTACTCGCTGGACTCTCTTAACTAAATTGTATTGTATTGTATTGTAATGTCAAGGAGGCAGTTGTATGACATCATACAAAAGCGGAAAGGAGAAGATATGAAGAAAAAGTTGGATTATCTAGAAGATTATTGGCTTAGTATGTAGAAATTCTTATTCGATGGATCAACTTAAAGAATTGAAGCTTAAGGTATCAAATTTAAAGTTTGAATTTAAGCGTAGACGCACATAGAAAGGAAGAATTATTGAGAAAAAAATAATGAAAATTGGCCTCAAGACACTTTTGACCTACCCATTGTGACCACCAGACCAGGACGGCCAAAAAAATCTTTTGAAGAGTCAAGGATACGAAGTAACGGAAGAAAAACGCAAAGTATCCGAGAAAATACAGACACAGAAAAATTAATACACTCTGTTGCAAAATTATAAATTCACCCAGAAATTTGAAGCTTTCTTCCTTTTACGAAAGATTTTTGCTAACGAACACAGTTCTTATATTATGGCAAGACTGTATTAACGGTAAAGATTTTTAAGTTTTCTGAAAATTACGAAATTTCTGTTGTTGCACTACTATAAATCCATCACTGCGTGTGAATTTTTTAAAGTGTTAGCACACGTTTAGCTAGTGGTAAAAAGTTAGTCAACAACTTAAATTATTCTTAAAATATTATTTTTCAACAATGCCTAGAGGAAAAATGTTAAGTGAATTTGAGAAAGGACAAATTGTTAGTTTGCAATCTGAGGGACTTAGCCTTAGTGAAATTGGTCAAAAAATCAGTCAGTCATGGAGTAGTGTCTACTTTTTTAAGTCATCTAGCTAAATACGGTTGCGCAAATTGGAGAGGAAAGAACCTGAATGAACACGAGACGAACGAATCATTTGTAGAGCGGCAAGCAACTCAACCAAGAGCTGTAGTCAACTTGCGGCGCTTTCTTCAGTAAATGTGTGTCGGCAAACAGTGTGGAGAGTACTAAAACGTAATGCCAACATCCGGCGAGTTAAAAATGAACCTGGTTGCACGATTGTTGCAGCGCCATAAAGACGCTAGGATTAAATTCGCAGAAGACAACGTGGGCATCGATATTTTTCAATGGAAATTTGTGTTCAGATAATTTTTTTCAGATAAAAAAAAAAATCATTCTTGATGGTCCAGATGGGTTTAATGGATACTGACGTAATCTCAGGAAGGATATGGATACTGGCGTGATCTCAGGAAGGAACCATGATATTTTTCTCGCCGTAATCTCGGGGGGTGGAAGTTTAATGGTGTGGAGAGCGATTTCCGAAGATAAGTACCTTGAGATTTAATTCAATTCTACTCGCATGAATAATGGAGACTACATCACGATTCTCCGAAACAGATTAATAAATTTTCTTGAGGAAAATCGACACAAGCACTGTGTTGTTCCAGCAAGACAATGCCTCTATTCATACAAGTAGGCAGATAATGGCACTCGATAAAAATTTTAGGTTGGCCAGCATGTTCTCCGGACCTAACCCCAACGGAGAACATTTGGGGAATTTTAGTTCGGCGAATTTACGCTGATCAACGCCAATTCAGCTGAGTTAAATAACTGAAAAATGCCATCGTTGAAGAATGGGGCAAATTGCATAGTCATTTGCTAAAAAAACTAGTTTTAAGTATGAACAAGAGAATTTTAGAAGTAGTGAAGGCTAAAGGAATTCAAATAAATTATTAAAAATTGAAAAAAAAAATTTGCTTTCATGTGATTTTACTGGTGGATTTATAATTATGCAACAGAAGAAATTTCAGAAAACAGTCTTGCCATAATGTAAGTACTTTGTTCGTTGGTGATAATCTTTCGTAGAGGAAAGTTTTTCAAATTTCCATTGAAAAATAGGAAAAACCTCAAATTTCTGGGTGGATTTATAATTTTGCAACAGAATGTAGGTATATGCTTCTCAGAGATCTTGCGCGATCTCCTAGAAGAGCGCAGAAATATAAGAAGGCCTATTCAATTAGTCTGGAGAAAAATCAAAAAGCGCGCCTATCCACATTAAAGGCACTTTCAATATTTGTAGAAGCATTTTTATCCAGACGACAGTATGAAATCATCACCACGAGCGAAAAAAAAAACTATTCCCATGTTACAGTTTATTGCAAAAGGCTAAAAAATGAGGCTACCCTGCCCTGACGGATACTTGTGCTGAAGTAAATCTGTAAGATTTACTGGATCATACTGCCGAACGATTATTGATTTAGAGAATGAGAGAATGAGTGCAGTTCATTAGAATTAATATCGAAGTGGGGGTGCAATGGATCTCAACAAATTCAATACAAACAGAAATTTGAAACTAATTCGGATTCAAATGCTAATACCTATATTTCAGAGCTCTCTAGTACCTTTACGAGTTATTTGCGGTACAGATCACAAAAAAGTAATTTGGCAAAACTCTACACCATCTTCTCTTCACTTAACCAAACGAAAATTGAAGAAAACCGATCACGATCCATAGAAATGAAACATACTTTAACTTTCACTATGGCTAATGGCAAAGTATGTAACACAACGACTGATATAAGATCAACAATAAAATGTTATATCTGCAGAGCTACACCAAAAGATTTCAACGATTTGACGAAAACAAAAGAAATTGATGAAAGTGCGTTACATTTTGGAGTATTAATTTTACATGCGCGAATCCGATTTTTCGAGAGCGTACTTGACAAACTGTCCTCAAAAGGTGGCAACTTAGATCGGAGGATGAAAAAAAAAATACTGTTAAACAAAGAAAAACTGTCATCCAAGAAAAGTTCAAAAACAAAATGGGCCTCATTGTGGACGTACCAAACCCGGGATTCAGAAATACCAATGATGGTAATACCAGTCGGAGATTTTTTAGCAATCCGGAGCTTGCCGCCGAAATAACGGCTATTGACATCACATTGATTTACCGATTAAAAATCATTTTGGAAACGTTATCTAGTGGGTTTCAAATTGATACCCAGAAATTTGCTGATTGTGCCATGGATACAGCAAAATTTTATGTTGTACAATTGTAAAATTGTAAAATTCTGATATACGGCCCTGTCGTTATAGAAAATGTCATATTGCCATTTGGGCAGTTATTGAAAGAAGCAGCACAAGCCAGAAATAAACATTTCCGTTTATATCGCTTGAATTGAGCGAGAAAGTTTTCAAGAGAGGATTGCAATATGGATGTTCTTAACAGGCTTTAGTTAAGCTCTGATCCTCTTATAACCAGCATGAGGCCTACACCTGCAAGAGAATCAATGACATTTAAAAGAGAAACTCTAGAAATGCTCATTCCTGAGGTTTCCGCGATATTGCCACCAAATGAAGATAATATAGCTCGGAACGAAGCTGAAGAAGAAAATTCTTCAGATGAAAAGTGTTCACATGAAGAGTTTTCAGATGGAGGACATTTAGATGAAGAGTCTTGGACAACATCATTGGAATAAAACAAACATGTTGTTAATTTTGTACAAATTTCAAGTATAAATGTACTTTTAATGAAAAACGGGGTTTTTAATTCACTTAAAAAACTGAAATCTTTTGGCCGGCTTTTCAGTGCAAATACTCCTATGTGCATCACTGAAGAACACAATTAACTTCATAAACGATCTACAGAGGCATCATAAGCTGAGCAGTGTGCGGTACGATAAAAAAAAAAAGACAAATTGCTGACCATGCAAAATGCGGCAATCAGTAGCAATATCAGAATGGTATAAAAAAAAACAGCTTGCATATACACCGTTTAGGAGGAATATCTACATCCACGAAGGAATATACTTGAGAGCCATCCAGAACAAAAGAAAAAGAAAAAAAGAAACAGTTATAAAGTCAGTGGATATGATGGTACAGGTGCATGAGAAAAAACACAACTCGCAAGGTTTCTAATAAATAGATCGAAGAATATCAAATAATCCTAGAAAGAGCATGGAACATCCATATACTTCCGGTAGGATCGGAACGAAAGTATCATAGTAAAAATTCCTACGAAGGTGAACCTTTGATAACTGGAGAGGAACCGATTTACTGCCCACTGTTGTGAGATTTCTAACTTATGTGATCCTGGAAAAAAGATTGAAGCAATAATTAACAGAAAGCGACAAAGACATTGAAGACGTCAACACCTTGCACATTATCCTGGAAAATATCGGCATCAGTTTTATGCTGCTTTTGTGGTCTACGGAAAGGCGTTCGACTATGTTGACAAGATTCAAATATGCAATGAACTACATCAACCTAGAATCCCCTCTCCCCAACAAGAGATTATGAACTTGATAAACTGACCTTACAGCAACTCAAAGTGCAGCAGAGTTTTCCATAATGGAAAAGTCTTCCATAGTTTTGACATAAATTTCGAATTTCGAAAACAAATCATGTCCCTGCGAAAGCACTCAATAATAAACCCACACAGAATAAGAATTGTCACATTTGGTTTATGCTGATGAAATTGGCATACTTAGTCAACCGACACCAGAATCTTATCCTTATAATTCAACATTTTGTAGCATATTGTAATGAAGATGGTCTGAAGGATATGAGGAATAACATAAGTTTCATCTTCGAAAATCACATAATTAACGAGAGAGTGATCAGTTTTTTGTTCCTTCGTTCAATTTTCTCAAATTAGTTATTTGCTCATATATCCCACGGGAGAGTCAACAATTTTTTTTTCTGAATTAGGGGTCTCTCAAGGTTCCATCCTGGAAACAGGTTTCTTTATAAAGGGTTTTCCAATAAGAGGTGTTATTTTAATTAGCCCGCTATTTAGGTCGATGTCACTCTTGGAGCTGTCATTTTTTGACATTTGACAAGTAGAAACTACGCCATTAATAAAAATGGAACGATACACGATTCAACAACGCATTGAAATTATTAAAATTCACTATAAAAATGGTGAAAATGTGGCAGAGACGGTTCGTAAAACTCGAACATTTTTGGGTCGTCGTGAAGCACCTTGTCGGACCGCAATACAGAAATTGGTAGAAAAATTCGAGCTGTCGGGACAAGTTAGTGATGTGAAAAATAAAACCCGTGCACGTCGCTCAAGAACAGCCGAGAATATTGCTGCTGTAGCCGAAAGTGTTGAAGAAAACCCAGGTTTGTCCATTCCTCGTCGTTCTTTGGAATTAGGCATTCCACAAACGTCATTACACCGTATTTTGCATAAAGATTTGGGTCTTAAGGCTTATAAAGTTCAGTCAACACAAGAACTCAAGCCGACCGATCATCAACAACGTCGAGTCTTTGCTGATTGGGTCCTTGATATGCAAAAATGATCCGGAATTCCAACGAAAACTGATCTTGAGTGAAGAGGCCCGTTTCCACTTCGATGGCTTCGTCAACAAGCAAAATTGTCGCATCTGGGGCTCGGAAAACCCAAGAGTTATTGTTGGCAAGCCTCTGTATCCTCAACGTGTGACTGTTTGGTGCAGTTTATGGTCCCGCGGGGTCATTGGACCTTACTTTTTCGAAAATGAGGCTGGAGCAACAGTTACGGTGAATGGATTGCGCTATCGACAGATGATTAATGATTTTTTATGGCCGGAATTGGATGGTATTGATCTAGACAACGTTTACTTTTAACAAGACGGCGCTACGTGCCATACAAGCAACGAAACCATTGATCTTTTACGGGAAAAGTTTCCGGACCGTGTTATCTCTCGAAAAGCTGATCACAATTGGCCACCGAGATCTTGTGACACCTTGCGACTTCTTCCTTTGGGGCCACGTGAAAGAGAAGGTCTACGCCAACAGCCCAGCGTCGATTCAAGACCTCAAAAATGGAATTCGTGAGGCTATCGAGGACATAGGGCAGCCACTTTGCGATTTGGTTATGGAAAATTTTATGAAAAGGATATGGTCCTGTAGGCGTGGTCGTGGTGGTCATTTGGCTGATGTTATTTTCCATTATTAACGGCATACCTTCCCCTTTATAATGAAATAAAGATCCGATCATTTATCTCAAAAAATTGCATTTTTCTTTGAATATCAAAATAACACCTCTTATTGGAAAGCTCTTTATTATTTATCAGTGTTTTCCGAGCGGAATTATGCGAGCGAAATTTACAATATCCATAATATTAAATTTTATTTGTAGATATATATAGATCATTGGGTCTAATGGAGAACGGTATATGAATATTGGTTGACTGACAACTTAAAATATGTGTATCCCAATGAGGCTATTGATAATACAAATGCTACATTTCTTTATCGGAGTGAATTGAACATTCCCTTATTTCCAGAAGCATTGCTCTGTTGTTACTTCTTATACCCATTACACGTTGAAATACTAGGCTTATTGTTCAATTATACTTTGAATTGAATTTATGTAAGAAAAAAATAATAATAAAGCGGTATGTGATATGTTACGTAGATTGTTGAATATACATATGTAGGTGAAATGGGATCCAAACTTAATACCAGAGCAGAAGAAAACATTATAAAGAAGAAAACAGAAAGAATTTGTTCTATTTGCTTAAGTTAATAGGGCGAAAGCATTTCTGTACTTGCATGTTTTAGTAAAGAAAGAATTTTCTTGCATCCGTTTATGTACATACTTAAAATCATGCCAGAAAAATCTGCCTACGTTAAAGTCAATTAATTTTCAGACTGGCATAAAAATCATTTTGTTTGCAGAAAGGCATGTGGAAAAGTTATTTTTTAATTTCCCTTAGGCATTCCCTTGTACACGAATTTAATTGAAATGTTAAAATATACTGCAAAGTGGGAACATAATTTTTTTTTATATTGCAGGAAATGAAACGTACTTTTACAACCCCATGATTCTTCCTGTTTGAAAGTCTTTAAATATTTTTCTTATGAAGACAATATGAAATGAAGAATAATGACAATCGTTAAAACAAATACGAAAAAAAAAACTTCCGACACTTATGAAGAAAAGCACACAACAAAATCTATAAAACCTTTTTGTTTAGATAGTCAAAAATATCGAAAATCAAATCAAAATATCATCTACGAAGCTATAGATAGAATTGGAAGTAAATAGACAAAAATTAGTATTAAAACTAAAGTGGGTAATAGAATAGAACCTTGAGGCATACTGCTCAAGATATTATAAGGATCATAAATTAATTCATTTCAAAACAGCAAATAGTTATCAAAGTTAAGTTCAAATGTGATATGTTGATCTAATAAAATTCTATTAAAAGCTTTCGAAACATCAATCTATTTTCGAACTTGTGTATACGGAGGCAACCTGTCAACTGGATGAATGGAAACGACATCTATTCACGATTAAAAGAATTAAAATATCTTAAGAAAATAAGAAAGACAACAAATGATGACTACCGATTCTATAATGAAGCTATAAAGTCAATGAAAAACGAAATTTGAAACGTCAACCTCTAGCTGGAAAAAACTTCATAACCAAAATAATCTAGTCTTAACAAATTAGAAGTACACCAACATCAATATTAACACAGCAACAATATTGTTTTCTTGCCCACATACCTATACTTTTAAAAAAATAAAATCCAAAACGCTCTACAATAATCACTCAATTTGCGAATCATGATTGATTCGAAAACAGACTTTATTAAAAAAAAATTGCTTACAGATTGAGGCTAAAATAAAGCAACCAAAAGGAAGGAAAAGTATCCTTCCTTGCGTAATCATCAGCACCTCCACCTTAGGTAGTAGCGCATTAAATTTTTAAGATACTTGAATTTGTTCCGTAAAGAAATATGTATATGCCCCCAACGACGACATCAGCAACGAAAATTCAATCACATCACAGTGGAAAAGACTTGATTGGATCTTCATAGAAGCCAAAATTTGAGATGTTTTTAAAGAAGGCAATGTACCATGGCACAAAGTTTATTCGAAAAGGAAAATTCAGGGTATAAAAGGAAACTTGGAAAATTTCATGTTTGAGGGTGAAAACTGAAAACAGGAAGGAAGGAGGGGATGTTGGGTGCGGTACACCTTTCCCCTAAAGTCAAAAAGTAATTTACAGCAAAACTTTTCTCTTTGATGAATACTTCTCAATTATTATGGACACATTTAATTCACTTGAGAGATTGGGAAACGCAATTTATTTTTATTTTTCACTTTTATTTTTTATTTACCTACCAGGTAATGAGAATGGAATGACTATCTACTATACAATTAAGTCCTTTTACTAAACTACATTATTCCTGTAATTTTGTTTAAAAAAAAAAACAAACAAAAACAGATGTTGGCATACTTCCATACATATAATATTAAAGAACAAATATAAGAAGAAAAATTAATAAATATGTATAATAATAATAATAAAAAAAGTTAGTACTCACCTCGGCCATATGTAGACTCCGGAAACTTCAAATCCATAGTTCCAAGCACCTGCATAGGCGCCTTGATGTTTTGGTCCTGTACAAACACCATAACCGTGAGCTTTACCTTCCTCCCAGCCCCCACAATAAGTTCCACCATCCTCAAAATCGAAACGACCACCATTTATTTGCGCACGTTTTCCAGCTATACCATGAGATCCGGGTGGAGAATTGGGAGCTGTTCCACTAACAATACCACCACCACCTCCTCCTCCTCCACCCGGTGGTCCTGTTGCTATTGAACCATTTTGTTGGTGCTGCTGCTGTAGATCGGACGATTGTTGCTGTTGCATGATTCACTAGATATCAGCCGCTCCAATCCAACAGATAGCAATGAGTGGGGTGGAAAAAAATTTCGTTGAGCTTTTTGAGCTTTTTAAGTTTTCGTAACACTTCTACTTTAAAATATTCTCTCATTTAAAACTATTTTTTTTATTTTATTTATTTTTATTTTATTTTATTTTATTCTATTCTTTCTCTTTCCTACTCTTCTAGGAATCTTTAAATATTTCATTTCTTAATTTTATTATATTTTCTATTTTCTTCTCGTTTTACTTGGAGGGTGCACTCACAATTTATTTGTAGGCTAATAAAGGCTACGTCGATTCATATATTCTCCGTAATGTATGCATGCTAAATTTAAAATATTAAAAAAAAAAAAAAGACAAATAAAAAAAGAATTTCTTATTAAAAGGCACTTGAAAGACGTCAGTGGAATATTTAGTAATTTTTATTCGATTTATTTTCGCAATCAATGTAATAAATCTGCTTCAAGGCACTTCCTTTCTCTTTTTTATTTCTTTTCTTTTTAAGTTCCAAAAAGCCGCAATAAATATTTTATTTTTATCATTTGAAGAAATAAGGAAAAATTTCAATATACATTTTGCTCAATTCATGTGTAAGTGTAGGTATTTAATGTAAAATTAATAGTAAAGTAGAATGATCAACATATCTGCATCGTGGTTCCGACATTTAAATGGATCTGAACTTCAGAAAGAGAAAAACAAACGCACGAAAATGCAAAGGAAAAGGACAAGCAATTTCTCTTGTCGGACGGTAAAAATTGCATAATTAATTTGAGGGAGTTTTTACATTGCCAAGTTTTTTGCAGTATTACAAAAAATGTTGCCAAACTTCATGCAAATTTTGCATCTTTAATTTTGTTTTTCAGATAAGACTCGACCCATTCAGACTAGGCAAGTATTTTGAATTTGAAAAATACTTATATAAAAAAAAGTGTTAATTCGTTCCAATTCAAAACTCTGCTGAAAAAAGCATAAACTTTAATTCATGGCACAAGTTGTGAATTTTGTTCCAGTCATTTTGATTACATAATATTAAAATAAGTCAAACATTCTTGGGTAGAATTTTGTAGAACATTTTGTGTAAAAGTGTCTAGATGATACTAGATGATAATGACAAAAATAAACAGACAACTTCGAAATCCATTCAACTATTATTTACACAAAATAAAAATATAAATAAAAGCAAAATAATGAAAAATTATTTGAAAATAGTTCTGTCATGATGATGACGACATCTATTGGTCGAACTAGAACAATAATATTTGTTATATCAAAGAAAAAAAATGTATTTAATTTGCTTGAATATAAAAAAAAAAAGTTGGGTCGAAGAACTTATTCCGAAAAGAGGAAAAATTATTTTGAAATACATAGATGAATTTTTGCGATGACGACATCTAGTGACCGAAATGGTAAACATTAAGTATAACAACAATAATTTTTATATAAAAAAAAATTCCTTTAATTTTGTTCTTCATATAAACAAAAAGAACCGTTTAAAGCACGAAAAATAATTTTGAACTAGCTCACACACTTTATGTATATTGAAAGAGACTAACATTTGTTATGATTTTAAATTATGAACGAATGAAAATTATTACCGCATCATTATTATTTTTTTACAATAATATTTCTTTGAAAACACTATTTTGGGTAGGTACTAGATGCGGTGTCGTTGCTACGTTGATCTATATTTTATCAAAGATGCTAGATATTTGGAATTTCAGTAAAAAAAATCGAGTCTTTATACTATTATAATTATAAATATATTATAATATAATCTAGGGCATACGAACCAAGGATTATTATGCCTACCATAACATGTGTGAAATAGTTCAAGAAAATGGCGCTAGGTGGCATCAGCTCTACCAACCTATTTTACATTTTTTATCAGAAAATACACACACAACTCACCCAAAACCCGACATCTGGCCTCAGATGTCAATTTTTTTTAAATATCACTGTTAAATTAAAATCGCGTGACGACTACTCCAACATGACATAGCTCCAATTCGTACAAATGGGAAAAATAAATATTGATCACCGGTGATCGAGATTCGAACAAACTTTGACAGTTTGATTTGCACTTCTGTGCTCAACCAACAGAGTCTTGTCCGATTTTCTATTTTAACTATTGATTTTTTATTATTTTTCATTAATGGAGAGGACTCGATTCCATACATAGAATTGTGAAGTTCAATAGCGCAATTAGCAGGGCAAAGACATTATTCATTAGTCGTAGAATCCCTATGAAAGTCGTAAATACCTAAATAACGTGAAAAGAAAGGGACCAAGTGTCGAATCTTGTGAAAGACCGATCTAAATATAGCTAGAAAGTCAGACATATATTTTTGCACGTAGTAAATCTAGGACTCCAAAAACACGAAAATTCAACTTGAGACAATTCATAAAGTATCCAGAAGGATTGAAATGGCTCTATATTAAGCAAAAAATTCATGGTTTCAACTTTCAAGGAATGACTTTGACAATTTTTTTTCCAACACCCTAAATTCATCTGTACAGATCTTTCAGGAGAAAAAGTGTATTGTGTGTTCCTCTCCCGAGTACCTTCAAAGTGTATATGTAGTACAGATAATGGGGTAAGTTGATAAATACTAGACTGACTAGAATGTACAATACCGCCCAATGCTAGGTAAAATAAAATAAGTGACCGGAATGTATTTCAACCCTATATAACTTTACATATTTATAATTTTTGCTGCTATAGTCGTATATCAATAATGGCTCGCTAAATATATACTTCCAACAGTGAATGCCTTTTATTTACTCACTTATGTACATCTGTACATCCTCGAAAATATTGCTAAATTTAATCCAATATATACGTTCAGGAATTTTTCATTATTAGAAATACGTTGAAGATCTGGTCGAGCGTAGATCTGTCTCGGAAGCAGAATATTTTCTGCATAACATCCAGCAATGATATATGTACCGATTTATGACAAATACTTGCATGAAGTATACAAACAAGGAAATTCTATAATAATTGTTGTATGCTGCCCTATTGCCTATTATTTGAGTCTTCTTAACTTCTACAATGTAAGAACGCTAAAATTGTAACACCATAATTTGTATTCTTTTTCTAAAAGTGATTCAAAAGGATTCAGACAACAACAAAAATTGTATATTCCAATTTCAAAATATCGTTAAAATACAATAAGATAAGTATATTGCGAAACAGTAAGGCATACATATATGTATGTCAATGAGATCTGACGAAATAAAACACGTGACCAGCAATAACCTACACCAAATTAGTCATAAACATGAAGGAGTCTATTTCTGGTTTTTACCGCAACTAATTAATTACACCTACATCAAAAAAGGTTAAGTCAAAACAAAGCAACTTACTTAATTAGATCATTCAGACAGAATTACGTGACAGAAGTAATTCATCCCCAGGATTGAAGAACTCAGTCAACTCATAAAAACATGTCTGATGATATCTAAAAAATTTTCGTTTATTCTCCAGAAGTATATTTTAATTAATGTTTCGATAATTCTATTATTTTGTCTACAATGATATAGGTTATCATTGAATCAATGAAATCTTTCTAAAGACTAACTAATTCGGCGTTTTGCAACTGTTTTGTTTTTTTTTTAATTTTAATGTGGGTCAGCTTAAAAGTCACTTCTTTCTTACGCTTTTTTTACAAACAAAAAATATCCAACAAATCTAACTAAATTAAATTCACAACTAAAATATTAACATAAAAAAAAAAAAATAATAATATCGATCTAATTTTATGATTGATAATAAAACCATTAACCTCCAATGGAATTTTAATTGAGTCAATTAGCGATTTCTTTGAAGAAGCAAAAAAACATACTCGAAAACAAATTGACAACAGAACGAAATGCCAAACAAACTCTACTACCACGGGACCTATCCATCTAAATCGAAACCACCTGATTGATAGACAAAATACATTTTACCCAACAACGTAACACTTCTTCGTGGCTAGGCTTAGCTAATCTAGTATAACAAGAAAAAAAAAAAACTTTTCTAGAGAAGAAATATCTTTCAGCATAAAATAGAATTAAAAATCATGTAAAAGAATTACATAGAAGAAAAATACAAAAAAAAAAAAGGAGAGAAAACAAAAAAGGAGTTTTTTTTCATTTCCTTGCTATTCTCTCTCTCTCTCTCTTTCTCTTTTTGATCTGTTAAATATTAACTTTTAGTCTTTGTTATAAATAGAAACATATCGAGGTGGAAAAAACTGGCAACACAAGCTCCCATAAGAAAATCTAACACCACTGCAAGTCTATTTTATATAGCGACACATATGTATTCAACACATGAGCTAGTTTCTTTTTTTTTTTGTTTTTTTTTTTTCAAAAAAAAAAATTTTTTTTAATGTTTTAAGATTAAAATTATTTAACTTTAACTTAAGTTTTTCCTTTTGTTTCTATTCGAAATTAAATTTGAGATAATTTTATTAATTACCGAAAGAAGCAAGTACGATTCAGAAATGCATTGAAGCAGATATGTCAGGCGTTGTGGCTCAATGACATTTTTGAATTATTTCTTTTTTTAGTTTTTGATTTTGTGTTTCACTTTAATTTATGATGGCATTTAAAAGCTGATTTATAATTTTAATGTAGAATTTATCAATTTTTTTTTTGCACACACATTTTATCTTAAATGACACCTTCACACAAGCTTGACTCTTTTTTTGTAATTTTTTTTTTGTTTTTTTTTTTTTTGTTATTTTTATATTCAAAAAATGTGAAGGACTTTCACTGGGTGGTTGGGTACTATAGAGAAAATGAATGATTTTAGAACACACACAATTTTTTTTTTTCCACTAAATTTAATGTTTTATTTTGGTAACACAGCAGCACGAATCTTTTATTAAGAATAGATTTTTGATTTTTTCTTTGATGCACTAATTTTTTTTTTTTTTTTTTTTGTTATAAGACTTTGACACTTTTTTATTATACTTATTATTTTTCACACTATTTTTTACTTTTTCTTTTTTTTTTTGTAAAGGAAAGGAAGGAGTAAAGGAATTTTGAAATATGCGTGTAGTAGATTAAATGCACTAAAAAATCTTCAAAGGGTTTTCTGTTTTTTTTTTTTTTCTTTACTTCCAGTCAACTATATATTTTTTTATATTCACTTTATATTATTACCTACTCTTTTATTTTAATTTATTTTCTTCTTTAATAATTTACTCTCAAAATATATATACATACTCCAAACATAAATTTACAAAAAAATTTAGTTTTAGTTTTTCATTCTTTTTCACCATTTCGATAAAAACCAGATGAAAAACGGTGAAAAAATAAAAAATAAAAACTTAAAATCACATTCGCAACATTTATCTATACACAAAAAATATATTGTAGTAAGATGATGCGGCTGTATGCGAATGAAAAGCCCAAAAGAAAATCATTTTTCGGGTAAAATTTTACGCGATTTTTAGAATATCAAAATTACAGATCTCATCACCGACTGGGAATATTCAATTTTTATGGGGCAACAGTGGAAGAAAATTGTTGGGGATATTCGAGGTTAGAATTAGCAAAAAAGCATTTTCATATACACTTAGGTGTTGCTAGTATGAAAAATTCATTCGCTTGCCAAAAAGTGTGTTCGTAAATCGAACTGAAATGTGTTTTGTCGTTGTCGTTGTGTATACTTATCGTATAGTCTTCGCGTTGTTTGCGAGATTGTAGAGAGATATTCGTGTACATACTACATACATATATATGTACCCAGTTTAGAGCAAAATTATGTATATCGGAGCACCCGATCTTTTCGATCGTCTTGTATTGAAAATTCCGGATTAGATGTAAACGGTTTTACTTTAGTTTTAGAACTATAACCGTAAATCTCATATATCATTTTCTTGGGAGAAATATCTAAGCTAGCTAGCTACTAGTAAGCTAACAGGAAGCAAGCAAGCATAATAGCAAGCAAACAATCAAGTCAGCCAGATTGCCAGAGTATCGGTCATAATCGCAACATACAAATACGATGGTAGCTAATACATACTTAGTGTATATTCAGATATTTTTGATTATAGAGCGCATGATTCTCATAACTCTCCTATGCGTAGATATATTTTACATATATTTAAATAGAAATGCGCATGCGTACGTACAGTAGCTATATATTCACAGACAATCTTGATTTTGGTATTTTATAAATAAAATGCCAGGCAAAGTGTTGTTGTATAGATAACATTTGAGGAAAAATTTTATTTTGAGACTGCGTGATACTCGAAATCGGACCATGATAAATTTCGGTTGTTAAAGATGAGTACCTTACCTACATAGTAAGTAATCTGTCTGTTGGTGATTTTCAAAAAAACCCGTATCTTAGTCTACATTTAATTTATTATTAAATTTTCATGAATTGTTTTCTATGTCAGAGTTTCGCTTTCATAATGTTTTTTTTTTGTGTTTTTTTTTTAGTTGACTAATTGTTTCGATTTTTATTGTAATGAAATTGTTTTCAAAAATATAAAATATCTTCATGAATTTTTACTTTTTAGTTATTTATATCTTACAAATTGCTTTTTATTATAATATAGTTGAGCGACCTTAGTCTGTCTGTCAGTCAGAGTTTTAAAAATTGATTTTTTTTTTCTTCTAAAAAACGAAATGTCTGTAATCGAAATAAAATTGACTTGGATTTTGTGTTATTTATGATATAATAAAAAACAACCACATTCAACAAAACAAAATAGTCTCTTAGGGGAAATAACTTTTAAAAGATGTTTTCTATTTTTAGTTTATTATCTAAATAAAAAAAAAAAACAATGTATTCAATTTTAATGACTATTTAGTCTATTAGTATTCCGTCATTGTCTCGAAATAAATTCAATTTTTTGGGTATTTTTATACCTAAAATCCTAGGTTTACAAAAGGGATTCAAAAAAATCAAGCAATGCCAAACGTGTTTCTATAATTAGCCTTGTCATACATATATATTTTTTAGTATAGGCTATCTCGGAATTAATTATACTTCATTTGCAATAACTAAATAAATTTCTATTTTTCTTTGCAGATTGTTAAAAATATCTGAAAAAATTTACCATGGAGAGACGTACCCTACACACTAGGGCTGAAAATATCGGGATTATCCGGAATAATTGGGATCCGATTCCTCGTATCCAGATATCCGAATCAGTGTGATTTCGGATCCATCGAAGAACCTAAAAATAAACAACAACATTTAACACTATCCCGCCACCATCTCTTTTAATAGATATCCTCCCAGTTCAATTTGTGATATGGACAAGTACGCCAGGATTTGATTGTGAAGAATGAGTGGTTGCGAGGTGTTAAATGTTGCTGTTTATTTTATTTTTATGTTGTTCCATAAAATTTCCATTTTCTCAATGAAACAATGTATCTTTGTTCAGTCTGGATCCGGATTGACACAGATTCGGATACTATACGATCCGGATTATCCTAATATCCGGATTTGAGGAATTGGATTGTTCACAGATTCAGGTATCCTAATATCCTGATATTAACGAATCCGGATACAATTTTTATTTCTTGGTACAGACTGTAACAATGTGTACAGTACGATTGCAATAACAAGAAAAGACACTTTCAACCGGATACCGGCGATAAGATGAATACAAAAAACTTCTAAAAAGGAGTCAGGATTAAAATAAATATTCTTCAATGGTGAATGGTAAGCAATAAATAACCATAATCCCAGATTTTCTGTTACAAGAGTTGGAACATCTACATATCGAGAACATTTGATTACAACAGCATGGTGCTACGGTATACGAGTATAATGCAAGGGCGACAATAACTCTTTTCGGTTAGATTTTTCTGAATCTGGTCATTTCGTAAAAAAAAATGCAGATCTCAGTTAGTTGGGCAGTGCCCTCTCTGGATTTAATGAAATAAAATTTCTTTTTAATAGTGATATTTGAAAAAAACAAGGTTTATGGCACAACTCGAGAAACATTTAACGCAAATTATTTTTTTTTTAAACCAAAATAGACGCAATAAACTAGCATTTCGACCAATGTTTATTTCTATCTGGCGGGGGAGGGGGGTCAAAATTTGAACTAGTACATTTTGGAAAATCTTGTACAGAACCGAATTCGTTAGGTCCTGAGAGGAAGTTTGAGTAGCCACACTACTATACTCGGAGGCTTAAATAGCTATTTATAGCCATCTAAATATTCACTTTTGTAGTATTTACCTGTTTTTTATTCGAACTGAGGTACTAGATTATTCGCACCTTAGATCAGACTTAATTCGGTAGGGTTATGTCCGATCGAAAAACAGGTTTCACTGTTCGCCTCAACTCATTACCAGCTACAATTCGGCGAGGGGGGGGGGGTGGTTCCATTCCGGATGTTGGATATCCAATTAAAGGTCTCGTCGTGTACCTACTATTTGGTGGTTATATTTTTCCCGATTCAGACTACTTTTTTCCACCGGAAAACCAATTTTCATGCAGTTGGGTCACATACACCCCAGTTCTTACATTTCGCATATATTTTGTAGTACTTTCTTCCATGGCCATCAGTGCTCCAATTCCGCGCAATCAAGAGAAGTAGAAAAGTCCACTTTTTCACCCAAGAAAGTAGCTTAGGCTACATCCGATCGTAAAAGTTTTCCCCCACTTAATTGAAATAAATATTGTTAATAAAATATGTTCATAGTATTATAATGCATCGTTTAAGACATCTCTCATGTCTGGAGGTGTCGGGCCTAAAGTTGTATGAAAAGTGAGCATTCCCTATTTCGAAATTTCAACTTGGTTTTTTTTTTCATTTGATTCCTTTTTTTTCTAAAAGAAAAATGCGTCATAAATATCAGTTGCTCATATCAAATTTAAAAAGCACAAAACCTTCAATTTAAAATAATGAATCTTGCTCTCTATGCCTGAAATCAAACTCTCCTTCCGTTTTTTATCAATTTTCCTAAGTATATACATTCATCAAAAATTACCGGGAAAAGTTAATTGACAGAAGAAAATTCCTAAAACTGAATAGACCCTTTGCTTCCGGATGTAATGAAAAAAAAAGAGTTATTATTTCGAAGTTTCGGCTTGGTCAATCTCTCTACCTATCTTCGAAAGAGAAAGAAAATTTCAAATCATCGGAAAACTTCAACGATTATGCACATATCTAATAAATTTAAAATAATAATCATAAAACATTTATAGAAAATATTCTACTCTTTACAGCTTAAGAGTCATAAGTAATTTTTTGTTTTTCTCATCTAGATCTATCCTTGCCGATTGCCAACTACATGTTTGTTAGAACACCCTCATTTCATTCGGCGATAATCTTCCCCACACATTAAAAACAAAACCTTCCTAAGGATTCCTCAGAAACTAGGCACGTGCGGATACTTAAATTTATCACTGAGTCTACAACTGAACACGAGTTGAGATGAAAAGCTAGATCTGCATATTATTGACAAACAAAACAATTATACTACTGCACGAATCATAATTTTTATTCGATTTGATATTCTTCTCTGAACTCGATATTTGTAGATTATGTTTCGATGCAGAAGACGAAACATCAAAGCACATCCTTTGCGGGGTGGATAACAATTGTATTGGATTACACTTATTAAATCCTTCTGAATTTCAAGAAAAATTCATTCAGAAGGAAAATAATGGCAGCGATTCAAAGACTAACCGCCACCCCACTCGAAGCCTCTAAAATAATAATAACTGATTCTATCATTTTGAAAGAAGCAACATTACACATGAGATATCATAAAAGTCAAAAACTAAAATTAGTTGCATACTGGGATGGGAAAGTAATATTCTTGCTCTTCCATATCAGACCTGTAAAGTACTTAAATACTTAAGGAATAGTACCAGGACCTAGACTAAAATATATATTTTTTTTAATACAAGTACAAGTCCTGGTACTTAAAAGAATTTCAAGTACAAATTCCGATACTGGTTCATACTTAAAAAATTTTGAAGTACAAGTCCAGGTACTGGTACTGGTACTCAAAAGTCCCATATATAAGTTTAAGTACCCTATAAATACCAAAGTACACCTATTTACTACAAATACCGCTATAACGTTAAGTACTTCAGCTCTTGTAAATTATTTAAATACGCCTTCTTCTAATAATAGAGATCTAGAAGCAGGGACAGATTTGAAGTACTTCGCATTTTGACGGTATTTGTAGTAAGTGCATACCTGGATTTTTACTTCAAACATTTTTAAGATAAGTATCGGGATTTGTACTTGAAATTTTTTTAAGTACCAGTACCGGTACTTGTATGTACTTGTACTTAAATGATTTTAAGTCCAGGTCCTGGTATTGGTATTGTTACTTGTACTTGAAATTTTACAAGTCTGTTCCATATACCCCGAGTATAATTATAGGAGAATCAAGTCAATTCTAAGCAATAGGAGAGAATGGTGTATCAATTGTTGCTATCTTTTTGTTTTAAATCCAGGTTAAAGTTCCACAATATACTTCATTCAATCTGGCAACTCAAAAAGCATGTATGTACATTTATACATAATGTATGTAGAATGTGGTTGAGTGCATTAAATTTTCAAAGAGAGCAGCCAATGTTATTTCGACTTTAGTAGCTGTTTCCTGTTGAAAACTCTCAAGTGTGTAGACTTCAAGAGGTTTTATTTCAGTTCTTCTAAATGATTTATTACAGACGCAAACCTTTTCTAAAGTATACTTGATAATGTTCAATATAATATTTCTATTAAAGTAGTTCTCATCAAAATTGGACTACTATGAGGAGAAAATTTTTCACAATAAAAACTTTCATCCAAAAATACTTAACCGAAATCTTTTAATTTAAACAATCTATTCTCTGCTAAACTACACAAATGCACGAAAAAAAACTCCCAATTTTCCAATACTTAATTAAGTAAGTGAAGCCAATTAACACCAAAGTTGCTGTGTTATATATGTTTTAAGGTTAAAGGACACACACTGGTTTTGCAGTACACAAAAAAGTTTTCTATGTTACACTGACGTTGAGAATTTCTAAATTAGTTTTTCCACTCTTAGGTTCAGACAGGCTGTTACGTTCAACATCGCCCCGGTACCACCACCATTAACATCATCATATCCCCACCACTATCACCATGTAACTACATATACATATACAGTGGAGAGTGATAAGGTATAGCAGAAAACCTTCATATTTGCTACCATCAAAGGTTAAGTAAATTTGTTCCGAATTTCAGGAAAATCTCCTGTGAAAAGTAGAGATGCACCATCTGGAGTATGCTGCGCTGAAATCTCATGTAAATTTTAATTAAAGTGCGCGATGCAAAACATTTTTTAAATATATTTAAATAAGGGTTGAAGTTTAATTGTAACATTAATTTAGAATTTTTGGTGGGATTTAAAGATAATATTTCAGGGAAGGACAAATGTAATCGTTACTGATTAATAGGGCTAGGAACTTTATGAAATCGAATCTTTTTTTTTATGCGTCGCCTAGTGATGCTAATTATGACACAAACTTATTTTATGGTATATTACTATTCTAAAAAGCATGTCTTTTATTTGTCAGTTTTTGTCATATTGTGCATTTTCTCACCTGTGCATTTTTCCCAACTTTTATGTCATTTTCTCTTTATTTTAGATCATTTTTTACTTTTTATATAATTTTTTTCTAATGTAACTGTATTGAATATATGAGTATATGACATCCCTAATTTTACAAGTAGGTATTTACTTTATATTTTAAAATAAAATTGTATAGGCTGGCAACACGTTCAATTTATAACTCTATTATATTTTATATTTTAATTTCCTGAAAGGAGGGATTGATTGCAGTTACTGCTTGCATAGTTTTTTTAATTCTAGGAAAAATAAGACTGTGTTGAATTCATATTGTTCTGAAAACTGTGAATGCAAAGTGGTTTCCAGACCATTCGTTTACTATGGCAAATTGTTGAAAGCATGATACACTTCACGGTGTCATTTCTATTGTGTAATAACGAGTGTATATTTGTATTTTAGTGCGCGAATAATAAAACGGTAACCTAAACTAAACTAAACTATACCAAAAATAAAGCAGACAAAATCTAGCCCTTTGAGAGAGCTTTTATTTGAATTTGATGAATAAATATTATCTACTGATGGCAGTAGGGAAAATGTGCTTAAAATGGGATATATGGGTAAAATGGGATTCAACCGGTTCCCACTTGCTATATATGGCATCATCCCGCTATAGCACACAAGAAGAACGTCATTCGTATTTAGTCAACAGAACGTTCTGAGCCGATGCATTTGACTTTGTTTCTTTTTGCTTGTCCGAGTTATAAGCTGACAAAAAAGAAATATTATTCGGTTGAAGCATACTGTGTGAAGTGTAAGGACTTGGTTACCATTGTATATGCTGTTGGTTACTGTAGAAGTTAAAGTAAAACGGGAGATGGGTACTTTGGGTAAAATGGTATACTCCGTTTTACCTCAATGAATTAAATAACATATAAAGTACTGTGCAAAACAATGAAAATTTAGTAAATCTCATCTTTGTATGGCTTATTACAAAAGATGTGATTTTAGTTGTTGTTATTTGCACAATATTGTATGTATTAATAAAATTTTCAGATGCCACATACATACAAAAGGGAAGCTAATCGACAATCTTGGTCTGAGGAATTAATGTCTCAAGCTCTGGAAGCCATAAAAAATGGCAGCTGTGGCTATTTAAAGGCTGCAAAATAATTTGGAGTGCCAAAGTCTACTTTAGAGAGAAGATTTAAGGAGGCGAATAAATATGCAACTAGGCATTTCAAAGCGCTTGGTAGTAGAAAACTAACATTTCCGGTTGAACTGGAACAACAGTTGATCGATTATGTTTAAAACATGGAAGGCATGTTGTTTGGATTAACAACAAGAAGCCTTAGAAGTCTTGCTTATCAATTTGCTATAAAAAACCATATTGGTCATCACTTTAATGATACAAAAAAAAATGGGTGCCTGGCATTGGCTGCATTCCTTTTTAGAACGCCAACCTGAGGCCATATCTGCTGCACGAGCTAGGGGTTTCAACAAAGAAGCTGTCTCATAATTCTTCAATATCCTTGAGCCCTCAAAGAAAAATTAAATTTTCCGCCTTTCAGGGTATTTAACGTAGATGAAACAGGCATAACCACGGTGCAGGGTCGTCCTTCAAATTGTAATTGTTGCATTACGAGGTCAAAAACAAGTGGGTACTCTGACGTCTGCTGAACGCGGGGAGCTGTCTACAGCCGTAATTTGCATGAGTACAATTGGAATATTTATTCCTTGAAGGACCGCCACCAGGAACATTGTCAGTTGCCCATAAATCGGGTTGGATGCAATTGGATCTATTTAATCATTTTGTTATTCACACACAAGCATTTAAAAATAATCCTACATTGCTTATCCTTGATGGGCATAAAACTCACACACAAAATATTTCTGTCATAGATAAGGCAAGAGAAAATGGTGTAACTATTTTGTGCTTTCCACCACACTGTACTCATCGCATGCAGCCACTTGATGTGCCATTTATGTCACCTTTAAACATATTTTCCACACAAGAAATGGAGGTTTGGTTGAGAAATCACCCTGGACGATATGTTACTGTAAGTGAAGTTCCTTCGCAAAGCATACCTTCGTGCGTCAACACCGATAAACGCCATTAACGGATTTGAGAAAAGTGAACTATACTCAGTCAACCGCACTGTATTCACTGATGATATGTTTGCGGCAGCACTGCCAACCGATAGACCACATCAACAGAATAATTCTGAACATCCTTCTTCTAGTCCCGAAGAAGACTTTTTAGAAGAAAATGTCCTTAAGAGAGACTCTGAACCCGGAAAACAAATTATTCCGAAACATTTCGAACCGACTAAACGAGATGACTTGCACAATTACATCAACCCCGAGCAAATTGCACCTTTTCCTAAAATGTCCAGGATACAGGTCCGGAAAACTACAAGAAGGAAACTGAGGAAAGCTGCAATTCTTACAAGTTCACCATACAAAGAATTAGAAAAATCCTTGGAAGAAAAAAAAGCAGTGAATGTTAAGAAAATAGCTTCAGGAATCAATATCTGTTCACTTAATGAGGATAAATTCAAAAAAACACCAAAAAACAGTCAAGGAAAAAAAGTACTAAGAAATTCAAGAGCGAAGAAGATGACGCTGAATGTTTATACTGCAACAACAAATATTCTAGTGATAGACGTGGGGAAGGATGGATAAAATGTTGTAAGCTGTAAAAATTTGATGCATAAAGCCTGTGCGGGTATCGAACCTAATCAGCAGTATTTCATTTGTGATCTTTGCCGCAAGTAGGTATATTTATTAGTGCTGGGCGATGTTTATTGATGTTTTCAAAACATCGATGTTTAGGCTCTCGATGTTCGATGTCGACGCACTAAAACATCGACGTACATCGATGTTAGGGAATTACATACGTCTTCCGCGGAGGAATGAAACCAAGAAAGGAATAAATGCATACCGTAAAAAGCAAATCAAATTCCAAAAAATTTATCTAGATTTGAAAAAAGAAACACGTATTTCAATAAAATTTTTGTGGTAAAAGGGAAAGAGACGTAGTGAAGTGATTGTTCATTTCATTTTCAAAGCATCGTTACAATTGATTATCAATAGTTCTTAGAATGATTTGGGCTGGGGGCAGAAAACATTGTTCGGTGGAACCAATTAGAATTCATTCTTTTTAATGGGAAGAAACAGAGTGTCCTTAACGTAAATACATCAAACTGCTTCCACTGAGAGCGATACAGGCTTGTCTATTATTTTAGTTAAGAAAATATCTGCCAGCAAACTCGTTTTCAGGCCCAACCAAGTTCAATTTATGGGGTAGTCACATCCGCCTAATAAATGAAAAACAACAGAAGCATCGGAAGGTAGTTCGAAACGTAGGCAATCGGAAATACCCTTTTGTTTAAGCGCTCCTTTGAAGCCGCTTCATATAAATCCTTTGGAATGGTAGCAGCGTCACCAACTTATATATCTTGGCTTATCATGTCTTGCAGCAAAAATTTTGTCCATTGCGGCTACTTCTGAGCCAACCGAACGTTTTTTCTCCAAGCTAGGAGAGACTATAACTCAAAAGAAAAACAGCTTGCAAGGAAAACGTCTTTGACAGTTATTGTTTCTTTAGTCTATAGATAAGAAGTTTTCGGACCTGTGATTTTTCATTTTTATTTAATTAATTTATGCGTAATTTTTAGAAAACTTTTCCTTTAGAATTGATAATGAATGAAGTACTTGTTTTGTTTTTGTTATTTTTATTAAGTTATAAATAAAGACTACAGCAACAAAAATTCTAAACTGAAAAACATAGCATTTTTTCTATGATGTGCTTAAAATTCATTAACATCGATGTTGTTTGTACATCGATGTGATATGAACGATATTATCGCCACATCGATGCTTGTTGGGCGATGTCAACATCGATGTTGAACATCGATGCTCCGTTCCGATGTCCCAGCACTTAATATTTATACAATGTAACAAAATACATATTTTATATTATACCTTCGAAAATAAAATTTGTTTGGAATATTTATAATTAATTAATTTCATATCCCATTTTAACTCGACTATAATTCCCATTTTACCCGCATCATGCGGGCAAAATGGGAAATTACAGCCATTTTTGTTTTTGTTAAATAAATTTCGGTAGATGTCACTTTTGGAGCTGTCATTTTTTGACATTTGACAAGTAAAAACTACGCCATTAATAAAAATGGAACGATACACGATTCAACAACGCATTGAAATTATTAAAATTCACTATAAAAATGGTGAAAATGTGGCAGAGACGGTTCGTAAAACTCGTATTCGAGCTGTCGGGACAAGTTAGTGATGTGAAGAATAAAACCCGTGCACGTCGCTCAAGAACAGCCGAGAATATTGCTGCTGTAGCCGAAAGTGTTGAAGAAAACCCAGTTTTGTCCATTCCTCGTCGTTCTTTGGAATTAGGCATTCCACAAACGTCATTACACCGTATTTTGCATAAAGATTTGGGTCTTAGGGCTTATAGAGTTCAGTTAACGCAAGAACTCAAGCCGGGCGATCATCAACAACGTCGAGTCTTTGCTGATTGGGTCCTTGAAATGCATGAAAATGATCCGGAATTCCATCGAAAACTCATCTTGAGTGATGAGGCCCATTTCCACCTCGATGGCTTCGTCAACAAGCAAAATTGTCGCATCTAGGCCTCGGAAAACCCAAGAGTTATTGTTGAAAAGCCTCTCTATCCTCAACGTGTGACTGTTTGGTGCGGTTTATGGTCCCGCGGGGTCATTAGACCTTACTTTTTCGAAAATGAGGCTGGAGCAACAGTTACGGTGAATGGATTGCGCTATCGACAGATGATTTGTGATTTTTTATGGCCGGAATTGGATGGTATTGATCTGGACAACGTTTACTTTCAACAAGACGGCGCTACGTGCCATACAAGCAACGAAACCATTGATCTTTTACGGGAAAAGTTTCCTGACCGTGTTATCTCTCGAAGAGGTGATCACAATTGGCCACCGAGATCTTGTGACTTAACACCTTGCGACTTCTTCCTTTGGGGCCACGTGAAAGAGAAGGTCTACGCCAACAGCCCAGCGTCGATTCAAGACCTCAAAGATGGAATTCGTGAGGCTATCGAGGACATAGGGCAGCCACTTTGCGATTTGGTTATGGAAAATTTCATGAAAAGGATATGGTCCTGTAGGCGTGGTCGTGGTGGTCATTTGGCTGATGTTATTTTTCATTATTAACGGCATACCTTCCTCTTTATAATGAACTAAAGATCCGATCATTTATCTCAAAAAATGGCATTTTTCTTTGAATATCAAAATAACACCTCTTATTGGAAAACCTTTTATAACAATTTATTTTACAGTTCTGAAATATTTGCTTAGTTTTTCACGTAGTAAAAGTGTCTTATTTAATTATACCAAAATCTCAACTGTTTTCAGAATAAACTTTAGATTTTATATAAATTAGAAGCTTAAGTATCCCATTTTAGGTACACTTCCCCTACATATATTATTTTGCAAGATTTTTGACATAAAAGTTTTCGCAGAAAAACGTTTCTGCATTCAACAACACAAGCGAGATTTAGAGAATTTAAATGCGAAAGACAAAGCTTACTTTCACAATGTTCCTCAAGCAACATTTTGACATATTCATCAAAGGACCTATGTGAGGCATTATCGTCAGCTAATATTCCCTTGAATAAAGTCAATCAACCCAAGCTTCAAACCTTTCTAGCAAATTATACAAGCAACGCTGTTTCAGGCAAGTCTACGTTAAGGAAAACGTACTTATCACGTTGCTATGATGAAATGATAAGCCAGATTACCCGGGGGTTACACCTGCAAGCACAGCTTGCATGCAACTTGCACTGCCATCCTTCTTGCACGTGTAATCCAACTGTCATGCAACTTTCAGTGAACTTGCATGATGAAAAATCATGGCAGCTGGGAGATAATAATTTGACATTTATACAGTTTTCAAAATGGCGGAAACGAAATGCTTGAGAGAAATTCATAAATTTATACCGGGAAATTGAAATTATCTGGGATCATTTGCAATACATCATTTACCAACACCTGCATCTTCCTTTTTTCTTGGGTTTTTATCATTGTGATACTTCCTTTATTGCCATAATTTTCCAATATACGCAAGAGTTTACATCTCAATGCCATTTTTTAAATGAACTTGCATGCAAGCTGATAAGACATCAACCGAACTGCCTTCTGCTGTCAAGTTAAAAATCGTGTTGGAAGGGAGGCTTGCATGCAAGCTGCACTTGCAGGTGTAACCCCCGGGTTAGGAACATTGCAAAGGAAAAAAAACAAATTTGGATTTATATCGATGAAACATGTGTATGGCCGCTATGTAGCCAGTGTTATAGTAGGGATATTAGAACCTGACGAGATAGGCAAAATGTTTCTTTTGACATCAGAGATTTTGGAGATAGCTAATTCGTCAACCATATGTAAGTTGTTTGTCAAATCTCTTTTCATTCTCTATCCAGATGGCGTTAAGCATAACAACGTCTTACTCTTCATGACGGATGCTGCTCCGTATATGGTAAAAGCAGTGAATAGTTTAAAAGGCTTGTAGGTACTATAAAATGGTGCATGTTACTTGCTTAGCTCATGACTTCCATCGAATTGCCGAAGAAGTTCGATTAAATTACCCAGAAGTAGATAGACTCATTGAAAGTGTAAAGGTTTTTTTTTTTTTTAAATGCACCCACTTGTACAGAACAACTTAAGAGATAATTTCATATAACAAAATACAAAGTGATCTTGTGTACATAAAATCAAATTTTTCCTTTTTATCAGAAACTATTATTAAATTGGAAAGGAAGGACTAAAAACTTATTGATTCCATTTATCTAGTACAAAAATCCCAAAATGAATTAAAATCGGCACCGGGAGATATTGCTGCAATTGTATAGGGGAAGCTTCTTAAAGTTTTAGATAAAAATTCGGGGTTTAGAACGTTGTCCAAGATATCCCAAGTGCTTACTGGAGAGACCATTCTATGGGATTTTGATAATGATGCAGAGGATTTACAATTGGCTGATTCTGTTTATTTCAAATACGCTCCAATTACTTCTGTGGACGTGGGTGGACTGATCTTTTTTTTTCTATATATAAAAAGGTGCTGTCAGGTAATCGGCGTTCATTTTCATTTAACATCTTAAAATGACACTCATCATTCAATGTAATAGCTCAACATAAGTAGGTACATAGGTACATAGTAAACATTTTAATTATATCCATATCCTGATTGTTTAAATTTGCGCAGATTTACTTCATTGTTATTTTCCAGACGGGAATGAATTCGCTTTTTTTTATTTACCTATGTGTAAAAAATTAATTTTTGGTTTTTGGTTTAAAAAACTGTATATATCTTACATTACATAATGTCGAAATGCAAAAGTATTTTCTAATTATATAAGTTATCTTTTTTTAAATTTTTTTATTTTTTATTGTCGCTTTTTAAATATGTACATTTTTTGAGGCCAGCCCGTTCCTTTAACTCGTACACGAATTTGACCGTCTGTATATTTCTTTTTTACTATTTTCGACACTCTCATAGACCCACTTTCCGTCATCATAGCGAGCTGAAATTTGGGACACAGGTTCACGTCAATTGAATCTATCATAATTTGAACCGGAAATTTCCATGAAAAACCCGGAAAATCGGGAAAAATTCATTTGAAAATTTGGTACAAATTTGATTACTGATAAATCCGTTTCAGGAAAAATGCAGAGTTTTCCGAATTTTCCGAAAACATTTTCCGACTTTTGCGGAAAATTTTCCGGTAAAAAAGTTTTCTAAATTATGCAGGATCAAGTTCCCTATCAACTGGCATCATTGCTATCTCTCCGACAATGGTGTTGCAGAAAAAATCGAGGAAAATTCATGTAAAACGCTTTTCCGAAATTTTTCCGTCCAAGGAAGCGTTTGAACGTTTTGCAACCTAAGAGTTTTAGAGCGAAATGAGTTGCATAAAGTTGCTTTTGTGGAAAACTCGATGGAAAACCCGGAAAAGCGGGAAAATCATCGGAAAAATTTTCATCGATATGATTAGCGATAAATCTGTTTCAGGAAAAATGCAGAATTTTCCAATTTGTCTGGAAAATTTTCCGACTTTTCCGGAAAATTTTCCGACAAAAAAGTTTTATAAGCTATGCGGAATCATTTTTTTATCCGTCCTACTGGCATCAATACTTTCTCTTCAACAATCATGAAAACTTGCATGAAAAATCGAGGAAAATTCATGTAAATTTTAAAAAAAAATCATAGTAATAGAAAAAGTCTGTGGAAAACATGGAAAATCGGGAAAATTCATGTTATATGGGATCAAGTTGGAATACAGCTAAAAAGCGCTGTTTAAAACATAATTTGAATTTCAGAAAACCGTTGCAGTACTTCAACGATTTGATACTCGAAAAAATTTTCTTTTCGGATCAGCACCAAACATGACTTAAAATGTCGGTAATGATAAGCTGAACAAAAACTTCCAGGCAACCACGGTGCTGACTTCCAATCATCTCATCGTAACTGTCTTCAAAATTTAAAATTTTTAGAAACCTCGGTAAACCATAGTCCGAGTTATCGAAACTGTTCGGATTGTGTTCGAAGTACGGTCAGTCGATTGGAAACTCTCAAGTCGTATGGACGCAAAAAGCAAAAAAATTTCACTGAGAATATTCAAAAATTGACTCAAAATAAAGAAGAAAGAAAGAAATATAAGGGTAAATATAAGAAAAATTAAAGGAAAACGGAAAATTAAAAGGAAAATGGAAAATTAAAAAGAAAGTAAGAAACTAAAATTAAATTATAATTAAATAAAAATATAATTAACTTCGGTTAAATTTATATTAGAACGATTTAGTTAACGTGAAAAAGGCAGAAAATAAAATAAGTAAAAAACGAGTTTTCAAACAAAACTGAGGCCAAGCCGCATGAAAAAGTAGAAAATAAACTTTTCTTCACACACAGAGGTGGACTCAGATTTTTTGTATGGGGCATTTCTCTTAAATATTCTTTCTCTTCATGAATCATACTGATTGATCATAGTGAAATATATCGGTGATTGTCAGCGAATAAAACTGAGTCCACCTCTGTATGTGAAGAAAAGTTTATTTTCTACTTTTCATGCGGCTTGGCCTCAGTTTTGTTTGAAAACTCGTTTTTTTCTTATTTTATTACGATCATTTTTCTAAATTTTAAGGTCATCAACTTTCGAGCTCTATTCATTAAGCTGTAAGATTTGTGGCTTCATAGGCTAGAAAATTGTGAAATACAAGAAGGAAAGGCATCTGTCTCATTAGCTCGATGGTAGGAGCAGTCGCCCGGCAAGCGGAAGGCTCCGGCTTCGAAAACCGGATGAGGCGGTTATCTTTTTTTCTCGTATTTAACAATATAATTTCGAATATCTAAAAATAAATGAGTATGATTGATTCTCAAAATTGTAAGTTTGATACAAACAAATTTAATTTCTCTCTCGATTTAGTAAACTTACAAATTATATTTTTTTCAAGGTAACAGCTCTGAGCAAGGAGAAAATGAAGATTTAATATTTGCTATGTTGCCTTAACACAACACCAAAGTACTCCCGAAACTGTAGGGAATATCATTCCCTATATTTTAGGGAAAAATACCTAATCTTTGTGCCAACAATTGTGCGCAATTTTTTACAGTGTATGAGTGAAAAAAAAAGTACAAAAAATCGGTAGCTGATAAGAGTTTACTTTCACCATCCACACTGACTATAAAATCACTAGATCTGAGTTTTAGCTACCTAAAACTACATCTCTTCTCTATCTGGCTCCAATGGTTCCCTGCCAATAAGCAGCCAGAAAATTTCAAAGATTCTTCTCCATATCATCTATAGACACCTGATATGTATGCAGCAAACGGGAGAGGCACTAACAAGAGAAATGAGTGCAGTTTTCGAGTTTATTTTTGCATTGGTTTAAACTTACTCCTATACAATAAACGGTATCGACCAAAAGAATTGACAAGGATGAAGAACAAGACAAAAAATCAAAGTCATACTCCTCAGCTGTGGGAAAGTAGGACATCCAAGTATGATGTCCAAAATATGCCCGAATAACCTGGAAACGAAGTTGGTAATGCTCTGGCCAGAAAGAGTTCCGATATGAATATATGTCTAGCAGAGGAACCCTTAGTTCGGCCCCTAGAATCAGTGAAGAGGATTCTAGATGCATAAGCCTGTAAGCTGGCAAATTGCAGATGGGGAGAACTGACCACATACGCGATTTTCAGACAGCTCTGGCCCGAGATATGTTCTGGGAAGACTGAAGGAGGAGCCGGAATGACATGCGTAGTCTTACTGCAGTTATCACGATACACAGCTTTTTTGGCAAAAATGTAGAGCGCATGCAAGCTCCATACAATCCCTTCTACAGAAGCTGGATGGACGAGGAAGAGGTTGAGAACGTTCAGCACATGCTGTGCAAATGTCCTAACAATGCTAAGCTTAGGAGGAATACGCTTTGCAGCTAATTTTTCTGCGAACTTGGACAATTAGCACACAAAAAGTTAGGGGACCTGGTAAGGTTCATTAAATCTTGTGGCTGATTTCAGTCCACCCCCTAAATCTAAGGTATCTTTTCCAGGTAGGATCCCAAGAAAGTGGCATCACAGTGGACCACAGATGGTCTAAGTCTGGCTGCTTTTACGACTTTACGATGGCTGCCACTCTAACCTAACCTATGCCCAATATGCATACAAAGAAATCTCAGGAATGAACACCGGAGAGAAGAGAGGGAACACTTTACCAATCAGTTCAGTATGTATGTATGGAAAAACATCAAGGAGTTTAGGCCTGCAGGCCACAAGAAATAAAAAGTTCTTTTGAATAAAAAACAAACAAAAAAAAATACACCAAAAGTTTCAATTCGGCTTTAAATCACAACAATATACACTTTAACGACTACTGAAATTTCAAGGAGATGAAACTAGAACCATAAACAAAACAAATACACTATAGATGACTACCTACTTCCTTAATGTTGGAAAAGCATCAAATTTAGAATACACTAATTCAATTACACCGTATATCTACAGTTTTCTAACATCCAGAAAATTTTATGTCGAACATGAAAAACACTATACCTAAGAAAATCACAGCTGATGTTCCCCAAGGTTCTATTTTAGGTTCAATACTTTTTAATTTTTATATCTCAAACCAATTTTCAAATGAAATACAGATGACTCTATGTCCCCTGTTTGTCAATGAGGTCAATATACATCTCAATAAGTCTCAAAATTCGAGCTCATCTATACATGTCTTGCATTATATGAGACTATCTATGCATAGAATAGAATAGAAGCCGCTTCATAACCTATAGAAGGAAAACGATAAAATAGCTTGGACTTATCCTATATATATAGGATAAGACTGCCTTCCCAGAAAACATTTTAATACTTTCCTTCATTCTGAGCTACGTTACCCTGTGAAAGTGATATACGGGGCCATAAAGCATTGATGAGTTAGTGGAAGTAATCCAAGCGATCAAAAGTTAAAATGTGTTCAGGAATATCGCAGTAAGTGATTGCATAATGAATCATCTTTAAACATACTCAATCAATTGAAAGAGATAATGGAAGACATTTTTCTTTTTTGAATTCTGGAGAGTATGCAATTGGAAACTTATAATCTTTTCAGACCTCTGTTGAAATTAAATAAGCTCATAGGGGTAGGATCTCTTAAATATCCCCGCAAACATTTTTGTATGGGAAAATTGGAATACCCACTCTAGCCCCACTCTAACTTGTTGTTTTCCTTGGATCTTCCAAGGTATTTATTGTAAGCCCGGAATTTTAATGCATTTATAGAGCAATTTTTCCTTATGACGCAACTTCTAACCCCCTCCTTAGGGCAACTAAAAAATTTACAACAAATCAACACTGACGTACCACACATTTAATTTTCTTGGCAATTTTGGCAAGCTAATTAACAGCTGTCACTCCCAATACTTCTCATTTTGCCTTTTCAGAGTATGTTTTAAAAGTGGTTTAAAAAATTGTGACAATTGTATCACCCGATAATAAGGAAAATTGAGAATTAACTTAAGAAAAGCCCAGACTCTCTCTGTAACGCGTTCGAGTCCCAGCATTGTGTTTTTTTTTTTATATATATATATAAACTTAAGAAAAATTCCTGATGTAAAAACGGCCAACTTTAGCTAGTTTAGGAATAATAAAGGATTGCAATTCTTCAAAGTAAAGGTAACACGACCTACAAATTGATAAGTCTCACTCGTTTTTCAATTTCGTTTTGTGGTAGAGGTAGAATTCACTGCTAATCTTTGAACATTTACGAAAGTTTCTGTATTATTTGATGACCAGATCTATTCGTTAGTTTATCCTTGGTCTGTAGGGTCCCACGATATTCACTCAAAATTTCTTCCGCATACGATTTAATTAAGTTCACACAAGTATAGTAAAAAAAACTCAGTGCAGGAGTAATTCAAAGGAAGATTATGTGAGGGGTGGAATGAATTTTGAATCAAATTAAAAAAAAAATCTATTCATGGTGCAAACGGAATAAACCGACGGGGCTTAATTAATATTTATTCTCTTACTCTCATCTAAATTTGATAAATATGTTATTTTCTACAAAATTTCTACATTCATTTTATAAAAGCCATTTAAAATCAGAAATATAAAATTTTTGGAATCTATGCTCCCAACGTACAAACCACAAATCATTATAAGTAACTGACTGAATTCCTTTAACGACTAGAGCACATTTCTGCCATTAGTTTTCATCATAAATGAAACATATATGCACAACAAACTACATATATAAAAGCTATGAACAGAACAGTAGAAAACTATAGTGAATCCTGCCATTATTTAATGTGGTTTCTGAGAGTGTGATAAGGATTTATGGAATGTACAGTCATACTCCAGAAGAATAGACTCATAAACGGCTTTATGGAGACGTGCTGTAGTCAAATTAAAAGTTTTAGTTAACCAAAAAAATTTTAAATGGCCAAACAAATAAGCAAACAGCTGAGAATTATACATATAAAGTTATAGTTAAATCCGCAATTGCTGAAAGTGTTTTCATGTTTTAGTCAAGTATGAGAAAAATCAATCATAATTCCTATGTAGATTTATTTACTCTCGGAGAGAGTAATTCCATCAACTGAATTGAAAAACTGGAAACCAAACCACAATAAGCTCATTTTTGTTAAGAATGATATACTATGTGTGAGGGACTTACAGGGACTTACCATTTATTGATTGCTTACTGACTGACCTCATTGCATTTGCATATTATCGTAGCCTTTAATATTTACATATGCGTGTAAAACAATACTTCACCAATCGGATTAATTTATTTAAGCAAATTTATACATTATTGGCATACTGGTGGATTTTAACATATACTAATTTATCAGTAAAATCCTTTATAAAAATATTAAATAAATGCGGTCAAAGTATCGATTCCTGAGGAACACCATAAAAGAATGAACGAAGGTTAGATGGAATTATGTCAACTTAAAAATGTTGCCACCTAAACTGTAGAGATATAGAAGACAAAGTAGAAAGATAACTTAGCGAAAAGAAATTTATCGCCATACGTATGATGTTTCTCCGCTTTAAATATTAGATCAGCTGATTTATAGCCACATTAAATCTGATAACCTCTCGGAGAAAAGAAGTGTATCTCTTACAAATATGCTTGAATATACCTAGCCATTAGCTCATAATTAATCTGACACAATAAAGCTTTCGGAAACATTTTTTTTTCTGTAATTAAATATTAACCAAAGACAAGTCAATTGTATGATTGAAAAAAAAAATTATTTTAAATCGTCTATATTTGAAAACTTAAGAAAAGTTTTTTCTTTTAATTTCATATAATAATATAAATAGTGAAACAGTGAAACAATTGCTCATTTTTATATATACATAGCCGTTTTTATGTGTGAAGCACATAAAGTTCATAAACAAAAATATTTTCCAACTCTAAATGTACAATTATTGTTAAGACAAACTACTCAACTAGAACTAACTTACAGGCAGAGCTGGGCAAGTACCAAAGAAAAAGTACTTAAGTACAAGTATCGAAGGCCTGAGTATTTTAGCGTAAGTACAAGTACCGTATGTATGAAAAGTACTTGTAACTAAATACTAAGTCTATAAAAAGTACTGAGTACTTTTTGAAGTACTTTTTAAAGTACTTTTTTATAATCTTTGTACGTTGACAGTAATATAATGAAGTTTATAGAGTTCAGTTAATAAATATTAATAAATAAATAATAAATAAACAATAATATGTATAGTAACCAGTGGCTACTATTTATAGTTTTTTATAGTTTTCGGCGCTGCACGTAGAGTAAAATTTTCACCTCCCATTGATTGCTTTACTCATAAAAACTATTAGAGGTCCGCCCAAGCACCCATTGTCGCATCCAATAATGCATAAAAGTTCTACGGAAAATATTTCTAGTAAATTTCTAAGACAAAATTGAGGCCTTCCCTACATCAGGTCGAAGCATCGTCGATTTTATATTCGAGCGACACGTTACTGTTAGATATTTGTAGGTATTTAATAGACTCAGAAATATTTAAGTAAAAATCTAGGTACTTAAGTACAAAACTAAGTCTTAAGTACAAGTAAATAGACGCTAGTACTTATGTTCAAGTACTAAGTAGGGACATTGAAAAAGTATTTGGGTAATAAGTCTTAAGTAACGAAAATGTACTTTAAGTAGTACTTAAGTCTTTTTTTACTTAAGTATTGCCCAGCTCTGCTTACAGGAATTTCTTAAAAATCTGGCCAGCAACTGTTTGATGTGTGAACAAAGTAAATAATAACGGACCTAGTATTTACCCTTAAGGCACTCCTAACTTGAAATTGGTTTTCTCGTCTTACCGGCTGTGTCTTCTATTGAAAAAACACTTCAGGACAGTGATGTGCGTCTACGCGTGTAATGTAATAATCGAAATATTTGTGTAAGGTATATGTAAATTATGTAGATTATGTATACAATGTAGATGATTACGTCAAAAGTCATTTTTCCCCTGTTTTTATCTCACTCTACTGCACTACACTTCTTTGCAGCTGTTCTTGCCTCAGGCAGTTTCATTTCATATTTCATTCAAATATACTAGCTATATGAACGGCATCTAATGACTACTGATTTCTACAGAAAGAAGAAAAAAATTAATTTCTTTAGATTATAATATTTAACAAAAAGAATTAAGATAAGCTAAATTAAGTAAAACCACAACCAATATTTGTGTTGAGCCCAAGTTTTCTACTGTGAGAACACAGTGCCGGTATAGACATCTCACAGATTTATGAAGGGGCAGTTAAGGTATTCTAATAAGAGTGCAAATTGGTTGCAATTTCTCCACGCTGCCACTCATTTACCACTCACTTGTTACTTGCTTATTTTATGTTTGCATCTCATTCCCTTCGAGATATTATGAGAGACATTCGGCTTCACTTATGCATATATATGAATTTTACGATACCCCCATTCCTTTTATATATTCTAAGGAAATTTTATTTCTCATGACACCGTTGCTTCTAGTAATAGCTAGATCCGAATTCGTGTGCTGTTATTTTCACTTTTCAATAATCCAAAGAGTAATTAGACGTGTGTGATCAATTTCGCGTTCTTAAAATTGCTCGGAGCAGAAAGAATAAAGCTGGAGCAGTTTGTTTGATATGCAAAAGCACGCTCAAAAATATAGCATTGGAAAATTTTAGAAATATCATCTTCATCATTGCGGGCGGTGATTTACATTTTAAAATACTAAATCCAATACTTCAAAGGTTCGTGGTAGTATCTACAAGCAGCGCTGGCAAAAGTTCGCCTAAGGAAAGAGGAGCAAGAGGAGCTATACGAAAAAATGGAACACTACAAAAAAAATCTTAGACAATAACTGAATTTTTGAATAAAGTGTCTTCAAAAGAGTTATAATCCCTAAACGATGTCATCGAAAAATTCTTTTTCGGATGCAATATACCTTTTAGCATAATTGAATCAGATCATTTCAAAAACATGTTGGGAAAATTAAGGCCAGCCTACAAAAAATATATTCCAGATAGAAAAGTGCTTACAGGAACATTACTTATTAAGGAATATTCGAAATGTATAGAAATGGCTGCAAAACCGGTAAATAAAGAAACTGTCTTTCGTGACTATGCTACAAAATGCTGATGAGAAGCCTGTATTACTAGATACATAAGATTTGACGAGTCAGAGACAGCAAAAAAGCTTGTTGAAATAATTGAAGAAAGTTATAAACTGGCTAAAAATTTTACGATACAATTATGTATGCCATTGTATCCGACAACGCTGCAGCTATTGTTAAAATGGGGAAAACTGTTGATTTGTGTCATTGTACTTGTAAAAGTCATATTTTACTAAAGGAAAATCTTTTACGAAAAGATCATTTGAATAAGGAAGTAGCAGCGAAAGTGACAGCAATATTAAAGGAATTGAAGCACGCAGATTTTGAAGCAGCTATGATTCAACGACGAAGCACTCGTATTATAACTCCATGTGCTCGTATCGTGACTCTTTTCTTTTCCTTGTTAAAAATATCGGTATAAGGTCCGTTATATGATAATAGACTCTTATTAAGCTCTGCAGAACAAGAAATCATAAATGGTTCTTTTTCTACCACCTGGGGCCGGATTCACTAACTCGGAGAGTTGTGAAGATGAAAGTTATTTTGCCACTTATGGCCGGTTTCACAGTCCAGGCTTAAGCCAGAGCTTAGCTAAGCCACGGGTGTACCTTAAGCCCAGAACTTAAGCCTACTCGGTTTCACAGTACTCGGTAAGCTAAAGCTTAGTTAAGCCGCAGATGAAAATTTTTAAGTTGTCAGCACTCCTGTAATTGTGAATTTTTGTAAAGGAAAATTGCCATTGTGCATTAAAAACAAAGCAACGAGTAAAAAACTAAAGGAGAGGCCCATCAACAACAATTTTCGTGCCAATCTCAACATAGTGTAAGTTTATACACATACTATAAAAAATTCCAATTGCAGGCGGATGAAAAAAAAAGTTTGTGTAAGGGATTTTGGCGCTGTTTTTGAATGTGTGAGCCAAGATTGTATACTAGCAGCAGCATAGTGAGCGTTAGTAATACAAAACAACTTTTTGACATTCCTGGTTCCCCAGTAAGCCTATTTCCATCTTCGGTTGCCCAAAAACCTTACCTTAAAATTTCATTTTTGGTAAATCCATAATAAGAAAATATATTAAAATTCTTTTACTTTTATCAAAATTACAAACATTTGCCATTATTCTAATTCCCAGCTTATTATTAAAAAATAGTACAGTATTACTAAATTTCCACATAAAAGAATGTAAATATTTTTCTCTTTAGTACCCTCCCCATCTTAACCTTACCTACTGCTTTTGTGCTAAGGTAAATTTCTTTACCGAACATATACAAAAGTGACACCTAGAGTATAGTTAGACAGAGATGTAACCATATGCTAGAAAGTGAGAAAAAACATCACACTCGCCACGCAAAAATGGCATATATACAGGGTGTTTCATAATTGGTGCACCAAACTCAAGGGTTTGATAGCGGAGGTGGAGACAAGCAAAAAATTATAAGGTGAAGGGGGGGGGGGGGACACTCATCGTTTCGGCGGTAGGGGGGGGTTTAAGACTTTTTGGTACTTCTTCTACTTTACACCCTGTAACTTTCTTGATATACACCCTAAAGGTGGGATTCATCTCAGATGATAGCAAACCGTCTAAGCTTTCCAGTGAATGCCCAATCAGCCTTCCTGTCACCTTCCGTCGGAAGTAGTAGGACGTCAAAGTCAAAAAATTGGAAAAAAATTCCTAATTTTTTCAAATTTTAACGATTTTCCCGCCAAAATGCATGATAACTATACAGTTTTATTACAAGATTTAGAAACCCCGGCATGTTACCTTTAATTTGACTAACACATGTACCTGCCTAAATGCAACCGTTTTTGAGATATTCCCGTTTTTATTATGCATAATTTCATTAATTTTGCTAATAACAATAGAAATCGCGCCTAATTTTATGCAATTCCAGGCAAATTAGCAAAATTCACGCATTGGCCTTTAGTTTCTTACTCGTAGGTTTGTTGTGGTTTTTATCTGGAAGGATATCAAATCCACAAAACATTGTTGTAGAATGTTTGGACAACGTAAACCATCATAGCCGAATATGTTTATAGTCGGAACCGAGTAAAAAAAACCAACGTCATCCAATTTCTCGAAATGTTACGGGCGCCTTCTTATAATTTTTTCACGGGTCACACCTTGCGATATTATATTATACATTTCTTCGTCGCTTATATCCTCTGCAACGGATAAATAACTCACTTTTGTCGTCTTAAATTGTTTAGTTTCTTCCTAAAATGTCACTGACACTAGTTGCTAGACAGTACTCAAAACTGATAACTAGATAACTATTTTTCGATCGGAAAAGCTCAATTTAGTTTTAAAGTATAATTTTTGAAATATGCACGTTCGTTTAATAAAAGAAATTATAATATTTAGGCAAAATATATAATTAGCAATAATTTGTTAATTGTTTCACAGTAACATCTGAGGCTTAAGCCTTCGAGATGACGGGCTTTGATATCACTTAAGCCTTGACTGTGAAACCGAAATACTTATTAAGCCTTGGCTTAAGCCATGGCTGAGGCTTAAGCCTTGACTGTGAAACCGGCCATTAACTCTCTACTCGGAGTTCTGTAACTCGGGGAATTTGTATTGAGATTTACCAAACTCTCTATTCCACTCAGCAAAACTCTCGGCTGTGTTAGTTGTGGAGACGTAAGAAAAATATTTCTCAACTGACAGTATTGTCTGCTTTTATTGTCCTTTGTGAACGAACCTATGTACCTAGGATTTTCAAATTGAATTATGGATTCACTGTTATGTTTAGAAAAACAAATTATGGAAATCCTTACCATACTTACAGAGAAATAAGGATTCTAGTGTCGCAAAGTACTCGCTAAAAATTGTAATTCACGCGAAAATGGTCAATTTGTTCGTCTTCCAGTACAGAAGAGATGCTATAAAAATTTTAAATATGCACGTTAAAGCTTGTATGTTGGATGAAATCGCATTTTGTCCCCTAATTAGATATGTAACTAGTCTTTGAGTCCGGTAAATAGTTTTGGAGATAACTGCAAAAGAAGTGAATCAGTCCTTCTTAAGATGAAAAAATGGCCGTTTTTTAGTACAAAAATGGACGTATTTACAACGCATCATTTTGAAGAACTGGTAAGTCGTGAAAATTCACTTTCCACGGAAAAAATGTTCACAACAGAGGACTAATGGATGTGAAACAATAAACGGAAGAAATATATGCAAAATATAGGAACTGGGGTGTATATGACCCAAGTGCAAAAAACCAGTATTTCGGCGGTAAAAAGTCAGTTACATCACTCCATTACCCACTTCTCCCTCTTTAATTTGATACCAAACATGACGTATTTTGGACAACCCCCAATGAGGGGTGGTATGACCCGCCATCCCAAAAACCCCTACCACAAAAATTGTTCATCTATATTTTTGTACTCTCAAACCTAAATCCGAACGAAAAAACCGCAATGCTCTACGACCCTCCCACACAGAGTTAACCGTTCTTCAATATTGCGATACTTCTCACGTTTTCCCTAAGTTCCAAAGTATTTTAGAAAATCGCGAATGGAGAGTTAGAGAGTTTAATTCGGGGAAAACGAAAATTCTCATCTCCCAGACTCCCAAACTCTCCGAGTTACAGAATCCGGCCCCTGGACCTGGACCCAATGGCATTGAAGAGCGGCATCATTTTCGGAAAAGCTCCGGACCTATCTTTCATAAATGGGTACAGAAAAAAGTTGAAAAAACAATCGTAGTTTGGAGCATGGCTGAACTTAACCACCCAGAGTTGTCTAAAGTAGCCATTAAACTTCTTAAAATTTCAACTTCGTTAGCTGAACTAAAGATTTTCTAATTGGGCTTACGTTCATTCACCAGTAAGAAATAGACTGTCATTGGAACATTCCAAAAAACTTTTACATTTGCCTTAAAACTCGCAGGCTAAAATGCTACTGATGAGTACTAAAATAAAATGTAAATATTAATAAAAAGAAGGGTACTTAAATTTACTGTTTGAGTTACATTTCTATATTGTAGGTAGGAAATAATGTAGATGTAGGATATCCATGTAGAGTTCATGTAGATTATGTGTAAATCATTATGTCTATTACACCATGTAATCTACACGCACATCACTGTTTTATTCAGTTGAGAAACAGACTTGCCTGCTTGGCTGTGTGTTCTTGATAATTGGAAGATAACGACAAACATATGTATGTACGCTAAATGGTTTTTGATGCCTCATTGATTGATTGCAACACTGGAATGGAGATGGGCGCGTGTGTATTCAATTCAATTCAATTTATTTATTACGGTAAAGTACAAAAGATCTGAGATCTTATCCTAGTACATTATAAGAGAGGGAGAAAAACTAAATGAACTAAAACTATGTTTTTTTTATGATGTTGCCAAAGCTCAAGGGGTACCTTATGATGCCGTAGCACAGTCTTGGCAGGAAAGGAAGAATGGGTAGGGAATTGAGGATTGCTGCGTTGATGTAAGAAAGTGATGTTGTGCAATTCGGTTGAATATTAGCTGCTCATAGCTGATGGGGGGGGGGGGGGGAACAGATGATGGCAAGCTGTTCCACATTCGAACTGTTCTACTTAAGAAGGATTCGCGGAATTTCAAAATGTGGCCGAATTTTACAGCTCGTGCGGTGCACACAGGAAGAATTCTACAAGGGATCAGGCTAGAGATTTCATCAGCGCAACAGCCATAGAACTAACTATAAAAGAAATATAGACATCCGACATTACGCTGGTGGTCTACTGAATGAATAATTGCTAGTGATATATCCTCCGTAATGAGTTGGAAGACCTTCTTTTGGACTTTGTCTAACGGGGAAAATGCAGTGCACCAATTATGGGAGTTATATTCTAATCTATTCCTGATATAAGATTTGTAGATTTGCGACAAGTCTGATGGACTAAAATATTTCTTGCATCTTTGTAAGAAACCCAGGCATTTCAAGTGTTTATGGCAAAACCAAAAATATGATCGGATCAACTCAGATTGTTGGATATATATGAGGAATTATGGTATCCCTAAGTTTATATAAAGACTTTTAAGTTTAATGTAACCAATTCTATACAATTGGTACATAGTATTCGTGACTTCATATTACCCACTGATTATATTTTGATTTCTCTTGACGTGCTGTCATTATTTACCAACATCCCTAAGGATGTTTTTATACACATAGTCAAAGAGGAGTGGACAACGATATCTCAATATACGGATTTAGAATTAGATATACTCCTAGAAGTAACCGACTCTTTGTTCAATAGTAGCTACTTCAAATTCAATAATAATGTGTACCAACAATTAGATGGAACAGCTATGGCTAATACTGCTAGCCCATGTATTGCCAACATAGTCAAGAACTACTTAATAAAACATACCATAAAGAAACTGGATTTTTCCATATCTTTCTTCAAGCTATATATGTTGATGATTCTGTTTTAGCAGTATCTAAGGATAAAGTAGACATGGTGGTGAATAAGTTTAATTATTTTAACGAGAAACTACAATTTACATTTAAAAGAGAGTCAGATAATAGATTACCATTTCTAGATGTGTGCCTAATTAAGCAAGAAAATGGCTCCTTAGATACTGATTGATATATGAAACCCACAAGTTCTGGTAGAATATTGAATTTGCTCTCGGATTGTCCTCTACATGAAAAACGAAACGTGATTTGGAATATGTTGAATAAGATTTATAATATATGCTCGCAACATTATATAATAAAGAATATTATAAAAACTAAGTCAATTCTACTAAAAGACTTAATGTGCTCGAGTTTTAAGAATATACAGGTAGTTTTCTATAATACGAAGAAAGCTCATAATCTATTCACCAGACTTAAAGATCGGGATCCACATGAATTACAGTCTAATGTAGTATATAAAATTAATTGGAAGTCATGTGAAGCATGTTATATTGGCCAGACTAAACAATTGTTAAAGAAAAGACTATACCAACACGGGTATGATTGCAAAACTACCAACAGTCACAAAAAAGAGATGACAGCCCTAGCCAAGCATCATTTCGAAGAGAAAGACCATGTCTTTGATTTTGATAATACAAATATCGTAGACTATGAAAATAATTGATACAAACGGAATATTAGTGAAATGATATACATACAGCTCAATGACAACAACATTAATTTTCGGACTGATACTTTAAACCTAAATCCAGTCTATAGGACACTATTAAACTCATACAAAAACACTTTAATGAGTTATGATAAAAGAGATTGATATTATTGTAGTATTGGTAAGGTCTTGCTCCCAATTTGTTATACCAGCACTAGACTATCTGTTTTCCCGTAAAATTGTTTAGATTTTTTGGATGCTCCTTACAATTTGTTTAATTTTTTTTTAATGTGTAATTTTAACAATAATTATTATAATTCCTATTTATAATTTCTTAAGGTAATTGAAAGATAATTTTAATGAAGGAGATTTCTCGTCTAACAGACTGAAATTTATTGAAAATAATTTCAATAAATTTACAAAATACATTTTAAGTGCAAAAAAAATTATTAAACTTTTCGACCCAGCGATCAGAGAGGTCTCATCGGTATGGTTATCTCTGATCGCCTACCATAGAAGTTCAATAATAATAATAATTTTAATGTATTACTGTTGTCAAATGAATTCTTTGTTATGTATTTTTATAGCCCTGAAGAAACGTTGAAATACAACGGGAAACGTTGGTGAAAAGAAGAAAACTTTTTTTAATTTCCCATACCAGCTACATTTAAATTATTGTTGGATATTTCAATGCCAAAGATGTTTACAGATGGTGAGTTCGAGATATCCTCTCTATCGACTGAAATGTAGATATTGAGCGGGAGTTAGAGTACTTTTGAGTCATAACAGACAACATTACATTTTGGAAGCATTAAATAAGACCCGATTCGCTCTGCCCCAAGCGAGTATTTTTTGTAAGGTCTGCATACTTAATATTTTTTATCTACAGTGTTTTTAGAGCAAATTTTTGTGCCACATTTGGGAAGAGAGGACTACATATTAAAATCTTCTTGCTACTTGCACTAACCTTCTTCAATCCAAGAGTATTTATTACAATAACAAAAAAAGCCATGGTCAACAACTGTCAACAACTCAGCAACTACCAAAAATAATACCTATGAAGAAATTGGATGAAAAAACTTTTCAATGATTGGACTACACAGCTGGGCAAGTACCAAAGAAAAAGTACTTAAGTACAAGTACAAGTACCGAAGGCCTGAGTACTTCAGCGTAAGTACAAGTACCGCATGTATGAAAAGTACTTGTAACTAAGTACTAAGTCTATAAAAAATACTGAGTACTTTTTGAAGTACTTTTTAAAGTCCTTTTTCAGAATCTTTGTTCGTTGGCAGGAATATAATGAAGTTTATCGAGTTTAGTTAATAGATATTAATAAATCAATACCTTTTGAAAACTATAGTTTGTATAGTAACCAGTGGTTTTTTATAGTTTTCGGTGCTGAAAGTAGAGTAAAACTTTCACGTCTCCTTGCAACACTCACAAAAACTATTAGAGGTCCGCCTTAGCACACATTATCGCCTCCATAACAATTCTAAGGAAAAAATTTCCAGTAAATTTCTAAGGAAAAATTGAGGCCTTCTCTACATCAGGTCGAGGCATCGTTGATTTTATATAGGTGGGAGGCAATGCTTGCTTACCCTTGGTAATGTTCACTGACGTATATAATATGGACTGCTTACTTTTTGCTTTCACGTGGGCACAATTGCTTGTGTCAAAAGAGTTCTTACGTAGGTGCCAACATTGAAAAACTCATTGGCGAGAAATTGATAAAGTGAGCACGCAGCTCGGAAGGTGATTTCAATAAAACATTTAGAAATTCTTCTGCGTATCTAATGAATTGATAAAACAGTTTTTGTTAGTAATAACCCTAAATGATTAATTTAAAAACATTTATTTCAACGAATTCACTAATTTATTTGTTGTTTTCAGTTCCCTCTCAGTTGGTACTTGGTGCTTAGGGCAAAAGAGTCAGCAATATAGAAGTAAGCCCACTTTTTGCAATCCATACATGTCAGTGGTTATGTCATCAAGTCGAGGCATCGTCGATTTTATATTCCAGCGAGACGTTACTGGTTTTTGTTCTACTTGCTCAGTCTTGTTTGTATTGTTATTAGTTTATCTAAGGTTCTGCCTTGACGCGTGAGTGCTGCACATTCTTTCACAGTTCTTTGCGTGCTTTAAAATTCAACAAAAAAGGAGTTGCGCTAGCGATTGTATTTGCTTTTCTATGAAGAGTTAGGTATTTGTAGGTACTTAATAGACTCAGAAATACCTGAGTAAAAATCTTGGTACTTAAGTACAAAACTAAGTCTTAAGTACAAGTAAATAGAAGCAAGTACTTATGTTCAAGTACTAAGTAGAGGCATTTCAAAAGTATTGAGTAATAAGTCTTAAGTAACGAAAATGTACTTTAAGTAGTACTTAAGTCTTATTTTACTTAAGTATTGCCCAGCCCTGTTGGACTAGAATCGTTTATTGCACAGAGAACAAATGAAATATTTTCCCTATTAGCTAGGAATAAACTAGAAAAACTAGAAGCATTTACATGGAATCTAACGCACATTGGAATGTAACACTAATTACGGCAATTTCTGCAGAACGAATTCTATAATAGTTTTTAATAACAACATCATACAACTCGCAGCATCACTAAGAACGAAGAACAGAAACAATATCTCTTCTTTCATCTCATGGAAAGCAATTTTCTGTTACATCTAAAATGAATATAATTTTGGGTGTTAATTAATTGAAATTTCAAGGGAAACTCTAATCAATATCACCTAAGATATAAAAATGTGAAAATTACTAAAAAAACAAAAAAAAAAAAAAAGAAACAAGTAAAAACCTTTTTTATTTTTCTACAAGGATATCTTCTTCAAACTTGTTGATATCAATCCCCTAAAAAAAAATAACGAGCTGCTCTCTTATTACAAAAGTCAATTTATGGGATAGCTTTTATGTTTCCAAGGTATCTAAAAGCTTCAAATACCTATCCATCTATGTACCTACTTAAAAATACAATAAAACGGAGAAGAGAAAAAAAAAAGATCAAAAATTATATACGTCTCGTTTATAGGTTATCCAAATCAAATTTCATTTCTTGAGGTCCACTTAAGAGAACACTTTAAAAAAATCACAAAACAGCAAGCAGACAGGAGGACACTGTCAAAAGAATGTTTTCAGCCCTCCCCCTCCCCCTCTCTTCACCCCTTATTTAAGTCCTTGGATTAGTAATTAATTTGGGAGCAACAAATCAAAATGCATTTTGTCAGATACTTACTTAAAAATAAGTATTTTCACGAAAAGCATAAGAGTTATTGCGGTTTAAACGACGAAGTGGAGGGTAAATTAACTCCTATTGCAAGAATTTGGACAGGGTATTTAGTGCTTAATGATCATTTCGAATTAATTATTAACGAGCAAAAATATTTTTTTTTTTTCATTTCAATATAAATTAAGCTAATGATTATGAAAATTTTAATTAAAAATGTCATTAAAGATAATTAATTCGATAATTAATGTTCATTAAGTAGTCTGACTACTATATTGATCTATGTATATAGATTAGACCTTCAACAGCTAACTACTACTTTTGTGAAGTAATTCAACATAAAACTTACTTTAATTTGACAATTTACATTTTGACTAGTTGTTATACAAAAAAAAAAAACAAAAAATCATGACACTTTAAGAATTTTGTAAGTCGCCGTTTTAACTGTTTTTTATTTTTGTCTATTACAAATATGCAGCTACACACACATATATACTCAAGGGAATTTCTGAAGCATTTTCAAAATTCATATTTACGTTTATAACAAAAATTAAGGCACTATTCACTAATATATTTTCAACTTTAAAAGATTTAGTAGTAGAGGGAGAAAACAAAAAAAAAAAAAAAAAACAATTGCATTTAGAAAATTTTTATACTTTTGTAGGTCGAAGCGCCTCGTAATCAACTCAAGATATAGTCGGAATTACAGAGGACGATTAAGACGGTGGCGGCGGTGGCGGCGACGACAGCACAACAACAACAATAATAACGACGTGAGTTTATTTATACACGGATTCAGCAGAACAGATTTGAAGAATGATGGAAGAGAGCGCGACGTGTTCCAAGTTCGTTTCGTAAAAATCGTCTCACAACTGAATCAGAAGGTGCTAAACCTGCAATTTTAAAGAGCTTTTTCCCACCGATGAGGACGTTCTGTAATTCTTACATTTATGTACATATATATATATATATATATATACGTACATATGTATATATCTACGTATATAATATACTTTCAACAATCTTTATTTTTCATCCCAAATAATAATATTAACAACAAAAACAACACGTTAGGAGAAAAATCAAAATTTATAATTTAGGTAAATTTTCACGTAATCATGATTTCATCACAATTTTTATAACTACGCCACTGTACTCTTTTATATGCACAATTTATTTATTTTGATTGAATTTTTTATATTATATATTTAAAGGTATACAATAAAAGAGAAAAACTGAATTTTAAAAATATGTGTCATGTAAAGCAAAATAAAAAATAAAAAATAAAGGATAAACTACCACTGAAGATAATTGTATGCTTAAATAAATTTGGAAGAGAAGAAAGGATTTGGATAGAGGAAAAGGATTTTCACTTCAACACATTAAATCTTATCACAATATCCGTATTATGTTTGAGAGCACTTATATATGTTTCATTACGTTCTTCACTCTTTGCTTCTTGTCATTTTCATTTTCACGAGACACGAATCCTTGAACATTATTATGTATCACTATCCCATAATAGAATTTTTTATGAACAAATTTTCTCAACAAAAAATAAATAAATAAATTAATAAATAATAAAAAAACAAATCATGTTTACATCGTAATTCCTATTAATTAACTGTCGTAGAGGATCTTTTTTTAGATACGTACGTACTACATACATAGGTAAAAGATATGTATTTGCTTGTGAGTACGTTTTAAGGAATTTTCATTAAGAAAATCCCCAATAGATTTTTCAACGCCGAGTTTCGTATGACAAAAAATGTTGTGTCTTATCGGAAAACTTAAAAAAAAAAACATGTTTTTCCCAATTTCTTACGTACATACATATTATCACATTTTAACACCCAAAATATATTTTAAATGCAAATCCTTTTTTTTTTTTGTTTTTCATTCATAAGTAATTAATTAATTAATTATTATTTTTATTTGATCCTTTTGTAATTTACAATACCCTTGGAAAAAGGTTGAGGCAGCACAGCACAATCATAAGAAAAAGACTAAAAAGAAATTTAATTCAGCACAGAAAGAAAAAACTGTCAAAAAAGACGAAACAACGACAGGCACCGCGATACTGAGAAAAATTTTCTCTTGTTATGAGGGAAAATAAATTTCCCAATTGATGGTAGAATAGAGAATATTTTTGCCGTATCCGTTGCTGTCAGGTAACTTAAAAGCTGCGAGATTACTCCTCCTAGTACGACGACGACAACAACAACCGAAAATTGCGGCACATGTTTTTCACTCTATTGACTATTTTTGCTTTTTGAGTTTGAGAGCTTTTCCGATAATTTTCTCTCTTTCTATCTCTCTTCCTCTCTCTTTGAATTTTCTTGGGGAAATTTTTCAAATTCTTGGCACATATTGTGTATGAAAATTCCCCTTATTTCTTCAATCAACAATATTTAAGAAAATTTTTACCTCTAAAAAGCTCTACATACATAGTCTCATAGTAGTATAAAGGAAAAGCGACAATAAATGCTCAGAAATTTTCTTCTTACTATAAATAAAGCTTTTATGCAACAGGAGAAAAGCTTTCAATGTTTACACAGGAACATGTTTTTTTTTCTTATCTTTTCTTTTCGCTTCAGTATAGAATAGGAAAAAGAATCTTGTTTATTAATCACAATCACAATAGAGGGTAATAGGGTAACGCTACTAGTTCTGAGTCTGAGTCTCCATCGAGAATTTTTGTTCATATCTAATCCCTTCCGTAAATTTCACAATTTTTTTTATTTCTGGAAAATAACGGTAAATCTCTCGAAATTTCTGCTATAGAGTTTTATGTTGCAGTTGTAACAGGTTTAGTCAGTATCAGGGCTAATACGGTCGCATATCGGTTGTATGAAGTGAATAGTGGAGTTTATATCTAATTCAGTTAAAGACTTTAAAATTAAAGGTAAGCAGTGTTTATTATAGAAGTGTTAATAAATTAATAGGTTTTTGGACAATGAGCATTTAAATAAATTATATTTTACAAAATTTGACAATAAATTATTACGACAGAATTAAAATTAGTGAGGGCTCACATATGGAATGGAAAAACTGACAATTCTAATCCTAAGCCAGCAGGGCTCATAATTAAATTTTATATTGGAAGTGGTTGTGAGCCTTTGGGTTTTAATAGTAGAGGCAGGCCGGTTACTAGAAGAAATAAAACGTTTACAACGTGTTGGAAACGAAATTTATTTATATGTTGTTGTTATAAGAAATTTCCGTTAATTTTTATATATCTATAAGTTATTTTTTTTTTTATATATATATATATTATTAAGCTAAGCTCAGGGGATACCGATGTATGTATGCCGAAGGAAAAACAGAAAATGGTAGACTATTCCACGTTCGCACAGTTCGGGATAAAAAAGCATCACGGGATTTAAATGTACAGCCGAAAGTAATTTGAAGGGTAAAAGAATGTGCGCGGTCTGCAGCGTGAGTATTGCATGCAGGAATCCATTCTACAAGGGATCAGACTAGATATTTCAGCAAAACATTGATCATCATGAAGCGGTAAAGGAGCGAAAGGCATCCAACTTGCCAACTTTTAGTATGTTCAATGTGCGGTCTTCCAAATGGACAGCAATTTAAAATAACATATGTATAAATCTAGAGAGATTTTTAGCATGTCGATACTGACAATTATCTTACAGAGAGTAGCAGCCATAAAAGGAGAGTAGTTAACAATGAGTTCTCTGTCGAACAATTCCTTTTTAAAACAATTGTAATTGTTCTTTGGTTTTAAGTTGAATCGGTTCCTCTTATTTCTTTTATTTCTATGCTTGTGTTCTCTTTGCAACAGTGTCAAAGATGGCACCGAAGAGAAAGTACGACGTCAACAATATCGCCTTAGCGCTAGATGACATAAATACTGGTACTTCAATTCACGCAGCGGCTAAAAAGTATGGCATTCCCCGACCAACACTGTAAAATCGTCTCCACAAACTTACCAAAAAGGATAAACCTGGTCCCGATCTTGTTTTGTCCGCGGAAAATGAAATCGAGATCGTTCAGTGGATATTTGAAAACCATGCAAGATGATATCCAAGACGAAAATACGAAGTGCATGGGGTAGTTAAAGAATTTCTAAATGCCTGCCCCCCGAGAAACTACCTTTAAAAATAATTTACCTGGAGACAAATGGTATAATTCATTTCTTAAACGGCATACAGAAGCAGCTGTGTCAGAAAAAGACATTAAAGTTTGGTTTCGTAAAATTACACCATACTTTGATGAAAAAGCTTTAGATGATGTAATAAAATACCCAACCTGAATTATTAATGGCGATGAATCTGGATTTCTATTATGTCACAAATGTATATGAAATCGATAAGGGAAAGGCTAAAGAAAGCATTACGATTATGTTTAGCTTTTCATCTGATTTTTTGATCGTTCCACCAATGATAGTTTTTGCATACAAAAGAGTTCCAAATGATATCTTACAATCAATTCCTCAGGGTCTACGGTATAACGAAAACAGTTTCAGGTTGGATGACATCTGAAGCTTTTTTGTATTATATAAAAGATGTGTTTTATCCTGCTTTGGTTGAAAATGGCATAATCTTTCCTGTCATTCTCTATGTGATGGACATAGGACTCATTTAAGTTATGAATTATCTATGTTGTGTAAGAAACTACAAATAGGTCCTATCTGCTTATACCCCAGAAACAGAAACTTTGATAACGTCTCTAAAAGTTCCAATGATCTTACTCTTGACGAATTTATTAAGATAGTAGGACCATAGAAGAAATTGCAATTTGATACGATCGACCGATGTAATTGAACGTTTACAAAGGACTTCCTATTACTTAATAAAATTTATCAGAAACTGAAAGCAAGTCCTATGCAAAACAACGTGAGTATATTTTGAAATAAAAAATTTTCAAACGATTTATATAATTATTATTTCAGAATCAAGGCTTTATCAAGAACATGAAGGATACTGAAGTGAATAACATTTTACCAACCCATGACGTCCATAATTTGGAAGTTGGGCAGGAATTCATACTTTCTCCATTGGAGGAAGTTGCTCTTTTTGATGTAAGAAAAATACTAATTTCAAAGCTCATGATATAATTGAAACGTTTTCGTTTTTGCAGGTTAGCAAAACTATTACGAATGTACTTAATATTTCGGATATTCCAATAATATGTATTGAAAATGACAATAAAAACATAGACACAGTTATTGGAAGCTTCCTTAGAGTCGGGAAACTACAACCAAGAAAGCAAATAGGGATACTAAACGTTCAAGCTTCATATTTTCTTCAACCCAGTTCCAGAAATCAACAAAACTAAAAATAGAGAAAAAATTATTAACTGGACAATTAAAAGAAAAACGAATAAAAGCCGCAAAACTCAAAATTGAGAAAAAAACTCTAATGGAAAAAATTAAGGAAACCCGAAGAATTGCCAAAATGGCGAGGGAAAAGTTACAGTTTCATTTGAAGAAATGGCATCGAAGAGAGTAAAGCTATGTTTTCGTGCAATAAAGTGCTTAGAAGATTTAGAGAAATTAGAGGAAATACAACATGAAAGTGAAAGTCATGGGAGAAAAATTTGGGTTAGTCTGTTTTTAATAAAACGAGATAAATTTGAGTTAGTTAAGAACATTTTAAAGGAGTTAATGTATTGTGAAAAGAAGTACAGCAATTTTGGAAGACTTTCTGCTGAAAAATATGAAGAACTCCTTTCAATGGTAAGTATACTTTTTTGTAAGAAATAACAGTTATTGGAAATTTGAATTATTATAGGTAGAACCAACTATTAAAAAATGTGACACTGATATGCGCTATTCCATCCCTGCAAAAGTACGTGTTGCATTAACATTAAGATTTATCGCCTCGGGAGATTCTTACAGATCCTTAGAAATATTACCACGTATTTCTCGGAAAACTATTAGTAAATTCGTACCACCAGTTTTAGATGCGATATATGATGTCCTTCAACCGTTATATATGAAGGTATAGATGCAGATTACTTAGTAAAAAGCCAGACTAACGTTATCCAATATGAGATCAGTACAGCAACATGAAAAGAGAAATGATGATAGATACGTCGAGTGATTCATATTTTCCCGCATCTATTACGTTGATGAAGTCGACCAAATGTATACAAAACTGATGTTAAAGGAACATTTGTTCTCAGCACCTCTGAAACATGTTGTGGTCTATTCCGGAATGGACCAGCGATTTAAAATCTGTATACTTTTCTCTGGTACTGTATGCGACATCTAGTTCTTATGCCATCTATGGTACTACTGAAGATTTTTCTCAAGACGAAGTGCAGAGAAACATGGAAAATATAAGATATTATAATGCTGGATTTTTCTAATGACCTGGCGAAACAATTATCACTTAGTGAAATTGAACGGCATCTATTTCCAGACATTTCACAACCCGATTGACCATCGGAAGTATCCTAGAATACTCTATCCAATCTATCTAATTCCTATAGATGAACCTGAAAGGGACACCAGTACCCGGTTGCCAAATTTTGGGAATATGGGAGCAATTTTAACATACATATATCAAAATACTAATCTCTTTTGCTGATTTCCGAAATATTACCAAATTTATGGCTATTTTGCAAGGAATTAAATATTATATATTACATACGGATAAAATAATATTTATGAACTGGTAAAAATGTCTTCATTTATTCATTTACAAATTGTTCCTAATTTTGGATGGATACATATGAAGGAAAAAGAGCACCGACACCCGGGTATGTGTATTAAGTGCTTACTTAAATATAAGTCGAATTCTATCATATTTAACACAAAAACTCGAATACAAAAAAGATATTAAATAATTGAACGTATGTATATTGAGATTAGCTGTAGTCGGAGGATCTTGTGATTACATTATAATAGTGAAAATATAGAAAAAAGCTTCTGAAATCACCCGGGTGGGCTATTAAGTTTAAGTAAAGAAATTTTATTGACCCCACAAAATTTAGAAAAAAAACATACAAAAAATATAAAAACGAATATTCTTGAGAAAATATAATTCCATGTTTTTCGTCTGAAGAAATTTTTGATACAATTTTTGTTTTACTTCTATGAAATGAATTTACCAGTGAAAATTTTATTAAAATTCTCCTTGTGTTTGTTTCACTCGTTACAGAACTCTGACAATGTATTTGAGATTCTCAGTCAGCAAGCTAATAGGTCGAAAAGATTCCACATCCAAATTTAACTGTCAAATTAAAAGTATAGCAGAAAAGAGCTGAAAAAAGCAGAAAGGAGCGGGAAGCTCATTGAAATTTTCTTAAATTTTCTAACATCTGTCACTTAGTACTGTCAGATTTTGTCACTAGAAGATGTTGTACTAACTAGATGGCGTTTCATCAGAACCTCACCCTATAAATGCTAGTGTGCCCCAGGGCTCTGTTATCTCTTCTTAATTTTTAATAATGATCTGCTTTCTCATACTTTCAACCCTATCCATAGTATTGCCAATGAAAGTACCATTAATTTCATTTACTACTTTGACACTCTTGCGGACTTGGATCATATGGTATACCCTGAACTTAATTTAAAAAACAACAAAAACAAATACGGGGTATAATCTGCAAAACAAATGATTTATCCATGAACAACACCAGACCCATTATTGCATCGTAGCTACTATTTTTTTTTTTTATGTCATTGTTATTTGATTTTTTTTTATTTTATATATTATTTTGTTTCTCTATTCGTTAATTTTTCTTGTGTTGAATTGTAGTGGATAAGCTAGTATAAAAGCCTAAATTAAGCATTTTTATAAATAAAATTTAGCAAAAGTGCGTTCTCGTTCTGTCTCGACTCCTTCCTTTTAAAATTAGGTAATTGTACACTTAACATTGGTCCTTCGAGCCGGATAGAAAGAGATAGTAAAGTTAAGTCGTATCTGTTCACAAAAGGCTCTTTACGAGAACTTCTTAAAGGCTATAGCTAACCATCACAAAGAAGAAAAATACATCGAGTTCACCTCCGAACGCAGAAAAAATTTAAAAACTCTTACAAATTCGGAGGAAACAATTACTAGTAAGTAAATTTCGTTCGTCTAAGCTCCCAAATTGGATATAAAAATCCCAGCAATTACAATACCAAAGTTTGACGTACATATCGGGCATAAAGATCGTTCCATGATCTATTCAAATCCCTGATTCGTAAAGATCCACACACATATCAAAGGTACAAAAATTCCATGTGAAGCTGAAAGGCTCATTCGTCACTTTGACATAATTGACAGTATGTATTTACCTAAAGGCTTGGGGCTTCCTTATCAAAATATATGATAATAAAAGAATATTAATAAATACTCAGTTTAAACTATAAAACTATAAAACTCTTAAACCAGCCAACTATTAAACATGAATCCGCACAAGCTATTAAAACCCTTGTCGACCAAACTGAAGAGAGTATCTATGACTTACAAGCTCTTGTGATATTACCACATCAGGTTAGACTCGATTCCTGTTTACATCCTTGTTAAATTACTCCCAGTTGAAATGCATTATCAATGGTTCTGTTCCCATTGATAAAGAAGCTATTCCGATCTATAAAATTCTTAGAGTTCCACTTCCGCGCTTCCATAAAATGCTTCTTCACGATTGCAAGAGTATTATTATTATTATTATGTTTATTTACATATAAACCATACATTAAGATAATATAGTTCTATTTCTTTCCTTAAATTAAAGTATTACAGTCTTTTCATATGCAATAGTTCAGTGCACTTTAAATGATACGCGACGATTCTGAAGGAGAGCAGACTGTAATGGGAGAAAAGTGTAGGATAATTATGATAAATATATCAATATGTGGGCTTCTATGCATTATATTTCGCAATTAGCATATTTCTGTACTTCAGAGCTGACTTTGTATACCAGTATAAAACGTCCCAATCTTTGGAGATGTATAGTATTCTTCTGAAATCAGCTAGGATAAGGCATACTGCCAGGAAATGTGTTAGATTTTCTTCTTCAGACATGTTACATAATGAGCATAGCGAACTCACTGAACTGCTCCATGGAGAGGAATTTAGTGAGATTAATCCACCCCTACATTTCATAATATACGTTATTTTTTCCATGGAATAATTATCCTTGAAATAACATCGTCCTGCGAGCTCGTAGTCTAAAGTGCTATATAGTTCGTTCCTTGTGCCCTCTTTGCCCTTTGCAATTTTCGCTTTCACAAGAAAGTCCGCCTCCTTATCTAAAATGTCCTGTAGTGTTTTCTCAATATTATCCATGTCTTCATTAAACTGAATTCCAAAATCCTGCCACTTTTTAAACCAAAGAATCTCAGTTGTTATGATTTTCCCAGCCAAGATTGTAGGAAGTCTATTATGAGGTAGTTTTGTGAGTACTTTATGCACATAGTTAAAGTGGGTTTGCAGTGTATAAACAAAAAGATCGGGAGCACTCAACTCCAGGCTACGCATATGGTTCGGCGTAGTTTTTGGGCTCGCAGGGCACCCCTGCTTAAGACCTGTTTCTGTGGTGAACCAATGTGATAGTGCCGTGCCGTTCCATACAGAAGCCATTGTATCATGATAGAGATTTTCGAGCACTTTTATAAATTTAGTCGAGACACCTACATTATACATAGAGCTGGGCTTGGTACTTACTTAAGTACAAGTACAAGCACCGAAGGCCTGAGTTCTTTAGCGTAAGTACAAGTACCGCATATATGAAAACTACTTGTAACTAAATACTAAGTCTATAAAAAGTACTGAGTAATTTTTTAAGTACTTTTTAAAATACTTTTTTAGAATCCTTATACGTTGGCAGTAATACAATGAAGTTTATAGAGTTTAGTTAATATATATTAATAAATAAATACCTTTTGAAAACTATAATATGTATAGTAACCAGTGGCTACTATTTATAGTTTTTTATAGTTTTCGACGCTGCATGTAAAATAAAACTTTCACGTCTCATTGCTACACTCATAAAAACTATTAGAGGTCCGCCCAAGCACCAATTATTGCCTCCAATAGTGCATAAAATTTCTAAGAACAAAATTTCCAGTAAATATCTAAAAAAACATTGAGCCTTCCCTACATCAGGTCGCGGCATCGTTGATTTTATATTGTTTACTTAGCCTTGGTTATCTCATCAAGTCGAGGCATGGTCGATTCGAGCGAGACGTTTCTGGTTTTTGTTCTACTTGCTCAGTCTTGTTTGTATGTTATTAAATTTGTCTAAGATTCTTTCTTGACGCACGAGTGCGGCACATGCTTTAAAAGTTCTTTGCATGCTTTAAAATACAACAAAATAAAGAGATTGTGTTTGCTTTTCTACGAAGAGTTAAGCATTTGTAGGTACATAATAGACTCAGAAATATTTAAGTAAAAATCTTGGTACTTAAGTACAAAACTAAGTCTTAAGTACAAGTAAATAGAAGCAAGTACTTATGTTTCAAGTACTAAGTAGGGCATTTCAAAAGTATTGAGTAATAAGTCTTAAGTAACGAAAATGTACTTTAAGTAATACTTAAGTCATTTTTTACTTAAGTATTGCCCAGCTCTGATTATACAACGTATGGAAAAACATGTTTCTGTTTATATGTAATATCAAACGCTGCCCTAAGGTCTACGCAACAAGCATAAATCTTCTTTTTTCCTGCATTCCAGGCTAAATTAATTACGTTTATAAGATTGAGTATATTATCTGTTGTGGCGTATTCTTTCCTGAACCCTGCTTGGTATTCTAACAAAATATTATTCTCTTCCACCGATTGCTGTAATTTGTTTGTTAGCACACTTATAAACAATTTTGCGACCGTGTTGATAAACGATAGGGTCATGTTAGGGTCTCCTTTTTTGTAAATTGGGAAGATAATTGATCTTAAAAAGGATTCAGGCACTAGCTCTTGTTCATAGATATTGTTAAAGGTAATAGTTAGCAGTTCCACAAAGATTTGCATTTTTAAGAAACTCATAAGGCACACCATCATAACCAGGGGTCTTGTTATTTTTAGCTCTTTGCAGTACATTTAATATTTCTTCCAAATCCACGGGCCAATCCAAATATGGCACTGCAGTGAACGACTTCGCATATTGAATATTAGTTTGATTAATGCGAGGATTTAATAGTTTATCAAAGTGTTGGAGAAAGTCGAAAATCGTAATTGAGGAACCAATAACAAATTGATCACCATTCTTTGCTATCATTTACGAGAGACAGGCGAATACTCAGATTACAAAAATAAGACTTCTTTTTTCCCCTGAAAAGTTTTCGAAATTTCTTATTATTTTCATTAAGATATAATGATGATCACAAATTCTGAATTTGTTTTTCTGAACTTGTTTAAGAGCTTTAATCAAACCTTAAGTGCCCTATGACATTCGCTATCGAAACATTTGTTTTTGAAACCTACTGCAGTGGTAGAAGCATGGTGAACAGCGGACTTTGAGATAGCATTTATCATTTGATTGGTGTTAACTTTACTAAGTGGGACGAATTCTTTTATATGTTTAATTTCGTCGTCTAGTTTATTGTGGTACCTGTCAACTCTCTGCAGGCTCTAATTAAGTTTACCTAGCTGGACTAAAGTTTCGTGAGGAGCTGGGGCTGAACGCTTTCGGGTTTGTAAATGAACGCAAATCATGTGATCTGAAAAGTTAAGACTTTTCACTTTGAAGCATTCGATCATAGCAAGCAAGTCGAAGGGCACAGCCGCTAAATTTATAACAGATGCACCAGCTATCGTCCATGCTTCTGCCTGAGACAACTTACATCTAGATGTGCAAAACTCACAAAAAAGCGGTCTAATTAAAACGAGCTAGTGGCCCTCTAATAGAAAGCTCTATACATTCCCTCTCTCTCTCTCTCTCTCTCTCTCTCTCTTGCTGTATTATGCCACATAAATTCTTCGCAATGATAGCTTTCTTTGGTTGAATATAAAAAGTTAAAGAACTTTCAAAAAGTGATCCGGGTTTATATGAAGTTTTTCACATCTAGTTGTAAGTTGTCTTCTACCATTCAGTACTATAAGCAGTGCTGTCGTTTGGAAAATTTCAATAGTAGTACAATTTGCTGCCAAAGCGGAGTACTTTCGGAAAAAACGGAGTTCACGTAACGCAATTTAATGAATTCAAATTAATTAGAATGGGATCCTGAAATCATATTAGTGTGAATAAAACCCATTTTCATTAAAATGATTCATATTTACATTTTTAAATAAATCTTTATATGTCTAGTATTATTACATTATTTATATTTTTTTTATATAGAAATAACTGGTTTTTATTTTAAGATTTTCCCATAAAGTTTAGTTGACAGCTTGATTTAAAAGATTCATTAATTAATTGCTTTGATTCAGGTAATCATACTTGCATGAAGTAAAAAGGTTCTCTCATGAAAAGCTATTCTTGAGAAAAGCATACCTGCATCTGAGACAACTTACATCTAGATGTGAAAACCTCACAAAAAAGCGGTCGTATTAAAACGAGCTAATGGCTCTCTAATAGAAAGCTCTATACATTCCTTCTCTCTCTTGCTGTATTATGCCACATAAATTCTTCGCAATGATAGCTTTTTGTGGTTGAATAAAAGTTAAAAAGCTTTGAAAAAGTGATCCGAGTTTATATGGAGATTTTCTTATCTAGTTGTATGTTGTCTGCGCCTGTATAAAGCAAATTATACAGGTGTACATACTAATAAAATACATAAATTTTATCATTAGTTTAATTATTTAATTATTGAAAACTTTTGAATTTTCGAAATATTAGTAAGGATTTTAATACATAATGCAAAATTGTATTGACAACTTCAGTTGCTTTATTTTTTGTGCATTTCATATCTTTTACAATATTTGAGTCACTAATGCACAGAAATAATTCTGGTACAGGAAAATGTATAAAATTAAAAGTTATTTTGATTTTTGGATGTCCGTTCGTCCGTTCTGTCCGCCCGTCCGTCCATCCTCACGATAACTCAAGAACGCGTGTACATAGGGAGCTGAAGTTTTGCCTTTCGCCTTTTAAAAAAACGTAAAATCAAGTTCGAAAATGAGACAGATCGGGTAACTCCTTCATTTTCACTATGTACATATTTGGACATTGCCTGAGAACGCGTCGACGTTTAAGCTGAAATTTTGTATATAGTGTTTTCTGTAGTAAATATAATTTCAAAAATGGACTAAATTGGGCAACTCTTTCTTGGTGTTGCCATATAAAAATTTAGCATTTTTACGTGTACTGTGAAAACGATCAGTCTTATATGGTTTTCATGTACTGAAAACCACTTCAAAGATCAAACTGGCACATATGGATGACTATACTATATTGGTCTTAGACCAATTCGAGCTTTTCTACTTGTTTATAACAACTTTAAAATATATTTTACACAACTCTGTGTTATTTATAAGTCTGCGAGCATATAGAGCTAAATTTTTGAGCGCTTTTGTTTATTATAAGTATTACCTTTAGTTGGCGACAAAACAGCTTCCATAGAATTTCCAAGAATGGTTTCTTGACATATCTACCCGTCGTGGTCTAAATCTATCGTTATACTAGAAATTATGTTTGCTTTATTATTTATGTTTGTTGAATTTCTAGGAATTGTTTTAGATTTCCTTTGATCTTTGGATACACTTGCCGTATTCATATTGCTTGTAACACAGCCACTACATTTAGAAACTTTAATACTGTGTCTGCAATATTGCCAAGAATTGACTTTAGTACTTTACCTATGGACATACATTTTGCATGCCTTGACACTTACTTCTTCATTAGCGAAATTGATTTTGATCACATTAGATCTTTACTCTGCACTTCACAGTTCTGTATGAAGTTCTGTTTCCCCGGTAAATATGGAGCAGTTAGTAATCTATATATCTGAAAGAACGTTGAGGTCATTATAAATAATGGTCGACACTCACATTAGGATCATTCCACAGGAAATCGATAAAAAATTGCACTTTCCTAACCCGACCATGAGCAATCTCATTTTGCTGAAAGTTAAGTAGTTATAAGATAAGAATACAACTATTTATTTTTGTACTGCGTCGCATTCTGGTTGAATTAAAGGACTCTGAAATCCTTAAAATTCGCTGATTTTTGCTCTGCTGAGTTATATTCAAAGAATCATAACTTTGGTTCTGATTATCACAGAGAAATGACCTTTAGGTTATTTTAAAGATGAGGGAAAATTATGAAAATATATGGCTTTTAGAAAAAAAAATTAAGGATATTAAATATATCTTTTATCCTTGAATATCTTCAAATCCATCCCCTTAATTTTTAAAATAAGCTCATAATGTTGTTAGTAAATGGTTAAATTTTTAAATTGGGATCTCAATGGATTTGGAGACGCGAATTTTTTTTTTTTTTTTGAGGTCTGGTTTTTTGGTAAAAAATGTAATACAAATCTATTTTGTTATCCTTGATCCCATAAGAATTTTTCACCAATGACATAGTTTTTTTTTATTCTCAAATCTGACCGTTAAACAGAAAAAAAAAAATGATCTCGCCCCGAAAATCAACTTTACTGTCGAAATATTTCCTTAATTTTTCCACAAAAGAATAAAATCTTAATTGTCGTCCCAAAAAATTCCACAGAGATGGTGTAAGCTGTAAGTTACTTAATTTTTTTTTTTTTTTTTTGAAAATTGGGAACTATTCTCAAGATTTTTCCTTTGTGTCACAATTCACCAATTTTATATTGTTTTATTACAAAAAAATAACATTTTTTGCACCACTTGAATTAAAGTAAACAAATGATATAGTTAAATTAAATCACTAAATACCTTCGCCGATTTATAAACAAAAATCCCTGGACTTAGCTTTTATGAGAAGGATAATGAAGAAAATAGGAAAGACAACCGAAAAGGCAAAGAGCGATTTAAAAAAAAACGTTTTCTAAACTAGAATAGAGTTTTTGGAGCTCTTCAAGTAGAGTATGTTGATTGTTCACTTCATAAACATCAATCACAGCGTTTAACGAACGAATCATAATGACATGATTAGATAGGTGGAATAGGCTAAAACAAATCAGAGTAATACCAAACCAACTTTTCAACCGGACTTAATAGATTTTATTACTAAAATGTACTACGAATGTATAGTTTTAAATGAAAGTGAATAAAACCTTTTATATTATTTGCTAACAACAAATATAGGAGTTTTAAGTATGAAGAAATGAAAAGCGGAGTACTTTTATAAAAGGAGTACCCAGATAGACATTGGTATCACTTTTGAAGGAATCGTTTTTGAATCACTTTTACATCTGATTAAATATCGATTCATATCCATTCCAAGTATCACTTTTTCGAGTATGTAGTATGCGAACGGCTTTCTAATATGTATTGCTAATGCCCATGTATGCGATGGTTGTTGATTCCCAAGATCGCTTCTTTTCTGATACTTTTTCGATCCTACGTTTGACATGTACTGCGACGCGCGTGCATAAAGTGATTCTTTTATGTTGTTTTTGTGATGCGACTCGTGCGTGGTGAGTGTTGTTCTATAACTGTTGGTAACTGTGGCGTTAAAGTGACATCGGAAATTTAAGTTTGTAAGTATGTGCCCGTGATTTAACATTTTTCAACAGTTATTCGTTATATTTAATTAAAAATACCAAGTGCAAATACATATAATGTCAAACAAATCGGTAAAAATCGCAGGTGTAACTAAGCGTCATTTTAGAAGGCTGGTGCGTGATGAAATGAAAAAGTTCCAAGCCGGCATATTGAGGCCAGATTTAAGAAATATAGTCGAAAGTGTACAAGTAAATGAAACCGAAAAAGACGGTGCAATATTTGTTCACCAAGCGGATGAAACAATTTTGAAAGAAGACAATGAAATTGAAATTAAATATATGAATTTATGTATCTATGGTAAAATGTTTTTAATTTCTTATTTTGTTTATATTGTAATCGAAACTATTACCCACTTTGTACAGATTGCTTCAAGATCAATAACTTTGGTTGGAAGGAATACGAGGAGGCAGTCTGTGCAGCATTAAGAGCTGCAAAAGTACAAATTTACAAACGGAAATTCAATGAGAAGAAAAAAGCCGCAGCAACTAGTCAGTGAATTAAAATTTCAATTTCTTACATAAAAAACCAGATTTTCTGTTGTTTTTAAATTTTTTATTTTAGAATGAATTTAGTTTTTTTCGAATTCTATATGGAATAAATGTGATATTTTCTTTTAAATTAATATACAATATACCTACATAGTTATTCGTTTCTATTTTTGTTAAGTAGTGTTATGACATTTTGTCGTGTTATTTAGCTCAAGAAAATCAGTGAAAACTCAGGCTTGGTTGTAATATTTCACTATCATCATTTTATGAATTATTATTATTTTGTTAATTCAAAAAATTATGATAGTGGAATATTACAACGAAGCCTGAGTTTTCACTGATTCTTCAGTGCTGATTTTGTGCTACCCATACCAATCTTTGGAATCGATTTTAAATCGCTTCTTCATCTTTCAATGGATCAGTTTGTTCGAAAGGATAGGATCGCTTAGTGATGTGAAAATACAAGACCAAGACCAAGACTATAATTGCCTTGGTGTTGGTCTTGGTCTTGCAAACTTAGTCTTGGTTTTGCTCTTGGTAAGATTGGTATAATATTGGTCTTGGTCTTGGTCTTGCATAGTCAAGTCTTGGTGTTGGTCTTGGTCTTGTTCTAGGTCTTGGTCTTGTTCTAGGTCTGGCCTTGCAATTCAGTCTCGGTATTGTCTGTGATCTTGTAGTAGGTTTTAGCTTTGGGCTGCACAGTCAACTTTTGATTTTAGTTTTAATCTAGGATTTGTTTTTTTTTTGCGCAATTCTATAATTGATGTATCATGCCATAAATTTAAAAACTACCTTATCCCCGTCTAAATAAATCTTGTCTGTACACGGGATGTGTTATTTGTGTCCTTTTAATCTTTATATAAATAAAATACAATAGTGCTATGACTTGTGCATAATGTGGTCTTGCATAATGAGTGTTGGTCTTGCGTAATGTGCTCTTGGGCTTGGTCTTGTCAACGTACACATGGTCTTGGTGTTGGTCTTGTGAGCATGTTTACAATCTTGGTCTTGGTATCGGTCTTGCATATTCTGCAAGACCAAGACCAAGACTGCAAGACCAAGACCAATTTTGCTCATCACTTCGCTACCAAATCGATTCTGTTATGCTTCTAGTATCACATCGTCATTATACTTCTCAGCCAATAGAATATCTGTCCATATAAAAACATCACTTTTGAATCAGTAAAGGAAGTGATTTTTTGCTCCGAAGAATCAGTCAAATATCGGTCAAGAATCGCTTTTTGTTTATCTGGGTAGTACCGGAGTAATTCGGAGTAAAAATACTGCGATCGGAGTACAAACGACAGCACTGACTATAAGTTCCAAGTCTGTTAAAAGCTCAAGCAATTTTCTCCCCCTAGCATTGGTATCGATGGCTTTTTATTTACGAGCAAAGCTTAAGCCTGAATTATCCAGTCCTACCTCTTCCTCAAGCTGTTGGAGCTCTCCTATTCATGCATTTACATCCCCTCATCAGTATAACCGTTTTCCCTGTAAAATCGTCAAAGAAATCCGTCAATTTTCTGAAATCCTGTTCTCACTGGTGGTAGGTACTATGTAAAATTATATTTCATTCTTGACGTACTTCTATAAGCGGTTGTTCATTATAGGTGAGACTTCTAAACCTAAATCTGCTCTAATCCCGAACATAAACATACTACCGCCCATAGCTCTCCCATATTTGCAAGAGTACAAAAAGAGAATTCACAATCTTATAATTTTCCACATACTTATTAATTCTTTGTTGACTTTTTTTTAATTAAATAAATAAATATATAAAATAAAATAAAAAACAATTCAAAGCAAAAAGCTCTGCCAAATCGGTCACAATTTCTTGAAAGCTTAAAAAAAAAAGTTCTTTTTGCAGTAAACAATGAAAACAATCGAAATCTTGTAAGCTCGCTCGAATTCAACATTTTCACGTTAGATAAAGGCCTCTACTTAGAGCAGCAGACTGATTTGGAACGCACATCATTTGTTTTTATTACAACAAAATTCCAAGCCAAGCATAATATTATCGTCAGCAATTTTTTTAACCCACAGCACCCCTTGTCATGGCCTGCTAGGTTTTCATCATTTCTCAAAATAATAAGAAGTCTCGCAACTCACGAATTTTACAACACGATAACCTGAGGAGGAGAGGAATGAAAGAAAAGTAAGCAACCACCAAGCAAACAAGCAAAGTAAAGCAACACGCGTTTTTTTCGTCACTTGTTATTTTCATTTTCGCCTCGTTTAGTTAGTTGTTGATTGAACGTTGTGTGTACGTCTCTGTCGCCTTTGTCCTATAACCAACCAAACCGTAATATTCTTAAATTCATAATTCCGTTCCGTCTTGTCCCTATAATATTTTATGATCAACTTCAGTCGTTCCAATTTTGTACGTAATGCGAGCAAGTAGTCATATCCAGTCCAGTCCGTATGATATGCGAGTTTTGTTTGTTCGGTTGGTTTGCTTGTTTACTTCTATCTTTGTAGTGAGTGACATTGCGCGTTTATTGTTAGGTGGTATTCCGGTTAGGTGTCTCCGCTGTAATTTCCATAATATGTTATGTACATGCTCTGTGCTCTGTCTATAATTGAGAAAGTTTCTGATGTTGTTGGTGTGCATTTTTTCAGTCTCTCGTCGGACAATAATAATATCAAATGTACTGCACTGCACTTACTACAAGTTTGCAGCAGCTAAATAATTTACTATTTAAAGAGCTAAATTTAAAAGCACTGAGACTGGACTACAGTAAACAACAACACACACGTCCAACAATCTAACAGAGCATAAGTGGTGGCCAGAACAGCACAAGCGACCACACTACAAATTTATTATAAACTTATAAACTACAATGGAACTTTTTATACATGGAATCGTGTCAGAGTGTTGCTTGTATGCGCATCTCTGACGTTCGCGTGACTCTGACTCTTATATTAAATGTCTCCCGCTCCCGCTACACAACAAGTCCCAGTCCCAGGCCCGTCACTTCGTCAGTAGTTGTTTGTTACTTGTGAGTTTTCATGTGACCTAGCCTGCAGACGCAGTGTACAATTTTACGTCGCCGTTGTTCTTTTAATTCGCTTTCTTCCCGCATTGTAAAACGTTTTTTACTCCCGTTAAAAAAAACAAAAAACATTTCAGAAACGGAAATTTTCGCGGGTTTTTCTCAAAATTTGTAACGTTTTCTAAATATAATATTAATAAATTTATAATGCAAACCGATGAAGATTTCAATATAAAATTTGTGAGTGTTGTAAAGAAACACAGGTGTTTGTATGACAAAACTGTACCAGAATATCGAAATAAGGATTTCCAGGAAAAGTCATGGCTAGAAATAGCTCAGGAAACACGAGAAAGTGGCAAGTTACTTTGGTGTTTATTGTTTTTATCATAAGTTTTCCCATGTCCCATTATATCTGTGCCTGCGTGCGATTCCTATTATGATGATAGAGCTGTTGTTGACTATACGGCAATCTGGCAATCGATATATGACGTAAATTTACATACATATATATATTGCTGTTCACCAGAGCTTTAATAGCTGTTTATGTTTTAACTCTGTCCGTGCGGTTATAATCATCATCCCGCAGCAGAAAATGAATGTCTGAGTTAATTGAAGAAAGCTTTTTTGTATGTGAGAGGTAAAATTTAATGTTGCGACGGAACATACTGTGACTAACTAATTCACTCGGTGTACATTATATGGCAAAAGTGTTGATTTTAATTGTAATAATTTTATATTTACTACCAATATTGAATTTGAGCTAAAATTATTTGTATGAAAAACAATTAATATTTAGACGACGATAGTATGGTTGGTTATGCGAATGGAACACGGACAAAACAGTATGTGTATAGAAATTTTGGAAACTTTTAGGATATCATGGTTTTGTTATAAATTACTTCACCACTCAAGTCATCTTTTGTAGAAAAATCAATCTGAGAAAAATCGTCGTGTTGACGATTATAAACAAACAAAAATGTGAGGTTAATTTGAATACGACACAACATTACAGCTTGTTTTCATCCTTATTTTATAGGATACCAATAAAATTACTCAATAATTTCATTTTTCAATAATTCTTTTCCAAAAGTGAAAGTGATTAATAATTTAAAAATAGTATAATTATTGAAAGTCGTTTTTATGCAATTATTTTTAACTGTGATAATAATGGAGAAAAATAAACACCTCAATTTATAGGAGCGACATTTTTTGTTTTTGAAGCCTTTACAATCAACTATTTTTATTTCCTTTAATAAAGAATAATTCAATCTTCTTAACTCAAACGGCAATTAATTTCGAAAATAATACCTACTTTCTGAAATTTCACCAATTCTGTAACTGAAAATTGAAAAACGTTTGTTGGCTCCATTCTGTGTATGTATCAAGAGTATGGACCAACGTTACACCAATCTAGGTTTAGCAGACCGGGCAGGCCCAGCTAAAACCTCTAATACGAAACACATTTAAGGAAAAATGTATTTGGAATAAGCTGGGCTTTTAAGGCTCCTACATCACAAGACAACGAATAAAAATAAAAGAAGTAAAAAAGCCAGAATTGGTCTAAAACCAATTCTTATGATACCCTAGCTAGATGAATGCCCGTTGAATTTTGTATGGTCTGTGCAAGTATGATTTTTGAACTGGTTTTTCGCATATATTTCTAAAACGGTGCGTCGGACAGTAAAAATGGTTATAACCAATTTCATAGGATTTCATATTCTGGAGAACTTTTCAGTACATTAAAATCATCTAGGACTGATCGTTTTCATAGTATATGTAAAAATCCTAATTTTTTATATGGCAACACCAAGACGAGGTTGCCCGATTTAGTCTATTTTCTAAATTTTATTTACGATTTCTATAAAAACACCATGTACCAAATTTCAGCTCTCTACGTCGATGCATTCTCAGGCAGTGCCCAAATATATAGTGAAGAACGAAATTTTTGCATGGCAACCCTACGAAGGAGTTGCCCAATTCGGACCATTTTCGAACTTAATTTACTTTTTCTTTATAAAAAAAAAGCCCGTGTGCAAAATTTCAACACTCTAAGTGAACGCGTTCTCGAGTTCAAAATAACTTTTAATATTATGCGTCCATTTTACTCTACCAACATTATTTCTTGGTGCTACAAACAAAAGGACAAACTTAGTATGTATAGCCTATAGATTTTATCTAGGGTATAAATAAAATAAGTAAAAAACGAGTTTTCAAACAAAACTGAGGCCAAGTCGCATGAAAAAGTAGAAAATAAACTTTTCTTCACACACAGAGGTGGACTCAGATTTTATTCGCTGACAATCACCGATATATTTCAGTAAGATCAATCAGAGGTAATAAGTGATTTGATTCATGAAGAGAAAGAATATTCAAGAGAAATGTCCCAATCAAAAAATCTGAGTCCACTTCTGAGATTTCTCTTGAATATTCTTTCTCTTCATGAATCAAATCACTTATTACCTCTGATTGATCATACTGAAATATATCGGTGATTGTCAGCGAATAAAATCTGAGTCCACCTCTGTGTGTGAAGAAAAGTTTATTTTCTACTTTTTCATGCGACTTGGCCTCAGTTTTGTTTGAAAACTCGTTTTTTACTTATTTTATTTTCTGCCTTTTTCACGTTAACTAAATTGGAAAATTCTGCATTTTTCCTGAAACAGATTTATCACTAATCATATCGATGAAAATTTTTCCGATGATTTTCCCGCTTTTCCGGGTTTTCTATGGCGTTTTCCACAAAAGCAACTTTATGCAACTCATTTCGCGCTATAACTTTGTCTTAGGTTGCAAAACGCTCAAACGCTTCCTTGGTCGGAAAAACTCTGGAAAAGCGTTTTACATGAATTTTCCTCGATTTTTTCTGCAAGTTTTCACCATTGTCGGAGAGAAAGTAATGATGCCAGTTGATAGGGAACTTGATCCTGCATAATTTAGAAAATCTTTTTAACGGAAAATTTTCCGGAAAAGTCGGAAAATTCCGGGAAATTTTTTGGGAAAAATCGGAAAACTCGGATTTATCACTAATCAAATTTGTACCAAATTTTCAAATGATTTTTCCCGATTTTCCAGGTTTTCCATGGAAATTTCCGGTTCAAATTTTGACAGATTCACGCGACAGGAACCTGTGTACCAAATTTCAGCTCGCTGTGATGACGAAAAGTGGGTCTACGAGAGTGTCGAAAATAGTAAAGAAATAGACAAATTCGTGTACGAGTTAAAGGGAATGGCTGGCCTCAAAAAAATAAACTCGTTGCAATATTTCAGTGGCGTTGTCACTGTCCGTTTTGACTGCGGTGTCCGGTATTGCCCCATCTTCCCCTATTTAATTTTTAATCTAATTATTTTCTTGCAATATATTTATCTGAAATGTTTAATGCAATTAATCGGGCAACTGAAGATGGTAATTAGACTACTGGAGAACCGGCCATCTAAAATACGCGGTAATGCACATTGCCAGCACTCATTATGCTGCTGCTGGTATATACAGAATTGCCAGATTTCCATTTTTAATTATTTTGATTTTTAGCATGCACAGGAATTATTCTTTTACTTTTATTTGTACTTTTTTGTAGTTATATATTCGTCACTAGATACTGCAAGCTCATACGTGGCTACGAAAACAATTATATTAATTACCAGTCCATAATTATATACACATTTATACCCACCTACATATGTATATGTATGTAAATTGTACATACTCCATAGTTCATTTGAATTACAAAATCTCTTGTTCAGTATTTGGGACATATTTTCCGGCCCATCAATAATCGTGTGTTACACAGTTGGTCCATAAGATGAGTAAAAGAACCGGGAAGGAAATGGTAGGTAGCTATGGTTATGGATGCATTCATAGGAAGGATTTTAACTCATGCATGTTTCTTTGTTTTTTCCACTCCCCACCTTTTCTCTTTTTCTCTTTTCAATATTTATGTAGGGTAAATGTACTTTCTCTTCTTGGTCCAAGTTATCATAACCGCTTAAAACATCTTTTAACTATTTCAACCAAGTGAATGATGACCAAACCCCCCTTTTTTTATAGACTATTTGTAATTCAACGCTGCGTTCAAAATATTCCTCCAAGGTCTTTTGACATGTCCCCAATATGATATTCTATAGACACTGATTTTCTGTCTTTTTTTTATGTACATTTGTATTCTATCCCTATGCATTTTCTTGACCTTATTAATAGCAAATTCAAACTAATTAAAATATAATATCAAAATAAAAATGAGCGATACTCACTTTCTAACAGTCCACTCGTTCCTATGCACGTCCTATTCTTTTAGTCATGCGCCCGAGGATTCCTTGAAAATACTTTTATTTTTCTTTTGCACATCGGCACTAAAATGGGTTAGAAATACCCAAAATTCTTAATCTTTTATCAAGCCTTTTTCTTCTTTTCCCTCACAACACAATCCAGAGAATCACGCTCGGAAAATTCACAGGAATTTCTGCCTTCATTCAGTGAAATTCCAAGAAAACAAGTCCGTGATTTTTTCTAGGAATGCTTCACCAAATTATTATTGTTTTTTACACAATTTGAATTGTTTTTTCGTGTCCTTTACTAGACCACTTTATTTAACATCTATAACAGTCGCTTTGCACTATTTTTTCTGTTTTTATACAACTTTTAGTCACTTTTCTGGTTTTCCTTTCCTATACTCGTCTGCATACTTTCAAATCCAACTCAAAATTTCTCTTTTTTGCTGTATTCATGTAAATTAAAATTCCGCAAATAACTGTGTCCTTCAATTATTCAATATTTAAATCATGATAAGACTTTTTTAGCGGGAAGTTGAATTTATCTTGAAAAATATAGCCGATGTTTGGATGAAAATTTTGCTTACTTCTTCTGAAGAAAATCTACATATCTCAACATCATCCCTCAAATAATAAATCATGAAATAAATTTTTCCAGATTGCTCTTGTTCAGTGGATATAATATTCTCATATATTTTTTTTTCTTTTGGAAAGCAGTTAAACTGAAGCGTTGTTATGGAGTTGTTTTTGTAGCTGGTTTTCTGGAAAATTTAGTTGTTCCACAGATTCTAGAACTTATCAGACTAATCATGTGAGCAGATTCAATTAAATTTTTTAAATCCCAACACTGGTAGCCGACTGACATATATAACATGGACTGCCTAATTTTCTATTTCAGTTGACCCATACTTTTTTTGGCAGGGTGTGACAATTTTCTTAATTTCAAGTTTTATTTTCGCTTTAATATTCATATTAAAAGTCCAACAAATTACAGATGCATTTGAAATTATTTCTATTCTTGGAAGTTTATCGCCTACAACGTCAACTATTTCTTAAACTTGATTTTTATAGAAAAAAAATTAAGCAATTTTTGTCTGCCTGTCCCTAAAAGTAGGTATGGGGGACAGAGAAAGGATTACAAATACCTACTGTATTGCCATCTATTTCTATTCTATATATTCATTTGGAAAACCACTGAACTGAAACTGGACTATGGTGGATTTTGTATAGAACTTATTATTTATAGTTCAGCGAAAAAAGTAGTTAAACCAAAAAGAGACAACTATAGAAAAGTGATCCCATAATAATGTCAAATAATGTAGCAATTTTTGTAGCGTCAGCAGTCCATTGTATATATGTCAGTGGGGTAGCCATGTAATGTCGAAAATTTGTCATAAAAAATAGTAAATTATTGTAATGTCACACCATTTTTTATGTAAAAAATTTCACAAGAAATTGTGAACAAAGTGTAACAAAATTCCGTTGTATGATGACTAATTTTGCTAGAATAACGTGGGATTGATTGTGTGGAAAATTGGAAAAGTCGTGTTATTATTAATCGACTATTTTACATCAGCATTCAAAAGAAATATAGGTAATTGATATTATTAATTTCTTTATACCTAATTCCACTTTCAATTGTTTTTATTTTTCCCTGTTTTCAGATATCGTAAATGTATCCGCAATAAAATATTGCTGCAAAACACTGCGCTGATGAGAAAAAGTTTAAAATTTTCAGACAAACTTAAATATTGTTTATGTGACAATTGACGTCAACCTTGACCACAGTTTCAAATCATATTTGTCACAAATTTTGCCGACAAATGACAAAAATTTGTCGTGGTTTTGTCGTTTATATATGATATCTGGCTACCCGGAAAATATGTATGACTTCAGAGTACTGCTTTCCACTGGAAGTAGAAAGCAAAGCAAGTCGACGAAAAATGACCCGCCACCACATACATGTGCTTTGGTGGTGTGCGTGATGCGATCACAATGCGTTGGAATAGTTTTCACTGTTATGTTTTTCTTCCTTGTTTTCTAATAGTGTGCTGAGTAGAATTTTATGATATATATCTGATTGCTGTGAAAACCGGGCCAAACTTAACTTAATGACAAGTTAGGACACAGAAGAGTCTTCCGATTGTTTTACATTTAAAATGCACACAGCAAGAAAAGGATGAAATAAAGAAAAAAAAATCAAACTCTCTTTAAAACTATTATGAATAAAGATAAAAAATGTGAAAGCGAAAATTGCATGCAACGAAACAGAATGGCAAATGATTCATTTTCGTAAATAAATGAGAAGGGGCGGAGTTTTCAAATTTTACTCATAAAATGTTCCCGCGCTTTTGTAAAAACCGGTTTTCATGAAATATTGACAGAGTTTAGTCACATGTTGTTGTTGTAATGGACGAATATTGTTGCTGTAATCCTATGGTATTTGACAGCACGTGCTTCTGTTTACATTCGCTTTCCTATAAAGAGGTTAAGTGGGAAAACTCGTGCTGGATTCTCTGTTATTTGTGGGGAAAATCATAATTTTATTTGAAAGGAACTTTACATCTCCTTTCAGCATCTTGGCCAAAGCGAAATTTATCTTTTTCTTAAAAATGGGAGGTAGTGTGACCCGAAATACATTATTATGAATAATTTGATAGGATTTTGAGGAATTCAATAAGATTTTGTCGTTCGGGTAATCCTACGTTCTCTCGATTTTAGTTGTCTCAGTCGCACTACCAAAGTGCATAGCCAAGTTCTTTTCCCCCATTCATTCAAAAGACGAAAGTATATTATGAGATTGCCTGTTTCGGTCTAAAAAAACACGTAAAATTTCCAATTTTGTTCAGCTGTGTCCTATCTTCTTAACATTAGGTTATCTTTGACCGGGCACCGGCCGTTTGTTTTCGATTTTATGACTTTACGTTGATTTAGAAATTTAATTGGATTTGCGTTGCATTGGATTTAGGAATTTCATTGGATCTTCATTACAAAAATGTCGACTAGTTATTCAAAGGGATTTAATATTGTCAAACGTTGTTGTGTTTCACATTGTAGGAATAGTAAGAAAGAACATATCAGTTTATTTAAATTCTCAATACAAAATATTAGTATTTGTAAGAAATGGGTAGAGAACTGCCATGTAATTAAAGAAAAATCTGTTACGAATAAATTTATCTATAGTTCCCATTTCGTTGATGTTTGTAAGGGCAAAAAGGAAAACAAGCTTTCTAAAAATACTATGTATACCCACAATATTTGAATGGGAACCGAACCATCTTTTGATGCGAAAATAATCAAAACATGTGTGTGCGAACATACGTACTAGAACATTGCTCCACAAAAAGTCCCCACGCAGAATGTTCTTATTTCTTAAAAATCCCGATCTGTTAAAGAAATGGAAAGATGTTTGCCTGTTAGATGACAAATTTGCAACTAAAAATAAATTTATATGTCATCGCCATTTTCTAAGTAAACATCTGTTCCCTAAACCTCGATTCACATTGTATTTACGACTTTAATGATTTCGAGGATCAAGTACCCAATTCTAATGCTCTGAATTTAAGAATTACGGACTGTCTCACTGCAAAACCTTCGGACTGCAATAGTGAATATACAGAAGAGCTCCATCTATCAGACCTTGAAAATATGGAATCTCCTCCAAGAAAGCGTGCTAGAGCAAAGTTTGGAGAGGACGATAATTTTCTTTGCTCCAAATGTCACAAATATATTAAAAGTCCTTTTATATTAAGAAAAATGATAAAATGAGGAAAAAATTAAGGATTATGAGAGAAAAATTGATGAATTAAACCAAAAAATTGACAAGTATGAATTCGGCTTGGAAAATATTTCTGAGCACATAGACAACTTCTGGGTAATATTTTATGAAAAATTCTTTGAACTTTAAACTTCCAATCCAAAGCTCTATATTGAGGTGGGCACCAAATAAAAAACTAAGGCCTGGTCTTAACCATTCCTTGATCTCAAATTTGAAGGAGCAGGTTTCTAAAATAAATAAAATGGAGAAGGAAGCTTGCATAACTTTTGATGAAATAAAAATTCGGAAAGATTTAGAATTTAATGAATACTCAGATCAAGTGGATGGATTTGTTGATCTCGGAGATGAAAAACGAACATAAGTCGATGATCACATTTGCTTGTTTATGTTTCGCGAATTGTATTATAATTGGAAATATGTCTTGAGCTATTATGTTTCAAATAATGCTATTTTAAATGAGGACTTAAAATTAATCTTACTGGAAAACATCCAAATTAGCTTCCAAATCGGCTTGAATATAAGAAGTGTCACTTGTGACCAGGGCGCAAACAATAGAAAATACTTACGACTGTTGGATGTTAGAGAAGTGCAGCCAGTTTATTTACTTTTGAATTTGAAAATGCGGTTAAAAAAAATTTGCTTTATATGATATTCCTAATTTATTTAAAAGCATTCGGAATACTATGCTTACTAATGACATTATTACACCTGATGACAAAGTTAGTTCGAGTATAATCGAAAAATTATATGATTTCGATTCTAGCCAAACTGCTAAATTGTGTCCCAAATTGATGAATAAGCACATTAATCCAAATACATTTGATAGATCAAAAGGTTGTTTTGCAACTCAAGTGTTTAGTCAAACAGTAGCTTCTGGAAGAAATACCTGCTTGGAACTGAAGATATTCCAAGGTGATTCCAAAAAAAACCTGCTATAAGTACAAAAGAATTTATTTTAAAAGTAAACAGAACTTTCGACTGCTTAAATAGTAGACATTTAAAAGCAAGAAATATATATCAGAAGCAATTAGAAAGACAAAATACAGTGAAAATTCAATTACAGAAAATGATTGAATATCTTTCCAAATGCAAGTTAATAAATAGGAAGAATTTTACCAAAAAATCAATAAACTGTTGTTTGCATGGTACAGTTTTTACTATAAAATCCTTACTCCTTTTATCGGAAAACATATTCAACGAAAATTCGTCTATAAATTTTATTTTCACTTCAAGTTTCAACCAAGATACGATTGAAAATCTTTTCGCACAAGTCAGGGTTAAGAATGGGAATAATAGAAACTCATCGAATATCAATTTTCAATATATCAGCAGCTAGGTTAATTTCTATAAAAATTACTAAAATGAAATGCAGTCGGAAAAATTGTGAGGATGATGACGATACGCGATAGATTGGAATACAAATTTCATAATCCCAATTGACAATTATGATAAAAATAAAATTGATAGCTTCGAAATAATGCCTTTAAACGAAAAAGATGAAAGCGAAATAGTTCAGAAAAAGTTTATTGAAAGTACTGTAGATAGATATTTAGAAAAGAAATTTAAAATCTCTGATGCAGCAAAACGATAGGTACTTTACAGGTTACACTATTTTCAGTTCATAAAAAGAAAATTAATTGCGATATTTGTAAAAAATAAAAATAAAGAAATCTTCAGAAAAACTGGAATTACCTTCAGAATTTATGATTATCAACAAAATTATGAAACTGCAAACAATACCTGTGCTCTTCAACCGCCAACGGATTATTTTTTTAATATACTATATGCAAAAGATTTTTCACGTATACGTTCAAGTTTACGATAAATATTTACATATAACGAACATAAAAAAAAAACAATTATCGAAAAGTGTATAGCGGAAACTAATAAAGACTTTCCTGGTTGGTTTCATGAAGATCATTCCTGCTATCAGCACAAAGTAGATATATTAGATTTTATCATTTTAGTACTTTTAGGTAAGAATTCTGTATGGATGGAAAAGGCTAAAACAACTTATTCATCAAGTTTGAAATATTCAATCCTAAAGCAATAAATTTTGCAAGGGAACTCTTTTAAATACTTCTGGCGATTGTTGAATATTTTTTACCAACCTAGAGTTCCCATCTCACACAGATAATTTTCAAAATTTCCAAAAAACTGAAATTTCCTGTACAAAAAAATGTCGTCCCCCTTCTGAAGTCTGTTAGCAGTATGAAAAGATCAATTCATTACAAACGTTCCATAAAATGCATAATGCCTTGAGTTTTCATCTAGGTCCTTTTTCAACCGGCAACAGTCCGTCCGCAGACAAAATTTCTAAAAAATTCTAATATCATACAGAGCAAAAAAAAACCACTTTCCATTAGCATCACTATTACAGCACATACTCTGACGGGCTGATTCGCTTTATCTTCTACTACAACGTATACGGAAATTTATTTATAAGTAACAAGAGAAGCAAAAGCCTTCTTATTTTTTTTGAATATCTCGTGTTATAAATGTGTAAGTGTCCAGAAAATCTTACTTTCATAAAAAGTTCTCACGCATACAAAGGTTTTAGGTAGGCCGCACACTGCACAATCACCGAGTATTGTCGGTGACTAGAAAGTCAGTTGACTTTACTATACGCAACAGCGTTCCGCACCGCAAACTGCTCTATTTTTCGTCAGTCAGCAACTAAAAATCAGAAGGGAGTTGGCGATTGACAACTGACTGAATCGAACCGGGTGCTCAGTCTGCAGTGATGTCAGATTGGGCGCTTTTCCGCAAATTGGGCTATCTTTTTACAAAATCTACGCTTTCATTTTCATGAAAAGCGCCCAACGCCCAATTGGGCGCGACACTGTTTTTCCTGCGCTTTTTGGGCTATTTATGGCCGGTTTCACAGTCGAGTTTAAACCAAGGTTTAGTTTAAACCTTCCTCCAAGTTTAAACGTAATTTAAACCAAATCGGGTTTCACAGTGCATTATTTTAGTGACGTTGGTAGTACTGATTAAATTGTGAACTAAATTAGTTATCGCCACCATTGAGAAGCAATTTTTCTATCAATCAATCTGTCAATCGGAAAAAGTAAACATCAGAAAGTAAAAAATAAAAAATATGTAGGCTAATTTTAAATATGCCAACATTCAAAAAGGATGCAAATTTTAGCATAAGTGAAATTGAGTTATTGCCTTCCCTAGTGCCATAAAGAAAGATACATAATAGAGCGCAAGAAGAGGGATAGATTGGAAGATAAAGTGTCTTAAAGTTCTTTACTTAAACGGAACCTAGCATAAAAATCAACGTCGTCCCGCTCATTAAAATGATTTGGCCGATTTCTAATTACTGTCAGTTGTCGACAGAGTTGAAAATTTAACTCAAAAAAATCTTCTTCATCGCTAGAAATGTCTAAAATCTAAATCTATGACAAAATTATTTTTTTGATACAAACAAACAATGCTACTGTCAAAATAAAATGTCACGCTTTTCAAATACTTTTATCTTGAGTTTAAACCGATGGATGGCATGGTTTGAAGTCTAGTTCAAACCAAACTGTGAAACTCATTCGTCGAGTTTAAACTCAGACTGTGAAACTGACCATTAAGATATAAAATAGAATGGAAAATGAGGTTTATTCACATTAACTGATTCTTGGATATGCCAATCTAACTAAATAAAAGAGGGGGGTGGGAGGAGGGGGTGTATTTCGAGAGCCGTATAATATACAAATATACAGGCAATTTTCCGCCTACTGCGTGCAATGTTTAAAAGACAAGTACCGAGGTACTGGTCATTTACTGGCTTTGTAGCCGAAAATCAAAATTTCATTAAGAAATTTTGAGAGCATACTGCATGTTTCGATTTGCAGTGCAGGACGATCTCATCAGGACAGCAATGAAGCTCTGAACTGCCTGCTGTCTACACTACAGTGAACTCAGATGTCCAAAATATATAAAAGTGAAAAATATGGAAAATGGGTGTTATTCACACTAAATGATTCTTGGTCATATCATTCTAACTAAAAAGAAAAAAAATTGGATTTTAATTAAGGTAATATATTATATTTGTTCAGAAAGTGTTCATAGCAAAAACAAAAGTATAGATATTTATTAGGTAAAGGCACTTTCACATTAACAACAAGAACCGAAAAATGTAAACCGAAAACCTCAGTGTTGTGTTTTTTTTAAAAAAATCCGAGATAAATATATTATTTTATTTGCAAAATTTTTGGTTTATCCTATTTCCCATGATTTTATTAATCATTGGAGCAAAAATCTTATTTTAAAGTGGAATAAATTGAGTTTTTCGGTTTACATTTTTTCGGTTCTTGTTTTTTGATATCAAAGTGTCACAAGGGTGGCCAAAAAATATATGGATTTGCAATAGTGTTCAAATGTTCATTCAGAATTTGTTAGATAATGTAATTTCAAATTTCTATGCAAAATTTCAGTGAGATTCAGTAATGTTTACAGCCGCTCAAATCGAAAATAATGATTTTTTTGGCTGTTGGTGTGGTGTTGGGTGGACTGTCCCTAAAACCGTTTCAATATTTCTTTCATAACTGTTTAAATTGTCAATTTTTTTTTCATTTTAAGGGAGCTTAGTAATTAACTTAAGGAGTGTCCCAGAAAAAAACTGGTCGCAAATAAATATTAAAAAATGAATGAAAAAAAGTAAAAAATTTAATGTTAACGTATTATTTTATTTTGTTATCTCTCTTTCTATCTTACCCATAATATAAATGAACATTCACAGCTTTACATTTGGTCTTCGTTAAATTACGTTTGACAAGCGCCCAGTATTTTTCAATGAGACGAAGCTCAGGGCAATTAGTAGGATTTGCTTCCCTCGGCACGATGTTGATGTTGTTAGCTTCATAGAACTATTGAGTCTTTTTGAGGTAATGAGATGAGGCTAAATCGGGCCAAAAAAGAACAGAATTGTTATGTCTTTCAATAAACGGCAGTAATCGCTTTTTTAAACACTCTTTAACATAAATTTCACTGTTTATCGTCCCTGTGCTAACGAAAAAATCACTTCTTTCACCACAAGTACAAATTGCCTGCCACACTAAATACTTCTGGGGAAATTTCGATGTTTTCCTAACTTTAAACTTTTCTGCAACGGCACCTCGTTGCTTTGCAACATAATATTCCTGTCCAGGTAACTGTGAAAAATCTGCTTTCACATATGTTTCATCGTCCATTACACAGCAATCAAATTTTGTCAAAAAGTTATCGTAAAGTTTTCTTGACCGGAGCTTTCTGGACTTTAAATGTTTTAAGTCCCTTTCTTTCCTTAATCCTTTGAACCGTAGATTTCGAGATCCCGGCTTTATCTGCCACATCACGAACGGAAATGTTTGGCTTGGTATTAAAATTCCTGATGACAGCAGCTTCCAAATTTTTGTTCACGAAATCACGATTTCTTCCTGATCCTGGATTTCTTTGTATTGTCAAAGTTTTATTGTAATTTCCCAATACATTTTGGACCGTAGACTTAGCAATTCCTAGTGACTTTGCAAGTTGGGATTGGGAAATCCCAGAATTTTCCTTATACTTGGTCAAAATCAATTTTCGAACTTTTAACTGTTTGCACTCCATAATCTAAACTCACTCAATAATTAAGACCAAATGTAATAAATGTCAAAGCTTACTTAATTCTGTACCCAGAAGAGAAATTACCGTTAAATATCACACGCAAATATTACAGTTGCGGACAAAATAAAACGACCAGATTTTTTTCTGGAATAGTCCTTATTACAGTGATAGCAGTTTTAAAAAATTGAATATTTCAATTTTTTATAAATTTTTTAAAACGAAAATTCGGACCTGGGGGGTGATACTGATCTCTTTGTCGTAGCTTGGCGTATATTTTTGTCACATATTTTGACATATCACCTCAAATTTGCCGAACTTTTATATTCACCATATTCATTTTAAGCTATGCTTTTCATCAATCACAAAATGAATTTGCAGTGAATTAATGTCAGAATACACGCCTAAAAGTACGACAAATTAGTCAACTACTCAAGAGGTTGTGACAAAAATTTTATACTCTGGTAAATGGATATTCTACACCTAATTAGAGCAATACAAGTGCTTCAATTTAAAGTAATATTTTGAATTTGTAATGTGAAGTGTCACTTTTAGTTCATTCTACGTAATGCAAGGTTTGCTGACCTGACTAAAAACACGAAAAAATCAGTAGAAAAGTTCATTTAATTTAGGCGTATATTTTGACATTCAAGTACGACAAAAGATCAGAATCACCCTCCTGGAGTGCTAATTTTTTGATTTGGTGGCAATTTTTTTGTAAAGAAAAGTATCGCGCGGGTATACTTTTTGTAGTATAATGCAATCTACAATCGATTAAATCGTTAAAAACTAATCAAAAAGCAACCCCTTTATCAGAAATACACCCTTATTAAAAACAAACATTTCGGCGCCTTTTGGGCGTTCTTTTTTCTACATTTAGGCGGTTAATCCATAGCATAATCTGGCATCACTGTCAGTCTGCATCAGCAACCTTAATATCAATCAGTTGATTTTTGTTGATGGCAGCCGCCGTAAGTAAATTTTTTTCTTTTGTTAAATCTTAATAAAGTTTTTCCTGGCTAAAGTACATATTTGTATAAACATTTCAAAAGGCGGATTTACTTATAATATTTATCGCATAGTATTTACGGAGTGAGATCTTATTGCTTTTCTGAAAAACAACACTCTGAAAATTGAAAGTAGAAAAAATTCGTATTATTTGTGAAATTCCTCGAAGCCGTTAGCAATTTAGGAATCTTACAGCTTTCATGAAATTTTCAACTTTTAAGTAAAGTTCGGTTTATTTTATTAGATTTTAAATACATTCATATCTATAAGTATTTATATTTATGCTCGGAAAGGATGGATTAATGAATTCCTTCTTCTTCTTCTCTTTCTTTTAACCACCAGTAAAAAACGACAGGGTATGTTTCTTATTCCAATTTTTAAAACGGTTACCTAATAGTTAATAACACTAAAATTTCAACGAAAATCGAAATGCAATTGCGCACATGCAACGATAGTCAATCAGCAACGATGAAAACTCAATCAGTCGGTGACAAGTCAACAGACCAGTCGCTGATTGGACTATCAATAGACTCGGCAGTGTGCGATCTACCTAATGGGTGCTGGAACCAAAACATTGTACTAGGAACACTAATCTGTCAATTTTGACTACTGGCAACATGTTTTACCATTATTTTATACCAAAAATTTATTAAATTACCTTCCTGTCAAAATGAAAGAAATATAAGTACGTTTTTGATTTGTAATTAAATGAGCCGTTTATTTTGAAAGTGGCTTAATTCCATTTGGGTATAGTATTTCTATTTTCTTCAGAATTCTTTAGTAAACATAATTGGTTAATAAATTTGCACTATCTTTAACTTCAAAACACACAAAAGTTCACTGTTAGATTCTGTAAATATTTTTAAATTAATTTAAAGTAAAATATTTCAATATTTCATCTTAAAAAAATGGACTTAAACCACTTTCAAAGTAAACTGCTTATATATTTCGAAACTAAAATATTTTAAATATTTGTTTATATAGAAAGGATTGAGAGGATTGATTTCAGAGGTAATCCCTCGTCCAGAAGCAGGAAACAGCGCATCTATAGATTCTTTGCAGGGGTCTTTTTCGGATTTCATTGGAGATGATTTGGAAGCAGATAATCCAATTTAACAATTTGACTCTTTGACAGAGATGTTGAATATCCATTTACCATAGTTCAAAACTTATGTCACAAATTCGGGAGCAGTAAACAAATTTGTCGTACTAATAATAAAATGCGAAATTATTTTAATTTATTTTGTGCTAGATGAAAAGGATGAAAACCAAAGTAAGTCAAAATTTTGGTGAAATGTCAAAATATATGACAAAAGCTCAGAATCAATAACCAGGCCAAGAATGAGTTTTACATACACGTATGTACATATACATATCTAGGATCTAATAGTTCTAAAATCTCCGCTTTATCTTTCATAGACAAACTACCCTGGTAGACATATCATGATGAGCTCATCAATGAGCTCCTCATGAGCAATGAGATGAACGTACTAATGAAATTTATTCGCGTTTGAATCAAATCCGGGAAAAAAGCTCATTTATTTACTTATTCACAGATAGTGCGCATGAGAATTGCATCTCTTTCATTTATTTAGAAATGTATGCTGTGCTTCTCTTTTGTGCATTTTACAATAGACTGTTTTCTCTTAAAGCCTAGTACGCTGTTCAAGCGAAAAATGTAGGCGAAAAGTGCCACGAAAATTTCTATTTGGGATTTCGTAAAGTAGTATGCTTTTCGAAAGAAAAAATCCATGCTTAGATCATGGAATGCAGATGGCGCTAGTATGAAGTGGAGACATTTTTTCGCAGCGATTTATATATCCAGACATATATTTCGCACGGAAAAGTTGACAGATATACCCTTTTATGTTTGGCACTTTGGCCCATACAAGTAATTTACGTGATTTTACGTGTATTACTTCAGTCAGTTTTAATGTTATTTAATTGGTGATTTAACATTTTCTCCACAATTTTTTCCGTGTAGAATTATATGCCCAGAATGCAAGTGATATTTTCGCTTGAACAGCGTACTAGGCTTAACCACCGACATAGAACGCAGAAAAAACTAATTAAATTTTTCGGGAATCCCCTTCAAAACCAAGAACGCAAAAAAAACTAATAAAATTTTTCGGGATTCCACTTCAAAACCAAATGTTTTTTTTTTCTTCGGAAATTCGCATTATAAAGTCCATAAAAATTCGAGTTACCAAATTCTTGGTGCAACAATTGCTTACTTCGGATTATTAGAGCCAAAATTAAAAAAAAAATGTATTCTTAGAAAATTAGAAGATAAAAATTATTAAAGCTCTTCCCCCTGGACCCAGACCACCCCCTTAAAGTAACACTGAAGCAAAATTAACATGGCTTAGACCTCTTCTTCACGCATCATCGTCAACAATCAATTTAAACCTAGGTAACGGTGAATGAACGAAACCAATACGTAAACACACCTTCACACGTATCTAATCTAATTAGTCGTAATATGAAATCAAAATATTCAAAATTTAAATTATCACACATAAATATGTACAACAAAAAATAAATTCCTATTTCCTTTTCTTTTAGTGCCACACTGTAAAGAACGTTGGAGAAATTTACGAGCATGCCTATCAAGATATATTAAACAACAAAGCAGTTCAGATCCTCAACATAAGCCATACTATCTATCAGAACACATGCAATTTTTGCTACCATTTCTTAAATCGAATCGTCAATCATCGATGGGCGGTAGCGCATATAATTATGAAATTAAACCAAATTTCTCCATGGACCTAAAACAATCCGATCCAGAAGATACAGCCGACGATTATACCAGTGAAACACAAAAGTATCTAGTCACACCAAGGCATCGACTTAGTGAAACTGATACGACATCAGTTAATTGTGTTCCCGATGTTCATGTAGACTTGGATCATCCAGAACATGAACCTGAGGTTGTCTTTATGACATCAACTGAACGCCTTACAACCGAAAATAGGAAACGAATAAAAATGGAACATCAACATTATATTGAAAATGCCGATATGGATTTCTTTCGAAGCGTTCTACCTGATATTCAAGGAATGAGTGCTTTACAAAAGAGAAAATTCAAAATTGGAATACTGGAGTTAATAGATGATGTGCTAATAAAGTATCCCGAAAAAAATCAAACAAATCTCCCAAGTGAAACTCCTAATGGTTATTTGAAAAATACATAGAGATGTATTTGAGATATTCTTTTAGATGATGATGATTTTAGAACTTTAGAAATGACTAAAGAAATTAAAAGGGATAAAATGTTGTCGAAAATATTCATACACACTACTATCGATGTCAAAACGTCTACTTGACCAAAATTTTATGAGATTTAATGTACAAAAACACCAAAATTACAAGAGGACAGACGAGGACGACGTTTGCAATTTGTGTAGAAATTATCTTTTTTAATTAGAAAACTTATGTTAAGTTTAATGTTTACTATTTGTTGAAATACATGTATAAGAGAAGGAGAACTAGAATTTTTATTATAAAATATCTGAATCTATGTTATTAATTTCTGGCAACAAGGTAGGATCCTTTCTCCATTACGAACATTATAAAAGCAAGAATACATAAATTTTTTTTTCGAGCCTAGAAATCATAGTTGAGTATAAAGGAAATTTGGTAGTTCAGAGTATAACAGATATAATAGAAGTTGAAATACAACTGCCAATGTTACGTAGGCAAACCATTACCACCAGATAGCTTATGGCATCCTGTAGGTGCACATACTTATATTCAATAGTGGGGCCAATGATTCAGGACTTAGCAATAAGCTCTAGGGGAATCACGATACCCCCTATTATCGCTGTCACTTTAAGTGAGAAATGGCGTTACGACACAAAAATGGTATTATAATTGTCATTTAAAGTGACATTTGTCGAAAACATACGACTTTGGACGTATTAAGTAGACAAATGTCTATGTAAGTGATAATTGAGTGACAATTTCACTCACTTGATTTTTGTAAGTGACAGATGTTAGATGTGTGTAAGGAAAAGTAAAATGCAATGAATTTTATGGTGGCTTTTAAAGATATTCATTAAAACATAAAAATCAATAGTGAGGCGACAACTATAATAAGGGTGAGGCACCCTTATTATAGTCTGTCGATCATGAATGATGTCCTACAAAACAAATAAGAGTAACAAAGGACGTATCCTTGTGAATCATGAAGTCAAAGAACCAGAAAATTCTTAAATAAGGCCAATAGTCGAATTGGAGGCGCTACTGTTAAGGAAGAACATAAAGACAGAAAATAGATACTTCCGTTTGGAGTAGTGGCAGGGAAGAGAAAATAAATAAATAAAAGCTTAGCACATAACAATTAAAATTCTAAGGGAAACCCCTTTGTTAATTAATTAGATGAAAAAAACGACAAATATCTATAAACCTCGGTAACATATATTGGAAAAGCAATATTGCAAAAAGATATTGTTTATTGTTCCTTCCTTTGTTCTGCGCTCGTCGAGGGTCATAGACAAATTTGTTAGACAAATTTTTATAAACATACTTGGTTACGCAAATAAATAATATAGTCACTACAATCAATGGTAATCATGCGTACCACGGAAAATCTTTTTAATTTGCCTGAAAGGGTTCAACGAGGCGTTCAATCCTAGAAAAACTAATATTCTTTCACAAAAAGGAAGTTCTACTTATGGCTACAACCTGCTTCACGCTCATTTAATAAAGATGGAAAGAGAAATTAAAACATCTTAACCGCTTTTCTGTGCGCTTATTTGGTCTTTGCAGGATGGATACTTTGGGTCTGTCATCCTATATGCGGATGAGTTGAAAACTTACCTCACCTGGACCTGATACACTTCATTAAGATGACAGGAAGGTTTCGGGAGCGTTTTTTTTTTGTTTTTTTTTTTTTTCTTAATAGGTTAGGATAATAGACCGACTTGGTCTCTGTGCTTAGGATGTTTCATCTGCCTGCCTTGAATACAACAAAAAGCTCCACTTCCATTGAACGAGCATAAAATTTATGAAAAGGTAAATATATGTATATATATATATATTTTTTTAAGTTATCCTTATAGCACTGAGGTCCGAGTTAAACTAAATTTTCATATAAAATTTATCGCGCTAAGAGCTATTGGCGACAAATTGTACTGAATTTTAGCGAGACCAGTACCAAGGTCAACACGCTAAATTTGCCTTAAGTCTCCAAACAATTTAGCTGGAATTTATCGGCCCTGGCCGTTCTTTAGTTCTGAGAAATGCCAACAAAAAATAAAAAGGAAATTGTAAAATCATCAACATATTGGAAAAGACTGACCAAATAATATAAATGCTTCTTCTTCTGCATTATATCTCTTCTCTGAGACTCCGCTGCTTAGAATATATTGCAAAAGGGGTGGGTGAAACGTGTATAATTCGTGTAAAAGAACGGACCGATAATGGAGACACTGTAAAATTTAGTTTAGCGCGGACGCCAGTATACTAGGCTAAACAAGAAAACTTACTGGCGATCAAAAAGACATCGAAAATTGTACAGAAAACCATCGTAAAAATTAGGAAGAACTCTTAATACAAACACTTAGCACCAACAAATTTCATAGAGACATCCAAACGAAGTCAATAGAAAATGTCTCTTATGAAATAAATTTCCCGCATTTAGAAAAATATAGAATTTATAGCAATTGTCACTAATCTCTCGGATATAATACCCTAATTGTACCCGATTCAGGTAGAAAATAACTGTCCGAAATTCCAATGCGTGCCAATTGTTTGGATTAGAGCAGCATTTCTTAACCTTTGTTGATTGACGGCACATTAAAATATCTGGAATTCTTTGCGGCACGCCTGATAAAAACTTTGACCAACATTGTGACTCGGACCCCTGTATTAAAATATCTAAATATCTTTAATTTTAGGAACAGTGACCCTTAGACAAGACTAAATTTGAATAGAAAAAATAGAATTAAAAATTATTTCAAATATAACTTTTTGAAAGATATCCATAATTTTTGTTATAAAAAAGTAAAATAATAATAATAAAATGTTACTAAATTGCCTCCCTTTCTCATTAAAGTTAGCCTAGTGTATGAGAATTTTTCATGTCGTGCGAGTTATTTGTTAAGTTGTTAAGTTGTTAAAGTGGAAAATTAAGGTTAAAATGATTTTATTTTTAGAAATGAAATTATAAATACTATTTCAGATACAAAACCTATGCAATTTTATTTGTCGGAAAATCTCACGACACATTTAACAATCTCGCGCGGCACACAGGCTGGATTAGAGGATCAAAAAAAATCTTGGATGTTAATTCCACAAGGAAAATCGTACAAAACTTTCTCCCAATCATTATCTATGACCCAGAAAGATTCGTCCGAGAAAACCTGTATTATTTACTGGGACGCAAAAAATTCTGATAGTTCAACCGTTCTGAAGGCATCGATCTGTAAGAATGTCTTTTGGACCTACTGACAAACGCAAATAAGGAAACTCAAGGTGGAGGACAAGACAAGACAAGACAAGACATTTGGGAAAAATTTTATGATCTTCAGCTTACCCCACGGTTACACCTGCAAGTACAGCTTGCATGCAAGCCTCCCTTCCAACACAATTTTTAACTTGACAGCGGAAGGCAGTTCGGTTGATGTCTTATCAGCTTGCATGCAAGTTCATTTAAAAAATGGCATTGAGACGTAAACTCTTGCGTATATTGGAAAATTATGGCAATAAAGGAAGCATCACAATGATAAAAACGCAAGAAAAAAGGAAAATGAAGGTGTTGGTAAATGATGTATTGCAAATAATCCCAGAAAATTTCATTTTCCCGGTATAAATTTATGAATTTCTCTCAAAAATGTCAAATTACTATCTCCCAGCTGCCATGGTTTTTCAGCATGCAAGTTCGCTGAAAGCTGTACTGCCAGCATGGCAGTAGAGATTACACGTGCAAGAAGTATGGCAGTGCAAGTTGCATGCAAGCTGTACTTGCAGGTGTAACCTCGGGGTTAGCTACACTGGAAGAATATTCTTCCTAGCTTAACACACGTATATAAATGTATTACATTTCCGTCAAGACAATAATCTAATGTCGCAAGTATCAGCTCAAGCTATACAGTGGTCTGGCCATACAATTAACCCCGCTGTTTATGTGAATGCTTAAAAAAATGGCCAAGACCACCAACCATAACTGTTGATTTTGTAACGAAAAAGTGGCAATTGAAAAAATTTCGAATCAACTGAAATTTCTAGAAATTGCAAAATCAAGGATGTTCAGAAAGGATAGATTTGGAATGCTAATACGCCTTTTATTGAATTATTCTGTAAATAAACAAAATAAAAATCTATGAAACTTATTTATTTTTCGATTTTTTTTTCTTTTGGGTAATTACTAGTAGCTTACAAACTTGTGTAAGAAGTCTCCCTGATTTGATACATTTTAAACCACCCCTAAAGGTTGTATTATATTAGCAACAAGGTTTTACAACAACGATAGGTCTACGATGATTCCAAGTGTACAAGGATAACACATAAAACAAATGAAATTTATTGTATAAAACATAGTGACTATATATTTCTAACGTTAATACAAAAAAAAAGAGAAATAATAATTGCAGTCACAAATGATCAATAAGATGAAGGCACTTTACGCATATAAAACTAACAAAGTAGACATGAAATTGCACTAAATTAAGGATGGGAAGGAGATATTTTAAAAATAAATACAAAAAAAATGGTGTTCTTTTCTTTTTCTTTTTTTGCTTAACAGAAAAATGCTTCGCGATCCTCTATTACTTTAGACATAAAAATAAAAATTTTTAATCGCTTTACAGTTTCGATGAAATTTTATGGAATTTCTTAGATGAATCTTTAGCCATATCGAGGAGTGTTTGTGCAGGTTTAAATGGTGCTCCATAAAGGTCAGCATAAAATTGCATTTTATCAACTAATTTCGAAGCAGAATATTGATCTACCCAACGGAAGGGTCCACCGGTAAATGGTGGAAAGCCTAAACCAAAAACTGCACCAACATCACCTTCCAAAGGATTATCAAGAATTTTCTCTTCTAAACATAATACAGCTTCATTTACGAATCGTGATACCATTCTTAATTGCATATCTTCAGTACTATTGGCACCTTTAGATACCAGAGGATATTTTTGGCGAACAATTTCCAAAGCTCCTTGATTAACTTCTCGACTACCTTTCTTCGCATTCTTTTCATAGATAAAGACTCCTTTTCCTGACTTTCGACCCATATAACCAGCTTTGACTAAGTCTTGCATAACATTTAAATCGCCTCCGCTAAAACGATCTCCGAATGCCTAAAAAAAATAATAATAAACATATAAAATCACAAATTGTTATATTTTTAAGAAATATATACTTTAGCCAAATCGACTGCGATATGAGCGCCTACATCAATACCAACTTCATCGGAAAGTGTAGCAGCTCCAACAGGGAATCCAAAAGCTTTTGTCATCTTATCCAAATCTTTTGGATCCACACCTTCTTGTAAAAGTCTGAAAAATGGAAATATTTTTTTTAGAAATATTTCCAAGTTTTTCTAAGCATATAATTTTACCTTATAGCCTCCGAAAGCATAGTTGCCAATATTCTGGTCGTATAAAAACCAGGTCCATCACCTACGGTAATAACAACTTTTCCCTGCTTTAAACCTAAAGCAACAGCAGCGGCAGTAGTATCTTTTGATGTTCCTGGATGTGTAATAACTTCAAGAAGTTGCATTTTATCTACCGGTGAGAAATAATGCATTCCAATAACTTTCTCTGGTCTTGAGCTTCCAGCTGCGATTTTCTTAATTGGAATGGCACTTGTATTCGATGCAATAATGCAACGTGATGGGACAACAGCTTCAATTTCCTTAATGACTTTATGTTTGATATTAATATCTTCAAAAACAGCTTCGATAATAATATCAGCATCTTTGAAACTATTATAACTCAATGTTGGATCAAGATTTGCAAGAATTTTGTCACGTTCCAATGCAGAGATACGTTTACGTTTAACAGCAGTTTCTAAACCTTTTTGTATTTGCCCAACACCTCTACTAATACCAGCTTCAGTGGCATCTTTCATTGCAACTTTATAACCTTTATCGACGGTAACTTGAACAATACCAGCTCCCATAAGACCAGCACCTAACACTCCAACTTTTTTTACTTTAAGTTCTGAATTACCAAATCGATTCTTTTTGCATTCCGTTTGTCCTCGGAAGAGTCCAATTAAACCTTTTGATTGAGGAGTCATCGCTAATTCACCAAAACCATTTCGTTCTGCTTCATAACCAGCATGGGATCCTTTATCAACGCCAGTTCGAATAACATCGATAATCTAAGAAAAATTGTATTCTCTGAAACTATGTGCGTGTATATTTATCGTTTTGAGTTTCTTATACTATTTTAGAGACTAAATGAATTTTTATGATGATGATTTTTTTCTCTTCTCATGCTTCATTTACATCAATTAATTAATTCAAATGTGATCCTCCTGGGAGATGAAGGAGAAGACCGCAATAGTTGATACTCTGATGGGGGAAATATTTGGATTCATGGTAAAAATCGTATCGGTGTTCAACGAGGGATATGACATTCTGCTACCAACAGAAGACAGATACAACTCTTCTTAGTCACTTTAGCATTTATTCATCAGCGCAAAAACATAGTTCTTCACAAGTTCACACACATACGGTCCACTTTCAAATTGCACCCAGCACACATTAAAATTAATAAATTAAACAATTAATAATAAATCATTCTTTCAATATTTTTGGATACTCAAACAATTTCGTACATTTTACTCCACCATAACTAACTCAAAGAAACTATCTAGTCGAACTCCAATAATTAGTAACGCCAATGAGTGACCTAGTTCATGAATTTTAGGTTGAAAACCAAAAACCAGCTTCATGCCAAATTTTACAAAGGCCATATAAACAAAAACTACATAATAATCCACGACAAAAGCAGAGAGCCTATTTCTATACTCTCCAGACTAGGAAGGAGAAGCGCAGAATCAGTCTACATCTAATAGAATGATGTCATACAACGATTGTGTGCTCTGCTCTATTCTGAATCATTGAAGCTGATGCCCGCGAAACGGAGCACTATAGTTTAAGAATCCAATGGTTATGTGAAATGATGGAATGGAATGGTTATGTGAATGATGGAATGGAATGGTTATGTGAAATGATGAAAGATGGACTGATGATGGAAAACAAAACTGTGCCGATGGATTCATCCTTGTCCACTCTTGTATGTAAAAAAAGGGACAACTCACAGAGATGGACTTGGTGTCCTCCAAGTATATACATTTTAAATTAGTTATCGCATCGCCTCTCATCTCACAAAAAAATATTTACATTTGTCAAAACTATAGCCCGACATAGCAGCCTCTTCTACTAAAATTTTACACATTTCATTCGTCAGCTCTTTCTAACCATAAGGGAAAAATGTACACGATCAGGATAGTCTGTACAAAAATGTTATATTGACGCGAAATTGGACAAACTTAAAGGAATTCTGATAATGCTATACCCAAACTATAGGAAGATAGCAAAACGATCGTGAACGATATTCACACAAGATAAATAAAACGAGGTCTCTGAAAAAACATTAACGTCGCAGCAAATCCAGCAATTAAAACACATCAACAACATCAGAACAAGCGGAGTTCCTATCATACTTTTAAAGCCTGACCCTGACTTATCGTCGATATTTTGCATTTGTTCATCAAAGCAGATTTTCTCAAAGAATGGACGGAGAGTAATCGTCAAACAACGGAAAAAAATAAGACCTATGTCAACTTCATTTTTTTTTCATCACCCAAACAAGTGTAAAGGTGCAATCGAGCATAGAGGAGGGAACACGTACCATTTAGGGTCAGCCATTTTTTACAGACCATACGAACACCTTAAGAATTACACTAGGCAGTCGGCAGAGTTTCAGACTGTACTCTTCCCTCCATATGACATTTATAGATTATGAAAAAAGATTCACTCTCAAATAATATGGGTATCTCTAAATACAACTAGCATACCTTCAAAACATTTTATGAGGCCTCGAAAGATCGCATAACTAATAACGGGATGTTAACTGGTTCATTCATGATTAGTTTCGATGTTAAAAATGTAGAAAAATACAGTTTGGTCTTGGTCAATGCTTCCACGATTTGGACTATGCCTCCTCTACAACCAATTGATAGTTGCGTTAAACCGAATGCTGCTCAACAGGGAAATACAAAAATCGGTTTAAATATCATTATCCAGCTTAATGCCTCAAACATATACTTTCCATTTAGTTAGTTGATGGGCAGATAATGGAAGAAGTATATAAATTTTGTTATCTCAGTAGCATGGTCATCACCACTGATACAGCAGACGTAACATGCAGAATCAGGATAATAAGAAAAACAGCGGAGAAACGGTAAATACATATCTCTGAACACAAAGTTCAAATGTTCAATCCAAGTTAAGTTTCCATCCTACTTTATGTGTGTGAAACGTGAAAGATAACTCAGGCTGTGATCCATTCATTACAGGTTAATTAATTTCTTCATCGAATCCTGTACATCCGATAAATTGCCTATACAGCAAATTCTATCAGGTGACCACAACAATATCGACATTTCACATCTTGCGTAGGCATAATTTTGCATCGACCGTCAGTCAGAAGACCTGATTAACTCTCACCCAGAGTTGTATGATTTTAAGCACCAGTACCAGTCAAGAAGTACCAGTACTCGTACTAAAAAATATATTTAGTCTAAGGTCAAATTTTTTTACTTTTATTCGAAAATTCACCAGTACCAGTAAAAATATTGGTAATGTCCAGTGCCAGTAATTTTCCAATATCTCCAAATATTACCCAGTACTTACCAATACTTTACTGGTACTTACAAAGTTTATGAAAACCAGTAATTACAAGTACGTAGGTACCAGTACATTTTCACCCTTTAAGTATTTTCTAGTTTACTATAATTATTAAGACGCATAAATGGTGTTCACAAAAATTTTTTATTAAGTCAATGAATTCCATTCCACATGATCATATGTAACCTACATAGCAGTCTTTCAAATCCGTTTCATATATATTCTTCTTTATTTTCTTCCATATACTCTAATAATAAATACTCCAACTTTGCTTTATGTTGAAAAAATCCTCATAATAAGCATTAAGTCTGCGTCTCCTATAATTAATTTTCGCTACGCACTGTAAATGGAGTGTTGTACTGGCGAGTCCTGGTGAATACAGGCGAGTATTGAAAGATACTGCCGAGTGTTACATATAAAATACTGGGAAATACTGGTACACACCAGTACCAGTTTTCGCACTGGTGCTCAAAATACTTAAAAATACTTTCTTTTACTGGTAAATTTATTTTCTGATACTGGGACATGTAATGAGTAACAATTTAATTGAATATCATACAACTCTGCTCTCACCTGATACAGAACAGTTATGGCAGAGTGCCAGAATGAATAATTCAGCTGATTTAAAATCAAAGGGAGATAGATGGCACTAACTCCCAGGGTTGTTAAAGAATGCATTATTTCTGAGCTGCATTCCTATACATTTTTTCATTCAAATGAACGAATTGGAAGCTGCAGTCAAAGTATGTTTAAAGAATTGGAATGGAATTAAATGAATTCTATTCCCCAAAAAAATAATGCCGAATGCATTCTTTTTCCTTTTAGAAAAACAATGCATTACTTTGAGCTGCATTACTTTGGAATGCATTGCATTCATTGAAGTCTGTGTGAATTCACTTGCATTCACTTGCATTCAGCATTCACTTGAATTCAGTGAAATTATTCCATGAAATTATTTTGTGATTAAGAATGAAGGAACAAATAAAGCACTTTTAAGCATTTTTTTTTTTAAAGAATTTCAAATATTAATTAATTTGTCGAATTCTACATTATGAAAGTAGATGTATTTTGTTCGCATAATTTAATTCATCTGCTTCTCCTCCTTAAATGATTTTTTCACATAACAAATCAAAAATAATCATTATTTTCGGTCTCTGGAATAAATACTTTTGATTTGATTTGAAATTCTTTACAAAAAAATTTTTAAAAGTGCTTTATTTGTTCTTTCATTCTTAATCACAAAATAATTTCATGGAATAATTTCACTGAATTCAAGTAAATGCTGAATGCAAGTGAATGCAATTGAATTCACACAGACTTCAATGAATGCAATGCATTCCATAGTAATGCAGCTCAAAGTAATGCATTCTTTTTCTAAAATCAAAAGAATGCATTCGGCAATATTTTTTGAGGAATGTGAAGTTGTATATCCTAATTCCTAATACTGAAGAGGAATGAAAGAATGCTAAATATGCATTCTTCATTCCTTTGAATTAAAACCAAAAAAGGCTGCATTCTTTAACAACTCTGCTAACTCCAATGCTTTTAACAAAAATTCTTCCTGGCTTCGGTATTGACACTCGCAATATCGAGAGTCCTCTTAAAATCAACCTCTATTTTTATATCAGTAATTCGACTGATGATTAATAATACACGAAGAAAAGCAGTATTTTTTGTGAGGAACGAAACCTTAGACAACGACCAATTTATGAATTTGTGGCTACCTTCACTACGAGCTACTGGCACCAAACTTTGGTTAGCAATCCCACTAAGCATTTGTAAGGCTTTGGAATAAGTCACGAAAAAGCACTGTTAAAAGATTGGAAAACAAAAAAGAAAGTCGCTATCAGAAAATCATTCGAGTAACTTAGAGAATATTTAAAAAAAAGGTTCTGGTTTGTAAATATAATTGATTTTGATTATTTTTTGGGTCTGTCCGAGTATAGCTAATAAGATTTCTTGTCCGTCCGCTATTTATAAAAGTAAACAAGTTAACGCGTTTTGTTATCTATCTGATACAAAACGCTTTTGTTTTTCCTACGTTAAAACAAGTTACAACCGTTGAGAATTTACCCATTTTATACACCTGTGTGAAAGGAAGTTCCACCCACTAGAAGTATTAAAAAAAAGTAGAAGCTACTTTTGGCGCAATTAAGATAAGTTGTTTTATTTAACTACAACACCTATTTCAACACATCCCAACATAACAAGAGTGGTATGTCCAGCGCAGTAATAGGAAAAATAGAGTTCCCCTCACCTTATAATAGGAACTAGGGCCTTAGCATAAAGAGAATCAATTGATTGGTTTTAGATGGCAACCACATTTTGCGAGATTTAGATTTCAAAAGATTATTTATTTATTTTAATAAAATAAAATTTCAAAATTAAATAAAAAATATTAAAAAAAAAAATTACGAAAAATATCAATTTAAACAGAATTCCATTTTTATTTTAGACAATAGCCTCAGAGCTCTATTATGGGTCCTGTATACGTTTTCTTCCTGTCTAGGTATTTACATATTTTTTTAGTTCCAATTAAGACAGTTGAGATAGTAAACAGTTTTAATTCAACAATTTTAAATGGAAATCTACGGCAAACTTTATTTGAATACAATTGGCCAATTTTTATTATCATTTTATACTTTTAATTTATATTAAAAACTGTCTGATACAAATGAATGAATGAAAAATGAGAAAAAAAATGAGCTTCACCTACCTTCAATGGAGCTGGATATAAGCCTCCTGACATTTTCATAACCTGTTCTCGTGCCTTTCCAAAAACTTTATCCTTAACCCAATTAATTCCGAGTGCCATATTCATTATTTTATCCATCAAGCCCTTTTCTCTGCTTATCTAAAAAAAAAAAAAAAAACGAAAAACTCCGTAGAAATGAATACTTAAAAAAAAAGTTCTTCTATAGTTACTAACCTTCATTTTTCCATCAGCTAAATCTTTGGCGATCTGTATAGCAACTTTTTCCAAATATTCTATTGTGTTTTGTTGAGGTGGCAAAAGACCAGGCCCTAACGGATCAACTAATAAATCAACAATTTTCAATTTTTTGGCACGATCAGCTTTAATAGTTCTTCCAGTTAATTCCATATCTAAAGCAGTTGGTACACCTGATAATTTCGGCAAACGTTGAGTACCACCACCACCGGGAAGTAAACCTAACATTACTTCAGGTAAAGCGAGACTAGTTTTCTTATCTTTTGTTGCAATTCTATAATGACATGCAAGTGCTAACTCTAATCCACCGCCAAGGCAAACACCATTGATAGCAGCAACAATAGGTTTCTTGCTATCTTCCATTCGTTGGAACATTATTTGTGCTCCATGAGAGATTTTCGTTGCTTCTGCAGCTGTTTGACAGGCTTCCAACATACTAATATCAGCTCCAGCAATAAAACATCCTGGCTTCCCTGAGATAAGTACAGCTGATTTGATACTTGGATTTGATTCAATGTCATTAATAATTTGTTCAAATTCAACGGTGATTTCATTTCCTAGGGAGTTGACTTTTGAATTAGGAGAATCTAATGTAACCACAAGAACACCATCAACAAGTTTTGTTGAGGTATGTTTTGACGGAGATGCAGCAGCTGCCGCCATACAGCGTGCTAAGGAAGGACCTGAAATTGTAGAAATGTAAAATTAGTAGATTGTGAAGATTTGGTTTTTTGTTTTTTTAACAAATTTTAGTCAAACCTGTCTGAAATATATGGCTAATTTTTCAACTGAGATTAGCTTGAACGCGCTATTAGTCGAATCGTATTATGTCTGGATAACGATATGTACTTTCGCCAGGGTTTTTTTTCTATAACTTCTTTAGGATGTCAGAAATAGTCCCAATTTACAATCTGTAATCTCTACTCGACCTGACATTATCTTGAATAAAAATGATCCAGAACTTGAAACACATTCTCAATCTACTTTTAATGTTTTTAATTTGAAGTTGATATAATAAATGGCTTAAATCAGACTAAATCCAACGCCATTGGTAACAATTCTGTACCAGTGAACTAATATTGCCCTCAATCCTTCACTTATCATATGCATATGTTAAATAAATAGACTGTTTTACCCACTATAATTTATTTAGTCAACGGAAGTTGGATATGATCATTCTCATTCCTCATCCCTCCACAACCCATATATACCTGAGTGGAGATCAATTACTAATCGATTCTACCCTACATTATTAAAACGGCAACTGACAGTTCACAAAAAAAAAACGACTAAACACATTTGCGACGATAGTGGCTGACTGCAGATTCCTATCTAATAGTACAGGATCCATAAATTGTTCTTATTACTGCAATAATCGTGTCGGCCGTCGCAACTGTGTATAAGCTTTAAGGGATAATCGAAATGACCTAAAAGCGTCTAGTTTTAAAACTGAACTTCAGGAAGAATATCTTGAGTTTCCCATACAATGTTGAACAAAAAAAATCGTACATTCTCTGGTTTTCCTCCAATACCTACGTAGCTATTCTATGGTAGAGCCTATTCGTATTTATTCCTCAGTGAGAATTAGTAGTAGTAGTAATTCTTATTAGCTAGTTTAAAAAGCTTTCAACAACTCTTGCTGGTGTTCCATAGATGAGCCATTCTGCCGTACCGATTTTTTTTACGTTGTTCATTGATGATGGCACACATTATGGCGACAGTCAATGATAGGTACGCCTGAGATTTTGGTTTAGTTAATCATCTAGTAATTAACTGACTCTTAATCTCTCTAAAACCCAAGCCATAGCCAACTCCATACGACCACGGAAACCTTCTAACTTCTGTATATATTCCATTATCTTTATGGGGTGCGAGATTTAATCCTTGAGAACGTTTATAAAAATATTAGATGTTTATGGTCTTTCCTGGCTATCGCATATAAACTTGATTTGTTCGCGAATATATTATGGACTATGTTCGACTCTCTGTAAATTAAATTCCCATCATTTAACTAGAGATTAGACCATCCGTTAGAAATTGTTCACTGTCTTTTAATTCTTCACAGTTATTCCTATTGTATGTTCATTTTTTTTACCGAACTATCCTCCTTTCACACTCTCTCTATCTGTAGTCTGAGTGTTAATTTATTCTTATATGAACTAATTGTGCATCTTCACAGATAGCCAGGGGCTGCTATTAGTGAAGAGCCCTTCTCCAATTTTCCATTTTGTCTCTTTTTTGTTAATATTTATCTTTGTTACATAGTAAGCAGTTTACACACCATAATATTGTTATATTTTCCTGTACAAAATTCTTTATTAGTTTCTTGAACTTGGGCACTTGTTCTGTGTTTTTCATTTCTTCTGGTAATCTATTTTATCTGGGTACAGCTGTATGTTTTAAATTCTTTTAGAGCTTCAAATGCGGATGATCTTGAAAGTTTGATGAATAATGACCTAAAGGTATTTAACAAATGGACTGCTGGGAACATGTTAATGATTAATGAGAGAAAGACCAAATATATAATATGCAAACAGAAAAACAAAACAGATATTAATATTTGCCTTAGAATTGGCACGGAATATCTGCAGAGAACCGCAAAAATTAATTATCTGGGACTATTGATTGATGATAAACTATGCTGGTCACAGAATATAGGGAACTTAGTTAAAAAGCTAACACCATTGATTGGAATTTTTAGAAGAAATGTTAACCTGCAGAGGCATGTTGCGAGCTTAATTTACAATGCACACTTTTTGTCGCGCATTCGTTATAGCATTATAAATTGGTCGCATTGTACGATAGGCTTGAAAGATGATATAAGTATATTAATGAATAGAGCTTTAAAAGCGCTATACCGGCTGCCGTGGGATACTAGTTCTCTGTTTGTCTATCAGTTTGCATGCCAATTTACCTTGCAGCAAGTAATTCAAATTGAAAAGGCGAAGTTTATGTTCAGCATAGTAAATAGGACTATATGGTCAAATCTAGTAGTGGAAAAACATCAGGATATTCATGAACACCTCACGAGAAATAGGAATAATATAACACTAGGCAGGCAAAGAACAGAAAGTAGACGACAGGGGCTGTTAACAACGGCTGCATAAATCTTTAATGCTCTGCCGATTGATATCAGGACTACTCCGACACTACCACTATTCATGAAAAAAATAAAGAAATTTTTGTTGACCTAGTTTTCGCATTTACTGCAACTCACAGCATTTTACTGTATATATTTTTGTTTTTCTTATGTTTGCTTATCCAATTCCTATTTGAGGACGTCACTGGCCACTATTTTCTTGTGGTCTCTGGGAGCGGCTGTAATGCAATTGTGACGGATTTTCCCAACTCTCATACCAGCCTTGCTGACTGAGTGGGGAGTACTGCAATTATACTAGAATTGGACTAGAAATTTAAGAGACATTGTGTTCTAATACTTGTTAAATAAGTGAATAAATGAAAATAAATAAATGAATGAATGAATAAAATGTTTCTCCATGCACATGCGTAAGTCTATGTAAATTAAGTATAGACTTTATTGCCTTGTTTAATACTCTATCCATGTAGTTTAGTAAGTTATTGCTACATTAAAAATGGGAGCACATACTTCACTTTTTGAATTAATCTTGTCATATTGTAATAGAAAAGAGAGTATTATGAAGTCAATTAGGCTTACTTGGAACATAAAAAACCCTTCCGTATACTATTAGTACGGCGTGGCTCTTGCTTGCCGTATATGCGAAGGTAATAGCCAAGCTGACCCCATGCCCTTGTTAATTGTATATAAGGCGAAACACTAAGTATTTACTTGAATGCCTAGCAAGATTAGCCCTATTCCGGACTAGCATTTATTTTACTATGAAAAAATTCATAGAGAGTTTAGCCAATATGAAACTGACCCAGTTTTGCTTCCAAACGTCTTAAGGTAACTTTTAAGGCAGCTACACAAGTTCCACGCCAGATGATATTATAAATGCCTACGCATATCAAAACGTGTACCAATTGCAGATAATTTACTCAATTTGACTATTTCTCAGGTTCCACTTCACTAAAAAGTTGAAGTGAGTGGAACTCGTTTTCGTACTGGGTATGACAAGAGGAGGTGAAGGACTGAAAACGAGGTTACTTGGGACAGTAACTTCGCTTGTGTAAACTATACTTTATGCATGCCATGTCATACGATTTGCTTGAGCGTGTATAACGCGAGTTAGAGCTTGATTTGAGACTAAGTCTGCCATGAATGAAATCGAACGAAACTATTGCGTACAAGCAAACCCGACGACTTTGCTATAGTTTGAATAAAATTAGTTGGGAATGGAGGAAAAAGTTAATATCCGATTTTGTGTAGTTCAATTCTATAGCAAAGTCATAAGTTTTGCTTGTACGCAATAGTTTTGGCCGATTTCACCCATGCCTCTCATACGCTACACACGCTCATGCAATTCAAACTACTGGGTCATGTACAAGTTGCAATATTTGCCTGAGCGTATGTAGCGTCCTTTAGCTAGAGTTTCCAAACCTACATCATGCACATTTGTCTGGAGTTATGTTCCAAGCCAACATAAACTTAAGACACCAGATTAAATCACCGGAAAACAATTTAGATGCGAATAAATATTCGGCGTTTTGGAATTCACATAAAATAGTACATCCATGTGATGGATTTTCGCCATATAGTTCCATGTTCCTACCAGAGATTAGAATTGAAAGAAATAAAAACCGGGAGCTAAAAATGTGTAGAGCAATCATTAATCGCATTCGACTATTCAACATTATCGTAATCAAATGCCAAAAATAATCTCGCCCATACCGCCCAATGACTTGACAAAGTGTAACGTGCACCAAAATGTACATCACCTCTGTGCCTCTAGTATCCAATCAGTCCAATTTCTCTGTAGTTTACTCTACGAAATTTATCCTTTGGACTTTGTTAAGGAATGAATGCACTTGGACAGCTTGATATAAACAAACTGTTGAGTAACGGGTACTGCACAGTGGATTACATCGGGTAACATAATTTCTTATTATTTTCTCAGATATATAATGATGAAAACTTTCATTTGCTCAATACGAAAATCAATTCAGAAATCTGTTATCCAACAACTCCTCGAAATCCACAATATGAAAAAAGTGCAAAGTCCACAAAACCAAAGTTAGTCTTCTCCTCTTGGATGAATGAATAGAGAAGAATCCAAAGTTCTTGTACCCGACTCGATTACACAATACTTTCTAATAATTACTTAATTATCATGATGCTGAAATAAAGAAACGATTATTAATAAATTATATTTTTACCTTTTTGAAATTTATTGGCAAATATTTGATTCTTCGGGATCCGGCTTAAAGCCCCAAGAAATCGAGTTGCTGACATTTTTTTTTAGTTGTAGCAGCAACTGGAAAATTTCACAAAAATTAAAATACTTTTTCTGTTCGAAATTATGAAAGTTTTTTATGTTTACACTTTTTGAAATTGCCAACACTTTGTGGTGAACTTGAACACGTATAAATGATAAGGGAAAACAAATTAATCTGAGGATGCCGCGACCAGAAATCAAAATCAACTCAGCTCTGTCACTTATCCAAATCCAATCCTCACCTTTTCAGTTTCTTTTCTCAGCTAAGCTCTCCTCTCACTCTCAGCAACACAGGCTGTATTAATTTTCTTTGTGTGCGTCTGTTCAGGGGGGAGTGCCAAGGAAATGTAAAAAACTATCGTTCGGTGAAATCCACAAGGGTTAGGACAATAACTAAATTTATCTCGATTTGTTCGAAGTAAAAAATTGACAGTTTTCGCTGGAGGAGATTAAACGAAATAACATTATTTTATGTACTTTATATAAAATTTCTTGAGAAATACATTTTTAAATCACTCTAATTAATTAAATAAATTTGTTAATGGCAATCAGAGACTTATACAAATTAAATAATTATTACTTGTTCGAGGCAGAATTGCTGCGATGAATTAATCGACATATTGAAATTGTACATCATTGAGCCGACGTTAAATGAATACAGTTCAATTGTGTACGTGTTCAAACAATTTACAGTTTCGATATAAAAAATATCTTTATCACAAATTCGCAGCACGTAATGATAATTAAATTATTATATTATCACCCCAAAGCGCAGGTAAATAACTGCACAGTCGTGCGATCAGAAATTTCACAGTTTCAAAATGGGCGAAACTATTTGCTTGCAGTATGGTATGCTGCCACTGACTAGGGAACCTAGGGGGAGTGTTGCCACTCTTCCACAAGTTTTCAAATATTTTTAATGTATTAGATATGTTTGTAGGTTGCCTCTTTTAGGTCTGTTTAATGAACTGCAAAAGAAGTTCAGAGCAAAGAAGGGCAGATCAACTTAGGTTAACTGCCAAATTAAAACTAGAGCATAAAGAAGCAGGCAGCTCATGAAACACACTTTTCTGAGATCTTCACCGAAAAAACCCAATTGTTTAAATTAATGCATGATTAATGTAAAGAAACTTTTGTTCACACACAAAAACACAATTCTTATTTAAATTATTCCAGAAATTAATTTTTTCACAAAAACAATTATTTGAATCGCAGAATTGTCAACACAATTTACAGTTGTTAAATGCATGTTACTCCTTCGAAAAAGGTAGAGCTGCAAGTCTTGATCTGGGTCAATCCAGTTCACTTTAGGACAGGCTCATTAAACACAGTTCGATTCACTTGAGAGTACTTTAGAGCAGTGCTCTGAATTTATTAAACACGGTTTCCTGCTCTAGAGTAACCTAGAGCAACTCATTAAATATACCTATTCTGTTCGCAACGCATATACAAAGGTTCAGTGAATTTTATGTTTCATTCTTTGCCAATTTCTTTGGTTGGCATAAGCATAACAGCCGGCAATAACGAAACTTCTAAATATGGGGGATTCATTTAACAACTTTAGTCCAGTCTTTATGGGATCGTAAACTTTCCCAATCGATTAGAATTCCATTGGCCGTTGCACCAAATGAAAACTTCGACAACAAATTAGAGCTCTCGGACAAAATCTGGGAAGTAACGCAAACTCAAGACGTCAATAGTGTAGATTTCAAAGCTAGTGACAGAAAAAAAAAAACTAGCCCTTTCAGATATAAAGAAAGAGTTGCTGGAAACCAAGGCAGAGTAATCCGAAATTAAAAAATCACTAAAAATGATGTCTCTTGACCCTCGTTTTAGATCACGATCTCGAAGTAGGTACCGCAACTTAAATTATACACTTACCCAAAGTCGGCAAAATATTGTTGGTACCACCGTGATTCTGCAATAAGGCGACAAAATGCACAGCACCTTGTAGTCTCAAAGAAAAGAACTAAAGCTATAATTTCTCGACGCCTAATTTTAAGATGCAATCAAACTAGATTCAACTTTTTTATCGATACGGGAGCTGAAGTTTCTGTAATACCTTCAACATTCTATCCACATTTATGTTCAAGATCTCGCGACATACTTTTAACAGCGGCAAACGATTTCCCCATAAAGACTTTCGGTACACTATTTTTAAAATTGGAACACAATCTTCTAGTGGATATCAAAATCAAAAAGCTGTTAGACCCACTTACCAAACTATCAAATAGTTGTAATACAATACAATCAGATACAACTAGTCCAAATTATTTTTAGTCAAGTGCCTATCAGTCACTCGTAAAGGAATTTCCTTCATTAACACTAGCACCTGACTACACTTATAGACCCAATCACACAGTGGTACACCTCATAATGACAAAAAGACATCTTTCCTTTTCACATCCGAGACGTTTTTCCAGGGCTGTTGAAGCCCAAAGTTCGAGCTGGCACTACTCACGTCCACTGGATATTGAATTTCGTTATCAGCAGCCTTGCTTATAGCACGAACATCAAGATCTTTGTCAAAGCTGTGACAGCTTACATCTAGATGTGAAAAACTTCACTAAAACGAGCTAATGGCCCTCTAATAGAAAGCTCTACACATTCCCTCTCTCTCTCTTGGTATAGTATGCTACATAAATTCTTCGCAATGATAGTTTTCTTTGGTTGAATAAAAAGTTAAAGAGCTTTCAAAAAGTGATCCGGGTTTATATGGAGATTTTCTTATCTAGTTGTAAGTTGTCTTAGGTCAAAGGTTTCAGTTATCGGAAACAAGTCTGGCCAACATTCTACGAGCCTTCCATTGAAGGGTATAAGCATACCGAAAAGTCTATGTTGGAATTGAGAAAAGCTATGAACATCTGATCGTTCATTTCTACTAGGTAAGTTTGGGAAGTTATTGAGATTAAACAATAGGGACAGCTTTAAATAATGAGAAATTTGTGTTTCTAGGTATGTATAGACATAATAATAAAATTACAATGAAATTAAAATTCTACAGTGGCAAAGCGGAACATCTCTGCGGGGGATTCCAACCTACGAAACACGTAAGTTGTTGCCCTTATCATAATTTTGTATCAATATTGCTTTTGTTTTGAAATTTTAATTATATATTAGAGTATAGTAGATTTTCACTTTAACGGCAAAGCCGGAAGGTTTAGTTCAGTAAACCTATGCCAGATATACGATATCCTGTACCTAAGCGGAACACTTACGGGACGTAGTTGTGTAGAGTATAGTCATGCCCGTTGCCTGCTTCTAAGAGCAGGATTTTATTATGCAATTTATTCGTTTCCTTATCAAATTTTAGATCTTATTAAGCAATTCATTCATTGACCACATATCTAAAAGAATAAAAAGTGAAAATATTACATACACTATAAAATATATATTTAACCAATTAAAGTATCTATTAAGAATTATGACATACAAATTAACTACTCACAAAACAAATATGTAAGATAGCCGTTGGATGGGCGTATGTACATATATATGTATTGTTACGTGCAATAGAAAAAGACAACTGGTGACATCTACTGGCAATGTGGCAATGGAGAAGTAAACGACTTTAGGTTCGGAGAATTGATTATGGTATCTACAGGAAGGTTCAGGAATAGAATGAATAGAACAGTCAAGAAGCTTCTGGAAAATAGAACACTCGAGAATAATCTGGAGAGTTTCTAGGGTATAAATATAACAGTTGTCATAGCCAGAAGAAGAGTCTTGTCTTAGACGTTGCAGTGTTAACAAGCGAAAGTAATAACGTGCGGAAGTCTTGTAATTAGATTGCGATAATTGAAAGTACAGTATTAAGCGATAATTAAAGTGTAGTTGATTAATTGAAAGTTTGTGAATAGTTAAGATTAGAGTTAAATAAAGAACTTGTATATTAAATATTTAATATTGTGTTTTAAATAACGAACCAAAGGCCACGCTCGCAACAACTGGTGTCAGAAGTGAAATAAATTCGCGAAACAAATTGGTGGCAATTGACTTTAAAATTCAAAGTGTGATTAATTTTGTGAAATTGTGTTAAATTTTGAAAGTTCTTGAAAATAATTTATATTCAACTTAAAGTGAATTACTAAAGTAATGGGGCGAAAATTCGAGGAGCTTCGAACGCAGGATTTGAAAGTGGAGTTAGGGAACCGGTTATTACAAACGACAGGTGCAAAGAAAGTTCTAGTCGAGCGACTCAGACAAGCTTTGATAGAGGAAGGAAAGAATCCTGAAACATTTGTTTTCGAAGATAACTTGGAAGAAACCGAAGTCGAAGAAGAGCCTACAATGAAAATGGAACAGCTTTTGAGTGCTTTAATGAGCAAAATGGAAGCCCGTTTTGATGAACAAAAGAATTCTCTCGAGGAACAAAAGAATTCTCTCGAGGAACAAAAGAATTCTCTAGATGAGCAAAAGAAATCTATGGAAGCTCGTTTTGATGAACAGAAGCATTCCAATGAGGAACAAAAGAATTCTCTCGAGGAACAAAAGAATTCTCTCGAGGAGCAAAAGAATTCTCTGGAATCCCGTTTAGATGAGCAGAAGAAATCTATTGAAAGCCGTCTGGACGAGCAAAAGAATGCTTTTGAGAAACAAAAGAATTCTCTGCAGAATTGTCTAGAAACTTGTTTGGAGGAACAGAAGAACTTTCTGAAAGGTTCATTAGACGAACAAAATGTGAAAATTGAGGAAATCCAGCAGGAAGTGTTGGAAGTTCGACAACAAGTGTCGGGAGTACAACAAAATGTTACAGAACAGCTTGACAGTTTTAAAGCAGATCTGGAAAGAATAAGGCATCGTCAGCCTCTAAACGTAGCAGCTGAAATATCTGGCGCAGGTAGAATGAAACCTCCAATATTTGATGGACAAAATTCATGGCATATCTTCAAGAGACAATTTGAGGCAGCTTCAGAGGTAAATGGATGGAATAATGAAGACAGAGCTATAGCTCTGGTGTTAGCACTTCGAGCTCCTGCTTCAGAACTCTTACAAACTGTACCGATTGAAAATCAACGTGATTACACTTCATTAGTACAGGCGATAGAATTACGTTACGGAAATGAGCACATGCAGCAAGTATATCGCCTACAGTTGCGCAACAGGATTCAAAAGCATGGCGAATCACTACAACAACTGCAGGCTGATGTGGAAAGATTAGCGCATCTTTCATACTCCAGCGTAAATGCGGATTTCCTTAATGAAGTGGCAACGGAGGCATTTGTGAACGCTATTGCAGATCTAAATTTACAACAAGCGTTAAGGCTAGCAGGAAAGAAATCAACAGCAGAAGCACTAGCCTATGCATTAGCGTATGAATCCGCCAGACAAGCTTCACGGAGTGCAGTACGAGTAAGAGAAATTTCAGTGGAAGAATGTACTTGTAACAGAGTGCAATCATCACAGAGCCCGCCCTCACGTGGTGTCCTTCGATGCTGGAATTGTAATAGATCAGGGCACCTTCAAAGAGACTGCAGAAAACGTCGACGAGTGGAATCACCTGAAGAAGGGAAAGAAGAATGCCAAAGATGTCGAGCCAGGGAACAAGCTATTCATGGAGAGACTAGATATCAAGCAGCGACTAGTCGCATCAGCTCTCCTGTTGAGCAGTCGGAAAACTAGTAAAAACCAACTTTGTGGGGCAGAAGTTGGTTGGTGGAATCGGCAGCCCCGAAGTCATCATTCAAGTAGGCCAGTTGCAGAGAAATAATAGCAGTCTTGTTATATATGGAAGTGTAGGAAAAAATGACTGCGCAGTCACTATCGATACTGGAGCTGCAAGATCAATTATTAGAACAGATCTTGTTAAGAACAAATGGCTTCATAATACCACCAAATATCTACTAAGAACAGCAACTGGAGCAGCAGCACGGGTGTTTGGAGAAATAACTTTAGATGTTCAACTAGGCGAACTACTATTTCCTCACACTTTTCTGGTTTCAGACATAATGGATGAATGCATTCTTGGAATAGATTTCATGACCACATACAAAATAAATCTGGATGTCGGAGAGCGAATTCTCAAATATGGGAACATAGAAATTCCTATGAAACTAGGAGAAGGAGCAGATCATCCTGCGAAAGTAAGGACGATGGTCTGCGAAAATATTACTCTTTCGCCATGCTCCGAGACACTAATATGGACAAAGTTTACTGATGACATCGGGACCTGCCGATTCTATCTGGTGGAACCTAACCCCACAAAAGTCACATCGGGCATCATTGTGGGGAAGACTTTAGTGAAGGCAGAAGGTGCAACATTAATACCAGTCAGAGTGCTTAACACATCCGAAAATGAGGTACAACTAAAAGAAGGTGCTATAATTGGAAATTGTGAACCCGTTTACCAAATCGTCAATTTGGATAATGGTAGTAATATCAGGGAGACAAAACCTATACCAGCTACTACCCAACAGGTTCAGAAACTTCTTTCGTCCAGTGCCTTAAGTGAACAACAACACAACGATGCCAAAGAGGTGATCGATGAATTTTCGGAATTATTTGCAATGGATGATGATGACTATGGTAAAACAAATCTTGTCCAGCATCGGATCGATACAGGAGATTCCAGGCCCATTCGACAGACACCACGAAGATTGCCATTAGCCAAACAACCAGAAGTTGCAGACATGATGAACTCCATGAAGAAACAAGGCATAATAGAGGAATCTAACAGCCCTTGGACATCGCCGGTTGTTCTGGTTAGGAAAAAGGATGGCAGCACCCGATTCTGCGTAGACTACCGCCAACTAAATAACGTGACGAGAAAAGATAGCTATCCATTACCAAGGATTGATGACACGTTGGATACCCTTTCCGGAGCGCAATGGTTTTCCACATTGGATTTGAAGAGTGGTTACTGGCAAGTGGAAATACATCCCGAGGACCGAGATAAAACTGCTTTCTCAGTTGGCAGTGGCTTATGGCAATTTAAAGTAATGCCATTTGGGTTATGTAATGCTCCAGCCACATTCGAACGACTAATGGAATGTGTTCTACGTGGTTTAACCTGGAAAACATGTCTTGTCTACTTGGATGACATAATAGTTATCGGAAGGACATTCAAGGAACATAAAAACAACTTACGAGACGTACTTCAAAGACTCAAAGATGCAAAATTGAAGCTCAGTGCGAGTAAATGTGCTCTATTCAAAGATGAAGTTAAATATTTAGGGCACATAGTTTCATCACAAGGAGTAAGAACCGATCCAGAGAAGATAGAAGCCGTCAAAAATTGGCCAGTTCCAAAGGACAAACATCAATTACGGAGTTTTCTTGGTTTAGCTACCTACTACAGGCGATTCGTGAAAGGTTTTGCAGATATAGCAAGAAGTCTACATCAACTTACAGAAAAGGGAAGGCCGTTCATATGGTCGGATAAATGCAACGAAAGTTTTGAAAATTTGAAGCAACAGCTCTGTGAAGCTCCAGTACTTCACTATCCAAAGCTGGGAAAAACATTTATATTAGACACGGATGCCAGCAATGAAGGTATTGGTGCAGTGCTTTCGCAGGAGGAGAATGGTCAAGAAGTTCCAGTAGCTTACTATAGCAAAGCACTTTCAAAGCCAGAGAAAAATTATTGTGCTACAAAAAAAGAGCTACTTGCTATTGTAAGTTCAACAAAACATTTTCATAAATATCTCTACGGGCAGAAATTCATCCTTCGTACCGACCATGCAGCGCTTAAATGGCTTCTGCAGTTTAAGAACCCTGAGGGACAAGTCGCGAGATGGATAGAGCGACTCCAGGCTTATGATCTTGAGATCCAACACCGAAGAGGTCGTATCCATGGAAATGCAGATGCCCTTTCACGACGTCCATGCAAACTTGAATGCAAACATTGCGCACGGGTGGAAGAAAAAGAAACAACAGCAACTATACAGTTGGTAACCGTAGAACCATCTACTGGTTGGGACAATGAGGACCTGAGAACAGCACAACGAGAAGATCCGGACATTTCACCTATTCTCGCTTGGAAAGAAGATATGGAAAGACCAGACTGGAAGGATATTTCGGAACGGAGTGAGAAGCTGAAAAGTTACTGGGCTCAATGGAACTCTCTTCATGTTGAATGTGGTATATTAAAACGCAAGTGGGAAGCACCTAACGGCGAATATTTCCGAATGCAGATAGTCGTGCCAGAATCAAAAGTCAAAGATGTTCTAGAAGAAATGCACGGTGGAACCTCTGGAGGACATTTGGGAGTGAACAAAACAATTTCCAAAATACGGGAAAGGTTTTATTGGCTACATATGCGAGAAGATGTGGAGGAGTGGTGCCGCAGATGCATTGTCTGCGCTGCTTGCAAAGGGCCGCAACACAGAAGTAGAGGTGAAATGCATAAGTATAATGTCGGAGCCCCCTTTGAAAGGATAGCTGTAGACATCGCTGGACCTTTTCCTGAAACGGATGGCGGTAACCGTTATATTTTAGTTGCCATTGACTATTTCAGTAAATGGCCTGAAGCTTATGCAATCCCTAATCAAGAGGCAGCCACAGTTGCGGAACAAATAATAACGAATTGGGTCAGTAGGTTTGGAGTGCCTCACGAACTTCATTCGGACCAAGGACGGAACTTCGAATCGCGGACTTTCCAGGAGATGTGTAAAATGTTGGGAATAAGAAAAACTAGAACAACTCCTCTACATCCACAATCTGATGGCATGGTAGAGCGCTTCAACAGAACATTGATTGAGCATCTAAAGAAAGTAGTTGACTATCATCAACGCGATTGGGATCGACACATTCCTATATTCCTAATGGCTTATAGATCAGCCATTCATAGTACTACCGGACAAACCCCAGCTAAAGTCATATTCGGAAGAGAGATGCGTTTACCTAGCGACCTCAAATTCGGTACCCCCAGAGGTGAACAAAAGTTACCAGAAGACTACGTATCGGAGCTCAAACAACAATTAGCTGATGTGCACGAGGCCACGAGGACGAAATTAGCAACAAATACTGATCGGATGAAGACCCGCTATGACCTACGTGCTAATTCCGCAGGATTTAATGAAGGTGATCTTGTTTGGCTCTACAATCCGAGACGACGTAAGGGACGCTCTCCAAAATTGCAACAACACTGGGAAGGACCGTATTCAGTAGTAACTAGAATTAATGACGTGGTATACAGGATTCAGCGTGGCACAAGAGGCAAGCATAAAATTGTTCATTTGGACCGCTTGTGTCAATACTACGAGCATCAAGACCGTGGACCACCTGTTGTTCGGGACGAACAAACTTAAGAAGGGGGCAGTGTTACGTGCAATAGAAAAAGACAACTGGTGACATCTACTGGCAATGTGGCAATGGAGAAGTAAACGACTTTAGGTTCGGAGAATTGATTATGGTATCTACAGGAAGGTTCAGGAATAGAATGAATAGAACAGTCAAGAAGCTTCTGGAAAATAGAACACTCGAGAATAATCTGGAGAGTTTCTAGGGTATAAATATAACAGTTGTCATAGCCAGAAGAAGAGTCTTGTCTTAGACGTTGCAGTGTTAACAAGCGAAAGTAATAACGTGCGGAAGTCTTGTAATTAGATTGCGATAATTGAAAGTACAGTATTAAGCGATAATTAAAGTGTAGTTGATTAATTGAAAGTTTGTGAATAGTTAAGATTAGAGTTAAATAAAGAACTTGTATATTAAATATTTAATATTGTGTTTTAAATAACGAACCAAAGGCCACGCTCGCAACAGTATATTGTTGCGAGCGTGGCCTTTCGGTTCGTTATTTAAAACACAATATTAAATACTTAATATACAAGTTCTTTATTTCACTTTAATCATACAATTCACAAACTTCATATACTTTCTATTAATCAACTCAACTCTAATTATCGCTTAATACTGTACTTTCAATTATCGCAATCTAATTAAAACACTTCCGCACGTTATTACTTTCGCTTGTTAACACTGCAACGTCTAAGACAAGACTCTTTTTTTCTGGCTATGACAACTGTTATATTTATACCCTAGAAACTCTCCAGATTATTCTCGAGTGTTCTATTTTCCAGAAGCTTCCTGACTGTTCTATTCATTCTATTCCTGAACCTTCCTGTAGATACCATAATCAATTCTCCGAACCTAGTCTTCTTCTCCATTGCCAGTAGATGTCAGTAGTTCTACTTCTCCATTGCCAGTAGATGTCAGTAGTTGTCTATTTCTATTGCACGTAACACTGCCCCCTTCTTAAATTTGTTCGTCCCGAACAACAGGTGGTCCACGGTCTTGATGCTTGTAATATTGACACAAGCGATCCAGATGAACGATTTTTCGTTTGCCTCTTGTACCACGTTGAATCCTGTATACTACGTGATTTATTCTAGTTACTACTGAATACGGTCCCTCCCAGTGTTGTTGTGAATTTGGAGAACGTCCCTTACGTCGGTTCGGGTTGTACAGCCAAACAAGATCACCTTCATTGAATCCTGCTGAATTCGCACGTAAGTCATAGCGGGTCCTCATCCGATTGGCACTTACTGCTAATTTTGTCCTCGTGGCTTCTTGTACATCAGCTCTCCTTTCCAATGGGGCTCTGATATTACACTTATACATTTCCTTTCTGCTGCTATGTGGCGGCCCTTTGTAAGAAGCACACACAGTGCATCTGCGACACCACTTCTCCACATCCTCCCGCATATGTAACCAATAAAACTTTTCTCGTATTTTAGAAATTGTTTTATTCACTCCCAGATGTTCTCCAGATGTTCCACGATGCATTTTACCTAGAACATCGTTGACCTTTGATGCCGGCAAGACTATTTGCATTCGGAATGATTTACCGTTAGGTGCCTCCCATTTGCGTTTTAAAATACCGCATTCCACATGAAGAGAATTCCATTGAGCCCAGTAGCTTTTCAGATTTTCACTCATCCCTGAAATACCCTTCCATTCTGGTTTTTCTATATCTGCTTTCCAAGCAAGAATAGGCGATATGTCCGGATCTTCTCGTTGCGCTGTTCGCAAGTTCTCGATGTCCCAACCTGTTGATGGTTCCACAGTTACCAACTGTATAGTTGCTGTTGTTTCTCTTTCTTCCACCCGGCCGCAATGTTTGCATTCAAGTTTGCATGGACGTTGTACAAAGGCTTCTGCATTTCCATGAATAAGTCCTTTCCTATGTTGCATCTCAAAGCCATAAGGTTGGAGTCTAGTCGCTCCAAGAATAGCTTGCTCTCTAGTTCGCCAACTTGGACATTCTTCTCTTTCTTTCTTTTCTGTTGATTCCCTTCGACGGCGCTTCCTGCAGTCGCTTTGAAGGTGTCCCAATTTATTACAATCCCAGCATCGAAGAACACTACGTGAAGGGTTGCTCAGTGATAACTGCAATCTATTGCAAGTCTGCTGCCCAGCTCGGTATCTTTGCAATTCCACTCTCCTGTCTTCATCTAGGGATTCCACTCGTCGGCGTTTTCTGCAGTCCCTTTGTAGGTGTCCCGGTCTATTACAATTCCAGCATTGCAAAATACCACGTGAAGGAGTGCTCTGTGATGGCTGCATTCTATTACAAGTACATTCGTTTACCGAAATTTCTCTCATTCGTACTGCACTCCGTGAAGCTTGTCTGGCGGATTCATACACTAATGCATAGGCTAGTGCTTCTGCTGTTGATTTCTTTCCTGCTATCCTTAATGCATGTTGTAAGTTTTGATCTGCAATAGCGTTCACAAATGCCTCCGTCGCCACTTCATTGAGAAAATCCGCATTCATGCTGGAGTATGAAAGATGCGCTAATCTTTCCACATCACCCTGCAATTGTTGTAGTGATTCGCCATGATTTTGAATCCTGTTGCGTAACTGCAGGCGATATACTTGCTGCATGTGCTCATCTCCGTAACGTAATTCTATCGCCTGTACTAATGAAGAGTAATCACGTTGATTTTCAATCGGTATAGTTTGTAAGAGTTCTGACGCAGGAGCTCGAAGTGCTAACACCAGAGCTATAGCTTTGTCTTCATCATTCCATCCATTTACCTCTGAAGCTGCCTCGAATTGTCTCTTGAAGATATGCCACGAATTTTGTCCATCAAATATTGGGGGTTTCATTCTACCTGTGCTGGATATTTCAGCTGCTACGTTTAGAGGCTGACGATGCTTTAATCTTTCCAGATCTGCTTTAACGTTTTCAAGTTGCTCGGTGACATTTTGTTGAACTTCCGAAACCTTTTGTTGAAATTCGTGCTCAATTCCTTCAATTTTCAAATTTTGTTCTTCTAAAGAACTTTTTAGAAAATTTTTCTGATCCTCTAAACGAGTTTCTAGACAATTCTCCAGAGAACTCTTTTGTTCGTCCAATGAATCTTTCAGAAAGATCTTCTGCTCATCTAACCGGGATTCCAGAGAATTCTTTTGTTCCTCAAAAGCATTCTTTTGTTGCTCAAAAGCATCTTTTTGCTCGTCCAGACGGGTTTCCATAGATTTCTTTTGTTCCTCGAGAGAATTCTTTTGTTCCTCATTGGAATGCTTCTGTTCATCAAAACGAGCTTCCATAGATTTCTTTTGCTCATCTAGAGAATTCTTTTGTTCCTCGAGAGAATTCTTTTGTTCCTCGAGAGAATTCTTTTGTTCCTCGAGAGAATTCTTTTGTTCATCAAAACGGGCTTCCATTTTGCTCATTAAAGCACTCAAAAGCTGTTCCATTTTCATTGTAGGCTCTTCTTCGACTTCGGTTTCTTCCAAGTTATCTTCGAAAACAAATGTTTCAGGATTCTTTCCTTCCTCTATCAAAGCTTGTCTGAGTCGCTCGACTAGAACTTTCTTTGCACCTGTCGTTTGTAAAGACCGGTTCCCTAACTCCACTTTCAAATCCTGCGTTCGAAGCTCCTCGAATTTTCGCCCCATTACTTTAGTAATTCACTTTAAGTTGAATATGAATTATTTTCCAGAACTTTCAAAATTTAACACAATTTCACAAAATTAATCACACTTTGAATTTTAAAGTCAATTGCCACCACTTTATTTCGCGAATTTATTTCACTTCTGACACCAGTTGTTGCGAGCGTGGCCTTTCGGTTCGTTATTTAAAACACAATATTAAATACTTAATATACAAGTTCTTTATTTCACTTTAATCATACAATTCACAAACTTCATATACTTTCTATTAATCAACTCAACTCTAATTATCGCTTAATACTGTACTTTCAATTATCGCAATCTAATTAAAACACTTCCGCACGTTATTACTTTCGCTTGTTAACACTGCAACGTCTAAGACAAGACTCTTTTTTTCTGGCTATGACAACTGTTATATTTATACCCTAGAAACTCTCCAGATTATTCTCGAGTGTTCTATTTTCCAGAAGCTTCCTGACTGTTCTATTCATTCTATTCCTGAACCTTCCTGTAGATACCATAATCAATTCTCCGAACCTAGTCTTCTTCTCCATTGCCAGTAGATGTCAGTAGTTCTACTTCTCCATTGCCAGTAGATGTCAGTAGTTGTCTATTTCTATTGCACGTAACAATATATAACGTAACGCTTACAGATGATTAATACATTTACATACGTATAGTGCGCCCGTTGATTAGTCACTGAGATTTAATACCGAATTTGATAGAAAGTGGCTCGAGCGATACCATAACATACTTTCAATTTGAGTTTTTAGTATTGATAGGATACCCTTCATGTAGGAGATAGATCTAAGCATATGGAATGCTTTGTCTTTGTAAATCTTTTTCCATCTTTATGAAGAATTTGAATTATAACGTAAAGATGAGCTGATCCGTTTTGTTTTTCCCCTTCACTCTCCTGGAGACCCCTCATGAGACTGGTTGACTAAGGTCCGCTCTTCCAATACACTTTTCAGGTCAGTTTAGGGACACTGAGAAAATATTGCCCCCAGTGTTATTCTGTGTTTGGGGCACGGCAAAGAAGCTTGTTGAATCTTCGTTATATTAAAAGAACAACTCTAAACACTCTTCAATTTAGACTGCAACTTTATTGTATGAAGCTAATTCAATTTATACAAAAATAATTAGTACAATTAAACAAACAATATACAATAACAATACAATTAAGCAAACAAAAACAATTATACAAGCAACTTGGTGGGTGCATTAACTCATGGCAAAACATTAAAATTATTTCGTCACTGATGTTATTTACCTGACCGATAGAGAGGCAAGACAAGTGGGTCAATTGAAATAATGAAAAATAAGAAAAATGCGCTGACTAGTATGAAGTAATTAAATTATGCTGCCATGAGTCAGTGAACTACGAATGGAAATATTTTGTAATGAATTTTTAATTTGTTTCAGATGATTTTAATTTGGATGATTGGTATGGCGCTATGATGATATTGTTGAAGGCTGCACAGATGCCTTTACACTTCTTCAATTGGGATTTCAGGACCCTCCTTTCCTTACTTTTTTTCTTAAAGAAGTGTACAATATATGTTAAATTATACAGGATTAGCAAAGAAATTACCATTAACTAAATAAATCTAGGTAAGAGCATGATGCATGATTTATTATTAGCACTCGAGTGTTTATTTAGCAATTTCATGTACATTTATGTGACAAGATCTTCTTAAGAAAGTAAAATGGTTTTGAAAAAGTTGATTTCTTGTCCCATGGATAGCACGTGACAACCAAGGGTTGTGATCATAACAATGCAGACAAAATATGATGCGGAAAACTAAACATAGAGTAAAATGAGTGAATTACAATTTTTATCAACTTTATATTGTAAAAATCAATGATACGCTATTCTATAGAATTTAACATTTTGTTCCTCCTTTTTATTTTTCACGGCAAAATATTAGAAACTCTTCAGTTCAAATGCTGCCCGAGCAGCTAAAAAAATTTTTATGTACACACCAATTTTTATTATTTTTCGTACATAGGTTTTCCAAACATATTTGTAAATGCTACCGGTGTCTTGTTTTTCCAAATTTGTTAATATTTTTCATGAGATTGAGAATTTGTTTTGTATTCCATGCAAATACTTGTTTTTTTTTCGCTATAATTGTATTCGGCAAACAAATTAATTAAAGTGATCAAATGGGTACATGTTTTTGTGCATATTTTTGAATAGTAATTTAGTTTATAAGTATTATTGGTTGGTATTGCTGATTTTATTAGATTGGGATAATCTTTTGTTTCTAGGAAACACAGTGAATTGCTCTGGACAATTACGAATAGATTTGTCTTAAAATTGTTTGGACTAGAAAAGGTTTTTTTTTTAATTGAAAACAATCGATCTAATTAAGATTAATATTTAATCAAAACTATTTTATGATTTTGTTAAATAAGGTATATAGTAAGTGTACCCTTTGGAAAGATAAGGATCCAAGTTTAAAATTACCGGCAGACTATTTTCCTAAACTACTATCCAGTTTAGTTTCTATAGCATATGTAAAATCAGTGTGATAAGTTCCCAAAAAATGAATGCTGCACTATTTTTGGCAGTGCAAACAAGGTACTTATATTAAAACTAATCCAACTGTTTGTCAGCCACCAATATACAAATTCTAAAGAAAAAATTTCGAGTAAATTTTTAAGAAAATATGATGCCCCGTATTTAATCCAATTTGTTTGACCCATTGTGTATATCATATAATATGTACATAGAAGACAAGGGATGTTATATAAAGATCCCAAAAACTGTATAAAAAGCAATAATAAAATTACAAAAACAGTTTGAGCAATTAAAATCCGAAACAAGCAAAAACAGCACTACCCTTCTACTTCAATATGGCAGAATTGTGTTCTATGGTAAAATATAGAAGAAATTTTTTTTGCCATATCAATACATCAGTGATTATGTACTGCTGGTAGAACAAGTTATATGCAGCGAGTACTGATTCGGCGTATGGCACTAAATCGAAAGCTTTATACGGAAGCGCACGTTGCTACTACATAGTTCAATGGAAGCTCGGAATCGAGAGCTTTATTTTCTGCCATTCAGCCTTAAGTTCTTATTTTAATTGGCTATCTACAGAGCTATATAGGTGCAACAAAAATTTGGCTCCAAATTGAACGTAGGATCTGTTGGGGCATTGGGTCTGGAACGTTTATTTTAAATCAGATGAATTTTAGCCCAGAAGGAGCTAATTAATAAGGAGTTTAAAATATAACGCTCTAGAGTGAGCTTTATTTATAGAACATACACCCGAGTAGGAGCAATATTTTAATCACCGAAAAAAAAAGTGAATTTTGACAAGTGCACCGTCTAGAACTTTTTAAGAGGATATTGATCGTTTGTAATATAAATGAAAACGTAATCTTTTCTTATATTACATGATAATTGCATACATTTATCTCTTTCACAACTACTTTGCCGTTGGCCGCTGTATACGAAAGTCGACGAGAGATTTTGTGTTATTGTTTCTTAGAGATAAGAGCAAAAACAGCTGGCTATTGGCAAGGCACTTCAAGGCATTATGTTGAGTTTTATAAGTTGAATGAATGCATACGTGCATCTTAAAATCCATAAATCAGTTTTTTTATTAATTTTCCTAAAAATTTCCAAAATTACAGAAATTAATTGGAATTTTTTTTTAGATATTTATCACAACTTCAAGAAATGCTTTGCTGTTAAATTGCTGAAAAACGATTAACTCTGCTTGATAAAAACTAACCAAACGTTCCTTAACTGAAACAGGATATAGCAACATAATGGAGTCATATTAAAAAACAAATGATTTTTTTTTTAAATATCTTATAGTAGTCCTAAAAATTGCATTTGAAAACTAAGTTTTTGAAAAATATGTTTGATATAATAAGCCTAGTCCTGACGTAGCAAACAATGTAAAGTAGCTCCACCACGTAGCAAACCCTAAAAAGCCTTTATACACATCAGTCGAGAGAACCTGTAAATCAAATTAATGTTACAATGTAAATGCTAATATAAAATTACAAACTTTTTTTAGATTTAGCCACGATGATTGCATATATTGTGCAGAGTATAAAATACTAAAATCGTCTGTTACTTCACTGAAATCAGATGTGTCCGAATTCTGAATACTTTTGGTTAAAGTATCTGTTGTGATTTCCTCTTGAAGAATTGACTCTCTAAATATTCCGGTCCAGCTAAAACCGCCCAAGCTTTTATACATCAATGTAAGGTACATACACATTATTAATGGTGCAGCAAATTGCAAAGTTACTACACAAAGATAATAAAATATTGAAGAGATCTGTAACGATATAAATATTTTAATAATGAAAATGTATTTTATTCATTTATTTTTTACTCGCCTTTTGTTGCAATTCAACGTTTGTTATACGGCCGCCTTCTTTCTTTAAATTTTCCATGCGTTCATGTGCAATATTTAAATATGACTGAAGATACACTGGCAGTAAAGCAAAGCGAAGAATAACCACCATCACCACAATTAGTAACCTTGCAGTTTCAAAGGCATGTGGACTCATCCTAAATATTTTTAACATTAAACATAAAGCAATACGAAATGGCAAATATATAATAAGATATTTTCAATTCTGTTGTTATAATTACGAATTTTCAATTTAAATATAATTTTTTACTTATAATCAAAATTTTATTTTAAAAGCACACACCGACGCGTTGGCGGTACGGGTAGCGGTGAATGTAAGCACACACCGACGCGGTGGCACGGTTGACGAAACATACACAAAATTAAGTTAGTTTTGAAAAAAAAAAAATCTAATATCCCGGTATTCTAGACGTGACAGCCATACAGAATTTGACTGAATTTTACTACTGAAATCAGTTCTTCACTTATTGCGATGACTGCACTGTTTCAACTGAAATGAATTTCGCTATCGCGGTGGCGGTGAGAATGCAACATTCATCAACTTACCACCACCGCTTTTGTCACCTCCATCGCCACCGTATTTGGTGTGAACGCTCGCAATCATTTCAATATTGTGCATCCACCACCGCGTCGATATGTGCTTGCAAAACTGTTTATTATTTTTCAATTAATTTTAATTTTTTAAATTATGAAATGTATATAATTTTCAATTAATGCGTCTAAGCTATAATTAAGTTATATTTCGTTGGTGCAAAAACATCCGTCTGAACTGCTTGTGGTCAAGCTTCAACTTTGAAAACAAATAATAATCACTCGAAGCCAAATAAGACTTACAGTTTGAATTTGAAGCCGCATTAATTTTTGTAGAGTCAAACATTCGCCTTCGAAATAAAAGCAGTACATATGAGGACAGCATTATCATAATATACACGGTAAGTATATTATATTATTATAAAAGAATACCAAGATACTCTTTTTACTGCATTTTTTAGTTCTCAATTGACACAAATCTACACACAATACACATAATCTGAATTCAGACGTGTATGTACTGCCCATTGTTAGAACGTACACACAAATTTGAATAAAGTGAAAACTGAAATGAATGCAATGGCAATTTTGGATTTAAGATCAGTGGTCTATTTTCTTATCAAAAACCAACACAACTCACTCCGTACAACTATCAATAAACTATCACACTTATTTTTAAAACTATCCAATAGTTGTAACAGGATGTGATTATATTTAAGTTATTAGGCCAGAGATTCAAACGCACTGGAAAACACATATTGGCAGAAGGTTGTAATGTGAGATTGTCGTTTTAACGATGTGGTTTTACCATGCATTGTGGATTGGGCATAAATTACCCGTATAGAGAAACAAGCGTGATGATTTAGCAGGAATTAACTAGAGCTGGTTATTAGCTGCCCACGACGAAATATTCTTTAAATCGTTGTTCACTCTGTCAGTACAGTTCTCTAGATAAATACATTTGCTCATCGTCTGCATATAAATGGATATTCACATCTTCTATAATATCAGGAAGGTCATTTATAAAAAGTGAAAAGAGAAGTGGACCAAGAATGGAGCTTCGCGTCACTACAATGGAAATTTTTTTCCAATTAGACTTATTGTCGCCGATCTTTACTTGCTGGAAACGGCCGGATACGAACTCACTAATAATTTTAATGGCAGAGTTAGAAAAATTATATACTTTGCGTAACTTATGGAGAAGTAGGCTATGATTAACCGAATCAAATGCTTTAGTGAAGTCTAGTAATACTAAGGTCGTCATTAAATTATTATCAAGAGACAAGCGCATATCAGTGGAAACTTTTAACAGCGCTGTTTCGCAGCTGTGGTCTTCACGAAATCCGGACTGCATTTTTGATAAGAAGTTATTTTCTGAAATATATCTAAGAGTTTGAACATATAATAGCTTTTCAAGAACTTTGCTAAGAATGCAAAGCAGACTTATTGACCGGTAGTCACTATCACTAGTGAATACAGGAGCAGAGCATTTAGCCAAAGGTACAACTACGACATTTTTCCATATTTGTGGAAACTGAGAAACGGTAAGACACGAGTTGACAATATAAACTAAACTATCTAGAATAGCTGGTAACAGCATCCTAAAAACTCGCATTTGACTTGATAGAATTGACAGCATAAATAACTTCGTCTGGGAATACGCAGCGGAAACTAAAGTCATCACAAATGTCATCATGGCCAACTTTATAAATTGGTTGTGATGGAATGGAATGGGATGAAGTGATCAAAGTCACAAACAGGAAGATCCTTACCGCACACACCACTTTGTTTGCAATTTGACCATAACTTCTTTGGGGAAAGAGAAGGGTTTAGTAATTTGCTCATATAATTTCTCTTCGCACTTCTAATTTCAGATGTAACTCGATGACGGACTATCTTGGATCGACTTATAAGATTTGTATCTGCGAAATAAATATTTTCTTTCACCAATAAGATGCTCAGTTTTAGCAGAATACCAAGGAATATGAGCAGGAATAATCTGTTTCCTTCGTATAGAAGCATACTTATCGTGTATACCATATATGATTTCATAAAACAATGTTAATTGCACATTAACAGATGCACAGTTATGGATTGCGTCCCAAGAATTTGTTATACTTCCTCAAGTAGACTTTGGACATTCACGGCATTGATACTTTATATCTTGGGTGTAGAATAAAAGGAAATACTGTATGACAGAAATATAAAATCATGGTCAAAAACACTAGGAGGACTTAATTGATTATGAAAAAGAGCGCTGTTATTATCGGCTTGTCGGCAGTGAAAAACTTATCAAGTAGAGATGGGTTATTGGTATTGTGATATGTTCGGAGTCATTATTAATTACCTATAGGTGGCATGATTGAAACAAATGCACAAAGCTGTCCACGGATGCGCTACTATATAATAAATTCATATTAAAATCCCCACCCACTACTATATTGGAGTATCTTCGACCCAGGTGCGAAAGAGTGCCCTCTAATTCCTTAGCATTTTCTAGAGTTAACATTTCCGGTAGAGAATAAACGCTTAAAAGCAGTAACTTTTTAGTCGAGCAAATTACTCCTCTTGCAAGAAAATCGATTGGGCCATTGTGGGACTTCATAACAATCCTAGCTTTAAGACAATCCTTAACGTAAACACCGACTCTGCCGCCCCTGCGATGCTCGCGATCATGCCTAAACTATTTAAATCCCGAAATTCCAACAGATTTAGACGAAATATACTTCTTTAACCATGTTTCGGATATAGGAATCGAATGAACATTTGCATCCATAAACATCTCATGTACTTCATACAGTTTTGATTTTAAGCTCCTAGCATTAAAATGGCAGATGTTAAATCCATTAGTTTTCGCAGCAAATATCATGAGCAGAGCTCTCGCTTCTGGTGTGTACGGTATTGGTACATAAAAGAGGGTCGTTCAGTGACATACTAGTACTTTTGCTTTCATTCCCAGCCCTGGATTTAATTCTAAATGCATTGATGTACGGCGATGGAATTTGATTAATTAAGGAACAAATTTTATTTTCTATCTCTGTAGATTTCTCAGACTTTACAAAAGGAACGACTTTTATGATAGCATTGGCCTGCCTAAGCACTCGTTGAAAGTCATCAATTTTGCATGATTGCACCTCGCACAAGGCCTTGTTAAAATTTACCACCTACATTTTTACTAGTATTGGGTCCTCTGAAACATCGGATGAGGCCGATGATGTACGCTGCTTGTTAGCTTTAGGCGGCATTATTAACGGCAGTAGTACCAGAGATTGAACGAATTAAATAAAATAACAAAACCACACACGAAATGGAATGCAAGCAGTATATTTTGGAATTAACACTCGGATATAGCGTTTAATTTAAAAATATTTCCGGACCAACAATTTCACACGTCTACTCGTGATGATACATTCTCAAGTCTAAGTAAAAGGAGTTTGTCATTTCCCAGCAACAATTCAATATTTTGATTTTTATATACATATTTGTGTAGTATTTGACTGCATTAATCACTTTTTGATATGTTTTAAAAATTTCAATATTTTATCTCATAGCTTATTGTTCTACATCAGAAAGAAGAGAGTACAAACTTTTTACACTTTTTGAATTTTGTTTCTTAATCTGCCATCGAACAGAGTTGTTATATTAGATTCTAATACCCTTGACACACGACGCTAAAGAATGATAATTGAAGCAAGAATGATCATTGCTCACATCATTTGTCTCTACATAATTGAAATTATGATCATTCCTTTCATCATAGTTTGAATGATGGAATCCGAAGCTCGTAGATTCGTATTATGCAAAGTTTTTTGTCGGCAGAGGCCCCCGCGGTGGTAAGATATCAAATTTTTTGGAATGATTTCCAATTTGGGAAAGTTTGACAGCAATCAGCTAATTCCATTTATGTATAGAAAAGGGAGAATTGTGTAGCGTACCCTTTTTACTTGTACAAATTCTTTTGTGCACTGTGATCTGTTAAATCGAATTATCGTCAAGATATCGTGTGATTGCTTTACAAAGGTATGATCATTGGTAACTATTACATAATTGAATCAATGATCCATCCAATGACCATCGTGTGCCTAGGGTATAATACATAATTTGTGTGTTATGTATCTGCATATACATACATATGTACATAATTACTAGAATATTTTTAAAGTCCAACGGAAATTAATCAACTTAACAAAATGCCGTTATATAATATGTGTCGATATTTGTAAGCTTGAACCTTGATTTAAAATAACTAGAATTTATGCTTTTAATACTCACAAGGGCTTTTCCATTCCTTCAAATACTCGTTCTGTAAGGTAATTCCGCGTAATCGGTCTAATCCATAAAATTACTGACACAAATGGTAAGGCAAAACTTAAGTTTAATAAAACTTGAAGCATTTTTCTTTCCTGACAATATCTAAAATATAACAATTTCATATATATGTATAGTTATAAATAAAAAGATCAAGTTACCTTAGAGAGTCCCAATGCATTCTCGCCATTCTTAAACCAGGAAAAGTAAATAGAGAGCCCAAAAAGGCACACGATAAAGCAATGAAAAAGTTTAAAACAATTTTAGATGCCGGTCCCCTAAAAGAGAAAGATTATTCAAAATGAATATACAAACGAATTACTTACGATGAATGCAATCCTTGTTCGGACAAAAACTCCACCGCACTTTGATTGAATTTGTCATATGCCTGTTCCAATCCAGTTTCCAAAAACTTCTCGTCTATAATTAATACTACCATTGCTATAAGCAAATATACTAAATAGGCTACAATACACATAGACCGTTCACCTATTGAATCCACATTTTTAAAATAAATAATAGTTAGTGCAGCTAATAATTTTCTATTCAAATTAGTTAAGGAATCTTTTTTATTAATAGCTAAATAAAATTTTGTACTAGAAGATCCTATCACTTCCCGTGATTACGATTTCAAGTGGCTAAAGGGATTTTTCAAGAAAAAAGAATAAGTCCTAATAAACAAATAGGGAAAAAGGTCTAAATGTCTGGCCAAGAGCACAGCCGAGAGCGAGGGGATCATTATCAACCCTCCAGCGTATAAAGCTGCCCTCACGCAATACAAACGGCTACGAGACGCCCTTAGACAACTGGCTTGGAACAGCTCAGGCGACTTCCTCGCCAGCCACCACAACACCACCAATTGTCCAGAAATGCTCGATCTACCCAGACGAACAATGATCGAGATCGCCAGAATCAGGCTGGGGCACTTCCTGGCCATTAAGCAACACCTGTTCACAGGACTGCCAACACCACCTTGCACCTTTTGCGATGGCGTAGCGCTCACTGCAAAACACATCTTTCACGAGTGCGCGGAACTACCCAGACTACTCTACGAACAAGGCATAACGACAAGAACAACTGAACTCCTGAAGTACTCCAGAGAGGCTACGAACGGACTAATCCCCGCACTCAAACAATACCTAACCGCCAACGGACTAACAACGAGGCTCTAACTCACCACATACAGAATTCAAACGGATACTAATGAAATCCTAGCTACCTCCTCCACACTAAGCCACGAAGTCTAGCTTTAAGATAGAACGTAGATTTTAGATTTAGATTTAGTGGCAAAAAAAAAAAAATTAATACAACATAAGCAAGTACTATTAGGTAGGAGACAACTCGATAGAATTACACCAATAAGCTTAAACAAGTAAAGAATACTAACACTAATGTTACAACAAAACAAAAGCTACTAACTTTTAAATTAGCTTAAATAGCTGTTAGTGCCCGGATGGCCTCGACGCCGTGGGCGATTAGCTTTATTGTCATAGGCTTAGGCAACTAAGGTTATTCAATAAAGATGTTTTTGAATTTGAATTTGAAGGTCTAAATGAACAGCAAAAATGATCAAAATCTCGTCGGTGTATTAAAAATCGTTATAATTACATTATAGAAATTCTACGAAAATTTCCCAATTTAGTTGATATTTGACATTTTATCTAACTTTGTAATATAATCAGTGTGGTTTCAAATAGTACCTTCTAAATAGATACAACAACAAACAACACAAAATGTTTTATGACAAACCTACGAAGTTGATAAATACCCGATTTTGCTCATTTTCAACACAATTTGAATAAGAAAGTAGGTTACAAAATTTCAGCATTTGGACAATGAGCTCTTGAGTTCTTTCAATAGACGGACGGACAAGAGCGCTATTGTTACTTTTGCAAAAGTAAAAACTTAAAAAAATGTGAAAAATAAGATAAAACATAACACCGTCTTTCGAATTTTAAAACCGTACGAAAAGTTCACACTGACGAATTTTTGAAAAAACACACACCATGGACGAAATTACAAATCTTGGCGTAAACAGCCATAAGTTTCTAGTTTGTTCTTCTTCGATATAAACGCTGGTACCACGCTGGTAGACAGGTCAGATCATTCCCCTATCGACAGCCAAGGTAGCAGCACCTTGTGTTAATAACTGAATGTGTAAGCCAGTGATAATCAAACCAGATTAAATAAAGAAATTCGCATTTTGCTCACTGTATGTTATGGTCGCAACTTTACCTGCACTCGCAGCTGTCAAGACTCCTCCTACTGCTCAATTAACCTCTGGATGTCAACAATGGAGACGGTTCCGCAAGAAGAAGCTTAAAGAAAAATTAATTGGTGGCCAGTCGAGGACGAAGAAGATGATCAAACAAAAAGGTGGGTCTGTCATTGAACAAGGGATGACAAGATTGTGAGAAAAGTTAGAGAAAGATCTAAACGTTCTGGCGGCATTCAAAAAGAGAGGTAAATTTTCAAAAAAAAAATTAGAAAGGAAAGGCCACAGAAATTGCCTCCCATTGGAAGTTTTAATGTATACATTTGTTGAAATTGAGTTCCAGTGAGTCCAATTATTTTATTTAACTTACAGGTATCTATAATTCATATTTCTACTGAAGAAAGGTCCAGTAAACCAGTATAGTAATTAATCTGCAAAAACGGCACTTCCCAAATTCACATGTGTTGAAATTGAGTAGCAACGAGCTCAATTGTGTTGGCTAGCCTACAAAAGAATAGCTACGGTTCATATTCCTACTGAAACAAGGTTCCAGAGGGATCAGCCATTGTAATTAACCGGAAAACAACAGAAAAAAAGTCAATTTATACGTAGAAACATCCCACGGAATGCAAAACACAATTCGCCACAAGATGTGAGTTTAGTACATGTTCAACACTTAGTCTGTCACCGTAGTCCCTTGTCCGTAAAGTAATAAGGAGGATCCTGTCCATCAAATTAAAGAAGCTGGGGTATTACCCAGATACCGAACGGAGAGTCATACAGCACCCAAATCAGCAACATATGGACAGGGGTCAATGCCGTGGTACGACCCCTTGTACGAATCAGGTCCCAGCAGTAAGCACAGGAAGTAGCCGTCCGATTACATTAAGGCCGCAGCCCCATTCTCAACCTCCCTTTCAGTATAAGGAAAGTTTAAATTAGAAACGAGAAAGAAAAATGTATGTTAGGCAGGATACCGGATATCTAGAAACTTGCGCGAAAATAAAGTTCGTTTATATGAAAAAAAAAAAATTCAGACACGACTCCAGGAGGTCTTTGTAGCTTAGCAAAAGACATTTTAAAATCGGTGAGTACCTATAAATATTTTCCTGTATCCGAAGTGCATAGTTGAGGGCGACAAATGTCGCGTGTTTAGCTATAGAATACTCAGTGAATTTTGCTAATTTGCCTGGAATTACATAAAATTAGGCGTGATTTCTATTATTATTAGCAAAATTAATGAAATTATGCATCTCAAAAACGGTAGCATTTAGGTAGGTACTTGTGCTGGATCAAATGAAAGGTAACATTCGGAGGTCTCGAAATCTTGCAAGGAAGTGCTATCCTTATCTTGCATTTTAGCGGGAAAATCGTTAAAATTGAAAAATAAATTGCAAAATTTTCCAATTTTTTGATTTTGACGTCCTATAACTGCCGACTGAAATGGGGTAGAGAAGTCGTTGGACATTTGTTGGAAACCGTAGAGGGTTTACTATAACCTGAGATGCAAGTGACATTCATAGGGTTTATAACAAGAAAGTTACAAGGTATTAGGATAAAACACAAAACCCCCTCTACCGCCCACATCGTGCATTTTCCGGTTCTCATCCCATACAATTTATTTCTCGAAATTGAGTGAGGAATCCAGGTAAATGGTGTAAAAGTCCGTTCAGGATTGGATGTGGTGCGACGTTTTGGGTTTGAAAGGCACGATATCTTTTTGGAATGGTTTGTGACAGCGGCAGGATTTGGTTTACCCACCTCATAGTCGAAGTGCTAGCGTGCTGCCCTGCATCTTGGCATCATTTTGAAGATATAGGATTTAATCTCTCAATGCCCTGTTTAAAACCAAATTCATTCGTCTTATTGAGCGGCATATATTTCCGAAGAGCTGACCGATTGGCTATGATATAGGAAAATCGTACCATTGCAGGCAGTATCCGGGAGTAATGTTCCAACATAGATTTGACTACGCTAAATTTGATTATGGAAAAAGACACTATCAAAACTCAGGGGACAAAATTAGACAATTGAATTTAAAAAGAACATCTGTTCCACTATGACGATCTGTAAGCAAATATGCCTGCATAGGACACTGTTGTTTTAAAGGATACATTGCATAAAACACCACTAGAAAGCACCAAACCATACTCAAATTCAATTCTGCTTTGACTGGAAAGTAGAAGAAATATACCTGCAATTTAAAATTATTAGTATCTTTTTAAAAACTACTTTTTAAAGACAACCTCAGAAAGAATATATACAAGGGCTGCATAAATGCTGAAGTCAACTAGCCACTGAAATTCAGCAAAGTACTTTAACTGAACAACATCAATTTCTGATACCTTAACCGCTTCCAATTGTATATTAAGGTTCCTGGGAATATGAAAGCTATTTAACGTGTCCTTAACATTTGCCTTGCTTTTTTGTTTATCTTTGGGCACTCCAGCCAAACGTTTTAAATGTTCATTTGTAGGATGTAAATAACGTATTAATCCAGTACAGCACAGTGACCATTTGGCAAAGGAAAAATGTGGATTCAGTTTTTGTATAACGCTGATCATAATCAGACTAATAACAAACTGCACGCCAAGAAGTGCCTAAAATACAGAAAAAAATGTTTGTATTTATTTTTAGACTACCTGGGGAATTTGTAACCTATTTACTTTTTTATATATGGGACAAACCTTACCATTTTATTAATTTAATTGTGCAGAAATGAGAAAAACCTCTGGTCACTGTTCCAAACTGAAAATATTCATACTATTACTACTACTACTTAAAAAAAGCGCATTTCTATGCAGAGCAAGAACTTTTTTCACCTGAACTGAACTGAACTGTCATCACTCATTCGATTTCTCTAAACAATTAATCGATGACTATAAAACATCGCACGGATATAATCGACTGAAAACATAAACGGCTATAGAAAAAATCGATGATTTTAGTCACTCGACTATTTTTCCACTAAAAGTAGTTTTTCCGCATCAACTTCAATTTCATATTCAACTATTCTGCAGTCGGTGGGAAGAAGAAGAAGAGACTTAGCAGTTACTTTTTTTTTTAAGAAGTTCGAATAAAAATAGCACAACAGAAGGTTGCCGAAAAACTTTAGAATGATTAAACCGTGGAGTTGGTATTCTTCCACCACGCATTTATAAATATCAAGAAAGCTTGTGGAGATAAAAAATCAAAGCCCGGTTTCTTAACGGAAAAATATCTTGAGTCGTCAAATTTATTGTTACGAGATTTCCAAATATTGATGTTAAAGGTCTCGGAGAAATTGTAAACATAATAATAAAGACTTTTTCGTTGTACTATTACACATTCGTCGATCTATTGGATTTTAAGGATAATGTCTGCGAACTGCTTACGACCATGGATGCGTGTCAAATTCATCTAGATTTGGCCTTAAATTTTGAGCTGACAAAAAATTATAAAGACGTGGTGACAACTTACTGATACTACTTTCACGTGTAGATGATAGGAAATCTGTACTTGCGACTCTTTAATGCTGCATATGAATTACTAAATAATCAAAGCGATTAGAGTTTTCCAAGATTAGGTCAGGTGATTATAGATTATGACACTCCACTTAAGAACGTTTCTGGTCTCTGATCAAAACCATCGTGAACAACTTCAGCGGTTTCTCTATACCTTCACTACTTAATAATGGTGAAGTGGTAGTGGATTCCCTAGATAAAGGTGATATTTTTGGATGCTAGGTTCGCTTCAAATTCTCGTTTTCCACCCACTTCACAGACATATGTTTTAAATTTCCCGTATGGATGTGTACAAGAGTCAATACACATCCGCACGATGGATGTGTTCAAGATCCTTAAGGAGATTAACGTCTCAAAAACCACAGATCCTGATGGTTTTTCGCCCCTGTTAATTAAAAGCTGCGCTTCAACATTAGCTAAGCCTCTGCGGAAATCTATTCTACTTGTCTTATAGGACAAGAAAATTTTCAACTGCTTGGAAACTAGCTCATGTTTCCCATGAAGGGTGAGGATGGTGATCCCTCAAATTATCGACCAATTGCAATCATTTCGATTCTTTCAAAGGTTTTTGAATCTATCATTAACTCCAAATTAGTGAAGTATGTAGAAACCAATCAACGATCGCCAATATGGCTTCCGGACTGTACGCTCATTAGGAGACTTGCTGAAATTTCTTACAGAACGTTGGAACCGTAGTCTTCACAATTTTGGTGAGCCTAAAAACCTTGATCTAGATATTTCAAAGACCTTTGATAAAGTCTGACACTCCACCCTTTTAGCTAAACTGAAAGCACTTGATCTCTCCTCATCACCTATTATGGATTGAAAATTTCTTATCGTCGCCTAATACGGGGTGTATTGGATGGCGTTAATCTGAACCTCATCGTATAAATGCCGGTGTGCTCCAGGGCTCCGTTATCTCTCCGACTCTCTTCTTAATTTTCTTTAATGATCTGCTTCCTCTTACTTTCAGTGCAATCCATAGTTTCGCCGAAGACAGTACCTTTGATTTCGCTTACTCCCTTGACACTCTTGCGGACTCCAGAGGGAATGCCACATATGTTAAATAAGATTGCATGATTAGATCATTAAATAACGATCTTGCCAATATCCTCGCTTGGGGCAAAGCACATCGCGTTGAATTCAAAACATCTAAAACCCAAAGCTCTCTCATCTCTTTAAAACAAGACCATAATTTCTCCTCTCCCGTTTCATTTGATGGAGCACTGATTTACAATATATCGTTTTTATGCATTCTTGGCATTAATATTTCCAGCAAGCTAAGCTGGACAGAATGGAATACAATACCCATATCTGGGCCGGGCCTGGTCGCACAGCCTTAGCTTTATTGATATTATCCAAAAGAAAGCCTTAGTTAATTGGCGATATGGCAATAACGCGTCATATCGACTCACTCCAGTCTCTTGTAGAATGATTCCTGAACGCTATAATCGCGCTGCAGACTGCGCACATCCTTTTACGCTTCAGATTACTTTCGGCCGTACAGTAAAATTCCGTGATGCTCTCTTATCCCGAACTATACGAATGTGGAACAGTCTACCATCTTTTACCTTTCCTCCTTCATGCAATTTTCGAAGGTTTAAGGGCGACTTACATCGGCACCTCCACCACTCCTCATATTCCCTAATCCTTTTCCTATCTCCTTCCTGCCATGCTGTGCTTTGCATTATAGGGTATCCCTTGAGCTTGACTTATAAATTAAAAAAAAAAACCCTTGTGGATAATCTTGATAAATTTCTTAGTAGAAACATCAGATTTGTCCATATTGTGTTTTTATAGTAAAATGTTTGAAAATCAGTTTCATAGGTACCTAGAATTTCCAGCGCAAATCAGGTATATTATAGCTTTTTCTCTATTGTGTAGTCCCTTCCAAAATTGTACTCATGAGATGTGTCCAGAAGAGCTGCAACACATCCGCGTTCGATCATTGTCTGTTGTGTTGTGAATATGTTCTTAGAAGAAATGACTAAGGAGGCAAAAAATATAATTACCACGATTTGTGATGAACAGTGCACCATGACTGACGTACTACTCCCTAAACAAAATTCTCTCAATTGCAGCTTCAAGGAAGAAAAAATATAAATCTAAGAAGCAACTAGATGAAAGTTACCGTAAAACACGTGCGTATCTGACCACAATGGATAAGCTTCATATGGCGTTTACTGAACTGTGCTTTGCCATAAATTATTACCGAATTGTAAATGTTTGGGAATTTGCTTCTGCACGACATGGACCCAATCTAAGCGACCACTCTAAAAGCTCAAAAACCAGATATCGAAGGAGTGCATTTAATTTCTTGTCATTTGATGGTTTTATCGCGCTTTATTAGATGCCCATTCTAAAAACAAGCACTGTATGGCAATGGCCATCAACAACATCTTTGGAGCTCTATTTACTATTTGTGGACAAAACGATATTGAAGATAGAATGAAAGAGTTCTTAGTGTTGGCTAGCTCATCACTATTGCAATTGGAACAGGAATCTGATAAGGAAGCTACTCGTAATCGTGAATCTATTTAGTTGTTGCTTGATTAAATGGTCAACAGTCTCAATTTGTGACAATGGACATACTAGTCTTGTTTTCCGGATGTATTAATTCGCAACGCATTTCACGCCGTATATAAGCAAGAGCAGTCTATTTATGCTTAAAGTATCTCAATACAGTAAAATCTATGGTGGTTTTCGGAAATTTTTCAAAATGTAGAAATATCCATTATACTCAATAAATTTATATATATATAGAATAATAAATAATTTTGTTTAAATTGTGGTAGGATCATAAAGTCGAAAGAGGTATCTTAATTAAAATTCCTGTGTTCAAGAAGTTTCTCTACTTTTGCAACGGTATTTGCAACATACAATAGTCTACTGTATTCATCATTATGCACGGATAGTTTTCTTCGTGCGGTTTCTGCTTTGATGTGTAATGAGTTATTTATAAACTATTATAAATTTCGTAGTTTTTGATAACTTTCTATCAACTTACAGACCCCCGACTCAGAAGCTTTGTGTCTGAGCGCCTGAGAGTGCCGTTCGTGACGAAAGAGTTTTAGGGTAGTAAAAGTGGATGGATTTACATGGGATTACGCGCAAATCTTTATAATCTAATTAAAAAATTCTAGTGTTTTCGAGTAGTTTCTGTACATTTTAATAATACAATATCTGCTGAAATGTCACATAGCTGTGTTAAATCAAAGAACATATAACCAAAGAGCATTTACCAGAAAGAATATGCATCTCGTTTATTGAAAAGTTTTAAATGGCGGGGTTGCAATAGTATTGCTATGAGTGACTACTTGCAAAGGAGAGAATGAAGTAGAGGCGATTTTATTTAAATGAGATGTTTTTCTTCTTTTCATATTTTTACCTGAGGCAGAAGCCTTTACCGCAGCATTAGTGATTGGAAAAATTTGGTAATGTTTTCAAATTACCAGAATCATCATTCAAGCAACTTACGGTTATGTTATGGCTTATTATGTTTAACAAAATGGCGTCTGGAGTCTGAGCCAGAGCCAGCAAACAAAAGTTCCAGCAGCACAACACAATTGTATTAAGCATTAAACTTACTCACTACACTGTGTGATATTATGAGCCGCTCTCACAAATTGTACAAAAATTCTGCTTTTTCACGACTCCATGCTCATCACGGTGGCGACTGGTAGTCGTCAAAGCACCAGCCGTCCAGCACCAGAACCAGTGCCTGCACTCCCCATCATGCCCATGCATGCGTGATCTCTTTGATTTTTTTATCTCTTTTCTAGGAAACCGGTTTCATCAAGAATACTTTGAGAGAATTTCATTTTCATTGCATTGCAATGCAGTGCAGTAGAGAAAAGAGGGAGAATAGTAAGATGAGCATGGAATAGAAATTGGGGGGGGGGCCGACCGCCGACAGGCAGCAAAGTGAAATATGAAACTATGAGCATGGTTGGCATCGCCGTTTGTACATGTACAGCCATGGGGTGGCGGAGATAAGGAGAGCAGAGCAACATTCTCTCAGTCTCAAATCTTTGCTTCTTCCCTTCTGTTACCTCCCAACCGCATCAACAAATAAGCATACTACTTGTGAATTTTTAGAGGCCAGATGAAGCTTCTTGTTAAGATATATGTTAATTTAATATATATGTATATAACCTAACACGAAGCTTCATCTAGTCTCAAAATTAGATTAGATTGCAAGGGCAAAGAATTTTCGGAAACTTTTTCTCCACAGTTTATTACTTAGAAAAATATTTGTTTCAAGTTTTTTTTTTATATATATGCAGAGATCTCATTCCAAGCACGGAGACCATAGAGGCTCATTGTGCTATCCTGCTAGAAGCCCATTCACCAAAACCTTCCTATCCTCTTAATGAAGCGCATCATGTCTTGGTGAGGAAGATTTTTCAGCTCATCCACAGACAGAAGAGCAGACCTTAAAGTATCCAGTCTACTCCGGGTGAAGGCCGGACACGCACACAAAGCGTTCGGTTGTCTCAGACTCTCCCTTCCTGTTTCAATATTTAGTTTCTTAAGTAAATTGTTTTTCCTGTGTTATAGGTATTTTATATTATTATATATATGGATTACAACAGATTTCTCAAAAGCGTAAATGAATGATATTTGTTTGCGAAAAATAAATTTAATTTAAACTCAAGATATTATCTGAGGATGAAAAAGAGCTGTATTGAAAGCTTTTTCATATAGTGCACCTTTTGCACTTAGTTTCAGTCATTATTGTTTTGCAAGCTCAAGCTTCGCTGGCGGATCTTATTTACGCAATTAGCTTAAATGTAAAGCCATGACCACGGTCAATAATAATAAACAAAAAAAATCAAACCAAAAATTAATCAAAACAAACAAAGTTTACACGACATCAAGAAGAATTTGCAACGCAAGCAAATTCCGCTATGCAAGCATATTTCTTGATAAATAAAATATTCTCACCTGAGGTCATTGCTTTACAATAGCGATACATTGTGACTCAATCAGAAATTGTGTGATCAGAAATGCTGACACTACAGTTTCTGATTGAGAATTTTGTATATTGCAATTCTGCAATAATCCCCCCTTTAGAACTGTAAAGAATACCGATTCCTTTGTATTCAATTTGTATAAATAAGATGGTACTAACTAAATAAAATCAGAATTAAATTCAACTTCAACAAGTAGTTTTTATATCTCTAAAAACATCGGCATACTCTGCCATATAGAATAAAGCGGCATACTCTGCCTCTAATAAATAAACATCGGCATACTCTGCCATATAGAATAAAGCGGCATACTCTGCCTTTAATAAATAAACATCGGCATACTCTGCCACACAAATTACATTGGCATATTCTGCCTTAAATAATATAACAAGAGAGGCATATTCTGCCATCAAAAGTAAGTTCGGCAGTCTTCTGCCTTTTCTTAATACAAGTCATGACATCTAAAAAACATGGGAAGATGCTTGCCTAAAAACTATAAAATTATTACAAGTATATTACATAAGATTGTTAGTAGACTCTTATGAAAGTTTCAGTTTCGGTTCAAGCTTCTGGAGAAATTTAGTAATTTAGTAGTAATCTTAATTAGAAGTTCCATTTATAACCATATTTAACGGATAATCATATTCTTAAGAAGCTCAATGTTAAAGATGTATTTAATTCAGATTACATTATAGAAATTGAATTGTTTTTGAAAATACAATAAACATGGCTTGAAGTGTGAGTTTTTCGTGTCCCTAAGCAAGTAAAGCACAAAATTCATTAAATTAAACCTTTTTATTTAAATAACTGCTATCACTTCTTTGTTAAACTATTAAATGCAACCGCTTTCTGATTAAAACCCGAACTGACGACAAAAATGTAGTTGTGCACCACGAAAACTTGCACACGGAAGTAGAATCTGACCCTCAACATATGTAATTATTATGACGCGGTAATATGCTACAACCGATGACAAGACTGCTTCCCAGTGTCACCGATAGCAAGCAGCTGTGCTGTTGTAAACAAAACGGACAATGACCGTGCTCTATGCGAAGTAGCATGTTTAGTCACTGCCGCCGTAATGTAAATAATCATCACATTATTTAGCAATAAGCGGCCACTTTATTTTTATTGCTTGCTGCTTTACTACCGGTACATCAGCCTGTTGCTTCCGTGTACCAGCAGACTGGGCCACAACAGGCGAATCATGTAATTTTTCAAAATTTTGTTAAAATCTTAAGATCTTTTTGGCTAAACTAAAGTAATTCTGAGCGTATGCCTCCTTCATGTCCATGATACCTTTCTGTATATATGCTGATAGACTGGTAGAACTTCATAGTGTTCAATAATTGGGTAGATTATCTTGTAAATGAAGATAGCTGAAAATAACGCAAAGAAGCTCTAAGGCTTTTTCTTTCTCTTCCTTTTTCCTCCTCGACCATGAAAGTTGTATAGGTCCGCTCCCTCTACTACAGTTTTAAGTTCAATAGGGACATTGCATACAAGTGCCGGTAATGTCACAGGGATGTCGGGGAAATGTACGTGAGGATCATGTGATCCGATCCTCATAAAAGCTACAGATAAATGGTGTGGAAGCTCCCTTCGAGACTAGATGTACGCTTTTTCTCGTTCGTTTTGGTAAGGCACGATCTCTTTTGTTGATGGCGTGTGGCAGCAGCAGGTTTCTTTCGGTGGACTCATCCCACACTCTCTGCTCATAGTCCGAGGTGCTAGCGTGCCGAGCGCAGGCATCAACGTTACCACGGAGTGACCTATCAGCTACAGCTGATAGTCAGGACTTCACGTCCAATCATTGAATTATGCTTTAGGAACAAAATTTGTAGGTTTAAGAAGACGAATGCGACTAAGGGTTTGAATGAAAGACGAAGAGTAATTGACATAAACTCACCTGTAACATTTGAAAATATGTATGTATATTTAATATAGCTTTTGACGCAATAGCAGAATATCTGGTAAAAAAATTTGACTTAGCTTGTCCTCAGCAAATAATTCTTTTTTATACTGAACTATTGGTTTTACAACACTAAAATCAATTTTTGAAAATCGAACAGAAGTTTTATCATTTACTACTTGAATGTTGTAATGTTTGCAATCATTTATCAAATCTTGTAAATTAGAGTATAACAGTAAATCTTTCAGCCAGGATATCGGTACTACAAATTGTTGGCTGTTATATGCGTGAGCGAAACATTGTAGAAGTTTCCTGAAATTTAAATACAGGCAATTATTTTACGTTTCTATCCTATAAGCAATGTACATACATACATATGTACCTACATAATACATACTTACCGCCTTATATTTGGGATTTTCATAAACGCTGTAACACATAGGATATGAGGAAGTTGTTTGATTCCACGTATGACTTGGTAATAATTCCCTCTAAAGTATTCTAATGAAATTTTTTTAGCTATAAGAAACATTGGATCTCTGAAAATATAAAATTTCAATTTGTTAACAATTTAAAATCGATTGAAATTACTGTATTTTTTTCGGCAAAATCAAAACTCTTTCTAAGGACTCCGTAGTACCCAAATTAAAAACTTGATATAAAGCCTCAATAAACCGTCGGTTTTGTTCTCCTGCAAAATTTTGTTTCAGATGTTGTCGATCTAGTTCATCATAGCAACATAAAATTCTTTTCAAGCACTCCTGTAAATGTTGGTTGCAGATTTTTAGGTCAAAGTTTTCAATTGGCTCTGCGCAAAGCCTGAAAATATACAGCAATGCAAGCTGTTATCTAAAATTCTAATAAAATAATGAAACAATTATTAGTTTAAAGTATTGCTGTCAACTAACAATATATAATACATATTGTAAGTTTATAGTAATACTTTAAACTATTTATATATTATACAGTGTGTTTCCTCCATGGGATCGATATGGCGGGAGGTGCTAGTACTCACCTAGCCAAACAAATAATTGTATGGCAAGGAGGGGAGTGGGACCATATCAACCGTTTTGGAATTTGGGAGTTCGTCTAAAGCTGGTTGTATGCAGAACTTCATGGCCTTTCCAACGACTGTTCAACTAGCCATGTACTCCTCTCCCCTCAAGAGTTATTGTGATCTAAACTAAAAATTTCTGATTTTCTTACCTTTTTTTTTAATTTGACCTCTACTTTTTTTTGCAAAACGGACGTTAACATAACTTTTTTTTTTATAAAAACTGTAAGCTGTAGACTCTCCTCTTTAATTTGATTTATTACACTTTATGTGCTAACTGTAGCCGTTAAACAGTTATTAGTTCATAACCTGCATACAACCAGCTTTAGACGTTGATCGTACACCCTGTACTTTTTAAGATACAGGGTGTTTTGTGAAAACCTAGCATAATTTCTTAATCACCCTGTAAGTGCGAAACGGTTGATATGTCCCCACCCCTCCCCCTTCCACACAACTTTTTGTTTGCCTAGGTGAGTACTATTACCTCCCGCTCTATGGACCACCCTGGAGGGTGCCTTAAATTAAAGTTAACAAACTTTCAATATTCACATACTTCTGCTATAATAATTATATCTTATTAACAACTTTCTATTACCACAATGAATCTAATTAAAACACTTTGGCATATTTTAAACCTTTGACTATTTTGAAATCGATGTTATTTACCCGATCTACGGCTATTCTTTCAAACGCTGCTCGGACAACATAGTTCTGTGGCCCTTTGCAAGAAGGGCATGCGCATTCAAGCCGTTTGGTAGACAGCCTTCAGATATTTATTAATTCGGCCATAATACATCTTGTATACTTTACTAAGTATATAATAACCTCCCACTACTTCTGCCATTATTTATTAGACTTTAATGTATATCATAGTTTACTGTGCCTTGTATGCATTACGTTCTCACTACTTCCATTTTATTACTTTGGCAAATGTTAAAGTTAATTATACCTTGCGTCGTATACAGGTTATATTTTGCCAATGATTCCTCTTGTCCAGGCAATTAAAAATGTGTATGGCAGGAGAGGGTTTTCATTAAACACCCTATATCTTGAAAAGTACAGGGTTAAAACGGCATTGTATGCAGAACCTTGGGATTGGGAATAGGTTATGAGCTAATAATTCCTTAACCGTCACAGATAGATCATATGTAAGTGTAATATGTTATATTAATGATGAGACTCTGGGCTTTCGAAATTTTGTAACAAAACTGTATGTTAGTAAGGGTATAACGGAAAAATAAGAAATAAATTTAAAAACTCAAATTTTGAATTTGAAACGTCTCAACTCTGGAGCGGGCGGGTTACGGGGGTGGTTTAACATTCGTAGGAAAGACCCTAAAGTTCTGCATACAATAGCATCTTCAAATAGACCGTAGACCCTGTATTTTTCAAGATAAAGGATGTTTAATAAAAAAGAGCATATTTTACGAATCACCCTATAACCCGGTAGGGTGACATTTTGGTAAACATAAACATCCGCTCTAATAGCAACCAGGCAATCCTGTTACAAAAAGAAAAGGACTTTCTAAAAAACTAAAAAACAGGTGGTTTTGTCGACTAAAGGATTCAGCATGTAGAATCCGACAATTCCTGTTAGTCAGGGCCCTTCTTCGGCTTGTGAGGCCGTATGTAGTGCAGTGAGCCAATGCGGGGATAATACCACTCTAGCTCTTGCTTCTGAATCACAGTAACGAATATTATTACTTCTGTGTCCACATTAACGAATGGTAAAGGTACCTCTTTGATGACAGTACCAGAACGTCCGAGTGTTTTCGTCACTCGGTTCTCTCCTGAAAAATTTTGTGATAACATATTGAAGTATCTGAAATCCAAAAACATTGTAACAGAGAGTGTTTCTTGTCGTAAAATTAGTAAATCCTCAAAACCAGTAGCATATTTAGCTTTAACTGTTTCAGCATATGTGCAGGACAAGTTATTAGATCCCTTTTACTAAATTATTTGTACCTTCTGGGCACCAACCTAGAAATACAGCTAAAATAAGCAACGTTCTTCAAAAAAACTGAAGTCGCTTTTCCTTTGCTATCAAAATGTAAGGGGGATTCGGACAAAAACTGCACATATCTTCAAGTCCTCTGTTGTAACTTGTTTTGATATCGTTGCTTATCAAATTTTTAAAATAAAATAGACATGCTGATTCTGAAGCTCGTGGCATACTCCTCGTACGCAAAAACCATTTTAATTAAAGCGAAATCGAGGTTCCCACTTTTTCCAACACTCTTGACACTGAACTTATAGTTCTTAAGCTGTCTCTCTTAAAACACGACTTATACATAAGGTATGTTCGCGTACTCAGTTTTGGGACAATGCATTGCAATGAACTTGCACGAACTTACACATTTTCCGTTCGTTTGCTTTCTCGTGCGCACAAAATTACATGAGTTTTGCATACGTCACAGCTTCCCCTCTCTACTGCACTATTCTTGTAAGGAAAATTGACAGCTGTCATAGGAAAGTTCATTTTCTAATTTTCTGAAGTTTTTAAAACGCAATCAAAATGTCGAATGAAGATATTTTGAGTTATTTCGCACTTCTTCTTTTTGTTTTTCACAAAGTTTCATGAAAAGCGTTCGTTTACCTTTTAGTTTTTACCCGGAAAGTTTTTGCACGAGAGGTACGCGAACAGACCTATACTATGTTGCTGTATTCCTCCAGACTTCATAAACATTGTTGATGACAAAGGTCAAAATATTTACGACCTACTCACTTGAACATCTAATTTTATTCACGACAACTGGCAAGCTCTAGACACATTACTACTTATTGGCGATTTTAACTTACCCAATATAGAATGGGTACTAAATGAAGATGATGATGACTATCTTCCTCTTAATAACTTGTCCACAAGGGAATCACTATTCCTGGACACTATCTCATCTCTTCGTCTCAACCAAATCAGTAATGTAAAGAATGACATGGATAGGCAATTGGATCTGGTTTTCTCTACTGACGCGGGAAACTTATTAGTCAAACTCAGCCCAGTTATAATAGGTTTGTTCGATGAAAACACCGTGTAAATTTTCCCCTACAATTTTCCCGGGGTTTTGTGCACTCATCGAACAAGTTTTTAAAACACCGGGTAAATCTAGTGTAATGACATTTGTCTGACAGTTCTCCTGAGTATAATTAATTGTAAAAAGTTATTTATTAAATGGGTGAAGACAAATAAAATGTGCTCTAGCTATTTATCTATTTCTTTCCTTCTAATTTTTGCTTATTTTTGCTCAAGAAGTAATTTATATGCCCCAATCAGCAACTTATTGCAAGTGACAAATGTCAAACCATTACCCCAAGAAAATTTTAGTGTAAGCTGGGGTAGCCCAGGGTTTTCAAAAAACAAGATAGTCCAGCCCGGTGTAGCCTTAGGTTTACCCGGGGTTTTCATCGAACAGACCTAATGTCTACTCTTGACAAATATCACCACTCTACTAATTGCATATTGCTTTGAAACCGAAAACATTACTAATTTTGACGAAAAGCAATACTTTAACACATCTCGCTATGGTTCAATAAAGAAACGTCTTAAAAATAGAAAGAATAAATTGTGGAAAAGTTATGTGAGGGTTAAGGACATTATAAGTCACAACAATTTCCTCACCTCTTACAATGAGTTCAAAAAACTTTCCTTTACACTTTATGATGAGTATATTCAAAGCATGCTTGCAAAATTATTTAGTGACCCACTTAAACTTTTCGCACAGATCAAATCGTTTAGCGATTGTAAACAGGTACAAGGTGACCTTCACAAATTTAACCTTTGGTGCAAAAACAATAATTTGGCTCTCAATATCGACAAATGTGAGGTTATGACTTTCCACAGGAATCAGAAACCATTCATCGACTCGCCGTGTGAATGCTGTTTGAGACTTGGGTATCAAATGTGACTATAGATTGAATTTTCTCTCCCACATAAACTACAGAGTAGTTTTACCATAACATTGCGTTTGTACACTTACTTTATGCTTTGGTCTTTTTGAATAGGCTAGCCAGGTCTGGTCTCCATTTTACGCTACACACATCGACCGCATCAAGTCTGTTCAGCGGAACTTCCTGCTCTTCGTTCTTAGGCACCTACCTTGAAATAATTCATTGATTTTTCCACTTTATGAAGATCGCTTGAAGCTTTTGAATATGCACTCGCTTGAAAAATGTCGCTTGGTCGCCGATGTAACTTTTGTGAATCAACTCTTAAATGTGAATATTGATTCTCTGCTGCTACTTAGCAAAATCTCTTTCCGTTATAGTGGGCACAATTTGAAGTTACCTCTGTTGCGTATTAACTCCGCAAGGTCGAACTTTAGCATGTACGAAACCATAAATCGCATGTGCATTGCTGTTAATATTAGCGCTGAGTATTTTGTCATTGAACTTTCTAAGAATGTTTTAAAAAAATGTCTATATAACACTTAGTTTTCTGTTTCTATGTAACGTTGCATGTCATTTCATCCGGGGTTTGTTTTTTATTTAGTTTAACATACTAATACTAACACCGACTAAGTGATGAAACGCATGCATGTATTGTTGACCGTTTCTTTATTAAACGTGTCACTAGAGCGAAGCTGTATGAAGCTGGTTCTGATAGTCATTATTAATTTGGAAAATGTTAAGTTAATTATACGTTTCAATCTGTACTATGTATTTTATAGGTTCCCACAACTTCCCTTTTTGTGTTGCTTTAATGTTGAACTTACCTCACTATACTGTTCACATATTGAGTTTCCATAGCTTTAATACTTGTTTGACTATAATGTAAATTATGCTCTACTATTCTATACTATGTATTTAATAACTTCCTTCTACTTCTATTTTATTAATTGTTTGAGTATAATGTACATCACACTTCACTATACCCTGTATTGGCTAATATTAGTGTTAATCATACCTTATCATACTGCGCTATGTATTTTTTAAGTTCCCACTACTTTTCTTAGTATTTCTTTGCTAGAATGTAAATCTTACTTTATTATTCTACGTATATATTAAGCTCTTACTACTTCTTTTTATTTGATTGCCATTGCTTATCATACTTTACTATACTATACTATGTAGTTATTAAGTTCTTACTACCATTCGTCTGTTACTTGTTTTGGTATAATGTAAGCAATCATTCTTTACTATCCTAAGTTCTTACTACACCTATTCTTTTATTATGTAACTTTCTATGATATGCCCAACGCATTGCGTGCCTTTGGCACGTGTAATCAAACAAATAATTGTTTATGTTTAAAAAATAAAAGAACATTTATAGAAAACCCCAGCCATCAGTCATTCTCCTTTGGACATTTGTCCAACCCGATTTTATTTCGAGTATTTTGAGTTATATTGACTGATATTTACCATATCTAAATTGTAATGTGAAGAGAATTAAATCGCGAAAACATTAACAAGTTAAAAACATTGATTTCTTCCACTCCCATCGGGAAAAATCGATAAATTCTTGCGGAAAAGCGAAGAAATTTTCAATTGAATAGAATTACTGTGCACTTTTTTCAAACGAGAAGATTCCCATTATCGGGAAGGCCATACCTTGAGTCTGTTAAGAGCAACACGCTATAGTGACTTCGAAAGAATTTTGAAGTTACTGTGTGAAATTGACAATAGCGTAAAAAGAAACTTGGTTGCTCTGAACGAAAAAAAAACCGTTTTGAAAGAAAATATTCATATGCATGTGTATATAAATATATACGGAAAACAAACTCAGTTTTTTTCCCGTAACTTGGCATATTGGAACTTCAATAAATTAAAACTATAAACAGCTTTTTACATCCTTTTTAGTTTTATTCACTTATCTATCTATTAATCTATGTACCCACCGTTTATGGACGTGGACTTGGCCAGGGTCTTTCAATAAAGCGTTTTTGTATTGTATTGTATTTATTTTCAATTTTACATGCTTTTTGACAATTCACACATTCAAACAGGGAAGTGACTATTTTGATAGCAGTCCCGAGTGCTATCAAGAAAACTGACTATAGCGTCCGCTCTAAACACATTTTTCTATCAAAGGCGAGGGGAAAAAGTTACTTTTAGGCTGCTCTGAACGGAAAAGGCAACTATAGTCACTGTAGCGTGTTGCGGTGAACAGACTCAATATTTCGATACGCACTATGTTTCCATTCCATGCGGAGTTCAATCCGGATTGAATCCGAATTAGTACTCATGGAAACGAGAATTGAATTGAGTTTCGTTCAATCCATATTAACTCCACGAAACCAGTCGGATTGAGTTGGGTTTTGTGTAAGTATTAGTTAGAATAGTGCGGATGGGAAAAACCCTCGAGAATATTCACAAGTCATGAAACAGACTCCCTACTACCACATGACAGCTCCAACGTAGTCCTAACATTCTAAAATATTTCCAGTATTCTTATGTAAAACTGACAAAAGTTTGATATTCATACAGACAAATGGTGTTGTGATAACTTAAGCTTGTTTTCTTATCTGATGATATCGAATGTAGCTGCCTACAGATTCGGACTCCGGCTGCACATACACACATGTAATTATCACTCAGCTGAGAGGTATTGAGCGTAAAATGGTAAGATTACTTTGTAATCAAAACTATTTAATTATTTTGTTAAGTAACGTATATAGGAAGTGTGGCTTTTGGGAAGGTAAGGAATCAAGCTTTAAATTACTAGAAGACAATTTTCCTGTATGGATAGTAGTTAGGCTCTATAGCATATATAAAGCCAATGTTTGCACTTTTCCATAAGTATCAATATAGAACATTTTAGAAAACGGCCTCACAACGCATACATATAGATTTCTGTTTCATGGTTTGGGAAGTATTCTCGAGGGTTTTGTCAGCCCAAGACATCCCATGACGGCAGTGACATTACAATGACTACTCAGCTGAGAATTTTTGTTTGAGGAATCGTATCGTAGTAATTTGGTTAAGATAATTTTTTTTAAATAATTTTGTTGGGAAAGGTATAAAAATTATATTTCGGTTCGGAAGATAAGAAAGCAAGCTTAAGATTATCAGAACAACATTTTTCTGTATGAATAGTAGTTTAGGGCGGAGGAGCTATTCAAATCAAACTTTTGTCAGTTTTACATAAGAACACTGCAAATATTTTAGAATATTAAGGACTCCGTTGGGCCTCGGATGTGGTAGAGAGGGAGTCTGTTTCATCGCTTGAGAAGTATTCTCTAGGGTTTTGCTTTGTAATAAAACTATTTTATAATTTTGTTAAGTAAGGTATATAGGAAGTGTAGCCTTTGGGAAGATATGGAAGCAAGCTGTAAATTACTAGAAGACTATTTTCCTGTACGGATAGTAGTTTAGGCTCTATGGCATATATAAAGACAATATTTAGCACTTTTCCATAAGTATCAATATAGAAAATTTCATGGCTTTGGAAATATCTTCGAGGGTTTTGGGATGGGTGTCTTATTCAATACAAATCCGGCTACTTTGTATTAAGTATATTATATGTCAACTCAACTCAAGCCATTCATGGAAACAGCATCGGGTTAACTCAGCCAGAAAAACTTAACGCTAACTCAACTCTGGCTCATGGAAACATAGTAATAATCAAGAATGAATCAAATTACTGAATAGAATAGAAAGATGAGAAAATTTTTTACGTATGAATGACAAATTCAGACAAGTGTTTATTTACCATTTTTTAGATTTAAGAACATACTTACTTGTAACTACTGTATGCAAGAAATAATATTATAGGCGCCAATAAAGTGATTGTCGTTATGTTATCAAAATTCTGTATAACTATTTCCTGCCTTATGCATCGCAGTCGATCAAATATAAAATCGTAAACAAAATTGAATGCCTTTCTTTTGTCCAGTAAAACCCTGAAACATTTTTGAAATATTTTATATTTATATATATGTATATTTAATGCACTCACTCTGTAAGTAAATATTCTATTGTCTCTTTCAAAGCCCTTACTGTACGTAGCTCAGAACTTTTTGGTGTTTTAGTGCCTGCTGCAGATCTTTTGAATTCTTTAATAACCTTATCCGGAGCGTACTTCTCCCCAGATTTGAGTTCATAGAAACTGAGCAATCGCTGTTTTGTTCGGCTAGTATATTAAGACATTTTAATTTCTAAAATTTTAAAAATTAATTTTGAAAGAAAATACTAACAACTTTACTTCCTGTATTGGGCAGAACTCTTCACATGTCCCCCTAATGAAGTGAAACATTTCATTCAATTATCCACTTTTTATACGTTTCTAATGTCGATTTCGATTAGACTTCAGTGCAACACTAGGCCACAGTATATTATAATGTGACTAGGTTTAGGTTAGCACTGACTTCCCTACTTTGCACTGGATATATTTCGGTGTTACAAATCCATATTGAAGTTAAATTGTGATCTGCTCTGTCAAAATGTTCTGTCTCGATTATGTATGAAATTTGTGAGTTACATGAATTAAAAGATTTTAGTTGGGTAATTATCATAAAATTTTAGAAGGGATTTGTTTCTGTATATCAATAAAGAACATTTATTACGTTTGACAGTTTCGTATATCAAATAAAATCAATCAGCATCATACGTGTGTACACAAATGCTGGGAATATGACAGAAATAAGTTCGATGAACTTCAGTGCTCCCCCTAAAATTGACATTAGGAATTTGTTTATTATTCATTGGCAATATATATCGATATTTTTACACAAAATATAGATATCGACTAGATTGATATATCGATTATTTTATCGATATTTCCCCTAAATGTCGTAATATCCTCACAAAAAAAAATTAAGCTAACTTGGCAGCACGAACTTTCGCTCAATTGGTCGGATGCATAATATGCCGAATTTTTCGGCCGATAAAATATAAAAATTGTGTTATTCTTAAAAATCTGGAATAAATATAATATTTTATTAGTAAAACTATTCATTTATCCTATTTCCCATGATTTTTTTTAATTACTAGAGCAAAAATCTTGTTTTAAAGCGGAATAAATTGAGTTTTTCGGTTCATCTTTTTGATGTGAAAATGGGGCCTTCGCACACGACAAGTTTTTAGGGAAGGAAGGAATTTCTTTATATGATTACCAAAATTAATTGTGTATGTGTTCAATTAAGTCACAGTTTTTGATATAAACAATAACTTCACGAATTCACAACACGTAATGATTATTAAATTATTATATCACCACCTCAAATCGATGATTAGGAGCTAATTTACTTGCTGTAGTATTGGTATGCTGCTCGTACTCCTGATCGAAATTTGGTAGCATGAAATTTTTCCTAACCCCGAATGCTCCTTATCCGTAAAAACCGCCTAAAAACTTCCGCGTGTGGGCTATAGCATGAGCACGTTACTCGCAGATCCAGCCATGGATTGGTATTGGTCGCTGCTTGGACTTATTTCCACGCCAACGTAGGAGTTTATAAAAACAGCTTTCCTATCTCTGAATGGGGTGTTCCTAAAGATGAAAGTGCGAGTTCAACTAATGTTCCGTAGACAAAAATCTGGCGAATCCTTTGCAACTTACCATCAGAATCTGGTGCGGCTGCGTGACCAGCTGCAGACTTCAATGCCAGATATTGAGTCCCTGGAGATCCAAAACAAAACCTGTTTACACCCAACAAATAACATTGCAAAGTTACGATCTCTAGTCACTCAAATTCAAACTACGTAGAAGCGAATTGCGACCGCGTGCAATTGGAACACTAATCGACATCGGAGAGTGAGTGAGATCGATTACAAAATTTCTATCCCGACTTGCCAATATTACCTGTGTGTGACATCAATATAGCAAACATATCCGCAATCTCGAATAGACCAGAAATGATCAGCAAGGTCACTTATACCAAGACTGCTTGCAGGAAAGACAACAAGTGTTCTGCTACTCCAGCTCAAACTCTAAACCGGGCCGACAGTCAGCTCAACCCACAGGCATCAACGAACAACCAATAGACTGTCCGTTGATATCACTCAGTGGCTCTGGTGATATTAACAATACATCTGACGTTCAAACGAATGATAGTAATCTCCTAGCAGAGGTGGAGAACATTGACTTCTCTGCAGATTTTCAAGCTCCCGTTTCCAACCGAAAAATCCCTAATTTACGACCTTCCATTACAACCGATCATGACAGTTTCAGATGATGTTGCAGAGCAGGAAGTTCAGTCTTCCACTTATTCAATATTAAGACGGGCACCAAGCTCTGCGATGATGGGTGGGCGTCAGCCAGTCTTATACCCGCTGACGCCGTATCATAAGCGTATACAAAATTATAACAAGGGGTGCGAGACCGTATTTTCTCCTCAGTGGCAGAACTTGTTGGAATTATGATCCCACATCTGGGCCTATGTAGCCTATTTAGGTTGGCTCTACATGTGCTAGGTCCAATTGCGGAAGCGAAACCAGGTCTGCTGCCTACCTCTGACAATGACCGCTATGCTCTTTCTGATAAGGAAAATCAACGTCTAGAAGCCACCAAACAGCTTTTCCTTCCTTTTTTGTGCTTAGGAAATACACCTTTGGTCACCCACATGATGTAAACGAACGATGTTACTCCGATAAAACAGATTTTATCCTATTTCACCGGCAGTGCAGAATTTGATGGATGCCGATCTGGAGCGAATGCTATCGCTGGCTGTGATAGAGGAAAGCCAGAATCCTTGGAGCTCTCCAGTTGTTCTAGTGAGGAAGCTTGGTAAGGTTTGGCTTTGTTTGGAAGCCAGGAAAGTCAGCTCCGTTACTAAGAAAGACAAATATCCGCTGCCGCATATAGAAACACTTCTGAATCTTCTGAATAGACTTCCTCCGGCAAATTACATAACAAGCCTAGACTTGAAACACGCTTTCTGGCAGATCCCACTAGACACTGATTCCAGAGAGAAGAACGCTTTTACGATACCTGTTCATCCTCTCTATCAGTACACAATGATGCCATTTGGCCCATGCAACGCTCCACAAACTATGTGCCCACCTTATGGGCAAAGTCATCCCGTTCGATCTTCGTAAAAATGTTCTCGTCTATCTAGACGACTTGTTAATTCTGTCACTTTGACCCGCATCGTGTTTTACTAGCTCGTGTAGCGGATTGTTTGAGGAAAGCTGGCCTCATTATCAATGTAGAGAAAAGTAAGTTCTGTATTACAGAGACTAAATACTTGGGTGTCATTGTTGGGAAAGGAGGAATAAGAACTGACACTGATAAGATCTCAGCCACAGTTGACTACCCGTCTAGTATAACTGTTCGGCAAGCCCGACGCCTACGTAACTGACACTCTGAAGAATCCCAGTCAGTTTCATTGGACACATGAAGACCAGACGTCTCTGGAACAGTTGAAACAGAAACTTACTTCTGCTCCATTGTTAGTGAGTCCAGATTTCACCAAACCGTTCGTTATACAGTATAATGCGATCCAACAAGGTATTGGTGGAGTATTGTTACAACTAAATGACGATGGCCACGAGAAGCCAATAGCCTACGTCTCGAAAAAGTTGAACTCGGCACAGAGGAGGAATGCTTAGCAGCAATATTAAGTGTACAGAAGCTCCGGCCTTTCATTGAACTTATGCCATTTAAAATAGTGAGTGATCATGCGAATGAAATGGCTGATGTCTCCAAAAAGACCTCAGCGCTAGACTTGCTCGGTGGAATCTGAAACTTCAAAGTTTCAACTTCACTATCGAACACAGAAAAGCAAGCCTGAAAGTCAACCCTAATGCTCTGGCATGGATTCACTGTGACAGTTTGATACCATCTGAAGATCTTGGTCTGAAAGTTGGCCAGAGTTCTCCATACTTTAACTTGTTGGGATGGCTTCGTTTATATTCGGACTGTTCCGAGAACAGGCGATCTAATTCACGAAGAAGATGCTTGGAAGCTTTGGATTCCACGAGGGCTTGTCTCCGCTGCTATTTCAAGAGCGCATGATCCGCCACTAGCTTCGCATGTAGGAATAGGAAAGACACTAGAACGTTTAAGACGACATCTGCACTGGCCTCGAATGACAGTCGATGTTAGAAGTTATGTTAATGCATGTAACGTGTGTAAAGAAATTAAAGCCCCTAATATCATCCTCAAACCACCAATAGGAGCCTAGTCTGTGACAGAGCGACCATGGCAACGGCTTTACATAGATTTCTTATGTCCATATCCCAGATTGACAAATGAAAACGTTTGTATACTTTTTGTCCTTGACCATTTTTCGAGATTTCCCCTCGAAACCTATGAAAAAGGCATCTACTGTAAACATCTGTCGGTTCATGGAGACAGAAATATCTCACATGTTCGGAGTTCCGGAGACAATAGTCTCTGACAATGGGGTCCAGTTTTGCTCGGCTGCCAGACTGCTGGATAAGTATGGTGTTAAAGACTTGCGGACAGCAGTTTATTCGCCGCAGGCGAATGATCAGAGCGGATAAACAGGTCCCTAAGGTCAGGGATTAGAGCCTACATCAGGGACGAACATACTCAGTGGGATGAGAAGCTGTGCCATATTGCTAGCTCTCTTAGGAGATCTATCCACCAAGAACTGGCTTCTCACCCTAGAGGGTACTGTTTGGTCAGCAGATGATCGAACATGAGAGCTCATATTCCATCCACAAAAGCTTAGGAATTCTGAGTGAGCCTTTTACAGTAGATGCAGGCGACAGGGTGAGGATAATTCGTGCGAGAGCGCAAGAAAACATGAATTATGCATTCGAACAGGGGGCCAAATCTTACAGCCTTCAAGTCAAAGCAGTCAGTTACAGAGTGGGGTGGGTCAAGAAGTATACAGACGAGACTTTATGCAGAGCAGCTTCCAGCATTAGCTCAGCACAAAACTGGGACGACAAATTTTAAAGTGTCGTGTCAAATCAAAAGTACAGTTCACGCAAGTATTGCAATTTTCATATACCAGCAAAGTCCAGGAATCATAAAATATTTGGCGTCGATCAAAAATAAAAAAAATAGGAATTTTAATGTTATACGATACGGCATAAATGGTGTCACTTTCTTCGTGATGTCGCAGTCAGCCCTGACTTTCAACAGCAAAAATTTATACATCAATTGGATTCAGAAGATCTTATCACGGTTAAGGCGTAGAGACTATTCTATTTTTTTTGTAGTCTATAAGAACTAGTTGGTTCGCTCATGTCAGCCTTATCAACGTATTATACATTTATCATAAATATTTCATATATAGTGGCATGGCGGAACACCCATAGATGGACCCCCAGCAAACATTACGTAAGTTTTCCGGACTACTGCTCTTACCTCTGAGCTAACCAGACAGATGTCTTTACCTCTTGTATTTATTAATAGGCTAGATTAAGCCACATTTGCTTCCAGCTAGCTTAATAGGCAAGACAAATTAATAAATACAAGAGGTAAAGGCATCTGTCTAGTTAGCTCAGAGGTAAGAGCAGTCGCCAGGAAAGCGGCAGGTCCTGGCTTCAAAGACCGGACGAGGCGGTTGTTTTTTCTCTTGTATTTAATAATTTGATTTCAATCATAAAGATGAAAAGTTTTTCTAAAAATTCTTCTATTCCATCTCACCGATTCTAAAAATTTCAAGTTCGAATCCACCATTGGACAAGATCGAAAATAAATAAAACATTACGTAAGGTTGCCATTCAATTTTTATATTTTCTTTGCATAAATAAATTGAGCTGTATAATCTGAGTTGATAAGTAGAGATGAAAAAGAAAATACTAGATATAATTAAAGGCGAAAGTGTGAAAGTAAAAGTAGAGGAGCACATATTTCAGTTATTCGGTGTAAAAGTAGAATGATCTATTCTTAAAACTTCCGGCAATATAGTTGAGAAGTTAAAAAAAATAGACAATATTTTTGGCGTGTGTTTTAAGATTTAGTGTCTGGTCTTTATCAGACAATACTTAATTTTTGGTGATCTACGCATATTTCTATAATATCAATGTAAGGTAAGTTACAATTTTCCCATCACTCTCCTGGAGACCTCTTAACACCGATGGTTAACTTAGGTCCGGTCCTCCGTTTCTTACAGGTCATCATAGGAACATTACGAAACCTTGCCCGAGATGTCGCAGGGTGGATGGGGCACGGCAGTACTGTATTCGATAGTAATTAAGGTTAAGTGGTGTAAGGGTCCCATCTGGACCGGATGCGGTGCTGCGGGTTTTGTTTTTGTAGGCTCGATATTTTTTTTTTGTATATGGGCTGTGACAGCGGCAGATAATTGGTTTACTCACCCCACAACTCTTCCGCACTAGCCGAGGTGCTAGCGTGCCGCCCTGTGTCAACGCTGTTCACAGAGTGAGCTGTCAGCTCATGCTGACAGAATGGACTTCACGTTCAAGTATACTCACTCCTATGCTAGCATAATATGTAGCTTAGATAAATTATTTTTGAAATTACCGAAGAATTGAGATACCAACAAGCGATTTTAATAATAATAACGAGTTCAACAAACGATTACGCATTTTCCGGCTAACTTGATGACGAATTTTCTTTTTAGATTTTCGAAAAAACTATTATCCAACAAATGTTTAAATTAAACCAACAATTGACCAACAATCGATATGTGCAATAAAAATTTAAAAAAGTAAAAGTTGACCGGCCAACTTGATGGAGGTCATTTCTCTTCCTCTAAAAATCTTCATCCCTATTTTTTCTCACATAATCCACACATCTTTCCTATAGGCCTATCAAATAGTTTTAAGGTTCGTCACCATGAGCGACCATAACATATCAAATAAAATTAGTATCATATGATTATATAAAATATTTATCACTTTATTTACAATTTATATTTATGAATTTCTCAAACACCACTTTTCACTTAAATCAATATAAACAAATTTATGATGGAATGTCGTGAAGACCACATTCTCTATTGGCAGGAACTGCCCGATCTAAAATAAAATGTAATTTAGGTAATTATATTAAATAAAACATGTCAATACCAATCATTTTAGGTGCTGGTAAATTTAAATTTTCCATTATATGAATGAACGTATCCATATCTTTCGTTAACCTTGGGTTGTATATTTTTTCTTCGCCGATTGTACTTTCTAACTGACCTCTACGAGTGTAAGAAGTTAGAAATCGGTTATTTTATGTCGAATTCCATGGGACTGAGTCTTTGTACTAATATATCTTGTAAGAAAGTACACCCGTAAGTTTCGAGGGACGCGGAAAAGTAGATAACTATTTAAACAAAATAGCTTTGAAATCAATGCAAAAATAATAGTGAGTTGGCATTGACTAATCATTACACAAAAGCAAAAAGATGTTTTCTGGTGAGTTAAACGATGATATACATACATATACAAGATGTCCAGTAAGTGGTGTGAGACCCGAAAGCTATGGATAGGTCATGCTTAGACGAGCAGGAATCCTAACACGACTTAAAGATATTTGGGTATATTTTTATTGAGCACCCCGTCACTTCTGAACGTTACGTTACACCCTATGATGATTATTTATAATACTTTTTGAACCTTTTCAACGGTCTATAAATTTGTCCCCTACAACTACTTAAGTAGGGTGGAATTTAGAAGAAACGAAATCATTGTCAAAAAAGTGAGGCAAGCATGTTACAAATTTTAAGCGATTCACTTTTGGCGAACGTTTTGTACTGCATGGTATTGTGATAATTGCCCGAATTTATAAACTTGAAGAAGATACGTAAGTTATTGTATTTAATTATACTCATCATAAAGTGTGGAAAAAAGTTGTCCTTTTCACATAAACAACTTTTCTCACATACTACTAACGCTTCCGAGGAATGTAGGATGAAAATAAATCGAAAGAAACATGTACTACTTGAAAATATCTTCATCACCACTATTGTTAGAGAATAATTTGTTAAAAGCGGCCGCAGATTATTTGAGTGAGTAGTGCTTTGTGTCGTGCGAATGTATTTATTTGAAAATTAGATATCCACAACGCAAAGCACTAATAAGTGAAAATTTCCATCTGGTAAAGCGGGAACAGATAATTTAGCGATCTCGGTCGAAGTATTCGGACTCGAACCAGCAAAGCAGCAATACCAGATCTAACTGACACACATGCCCGACGTCAAACTTAAGTATCAGACGTCCAGAGCCTTAAATCAGGCATACCTATCAAATTTGCAAATCCAGTTCTGGGAATTCGAATCCTGCAATGTGTGCATTTGTTTACTCTAAATTCACCTTACTTCTAATTTTGCTAACAATCTTTTACGCAACAATTCATCTCAGATGTGTTCACTCAGTGCAAGATCTCCGACAAGACCTTAAAACTTTTACGAGTACTACTGAAGGAAAATTGATAATGTAAATGGTATGTAATTCCGTTTCGCGCGCAGGTTGTCCACTAATCGACATCCAATGTATTGTCGCCTAATGCTTGCTGCAACATAGTTAGTTCAAACTCATCATGGTATTTGTGATTTATTCCCTCTCAACTGAAGCACAAAAAGCCCACTTGATGAGCAATCACATTCCTGAAGATCTGATGATAAACGTAATCACTTTCCATCAAATACCGTCTAGGACAATTGGTTTTCACAGTATATGTAAAAACCACAATGCCCATTTTTTATGAATACGCCACGTACAAAATTTCAGCTCTCTAAGCTGCCGCGTTCTCAGGCAGTGTCCAAATATTTAATGAAAAATGAAATTTTTGTATTGCAACCCCACAAAGGAGTTACCCAATTTGTCCAATTTTCGAACTTAATTTCACTTTTTCTCCAATCCATGTGCTCTCATCATCTAGCTTTTTACTTGTTTTATTCAAATTTTTTGTTCTACCTATAGCTAGGGCTTACACGCTTTACTTTTTACGGATGAGATGTTATGGTCGTAGCGTGCTGCATGCAGCAGCATGCTACATGTACGAGGCCGACAGATGTAGCAGAACTTACACTAGTCCACACGACGAAAGTGCTGAAACGTATGGCACGATCGGACAATTTAACCCTAGCTGAAACTGAGCATAGACCGAAAAGAAAAGATAAGAAGAAAAAGAACATCTCGAGATGCCGGATGAAGTTTCCCTCTGAAAGTTCGTCGTTCTACCTGAAAGTAATAAAGCCATGCCAAGTAATTTTGAAGGGTTAGCCGAATTTGCAAAGTTAGTGAAAGAAGTGAATTGTTAATCATACGGAGAAAACCCCTTAAGGTACGGCATCTGGTACAGTATTTGTTGATCTACCGAAAGAAAAACAATTTAAAATCTAGATTTTCATGGATGTGTAAATCTACTGGAGAAAGATCAGCAAACCGCAGCGGAGAGTGAGCCAATTCTTCATCGTGATTCGTATAGTCAATTGCCGTTTCACTTGACTTACGAGAAAATAGAATAAAAATCCCCCAGGACAAGATCAAGTACACGAAAAATGTGGTTATCCATTTGTTACTAAGTTCACTATCCTATCTTTCGTCACAAAAACATTTATAGCTGACTACACAAAAAGATCCCAACAAAAATTCAACCTTTATCTATGAAAGTTAAGTACCGGGCCTAACATAGGTGAAACTCTGGCAACCAATCCTAAGTAAAACTCCAGTAACAAACTACTTGAGAAATTGTGGTAGAAAAGGGATACTGAAAATAACTGACTGCCCTCAGTTTCATATGGGTGGATGGGGCACAGCAGTGAAGGCAGCGCCTTCAAGAAAGCAAAGGTAAGTGGTGTAAGGATCCCTTCAGGACCGGATGTGGTGATTGTGGTTTTTGTGCAGGCACGATATTTTTTGTAGTATGGTTCATGTCCGGCGGCAGGTTTTGGTTAACCTCCCATAAACTCTCGCGCACTACTCGGGAGGACCTCACGTCCAAAGCAACTCGCTTGAAATACTAACATAAAAGAGAGGCTTTCGGGGGAAGGAAAAATTCCATGCCATTTTTCCACCCATACAATTTTTTGCTCGTCTAAGCATGACCTATCCGTAGCCTTCGTTTATTACACTACTTACGGGACACTCTCATATGCCATAAATCTTAAACTATTATTCAAACAACCAAAATAGTCTTCCAGTAATTTTAAGCTTGGCTCCTTATCTTCCCAAAGGCTACACTTCCTATATGTACCTTACTTAACAAAATAATAAAAAAGTTTTGATTAAAAAGTAACCTTACCATTTTACGCTCAATTAATCTCAACTGACTAATAGTTGCATTAGTGTATGTGCGGCCACAGTCTGAATCTGTAGGGAGATTGATTCGAATTCATCGGACCACGACACATTCGCACATGCAATTATTACTCAGTTGAATCGTAGTCATTTGGTTCAGATAAATTTTTTAAATAATTTTGTTAGTAAATGTATAAAAATTTTATTTCGGTTCGGAAGATAAGAAAGCATGTTATGGTCATAGCATCTTGCATATAGCAAAATGCTACACGTGCTGAAGCGTGTAGGCCGGCTGTGTCAAACAGAAAAAAAATGAACGCACCCGAACGAGAGAAATGAATTTCCTCACGCTCAGGTGCCATGTTGACATGACTGACAAGGCAGAAGAAGACCATCGTCACTGTAGTGTCAGATCTTCTCGAGAGGACGTCGAAAAAATTAGAAACGTATCTTTTCTCTAAACATCGAGCACAAAATACATCCTGTAAGTAATTTTAAGAGATTTTTCATTTATGGTAATAATTTTCTTTCAATTAGTGAAGGTATTTGACACGACCCCGCCGAAATACAAAAAGTAAGGCATCTGAATTCCGGCCGCAGCAAAGTCACCGCTATACAATCAGACTGTAAGTCTGCATCATTGACATCTCACATTAGTCGCAGGAGGAGGATAATAATCTTCAGCTTACAATAGCACTCGTTGCGAGGAAATAAAAATCACTGGGCTCTAGTTACAGCCGAAGGCAGCAGGAGGAATTTCCCTCTCTCTTTTTTTGAACATCGAAGCCAAAACAGCTGGAGTTTTATACGCATTTCCCCCATGGAATTATCTTCTGAACTTCGAAAAGGAATCTATGGCACGAGACAAGTAGGCTCTTGATAGGAAGTTTCAATTACTTTAAAATAACTATTTTAATTTTAAGAAGTGCACTCGAAGTGCCAAAAGAAGAATTTTAGCTTCCCTATATCGGTTGTAAACAGCAGGGATGCTTAGTGTTAGTTTCTTTAGGTAATTTGTGAGCATTTTCGAAAACGGCAAGAAAATGATAGATTTTGAAGGTGAGGAAAACAACAGGTTTCGTCTAAAATAGCATAGGAAATAGAAAATTAGTGACGACAAGCAAACATAATTATACGCATCGCATCAAGTAGACTTCATGACCTTGTGTGGGTTTTTGTTTGGTCTCATGATCGTTGTGACGTGCTCCTCATTATTTTATACATATATATATACGTTATACATATGACCAGTTAACCATTTAGGAGAAATTCACATTTCGTGAATAAACTCAAACAATCATGTGAGCTGCGTTTATGTCGAGAACGAAATGATAGCGATTCAATTATGCTTATGGTCTGAAATTTACAGTTTTCATTTTTTTTCACGAGTTTAGTGCCAAAATCAGAACATTTGGTTTAATTTCTTTAGCATTAGTTGGAATTTTGAATTTTATAAAGTTACAAATTTATTTCAAGTGCCTTTAGTTGTAAGCATTGCCAAGGTACGAGAGCCGTTAGGTAATTGTTATTTTACTCAGATAGAGCCTCGTTGTGAGAAGACCTACCGAACGTAAAACGAACCTAAATTTTAACTTAAATTTTTACTAGGTGGCGGATGTTGAAGCTTCATCATGCCGTGGAATTTCACCGTGAGTATTATTGAAATATTACATATTGTCTTTTAGTATGTTCATGCTTCGGTTTCGATAATTAAATGCTCGGTAGAAGTCTCTTATATTAACATAACAATAAGAAATTTTTTTTCATTTATAACAAATTACCAAGGTATTTAATTTAATATTAATAATTGTTTTTAATTATATATAAAACATACGAAAAGTCGTATGTTTAAACAAAAAGAAAAAAAAATTTGTCTATATCGATGAAGAGATTCCTTTCCGGTACCTCTATATATATACATAATCTTAGTTTGATAAAATATTCACGTACTTATATAACTAGTTTAGCGAAATCTCTATCTGTGCCTATTACTTTGAAGTAATGAAATTGTTGTGTACTTACGTGTACGTCTTTATCGACTTAATACTATACTACTGTACTTTTACATAGTTTCATAAGCTAATGGTAGGCTTATCGGTACACCTTTTTTTTCCTGTACTCACTTTAAATCAAGTTTTGTAATTATAACGTGAAAATGAATTCTTAGAGGCTTTAATTTCTTCCTTCACTATCCCGGAGCCCTTTCATGTGAAGTTCGAGTGGGTCCGCTCTAATCTCTTTGCAGGTCAATAAGGGACTTTGGACGATTGTGCCACCCAAAGTCAATGGGAGGATGGGGCTTGGCAAGGAAGGCATGCCATCTGCGCCATCCATGGAATGCAGGTAAGTGACGTAAGGGTCCCTTCAGGACCGAGTGTGTGCTAGGCTTGGTGTAAGTTGCACGAACATTTTTTGATTATGGGTGATGACAAGCGGCAGGTTATTTCGGGAACTCCCCCACACTCTCCGCCACCCTTAGCCGAGGTGCTAGCGTGCCGCCCTGTGCTATCGCTGTCATCGAGTGATCTGTCAGCTTAGGCTGGGAGTTTGGACTTCACGTCCTGACCAATCACTCCAATATACAACCATAACAAGCAAGCTTAAGATTATCAAAACACCATTTTTCTGTATGAATAGTAGTTTAGGGCGCAGGAGCTATTCAAATCAAACTTTTGTCAGATTTACATAAGAACACTACAAATCTTTTAAAATGTTAGGACTATGTTAAGGCTCTCATGTAGCAATGAGGGAGTCTGTTTCATGGCTTGGGAAGTAATTCTCGAAAGTTTTGGTTAAGCTCATTGAGCGAAAGTAATCTCTCTCTAGACAAAAAACAGTCAGTGTTAATATGTGTAAGTATTGCATCAAAAATCGAATCCTTAATAGGAATATATGAAAGGAGAACAAATATTGTTTTTTTACTATTCGTCGTACAGTACAAGTTTTGTTATGTGTATGCGATGTGCTGGATCTAGAATTTGGCATTCTCTTCCGGCATCCGTCACCGGCAGTACAGTGCGAACAGTTAGTGCTAAGTGAGTTGTGTTATACATTTATTTCTATTGTGGTTTTTTATTCTAACTTAATTTTTAATCTAACTTTAAACTTAAAAAATAATGAGTTTTAATGGCTGAAAGATTTTATCGATTCATATATTGGTACATTTTTTTTTGGATGCGCGCGAATGTGATCGTATGTGCACGTATGATGAAATACGCGAGATAATAATTTAGAACGGATGTCCAAAATTGGTGTTGTATAACAGCTGAACGAATTTCTTTCTACTTTTCAGACAAACATATTATTTATTAAATATTCTCTAAATACAAATATTTTTAAAATTATACCTGACACCAAATGTACTTTTTGTGGTTAATATTCGTGTGTAGGTACGCTCCGAAGCTAGGCATGTAAGTATTAGGCCCATTCGTTTGCTTCGGTGCAAGTGTAACTCAGAATTGTCAAATGTAATTCCACACTAGCACCAGAAATCAGCTGTTTTTCAGTGCTATCCTCGCAAATGAATGAATTGGTGGTAAAAAGTGTAGATATAAATATTTTGGTTCGGAGAGCCGTCTAACGGGTCAAGCAATGACTGCATTAATTTTTTATTGTTTAAAAATAATTAATTATATTTATCAAAATTCAAATTAATCGTTTGAGTACACTTATTTCATTGTTTTACTACAAATCAATTTAATTATTTAAATTACTGAACGCACTTGTTTTTACTCAAATCAATTTAATTATCTAGATTACTGAACCCAAATCAATTTATTAATTTCAGTTATTACACAGTTGCTTAAGAAAAAATCAACAAATGACCTTATGGTCTAAGCAAATGACAATTGCCAAATCAACTTTTCTACACTCCTTACACCCACAACTTTGATGGTGCAGAAAAATTACATTCAGTGTACACTACACCACATTTTGCCAAGCAAACGAATGGCTTGGTGTAATTCAATCTAGCTCATAACTTACAAACGAGTGTTGAGTGTCGTTCTGGACTACACCAAGCTTGCAAACGAATGGACCTATTGTAGGTAATGGTATTATGTAAAGCGCTGAGAGGCGAAAAAAAGAATAAGTAAGCATTAAACAGATTGTGTAGTCGAACATTATTCTCCAGTAATAAAGTTTCCTGGTGGCACACAAATTGCCACCCTAACCTGGGAAACGAAATTGAAACCAGACGGCCAAACTGCTATCGGGTAATTCGCGAGTCAAGTATCAAATCAAAGATATGCTCATAAAAGCATTACCGTACATTTTCCTACCGAGCAAGTAAAAAAGCTAGAATTGGTCTAAGACCAATGCTTAGGATACCCTAAATGAATGCCCATATAAAATTTCATATGGTCACCGATCTATGCAAGTTTAATTTTTGAAGTGGTTTTTCCCATATATTTCTAGAACGTTTCGTCGGACAGAAAAAATGATTATAACCAATTTTATAGCATTTGGTATTTTGAAGAAGTTTTTAGTACAATAAAAATGTCTAGGACTGATCGTTTTGACAGTATATGTAAAAAACCTAAATTTTTATATGGCAACACCAAGAAGGGGTTGGCCGATTTAGTCCATTTTTGAAACTTTATTTGTTATTACTATAAAAGCACCATGTACCAAATTTCAGCACACTATGTCGACGCGTTCTCAGGCAGTGTCCAAATATATAGTGGAAAAGGAAATTTTTGTATGGCAACCCCACGAAGGAGTTGCCGATTTGTCTCATTTTCGAACTTAATTTTACTTTTTTTTAAAGTCCGTGTACAAAATTTCAGCTTTCTCGAGTTATCGTGCGCACCGACGGACGGACAGATATGCAAAAATCAAAATAACTTTTAATATTATTTCGAGGTGTTACAAACGAAATGACCAACTTAGTATACCCTATAGATTTCATCTAGGGTATAATAAATTAATGATATAAACACAACTCAGCAATGGGAAGAAGATGAACAACCAACTGTCAAGGATATTGCTGAATTTTTATTAAAATTATTTAATTCTTCAATGAAAAATTTTAAATAAATTTAATAAAAATTCGGCAATACCCTTGACAGTTGCATGAGGTACTGTAGCTTCAGCTACAAAATTAGAAATTTGCCTGATATCAGCTACAGCTTCATGTGTAGCTAGAACAATCGACTAACAGGCTACATGTAAATTTTGAAAAGCTTATTAGGTAAATTATTTTTGCAATTAGCGTAGAATTCAGGGACCAACAAACGATTTTATTAATAAAATCGAGTCCAACAAACAATTACGCATTTATTCAGCTGGTTATAAATAAATATAAAAATTTTCCGGCTAACTTGACGACGAATTTTCCTTGATTTTCGAAAAAACTATTATCCAACAAATGTTTAAATTAAGCCAACAATCGGTATGTGTAATAAAAAAGTAAAAGTTGATGGTGCTCAAATATTTTAATAAGGGGTTAAAAAAAAAATTGTCCTACTCTTCTACAAATCTGCTGACAGTCAAATCAAAGGATGAAATATGCTTGAACATAGATTTTCTCATTTTTCGACAATATCATCTGTTCCGATGTAAAAAATAATAATAGCAAAAATCTAATCAATTCATAATTACGCAATTACAACTCAGTGTCCAATCCGTATTCGAAAATGTCCCATGAAAATCGACATTAAAATCTTTTAAATCAATCTTACTTGTAATCATGTGCTGGGTATAACCGAAAATTATCAGGCAAGGTAAATATTTTCCTGTGAACAGATTCATACAATTGTCTAGCGTCCCCTTCTTGAAAATCTGTGCGACCGCAACCACGTATTAAGACTGCATCTCCTGTGAAAACAATTCCTTGTTCGTGTATTACAAAGCACATACAACCGTTTGTATGGCCAGGAGTGGAAATTGAAACAATTTCATGACGACCAAATTTAACTTTGTCACCTTCTTGAAGATAGCTATCAGCCTTAGCTCCACTACTTTTCGAAATAACACTTTCAACACCCGGTATTAGCTTCTTTAAGTACCCAGTTCCGGTGATATGATCAGCATGCATGTGCGTGTTCACTAACCAATTATGCATCAATTGATTAAAATTAATAATTGGCTATCACTAACTTACCAGCATATTTAAGGTCTAGTTCCAAATCCTTAATCAAACTTGAATCCCTTTTTGCATGTTCTAGAACCGGATCAATTATTATAGCCTCTCTACTGTTCAAATCAGCCAGAAGATACGTATAGGTGCTGCTAGTAGTATCAAAGAGCTTGAAAGGTATTATATTAAAGACCTTCTATGATACATGAACACAACAACGACAATAGCTTACGTAAGTTATTTCATTTTGACGATTCTATAAAAATCTTCTACCTACGCAAGTAACTTTTCGCTGTTTGCACCTATTTAAGTAAGCGTAATTACAGTCGCAATATTTGATGCTGGAAAGTTTATTTAAAAATGAAAGATCGTTTCTGCAAATAAAGTCAATATACAAGAAGGAAAAAAGCTAGAATTGGTATAAGACCAATTCTGATGATACCCTAGCCTAGATGAATGCCCGTGTGTAGGTGCCTAAGTTTGATTATTAAAAGGTTTTTCGCATATATTTCTAGAACGGTTCCTCGAACAGTCTAAAATGATATACCCAATTTTATAGCAGAGCATTTTCTCAATAGCTTTTCAGTACAATAAAAACATCTAGGATTGATACTTTTTACAGTACATATAAAAACGTTTGCAAAAAGTTTGCTATTGTTAGGCTTAGCATAACAGTCGGTAGTGATCCTAGTGTGCCAAAATTGTCTGCAGTGGCTCGGTATACAGACTAATATGGTATGATTATCCCGCATCATAGATTCGCCATTTTCTGCGTCATGTGAATCAAATGAAAAATAAAGCTACAATTTGTTTGTAAATTTATTCTATTGGATCAATTTAAAATGTTAAAATAAGTACAATTTTCACATTTTTTTCATATTAATTAAGTAAAGGGAATGGATTCTCATACATGTAATACCATTTTTCATTGCTATTAGGAAAAATGGGGTTAGGTGATGGAAGTTCCACAGTGGATATTCGATTTGATTTTTTCCATTCCAATTTGAAATAGAAATTGAAAAAGATTATTAGAATTGTATTCCATATTTTTACACTTCGTTATTATGCATTCCAAATTTGCCTTCTATTTGGGAAAATTACTGCCATTAACTAATTTTACTATAGAAATAATAAAAAAAAGATCTCAAATAATCAGTTAAGACTGCAAATTTTAGGTATTTCAGTCTTATTTTGCGTTTTTTATCGATAAAACTTTCGTGGCACTTTGTTTTAATTTGAACTGATTTTTCTTAAAGAAACTTTAAACTATTCATAATAATGTACATCGGGTCACACTACCTAATTTTTTTAAGAAAAAGATAAATTTCGCTTTGGTCAAGGTGCTGAAAAGAAAAGTAAAATTCCTGTGAAATAATATACTCATTTTCCTAAAAAATATCAGAGTTCAGAGCAAAACGAATGTATACAGAAGCACGCGCGTTCAAATATCATAGGATTACAGCTTCGAGCAGGAAACTAAATCTTGCTCGAAGGATTACAGTAACAACATTAGAACCAACTCTGTCAATATTTCAGAGAAAACCTGTTTTCACAAAAGCGCGGGAACATTTTATGAGTAAAATCTGAAAACTCCGCCCCTTCTCATTTATTTACGAAAATGAATCATTTGCCATTGTTTCGTTGCAAGCAATCTGCGCTTTCACATTCATAAAAGGCATAGTTTGAGTTTTTTTTCTCCCTTTCCTTTTCTAGCCGTTAATTTTAAATGTAAAACACTCTGAAATCTTACCTGATTTTCAACTTGTTGTTAAGTCAACTTTGTCTCAAAGTTAAAGGAAGGAAATAATGTTTCTCTCATATTAGTGACTGCTTTCTCTAATAAGAATCAAAACTAGCAATTTATCGACCCTTAAATGTTTCCTGTTTCAGGCAGGATCCTTAATAGCAATTTATTTCAAAAACAATTAGCTCCCAAGCCAAAACTTCGAAAAATTTAATTGCGCCTGTTCAGTTTCTATTGTATGGGTCAATTTCCTTTACAAATATTTTCATAACAAGATCACGAGGACAGTACCTAATTTCAATTGCATCCATTGCATTGCACGCAACTAACTTATTTACTTACGTAAGTACCATTTAAGTGTTAACAAAATTTACATGACATCAACTCATGTAAGCCAACTGTCGCCGTGTCGTGCAAATGTAGCTTTATCTTACTTGCCGAAAAAAGAAATCATCTGTAAACTGAATTCTAGGAATGAGCAACATGTTTAAAGTAGAATAATCACGGTTTGGACGTAGTTTATGGTTAATGCTAACCAATCGGCTATATTGTATAATTTTTGTTAATAACCAATTAGCAGATCTGCTACTATTTATCATCACAATTTGAAAATAATTACCGAAACGTGATTATTATATAACAATATCAATGGTACAAAGAACAGATCAAATAAAAACACGACTCTACGCAAACCACTGACATATAATATGAAATGTACAGGCGATGGCAATGATATATCGATGTATCGAAAAATTTTACACAAAATATCGATATTTACTAGATCGATATTTCCCCACATAATAAATTAAGCTAATTGGCAGCACGAACTTTCGCTCAAGATGTCAAGGGATCGTTGCACAATGCTTAATTCATATAAATTAGGAAATAACGATTTTATTTCACATGCAACCATTGATATAACTTTACTCAAAGTCAAATACTTTTTCACCATTTATTTCCGTGATTAATTTTTCTAGTTCGTGAAGGATTTTTTTGATCTCTAAGTCATACTTTTAAAATATAAGAAATTTAATGTGAATAATTCTTTCTTTGCAAATTGCGTTAGATTAAGATCACCAATACTATACCCGTAAAGCATAATATATACAAAATGATAATACTTTGTTTTTCCTTTGAAATTTAACGCTACCAAAATTATTTACAATAATAGATTTCATAGATTTTTCATCTTCTTCGCGCACTTTATAGCGGTTAATTGCTTTATTGCCAATAATTTCAGAATAAATAAACATTATGTTTTTAGTAGTTAGAAATGAGTCATAACGATCGAAAAAATCAAATAATTAATTGTTCTACTTAATAATTGTATAATCAAATTATTTTTTTCAAATATACCTAAAACAGATTACTCATAGTTACGTACTGGTCAACGAGTACTCTAGCTTGTCACTTTCAGTATGACGCGGATGGTTTCAGCCACTTTTTCTTTGATTAAATTCATTCAACTTTAGTAATAATATTACATTAAAGAAAATTCTGTCATTGCAATTTAATCCATTATTAGCAGAAATGAAATAAAAATAAATAAATTGAAAATTATAAAAAATATTGAAAAATTCGTGATTCGAAAAGTCATGTTTTTGGTTTTTCTAATTTCTAAGCGGTTTCATGAAAAGTAAACCATCAACATTAGACCATTTTAAAGTAGACATTTTAACGGTTGAAATGAGTCATAGAATAATCAAATCAAAAAAACACCAATAAAGTTTTCCGTGAAAGATTTCGGTTTTTTTTTTTTTGAAAAATGTAAAAATACCGGAAATTACTTGTTTCCCAGATTCCAAAAAAAAGCATGCTTGTTCAATGCATATATATTTTCAAAAAACTTCATGTAAATGGAATTATTTTGCAAAAAAAAAAAAAAAAAAAATCGGTCTTCCGCCATTTTCTTGGAAATTTTCAAGTTATGTTGAAAATACGTTTAGTCGAAAATCAAATCACAAGAAACCACTTTCAACTCCTTAATACTTTTTTTATAACCTTCAATAAATTTTCCAGCTGGTCCTTGCCTGTTTATAATTTTTTTGTTTCAAAAAGGTAGAATTATTGATCTTATTATTATTCTAGTTTTTTTTCTCTTGTTTATAATAAAACTTTATAAAATGTTTATAATTTCCATAAATGTAATGTATTTTTATACCAATATAATTAAGAATTTACTATAAAATAATTACGAAAAACCAAACAAACAGTAAACTTTGAGAATTTTGTTTCTATACATAATACGCAGCAAACTCCATCTGATGAGCAATACAAAAACGATTAATGTCAAAATTTTGCGTTGAACTTTCGACGGTAGTAAACAAGAAGGGCCGGGGAAGTACGTTTCATTAAAAATATTAACGAAAAAAAGGGTATGTTACCATATGTGAAAGCTATTAATTGTTTTTATAAAATACTACGATATTCAATAAACAGCAACAATCATTTTAGAACTGGGAAAAAGAGTGTACGATTTCTAACTAGCACGAATCAACCCAAAGTTGAAATGGACAAGCGATACTTGGACAATCCATTCTTAGATTATCAGGGAGAACCACTACATTTGGATACAGAACATGTTAAAAATCTTATTTGCACTTATGTTGATGCGATTCTAGAGAATACACGACCAGGATCATCTAGTGATGATACAAGAGGTGATTTATATGTTGGAAATGCCGGTAAGTAGTAATCGATATTATTTTAAAATGAGGTACATTTTGCAGTCAGTCATTCACAGCAGTCTTCCTTTCTAGGTATTGCCTTCATGTTCTGGAAACTTTCAAGATCGCCACACGTTAGAGATTTATATCCAGCTACAGATCATGCTCAGACATACATTAAAAATGCAAAAGCCAACGCCCTTAACTATAAGAAAAGGGCTGATGAAAGATGCGCATTTCTTTGTGGCAATGCTGGAATTTACGCTGTATCAGCGGCTATTTCATATGATCTTGGGCTTGAAGAAGCCTGTTTTGATGACTTGAAGAGTTTTTCAACTGGGTTTGAAGCTTGCAAGCCGATTGCTTTTACAAAATATGGCTGCGATGAAATACTTGTGGGAAGAGCTGGGTTTCTTAGCGGATGCTATTGGTTGAATGATATTATAAAACCCAAACCAATAAGTGATAATAAAATTCTAGAAATCTGTCAAACAATAGTAGAAAGTGGACGTCAATATTCTTTGGCTACAAAAGCTCCTGTTCCTTTGATGTATAAGTATCATGGGACAGAATATTTGGGAGCAGCACATGGATTATGTGCTATACTCCAAATGCTTTTGGACGGAGCTTGGTTTAAATCGGATCGTCAAATTTCCCATACAAAATTAAATGATATCAAGGAATCTATAGACTTTTATGTTAGCCTTCAGGATGAAGAAGGAAATTTTCCTGTTGCGATGGATGATCTTAGAACTGGACGAGCGAAACGTTTAGTTCATTGGTGTCATGGAGCACCAGGAGCTATATATTTATTGATTAAATCGTTTTTAGTTTTTAATGAGCAGAAATATTTGGATGCTGCAATCCGAGCTGCTGATTTAGTTTGGCAGAAGGGACTTCTACGTAAAGGACCAGGTATTTGTCATGGTGTCGCTGGAAATGGATATGTTTTTTTGCTTCTATATCGTCTAACTAGCGATGAAAAATATTTGTATAGAGCATCAAAATTTATGGAATTTTTGACTGATTCGGAATTTAAAGCACGTGCACGTATCCCTGACAGACCGTACAGTTTATATGAAGGCGTTGCTGGAACTGTGTGCTTCTTAATTGATTTACTGGAACCTAAACAGGCCAGTTTTCCATTTATGGAAGTTTTTCATTGAAATTTTGTAATTTGGACGAAGTAAATAAGATGAAATTGGAATTTTGTTTTATTTCTTAAAACGTACATATTATCGGCTGATAGTTTTTTGGATTAGTATGCAGGGAACTCTTACACACTGTTTAAAAAATTCTAGTGAATTAACTTTTGAATGAAGAAGTCTGGGTGTATATGGAAGGAACTAGCGACTCGCTAAGGCTAAGAGGGTCACCTATCTTCTTCCAAGCAGATATCCACGCCATAGATCTTGGTACTTACGAAATCAACAAAAATATGGGTGGAGAGTTCATAGCATTAAACTCTGGTCTGGAATTGTTTTAATATAACTAGTTGAAATGAATAAGATCACGCTGATTTGGGTGCTAGGATTGAAGGTAAAGAGATTGAAGACCGCCTTGCAAAGAAAAGAGCAAAATTTGACTTTATCAAGTAAGACTTGGAACAGAATCGAATTGGTACACTAATTGATACAATGCTTCATCTATCATAGCTGCTGAGCGAGCTGAATGGAATCACTCGTCTTTGTGTAAGTACGTCTCAGTTAGCTCTGTAGTTTTAGCCGCTGCTATACTTTGTTATATGTCAGTGGTGTAACCATCCGAACAATTCGTGCCCCTGCGCTGAATCTAGATTTTACACAAATATTCTATATCTAATTATAGTTCTATCAGTTTATAAATAGATTTATTGTTTTGACGTTTTCGGTAGCCATGCTACCATCTTCAGATATCTTTATTTTCAAAATAAGACGACTTTTATGTACAAACTGATAGAATTATAATTGGTTTCACAGTGCTCAAATAATTTAAACAACAGTGTGTTTGTTTAAAAATTTTCTATTCTAAATCTAGCAAGGAGAAATATTCGAATTTCTAGGTTCACAGCAAGTGAAGTGGAATAATAGCTAAATCACTTGTAGGATACTACAAAACTTGTCACTGGGTTCTTTCTTATGCCTACATTTTTTTTACCAATTGGAATGGAGCTATTGGAAACAAACTTTCTACTTTACTGGCTGAAGTTTTTGGGGGTTGTGAAGGTTTACCGTGGCAAATCGTCCCAAATATTACTTCAATAGGAAGTAGCTGCTCCGATGCAATTGTTTGAAGCGGTAACTGCTCTGCGAAAACGGCAAAATTGTGGAACGCATTCAATCGTTTGCTTGACACAGAAAAAGGTTATGTCTTGATTCTTCGATTCCGGGAAATGATTCACCCAGATCGTTTGACTTGGTAACGGTCCAATTGTTGGTTGAACTACTTTTAAACTTGAAATATCTGGTATAGAACCTAGTCGTCCTTATGACGACTTAGCGGCTGCTAGTGCTCTGCTTTTGAAGGTTACTCTTAAGCCCAAGCTGTCCCTATGACAGCCTGAAACGATTCCGGGAGCTTGGGGCCAAGTCAACTTGACAAGCGTAAGGAGAGCAGCTGAAACGCTGGTACTACCTGCGGGATAAGCTTCTTCAGCAACAGGTTCCTAGACCGCTTACGGCAAACCTAAAAGTGGAGTAGACTCTGAAAGTAAAACTTGTCTGTAAAGCATTAAAGGAAACATCAACCCATCGGTTGCAAGGTTCCTCCGGAGATTATGCTTTTAATTTCTCTTGCTTATCTTGAACTTGTTTATTTTTTCTTAATTTACTATTTTTTGTGTTGTTAAATTCTAAGTTGACATCAGACTACATTTTTACGAAAGCGAATTTTGAAATTAATTTTGCGTTGTTTACTGAGCTTTCACTACAGCGGTAACAGATTCTAACAAAACCAGAATTTGACTACGCTAAATTTGACTTATTACACTTCTTGCTCTCTCTCTATATTCTAAGGGCTTGTCGGACTATAGTGGGATGAGAAACTTCCATCAGAACAGTCACACATGCAGTTAGTCTATACATATAAGAATTATTATTATTTACACAATCTTACATGTACACATCGAGTGTTAGCTAGGGACGGACACCGAGTAGTACAAATCTATGGTTAAAGTTGCTTGGTCTCTGTGATCCATCTATGGCAGTGTATGGAGGATATATAAATATTGCCAACCAAGAAAAGAGGCCTGTGAAAAAATCTTTTTTTCCAACTTGGTGTTATGTGATGAAGAATGCCACTGCTACCTCAGTCGCTTAAGCTTCATGTTTGGAGAGACTCAACACAGGTATTCTCGTATGGGTTAAAGATCAATTAATTAGGTATACGTCACCAATAAGGTGTTATCTAAAATTTTATCAGAAACATCCAATCTTAACGACTGCAAAGGTTTGTGGTGAACCGGTTGTCTGCTATGGTACAATTCGCTTGAGGCAGTTTGGTTTCCTTAGCAGAGAAACTGCTCTGATGATCTACACTAATTGTCCGGATCAGAAAACAGATTGGTTATCTCCGGGGTGGCGACTTCTTGAGTCTCCCGTTACAGTGTCAAAGATGAGCCAGCCAATCCAAAGTGTAAGGTCTTTGAACTCTGGTGTTTGCTGTGAGGTTTGAATAAAATCAACCGGAGAGAGGGCGGCTAACTTCTTAGTCTGACTTAGCTGTAGAAAGGTTAAATCTTGGAAGGAAGTTGTCTTTCTCGGTTTTTGCCGAACACGCTGTATGGAGAGGAGATCATTGCTAAGCAGCTTCGACTGTGCGTGCAGTCCCTACACAGTTTAGCTACAGCATGAAACTTGGAAACACTGGCAGGCTGGACCCGCAGTATGACGGCAAGTCAGTCGTCCCCTTAGGACAGCCTTGCTTCAATGTAAACGCCGGAGCTTATATAATTTCTGTTTTCTGGAGAAAGTGCGCCGTCGCTGAAATATGGTAGAATGTCTATTTGTTAGGCCTAAAGGTTAGTAAAAAGAAACTTTTGATGTTATAGGAAATGGTTATTAAACTTTTACTTTCTTGTTTTTACATCCAGCGCTGGCAAAGTGCTACTAAGCACGAATTCCGAAGTTAATTTTGTTAGGTTTACAAAGATTATGGTCAAGAGAGATTAAAATAACTTGCGAACTCACTACGCGCATTCCCTTTTTCGTAGGTATTTGCAAAGTTCAATTCTTCTCCAAACGACAGAAGGTAAAACTTTCACCTTTTTGGCTAAACGTCTGTGCAAACTATTCTTCTTGGCATCCTCGACAAGATAAGATATTTTCTAACAGGCTGGAAACTAGTTCAGCCAATAACCAATCTTCCTCTCCATTCATCAATTACAATCATTTAGATTATTTCAAATACCTTAGAAAATCTAGAAATTGATCATTTGATTAGCGATCACCAATAATATGGACGCTAATCTTAAGGACGGTTCACACGCTCAGAATTTAAGACCAAAAAAACTTGCGCAGGAATAAAATTAAGTGAAATTTTCACGCTACAGTTTTTATAAACTTTAAGCAAAGCTTGGAGGATGCCCTATGTTGCAATGCACAGCTTTGACGAGAACTATAATAAAGTAGAGGGAATAAAGGATGGGGATGAGTTCCGCTTAAACTAAAGAGGGTTGTATGAGAAAGGAAAAACGAATACGATAACAGATTCTTCCATAACTGAACTGTCCGACGAGAGTAATTGTAGAAAGAGATCTGTCTAGTGTGTACATAGGATCAGACTACAAATCGCATCAGAGCAATACTGGTAGAGTTAGTACTACGTTATTAGAGTGTAGATTTTTTCATTTTTGGAAAGACAAAGAAAATACAAGGAACAAAGTTTGGAGAATAGGGTGAATGGGAAGCACATAGCAATTATAAACGTGTGAACTAAATTTTCGTTAAGTTAGGTAGGGGCTACTAGTACCCTACGGACACCGCATCAGAGTTTATTTGTTGTGTCCTGCCCTAGGGTGGTTAGGATAAATCTAGCTCGATTATTACCATTGAAGTTAGCTTCTAAACCTAATTTGAAGTGAATAGTCGTTGCTGGAATTTATTCTTTCGACCAAAATGGATTGGCCACTTTTCCATCAATTTAGCATGAAATCAATCCATATCCAAAATATATAATAATCTTCCCTGTGACCGTGATGAAGATTATATCATGCGAATCTTAAAAACTCTTTCATTTCTAGAGTGTAATTCATGTTTTATTATGTTCTACATAACTCCGTAGATTGAGCTTAAATATATCCAAAAACTAGTTCGAAGTAATTAAACAATTCCCTCCTTGGTGAACTGTTCATAAACACGGTACCCATCTAGGGCTATTTCTTTTATCATTCAGATCGATCCGCATCACTCCAAGGTATTCCATTTTTAATTTCTTTCATTCTGGAATGTACTTTCGTATTCTTTTTTTCTGGGTGCGTAATTCCAAGCGAATCCTTTAAACCCGGATAAGTTTAGAATTTTTGGAATGCCATCCGATTGATCACGCTAAAAAAAATAAGAAATCATTTACTTCCTTGAAGTTGGGAATTTACATGAATTTGATAAACTCTTTTCAATTATTATTGGAGATAAATAATAAATAAATAAATTAATTAATTATATATTCAAATTTTTAGCGAAACATAATCTTAAATATGAATTTTAGATAATGATTTCTGTAAGCTGTTTCTTGAAGAAGAATTAAAAAAGACCGTACGTACTGTACAAGTATATGCAGAATGTAGAGGACCATTAGAGCAATATTCTTTGATTAAAATGTTAACACTTGTAACAATCGTTCCAAAGTATTTCTTTCTTATAACTCATTCTACTAATTCCTTCGGAAATGTCACAAAGTGCCGACAATTCTCGTTCTCATTCAGGCATGATAAAAGAAATACGCCCCTAGTGTCGATAGTATGGCTTTATCAAGCTCAAAATGTAATTTATGCAGGATCGCAGGATATCAAAAATATATTCGTATTTTATTGACCATTTTTTTTTGCATTCTCATTCGGATGTCCTGATTGCTTGGCATTATTTGTTTGACAACAACGAATCATTTTGAATCATTCCATGAAACAGAGAATAGTGGGTCCATAATACTTTTTTTTTAACTTTTATTCAGTTCGCTTAATGATTTTTTAATGCACTGCTTTATCAACTCACGGAATTCAATTTTTTACTTGTGAAATAATGTTTATTTGTTGAAAATAAGATGGTAAATGTAGGTTAGGTTGTAGAGTGTCACTATGATGGTTATTAGCCTGCTTCACTTAGATCACTGTCGGGTCCATTGTGCCCCAACGATTCATGAGAATCTATCCTTCTGAAGATATCCCCTAGATCCACTCTGAATCCTCAATAAATCTCAGTATATATCTAAGCTCTGTACCTTGCAACGCATCCAGCTCCAAGAAGAAGTATATAGAGCACATGTCTTCTAGCATGGTTACGTATGACACAATGACCCGTATCGTCCCTACTAGTTTCTTGGTCTACGCTCTGCTCCCCTTAAGCAGCTCCATTGTTTTCTTTCTGTTAAATGCCTACAGGCCATAATTGCCTCGCAATACAGTAGGTGTCCCTATTAACCCGCACCTCCTGATAGCTATCGTTGATTATGTCGCCTTTTCGTGTTCCGATTGGGATTCTCACAAACGATATTATATCGGAGCTATCCATTTCAGAACCCTTTATTTTTCTAGTTAATCCGCTATTTCATTGTACTCGATAATTTTATCGGAAAGTACCCAACATAGGGTCGAACACCTTATGTCGTATGAGCCTGTTTTGATGGATCAGTATGCTGCCTCTGCCGTACCAACCTTATAGGTAGGATGATGGTTGGGGCAGTAATGAAGTGCAACTTAAAATTCGCCGGCAGCACGTATTTTTATTGGCTATTATGACTCACGTGACCATTCCATTTTCAAGCAATGTAGTGTGTAGTTGTTACTTTACATAATTTGTCAATGTATTTGTACCACCAGGAGGTGAGGAGTTGAAAACGAGGTTACTTAGGACAGTAAGTTTGCTTGTGAAAACCAGCAAGAGCAGTAAGTTGACTGATGTATCATTAAGTGTATTTTGAGGCATCTCAAAGCGCACCTTATACTGACCCGTCTAAAAAGGGTCTATGAAAATTGCTTGAGAAATGTAGAAAATAAATTATTCTTACCATTTACATATGTACCATCAATTTTTCAAGTCATATACTAGTAGCAATCTTACAGTGAAACAATGTTGTCTACGAAAAAAAATGACAAATCGACTAGTGAAAGAGAAGTAAGTAACAAAGAAAAAGAAGCAATGAGGAAGATATAGGAAAAATGTTCAATTAAACCTCTCCAAATAGCTTAAATTCTTTAATATTCTTAAACACATATTTTATAAGTTTTACATTGAATAATCAAAAACGTAAAATTAGACAGGAGTAAGAGTAAAAAAAAAATCGGATAAACACATTCTCTCGATTATAAATTTTTAAGAAAGCAAGTTTAAGTGGCATATAAAAATGATTGCTTTGAAGAAAAGTTGGAAGGTTAGTGGAAATCAGGGATGGGATGGGAGGGAAAGAGATTTGGACATTAAGTACCAAAGTACAATAAGGCTTGAAAAAACTACAAAATAAGAAAAGTAAGGGAATTCAACTGAAATCTTCAATTCAAGAAAATTATTATCATTAGCGGTTTCATTTTTAAATATTTTTTTTTCTTTGTTTTGTGTTTTCTATGAAATATCAAATTTTTATTTTTCATTAATAATATCGATTCATCAGCATCAAAAAGTCTCTTAATCGCTCTATTTCTTTCGCGCATGCGCTCATTATTCATTTTTCTTAGTCTCACATTTAACGATATTTTTCATTTTTATGTTATTAAATGTAATTTTAATTTTTTCTTTTTTGATCATCAGTTTCTCTAAGCATGTACAGAAAATATGTAAAAAGGTGATATACATATTATTTATGATTTTAAAGGTAGTTAGAAATGAAGAAAAAACAAAACAAAGTTAGTTGCACATTTTTTTTTGTTAGTAAAGAAAGCCTTTCACAATTGAAATTCATTCATACTAGGGGAGATCGATAAGTTAGTGGAATAGAGGGATTAGACGTTGGGGCTTATGAGCATAAATACCGAGTTTTAATTCAGTTAGGATTAGTATCCTCCCTACAAATGTCGCCTAACTAACAAGTCAATCGAGAAAAAAAACCTTCTAGCATGGAGAAAATGAGTACCGCGCTGCCATAAAGTTAATAAAAAAAAAAAACAAGGGAAAACAGCTAATACATCAGATGTCAGCGGTTTACCGTTGGAAAACCATTATTTATAAGTGGGATAATTTTTTTCAAGTAAGACAGAATTGATTAAAGATGATCCCCATTCAGGACGGTCTGTCAGTAAGAGTGCAAAAAGTTGAAACATTTGTACTCTGGGATGCACATTTACAGAAGAAGAAACTTCCAGAAATGGTTGTAGTTGCGCTTACAACCACTTTGGAAATTCTCCACAATAATGATGACATAATAAAAGGTCAGCACAATGTGGGTACCAAAAATGCTGATAATTGCTTCAAAAACAGCATATCGCATCCTTACTCCAGTTTCTGTACCTTTTTGGTGAAGACTTTTGTGTCATGGGATGAAAATTAACCGATTTCCTTTGATATTTCTACAAAGGTAGGCTAATAAACAGTAAACAAATCTTTATTTGAAATAGTTCTGAATTAATTACACTATAGTACGGCAATGAATCACTTTGAAATGAACTAAATTAGCATATTCTGCTGATTATAATCAAATTTATCAGGCTTGAACTTTTTTTTTTCTTTTTTTTTTATTAATTAGGAAGATTTCTACTGTAAGATCAAAATGGCGTCAATTTAGAAGAGAATAGAAAAACATTTATTAAAGAACCCCAGCTTAAGCTACGATACAACGTTAGGTACATTGACATTAATCGAATAGGTACAAAAATTGATTAGACGCACTTTTATCATCAGTAATACTATATCCTCGAAGCTGCTTGTGGCTCTGATGGGGCGCTACTGCCTGACTTGTGCCCCAGTGTAGGTCTTCTTAAAAACTTCGTCCCCAATACTTACATTGATAGTTTTTATTCCAATATTTAAAAAATAATAATACTGCTTTAGCTGTGGTGAGAGCTCTTTATAAGTGATTCACTACAAGCTCGTAGAAAAAAAATTACTTAATATTGAAACAGGAAAGATTACCATTACATTTTTTCTAGCAACCTTTCACAGTCCTCCATTTCCTTCCACCTAAAATTCTTCCATTCGGAAGGCCAATATATGTACATCGATAGCTACACGCTATAAATTTTAGTTTGTACATATGGCGTGCCATAGAGCTACAAGCTACATGGTATAGCTAGCTACACTTGAAGCTGATATTAAGCAAATTTCCAATTTTGTAGCTGTATTGGAATAACACCAACATAATAATGAAGTAAACCTGGCGTCATATTTAAATTATTTGAGGATTTACTTATATAAGGTTGAACTACAATAGCCGTAGAGGACTTTACGATTTTCAACGAGACTAAGGTTTACTTACGAGTTTTTGAAATTTTTGCCCTAAATCGATATCACATTCAGTAAGGGCTTGACATTTAATGTTTTCAATTTTAAAAAGTGGTAAAAGTGAAAATATTAACAAATGGAAGTTGATTTAATTGAAAATTTGTGCCTTGTATTAATTTGAAGTACCATTCTTGTTCCATTTCAGTTTTTATATTGCATTTTTAATTCAATTAAAAATAATTTAATTGTCTAACACATCGCGTCTGTAAGTAATAAGCGACTCTTAGCGCACTATACTTACAGAAAATTTGACATTTAAACTTGAACGAAGGTTCCACTCCGTCGAGTTAAGTTAAGGTGCGCGTTCGACGCACTTTTACTTTACTTTTACGGCTATTGTGGTGCAGTCTATACATATCAGGGAGATTTACCAAACTTAACAAAAGTATCTGAGACTATTTTTGATGAATGATACTTTAATTAGGTTAAGTTGACAATACGGATATGAAGCTTATAACTTGTAGCGCTCATTGTAACAGATTGCGCTTCACAAAGCTGAAATACAGCTTCGTGTAGCTTGTAGCTCTCCATGTACATAGATTGGACCTTAAGACCAACGTATACGTTCAGCACAAAGCAGGAGCATTTTGTTGCCCTTATGCCTAGTTCGTGTAATCACTTCCTTATATGATTATCGAGTTTAATTGTGTGCGCGTTCAATTAAATGACGGCTTTTGATATAAACCACTGTATGACAAATTCACAGCACGTAATGATAATTAAATCTATATATTATCATCTCAAATCGCAGGTAAAGAACTGCACAGCTGTCCGATCAGAAATTTTGCAATTTCAAAATTGGCGAAACTATTTGCTTGCAGTAGTATTGGTACGCTGTTCGTGCTGCGGTTCGAAACTTTGAATCTCGGAACTTTTCCTCCTCCTCCTTTCATCCGTAAAAAGTGCAGCTTGTACGCCTAGGAATAGAAATACACTGTAGAAAATGGGCTCACTTGTACATACATAGCATTCTCTTTCGTTCGATCCAATCATCAAGTAGCAACTGAGAGAGAACTATAAACAACAAAGAAGTAAGTGGGTTTGTCGTAATAAATATTTTTAAATTATATATTTATTACTGATAAAAAGTGTTTTACTAAAGGTAATATATAGTCATTAGATACACAGCAGAAATTCGAAAGGTTTTATAAAAATCACTTTTCGAGCTGCGCGATCACTTGTCAACTTCCTGCCAATGATTTTTTCAATGTTGGCATCAACGTAAGACCTCTTTTTCACATACAAAATTGTATCTACTTGAAATAACATATTATGTAGTCCATAATATATAGTATCAGTGGAGTGCAGCAAGAGCAAAGCTGTGATTCTTTCAGAAATTAGGCTTCCAAATGCTCCACACTCCCACCTTTCCTACATTGCAGATCAGTGTATATCAAAGATAAAAAAAAGATCTTCAAGGAAAGAAGAAGAGTTTGGGGATAATAAAGAAGTGTAAAATGCGATTTTTGCATATTTTCTTCCCCTTCAAATCGACCTCCCCGCTCGTAAATAATAAAAAAAGGAAAGAAATTATGAGAAGCGTATTTTAGTGAAAAATAGTTGATGATTATAACTAAAATTTTATTCGGTAATTTTTCCGTTTTTTGGGTTTTTTATTAATTTTTCAGGAATATATTTTTCATTTTGTCTTGTGATTATATTTTTTATAGAATTTTCTTATTAAACTTTTTGAATTTTCGTCGTTTATAGTAGGATTAATAAAGATCATTAGTATGTAGAGGAATGTGTGTGTATGTGTGTGGTGTACTTTGTGTGTTCATAATTATTATGGCATTGTTTTTCTTATAGTTTTCCTATAATTTTTGTATTTATTATTATCGCTCTCATAAGTGAATTCTTGTTTTTTTTTTTTGTATTGTTAATACTAGTGTTATCAATTAAATTAAAATGGAAAAAAAAGCAAAACACTTTACCATTTATGTATTATTAATATCTTTGAATGTAAAAAAAATAATAATAATAGTAAAATATAGTTATATTTCGTTTTTAATACCATAATACATATTAAAAACTATTATCGATCAGTTTTATTCATAATTAAATGCATTTTTTGTTGTTGAAAGCGCTGCTTAATTTTATTTATTATTTTTTTTTTACTTTTTTATTTATTATATTTTTTTTACATATCTATATAACTTTGTTGGGTTTAAATCACTTCACCCTTCTTAAGTTAAAAAGGAAAAAAAAAAAACAAAAATTAATTGAAGCTTTAAGGAGTTTTTTTATTATTTTCTCCCGCATACAGTTTTTCTTTTCTTTAAGTAATAATAATATAATAAGTCTAGGTAGGTATATAAATTTAAGAAAATGAAATTATTAAGGAAAAAAAAAAACAAATAAAAATAAAAAATCTTAAAAAAAGTACACACAAATTCAAAACGTTAAAAAAAAAAACAAAATAGTTTTAAGTGAAAATAAAAAAATTTATATATATAAAAAAGCTTCTTCTTTTCTTTCTCTGAAAGCATGACACATTTTAATTTTCATTATATTTATAGTGTTTGGGTATATGTGTTTATGTATGTATGTGTGTGTGTGTGTTGATGTTGTTTTTAAATATTTAATTAATATTGGTTGTTTTTGTGTTCTTTTTTTTTTTAAATATTTACTTTTTTTTTTATTTTAATTTTTAAATTACTTTAGCCAGAGGAAGCTGTGATTGTACTTTCGCAATCGGCTTGCATGTTATTTTGTGATAGTGCTGCTTTATTTTGACGTACAACTTCAGCACGACGTTCCTGTAAAAGAAGAGAAGAGAGTTTTATGTAAAAATTAATTACTTTTATTATGTGATTTTGTTTTTTTAAAGGTTATAGATAAACCAAAATGAAAAAACAAAAACAATAATGGAAGTAGGAGGAACGAGAGAGTGAGAAGGGATAGTGGATATTTATGAAATTGAAAAATTCTATGTTAACTGAAGGAGAGGTTATAATTAAAGTGGTCCAAGTTCGTTGTTTTATTTTTCGCATTTATTTAGTATTTTTACTTTTCTACACTATTTATACACTTCTTGTTTAGTGTACTTTTACATAGCTGCACATTGCATAAATTGAAATCAAAAAAAATTTTTTTTTTAATTCTTTTTAGTTTTTGTCTTTACATTTTGAGAAATTTTAGTTATGCAAAATGCAATATTTTTGGAATACAAACAGGCAGACTGTTTTTTTTTATAAAAGAGATATTTTAATGAAAGTTTTCTGCAACACTGGCTGTACTTCGTTTTCAAAGTAATATTAACATTTTCAATATGACAGAAAAAGTTAATCTGTTATCAATCGGGAAAGAAATATTGTTCTCGATTGATGTCTCACTTATTAACAGAACAAGAGCAATGTTCTCAAGTACTTCATACATTTTTGAATCATTATCACACAAAAAAAGAGTTTTCGGACTGTTTAGTTTAGTTTAGTGATCCAAGATCAACGTCCAAAAAAGACATACAGATAGTTAGTTTCTTCAGTCGGAAAGCTGATGGTTATTCTTTTTGTGCTTCGACAATTAACGTAAGTACAACACTTCACATAATTCATGTCCAAGAGCACTTCGATTAATGTGTTAGCATTAGAATTTACAAAAGGAATTTTGATTCTATATGGCATGAGTAACACACCTCATTCGGCTAAAGTTACGAAGGCACTTCTGGAAAAATTCAAGTAGAAGTGCCTACAGTCTAGAAATTTTTCTATTCTCATGTGTTCGGTGTCTCTTGAAGGAGGATTTTCCGAAGTAGAGATCATATCACTCAAATGAAGAATTTTCAAATGTGACGAGAAAATAGCTCTCGCACATTGGGCGGCAATATTTTGAAGAAGATATAGAAAAACTCTTTGGTGTGTGTAAAGAATACCTCAAATTTTTTAAAAACGAGTGCAAACTAATATTTTGATTCTGCTATGTAGTATATAATAGTTTTATAACAATTTTGAGAAACCACATAAGAAACACAATTTACACTGAGTTTCTGAATTAACTAGGAATGAAATTAAGGCTTGGTTGTTATAGTTCATGAGGATGAAAAATTTGTTTTTAATTTCACTTAATTTTCATCTTTAAAGCGTTTAGAACGCGTGGGTTAAAGGATATTTTCATATCTAAAGTTTTTTAGAATTCACAGCCTATCGAGAGCGGATCCGTCCGCTGTCTGGGAAATAGATAGCTGAGGCGCTCGAAGCGCGCTTGCTGGGGAGACCATTTTTCTCGCTACCTAACGTACCTTAATAAATTTCGTGAAATCGTTAACCTTCAGATTCAAATCAATCAGTTCTTGGAAGAAGAAGAAGGATCTCTGTATGGTGCTGGAATAGCTAATGTAAGTTGTCAAAGATTTTTTATAATATTAAACTTTAAATGCGTTTTTCTGGGAACAACATTTTTCAGCGCGCGGGATGCTCTACAGCTTCAACGGCTGAGTCGATTCACATGAATCTCTACGCAATTGAAAGATGTTTCAGATGAACTAGTAGAGCTGTGAAGAGCCTCGCGCCGACCAAAACACGCCGTTCACGACTTTTTTTTATGGGAGCTGTAGCCGCCATTTTGATTTTTTTTTTTTATAAATACAATTGGAATTGTCTTTCCATTGATGGAAGAATAAAAATACGTTAAAACCCATTTCCAAAAGTTTTTTTAAAGTATTTATTTTATGTAAAAAAAAAAAAAAATCCCAAAGTTTATGCATTTTTCATGTCTTTTCGACGGTAACTTCCCTTTTACGCTGATGGAAATGTTCAATGGAATTTATGTTCGGTCAATGAAAAATTGGCTAAATTTGCTCGCAGAAAATTACAAGAATTTTATTTGGTGTTAAACAACGAATAACAATTTTCAAGCAAAAATCAAATACAAAATTGGATCTAATATTTTTCGAGAATTATAATGGTGGTGTTCAGATGGTCAATAGAGAGTACATTAAGATTTACAGCCCCAGTAATCGGAAGACAAAAAAATATCTCAATTCAACAGGATGGAGCCACAGTTCACACCGCTTTAGCCAGAATTGACCTCCTGAAGTAGCATTTTATCAAACACATTATATAGGAATAACTATTATTTGAAATGGCCACCACTCTTATCGGGGATGTGACCACTCCCCTTAGATTTGTGTTTTTGGAAGCTCTCGCAAGTAAAAATGTATGCTAATAGCCCTCAAACGATACAGATCTGATAAGAGAATAACTATTCCATGTAAATCTGGTGGAAAATATTTTTTATCAGATTAACTCAAAGAAGCGCTTACTATGCTATATTGTAAGGCATTTTGATCTGAAACATCCTGTATAAAACTAAACAATGCTTTTATTTGTATCGTCAAAACGACATCGTATGCTGAATATCGCATAAATACACAAAGTATTTTTTAGTGGTAAGCTGCCAAGTGAACATCTGTTGACCTGTCAAATATAAAAAAATGTAATTCCATACGAATTGTCTTCGTGTAACTATTATAATAGCTGAGCTTGTTGTGTTACGTCACTACCTGCAATAACAAGACGAAGACTTGGATTCCGATAGGCCCTGAGAGTGCAACTTCCAATTAACAGCTGTTTTGTTCTAAATTCTCACTACATGGTTCTAAATTATGCTGAATACACATGAGGTATTACTATATCGTTTTTGCTGCTTAACTGCTACACATAAGCTCGTGCGTCATGAATGCGAGAGAGGAGAGACATTTTTGCAAGCATGAATTTTCAAATCCAAAAATCCACATCGTTCTGACGACGTTGTTTTACTATGCATTGTAGATTAGGTATAAAATACGTTAACATACCAAACCAACTCATTGCAGACTAATATGAGTATATTTTGCCAAACGATTCCTCTTGTCTAGACAAGCAAAAAATTGTTGTATGGCAGGAGGGTGGCAAAATGTCAACCTACCGAGTTGCAGGGTGATTAATAAGATATGTTCTTTATTCATTAAACACCCTATATCTTGAATAGTATAATAGGGTACACTATCTACTTCAGGACGGCATTGTATCCAGAACCTTAAGGTCTTTCCTTGAATGTTAAATCACCCCGTACCCATCCCCATTCCACAGTTATGATGCTTCAAATTAAATTTTTTTTATTTTTTTCCCGTTATTATTTTAAAAATACCTCCACTTACATATACATTTTCGTTACAAAATTTCTAAAGCCCAGAGTCTCCTCTTTAATTTAATTTTACACTTATGTTCTATCTGTGACCGTTAAGGAGTTATTAGCTTTTAACCTATTCAGGTCACAGAAAATTTGTTGCCTTAGTAACTGAAAACATGTCCTTTTAAAAAAATATCGTATAATTCCGATATGACCTGAATATGTTAAGTTAACGAGCTAATAACACCTTAACCGTCACAGATAGAACATAAGTGTAATAGGTAGGGTGACATTTTGCCCCCCCGGCCGATCCTGTTAAACAACTTATTAATTGTCTGGATGAGAGGAATCATTTGGAAAAATGTAGTCATTAGTCTGGGACAGCCTGTATAAAGTTGAAAATAAAGGGTTTTCCAATAAGACGTGTTATTTTAATTAGCCCGCTATTTCGGTAGATGTCACTTTTGGAGCTGTCATTTTTTGACATTTGACAAGTAGAAACTACGTCATTAATAAAAATTGAACGATACACGATTCAACAACGCATTGAAATTATTGAAATTCACTATTAAAATGGTGAAAATGTGGCAGAGACGGTTCGTAAAACTCGAACATTTTTGGGTCGTCGTGAAGCACCTTGTCGGACCGCAATACAGAAATTGGTAGAAAAATTCGAGCTGTCGGGACAAGTTAGTGATGTGAAGAATAAAACCCGTGCACGTCGCTCAAGAACAGCCGAGAATATTGCTGCTGTAGCCGAAAGTGTTGAAGAAAACCCAGGTTTGTCCATTCCTCGTCGTTCTTTGGAAATAGGCATTCCACAAACGTCATTACACCGTATTTTGCATAAAGATTTGGGTCTTAAGGCTTATAAAGTTCAGTTAACACAAGAACTCAAGCCGGCCGATCATCAACAACGTCGAGTCTTTGCTGATTGGGTCCTTGAAATGCATGAAAATGATCCGGAATTCCATCGAAAACTCATCTTGAGTGATGAGGCCCATTTCCATCTCGATGGCTTCGTCAACAAGCAAAATTGTCGCATCTGGGGCTCGGAAAACCCAAAGAGTTATTGTTGAAAAGCCTCTCTATCCTCAACGTGTGACTGTTTGGTGCGGTTTATGGTCCCGCGGGGTCATTGGACCTTACTTTTTCGAAAATGAGGCTGGAGCAACAGTTACGGTGAATGGATTGCGCTATCGACAGATGATTAATGATTTTTTATGGCCGGAATTGGATGGTATTGATCTGGACAACGTTTACTTTCAACAAGATGGCGCTACGTGTCATACAAGCAACGAAACCATTGATCTTTTACGGGAAAAGTTTTCGGATCGTGTTATCTCTCGATCACAATTGGCCACCGAGATCTTGTGACTTCTTCCTTTGGGGCCACGTGAAAGAGAAGGTCTACGCCAACAGCCCAGCGTCGATTCAAGACCTCAAAGATGGAATTCGTGAGGCTATCGAGGACATAGGGCAGCCACTTTGCGATTTGGTTATGGAAAATTTCATGAAAAGGATATGGTCCTGTAGGCGTGGTCGTGGTGGTCATTTGGCTGATGTTATTTTCCATTATTAAGGGCATACCTTCCTCTTTATAATGAAATAAAGATCCGATCATTTATCTCAAAAAATGGCATTTTTCTTTGAATATCAAAATAACACCTCTTATTGGAAAACCCTTTATGTAGCACATGCTACTCCAATTCGGTAAAGTGTCCTAGAAGAACGTTTATTCTGACACGTATCCATCTAAAACACGTCATTAGGAAGGAAGGAAGAGTTTATGAACTTCATAAATTTTATGAATTATCATATAACCACTGAACGATACGATATAGCTTTGTAAGATAGACAACCTTTAGAAATCTTCTTCCATCGGGTTCATAACTTTTTTTCTCCTCTCCCTTCTGTTTCGAAGTTTTGGCTGAACAAAGTTAAGATTATGGAATTTTAACTCATATTTTTTAACAAAGTACTTAGGTTAATATCAGCTGGGAAACTGAGTTATTCTTAGCCTTTGATGCAGCTGCCATGCCATAAAGCTAACAGAAATGATTTTAGCTTAAAATAATATTTTCTCCATTTCCTTGTAAACTGGATTTAGAAATAAATACTTTTTTTTCGGATTTTTTTTTTGGAAAATTCAAAATTTGCACATTTGTAGTTTTCTAAAATCCAGATAAGCTCAACTCTTACTTTTTGGATTGTACAGAATTTAATAGTGCATAAAAATATTAAAGAAAAGCTTCAAGTAAACTTTTAGTGGCCCATACGTCGAAATCAATATAACTATCGTTTGGATCGTTATCGAATGACGGTCTCTCTGTTCTCTCAATATTCTAAATTGCAACTAAAAATTCTCTCGAATAAAATATTATACACGAACCGAGCTTATAATATATGTAGTTATGGCGCAGCCAAATAAACAGCTCGATTTTGCTGCGGAAACAAAACAGCGCGAACAGGGTTCCATAACAGAACTGTAACAATCAAAAGTCGGTCGACAGAATTTAAGTATATTTAAATCTAATTCAAATTTGCTTATGGTAACTATACATGATGAAAAAAATGTAAAAAAGTTAATGCACTGTAGCAATCGTCAAAAGCTATCCGGGCAACCAGTAAAAGTGAGGCATCGAGCTTGGCACAAGTCTCATTTAAAACTCTTTCTTAGCTAAGTTAGATTCGCAAGTAAATGAAAGTTTGCATGAATCATGTCCTTCGGCAGACATCCCTGTAATTTACAACGAAGCGACTCCGATTTCGAACGATCGAAACCTGAGCTACATAATATTATAAGTGCTCCACATATAGGAAATGGTCGATCGCTCGCACAGATTTTACAAGAACCGAAAAACTCGCAAGAAGTAATTGTGAACAACAATGAGCAACATGTTAAAGAACTGGTAAAGTTTGAAGAAAATCTTCAATCCGAGAATTAATGGTTAAACAATTGGTAAGTGATGGATAAAGAAGAATTTTAAGAACTTTTATTTTTAACGATTCTAAATCAAATTAATAAATACAAGAAGAAAAAACAACCGCCTCGTCCGGGGTTTGTCTCGTTAGCTCAGTGGTAAGAGCAGTCGCCCGGCAAGCGGAAGGTCCCGGTTTCAAAACCCGGACGAGGCGGTTGTTTTTTCTTCTTGTATTTATTAATTTGATTTAGAATCGTTAAAAATAAAAGTTCTTAATATTCTTCTTTATCCATCATTGACTGATTCTAACAAGTGTAGGTTCGATTCCCGTCCGGGAAAAAATAAATTGGTAAGTATTGAATTACTTCATGTAGTACACCCTACAGAAAATATATTTTTTTACCTTTGCAGAAACGTGTAATTTTGAGAGTGGGTGGAGATGATGTTCCAAGATTTATAAGGATGACAGCTTTTTATTGATAGCATTTAATTAATACCGATTTCCATTGATCACGTTTCCTAACAGAAGTGTTACACTTTTCTTTCAGTGCTACCCTGAAATCGTTCCATTGACGTGTACTGCTAGAAAAAATGTAGGTACGTCAATATGACCCTGGTGCTGCACTCGAAAAATCGGCGGTGTTATACCGAAAAACACACACATCTTAGATGAGATATGTCACTACTGAATGTCATGGAGCATCACATATCCACCATCAATTATTACTACACGGAACTAAAATGCAATCATCTATCAAATCATCTTTTTTAACATCAACACTATTTTGCTTTAATGGTGGTAACGGGAAAAGTTGTCTTTTGATTAATACATAAGTTCCACTGTTACTTTGTTAGAAATTTTGATAGCTACTATTTTAAATGTGTTTGGAGAGGGACCTTAGAATAGTAGGGTTTTGTTGAAAAGAAAAAAATGTTATATAAATTTACAAAAATCAAAATTCTTGGACCACCCTATAAAAATTTTGAATTCTCATAATGCTGAAAAATTTATAAATTAAATTAAATGATAATAGGAATAAGTAAAAATTTGAAAAAAAAAGAAAAACAAAATAAAGCAGTGAAGCATATATAAAAAAAAAATTATTTACAACGCAACATAAGCTCAACATTTTTTGATCGAATACAGTAACAATTAGTAACACTTAGTAAATGCGAGAGATGTAAAAAAATAAATAAAAAATATAAATTAAATAAATAAATTCAACCTACGTGTTTCCGAATGTTTTCTAATTTCTTTTGAATTTCCTTCTCACGATTTTGTTCAGCGGTGTACAATTTGTTTTCGATAACTCGCGCCTTCTCCTCTACTTTAAGGTGTTCCTGTGTGCCGACCTGATTTTTTACTTCGGCTAATTTCACGGTGTTCTAATGATGATCAACATAAGGTTCGAAGGATGATCAATCATCAATCAATCAATTAATTGATGGTGTTTAGTTTATGGTTGTCAAAATGTTGTCAATGTTGAATGTTGTTGTAGTTGACGAACGTTGAGCAAATCATGTAAACAAATGATAAAAGTAGAACGAAATGTTGATGATTTTTATTGTTTGTTTTTTGTTTTGTACACGAAAATTGTATTATTTAAAAAAGGAAATTTCATTTTCATACATAAATTTTTTGTTTGTTTTATTTTTCGTTATTTAATCGATTTTAAAATGTTTAATTTTCCATTGCAATTGGCGAATCAAAGTGATGTGAGTAGGTAGGTAGATATGTAGGTGTATATAAAGCATTTCCACACCATGTTTTATGGAATAAATGTTCAGGAATCAGGAAAAGGTTTGATTAATTTTGTGTTGTTTTTAAAAACATTAACGGACAAGGAGTTTACATTATTTTCAATTGCACGAAATTCAATTAGTGTGGCGATGGCGATGAATTAATTTCATTGAATTATTTTAATTTGAGATTTGATGCCAGTCCCAGATTTCGTCGGGATTTATCAGGATATTTTGTTTGGTATTGTTCAGTTCGATTTGGTTTGGATTAGTTTTGTATTTAATTTAGGTCGAACGTTATATCCAATATATTATATTTTGTGGTCAATTTTAAGGTTGTCCGTGTGTATTTGTGTAGTATGTGTGGAATGATATCGATGATGATGATGATGGTGATGGGTGATTCAAAGCAACAGCAACAATATGTACAAAAACTTAAAATTTATAATTTGCCATATGTTTTTTGTTGTATTTTGTTGTGTAAACCCGATTAAATTATTGTAAAAATAAGAAATACAATAAAAAAATAAATTTATTCTTAAAAGTTTATGAAAAATTAAATTTTTTTTTTCTAAAATCATTTATAAATTAGACAGAAAAAGAAGCGAATGTGAAGAACAAAACTTGCAAATTTTGTTATTCATTAACTGTAAAAAAAAAAAAAAACAAAAAAAAAAACTTACGTGTTCCTTTAGACGTTCCAGCATCTTTTTGATGTTATTATCGCGTAGATTTTGGGCAGTTTTGAGTTTTTCTTCAATCGCAACAAGTTCATCGTATTTCTGTTGTTCGAGTGTAGTTCGAGTTTTTTCGATTTCTTGTGAATGAATCTACATGATTAAAATTGAAAGGATAAAAATTTTTAAATGATTTTGATTATTAATATACGTGATAAACAGGGTGATTCAAAATATATACGCAGATATGGAAAACTTGGTTTAATAAAGTGAAAATTCAGAAATTTATGGCGCTACAACTCTGAAATGCGGCGTACAATGTAAAATGGACAAATAAATCTTTAACACCATGTACCTATAAAAACGTTAAGATAATTGGTCCAAACACACGGCATAAAAATTTTTAATGGAAACTATTTGAAGAAACAAAATCGTATATATGTATAAATATTCGTACATATTTACACAATCACCCTGTATTATATACATAAATAAAGATGTACTTACCTTCAATTTTTCCTTTAAATCACTGATAATAGCTTCACGTTTTCCTTCATATTGTTCCATTTTACTTTCAAGTGCCTCTTTGGTCTGATTTATAAATTCGTTATTGAGTTCATCCTTTTTACGTGATGCTTCCTCAATTTTAGCCATTTTAGCAGACAATTCAGCCATTTTTTTAGCTTCTAATGACTAAAAAATAAAATAAAATTTGTATGTTTTTTTAATTTTATATATTTATTTGGATTAAAACTAAAATAGACTGCAAAAATATTTTAAACACCCCATCTAAAATTTTAAATTGTATCTGAAAAACAAAAATCACATAAAAAATCTTCCATAATTTCTAGATTACCGACGCAGGATTAATTTTGTCATTTATGGTTCGGTTCGATTTGACACACAATCGATGTCAGGAGATTTTAGGGGTTGTAGATTATGATTTTTTGGTAAAAATTAAGAAATAAATTAATTTTTATATAGCATTCTCAGATTTATTTAAACCATTATCAGATAAGTTTAGCCAAATGGCACTTATAAATTAATAATATTAAACTTATAGAAATATATTTGAAACTTGAACGAAAGATTTAAAACCCTTAACAATTGAACCTTAACAAAAATACTTAACCTTTAGCAACTATCTTTAATTTTTATTTATTTTATTTCAAGTTAAATAAACATTTCATAATAGTTTTGTTTTTTTGGTAATACTTCTTACTTTTAAGCGCAACGGTTGACTATTCACTGTCTTAGGGATAAGTAAAACCATATCCATTATATAGTACGCGCAGTCATAGGAGTTATTTGTTGCAGGCTATCATCGATTACTGAGAGAAGGTTATGTTCTCTACTAATGTCACCTAAAACTGTACATGCACGTGCCTTCATTTTAGAAAAAGTCTTTTTCGATAGGGTTTAACATAGGCGAGTAGAGTAAGGAGGCAAATATTTTAGTGTTAAATTCATTTGAGATAACACATCAAGAGCTTATTGTGTTTTGTGTATTCTCGCATTATCCAGAATTAAAAAAGCGTCACTAACCGATGGATTTGTTTGTTGTATGAACATTTTTCATGTTTTTTATTTAATAATCCAGGATCTTCATCTTGAGTAGTTGAGCGCCATTCATCAGAGCTGCCTGCGCTAAAATCTCCACTACTATTCATATTATTAAATTAAGCGTCGTTTACTCTCTGATAAAGAAATCGCCCGTGTACTTCACTCTATCACTGTGCAACTGCATCAAATTCGCATTGAATATGTACTGAATGTAAAAAATTTCTCAAAATGCATTAACCTGTTCTCACTCGTAATTTTAAAATAAACAATAAAACCAGTTTTGCGTTTTGTTCAACTAATAATTATCATAAAAGAAGAAAAAACTTTGTTGAACTCGAGTTTTATGAAGTTACTATGTTTAAACTTTTTTATTAAAGGATTAAATATATATGCTAAAGCAGTGTTGGGCGTAATCTGATTGCAGTGTAATTTAATTAATAATTCCATTACAGTTTAGTCAAATTACAAAGTAATCTAATTAAATTGTATTCGATTACATATCAATCAGATTACTTATGAGAGAATATGTAATCTATCAAATGTGTAATCTGTTACAATATAATTAGATTTTTTGTAATCTAATTACATTGTAACCGATTACTTTGTAGATTACTTAAAAGTAATTAATAATATAATGAAATGAATTGAAAGAAAATAGTATTGTTCTCGTACGAAATTAGTTTTAGGGAGTTTTATGAAGAATTAGAATACAAATATCTTAAATATCTTAAATGTAATCACATTAATTAGATTAACATGTAGTGGGATTAACTTGTAATCGATTAATGTGCAATCAGATTAACTTGTAATCACATTACACGTTAATCAATTACATTATGTAATTATGGAAATGGATTACATTAGTAATCTGTTACAGATTACATGGTTAATTGTAATTGTTAATCATTAATCAGATTACTTTTTGCCCAACACTGTGCTAAAGGTTTTAAATCTTTTTGTAAACGGTTCAAACTCATTCATTTAAGGTTTAATTATATTTGCTATAAGTTCAAACTCATATGTTAATGGATTGAATATAATTGCGAATGGCTTAATTATGTATGTCATTCGGCTAAACTTATCTGATAATGGTTTAAATAAATCTGAGAATGCTATATTTAGAAATAAATAAACATAGCTTGGACTCAATCATACCCAAGAACACCAACAAGACTAGAGTACTTCCGAATTAGTTTAAGACAACTTCTTACAAAAACAAAATGTTTTAAGGCCGCTACAAACGCTCAAACAAATTGTATGACTTACAAGCCAAGTCATACGATATGCATTGACGTGTGTAGCGAAAATCGGAGCTTGAGTTGGGACTGAAGACTGACATGAATGAAATCGGCCGAAACTAATGCGTACAAGCAAACCTGACGACTTTACTCCAGAATTGAACTAATGTCCGATGCGTGTGGAGTCATAAGTTAATATCCGATTTTGTCTAATTCAATTCTATAGTAAAGTCATAAGATTTGTTTGTACGCAATAGTTTTGGTCGATTTCATTCATGCTAGACTTCAGCCTCCCGACTTTACTACTCACGCTCATGCAAATCATATAACTGGGCCATGCACAAGTCGTACGTTTTGCTTTATCGTGTGTAGCAGCTTTTATACATCAAGTTTCGACAGATTTTACATTGTTGATGACTTTTTATGATTTATTTACGCGATTTAACATAAAAAGCTTAAAATAATATTTTATACGTATCTACTCACACCAAACAAACAGTTTCTCATCGAACGTTCTTTACAGGAATAATTATTTGTTCCACTTCATACGGAATATTTAATTGTTCTTAATGCGAATGTTCGAAAATGAACATATTCATTTGGTGGGGACAAAACTTCATAAGCATAGTTTAAAAACAAGAGAACAAATAAATACACAAACTTAAATTTTTAAGCAGCTTGCGCGCCATCTATTGGTGAATACAATAAAATTTAGCACAAAAAAAAAAAAATTGGCGTCAATGTGTAAAGAAAGAAGAATAAAAAAGCTTTTAGAAAAAAAAAATGTTTTTCCTTGCCCTTGCAATTCGTCCCAACTGAATTTGCTTAAATTCAATTTGTTCAACAGAAAATTGAAAATTCTCCTTAAAAAAAATCCAGCCAAGGCAATTATAATGTTTTGGAGGGATTTGCTGTACTACTTACAAGTCTCCTTTCTTCGGCTGCTTTTAATTTCTGTTCAATTTCTTCTGCTGAAACATTTTTACCGGGTGTTGTTGGACGTTTTGGCAGTGTTACATTTGGTGCCGGCTCAGCTAAAATTACTTCATAGCTAAGACCACCCTTAGATTTTTCCTGGCAACGAATTTCAGTGGCTGTAAGATGAAAAAGAAAAAGTAGAAAAAAATTAATTTTACTTGATGTTTTATTGTTACAATAAATAAAGTTTAATTGCAAACTATAGACTCAGATGAATATGACTTTTATAAAGAGTTTGATAACAGCTTTGAAATTTGTTTGAATACATATCTATATATTCGAGATAACACAGTTTTTATTATTTTGAAAGGTCGTCAATTAACCTCCGGCAATTCTAATGTTTTTATGTAGAAATGAGAAAGTAAAGAGAGAATAAAGTTCGTTGTCATTGACCAGGGAAGAAATTCTAGTTGTGTTTCAAAATCAGTTGAGTGCTTTCCTGGCGCTGTTCGATGGTTGTTTTTTGTGTTATCAATTTTATCAATGCTAGTAGACTTATAGAATATGATACATTGGGATGACTTCAGTATAAATAACACTCAATTGTCCTAAGACAATTGTATAATATATCCTATCAAGGTCAGAGTTTTTATGTGGGTTGAAATTTTCTTCTAGAAGACCAATTTGTATACTCTGAAATTGATCTATACATCGTTTGAGGTAAAAAGGAAGATAATTAATGAAAAATTAAACAACAATGAACCTGGTATGGAGTCCTGCGGTATACCATGCGAGAGAGTGTAAGAGCTAGACAGCGTACCCTATCCTTGACTACCATTGCACAAAAAACTGTCAATCATGGCAACGATACAGCTACTAAAGTTAAAAACATACATATATGAAGTTTCTATCAGTAAGTAAGTAAGGAGTGTGCAGAATTTCCAAAAGTTTTAGAGCAATTTTGTAAAATAAACTTTGTATGAGGTGATCATGATTGAGGCCATACTGCTAGTATTGTAGGAGGGACAGAAACCTGATTGCATGCATTATCAAGTTATTTTCTTCGACATTACCTTTTCTAAAACTTTGCAGAAAAAAAACAATAGACTTTTTGAATGAAAGTTAGCCAAAGATTAAGGAAAAGATTTTCTTGGTATGAGTGCAAACAGTGGCAAATTTCCATGTTGAAAACCTACCTAACGACGCATTTTACTCTGCTCCATGAACTCTTGGTAATTTTTCATTTTGTTTATCTCCATCTCAGCTATCACCTTGCAAAAAAAATTATACTCCTCTATCTGAGACATCCTGTATACTTTTAATCTCTAATTTGATTTTGAATTTGGACAATTGTAGTGATTCAGTTGCGATATAATATTACAACGGTCTTACAATGATCACTAGTAAATTCTTATAATATTTTTACATCATTTTACATTTTTACATTTAAGATTAAATATCCTTTTCCAACGTTGACATTTTTGATGTTTCTTACGCCTTTTCATGTGTTAAATCAAATGCCGTTGGTCTGGATGGCATCCCTTTAAAATCTCTGAAGCTAGTCTTCCCTTCCTTATCTTGCTATATTCTTCATCTCTTTAACACCATCATTACCACTTCAACTTTCCCTACTGCTTGGAAGTCAGGTAAGGTAATTCCCATTCCTAAGTGCTCCAATCCATCACAGCCCTCGAATTTTAGGCCTATAACTATTTTACCTGCACTGTTTAAGATTTGGGAAATTTTAATTAAGAATCAAACTGCTTGGAAGTCAGGCAAGGTAATTCCCATTCCCAAGTGCTCCAATCCATCACATCCCTCGGATTTTAGGCCTATAACTATTTTACCCGTACTCTCTAAGGTTTGGGAAATTTTCATCAAGAACCAAATAACTTCGGCATCTGCAGTTCCCAATCTTATATACTCCAAGCAATCTGGCTTCCCGGTTACAATACCTCGAGTGCTATCTTGAACATTACTGAGACGGTACGACTCAACATGGAGCGCAAGCTGGCTAGCGTACTCTTGTTACTCGATTTTAGCAAAGTCTTCGATAGTTTAGATCATACTATCCTTTGCAATAAACTTCAGAGCCTCTTCCGCTTTTCTCAGTCAGTTTGTAATCTAATTTCCTCATATTTGGGCTTGCGACGCCAGTGTGTCATTCTAGGGAACCGTGCTTCTAATTTTGTGGGCCTCCACAAAGGTGTTCCTCAGGGGTCTATTTTGGGTCCACTCTTATTTACCCTGTTCATTAATGATCTTCCAACTGCAGTTAGGTTCCCTGTTGTTCATATTTTCGCAGATGATGTGCAATTATTTTTTTCCGAGCCGCTGGCGTCTATGGGTCAATGTGTCACAGATATTAATGCCGACCTTTCCTCTGTTTTTTCCTGAGTTTCAAGCAACAAATTAACTCTAAATCCAGCCAAGTCTCAATCGATTGCCTTTTTTTGGTTATCCAATCAAGCACCTCCTTGATCCTATTTTCCTTAATGGGGTTACTATACCCTTCTGTGTCCAGCCTTGTTTCATTTTAGATGAAATCCTATCGTTATCGCCTGACATTAATACTTTAATCGGCAGGTTAGGTTTCGGTCTTCGCAAACTTTACATTAATATGTATCTGCCGACATTTATAAGGAAGAAGTTGGTCCACCCAGTTCATCTATTGGGCGGAGCTATATACTGGAACTTCCGCAGGTAATATTGACAGACTGCGCACTTCCTTTAATGCAGTTATCATGTATGTGTACGGTCTTACAGGGCGAGTGCGACATCTGGGTATTTACACAGTGGGTTTTCTTCATACTACCTTTGACAGGTATCTTATCTAGTTTCCAGATTAGAGTTTGTTAGAGTCCCCACGTTTTCCACTTAATCTAGTTATTTCTCGTCACTCATTCAATGTACTGAAAAACTCTTTCTTTGTTCGTGTTATTCCTATTCTAGAACCGATTGAATTTTGTTCACTCCTCGCTTAGTTTGATGCCATTTAGATTGCGCCTTCTTGATTTTCTGAATGTCTCGCAACTGGAAGTCTTAACAGGTCGTGCTGATCTTGTCTTCGGTAACCTAATGGTCATCTAATTTTTTTTATGCTCTTCGTATTATGTCCCTATTTCGTGCATTGATACACCCATCTCTGCGTGACAATAGGTAGTGCACCTACACCCTCAGTTCTCATTTCAGTATAAGTTTTTTTACACGAATTATCTTTTTGGACAGCAGTTGAAGGATATCGATCGAATGCGTTTTGTCGACATAATTAGAGTTACGTTAATCTTAGTATATTTTTCTTTTTGTTTATTCTTGGATTACTCTGCCATTCTTATTATATTGCTTAAGTAAGAATGTTTTTGTACAATGGGCCTAACAGCCTAAGTTGCTTATGATAAATAAATAAAAAAATTATGGAACAAACTGGAAGGAAATGCATCGGATTTCCTTTTCTATCTATGTAAACAGATCTAGATGAACTTTAATTACAGCTTATTAAATTTTTGCCACAAAAAAACCTTGATCTTTTTAATTCCATTAGTTGTGTGTTTCGGTCTTGTTAAAAGCTTTTAAAGCCACTCCCTCCCCTTTCACCATCGGCATCGGCTCTTATATAAAAGTAAAACTTTTCTCGCATAACCACAATTGTTGTTTGAATACTTTGCATGAATTGCTCATTTTCTTAAGTGGCTACCAAAAAGTAATTTTGCAGAAAGCTTTTCCTTAAAAACATTTTCTCTTATAGACAGACAACAAAAGTATAACAAACATTAAAAGTTCGCGGCACTTAGATGTCCTCTGAAATTAAAGTTCAACTCCCTCCATCCTTCCCTAAACATTTGCTTCTATGCAGATGGAATTGCTAAATAAAAATTTTCAATTGGATAACTATGCAAAAGAAGTGCTGTGTACAATTGTGTAGAATTGTGAAGAATAACAACAACATCTTGTACAATACAACTACAATGATGTTCGTGCTGTAATAAGACAACCTATATTCTTATGGGTTTTGCTTCCACGAAGAAAGATAGACTAGTGAAGGAGGTATACACACAACCATCTTCCTTCAGTGTGGTTAGGGCAAACTTTATATTGTTTCTGCAGTAATTATGCAATTTCTGTGTAGAAAGTGAATCACGAAAGCTCTCCATATTTCTCAATTATTATGAACATTTTCTGACGGGCAGGACATTAAAGTACTTCTCGAAAGTAATTTTATTACGTGAAATTTTTAATTCAAATCTACTTAGTTTTATGGGGGGAGGATATAAATCGATTAATTGCTTTTTTTATTTTTTATGGGATTAAGAATAAGTTCGAATACCTGAGAGCAATTAGTTTTTTTATTAGTTACGTATACCACTCTTGATTCAAATAGATTTTAACAGGCGTCCGTTTAACTTCCATAAACATTTATTTCGATAATTTCTAGCACTCTATAAAACAAATCATACGACGACCACCCTTATTGATAATAAATCTACCGCACCAGACTGAGGGAAAAGAATTCTCTAAGAGAATCCTTGAAATATCGTTAAAAGTCGTCTCTTCTCTGAACCATTTCTGATATAGATCCACTTATATTACAATTTCTTCAACATTCCCCCGCACCCCTTCATTCCTTCCTTTATAATGCAATTTCAGAGTCAATGAAAGTCGAAAATTTATGAGCCAACATAATATCGTATAGTTGTTTTCGAAAGGAGACTCATGTCCACGCTATCACCATTGCCACAGGGAAGGTATCCAATAACAATAAAGTCAATGATATATGATTCTACTTTCCCATTCTCCTCAAAATGAGCAATCGATTTGTGCTATTTAGATGTTAAATGAAATCATGCATCTCACAATCAGAGGAAGTTTATGGACTTGCAGTTAGTGTTCGTATATTTGTGCAGAGCCGAAGATTGAATGTGATATTGTTGCTGATCTTTCATCCACACTTAAAAATACTAGAGAAATATTAACCTGTGGTTTAAAGATAAAATTGGATTATAATTGATATTGAATGGAATGTCCACGTTTTTTTTCTGGATATTAGGTATGTATTCCCCTACTTAACTTGAATCCAAGGAGATCATGTATATGTAGCTGTTACGTCACAGACGAATAATGTTGAGTATCATGCGCAGTCGCGTAGGGGGTTTTTGAAAGGCTCGGTTCAACTTTATTCTTTCGTCTTTCTCATTGGGCGCGTTCACTGCCACCGAAATAGTGACTTTTTGTCGACTACGAGTCACTACCGAGCGTTCACTCCGCTAAATTTGACAGTAAACGACTACGCTTGACTACGACTATCGTTCACTTCGCAATTTAAATGTACCAAATAGTCGACTACATTCGACTACGCTTAGGAGGATAGTCGATCGTAGTCGGTGTGACAGAACTACACTACGACAACGACTACGCTACCAAAGTGGCAGTGAACGCGCCCATTGATTTTCGGTAAATGTGGCACGGTTCGTTTATTTTGGTTTGACTTGTCAACTCATATGGACTTTCATACGAAATTTAATAGGCCTGTTGTTTGGCTCTTGTTGTCTGATGTATTTCAATTAGCTTGTCTTATCTTTGACAGCTTAAGGTAAGTTTACACATTTTTGCTGTAGCGCAGCACAAAAAACTGCCGTACTCGAGGGTTGTAATTAGAGCTGTAAATTGGATCCGGATTTGCTAATACCTGGATACCCGGATATGCAAACTATCCGATTCCTGAGATTCAGATCCGAACTATCCAGATTCAGATCCGAACTATGTGTGGTTTCATTGAGAAAATGAAAATATCACGAAATTTATATTTTTCCAATGAAACAATACAGTCTGGAGCAAATTTTGACCTTTTTTTGCTTAGTCTGGATCCTAGTATCCGGATCCCAAATATCCGGATTGAGGGATTGTTGGGATCCGGATACCCGGATTTGAAGAATCGGATCCTAATTATCTCGGATAATCCGGATAGTAAATTATCCGGATACTTTCAGTTCTAGTTGTAATGTGCAAACATCTCTGAAACTCCAATAGGGGCGCCTGCATCTCGATTGCTTGCAGCTTTTTCGAGCCGCCGCAGTCCTGGAAGTTGCAATGTGTACACATCTAAAGAGAAGATGGTTGCAGGCGCTGTATGAAAATGTTAGTTTGATTAACACTTTTGCCATAGTGTAGCGTGCGAAGCGACTATTACCATGACCAGAATAAACAAAAATGTGCATTAAAAGACATTACAGAGCAATTAGACATTCAATTCGTTGAAATCAAAAGGAAATTACACACATTACGAGCACAACATAGTAAAGAGCGTACAAAGCTAAGGCGGTAGAAAACAACGCCTCTCCTTTTTAAGCTTCTTATTGCGATTTTTTTAGTAAAATAATACCTAATAAACAGCAGATTTCACTTCTGGATCATCGAAACACATTAAGGTAATTTTGTTTTGTTTGTACTCGCGGAATATTGTGTACCAAACGCTTCAGAGTAGGTATAACTGAAGACCATTGAAAAAAAAAAAAAAGATGCGAACAGCAGAATCTGTAGATTATGTAAACACCTTTGCAACTTTTTTTTCGAAATGTTGCAGTTTTTTAAAACTACGTGTAAACACCAGTACAACTTTTGCTGCTGCAATCTAAAAGCTGCGCTGCAAAATCTACAATCTGTAACCGTACCTTTACGGCGGCCATATTTGCGAAGATATCGCGGATTTAACACGTGTTTTATTTTACAAATAGCCATCAAAATTACACGATTCCATAATGCATAGAAATTATTAAAGCTTTTTACCAAAATGGGTGTTCCGTTCGCAAACATTATGGGGTTCCTCAGAGATGGATTGTCGGGCCTTTGCTGTAGAAAATTCTAAAATATCTTTACAATATTTGAAATTTATTTTAACAAAATCTAGTTCTTGATCTTCTTGATCAGTGGCCTGGCCTTACTTTAAATCACACTGAACGACAAGATAACGTGCTTTGCGTTTAAGCCATGTCCTTCGCTTATGGAAATATTAAGTATTTTCTGATTATTTGACAGTAGGAAATGTGTAATAAAAGATATTCCAATTTTTCAAAGGATAACCTAATCACTCTGAAAGAAAGAAAGAGAAACAACCCACACAGAACTTAAAATTAAGAAAACTGTGTAATCTATTATCTGTAATAATCCCGTAATTTTAACTATATAAGAATTTCCCGTCTTAATGAAATAATGGGAAATTTATTTATGTTTGTTTTGTAAAAGAGAAATTAAAATACATATGTATATACTTTAAGTTAAATTCTGTTGTGGATATACGTCTTAAAACCCCACATCACGGTCTTTCAGGCAGAAGTTAAGTTTATCTGGAGAGATTGTTAGCGAACAGTTAAGTTGCTGCCAAAGCCTTGGTTTGATTTCGGAATATAAAACCAGCCTCAACTCATTTTTAAAATTACAGAAATTATTTTTGGAAAAATTGATTTTCGAAAATTATTTGAAATTTCTTATTAGCAATAAGAGGAGATGTCGGAAGAATTGATTCAAAATTAGGTTTTCATACATCAAGTGTCACGGGTTACTACTCACCGAGATTGTTTCTAAGAAGTACCTCTCATCAAATCTCTTAGAAAATTTAGTAGAAATGCAATAAGCTTGCATTCTATTTTCAAGATTGATCAAAAAATATACACACAAACTCCAGTCAAAAGTAAGAAGCTTATAGTAATGAGCCTGTATATGTCTACTTATTATTTCCCAACAACAAACTTGATATACTCAATTGACTTCTCCCTTGATTTTCATTTTTATTTTGCTTATTTTATGTGTATATTATATTTATTATTATTTTTTATATTATTACTGGGGGAAGACCGCCAGAATTGCACGGCGATAATATAGATGACTAGATGGATGAGGGAAGGGCGGGGGGCGGTTGAAAGGGATGGGCTGGTTAAAGATGCATAATATTTAATCTAAATCGATCGCGCGATTCCGTACATACGTTCATATGTGTGGGAGAATGTAGTTCTCTACGTCGACGCGTTTTCAGGCAGTGCCCAAATATATAGTAAAAACAAAACTTTTGTATGGCAATCCTACGAAGGAGTTGCCCGATTGATGTAATTTTCGTGCTTAAATTTCCTTTTTATACCCTAGATGAAATCATAGGGGTATACTAAGTTTGTCATTCCGTTTGTAACACCTCGAAATAATGATAGTAGAGCAAAATGGATTGGACACCCACGCATAATATTAAAAGTTATTTTGATTTTTACATGTCCGTCCGTTCGTCCGTCTGTGCGCACGATAACTCGAGAACGCGTATACTTAGAGAGCTGAAATTTTGTACACGGACTTAAAAAAAAAAAGTTAAATTAAGTTCGAAAATGAGACAAATCGGGCAACTCCTTCGTTGGGTTGCCATATAAAAATTTCATTTTCCGCTATATATTTGGACACTGCCTGAGAACGCGTCGACGTACAGAGCTGAAATTGCATACATGATGTTTTTACTACATTATCAAATAAAATATCAAAAATGGACTAAATCTGGAAACTCCTTCTTGGTGTTGCCATATAAAAATTTAGGTCTTTTACGTATACTTTGAAAACACTCAGTCCAAGACATTTTTATTGTACTAAAAACTTCTGCAGAATACGAAATCCTATAAAATTGGTTATATTCATTTTTTTTCTGTGCGACAAACCGTTCTAGAAATATGTATATGCGAAAAACCACTTCAAAATCAAACTTGAATAGATCGGTGACCATACGAAATTTAATACGGGCATTCATCTAGGGTATCAAAAGAATTGGTCTTAGACCAATTCTATCTTTTTTACTTGTTTTTTTAAAGCTCGTGTACAAAATTTCAGCTCTCTACGTCGACGCGTGCGACAGTGTCGAAATATATAGTGAAAAACTAAAGCTTTGTATGGAAACACCAAGAAACGGTTGCCCAATTTGCTCCACTTTTGGCCTGTATTTGCAATTTTTATGAAAACGCCGTGTATAAAATATGAGCTCTCCACATCGACGGCTTCTCAGGCAGCTTCCGCAAGTATATAGTGAAAAATCAGTTTTGAATGCAACACCAAGAAGGGTAATCCGATTTAGTTCGTTTTTGAAATTTTATTTATCATTGCTATGAAAACTCCACGTTGATGCATTCTCCGGAAGTGCCCAAATATAAAGTTAAAAACGAAATTTTTCCAACGAAGGAGTTTCCCGATTGGTCCTGGTTTCGAACTTAAATTATCCCTTTTTTTAAAAAAAAAAGGCCCGTGAAAGCTTTAGCTCTCCACATCCATCAACGTGTGGATGCAGTGACCAAATATATAGTGAAAAACAAAAGTTTTGTATGGCAACACCAAAAATGGGTCGACCGATTGGTCCGTCACTAGGTTGTATTTCATGAACCGTAATAGGTAGACAGTTGAAATTTTTACAGAGTGTGTATTTCTACTGGCGATATAACAATAAAAAATAAAGAAATAAAATAAAATTAAAAATTAAAGAAGCCCCCATACAAGAAACGTAATTTTTTCGGTATTTTTCTCCTCGTTTTATTCTCATTCATTATTATTATCATAAGTGGGCATTATTTTTTCACATGTCGCCTACTTTCATTTGAAAAATTGAATAAAAAGTACATAGTGTTAAATTTTGTACGATGGTATGGAACCCTTTGTGTGCGAGCCCGACCCCATTTTGCCGGTTATTTTAAAAACTCCGTGTACAAAATTTGAGCTCTCCACTTCGACGTGCTCTCAGGCAGTTTCCAAAAATATAGGAGAAACTCACGTTTTGTATGGCAACACCAAGAAGAGGTTGCCGACTCCAATTTTTCTTTGCCTGAAAACGTTTTCGGACTATTACGAACATTAAAAAATTAGCCAAATCGGTCCAGCCGTTTCCAAGTGATACGATTACCAACGAACAGCATCATTTCATTTTTTTTTGTATAGATTTTTCATTCTGTTTTTAAATTATATTCTAATATAATATTAATTTTGTGTATATATCGTCCAGGATCTCCAGTGTACTTATAAAAAATTGTATAGTTGTGTTCCCGATTAATTCAATCAGCTATTACTTTTATTATTATAACAAATAACACCAAAAGAATTCGTCGTGTCTTTACAATAATTAATTGGATGGCGTCTGTGGAGTGCACATAAAAAAAAACTCCAAAATAAACATCATAAAAAAATGCTAAAAAATACTAAGATTAAATGAAATTAAAGCTTTCCCGAAGGAAATGACCTCCTCTGGAGATATACTCAATTTACGCTTTCCTCAAAACAAAAAAAAAAATCATTAATAAGTACTAAAGAGAGAAGAGAAGAAAAGAAAAAAATGTCATCTTAAAGCTCTTGGGGGTCTTTCGCCTCTTTCCATTGTTCTGAAGGACGAAAATATCGAATAAAATTCATTAATTTCATTTCCGTGATCATTTTTACCACAAAATATAGAACTAATCCCATAAGAAAGCAATTTGTGCGTGTCTATTTTTTTCTTTTCTATAAAAACCACTTAGAAATAAAGAAGAGTAGAGAAATGTTACGCAGAAAGATAAAATGAAGACGACTAGAGACAAGTTTTCACACGTCAGTCGTTTTTTCTGCAACAATTGTTTTGTTTTGTTGTTATTTTTTTTTTTACTTCATTTATGGCACTTTAATAGCAGCAACTGGTGGAAACAGAGAAATATTTGCGGAAATTACATTCTTGAGGGTTAAGAGAAATGATGAAATGCCTTCCTCTTTCCTTCCTTTATTCTTTCCTGCAGTATACACATATAGTACTAACTTTTGCCTTTATCCAACCAATACACCGTTTTTGACCCCAACAAATCCATTCGAAAACCGAAATTGGTTGTCCTCGTTTTGAAAGTAATTTTGAAGGGTGAATAGAAGCTATTACAGCAGCCACCCAGGCTATGTCAGTTTAATGTCGAATTGGAGGAGGAGAAGCAGCAGCAGCAACAAGCGCTTTTAATTAATTACCCTATTTCGGTTCGAAATCCAGGAATTAGAACAGACATTTATGCGAAAGGGGATTGATTCTCCCTAAATGAAAAAAAAAACATAACATTTCATCGCAGATGTTTTAGAAAATCCCTGTACGAATCTTTAGTGCATTACCTTTAACCATCACTTTATATTGCTTTAAGGAAACTCTTCAAAAAAAGGAAGATAGGAGTTGGGGCGGAACTAAGTGGACACCTGCAAGCTAAAGGTTCAAGTATTTGAAATTCATTGTGTTTTCAAAATATGCAGGTGAGTGAAGGTAGTAGTATGTACTTAAACATAAGAAAAGATACAATTTTTTTTTTCTTGTTTTTACAAGAGGTAAACCAACATAACGAGTTCGCCGCCTCTAGTCTTATGTTTGCGATAAAATAGTAGGTGGTGGGTGTGTGGACACAAGTCTTGTATATCTCGTTATTCATGTCCCTGGAGAGGAGACACCATCGTTACTTTACTACTATGTATAGTCTGCCATAGCTTGACTTCCTAAGTGTGTATATTTACATTCAGTCAAGGGATATCAAACAATGACTGTCTGGTTAGAAGACAGTGGTAATCACGATTGGAGGTTAATTAAGTTTTCCTGACGTGATTGCGTCAGTATCTGTGTCACCATCGCTCTCTAGTAGATATCATACCACTTCCCTTAAAAGGTTACATAGTAGGTAAGGTAGTCACCCAACTCAAGTAGAAGTGACATTTTCTAATGACTTCATTTCATGGTAACAATAGTCTTATACTCAAGCCCTATACACATATAAAGGAGATGTCTTCATCACCAACCAGCACGACCGCCCTCATTTCTATATACTCTTCAATGTACCTTATTAGGGGGAATAATACTGGTATTTATGTTAGTAGGTATGTTTCTGTTCCATGATTTAATTTGTTGCTTGAAGTAACCTCTTTACCTGGGGTACCATCGCTGTCGTATGCCTCCTATAAAGTATACCCACATATACATATGTATATATCCTATACAGGCGTAACTGGTAGCTTTAGATTATTGGCGATAGCTTTTGTTAGTTAGTTAGTTTTGTTAATAAGAACTAGATTGGGTTAACCACCCTCGAATCCTGTTCCTTGTATTTGAGCAGAATCTTAATTTGTGACACGAGTGGATTAGATTGCTCTATCCCACAGGGTGTATACTATGCAAGCTAATGAGTTTCCACTTTTGTGATTTATGAAAATGTGGATGTGGGGGATTTTGTTTCATTCTGCTAGTTAATTTGAGGATATGAGTTTTTTTTTTTGCTTTCTTGTATTTATATTTTTATTCGGCGAGGATTAGAAGTTTGAAAAAAATGTGAAAGAAATGCGGAAAAGAATTATACGATTTTTTTTTAATATATTTTACGAGTGTGCAGCAGGCAACTCGTAAATTTCGGTAGTAAGACTAGTAAAAAAGTTCGGCATGTATTTTGGGGTATAGGTATAGTATACACGGTTTCTATAAAAAGTAAGGAGAAGCAATCTACAAGCGTGTATTCGTAAGGGGGGGGGGGGGCTTTCTCATCATTGCGTGTGTTAATCCTTCAAGCGTACCTCATAACAGTATCCTTAGCCTTGGATATGCTAACTAATGCTAATCTGTGATAATCTTTTAAAAACTGACTTAGCCATTATTCAACATCTAATGCTGCATCAACGGTCTTCCTTTAAATGTCTTTCGTAAATGTTCTTTCGTTACGTGGCAGCACATTATTCAGACTTGGCAATACTATGAATTTGAATTTTATCTTAAGTTCTCGCCTTTCATTTGAGGATCATATTGATTCTATTGTTAATACAGCCACCACCTTGACCCATGGCTTTGTTAAAAGGTGGTTGTATGAATTTGATAATTCTTTTATCATCAAAGGTTCTTTATTGCACTTTTGTTAGGTCCATCTTGCAACAGGCCCGTGTAGAAAGACCCAGGGCCCCTAGGCGGTTAACATAGTCAGAATAAAATAAAAATGTTAACGTTATCTTCTTAACGTAAAGGGTTTTCCAATAAGAGGTGTTATTTTGATATTCAAAGAAAAATGCCATTTTTTGCGATAAATGATCGGATCTTTATTTCATTATAAAGAGGAAGGTATGCCGTTAATATTGGAAAATAACATCAGCCAAATGACCACCACGACCCCGCCTACAGGACCATATCCTTTTCATGAAATTTTCCATAACCAAATCGCAAAGTGGCTGCCCTATGTCCTCGATAGCCTCACGAATTCCATCCCTGAGGTCGTGAATCGACGCTGGGCTGTTGGCGTGGACCTTCTCTTTCACATGGCCCCAAAGGAAGAAGTCGAAAGGTGTTAAGTCATAAGATCACGGTGGCCAATTGTGATCACCTCTTCGTGAGATAACACGGTCCGGAAACTTTTCCCGTAAAAGATCAATGGTTTCGTTGCTTGTATGACACGTAGCGCCGTCTTGTTGAAAGTAAACGTTGTCCAGATCAATACCATCAAATTCCGGCCATAAAAAATCATTAATCATCTGTCGATAGCGCAATCCATTCACCGTAACTGTTGCTCCAGCCTCATTTTCGAAAAAGTAAGGTCCCGCGGGACCATAATCCGCACCAAACAGTCACACGTTGAGGATAGAGAGGCTTTTCAACAATAACTCTTGGGTTTTCCGAGCCCCAGATGCGACAATTTTGCTTGTTGACGAAGCCATCGAGGTGGAAATGGGCCTCATCACTCAAGATGAGTTTTCGATGGAATTCCGAATCATTTTCATGATTTCAAGGACCCAATCAGCAAAGACTCGACGTTGTTGATGATCGGCCGGATTGAGTTCTTGTGTTAACTGAACTTTATAAGCCTTAAGACCCAAATCTTTATGCAAAATACGGTGTAATGACGTTTGTGGAATGGCTAATTCCAAAGAACGACGAGGAATGGACAAACCTGGGTTTTCTTCAACACTTTCGGCTACAGCAGCAATATTCTCGGCTGTTCTTAAGCGACGTGCACGGGTTTTATTCTTCACATCACTAACTTGTCCCGACAGCTCGAATTTTTCTACCAATTTCTGTATTGCGGTCCGACAAGGTGCTTCACGACGACCCAAAAATGTTCGAGTTTTACGAACCGTCTCTGCCACATTTTCACCTTTTTTATAGTGAATTTTAATAATTTCAATGCGTTGTTGAATCGTGTATCGTTCCATTTTTATTAATGGCGTTTCTACTTGTCAAATGTCAAAAAATGACAGCTCCAAAAGTGACATCTAACGAAATAGCGGTCTAATTAAAATAACACCTCTTATTGGAAAACCCTTTACACCGACTTTAGAAAATGAACAAGCAGACTTAGAAGAAATATCACAAATAAGTACGAAATTATTATATAAAGAAAGATCTTTACGTGTGAGCATATACTGGCATATTGCCATACAACGAACTGTCTTCTCTGCAAAGGAACGATTACCTTACTATAGTACATAGACTGCATTATTTCTGACTCTATGTACAGCATACAGAGTGAACTGAGCCTCATCTCCTCTGTAGTGGATCTTAAATATTTCTTCACTTGTTTTAGCGCTGAAAGCGTCCGTTCTGCCAAGCAGTTTGACCCTGTGTACACAACAACATCCGGAACACTATTCCCACATTTAGATAAATGTCAGTTTTGCAACCAAACCTGCCGATAATGACGTTAAATACGGTAACCCAAATCTGACTACGATTTAATTTCCTTTTATTTCATCAGTTAAGTTAAGTCCGCCCCTGTATGCATGAACAATAAAGTGAATTAATTTTTTTTGAAGTCCGATTGTCGTATGTCCTCCATGTATACCATTTCAGCCCTGGTAGACCCCACTACAAAGTTGGGCACCTAGGCAAATGCCTAGTTTGGCTACTAGAAGTTCGCCGTTGTCTTGGAATATGCCAGCCTGATTTTGGGGACAACGATTTATATTTAATACACAATAATCGCATTAATGTATTCGCTGGTCTTTTCGCGGTCTTCCCTGCCATGATCTTATAACACGTTTTTCTGCCACCGTATCTCGAGACTTAATTAATTTTTCTGGATACACTCGAGAAAAGATGTACCTAATATTTCAAAAATTATCTTCAGTTTTGACATCCAGCGATTTAAACATTAGGAAGTACCAGCTTTGATGATAATATATAGGCCATGTACAACTGAAATCCGAATCCAATATTTTTACTAAATGCTGAATACAACGTTTTTTGCTGAATATAATACAAATTCCTATCCTATTTCATATTATAGCTGGTCGCCTCAAGCCGTTTATGAAAGAGATTTTGAGCGAGATCAATGCAGCCAAATAATGTAAAAATTCTGGAAAAGCAGAGAATGAGAGAGAGATAGACATAGAAGTATAGAGATAGAGAAAGAGAGAGAGAAGAGAGGAGAGAGAGAGGAGAGAGGACGGAGAGAGATAGAAGAGAGAGGGGAGAGAAGAGAGGGGAGAGAAGAGATCGGAGAGAAGAGAGAAGAAAGAAGAGGGGCGGAGGGGAAAGAAGCGGTGGAGGGGGAAGAGAGCAGAAGAGCGGTGGAGGGGGAGAGAGAGAAGAGAGAGGAAAGAAGAGGGAGGGAGAGAGAGAGAGAGGAGATAGAGGTGGATTTTCGGCAACAGTTATATATACCAGATCTCCGGGGTCACTCACAATACAAACTCAAGTTAAAGGAATAACCGCTAGTGATCTTCGAAAATTTAAAAAGCCCGAAACTTCCGGGAAACTTCGAAAGTCCGCTTTCAGGAATCATCGGAGGCCCGAAAGTTCCAGAAAAGACCCATATAATGTGGGTAGATTGTGTTGAGAGAGATCTTCGTATACTGTGAATTGCTGATTGGTGGGGATGTGTTCGAAACTCGAAACAGTGTAGCCCAGACGACTGAGACTGATCACAGCCAGTAATGATAATAATTTTCCAGCTTACTGATACCATGCATTTAGTGCAAAAATCTGTATTAAAAAAAAAAAACTATTTTATAGCCTCTCCTCAAAGAACATTAACTAGACGCGCCGAAAAAATGACTTCAAAAGGTTGGCAATTGTAAAGACATTCCCAACCTAATCTGTAATTTTGCTACACTGCTTGCTATATACTATACTCTACGCTATATGCATATACTGTCCGACTGTCATCACTTACATAAAGAAGCAATATCCTACATCCTACACATCCTAGGTATGTATTTTATATACATAAAAACGTATACAAACATTATTGGCTAACTAAAAGAGATCCTTGGGCTGAAAAACGATTTTGAAAACGTTCCAACATTTATATAGTACAAAAATAGGACAATAAATAACGTTTTCCATCCAGTTGGTGACAATCCTGAGACTTTTCTGCTGCTAATTTCTGAGTTATATTCGGTCGTATCTACAGTATACAGTAGTACGGGGTTAGAAGAGGAAATATTTCACTTTTTTCTGCTATAGATATATATCTCTACATATACATCTTTATAATTGTAGGGTACCAAGTCTCTGTTCGAAAGAGCAGCGCCACAGTAAATCCCAGACCACTTTGCAGCCGCCATATAACAATTATTTAGAACAATAGGAAAAAGGGAAATAAACAAAAAAAAAAAAAAAATAATGCACAAAAATAAAAAATTACTTTGATGGTAGGAGAGAGCTTTGTGGAAAGGCAGTTTGCGTGACCAGACAGTAAGACTAGACACATGTCTCGCTTTCATATAGGTTCTTACAACACTGTGCTATGCCCTGCCCAAGCCAAGTATTACATATTGCTTCTGCTGCTGCTGCTGCATCGCAACAGTATTTATACGGCAACAAAAATAAGGAAGGAGCTTTCCTGGCATATAACAGATTCCCCCGGGGTGAAAGTGGCAGCACGATTAAGAAGCTCCCCACCGAAAATCCAATATTAGCGGCAAAACAGTCGAAAGTTATAATTTACGTGAATTTATTAGATTTCACCACGAAGACGGTTGGATTGGTAGAACAAAAACGGAGACGATGGCACGGTCGCGGAAGGTTTCTATAGGGTCGGTAGTACGTATACTGTAGATAGGTAGGTTCCCTTTCTCTCCTTTCCTTATACGATATGTGCCAAGTATTTTATAGAAAGTTGCATATGCCTTGTATTCTTGGGGGATTGTTGTATTGCAAGGCGGGGAACGAAACCATAGTGAAGCAGTTGGCATTTGAAGGAAAGGGGAGGGGCGGATTGATTGCATGGGAACTTTCACAGAACAGAAAGTTAAGGCTGCCACTTGACTGTTAAGTTCCTTATTGAAATAGGATACAGATACTACAGATATGGATACGGACAAAGGAGGCAACGTCCTATTGATTCTATATTTTACCATGACGTGATTACTTGCGGGTAGGAACGATAAGGAGAATAGGAATGAAATTAAAAGAGCGCTAGCACTTGCGGGTAAAATAGTTTTTAGATTTTCGAGGATTATGCAGTTTTGTATGCAGATGCACATTGGACTTGGTTTTTCTTTTACTATTGATTTAACTTTTTGCCTTTTTTTCTGGAGTTTTTATTTTTATATCTTTTTTTTTCCAGCGAATTATTTTTAAAAGAAAAATGTTGCAGAGTAAAAAAAGAAAAGAAATTGTTTAAATAGAACAAATAAATAAAAATGGCGATTTCTAAGCGACTTTCTTTTTATTTTTGTATAAACTTTTTTCTACCTCTGAATGAAGTAAACTGGCGAAATATGATATGGCTCCCTCTGTTCGTTTTAAAAGTGTTGTTTCGAGCATTTATTTTCTGCATAATATTGTGGCGTGATGTCTTGAGCACATATTCTGTATAGAGCCCATATAAATGGGATCATCTTACTATATCTATTTACATTTTGTCACGAAGTTTATATTCTCTCAGTGAAAAGTAGTGTGTTGTGGTTTGACATCTCGTAGGTAAGTACTTTCATATTTCAGCAAACGGTTGTTGCGGGAAGAAGTTATTTGTTTTCTAAAATATTTTAAGAGGTATAGGTATATACAGAAATTTTTGAACTCTAAGCAGTAAATGAAGTTTTAAGCTAATCTTTATAAGTGTATAAATATTTCCTTCCTTAAGCTGCTTAATATAAATTAAGTATTGATATGAAAACGATAATGGCTAATCAAAGATCAGTTCAATTCAATGGTTCATCCTTAGCAATATACTTATGTACATATAACTAACAGTTAGTATACCTTTTGTAACCATTTTTCATTCTGTCTCATCTCTGAAATATTTGGGAGATGCATACCTCCCTTTGAAGAAAATAAAAAAAGTATATTAAACTAAATGCAAATGTAGTCGTGCTAAGAGCAGACATAATATCCTATATGCCCTATTTTATGAACTGCCTTACTCTGACAAGGGAACTCTATTGGAGTCGACTGCTTTTTCCTGTATTACTTGTGGGTCCAAAAATTAAATACGATAAAAATATAACCGCTATCGTTCAAGACAGTCCAGTACTAGGCAGAGAAATCCAGATCTGCTGGTGTTCCGGTGAACAAAACAAATGCAAATGCATCGACTGTTGTGGTTATTCCATCGATCACACAGACAAACTCCGATGACTCTTTACATAAGCTACATCAGTCGAGCAGTCTCGGGCTAGTGCCTCGTTAGGTAACATCCCCAGGGTGCGGGTAGATCGAATTAGGAAGCCATCCTGTTTCCAAAAAGAGAAAAAGGACAGTCTTTAGGGAGAAATACATTCATTACGACGACGGCCGTCGCACCAAGGGAAAGTACACGAAAGAACGGTAAGTCAATTTCCAAGAGGTTTTGGTTGCAGCCTTCTATATTATTAAAAAGGGAACTTCGAAATCTTTGTGATAGTAGAAACCTACAATCGATAGGGAAAGATTGACATCCCGAAGTTTTTTAGAGTCTTCTTTACGAAAACTCAGAGTCGAAAATGCTTAAAAAATCCAATGCATAAAAGCCGACCTGAAACCGAACAGGACAGTCCCTCCTGGTGTTGTTTTCGACCAAATAAAAAAAGATTCAATAAAAGAGACGGCCTTTCTCATTTTAGAATAATCACGTTGAAATTTAGGCATGGCAGCAGGACAGAACCATCCGATGACGAAGTTATGGAAACCGATACTGTATTTGGTACTTGTAAACGGAAAATCATTTTTCACAAGCTCAGCTGTCTAATATAGGCCTAAAAATTACTCCTGCTGGTGAGGCAATGTAGACGCCTTATCTCTGCCGTCTTTTTCAAGTGACAACCAGTTTACGGTTTCTTACCATGACATATTTGCGGATTCCAGGGAAGACCTCAGAAAGAAGATCACTCCAACGACCTTGGGGATGAAAAGTGCTAATTTCTCGAAGACAGATACTTGACGGACGATGCTGGGGCACTCTCATCGCGAATTTTTTAATCTCTATTCAATTTTCATTGCAGTACGAGACATCACCCGTTAAAACAACCGTACATCCTTTGAACAAATACAGCGCAGACATATCTCTCGTTCAGAAAGCATATATGCTCAACGATATGATATAATCACTAAATATAGGATAAGATTCGTCAAATATACTACACACATGGTCCAGGTAGGTGAAGTGCCCGAAAAAACTTAAATCTACATAATCTCTATATTCCGCAGTTTACTTTCAAGGACGCAAGCATGATTTTATAAAAGAGGTCGGCAGAAGAAAGGTTGAAGAGAATAATTTCCGTTGATTCAGACCAACTACCAGTCAGATATACAAAAAAAACTTTATGGGATTCGCGAATGGTTGTAATCTGGATTTAATACTGGAGTGCAACATAAGCCTTGACTATAAGATCTGGGGTTGTAGAGACTGTGACACTGTTACACAGTGTTAAGGAACCTACATTCATAAAATACAATCGTAAAGTGGTGCTAGGCCCAATTCTCTCAACAACATTTGAAGACCGTCGTAACTTTAGACCTGGTTAAACTGAATTTTATGAACAGAACGAGAATATTGTAAAAAATAATTGAAGCAAGACAACCTCAACTGAATATAAAAAAAAAAAAAAAAAACCATACAGATGTACTCTAACTAGCCAACTTTTGCCTTCATGTCCATATGCTCAAAAGTTTGTTTTAATGATAAACAAGCTTGGATAGAGAAAAAACTGTATGCAAACGAACAATCCAACTTAGGTAGGATACCAATTTGCCACCACTCACTATCATCATCATCATCATTATCATCATCATCATCATCTCTCCGCAGCTATCCTTTTTTGCATATAATATTCAGATTCCAGGATTACCTACCCTGGTCTGTCTGGTATACATATGTTTGTATAGGTATTCAGGCGTACTCCTAATAACTCGGCGAATATAACGAAGGAAGGACTCATAAATTTTCTAAATGGAGCCATCGTATACAGTTTTCATCCTCTGGAAGAGAGAAAACTCTTGCGAATGGTTGTGATGACATTATGTTTTTCAACTCACGAGTCACGAAGGACCCTTTATTTTAATGGGCGTCCAAAACTGCTCCTAGGGTTGTTTGGGAAGGCTAAAAAGCTGACATAAGAATGAAGTATCGTCGGAGTTTCAGTGTTTTTCTCTTTTTCCTATTAATATTGAGACATTCCAGGAAATATAAATGTTTGGATATAGTTTGCATTTTCCGGGTGTTAATTACTTGTAAATGTGGGCACCAAATTTACACTTGACTTGATGACGACTATATATATACACGTGTGTGAGTGTGTAGTGGAATATGTGCAGCAATTACGAAATGAATAAAAAAAAAAAAAAATTACAAACAGAACAAAATTTAATCTATGAAATTTTGGGGTTTCATTTATAAAATGGATTGGGTCATGAGTGGAATGGAATGTCACCCTTGTAATAAAACTTGGTGTGATGATTTTTTCCTGTGTACTCTTATATGGGGTGACATTAAATACCATTTTCATTGTATTTTCAATGAAAATGCAATTTTCCGTGAGAGCACGAAAGTCCCAAAAAGGATTACTGTGGACTCGGGGATTTAATTCATTCGAGTTCATTACGTGTGCATATATAAACAAGAGAGGGGGTGGGGGTTGAAATTCACAAAAGTATTTTTTCAATTGCATTTTTAATGTTATTTAAAACCTGTGAGCCTATGCATATATACCTATGAGTGCACATGAGTACCTATAACAGCCCCATATAAAATCAATTTATTTAGCATATATATGTATGTATACATTTGTACAATCATACATATATACCATGTACGTAACACATGTGGTTCTGGCAGACCAAAAAGGATTACAAAAGTATTCTGTAACCGGAATGTGGATTAGTTCAGCTTTACTTTTAGCTATATATTCGAAATGCGATAGGAGGTCAACCATGTGGAAGTAGCAGCTTGGAGTGTGATAAGCTCGAAAATGTGATACGTGTCAACTTTTCAGACAGATAGAGAGAGTAGGAGAGGATGACTGAAATTGTCAGATAATAATAAAGGAGACAGGAAAAGGATATATGATGAATGGTTTACGAACTGAAATGGATTTAACTAGTTTATGATACATTCGTGTTTGATTTATTAAAGATTATTAATTTTGTGACATTATCTTAGGAGCTTGGGTTTTGGTTTTTTTTTAAATGTATATTAAAACTGGTTTGAAAGAGCTTAAAACTTTTGACGACCTTTATCACTCTCCACCAAATTTATGACTATACAAAATCAAAATTTTCGTGTTTTATTTAAGCAGAGATTTAAAAAAAAAAGTAAAGGTTGTTCGAAAAAAAACTCAAAGCCTTACAGTTTCAAATTACCTCTTACGAAACTATACCTAAAATAGAAAGTTTTGTGTCTTTTTGTAACTTTTCGTCGAAAATAGCTTAAAAATTTAATAAAAAAACATGGCTAACCTCCATTTATTAGCAATTTTTACTAGACTTAGATGAAAAAGTTGTATTCTGGGTACAGGTCGTTGCACATGAAATGTCGGATATTTTATAGGAAATTTAAAAGACTGTTGCTCGTTTTGTACATATACTTATTAATCAAAATAGGCACCATTAGATGCAATACACTTCTCCCAGCGTGATACAAGTGCGTTTATGCATTTTTGTAGAAATCCGAATTTCTGGACTTCCTCGAAGCCGATTTTGATGGCTTCTTCATTATTGATTTTGTTTTCTCCCCCAAAAAGTGATAGCCGGTTGGCGACAAGTCCAGTAAGTAGGGTGGATGAGAAACAATTTCATACTGCAACGCGTGCAATTTTTGGATCGTAGCTCTTGCCACAAGGAGTCGTGCATTATCGTGAAGCAGTATCATTTCATCTCATTTGTCCAATCTAGGCTGCTTAACGCTTAGTTTTTGGTGCCTTTCTTTCAGTTGAGTGCATTATTTCTCAGGGTTGATAGTTGACTGTTTAAGAAGGAATAGTGAACAATTCCAACAGCAAACCACCAAACAGTCACCATTATCTTCCTCGGCCGAAGATTCAGCTTGGGCATGTGTTTTTGTGCCCCGTGAGCATCTAACCATTGTGCAGTTCGACGACGATTTTCATATAGAATCCACTTTTCTTCACATGTCACTATTCGGTGTAGAAACGGATCTGTTTGTGTTGGGAGAGCGGAGTAGGTAGTTAAAGATAACAAAAGAAAAAAGTTTGTTTTTGCGAAGAATTTTTTGAGGGAAGGCGCCTATCTAATATTTGCTTAGCCATCATTTAGAGAATTCAGAGCTTATAATAACACAGTTTTATACTCCCAAACCTCTGCCACTAACGGGAACAGTTTTCTTTTATATCGACACCCTGTGGTATAATTGCCTCCTTACACAGGATACGACACCATGTATTAGCGGCGATACTGGAAATGATTTACTCCTGATTTTACGCCTGAGGATCGTAAAAGAAACATGCAAGTGAGATTCCGTTTTTAAGAAGGCGTATGTATGTATGATTTGCCGTGCAATAAAATATAAAAAAAACATCGTATTTACAGAAAAATTTGACTACATAACTGTTCCAGATAACGATAGTCTAAATAAGGATAAGTTCTAAGAGGAGGAGCCCTGTTATGTATGAATATAAAAGGAACGACAGTAAAAATCATATCATACCTGGGGAAAATAGAAGAAGAGGAAAACCATTAACTTCACCCAGAGATCCACACATAGAACATAAAATGTAAATGGAAAAAGGATACGCCCACGGTATGCAGCCTACAAAATGTGCCTACTGATCTTTTTCACATTTAGGTGGTGATGTCACTACGGCTATGTAGCTTTACATGGAGAAAAAAGTGAACAAAAAACAAACCAAAAATAATCAAGATTCACAGGAATTGTATACATACATAGTGACAAAAGAAGGCAAATAGCGGAACTCAAATAACACAGTTCGATAAGGATATCTACATTATCAAACCGCTTCTTACTGATATCAGCAATATTATGGATGTATACTCGATGACAACTGACATGGATCACAATGGGAATTGTTGGGTCGGCGTGATCTAGAAAATGCTGGCCAAAAGATTTCAGTACTTGGACCATACCATATGCATTGGAAAACAATACAACTCCTGTGCGACTGAACCCCTTGGATTGGATTGGATTTAAACAAGGTTGAGATCCGGACTGGGTCTCTTGAACGTAGGCCACAACTAGGTCAATTGTTTACTCTTCAGACTTATAAGCTCATAAGTTCCAACGGGACGCTCTAACAATATTCAAATTTGGACCCCAACCCTTGCGGGCTTCATGCAGTTCTTCCAGAAGGTGTGAGTCAAGGAATCTGTAACGTTTTCCTGAGAGATCTGGACAGTGGCAAAGAAAATGAGTCACCGTTTGAGATTCCTCTCCGCATCTTCTGTATACCAGATCGTCAACAAACCCCATCCGGTATAGCTGACTTCTGAGAGGAGTAGACTTCTCAGAGTTGGCTTTTTAGTACCAATAACATTTTCTTTTCCTTTAAAAACAAGTAAAAAAACTAGAATTGGTCTAAGACCAATTCTTATGATACCCGAGATGAAAACCTGTAATTAATTTCGTATGGTCCCTATCAGTGCAACTTTGATCGTTGAAATGATTTTTCGCATATATTTCTAGAACGGTTCCCTGGACAGTAAAAATGATTATAACCAATTTCATAGGATTTCGTATTCTGAAGAACTTTTCAGTACAATAAAAACATTAGGATCGTTTTCACAGTATACATAAAAAACCTAAATTTTTATATGGCAACACCAAGAAGAGATTACTTGATTTAACTCATTTTTGAAATTGTATTTACTATTTTTATGAAAACGTCATGTACAATATTTCAGCTCTCTACATATGTAATGAAAGGCGAGGGAGTTACCTGATTTGTCCCATTTTCGAAATTAATTTTGCTTTTCTTTTAAAAGCCGTGTGCAAAATTTCAGCTCTCTAGGTACACGCGTTCTTTAGCTATCGTGTGGACAGAAGTACATGCAAAAATCGAAATAACTTTTAATATTATGCGTAGGTGTCCAATCCATTTTGCTCTACCATTAATATTTCAGCGTGTTACAAACTTATGTAGTATACCCTATAGATTTCATCTAGGGTATAAAAATACGAATTAAGACGAACAGTGCATTTGAAACTTATATATGTATGTGGGAATCGGGAAATACCCGAACTCCGAGACTTTAATTTGTTCTTCTAGATAGGTCATCAATGATTTATCAAATTTTTACTTTGCTATTGATGGAGGAGCCTTGATTTCACATGCATATGACCAATCCATGTAGACTGTAAACCATTTCTGTCAACAAACAACTCCTAAAGTCCTATCTTGGCATAGTTGACATTGGCTTGCGGTGACCTGTACGCGCAGCTCTTTTCATTTTCTCTGTTTTTTAATTTTTAATTTTTTATTCCTGTAGATATCTTTTTAAAATCTCTTTAATATTATGTTTAATTAAATACGTATTTTCGATATTTTAATATTAGCTTAATTTAAGTTAGGTTTAGTTTTATTTAGCCTCTTGCCATTTTGTTCGATATTTGAAAAAAGATTGTAAATCTTGTAGCATATCATCAGCACACAGGAAATAAATGAATTGAATTGAATCTCGTTCAGTAAGTAACTCCAATGAAATATTTATAAAAAAATCCTGCTGTTGTCCTCCAATGTTAAATCACTATACTGCTCCAAGATTGTGGAATTTTAAAGGACGCACAATCTATACAATGAGTAAATATGTGTGCGCACAGAATCTTAAAAATACACTAGAGAAACTGAGCGTCATACAAAAAACCTTAAGCTGGTTCAACAATATTGTTGAATCTCCGGAACCTTTACCATGAGAAAAAGCTCGCGTGCTATGTCGAATAGAATTGATATAGTGCGCGACATTTAATGAATAGTATCGGAAAAAGAGTAGAGCCTTGAGGTAGACCGATATATGTACACATGCATTTACGTATGGAAATATGTGGTAGGATATAGTGTCGACCAAAGTAAAATTCATCATTATATGTATGTACCTTACTTCAATAAAGCCTCACATTTTATTTTAAAAGCCATGCTTCTTATCAATGCACAAAAAACGAACAAGCGATGAGTATTTCACGGGTAGCATTTACGTTAAATCCAATGAAATTTCAAAAAGTGAAAAGAGGACTAAATGTGCGACGCAAATTATCTTTTCGTGAGAAGATTAAAATCTGGTGAGTGGTTTAGTCTGAAATTACATGGATTATTGTAGAATTACTATGGATAAAATAAAAAAAACGTTCAATCAATGTTAAATTCCTTGATTTTCCAACGATATACATAGCTTAAAAATTTATTGATCACTTATTCAATATTATAATTTTTTTTTTAATTATAGCACGAAAAGAGCATTCCTTGATCATACTTAATTCATTCCGAATGGCTATTAACCAATGTGTCAGGACTTCAACCTGTGTACTAATGGTATCAAGCTCAAGGATGTCGACGAAAATCGTTAATCGCAACGTCAAGGAGACAATATAAATCGATTTTGTTTTTCTTCCTCATTTCACCTACCTACCTAATCGTTGGGTCTCCTTATTTTATAAATGAGAATGCTTGTGGGAACGATGACTCATTTGATTTTTGGCGCCACAAGGCTTTCCGTTTATACCATAGCTTACCTACATATTGTAAGGTTTGAAAATTACTGCCTGCCTGCATCCCCCTTCAAGACAATTGAAACTCCGCATTATCTTACCATGTAGAACGACATACAAACATACGTACATAAATCTACGTATACACCACTTTTAGTAGCATTTGCTAATTGAATCAAGTCACGCGAAATTTTTTAATTCTTTTTTGTTACCGTTGAAAAATAAATTTCTGAATACTGAAAACAAAGAAATTTTTTCCAAGGGCATAATATGATGCCAACGATAAACTATTTTTGTTTTCTAGTATAAAATGGTTTTTGATTTTATCTAGTTTTTTCATTTCTTTTTGTTTATTTATAATTAAAATACAAACTAAAGGTATTTGTTGGTTACATGTCGTGAAAGGAATATACAAAGGAAATGCAATTTTCTAAATTCCTTGTGAAACCTTAAAGGCTGGAACAACATCACGAATGCATTCCATTATCAGGGGAATAATTTGACACCAACCTGGAGTCATCGGCTTTTTGAAATTGGTGTAACAAACCTACATCTGAGTATATCTGGATAAATTTTATTAAAAATAAAGGGCTTAAACAGCTGACAAATTGGTTTTGTCAAAGTGTGAGAGCGAGGTTGATGCTGTTTCTCCGCTATTTTGTTAAACTTTGTGATTGCCTTTGAGTGCGTTTTCGGTATTACTTACATACAGAGCTGGGCAAATACCAAAGAAAAAGTACTTAAGTACAAGTACAAGTACCGCAGGCCGGAGTACTTCAGCGTAAGTACAAATACTGTTCGTATGAAAAGTACTTGTAACTAAGTACTAAGTCTATAAAAAGTACTGAGTACTTTTTGAAGTACTTTTAAAAGTACTTTTTTAGAATTATTGTACGTTGGCAGTAATATAATGAAGTTTGTCGAGTTCAGTTAATAGATATTAATAAATAAATACCCAGTGGCCACTATTTATAGTTTTTTATAGTTTTCGACGCGGCAGGTAGAGTAAAACTTTCACTTCTCATTGCTACACTCATAAAAACTCGCCCATTATCGCATCCAATAATGCATAAGAATTCTAAGAAAAAAATTTCCAGTAAATTGCTAAGAAAAAATTGAGGCCTTCCTTACATCGAAGCATCGTTGATTTTATATTGGCGCGAGGCATTGCTTGCTTACCTTTGGTTATGCCCACTGACGAATATAATAGGGACTGCTTATACTTTTCTATTTTACGTGGGCACAATTGCATGTGTCAAAAAGAGTTCGTACGTGTGTCGGGGTGAATATTCAAAAAAGATCATTGGCGGGAAGTTGAAAAAGTTAGCACGCAGCTTGGAAGGTGATTTTAGTAAAACATTTAGAATTTCTTTTGCGTATCTAATGAATATATTGTCTTTGGTAAAATAGTTTTTATCAGTAATAACCCTAAATGATTAATTTAAAATCATATATTTCGACGAATCTACTATTTTATTCAGTTCTCTCTCAGTTGGTACTTAGTGCTTAGACCGAAACAGTCAGCAATATAGAAGTGAGCTCACTTTCTGCAGTGTATTTCTATGAACGTAGTCAGTCCATATTATACATGTCAGTGGTTATGTCAGCTAGTCGAGACATCGTCGATTTTATATTCGAACGAAACGTTACTTGCTTTTGTTCTAATTGCCCAGTCTTGTTTGTTTGTTATTAATTTGTCTAAGGTTCTGCCTTGACGCGTGAGTGCGGCACATGCTTTGACAGTTCTGTGCGTGCTTTAAACTCAACAAAAAAGGAGTTGCGTTAACGATTGTGTTTTCTTTTCTACGAAGAGTTAGATATTTGTAGATACTTAATAGACTCAGAAATATTTAAGTAAAAGTCTTGGTACTTAAGTACAAAACTAAGTCTTAAGTACAAGTAAATAGACGCTAGTACTTATGTTCAAGCACTAAGTGGGGGCATTTCAAAAGTATTGAGTAATAAGTCTTAAGTAACGAAAATGTACTTTAAGTTAGTAAGTCTTGTTTTACTTAAGTATTGCCCAGCTCTACTTACATACACAGTAAACGATTTTCCCATAAAGTGAGTGCCAATAATTTGTGCCACAAAGCTTCAGTATTTTTCGATAATATTAGGGAAAGCTCCACCTTGGAAAACGTAGATTAGGTTTTCATCCTTAAAATGCAGGTAGGTTTTTTTTTTCCTTAAAACTTAGGGAATTTTCAAATCTTTGTTTTTTTTTTCCCTAAAATGTAGAGAATAAGTAATAGTAAGAAAAGAAGATGAAGTTACAAACAATTTTGTTTTCAGATTTTAAATGTAGAAGCAAGAAGACAATAGTTTCGCTAATTTGTCATCTCTGATACACGAATTTATCATTTGGAAGAATGCCTCGTTAGAGTCCATGACAGTGAGTTCACTAGTGATTTTAATTCCACCAATTCATATTAAAAAAAATAAATGAAATGAACATATGCCTACTACTATAAAGAAATGTCTTTTTTATTCCTTTGCACGATTTGCAATGATGATAAGAACGCGAATCATCTTTAAGTAACAAATGCGTTTTTTATATTACGATATTAAAATAACTCGCCCGGAAGGAACGTAGAAGATATACGCATTCGTTTCTTCAAGATGTTTTGCTTTCGGGGTAACATTTTCTCCGGTTGGAAATTGAGAATGCAATACGAATATGATTATCATCCGCGAGATATTTTATGGTCCAGGTAATAAAGAAAGTGAATCTTCTGCGTTTCGCCATGTTTGCTGGGATGGAAGTTAGTGCTGGGGTGCTGGGCACGCCCAAACAAAATAGTGAAAAACAATATATCACTCGTTTTCAAAAATAATGTGTGAATTATAAAGGGTTTTCCAATAAGAGGTGTTATTTTGATATTCAAAGAAAAATGTCATTTTTTTAGATAAATGATCGGATCTTTATTTCATTATAAAGAGGAAGGTATGCCGTTAATAATGGAAAATAACATCAGCCAAATGACCACCACGACCACGCCTACAGGACCATATCCTTTTCATGAAATTTTCCATAACCAAATCGCAAAGTGGCTGTCCTATGTCCTCGATAGCCTCACGAATTCCATCTTTGAGGTCTTGAATCGACGCTGGGCTGTTGGCGTAGACCTTCTCTTTCACGTGGCCCCAAAGGAAAAGTCGCAAGGTGTTAAGCCACAGATCTCGGTGGCCAATTGTGATCACCTCTTCGATAGATAACACGGTCCGGAAACTTTTCCCGTAAAAGATCAATGGTTTCGTTGCTTGTATGGCACGTAGCGCCGTCTTGTTGAAAGTAAACGTTGTCCAGATCAATACCATCCAATTCCGGCCATAAAAAATCATTAATCATCTGTCGATAGCGCAATCCATTCACCGTAACTGTTGCTCCAGCCTCATTTTCGAAAAAGTAAGGTCCAATGACTCCGCGGGACCATAAACCGCACAACAGTCATACGTTGAGGATAGAGAGGCTTTTCAACAATAACTCTTGGGTTTTCCGAGCCCCAGATGCGACAATTTTGCTTGTTGACGAAGCCATCGAGGTAGAAATGGGCCTCATCACTCAAGATGAGTTTTCGATGGAATTCCGGATCATTTTCATGCATTTCAAGGACCCAATCAGCAAAGACTCGACGTTGTTGATGATCGGCCGGCTTGAGTTCTTGTGTTAACTGAACTTTATAAGCCTTAAGACCCAAATCTTTATGCAAAATACGGTGTAATGACGTTTGTGGAATGCCTAATTCCAAAGAACGACGAGGAATGGACAAACCTGGGTTTTCTTCAACACTTTCGGCTACAGCAGCAATATTCTCGGCTGTTCTTGAGCGACGTGCACGGGAGAATTTTAATAATTTCAATGAGTTGTTGAATCGTGTATTGTTCCATTTTTATTAATGGCGTAGTTTCTACTTGTCAAATGTCAAAAAATGACAGCTCCAAAAGTGACATCTACCGAAATAGCGGGCTAATTAAAATAACACCTCTTATTGGAAAACCCTATATTAACGAAAATTTATTTTTAAGTGTTCCATAAAAAATGTAGAATAAAACCTAATTTATTGAATGTTCTATTCGTTATGCTTTCTCCGCTTAACATATCCAGAATTTGACGTAGATAATATATAGCTTTTCTGGTGCCAAATACCTGAATTCATTGAATGTTCCATTGATTTAGGGAAATTAAACTAATTTTTCCATTTTATCAGAGAAAATGACATTTATTTTTAGAAAAAAAAGAACGTATTTTAAATTTAGGGAATTGTCCTACTTTTTTTTACAGTGTAGGAATTGTCCTACTTGTTTCTTTTACAGTGTAGTCTTTAAATCAAACCTTGATGAGAAATTTGGTGAGTCTTCTCTATGTTATCTGTATGACTGTGAATAAATGAGGATTATACCATTCGGGAAAACATTTGCGCCGTTTCTTACTTTTTAAGGGCACATGCTGACTTAGTACAATATTTTTTGGTTAATGCATTGTTTTAAGTTACATAAGGAAATGTTATTGAGAAATGAATTAGCTCTGTCTGACCAGAAGCTCCCGAAGACTACATGCAGTTGTTACTTCAATCATATACCATTTATATATTTCAATATGGTAAATTAAAATTTACTATAAGTAAAAACTTTGAAATGTCAGGTAATTCAATAATTTTTTCATTCATACTAATGAAGAACGAATCGTAGGCATTCAATTCCCAGATTGATCCGAATTCCTATCTTTTTTATAGACCTTATAGCGAGCATCAAATAATTCATTGAAGAAAACTTTGGCCTACAAGAATGTTTCCGTAAAACAATCAATGTCATAATTGTTAGTTTTCGTAAGTCAAACCACTTCAATTTTAGTGCAGAGTCCTCTAACGTTTTGATAATATAGTATACTAAGAGCGGTGTAAGAAATAGTGAAAAAGGGATTATTTAATTAGAAATTGTTTTTGAATGATATCAAAACATTCCCCCTCTCTTGATCGTGAATCGTTTAGAGTTGTCATAATTTTTTAGATACATTTTTGCGTTTTTAATTCAAATATATTTGAAACTATGCCATTCTTCTGCTGTTTGGTTAACATGCTGATGTTGAAGTGTTGTGAAATTTAAAATGGTGGATAACATTTCATTTTACTGGTGTTGAATAAAAATCTGAAATTAATATATATATGTAGGATGTAGGTACCAAATAGGTATTAAAACCTCATAATCAAAAAACGAGAATACTGGGTAAAGAACTGTCTAAAATAATTATGGTCCAACCATCCTAGAGTTAAAATAGCTCATTTTTCTTTCAATTATCTTTTTTATATAGACAGATATTAATTTTTTTACGATAGGTACTAAATCATTAGAATAAGTCACTACTACTATTAATACAAATCTCCGACCTGCTCCAGTCATTCTGACGGTAATGCAATAATACGATGATAACAAGTCATTTCTTGGGACCTGTTTGGGAAATGACAAATTTTGTTAATAAAACCAGACAGAAATTTAAATTAATATTTTCCTTAATATTTAATATACGTTTAGTGAGTTATAACGAAAAAAATACTTAATAATGTGTAACGTTATTTAACATAACAAAAATTAAAATACCAAAATAATTTCGTTATTCAAAATAACGTTATAATTATTCCGTTACTAAAAATAACTGTCCACTAAAAATTGATGATTTGCTTTTATATTATGGAGTCTCATAAGGCTCTATATTAGGACCTGTATTTAATTGTTATTTGTGTTCTTTTTAAAGATGCTTAACATATTATTTATTTTAGTAAGGCGATGAAGCTGATGGAAGATTCTATTATAGGACGTAAAAAATAGTTAGCTAAGTTGAGTAAAATAATAGAAATCAATCTACCTATACATGTATGTATGTTGAAGAAAAAAAAAACACCCAAACCTACTGTACCTCTGTATACTTGAGGAGAAAATTTTAAAAAAGAACGTAGAAAAAGTTGCGTTAAATGGTATGGCAAACGTATCCCTGACCACTACTCAAATGGAGTTGGACAAGTAACACAAGATTCTGGAAGCAAAAAGGTGTAGCCAAAGTTTTGTTGACAACGATCTACAAAAAAATTTTGTCAAAAAACTCAAATTTGTCGGTATTGGCATTACAAGCTTCGACTACTCTGATTGGCAGATTAAAGGCTAAACATGCGTTACGAAACTATTCGCTCTTTTCCACTTGGATTTCGGCAATACATAGCGACTTTTCTATGTCCTTCCCTAGTGAGCATTTTGCTGAATTAGTCATTCTAATATTTTTTAAATAAATGAAGTTAAGACTGATTGGCTTAGCGGCTGTTTGATAATTTTTTCTTACTACTCCTGTATATTACCAAAAGCCATAGAATAACTTCCTGTAAATTTTTTTGGATGACATAATTTCATCGATTCGAAGTGATTTATAAGGATAAAAGTTTTTTACGATCCATTCTGTTTTGTTCTGTGTGACAATAGATTTCCACATTTGTTTCATTCCCTGAGAATTGCATATACTTTACTTTAGGATATATGGGGTAGATAATTTGAAATATGCTTCCTGAGGCTAGAAATTGAAAGAAATTATGTTAATCGATAAGCGAAGTCCTCCACATTGATATATATAGAATAGACCCATTTTTTTTCATTCATATTATAGTAGAAGTAATTTATTTTTTAGTGAATCTCTTATCAAATCAAAATACACACTTATCATTAAACTCGATTTACTTCTGGCTAAAACTCTTAACTAACTTCCAGACTAACACTAACAAGATATGCACCAGTTTGTAATAATAATAAAGGCCAACCAAGATGAAATATATTTCCGTTGATCTTAAGTGCATCCCGGATTGTAAGTGTTATATATATGTATTTACCTCACCCCCGATTCACGACCCTTCCTATAGCTCCAGATATCCATCTATTGACATACAAAGTATCTACTATGCGATCGAACAGAAAGTTTTTCACCCTTAATAACTTCTCCCACTCTCTTCCAGACATGATTTCAATATCCCATTCACATCAGAGCCCTCTGTGTATGAATGAAAAGTTTACTGCAAGTCTGGAGGCAATAAATCGGCATCAGATAAATGATCCAGAGATATGAGCCACATGAATTCTGTCGCTATATCCTGGATTAAAAGGGCTCATTCCTGTCTACTCCAGTGCTGGTTTTTCGCAACATGTGGGAGTCGATGGTACAGGGATGCATATATATATATGTATTTACTCACATATAGCTATGTTTATAGCTATGATTTTAATGGTAGCAAGGGTGTGGAAAAAAGTTAGATGATTGTAGCTTCCTCCTCCCCTTTTCAATGGCGGTTATGTGTCTATTTACAAATTGCACCAACTTAATGAGTCATACAAACATGAGTTATGTGATCCGCTGTTATATGAAAAATATACTATAGTGGATACAGGGTAGTATAAAATTAGATTCTTTCTCTCTCTCTCTCCCTCTCCCTCTCTCTCTTTCTCTCTCTCTGTATGCTGAGATAATATATATATGAAAGTACATTCTACATAGTAAGTATTTTCACAAATTTTCTATACGCTTTTCCCGGTGGAAATTACATCTCTAACGAAATTGCGTACAATAAAGGTACCAACTACCATCATAAAAAAAAGTTATGACGTTATAGTGCCACCATATCGCCACCAGGTAGGGAAATCGATAGACGGTTTATGTGCAATTACTTGATAGCACGCAATATCAAATTTCCTTCCCGACCTGAAAGTATTCTTTTTGTTTTTGTTTTTCATCCACTTCCGTGCTGATGGATGGGATGTTGTAGCATTATACATATGTCAAAGGTTATGCTCTTAGCCAGTGACAGTGACAGTGACCATTATGGATTCTACTGTGCGAATGTGGTAGATTTTGTAGAGAAAAGCCTACTCGAAGCTGTCTTATGTTTTTTTTGTTTGATTGATGACTGTTAGTTAATTAATCTGACCTTCATAATGTCAACCTTTTTCAATTCTCTTAAAAGTATTTTCAAGGATAAAATCTGGACATGAATATAGGAAGGCATACATTATATAGATAAAAACGCATATCCATGGATACTATTGTATCGTCAGACAAAATATCATAATCATAATACAGGATTTTCGGAAAATAAGTATGATGAAGTATGACACAATCGATTGTTTGGAGTGTGTTGATGAAGGTTTGTTCGGTCTCACAACATAAAATGCGTCGTTTAGGAGATAGGAGGGGTTACACATTAAAAATTTTGTTTTAGATAGATAATCGTTGAAGCTTTCTAACGATTCATAGACTCTTTCCCTCGGTTTCAAGGTTATATCAAATTGAAAACTTTCGAAATTATAACTATTTTGTTTTTGTTTTCTGAATTTATAAGGATATTTTCAAAAAACACGTTTATACAAAAAAAAAAAAAATCCGAAAGCAATAAGTCAAGCTTGCAAAGGGAAGGCACTATCTTAGCCTAACCACCTTAGGGTTTAGAAACTTAAAATAGCAAATCCATTTAATATTTTTTTTAATATTAAAATTATACTTATTTCAATATTTTAATTGGATTCAGCAGAATAAAATGATTAAAAAAATAAATTATTTTTGTTGTATATTAGGCATGGACACTGGCGTAACTAACGACCCGGCTGGCCCCGCCACGCGGGTAGGGGAAAGGCAACGAAAGCCTACAAAATTAATATTTTCATATGAAGTGCTGAAACTTGAAACCACACCAAATAACAACGCTGGATTAATAAGCAGTTAGATTCACTCAATTAAAAATACAAGAAAGATGGAAATGGAAAGAAAATTACAAGACCCAGCCATTGATATTTTGACAGCCACCTCAATGCTGCAGCAAACTCAGAAAAACCTGAGCGACGATTATTGCAGTCATAGGAACAATTTTCTCTAGGAATATAGGAATTCGTCCTCTATCGTCGCAATTGTGTTTAAGACTTTTACCTTCGTAGTACCATGTCACAGATGCGGCTGAACTCTCTAGCGATACTGAGCATTGAAAATTAAGAAAGTCGGAATATTAATATTGACAGAGTCATGGATGAATTCTTGTCATCAAACGATCGGCGCTTCGGAAAGTTGTAAGGTAAGGTAAGTTTTACTCATTAGTAATATCAATGTAGAAAAAAAAAATTAAAAAATGAGTCAAGGGTCTATATATCCTTAATTACGCCACTGGATATGGATGACACTCAATGATGGAAATTCCATGGTGTGGGACTTAAATTCATTGGTATTTTCAATTTCAATTCAATTTTCTATGTTTATTTATATTTATTTCTGTTTCTTTGGTTTTCTAGTTTTTCCCCCTTAACTAGTCCAGTTTGAAATAATTTTAAATCTTTGAGATATGTACCAGGACTTTAGTAGAGCCACTTCTTTGTTTCAAAAAAAAAAAAAAAAAAAAAAAAAAAAAAAAAAAAAAAAAAATCTTGTTGAATTCCTTTATTTGCTTTTCATCTTTTATTTCAGGAAAAGATTCTATACAAGAAATATTTGCCCACCGTCATATTTTTTCAATGTGAATTGGTAAAGAACAAAAACTTTCCTTGAAAATAATATTTACATGCAGATAAGCTCCCAAATGGCAGGTAGCAGTAGAGACCTCGATATTTTATTCCTTAGGGGGTTTGAGATATTTTATTGACTATACTGGAATATCAAAGAAAAATGCAAAATATTGAGAATAAAATTCTTGGTTGGAATAAAATTGAAATTTACTTGTTTGTAGTTGTTGTATGGAATTAATATTTGGAGACAAAATGTACATATCAAAAAGATATTTTTTTTTTCATTTTTTTTAATAAGACTCTTCCTATCTTTGAAGAAAGAGGTGACTTTTAAGCATATTAAAGAAGCACAGAAAAATAAAAATTGAACAAATTCATGGATGCCACAAATAAGGCAGGTACGAAGAGGAAGAATTTAATCTGGATTTAATCCATTTCTTTCCATTCAAATTTTTTTTTTTTTTTTATTTTTAGAAGAGAAGTTAATATAGGGATTTATTCAATAAATCAGAATGCATTGTAAATAGAAAAATTGCCATCAGTTTTTTTTGTCATTCATGCTCATCGTTGTCATATATACCTGTTTATCCTGTGGAATAAACTGTACGAAATTGAGTAATTTTTTCGAAATAAATAAAAAAAAAAAAGCAACATCTGGAGTTATTTGTTTGATCTTGTAACGAATGTTGACAACCTTCTCAGTTATTGGATTATTGCAGACCTCTAAATTTCAAAATTCCAAGTACAAGTATACCCAGGACTTGTTCTTAAATTTAAGTACAAGTCCCGGTACTGGTACTTAAAAATTTTGAAGTACAAGTCCCGGTACTGGTACTTAAAAATTTTGAAGTGCAAGTCTCGATACTGGTACTGGTACTTATAAGTGCCACAATCAGTTTTTAAGTACCTTATAAATACTCAAGTACGCATGTAATGCCGACATACCAGCAAGTACATAGTTATGTTCTTGTTAATTACTTAAGTACGCCTTCTAATAATAGAGGTTTAAGAGCTTTCGAGCACTTATAGTATATTAGAAATTTTCAAAAATCTATAGGTTTCCATTTACGAAATATCACAAAATATGTTGGAAAAAGATAGGAAATGATACAGAAACGTATAAGTTTTTAATGTTATAATATCTAATTTTGAAAGTTGTTTATACAGTATTTGAATTTGATTGCCTTCGTGAAGTATTTACAAGACCTGCAAATGAAAATAAACGCACCACAGGTGCAGAGGAAGAGAGCGTTGTGTTGCACTTGATTTTCCATCTTCTCAACAATCAAATATCGATTGAGCATGTAAATTTTTGTCTTACTATCACTCACATAAGACTCAATTTATTGAACAGCTTAAAAATAAAAATCACAGCACAACGACTGTAATTTAATTTTTTTTTGGGAAAAAATTAGGACGGCTACTGTCTCTACTCCTAAATCTATATTATTAGAAGGCCTATGTAAATAATTTACAAGATCTGAAGTACTTCGCGTTATGGCGGTATTTGTAGTACCTAAGTGCGTATCTACTTTGGTACATATAGGGTACTTAAGCCTATATATGGGACTTATTAGTACCAGTAATGGGACTTGTACTTCAAAATTTTTAAAGTATTGGGACTTGTACTTACAAAAAAAAATTTATGTTCAGGTCCTGGTACTGGTACTAGTACTTAAGTACCAATGTACTTAAGTACTTTGCAGGTCTGGATTATTGTCGGCTTGTTATCGTATTCTCTTTCCTTCAGGTAATCTGAAAGCAAAACATCAAGTGTGCTCAAATCAGGTGCCAATCAACATATCAGCCTGATTTGAACTAACTATTATTCGGCCGGAAATGGTGTCCTTCAGAATTTCGATAGCTCGAGCATGTGACGTTATCTCATGCTGTTGGAAACCATACCTCCTGCTGTAGAGATTGTTAAGACAAAAAGCTATTGGAGCAATGCACGATATATCGCTTCCCTTGCAGTAAAACCATACACTTTAGCGTCTATGTTCAGTGATTCCACCAGCTCTTTCTTAAAAACTGGTATGTGAGTTGAATTTCGTACGGCATAAAGCATAAAAATCTTTCCGTATAATTTTCCATAGGTCACAGAAATACCAATTTCTTGGGCACGACTTCTAACTTAGGTGTCGGGATTTTCAGGCAAACTTTTCCCTAGCAGGATTATCCGAACTGAACTGTCCGAGCTGTGTCAGGTTTCGGCAAATTGTATAGTGCTTTACGAATTTTTGATAGCACACCATATTTGATTCTATTCTTTGTATAAAAAAAGTATTGCGTGATTTTCTTTGCGTATATTTATAATTGGCAATCCGATTAAAAAAAAAGTCCTTTTATCACCAAAACATATTGTTGTTGTTGTGGTGGTGAAAGACACTGGTTCAAGTTTGAGTCTTCCTCAGTTTTCTTGGATTTCCCTTTTTGATTTACCAATTGTGGTGCAGGACGACAAGATTGAGAACCATCATGTGAAATCTTCAGTGATCATGGACTTATGATGAATTCATACTGGAATTCGTCACGTCAATAATACACATACATATAAAAGTAGGTTTCAGGTAACATTTTTCCTTTTTTAGTATAATTTTCCAAACTTCTAAGGATCAATCAAGCTCCAGGAGATATCTAAGTTGTACGTGCATCCGTCTGCCCATAAGGATTCCCTGTGTAGCACAGCTTTTCATGAACATCTAGGCATGCTATGATTAATGGAATGTCAAAAATACCTAACACTTTTTTTGCAGAAAAATGTATAGTATAGAAAATAAAAAACAGTAGATCTGTTCGCGTACAAGCTTGAAACTGTAAACTTGTAATTTTGTAAGTTCTTACTCGAAGGCGTTCGCGTACTCGAAAATTGAAAAAGAAATTGTTGACATCACTTTTCCCTTCCGTTCAATTTATTAGTTGATTTAACTAGAGAAAAATCGTCAAGTAAAGACTTTGAAACGTTGTTATTTTTCAAGTTTTTAGTTTACTTAAAAAAAAAAAAAAATTGAAAAACCTGCTACTGCCCCTCCAGTAGAAGTGGAATGTTCTCCAAAAACATTTCTACCTATTCATAGTGGTAAATTAAATTAGTTTATTGCATTATATTGTATAGTATATCTATCTACAGATGGTGGGATATAATTAAATTCAAAATTGGAGCCGCTATTTCGAGTTTTCAAAATTTAGAAAAATTTCTCAAGGTTTATACTATACCCCTATCTACTTACAAAAGAGAAGGTTTAAGGCTAGCATGTCTGGAAGCGGCTAAATAACAATTCATGCGGATCTACAGATATAACCAATTACATTGCCATTTATGTTATATTTAGATTACATAAAACATTGCAAAATCAACAATAGCTTCAAATTAGAACAGTAATCTATTTCAATTTCACATAAATACAAACATATTTCTTATTCACAAAATTCCTTTCAACACTAAATGAATACGATTTACCCCATATACTACAGACATATAACACAAATGACCCATTAACTTTATTCGTCCTGGATAAACGCAATAAAAACGGACTAATTATTTCTTTTGATTACCATCTGAAACAGAAGTATACTCATTATTTTGTGTCCATTTCGAGCTATTAGGTTGCCAAAGAACAGGTATGTACATAGGTGTGTAGTAATATGTATAACCTTGCAACCTTTCCATTAATTAATTATTTCCTGTTTCTTTGCTGGCTGGAATTGAATCTTCTTATTCTCTCATGGTTTTGCTTCCTGGTTCATTCTAACATTAATTCTAATTACAATCAATTAAGAGATTCTTTTTGCATTACAATTAGAAATTTACTCAATTTACTCATACCAATCCGGTAGAAAATATTTGAATCTCTACTTTTCTTTTTTACCGCAAAGAATACAAAAAAAAAAAAATCCATTTTCAATCCCTATTGTGTGGGATCCCTTTAAGGTTTCTCAAAAATTTCATCATCATTATTACGGTGCGTGGGTTACCATCCTTACTTTATCAAGGGTTTACTGTTCCTTTTAAAGTGGTTTCAGAATGTTCTAAATGGGATGCTGTCATTTATATATGGTAGCACAATATAAACCTAACAGTTGGTAATTTATCAAATTATCATCCCTTCCCCAACAGACTATCTCAGCGTCAATTATAAAACATTTCAAAGTCTTCGAAATTGAATTAAGTAGCTACATATCTCAGGGGTGCATTTCTATATAATCGCTATGGTACCATCATAATCCAGAAGGAACGTTTGGGGTTATATTTCGTAGATACGTTCCTGTTGCTCAACAGATTTCAACAATTTAATTTTAACACTTTAAATTTACTTTCACAGTATTTCCACTACATATAAAAACCACCAGATGAATGGTTTTGACTATATATGTATGTGTGGATGTAAATCACATTGTGCATGAGCTTTTATTGGATTTCGGAACATTCATCTGTCATGAGGGTTGTGTTGGTGGAAATATCGACTATTTTTGTACATAGACGATGCGTTCTATACTAGTTATATGAAGATGACCACTAGTCTAAAGCACTTAATGACCATTTTGGGATGGTCAGGGTTGGTTTGTTGTCGGAATATTTTCTCATAAGCATGCAGTCATTAACTTGCCGCAATGTTTCTCTCCTAACCTAACTTTGTGGGTAAATTCAAAAAGTTTGTAATTACAAAAGAATTTATGGTCTTTCGGGGGAGAGGAATTGTTTAATAGGTGAAATATGTTTACTCGACTGTATCTGTGCCTGTTTGAACTCTTGTTAGAATTTATATATGAATATATAGCGGGTCATGGGATTAGCAGTGCAGCAGTCATTTAAAATGTTTGCTTCTTTTATTTCAAGCCAATGTAAGGCTTGAAATAAAAAAAGCAAACATTTTAGAATGACTGCTGCACTGAAAATTCAAAATTTGTCCATTCTAAAAAATGACATCTGCCTTCTTTCACATATACTTAATTCTCACGGCTTTCAATTGCATAGTGTAGGATTAAAGGTTCTATGAAGTTTTCTCCATACAGGAGCCGGATTCTGTAAGACGGAGAGTTGGGGAGTTTGGGAGATGAGAATTTTCGTTTTCCCCAATTAAAACTCCCTAAGTCTACATTCGCGATTCTTTAACATAGTTGGGGAGTTAGAAAAAACGTACATCTAACTCTGTGTGGGAGAGTCGTAGAGCTTTGCTATTTTTTTTGAGGGGTACAAAAATAGAGGTAAACAATTTCTGGTGGAGGGGCTCTTGAGAATGGTGGGGGGTCGTACCTCGCCTCATAGGGGGTTGTCCAAAATACGTCATGTTAAAGATAGAAGGAAGGGTAATCGAGTGGTGTGTAATTTGTTTTTGATCGTTTTAACGTCATTACCGCTGAAAATGGATTTTTTACACTTGGGTCATATACACCCCAGTTCCTATATTTTGCATATATTTCTTCCATGTTTTGTTTCACATCCATTAGTACTCTGATGTGAACATTTTTCTTATGTAAGTGAATTATTTCCACGACTTACCAGTTCTTTACAATGATGTGTTAAAAACATGCCCATAATACTAAAAAACGGCCATTTTTTAACCTTAAGAAAGACTGATTTACTTCCTCTGCAGTTATCTCCAAAACCATAGATTGGATTTAAAAACTAATTACAAATTAGGGGACAAAATGTAGATGCTTTAACATGCAAATTAAAAAATTTTATACCATCTTCTCTGTACTGGAAGACAACCAAATTGACCGTGATTTAAAAAAATTTTATTAGATACCTTGAGACACCAAAACCCATGCTTATCTGTAAGTATTGCATGGATTTCCATAATTGCTTTTTGTAAATATAGTCAGGATATGCGGTGAATCCATTATTTAATTTAGTAATTCCTTCATACCTAAGTACCTTAAAAAAAACACAACAGCAGACAATACTATCAGTTGAGAAATAAACAACTAAAACAGCCGAGAGTTTTGTCGAGTGGAATAGAGTTTGGTAATTTTTAATACAAATTCCTCGAGTTACGGAACTCCAAGTTAAGAGTTAAGTGTCAAAATAACTCTCATCTCCCCAACTCCACAACGAGAGTTGTTATAACAGTTACCTAATTCCCAAATTGGAATTCTGTAACTCGGCGAATTTGTATTGAGAATTCCCGAAATTCTCTATTTCACTTGTTAATTAATTCTTCGGTGTTTTACAAGTGGAAAAGTAAGAGGAAAAACTCTCAACTGACTGTATTGTCTGTTTACGTTGTGTTTGTTTGTGAAAGTACCTAGGTACATCATAGGAATTTTCAAATTAAATGAATTAACCATATATTTAAAAAAAAAAAAAGCCTTTAGAGATAGTGGATTTTGGTGACACCCGTACAATGAAAACTCTCTATAACGAGTTATAGACCGTTTTCGTTATAAGAAATGAGTAAAAAAATTACAACAAAATATCTATGTATGGACAAAATAAATCACAATAAACAGGTATCAGACATCAAGTTACCACTGATTGATTAGGTGGTACCTAAAGTCTGAATTACATTGACATGGCAGCTGCAGGATAACGAGAGCAAATTGTTTCCATGGGTTGAAAATGATAAGCGAATTTGTAATATAAATCATCCCCTACGCACCGAGCCAATAAAAGCAATAATTACAACAAACAAAAAAAGAAGTTCACAAAACAGAAATACCTGGAACTTGAGGCACTTACTCCCGAAAAATCGGTACCTTTGTGAGCATTTATCAACCTATCGCAAACATTGTTTTGCGAATTTTTTCGCTATAGAGAGGGAGTAACTTCGTTACAGAGAGGGAATTAATATTTTGATTCGTAGACGAACCAACCAAGTTCAACTAGTGTATACTTTATAGAGAGTTTTTCGTTATATAGAGTTTTCACTGTACGTAATTAGTTCTTGAGTCCGATAAATGGTTTCGGAGATAACTGCAAAAGAAGTGAATCAATTCTTGGTTAAAAAATGGCTGTTTTTTAGTAGGTACAATAAGTAAAAATGCCAAAAATTGGTCTAAGACCAATTCTTATGATACCCTAGATGAATATCCGTATGGTCACCAATCAGTGCAAGTTTGATCGTTGAAGTGGTTTTTCGCATATATTTCTAGAACGGTTCGTTGAAGTGTAAAAATTATTATAATCAATTTCATAGTCGTATTGTGAAGAATTTCTCAGTATACAAATAAAAACGTCTAGGACTGATGGTTGTCACAATATACGTAAAAATCTTAAATTTTTATATGGCACAACACCAAGAAATGATTGGCCGATTTAGCCAATTTTTGAAATTATATTTACAATTTTTATAAAAACATTATGTTCAAAACTCAGCTCTCTACGTTGACGCGTTCTCAGGCAGTGTCCTACATATTTGGACACTGGTACTGAAAAATGAAATTTTTCTATAGCAACTCTACGAAGGAGTTACCCGATTTGTCCAATTTTCGAACTTAATTTAACTTTTATTTTTTTTAGAAACCCATGCGCAAAATTTCAGCTCTCTAAGTACACGCGTTCTCGAGTTATCGTGCGGACGGACAGAGGGACATACAAAAATCAAAATAATTTCTGAAGTCGTGGAAATTCACTTCCAATGAGAAAAATCTTCGCAATAAAGTACCTACTCAGAAAGAACGGATTAAATGCATGAAAAATACATGAACTGGGGTGTATATGACCCACGTGTAAAAAAACCGTTTTTGGACGGTAAAAATTCCTCTCCGCCCTACTTCTCTCCTATATCATATTTGCCCTGAGCTCTAATTTTTTCAGATACCACACACATTTCTCTCCTCATCACCATTCTCAGTTATTCCAGAAAACCTAAAAAAAATCTACCCCCTACATTCCTCAAAAACTGCCCTAATAAGAAAAAATTTCAATTTGTCTTGACGTCGGGTCGGGAGGTAATAGACCCATGTACCTTGAATATAAAAAAAACCAACCCTGTACACCAAAAACTGGTACCCTTTATCGTCCCTGGCTATTCACAGCTTTTCACATTTCTCAAGTTTTCCCTGATTCTCCATACATATTAGTGAATTGCGAATAGAGAATTAAGGAGTTTTAAATCCGAGAAAACGAAAATTCTCTAATTCTCCGTGTTACAGAATCCGGCCGGTAGTTGTGTCATATTGTAATAACGAGCAATAATAATTTTAGAATTAGTTTAAAGAAAAAAGTAAGGACAAATCGTTAATTTACATAAAAAATGAAAAGGAGAAGACCAAAAATACTACCCTAAGGTACACCAAGATATTTTTTAAGTTAGAGACAAGAGTAGATGCCGTGAAATAAAACATGTTGCGAATACGATTATACAACTATGAAGATACTCAAGACAATGCACAAAAAGACGAGGGAACGGGGAGTGTGGGTAGAGACTACTTATACTTAAATCAAAGCTTAATAATAAATTTGATTAAGATAGTACTAAAATTCTGTGTGGATGGAATCAATTTGATAATTTGATTCAAAGGAATTTCAATAAATTGGTCGTTGTTGAATTAATCTTTTTAATCAAGCCATATTAGAATAGAATTTCTTATAATATGTCAACGCGTTTCTAGTAGTAGTTAGCTTGGCTAAAACACTCGTTCGAGTCACACATAATAACTCCACGTTGTTGGTATATGTATGTTCTGAAATTTCCCGTTGGGGTTTTTAAATTAAAGACAAAGTGTTACAAAACAGAATACGTCTAGAGCCCGAATGCAAAAGTGACCATAGCATATTACTAAATTTTGTGTTTTCCTCATATGTTTTTGTTAAGCTTGTATTGGTCTGGCTTTTGATCTCCGTAACGTGTCGTGGATTGCAAGGAGAATCACCGTACCGCACACATCAGCAGTGATGCGCTGGATAAAGTTATGGAAAAATCAACATTGGACTCAGAAAACTGTCCAGAAAACATCAACTTTTTTCAGTACTCAAAACCGAAGTGGAAGCCCTCACAATTACGCTGGACTAAACATTGTAGCAATCTACTATAATTTAATTAATTTACATTAATAAGGCGCGATTTAAAGAACTAATTACATTTATAGCTTAAGTCTTAAGTCTAGCACCTTCATGTTAAGATCGCAAACTTTTCAGACAACCCTCATATATATTTTTTCCTAACCAAAAAACATGCAAAAGCAAATGTGAATGCAGTATTAAATTTAATTCCATACCCAATAGTTTCGAGACTTGCAGAGAACAAGTATTTTTACAATTTCCTGTAGTGACAGCACTATGACTTGAAAGGGACAGGAACAGATTTTATACATACTACAAGCCGTGTTTTGCATGCGTTCTGTCTCTTAGTTTTGGGATCTTTTTATTATGCTATCATCAACACCCAGTTTGGTGTTTTTTTGTCAATAACTTTGGGTAATTTTGTTAAGCTTATTACTTATCTCGGTCTATTTTTCGTAATTTCATCGTTGGAGTTGCAGAATCTAACTTAAGAAGGAACATTTTAAACATCTCGGACATCTCTTTACAAGCACGTAAGGAAACAATAATTTTATAATTTTGTGTAAATTAGCTAGCTCAGTAATAACAAGTTTTATATGTGGAGATGTTATATAATAAATCATTTATCCGTCGAATTTTTTTGATTAATCTGAAAACCAAGTTGCGCCGAAAATTTATTTCGAAGTCGTAGAAGATCAATCCCATCTCCACTGATTGGTTTGTACTGTGAAAAAGGTGAAGCCCTGCTTTAATGTCTTACGTAACATTAATTTGCGCCCCGACGTTGGGCGTAGTTGGTATTTTTTTTTTTTTGGAAATTCCTCAATCACTGGACAATTTTATTGTACATATCTTTAGATAATTATAAAACATAAATTTAATTTTATTTTAATTAATTAAAATACAAAAAAAAAAATGGTAAAACAATTTTTTTTATACTTACTAATAAATTTCACTTTTTTTGATGCTCTTGGCTGTTTCGATCGAATTTTGTTGCTTTTCTTAATTGGTGCTGATCTTCTTGATGCAACAGCTGAGTACGCACATTAATTCAAAAACAAAAAAATCCAATATGCAGCATGAAAAGTAATTTTTCAATGTAAAAATAGAAATAGAAAAATACCAGAAAAATGTTTCCTATTGTTTTTTTTTTTTTTTAATTTCACGTAAAGAGCACACACAATAATCGAACTTCCCATCTTTCGAAGGATTTAGAATAGAAATCCATTTCAGAATTATATTCTTTGTTGGTATGATAAAATAATAAGGATTCTAGTCAGGTTAAGAATTTCTTATTCAAAAACCATATGTGCACTATACACCATTACACCCCATCCCGGTATCTGGTCTACTATAATTTTCACATTCAGATAAAAAACACTTTACCACAGATGCATAGCATACAAAACATACATAGAACGCGAAAGTTTTCATTTTTCATTTCACAATAAATAATTTTCAAAGTTGAATAGACTCGTGGGAAGGTTAGGTGGGGTTTAGGGTACAGAGATAGACTATCATAAGTAGATATCTGCACTAGATTGTGAGAACACTGTTATAGAAAATTTGCATTTAACTTTGTAAACTGCCCCCCTTTGGGAAACAAACTTAATATTTCGATTCGAAGCTATTAGAGAAAATCGAAAGCAAAACAGAAATTTATTAAGGTGCAATCTCCGTAATTGTTGTAGTATTTGTGGAAGGAAATGATGTGGCGACATGATACCAGCAGGGATGCTTTCCCTCGTACCAAAAATCCATTAAGGAGGGATAGGTAAAGTAGGAGGAATTAATTTATTGCTTTCGGTGAAATTGAGAAGATTTGTGAATTAATCTCTAGTTTCGAGATAAATCTGTTTCAATTTCGCTACTTTCGAAATTAAATTGGATTTAGAAAATTATTGCATCCAATTGAATCAAAATGTTGAATTGAAGTGATGTGTGTATGGTAACCAAGCACGCAGTAGATACTTGTTATTGATGAATTAAAGTGATGATGTAATGAAATGAAATGAAATGAAATGAAATTGATTTGATTGATTGGTTATCCAACTTCGATAAAGTATCGACAAAAGTTCCTGCTTGCCAAATTGTTTAAAACTATTTATGTCCTATTAATACAGGGTGGTGTCAAGCTGGGATGAAAACATATACATATATTGCTTGAGGGGAAGGAGAGGAAATGGGAAAGTCAGCGTATAAAAGGTGTGACAGGTGGTAGATTTTCTTTAATAATTTATAAATCATCCTATAACATTTTATGAGATATACAGGGTGTTCTTCGAATAGTTTATAGTCAGCCAGTTATGCATAGATCTAGTTAAGAGAAAAAAAAAAAAAAAACAAAAAAGAAAATTATATGGCTGAGGGAGGGGAATCTTAACGGTTTGGAAGCAATGAGGGTTTTTTATTTTTATTTTTATTTATTAATTTTTTATAAACCAAGAAAAAGTGCAAAAACCGCGGAAAGGGTTACATTTTGTGATTGGCCATTTTAAAGCGAAGCTTTTGGGCTTCTTAAATCCAATATGAAAAATTGGTGTTGATGACGTGTTTTATTTTTATAAAAATAGTATAGTAAAATAAAAAAAAAGAACGAATTAAAATTCCGAAATTTCAACTTTGTTGAATCATAACTTCAAAACACAGAAAGAAGAGGAGGGAAAAAATTTATAGACCATTGGAAAGGTCCGACGATTATTAATAAATGAACGTTCACAAGTTACAGAGTGATCTATAAAAACATACCCAAATATCTTTAAGTTCAGTCATTTTGTAGCATGACCTATCCAAAGCCTTCGAGTGCAAGACCACATATGGGACACCCTGTATAATGTATGTATTTATGTAGTTCATACAAATTAAGAAAAAATATTTTCTCAATTTGTAGCTAATAAAGGAATAAATGAAAACCTTTCTAGGTATGCTCATAAAAATTATTAGCTAGACACAGATACCCAAATTAATTCCAACTCTATTGGATTGAAACGGTACTTGGCCAAAAATAGTAGGGTCGGGTGGGGTAAAAAGTGCCGCGGGTAAGAAGTGCCACATTTAATATATCGCAATAAAAAAAGAGCGTACAATAACCAGTCGTTGCTGGGCATTAGGTAAGAACGCACAATGTAATTGTGCTATTAATTTGGCAAAAAGGAAAAAAATTCATGTCGGACATTTTAGTTGGTTAAGTAAAGTAAGGATCTTTATATTGCTATTGTCTTTGTGAGAACTCTGATACTACTTAAAACTATAAATGTTTTGTTGTCATTGTTTTCTATCTAAAAACATGTTTTTGTACCGTTCGGGGTAAAAAGTGCGGCGGGGGTAAATTTTAGGAATAAAGCAGATACAAAGACTTAAGGTTATAGCTACCTATTTAAATATTAATAACAGCCTGAATTGCAATGCGGTTACAGAGTTTTTCAAAAAGTAAATATAAAAATAACATGCAACTAAAATAAGGGTAGACAGACAATCATAATAAATTAGAATTCTTGTTTGTGTTGAATATTTATGATTATTTTTAAAGTTCTGAATATACACGGATAACAACGAACTAGATTCCACTTTTTTAATCTTTTTAAGCCTAAAGTCTTGAGATATAGTAAATAGTACATGGTGCCTCAACAGGTGGAACTTGTTACTCCGCAAGAGGGATAAAAAATACCGAACGACTTGTAAATTTAAACACTCCCTGTCGAAACTTTCTCTCCAATCATTTCTAGAGGATGAGTAATAATGGATTTCTGCCATCGCTATTGCCTGTTACCCGTAAGACGCAGAGATTCCTAAAGATCCCTCTTAGGACCATTGTTTTCACTGTTTCCTGTATGAATGAAGACCGTTACTATGAGAAATCAAAATCATTCTATTAAATTTTTTTCTTATTACTCTCCTATTTATGCCAAAGATAATATAACTCTGTTATATGTTCTTTGGTTATACTGTACATAGGGTGTCTCAGATTAATTGCGATTCATTGAGGTGAAATAAAAAAATAAAATTGTTTTACATGTCCCAGTCGCTCCCGCGATTATACATATATCTAACAATTCATTCTTATACGATGTATTGCTCAATAGTTATAGGATGAACCATAACAAATTTTTAAAATTTTTGATATACGCTACCACCTATGAAAGATTATACCAAACGAGTGTAATGTAAGAGTATAATTATCTTAAACGTCTAAAACACAAATAATTTAATATTTTTGCTCTTTTTAATATAAACTCCATCCCTTCCCTTCCTACCACTATTATCCCGTCTATCTTTATTCCTTGATACTCAAAATTTTTAAATAGATATAATTTAAGTGAAAAAAAAAAACTCTTCAAACTAAAAATCTTTGAAAAAGAAAATACTTCGTACTTTCCCGTATACGGCATTCAGGAACCAAGGCGTACTGATGAGTATACGTTTCCTGCTGACACAATTATCGTGCTGCGGATTTGGTAGCGAACTTGGCCGCTTTTCATATTGACTAAATTAGCTATTAATTTATTTCATAGCAAAACTCCTATGACATGCTAGTCGCGGATAGGACTAATCTTGCTAGGCATTTAAGCAAATACTTAGTATTTCGCCTAAAATATAATTCACACTTAAAAATTATTTTATATGCATATATGAGGTCAGCTTGGCTGTTACTTTCGTGTAAACAGCAGGCAGAAACCAAGGCGTACTGATGAGTATACGGTTCCTGCTGATACGAAACGCCCTCTTTTGCAAAGCAACATTCTTTTTTAAAGATTTTTCGTTTGTAACGAGTTTTTTTTCCAGTCAATTCTCGAGCTGCAGATTTGGCAGCAAACTCGGTCAATTTTCATATTGACTAAATTCGATATGAATTTATTTCATAGAAAAACTCCTAGATCATTAAGTATTTCCTCAGAACCCTAAATAAATCAAATAAATCAGCAATTTCAACAATTACACGAGTCTAAGAAAAATATGTATTATTTTTCTTCTCTCTGTTAGGTAGATATATTTCCCCTCGAAAATGGAATTATTTTATACCGCCAATTCCGCGGCCCGCCCTCAACTTTAATAAATATCACCTTTAAATGAGAGCGCGAAATTACCTTTTCTTCTGCTGATTAAACGTTTATTTCTGCTACTTATGCTCCATCTTACCCCTGGTAAATAAATTCAAGCAAATCAACAGCTGGAAACGATAAGAACGAAGCGCAAAGAATATAAAAGTTAAAAGGGAGCAAGCAAAGGGAGCGGTACAAAACAACAGTATTGTAGTAAACCATCGACCTAAGGTTAAGAGAAAATTGCGCCGCCAAACACCAACTACCCCTCATCCCCCTTAGGTTATGTACCAGACGAATCTGTAAAGACGTTCTATTTTCAGCAAAGATATATTCATTGATAGGTGGCACTGCCAGGTATTCTACAAATGGTATAAAATCAGGGAGGGGGGGGGGGGAGCTTTTCTTTGCGAATATACACGTATTGAAATAATGAACCCCCGGTTCATAAATACACCAGCAACAAAACAACAAATGTTGCAATCATTTCCAGATCCTTTGTTAGGGCACTATGGATGGAAAAGATAAGGGTGTTAAAGGTGGGAATTTTTCGGTGGTAGAATGTATGAAAGATAAGGGTCTGTATGCACACAGCTAAACATGAAAAAAAAAAAATCTTTTGAATAAAGGTTTTCAGAAAATTGCCGTTATAAGAGAAAGGTAAAACTCTATCTATACCAATATGCGTATGTATATGTAGTTACAAAACGGAAAACACCATGAAATTTACTATAATACAGGATAAAGCTAGCAGATGAGAGAAGAGAATGGTGGTGACGATATAAGTATATGTACCTACAGAAATTCTTATTGTCCTGTCGGGAGGTTCGCTTTATTTCCTTCCTGCTGCTATCCAAAGAAATTCCTTTTGTGTGTCTGTAATGGATTCCCAAAATGCAGGATTAGGTAATGGTGGTGGTAGTTTCATTTGATATTGAACTCCGTCATTCCAATGCGTGGCAGCAGGTGGCAAAAAGAAATGAGATTATGTCGCCCTTTATACCTTTGCTTGTCAACCAACAACGCCCGGAAGAATGAAAAAAAAAAAAGTCAACAAACAATCTGCTGATATTACAAACGTGCCGAGCACGAAATAGCTTAGTATCAATTCCCATGCTTTTTGGAATTTTATAAGCTTTCAGAACATTCAAGTAAGAGAAATGCCGTATGGATTACAAATGAACTGGGTTTTCGTTATGAAGGGTTTTAATGAACCTTTGGAAATGTGAAAGGTAATAACTTCTTAGAATAAATTGAAGGTATCCGTATAATCATAAAATTCTAGATTAGCTGTGATTGGCTCGTTCTAATTTTTATTAAAAAAGAAAAAAAAAAACACTACTAATGGCTACTATTTTGCGGTTAGGCTACTTCCTGTAAGATCTCACTTTTGTAAATTATTCTTCGATTTTCTTTTTCTGTTTTTGAATATTTTTCTATTGGCCTTAGTTCCGGACAATTTGAAGGATTCGCTTCCTTGGGTGGTACTACGGGTATCCATATAGTGGTAAGTTACTAAATCCGGACAAAAGAAAGTTTCATGCTTTCTGAAGAATGGAAGTAGGGACTTCTGAAGACACTACTTAACGCACATATCCGTGTTGATTGTGTTTATTGTCATGCAAGGTGATGATTTCTGCATACATACTGCTAGAAATCTCTCTCTTTTCTGTCGTAGTGGCAAGTTGCTAAATCCGGACAAAAGAAAGATGATGCTTCATGTTTTTTGAAGAATGGAAGTAGGCGCTTCTGAAGACACTCCTTATTGCTTACCAAATTAAGTAATTTATAAGGAAATTTGGTGCACCGACGATTCTTAACATGGGATCTGAGCCATCGCTCTTTTTTGCCACATAAAATTCCTGCTCTGGAAGCTGGTTGAAGTCAGCTTTCACCTATAATTTCATTCATAATGCAGCAGTTGAATTTCGTTAGGAAATTTTCATACAAAATTCGGCTGCTGGATTTGGCAACTTGATTCTTTTCTAATGTTTGGTGTTTTCTGAACATGGAACTTCGTAGGTTTTCTTTTCTTTCGATGGATCGTAGCAGATGATGTTTCAGCCTTATTAGCCATATCTCTCAACGATATGTTGAGATTTCATTTAATGTTATCTGCCAGTTCTTTGGCAAATTTTTGGTCTACCGAACCTAATTTCCTTCCTGACTCGGACTTTCTCTGGACACTACAAGATTCCAGAGATTTACTGAGATTTTCAACTTTTTAGTTAAGCCTCTGAGACATATTCGGATTTTCCATAGGTGTTTAAAGAATTAACTAGCGATGTTCTTCTTCTTGGCTGACTTCCATTTTCACTGCATAAGAACTTTGCACTTAATGGCTTGCAATTATAAAGGCACATTTGCTTATAGATGAAATCTTACCGGCATTCCCTAATTTTATTTATCTTGTGATGAGTAATGGGAGATGATAGGTGATCACCTTTTTTCTGAATCAGTCCTTATATATGCAGTAGTAAAAACCGAAATTTTTGTATGGAAACTCTACGAAGGTGTAGCCCGATTTGTCCCATATTCGAACTTAAATCTAAATTTGATTGAAAAGCCCGTATGCAAAATTTCAGCTGCCTACATATGTAAACGCGAGAGTTATCGAGAGGACAGGACACGCAAAAATCAAAATTATTTTTATTATTTCCTATATGTGGGTCTCTACCATTATTTCTATGTGTTACAAACGGAATGATAAACTTAATATACCTTACGATTTCATCATCTCCGGTATAATCAGTTCCAACGTAGGCGAAGTTTACTTAAGGGGGTATTCTAGTCTAGAAATTCGAAAAAATATATTTTTTTTGTTTTCATATTTTCAAAGTTTAACTATTCAAGAATATGCCTACAAGAGGATTTTTCAAAATGGTGGCTTGTATCTTTTATATTTAGTGTTCAACTGCATCCAGCTGCTAACAGTTGAATTCTAAGTTCTAAACCACTTGGACTTTAAGGGGTACGCTACTGTAACGGCTAAAACAAAAAGGTTTTTTCACGAATTTTTTTCTCGCGAAATTGAAGGTGTTTGAAAAAAACCTTTTAAGGGTATTATCGGGCATACATTGAACTTTATTGATAAATTTTTGACAGCGAAAAAAAAACAAAATGGCGGCTCCATAGCCATCTTCCCGGGACATGTTTCGGAGCAAGTTTAACGCGCTTGGTGGAGACCTCCATTTTCAAATTTAAAAAAAAAATTTTCTCGCACGGGACCTTTTTTTTTCTTATTCTAGAAGGTTTAAACTATTTTTTAAGCCAATAAAAAAAAACGATTTTTCAAAAAACTTACAGTGGTGTTACCCCTTAAACGCGTTTTTCTCGAAACTGCCTTTTTCACGATGCCCACGATTTCTCAAGTTCTACTGGACCGATTTACTTGAAATTTTTTTGAAAGTCTTCTTTATAGACTTGTCTATGTCCGGAACTAGCCGCATCCCCAAATATTAATTTTTACTATTTTTAAAAAATTCGAAAAGGTCAAAAAACGTGGTACAAAAATTGCTTTTTTTTTCAGGCAGCGGCCATTTTGTGAAATAATTTTTTTCAACTTTTCCCTAGTTCCGGACATAGCGACATTACTCTAGACTAATAATCTTTTTTATTTTTTTTTCGGATTGCTAGGCGGGTTGGAATCGTGGGCATGATCACGCGCCAATTTTTTGAGGCCCCCCACTTCATCAGCTGCTAATTTTTTTAATTTTCAACTTTTTTAATTTTTTAATTTTTTTCTGTATTCTTGTAATGTTAATAAATACCTCATAAAAAAATGGATAGAAAGATATTGATTGCCATTTTTTTACGGCACTTCAAAAATCACCTAAAATTCGGGCCTCTAGACTAGAATACCCCCTTAAGGTCGAACGACGATAAGGACGTCATCCGAGGGTATATCTATGGCCAGGATAAAAATAATTCTCCATGAATATTTAACCATTAAATTTATATAATTGGTAAAAGCCGTCCATAAAAAGGCAGAAGAAAAAAAAATACTCAAGGAATCAACCAAGGTCGCTGGCGATACTTGAATCTACAGCTATAAGTCAAGAAGTAAAAAACAATCACATGAACTGTCATTTGACTTGCTTGTAGTTACAAGAGAATGGTTAATTTTTCTGACATTAAGAAATTATTCATTTGACATTCTATGTACCTTCTAGTTGTCTATTGGTGATTCTTCTCCCCTCAACCAACAACGCAACTAGTTTCGAAGCATAAATTCCATTCTATTCTAGTAATTTTAATCTGTTATGTTTTTCCAAGCTTGCATATCTAACCAGAAGCTTCGGGTAAGTTGGTAGAAATGCATCAATCCGATTATTCTCATTTGATTGATAGGGTAAAAAACTTGAACTTCTGTTTTAAATCTCATTTCGATAAATGATGGAACATGAAATTTACTAAGGTTAGGAAAATAATTTTTCTCTCTTTCAAGTTTTGCGAAAATTCAATCGATTCAACAATACACTTTTCTGTATTGAAGATATGATTGTTGAAATTCAGAATACAGTTCGTTCTTCTATTATGTTACTGATCGCTACAACAAGAAATTACTATCAAAAAGATGAAAGTATATTTGATGAGACGTAAATACACTTTTCTAGTAAACGTCCACGTTATGTACCTAACCCTAAAAATTCATTCCTTCAGACACAAGCAGAATTTTCTGAAAAAAAAAAAAAAAGTTTGAACGTTGAAAATTTCTAGTTCTAGTCCGAGACTCTCTGTGGACGATATTAGAATTTGTAATTCAAATACAGTCGTGTCTTAAAAATACCATCAGGGTAAACACAATACATCCTAAAACCTATGTTTTCAACTACCTTGGGTCAGTAAGACCCGGTTGCACGAAAATCAATATAAAACGTAATTTTTGCGTGAACCAAAGAATATTTACATTGCACATTTTTGACGTAGCGTCGACTTACGTGAAGTAGCCCCAAATTTGTTTCTAAGAGTGGTTCATAGCCTTCTATAATTCTCTCTGCAGGGTTGCCAGACAGACTATTGAACTTTTTCCCGTCCGAATAAAAATTTTCCGCAAACTACTAAGGCAGAATAAAAAAATTCCCCAAGCTTTATTATGAAACTAATTCATTGTATTCTTGAATTTAAATTTTTTTTTTAGATACTTATTTAAATATATTTTGCATATGAATCCATACATTCCATATCCATACATATGTTCTTATAGGTATTTTTAATTATAAATTCCTGTAAATAATCAAAAGTACATATTGCGATATTTTACTTCAGCATAGACCAAAATAATTTACTTAAATTTATGAAAATGCTTGGAGCACGTCATAATCTTCTTTAAAATTACTTTTGTAGAGCTCTTCAGAGTTGAATTTTTGTAATATCTGTTTGATGAGTTTAAAATGTGTACAACCAAGAGATGTAATTGAAAATCGTAACCGCATTATTTTATCTGCAGTTTAAATAGCTGTCTATTTCTCAACTTATTTTTTATACAATTGAGTTATAGAGAAAGACTTAATAAAAAACTCAATAAACTTGGAGCTAGCTTAGATATGTTACCAAATTGCAATCTATACCAGCAGCATTTTTTTTTTTTATTGAGACAGACAGAATTGTTCAGCTGTATTGAGTTCTGACCATTGGTGAAGATGAATCAAGTTCCATTTATTAATTGTGGAATCAATTCTTCCTACGCTAACAGCATTTTAAAATATAAAAATAATATAATAATATATCCGCCATCATTTGGCAAACAGCTGTAACCGGAGAAAACATACAAAGTTTTTCCAGCCATAGTATGTTTTCGGGAACTCTACATGTAAATATTCATATCACATTACGTAAAAATTAAATAAGATTTAAGGTTTTTAATACTTGAAATATCCCCATTTTTTCGCAATTTAAAAAAAAATTCCTCATGACTTTTCGCAATATTATCCTTTCCCCAAAATTTTCCCCAAAATGGGGAAGAAAACCCTCAATCTGGCATCCCTGTCTCTCTGCATTTTTAAAACAAAGCTCCCCTCCCCCTCCCCAGGAAATTCCATTCAGGACAAAATTCCACTTCGAAATAAATGACATTCGAAATTTTTACAGTTATTGGCTAAATTCTACACAAGTACGTACTTGTAGTAATGGTAGTACTGGTGCAATTAAAATTAATTTTATTATCGTCAACTTTGTTTTTTTTTTAAACTCTTCGTATACCTCCATTGTAACGAGGCAATAAGTTTTAATGAAGACTTTAGTCGACTACCACCACCACCCAACAAAAGTAACCGCAATCCAATCAATTTCATAGTTGAATTGCAGTGGTTTTATTACAAAAATTTCAGACTATAATCATAAAATTAAATGTTTCTCTTCCCTTGCAACATGTGTTTTATCGATTTACTATAAAAAAAAAAAAAAAGCATCAACAGGATTAAGTAGAAGCCAATAAGATTCTAAGAGAAACGGAAAACCCTCAGAAACAGATTTGATGCTTATATACAAACACAACACTACCCAAAACCTAGCACAGCAACCATGAAGAAATTATTTAGTATGCGGATGTCCTTTTCTTTCTCTCTGAATGAGAATTCTTTGAACTTTGCGCTTTCTTTTAGCTTTGAATTTTAAAATTTTTTTTTTACCCATACCAACCAATTCCATAGAGTATGAAAAAAAAAAAAAAACAAAAACAAAATATAAATAACCCAAACGAATATCATCTGTGTGTCATATACTCTGTATTCAAACTGCTCTGTTTCTAAACAACTCAAGTATGCAAAACAGGGAGAAGATATGCAGCATCTGGTGATTCTGGTCCTGTCGTCTTGATTTTTTGGTCTTACTTCAGTCGCAGCCTCTCAGAGCTCTTTATCCAATTTTTTTATATTTTTGTCATTTTTTTGCATTATTTTAGGGTGTTTCAGTCAGGAAATGAATATAAAAATCGGACCATAATGTATATGCATATGTAACTATATGTGATGTACATAAAGGAAAAATTCTATCAAGTGTGTATGGTTCTCAGACTTATTTTGAGATTTCTCTAGAGATGAAGTGTGATGATGTCGATGGGGCTTATAAAGAATCTTGCTTATACTACTGGAGGTAAAGGACAACGTCATAAATTGATACTTCGATCTTCTATTTGAAAAGACCTAGGGTCCTTTTCTTTGTTTCTACATACATATGCCTCTCATTTTTTAAATGAACTTAGCTTTTAGATGCTTTCTCTTAGTCAAGTGAATCTGTCGTTTCCAGATGAAGAAATTATCCTCTTTATTCTCTGAATTTTCTATTTAGCCTTGGAGAGGCTTTTGTTTTTTTTTTTTTTTAAGAAGATAAATAGATTCGGAATTCTAGATTTTATTCAATCCAAGTTTTATTTTTTCATATTCCCAAGGGATAAAATATTGTGTTCAGCTTACATGAAAAACTGTTCATTATAAAAGAAAAAGGGACAGATAAATTTCATCTCGATCACAAACCCACCTAGAGGGCGGGTCTTCTTTGTCTTACATCTATCTAGCTACCAAATCCTTGCTCAATTAATGTAGAAATTTTCAGCATATGTAAATCAACTCACAAATTAGAAACATTGAGCCAATCGGAATACAGATAGGCACCATGTAGCTTTCAATAGTTTATATGACAAAATAGAATACGTTGGAAGATTGACAGGAACAGGAATAGGAAGTATAAAACATGTTTGTCTAACCATAAGGCTAAAGTTCGATGTCCTATGTATTCGACAGGAGTTTTACCTCTACAATATGTGTAGTATATGGAAATTTGTTCAATTTGATTTCTGATTTCGAAATTTTTTACCAGTTTTCGAAAATTAATGTTTTTGTTAACAAAATTTTCGAAAGTTGATACATAAGTATTACTTGAATCATAAAAATTGTAGATTATAAGTGGGTATCTCTTTGCAAAAATTTATCCTCCCCAAAACATCAATTTCCCAGTGATTCTTAAGAATTTATAATTTGAAAATGCAAAAGTTTAGCGAATAAAAGTTACCATCTGTACAGGCTTTTCGGATATAGACAAAATTGAATCCAAGATATGAAAATAAAAAGCAGCAACATTTTTAATTTTATTTTCAAAAATTCTCTCTCAAAATTCTTTATACGCGAAATAGTATTATTAACCCAAGCTCAGGAGATACTCTATATGCAAAGCTCACCACGGCAGGAAGGAGATAGGTAAAGGATTAGAGGACATTAACAGAACGGCAGCGGAAGAGAGAAGATAGTAAACTGTTCCACATTCGTACAGTTCGGAATAAAAAAGCATCACGGAATTTTACTGTATGGCCGGAAGTAATCTGAAGGGTAAAAGAATGTGCGTAGTTTGCAGCTCGAGTATTGCCTGCAAGAATAATTCTATAATGAATCAGACTAGATATTTCATCAGAACATTGACCATACGTGTAGCGATTAAGAAGCGAAAAAGCATTCAACATTGCGGCGCTGCTCGAGCTAATCGATATGATAAATTATTGCCACATCGCCAGTGAGCTTGAAGACCTCCTTCTGGATAATATCTAATAAAGCTAAGGCTGTGCGACCAGCCCCTGTTCGAATATGGGAATTGTAGTCCATTTTAGGTCTGATGTAGGACTTGGAACGGTAGATTTGACGAGCTGAAATATTCATTAATCTTATCAGAAATTCAAGCCATTTCAATGCTTCTTTAGCAACAGAGAAGATGTGGTCCATCTAGCTAAGGTTACTGGCTATATTAATGTCAAGAATGCTTAGTGACGATGAATCGTAAATTAATGCATCCTTAAAAAAAGAAACGAGAGTGGTTAAGTGATGAAATAAATTGATTTTTTCAAATTTTCTAATTAGAGAAGAAAAACAAAAAAAAACATGGTAAAAATTATCAAAAGACAAAGCTCTCAAGCATTAATTCCACGATGCAGCATTGCAGCGAGATATTGGTAGACTGATTTATATGTTTTCGTTTATTATTTGTTGTTCCATGATGTTTTTAATAGAATCCAAAAATAAAATAATAATCTCCTTAGCCTTTTTGCCTGATTGGGAATGAAGATGAGCCTACTTTTATTACATTTGATTTAACAGTGTTGAAACTGTTTTAAAAGCTTCCGATATCATTTCCTTTTACTTCTTCACAGTATTGAGCAACAAAACGGGGTTATACATATTAAGCTGTTTTTTTTTATGTTTTTATGTTTATGTTTAATACATTATTGTTTTCAATAACTTGCATTCTATACAATACAACAAACGTTTTGCTCGCGTTTACAATGACAGAGAAGAGTGGAGTCACCAGATTGCATTTTCTCTCCTTTTCTCAAGCATGAACTCTAATATAAGTTCTTCGCGCTTCCCACCAGAGTGGATTTCACAGAGTAGCGCCAGATTGGAAGAATTCCTAATCTCACGTTGATAGTTTCGAAAGCTTTCAACATTTGTTTCGAAATATTAGTCTCTAACAGATGTCGCACTCATAATTACAAACTTTAACTAACGAAAATTAATAAGTTATAACAAAAAAACCAAAAATAAATATTTTTTTTAAGAAATTAAAAATGAACTTAGTATTTTTATGATACAATTTTAACAAAATAAAGTCAATTAAGAATTAAAATATTCTTGTTTGAATTGGCTAATCAATGGAATATAGATGGCAGTCGTTCATTTCGAAAGTGTCCGTAATAAATTTTAATTAGTATTTTGTGATAATTCAAATTGATCATAGCACATTCTGGTGTAATTAGTAAGTAAGTAAGTGAATTTATTTAGCATTTTTTGCTATTTATTACAATAGTCATATAATTATACTATAAGTCTAGCTCTCTTTCCTCCTTTTCCTTATCTTCTGCATTAGTTTACGAATTTAATAAGTAATTTTAACAAATTCAAGAACTTTTCTCTTAAATATCCTAAAATTATTCTCAAGTTTTACATCTAAAGGTAGTTTATTGAATATTTGAAAGCCCTTATATACTAAACTATTCTGCGATGAATTATCTCTATACAATGGCAGCCTAAAATCATAGGTATTTCTTAATCCGTAAGGTTGTCAGTCTCCAACATAATTCATTAATTTACTTAAATAGCTCGGCATATCACCTGACTTAATTCTAAATATAAAAATTAATAAATTCATAATAATTCGTTGCTTTACACTCAACCAACACAAAGAATTTAACATAAATATGATAGATGTGTATCTATTGCACTTTAAGATGGCTCTCATTGCCCTATTTTGAAGTCTATGTAGTCTTACAAAAGAGTTATTATCGCACATAAACATGACTGTCGAACAATATTCGAAGTGGGGCTTAATTAGTATGTTATATACATTAATTGAACTTAGTAAGTCTATTCTATTTCTTATTCTTCTAAAGTACCCTATTTTCTTCGAAATTTTCTTTGCTATGTAATGTATATGTTTTTTATATTTCAGTTCCTTATCAACAATAATGCCTAAATACTTATTTCATCAACTTGTTCAATTTGTCCATTATCCATTCTTAAATCCAGGACAAAATTATACTTAAATATCATACACTTAGTTTCACACACATTAACTTTTCATTTGTTTGATTTAAACCAATATTCTAGTCTCTTTAAATCTTCCTGTATTTCGCACCGACATTGTTCTGTATCTTTCCCTGTCACATACATATATAAGTGCATCATTCGCAAAAAGAACAATTTTTGAATTTCTTAATACTTCGGCTATGTCGTTGATATACATATATAATAAAGAGAAGAGGTCCAAGAATAGTTCCTTGTGGAACACCAAACGATGTCATTGTAGAATCAGATAATACATTATTCACCGAAGTCCTTTTATGTTTATGTTTTTTTTTTTATGAGGTACCTCAAGGGTCAATTTTAAGACCACCGATCTTCGCAATCTTGTAACTAGTTTGAAAATACATATTTATATACATATATCTAAGTAGAGATTTGATATAAGCCGCATACATTAATGACAGTAAAAACTTGGTTTTGGAGAACCGAATCGGAAGGCAGTTTGTTTTTAATATGTTATGTTATTTATATTCAAGGACAAGAAAAAGCTATAATCAAAATTGAGAAAAGGCGGAATATCGCGACAATTTCGAAGTATTATTTGGATATGCTCAAACACAATACAAATGAATTTTTGTAGCTTTATGTTGTAACCGCTGATGAAATATACATATATCTAAAAAAAAAAAATTCACATTGAATGAAGTAGTCATTGCTGAATGAAACGCCGATTTTCAGAGATTTTTCATATGCAAGACTGCGTTAAAAAATAAATTTTCAATTCAAAGACACTGACAGCGGTCGTACATCATTGTTAAATAGAACAAAAGAAACTAGTCCATATCTACTAGAAGGGATTTCTTGTAAGATCTTACTTTTAACACTTGTCATATTACAAATTCTGAGCACATCTAATGTCGTTTCTTACATAAAAGACTAAATATAATTAATTATTTATACCTCGCGATGAAAAACATAAAATGAAAATTACGAATCTAGCATATCTTGCTCTCCCGTTCAAAATCTATAAATGTTTGCTCTTGGAAAAAGGACCGAAAGACCAAGATTAACTGCAAATTATTCCATAAAATGATACGTTAAGAGTACGCTAATCTTTTTGTGCAGATTGTTACCAAACAAATAACTACATAATAGCTGTGTTCTTTTGTGTACCTTGTTCTAGAACTCCCATATACTGAAGAGAACAAATTGTTCTGTCGATTGAAGCGAACTATTTGTACTGTTCGCTTCATTTATAAATGTTCTATAAATATGTATGAGGCGTTCTTTGTGAATCTTTTGTTCTGCCCTGTTATGCGGACACAAAAGAACACAGCTAATATATTATGACACATTTGAGTTTAGGTATACTATACGTACAAAAAAAAAACTTTAAGAAATAAGTTCTCGAAAAAACAAAAAACAAATTGGATTTGGACTTTCAATTACATTCAAAGCGATAAATCCGCTCTATCGAATGAACCTATTGGTCGTAGCGTTTTCTGCCGTCTATCGGAGTAAAAATAAAAAGTCCGTTCTATCAAAAAAATGTACAAGAAAAAATAAATGTCTGTAAATAATGCATTCCGGTGTATATCGAAGAAGACTATTAAAGTGACTAACACAAAAAAATTTTCAATTCAAGGAAAACTCTTAAGGCATTACATTAAGTAGGTGCTCAAGGGAGTTTTTAACTTAACTTTGTTCATGAAACTCTTCCATTCCTATCATATTTTGTTAAGCTCAGGGAAACTAAGTTAAGTAAAAAACACAAAAGAAAAAAAAAGAAAAAAACGAGATCAGGCCCCGACAACAAAATATAAAAAGTTTTCAAACACATTTTATAAGAATTAAATTCAATTATTGTGAGTTTCATTTCATTCTGACAATAAATTTGGGTTACTTTACCTTGCTGCTTTTAGACTTTCGAGAAATATAGTAAAAAAAAAAAAAATATTAAACCAGAAAAAAAACAGTTGATTTTATTCTCTCTGTAAAAAAAAAAATCTTTAAAAACAGGTGGCAGCTATATATCCTAATGGACCCATTATCTCCCCTCCCCCACTCCCTAACAAAAGTCCTGACAAAATTAATTTGTCAGAATTTATTTAAACAAATAGCGTCAGCTTAGTACGAACCTTTTGCATTTTACATAAACCTAAAATTTATTGGAAAAATCAGAGGGTGTACGGAATGGGTATTATAAACTATAGCGTTGGAGGGAGGGAGACGTGCTCGAGAAGGGTAAGTGTCGAAATGTGCTACGAATGAAGGTAGTCAATTTAAGTGTAGGGAGCCACATAGACTAGCGCATCTATTTACTTAGAAATGTCTTCTTTGCTTCGTGCAGAATTTTCTCATTTTTTTTTTCCTTTTCTTTTTTCTATTGTTTTTCCTTTTATTTACTTTTCTTGGTTTTCAAAGTCCTATTACCCCCGGGGCTATCGGAGAGATGTTTACTACAAGTAAGATGATGAGAGGACGGTGAAGCTCTACTATATCCATGCCCATCCATGCTATACTATAGATCTGTGCGGTAGAAATAAAATGTTTCGCTAGAAAGAGCAGCAACACCCGTTTTTGCTTAAAGTTTATGTCGTCGTCACGTGCAAAAGGCTTTTTTCTTGTTTTTCCTCGTTTTTTTTTTTTTGTATTAGCGTGGAGGAATGGGATATATGTAGGCACAAAAAAAAAATCCAAGGTGGCTAAACTTATAATCATTGAAGGATGTGAAGTATACGGGAGAAAGAAAAAAATAGAATTCTCAATGCTGGCAATTTATGGAGAATAGCTTAGACTACTTATTTGCCCTATCTCTCTTCACTTGCTTGGCATGCATGGCATTCTTCTAGCATATTGAAAAAGCAAAAAAAAAAATTAAATCTCCTGTACCTAAAGATGGATATCTCCAATCTACGTGAATATATGGCAAATCTTCTAAATGTTTCTCCTCTCTATCTTCATCCTACTTTATATTCGCCTTTGTGAGCTAATCCACTTTTATATCGTCGTTATATTATAAAAGCAAGATATAAACGCGTATCAACAGATATAGGGGAAATATCATGCGTAATATGTCGTAACGTAATGGAATTGTCACAAAATGATGTATGTATGTATGGACAGTACACATATGCATTACAAATCCATAAGGATGACTATTTGATAAGACAAGAATAGATGAGTCAGAAAATTTTCCTTTTCCCTTTATATCGGGTGTATGTTCATATGCATTACAAATCCATAAGGATGACTATTTGATAAGACAAGAATAGATGAGTCAGAAAATTTTCCTTTTCCCTTTATATCGGGTGTATGTTCAGAATATAATTAATTGCTGCTTAATGCCGATGACTTTTCCCGCGATCTGGAAAATTTACCGTGCGTATTTTACTCAATGCTAGTGGAGAGTTATGTATTTAAGTTGAAACTCCGAACTTTCTACTTCTGCAGTGAGTTTTTTCGGAAGTTTTCCACTAAAAAGTAAAAATAAAAGAGTGTTTATCTTCGTACTACCGTTTTCTCGAGTAGTTCCGTAAGGATCAGCTCTTGGGCCTCTATTATTTTGTATATAAATCAATGATCTCCACAATGAATGTGATTAATACTTGAATAGTGTCCAGTTAAACCTTTATGCTTTGCATTTGCAGAATAAATTTTGTCTTGGTCAGAAGACTTTCAACTTTGGTCTTGAATTTTTTAATTTCGGTTAGTATCTTGCAGATTAAATTTAATTGATCTCAACAACTTTAGTAGCTTTGATTTATTGATGTGAAACGATGGATTTTAGTAAGAAAATAGAGAACAAAGTTGGTCAATAATGCATAACATCGAGAAAGCTATAAAAAAAAACCTGTACATATTAGTAAAGGTTTTTTTTTATATATACTTTTTAATACATTGTGAATGCATATCGAGTGCTTTCATCCTAGTATTAATAATAAAAATAAATAACAACTAAAAATACTCAACAAAGTAAATTTTAGTCGTCAACCACTATTTAAATAAAATACACTTATTATACAGAAAGGAAAACAGATAAAAAAAAATTCTTCAAATCCACTACACCCGAAAAATCCGGATCTCTCCGATTATGCTCAAATCCACTAAATGTGAAAAAAATGATTTTCTAAATCAGTAAAAAAAAATGATTTCTTTAAAATCTTCCAAAAACGGATTTTCTTTAAATCCGGATTGCGTAGAAATGCCGACAACAAAACTGTTTTTATGATATTTAACTTGTTTGATTCAAATTCGGCGAAGCAAGTAAATTGGAAGGGTTTTCGGCTGTTATCATGGCCGTCTGTAACCAAGTGGGTGCCCAGGGCACTTCAGGATACGCCCTCCCCCCTCCCCCTAACAGAAGTTATTTTCTGAAATGCTTTGGGTTATTAACAGGAATAATGAGGTAAAGTATGTTGGTCTATTGCGCAACTGAAGACTTTTTGCCACGTAACTGTTTTGTCACCACCGTCAATTCCATAGGATCCGCTCTTATGTAAAAGTGCGCATGAAGTTACGTGAGAGCAAGGTGACTTTTTGGTTTCTCCGGTTAGCAATTTTTGTGTGCAAGCACTGGTAACATTTTTGTCGCTGCTTGACTGCCATTGTTTTGAGAGACATGGTAGAGCTTGGAAGTAACTTACGCATCTTTTTTTGAAAAATGGCTGCCCGAACGGTAGTATGAGAGGAAGATATAAATAATGAAGCATTAATACAAGAATTACAAATCAAACCACTCCTATAAAACACAAATTTGAAGGAATACTCGATAGAAATTTGGGGAGAAATATCCGTGAAAGTGTTTATAGACCTTAGAGTTACAGCAAGTCTCTGTTCGGGTTCAATTGATGATCGCATATTGGTACTTTGACAACTTATAGCAGGTCTCAAAATCTGTAGTAGTAAATCGTCAAATCATCTCAACACTCATACGGAAATATCAAAGGAATTTTTCAAGATAGGATCGTAGTTCATTAAACATTAAATGAAATTTTCCTTTAAGCAGACTTTCGCTCCAATTTTGAAGGACTCAATAGCGTTCTTTTCGTTTATTTCTATGTCAATCTGACAAATACAATATATCACAGCTGCCCTCTCGAAATTTATATTGTTGAATTTTTGAGGTGACAGTTACTCGCTGTGTACTTATTAAACTTGAACTTGGCGACAGTGACAAAAAGTTTCCAGTTTCCAAATTTTCACAGATTACTAAATACATTGAGTTTGACTACTGAAAAAATGCCGGAAATTTAAAAAATACTGGGGCTGCAAAGACAGTCACTATACAGTATTTTCAGTAGCCAAACTCTGACAGCTAAGCTATATCTTAAAATAGGTTGTCTTACTGATTGAAAAGATAGTCATCGGTTGATCTACTATCACAGGGGCTAGGGGCCCCATGTATATCAGGGTCCTGTGCCCAGCGAGCCCATACGCAAAGATGGCACTGGCTGTAATCTAACTTGCTGGATGTTGGCCCGAAAATGAGAAAATATAATATCGTAATGTACTTAAGCCAATTTTCTTAATATTTTCATTGACACAATAATTTTTTTTAGCACCTATATGTTATTTGTCCTAGAAAAAGGCGTTTAGAGAAGTGACTGAAAAAAAAATTACTCGCCAAAGTATTTTCTTCAACTGTGAAAAGGTGGTTTATAATGTGCGAAAAAAGTCTGTGTTTTTAAAAAACGAAATATCTTTGGCGTGTGTAATCGATATATGATAGGGCTTTTTATGCAGTGTTGGGCGTAATGAACTACATTTGTAATCAGATTAATAATCATGATTAAATCAATGATGATTACATCAATCATGATTACCCATCAATCGTTAATCATGATTACATCGAGTAATCTTAGGCAAATATAACCGTAATCATGATTACATTTTTTTTTATTACAAATGAAACTTTTCAAGAGATTTTAAAATTTAGTTCTAAGAAAACAAACAATCTGTGATCGTAGGAATTTTTATTGTAGAAAACTCCAAGACACTGTTGAATTATGTATTAATTGAAGTCAGTGTAAAGCGTAAGCGCTTCTATTGATAGAGACTCACACGTATCTGATCATCAGCTTAAATTCGAGGATCTTGATTATGTGTGAAAAAAGATAGCAAAAGAGATTAGATTTCTGGGGCGTATAAGAAAGTCGTTGAGCATGGAAAATGCAATAATGCCTTTAACGCTTTGATTTTGCTACACTTTTCATATTGCTCCACATTGTTATATGCTAGTTCGAATGAATTCAAGGGCAGAATGCAGCTGTTGTAGAATAAGGCAATGCGAGTTATTCACTACCGACTTCGGGATGAAATACAACAATGTTTGTTTTCTTTTAACTACAATTTTAAACCTTTCGCAAATTTGTAATCAAAAAATGTAATTATGATTACGGTTACGATTGTTCAATCATTAATCGCCATAAATGATTACTTTTCTGATTAATAATATCAATCTGTAATCATGATTACAGATTACAGATTGTAATCGTAATCATTAATCATCAATCAGATTGCATTTTGCCCAACACTGTTTTTATGTTACTTCCCAAAAATGGATTTTTAAGTAAAATTTACCAATTTCTTTAAAAATTTTTTATTTTTCAAATGCTACCAATGTTTTATATATATTCGATATTTGAATATTACATATATTTTTACGAATTCAATTTTCGAAAATGTCTTTTTGAGTTTTGGACCTTATATGAAAGGTAATCTTATCAGGAAAAACAGTGTTTTTTTGTTTTGTTTTAATTTCAGGATATACGGGCCAGGGGCAGGGAAAACGTACCATTAAAGCTATTTTGGTTTTCTTTAATAATTGGTGTAAATCCAATATAAATATTAGATCTTTCATTCCATTTAATTTTTTTCATTTTCGAAATTTTCCAAATCAAAAACAATTTAGAGTAACATTTAAACTGTGTAGTGAGTCCGGTGCATTACCATTAGAAAATTACTCAAAAGGAAAGAGTGCACTTTTTTCTGTAAGAATCACCTATGTCAAAATTGATATCTTGACATGAACTAACTAACTAACATGACGTGAGTTAAAAAGAATTTACAAATTTCAAATTTTGATTTTAATTAATTTATAAAAGAGAAAAAAGTGTATTTTTTTATATTATTTATTGAAACTCTGAAATTAAACGTAGAAATTCTCGGTCTGATGATCGTTTCTGTTCACTGCTCAAATTCAAATTTTTGGAAAGTGAATTTTTCATTAATTTTTGTTTTTTTTTGAAAATTTTCGTGTGAATGTTATTAATTTCTTGCCGAATATTTTTTTCCAATTTTAAAACCCATTTGTGAACAAAGTTTAATTTTTGTTATATATTGAGAATTCGGTTATTTTTTAATCGTTTTGAAGTTAGGAATAATAAACAACGAAACTTTTTTGTCCACTTCTTAGAATTTAAAATAAGGGGCGGTGCAAAAACGCACCACTAGACTTTGTAAGAACAAAACAAAATACAGTTTTTATACTTCTAAAAAATTGTACTTTTAGATGGTACATTGTGAAAAAAGAATAATAATTATTATTTCAATTTATGATGCTATGATTTCAAGCATTTGCCACACAAAGCTTTTTTCTCCTTATAATGTTACGAATTCCAGGCCTCAGTAATGGATATAGGCTTGCGCTGTATCTTTGTATAGACGGTTTCGATATTTTTTCAAAAGGACTTGAGATAAATTCTAAGCAATTACGCTACTAGCTATGCATTGGTAACTGTAAAGTCGATCAGCTACAAGATGATTGGCATATACCATTTTTCTCCGAACACTTACTCGGTAGTAAAGATATATGGTTATCTAAAGTGAACGAAACCTTGCATATACATGGACTATAGGATTGACACTATGACTGTTAGATAGCATAATAACTGCCTGATTGTCTTTCCATTTGGTTATTATAAGCTCGTTATCTCTGTCAACAAAGGATTCATGTTGTCCTTGTTTAATTTTGTTGAACACTTTATTTATCGCTCATGTTGATGTTATTTTATCCACACACATTCAGATATCATAGATTATCTTCGTCCCCTTTTGTCGAGCTCTGATTTTTTACTCCAATTTTCCTAATTAGTTGCTCCTCTAACTGTCGATTACATTCGAAAGTAAGATCGTCGAATACGACTATACAGTTTCAGCTTGAAATTGATTACGACTCATCCGATTTAGATCGTCATTCTCATCATCGCCGAAATCTTCATCTGTACAATAACTGACTACAGAGGAAGCAATTATTATATCATAAGGACAAGGGTCATTTTCTGTTAATATTTAAGGACTTCCAATATTTTCGTAACGAAGAACCTTCCTGTCCTGAAATGTTGATTTTCAAAATTAGAGACAAAAAGTCCACTGGTGCGTTTTCGCACCATCAATAGAAAACGGCAAAGAAAATCTAATAAACATTCCATAATGATCACGGCGTTAAAAGGACAAATAAACTAAAGGATTTCGAATAGGAAGAATAAACTGAAATTATTTTACATAAAAAAAGAGTAAGCAAAAAATTTATAACTGATTTCAGAGCAGAGTACACTTGCAGCTACGTTCTCTTTGTTACGGAAACAATAGACTTATTATGGTACGAGGAGTCTTTAATCTGCCTACTAACTGCAGAGTAGCATGTCGCATTCAATCCGGAGAAAATAAAAAACAAATTTTTCTTAAAGTGGTGCGTTTTTGAACCAGAAGGCATAAATGGGTTAAATTTTTGCACTAACCTTACTCTTAAAAAAAAAAAAATGCAAAGAAAAAAGTTGGGTGCTGTTAAGTCCGGTGATCGGTTGGCGGCCAATCATGTAATGACATTTTTATGATCATCAAATGACGGTCTTCCATTGTATAGCGTTCGATAAAAAAAATCTCCTGTGTGTGTTTTTTCCAGTTGATAAATAACAATTTGCAGAGTCGTACCACTTCAAGATGGCCGACACTTAAAATATGGGACTTACTTTTAGTACACCCTGTGTATTAACCACATTTTCGCAGTTCAAGGGCACATACATTTTTGTAGTAAACATGAAAAGAAATGGCTGCACAAATTTCAAGGTCCATTGATTTACGCCCAATTTATTCGAGGAAAATTTCATTTTTTCATCCCGATTGAGAATAAAAAAACATAAATAAATGAAATAAATTAACAGAATCTTACATAGGTTCGCACACATCACCTACGTTACTTATGAAAACTTAAAAATTGTTCTCTGCTATTCTTATATTATTACGCATTGATGAAAAATTTAACGCTTCCCTCTAGATTAGGGCATTTAGGTCAGGACATATACATTTTGGCTATAATAGGGCAGTACTATAGGGTAGCAGCAGCAAAAGTTTCAATTAACACACATATGCCGATATAATCTCCTCAATAGCCTCATTTATGTTTTATTTCCTCTCTTTCAAAGCTTTACCATATTTTCAGCGTAACAACACCATTGTCATCCTGGAGTCGTTCTCCTTCCTGTGGGATATACACAGATGAGATCCCCTCTGGTATGGCTCTGTTCGGGTAACTTACAACATTTTGCCAATGTAAAATAAAGACGACGGACGTAAACGTATATATATATAGATATGTATATACACAAATAGCGCACCTTTCATGTTCGCAGGTGAAATTTCTATGAATAAACAACGAGTTCATTTTGACTTGGCAACAAACCCTCCCATCTCTGTTACATGGCAGTTTACTTAGCTTTCTGCCTGCTTGCTACCTACTTTGTATCTCGACCGCAAACCACCAGACAAAGGTAATTTAAGAATTTTCTCCCTTTTGGAGAACTGCTCGGCTATTTTAAAACCACAAAATTTATAGCCTCGACTTGGTTTCACTAATAAGAGCGTCATAAAGTGATAAGGGGTTGGTGGCCGATGCGTTTTTTTTTTTTTTTGGTTTCCCTTCTACGCGAGTATGTTTTTGAATGTTTATGTTTGCATTCTCAAAGGTATTCTATACTCTGTTCTAGACCGTTTAAAAGGTTTTTTAAAGGCACAGGTACTTTTTTTTTAAGGGTTACAGTGTAGTAGAAGCACATCACATACCTACATTTTTATAGAGCTGTGCTTTTGGGGTCTTGAGAGATCTCTGTACAGAGGACATTTCAATCTGATTATACGATTCTGTTAAGGACAAAGGTGTTTTTCTCTTAAAATCAAAGTTATTTCAAGATGTCGTCGTCACATCGAACAGGAAAATTTATGGATATTGGAAAGATATGGTGAAATTGAACCGACCCGACCCGATGCCCACCGCCGGTACACCTATCAAGTTTCTTCTATTTAATGTTACTTTTGTGTTTCGATTCTTTTTTTTTTTACTTACCTACCTTTTTGCGTTGTTCATTTCTTTTGGATTTGTCAAAGAAACATTGAAATATCGTGCATATGTACGACCTTTCGTGCTTTCAATGGTAATTTTATTCTGGTCTACTGCGTCTTTTTTATTTTATTTTTAAGAAATAGAGAAAGGTAGCGGTCTCCTTACATAATCTTACGGCTCATATCTCTCCCCTTTTGAACACTTTATTAAAACTTGAGTGTTCTTAATTACAAAGAAAATTTTCTCTACTATAAAATTCAGTGATTTCTTCACTTAAAAGTCACACTAACTATATTTGTCACCATTTTTTTTTTGTGTTGGCGTATTTTAGTTTCGGTCACATAAAGTCATGAAACTAAATTACTGTAATCATTGCATCGTTCTTATACATTTTCTTCTATTTTATACAGACATAATTCGTCATCTGTTTTCTAAGCACGTCTACGGCTACAGACGACTTTTATTAAGCTTTTCTATGCATTTCAAATTTCAGAAGAAAGTTATCGTGCACCCTTAATGATTACAGAGAAAGATATCGTTTCTATATAGAAAAGTTGGTATAGTTACGAAAGATATGGAGGGACTTAGTAAGAATATTTGAAAAATTCTTAAGAATATTTCAAGGTTTTTATACATTTAAATAAAAACTTCCAGTGCAATTTTCCTTGTATACACAATTCAAGTTGAGACAGTTTTTACTTTTCCCTGTAGAACTCTGGGTATATGTAGATTATGGTAGAATTTATATTCGAATTTATGGAAAATGCATTTTCATATACCAATAATTAATTCATATACGTGAAAGTCAGTCGCAGTGAAAGTTTGACCATTTTATTGCGACTTTTGCTCAGTATAATAAGCGGAAGAAGAAAAATTGCATCACAAAAAGAATTTACGTAACGAGACGAGTAAATTATATGCAACGTGGACTACTATAAATTTTGCTAATGACTCAACTATGAAGTGACCCTCCTAGGTTAGGGTGTTATTAAATATAACACCTGCAAGGTTAGATTTAATTGGCAGAATAATGAATCCGTCGAGTATAATAGGGGAAAGTAAATCAGATGTTTTAAGTCTGAATTTACATAGAACGATTACTGCTGGGAATTTAGTACAAACTAATTTTGAATTAACCAATTGAGAACTGATGCTAAGTCGTCATTAATTTGGTAAATTCTATCCTCAACAAGATCAAAGTATTTCAGGAGAAATATTTGTGCAGCATCGTCAATATAAAAATAGACTTCACTATATAGAATGCAATGAAACAACACATTAACGCACATTAAAAAAAAAAAAGTAAGGGACCCAAAATTGAACCTTGAGAACTCCAGTTGGAGAAAAGCAGAAATTGTTCCTTCACAGTTTTTTTTTTTAATAAACTTAGAAAAAAACAAAAAGCCAAAAATATGCTAATAGGCCAAAATTCAGAACAATTAGATCTATTATACGTTTAGGTACTGAAAATGAGGGCTTGAAGGCCAGAGATAAGGCCGAAATACTATGACATTCAAATTACGGCGACACTGTCGTCGTAATTGTGGCCGCTTAACTAACCTAATGATAGCGACATTCTTATGTTTGTTGACATTAATACAGGTGCTAAAAATTGATATTTATTGACAAAATGGGAAAGATATAACAAAAAAACTATTAATAATATAAAAAAGTACATTGCTTGGTACATGAAGCTTATAAAAAATTAAATAAGAAAACATTACATGCTGGGAGCATAGTACACAGATCAACAAGCTATGGCCGATTCGAGAGTACATAACTATTATAACGACTTAAAGACGGTTTCAATTATGCAGGATTAAGCTGCAAAAGCAACACCCCGTTAAATACTTGTTAAAAACACTAGTTTCTTCGTGTAAATCACTTCGGGGGAAGTAATTAAGTGTTAGAGCGAAAGGAAGACAACTTCCAATTAACTCTGGTTACGGCGACAAATTCGAACGGCATCGTATTACCATAAGATCAACATTTAATTTGTGATCGTAAATGTTGTGTCGGTATTATTGCATTTCGGCCTATAGACAGAATCTGCATAGTTATTTGAAGTGCCATAATAATAATAGGAAGCACACTGCCGGATCTAGGAAAGTTTTGAAGGGGGGCAAAGACGTTAGTTACCACCCCCTTTAACAACGTTCTTTATTTGGTGCAAATTTTATTACAGTTTCAGCATATACTAGACATCATATGTATATGATAGATGACCTATTTATACTGCATACCCTGAAACTAGAACCAGAATTGTTAAAAACAATTTGAATTTGAAACAAATGATTGTTAAATAAAAAGAATTTGAAATTCAAATAAAAATCCATTATAGATCTTAAATGTCATTTGAATCTCAAACTGTTTTAAAATAAAATGAAAGTAAAAAATCGTATCATTACAAATACAGTTTATTTTATACAATAGACAGACTTGCAATTTCAATATTGATAATGCAATTATGTCAATTGCAATATAAAATTTCAGTGACACACTTGCGGTTTACGATACTTAGGGCCGTAAACACGAACGAGTGTAATCCTAATTCCTGTGTAAAGATTATTCCTATCCGAGAATAATCCTACTTGCTTTGGTCGTAAACACCAACTCATGTAAAACAATGAGTCTTTTGCTTATTTGGCATTACTTTTGGATATTTTCGGTATGTCGAAATTGTTTTAAAATAAGAAATGTTGAATAAGCAATATAATGAACAAAATTAATTTAATTTTCAGTTTTCTTTTTTACATAATATTAAAAAAAATTTAAGTACAGAAAAAATTTAAGATCAGTGCATCTAACCGAAATATCGTTGCCACGGAAACATGCTATTCTCTGTTGTAATTCTCACTTAAATTCAAATTTTGCTCAAAATTTTACCACCGGAAAATCTCGAATAAAATATTACACCGGTGTAATACGATGGATTAAATCGCAAGTAATCTTGGTTAGTGTTTATGCATTACATGTGAATATGGATTATTCTAGTTGGTGTTTACGGCCCTAAGAATTTAATTAGAGAACTTACATTTGATTTATCAGTTGATTTGTCATTTGACTTAAGAAAGTTCCGCGTACGTACAAAATGCGAGCAAATATTGTGAAATTACTTGTCTGTATGAAAAATAAAAACGAAATAGACACTTCAATTTGACAAGTGTCAAATATTAAATGTCAGAAAAAGTTGTAGCCAGCAGTATTAAATTCGGTTCTAAAAGGTTCGTGTATTAAACGATTATTGTTTATAACTAGGGTCATATTGCACTAAACTCGTATACCGCGTAGGTTTTTCACAATTTCAATATTGAGTTCCAATTTACTACATACTGAGTGTACACCGCCGAGCATATACCGAGCTGTTTCTCAGTATATAGAGACAGTCTTGCGGAAAATACAATATTGAAATTGAAAGTCTGTATCCGGTATTATTAATACAAGGATAACAAATTAAAAATTTAATTATGTTAGAGATTAGTTTTTCAATATGAATCTTCTCTGCAGAAACTACTAAAATTTGAGACGGTTTCAAAAAACATTCCGGGTAGAAATTCTGGTAAACTGCCGTTCAGCTTGAAAGGATTTATCCGATTTTTAACTCGGACTCAAAGGCCTTAACTCAGGCTAAAATGGCTAAATTTATCAGGCATAAAAATAATTTTCTGGTAACTCTGTGCTTGTACCTACTATCTTATGTCGATTTCGATGGGACTTCGGTGCAACACCAGTATTGCACTTTTTCCAGCAGTGCAACACTGAAAATGTTCGATGGGACAATTTTTATAGCAGAAGTGCAACACAAGTTTTGCACTCGCTTCCCCTACTTTGCACCGGATATTTTGTCGGTGTTACAAATACATATTCAAGTTGAATTGTCATCTGCTCTGTCAAAGTGTACTGTCGCGCGATTATTTGTGCAATTTTGGAGTTAAATGAATTAAAAAACTTTGTTTGGGTAATTTGCATAAAGTTAAGAAGAACTTTGTTTCTTTCTATATATCAATAAAGAGCATTTATTACGTTTGACAGTTCCATGTATATAATACGTGTGTCCACAAATACAAGGAATATGACAGAATTATGTTCGATGGACTTAAGTGCTCCCAGTTCTCCGCTGCCAGAAAAAGTGCAACACTCAAATGGTCCCATCGAAATCGACATTATAATCTGTCTAAATTCGGGGTAGGATTGATGGATGATGGGGATCATAGGTTTGCCAGCCACATTTGTACAATTTTGGAATTCATTTCATATGATACAAAGGTACAATTTGAGAATTTAGCGGAATTTTTAGTTTAATTACCTTGCAGAAGCTTACAGACTTAAATTTAATAAACAGTAAACTGATTGACTGTATAAGTTTAATATAAGTTTAAGCACAATTGCAAGAATGATATCAGCAAAGGAGCTTTCAGATTCCGGAAAAAGGCTGAAATGTTAAATGAAAAAAATTTCCAATTCTTGTAATTAGACTTTTTCCGTTGAGTTATGGGTTCAGAAGTCCCCTTAAAATTAGCGTCCGGGGGCAAGTGCCCCCCCCCCCACCCAATAAATCCGGCCCTGCGGAAGCAAATACCTGCACAGTAAAAAATTTGCACAATTGCTACCACAAAGCTTAGGTATTTTGCTCTAGAATGTAGGGAGTATTCCCTAAAATGTACGGAATAAGCCCTAAAATGTAGGGAAAACTTCCCTAAATTTTAGGAAATATTCCCTACATTGTAGGGAAAAATACGTAAGCTCTGTGGCAACAATTTGTGAATTTTTTACAGTATAGTGAAGAAAATTTCATATTCATTATGTCAGGATCAGATTTAATTGAGTAGTCACACATTTTTTCGTTGTCATTGGTTTAATTTAGAGTAATTTTGTCGTAAAAATTCTTCTAGCCATATATGTAAACTTGTGCAACTTTAATTTTTTTTAAAGCGTACCTAAACGCGAAGTTACTACGCATTTATAAAAAAAAAGCCGAAGACACCCAGTATATGTAGAAGAACCATGGCTGCATATAGAGTATGAAATCAAGGTTGGTGTGCGCACTCGATTTAAATAGTACATAAAACAAATGACTACCCTTTTCGTTTTATTTGTACTGATACGGTCGATGAGCAAATTGGGATATCTTGTCTAGACATTATGACGCTGATTCGCTCTACGGATATTGATTCATTTAACATACCGTCTACGGATCCTTTGATTCAGACATATGCTAAGCGTAATGTTTATTGGATATGCTAATGGGTGGTAGATTGCGAGTAAGGTGCGTTGTTATCAAGAGTTGGAACAACACGTGTGTTTCGTCCCAAGGCAACAACTTTAAATACAATTTACAAGTTGAACGTAACAAGGTAGGTAAAAATCTATGGCACCATGTTTTTTTTATAGAATTTTCAAACTTCACAAGATCTGTCTAGATAATAATGACACAGATTTTTCAAGAAGTATGGCAACATTGCAAAAACAAAATTGGATATTAACTAGAGCTACAAAAATAATCCACTCAAATTTAACGCAGATATGAATCATTAAATATAAAACTAATAAAATTTATATAAAAAAAAATTGTTTTACAACTCATTAAAAACAAAAAATGACGAATAAATCCGTACACTTTAACAAAAGTAATGGCATTTAACGCATTTTCAAATCTAATTATAACGCAACCACCTTCACATTTTATGGACCATTAAATGCTTCTTATTCGCCTCTTAACTTCCTAAACAAAATTAACGAATCATCAAAATTAAATAATCCATCCAATTTCAAATTTCTAGATAAGCATAACAAAACAGAGTGTAGTCACTCTGTTTCGACACAATTTCGCAGCCGAAAAATTTGATTGTACAGCGACCATAAAATATGGCAGAGTAGGTACTCTCAACAACCACGACCCCCGAACTCTTGAATTATTATCTTTCGCCCCCCGACTTACTACATATTTTTCTATAGCACTATAGCCTAGGACATACATACCTACTTACATACCTATGTGATATCTCGCGGATTACAACTCAGCTTTTTCTCATCAAAAGAAAAGCTACAGCAGCAGTACATAAACGATGGATTACAAGACATTAAAGCGCGTATCCACCAGGTTTCAGATCTTCCTAGAGTATCCTATCTCTCCCTCTTCCCTTGTATTATACTCCTTACTTAGAGCGACTGCCCGCCGACAGTGGGTTCTTTGAATTTATTTTATCATTTTCCCTTCAACTTCAGGATGCTATAAGCCATTTTACAGGGAAGACAACTTATCTAGTGGCTGAAAAAGGTGAAACAAGCAATGGTCCGCATCCTTATGAATTGTTCATGCTCTTGTACATATATAGCCTATGTTCTTTGTTTGCTGTGTACAGGAGGCTGCTAAAGGATGTAATAAGATTCTCTAAAGGAGCCATCACTACCCACAGGACAAGATATTGCCTGAAATGTAAAAGTTACGGAAGAAAGACAGTGAATAAAGGTTACAATGCTCCCCCTCCTAGGTATTCTGTACTGGCGGAAGAGAAAATAAATATTTGAAAATTTTATGTACAGGGATAAAAAAAAACTGGAACCAGGGATAATGGGGGATTTAGAATAAATTGACCAACTCGTGATGGTTTACGGATTTTAACCTAACATGGTGGTACTGATGTTTTTTTTTTTTTTTTTTTTTTTGAATGAACTAAGGATCTAAAAACGCAAGTTTTCATGTTTGCTTGTATCAAATTTTATCCTGCAGGAGGGTAAAGACATTCGGGTATTTGGGACGGTAAAGAAAAAATTAGTTTGAACTTCTCCAGCAGGGAATAGCATTTTTATTTTGCTTTTAGTGGAAACAAATTTCAATTTTTTTTTTGCAGAGACAAACAGTTTACAAATAAAATTTCGGCAGTGTGTGTAGGTTTCCATTTGAGAGCAGTTTTTATAATGAAAAAGTAATAAGAACTGTGCATGTATAATATCGAATGTAGATAGATGTGTAAGTGAACATTATTGCACGATGGTAATTTTATCTAATATCGGTGTGAAAATACATTCATTTACTGTAACTTCCAACCTTCCATAAGTCAAATTGACAGTTGGAAAATTTCTGTAATAAATTCATTTTTTTTTTTGTACGCATATCAATTTTTTTTAAGACAGGCAGACGAGAGATTCCAGGCACAGAGGCCAAAGCAGCCCATTGTGCTATCCTGATAGAAGCCCTATCAACAAAACTTGCCAGTCCTCTTAATGAAGCGCATCAGGTCTTGGTGAGGAAGATTTTTCATTTGATCAAAAGATATCAAGGCAGACCCTAGAGTACCCCCCCCATGCTCCGGGCGAAGGCTGGACATGATCACAGAAAGTTTTCGGTTGTCTCAGGCTCTCCTTCCAGGCAGGCCAGACAGTCAGGGCTGTGATCAACTCCCATCCTTGTTAGATGAGCGTGAAGCGAGCTGTGGCCGGTGATGATGCCAACTACATTGTTTCCTTCTGAATCCCATGAAAAAAATCAGAGATATTCCTATTGGGTCCATCAAGAAACAGCTTTGTGCACCTGCAAGTGTTCAGGTTCTCCCATGTCTGTTGATGCTTCCTATGAACATTCGCTTTGATGAGAGACCCGATACTCGATGTGGCAACGGATACGGCGGGTTCCGGTCCGAAAAACGGAGAATCAAAGCCAGCCCTAGCTAAAAGTTCAACCCTTTCATTTCCCATGATCCCCATGTACCAGGAACCCACTGAAGTGACATCTTGTTGTGGATACACAACTTATCCACAGACGACCTGCAATCCCCCAGTAACTTAGATGTTATCCGAGGGCCACTCAGAGCCATCAAGGCTGCCTGACTATTCGAAAGGATAGCAATGTCTTTACCCTTGATTTGCATATCAAAGGCTATTTTCGGAGCCATTTCGATGGCGAAGACTTCAGTGGTGTGACTTACAAGTGAGTACTCCATCCCAATGTCAGGTTTAGGAAAGTAAATTTCCGCCCCGGCTCCCTCACTAGTGAAAGAGCCGTCGGTAAAATTTTTAGAGCGGACCGGGGAAGGTTCAACAGGGCCCTTCCCTCAGTCTACGATTATCTTACAGGAAAACTCACAGAGAAACGAAGCTGTGATACCATCGCATCACGTGGCATGCTGGCCAGAGGGTTTTCTAGGTCCAGAGCAGCAGTAGCCGTAGATCGCATGGAGCCCCCCCACAATAAAAGCAATCGTGCATGAACATTTGATAGACAGGAAAATGCGTGTTTCGTAGATTCAGCATAATTTGATTGATATTAATAAAAATTGGTTTTTTGGTTTGGGCCACAAAAAATATAAAATTCAAAAAGCCTTATCTAAGCTATGTCACAAGGACAAACTGATTAACTTATATTTTATTTTACTACTAGATACTAAAATTTTATTTTATGTTTATTATACAGGGTGTTTTACACATAATGTGCTCCCTGGAAATTTTTTGTCGAAAATGTGCAGAGATATCGAAAAATTTCTACTAATTAAAGTTACGTAGCATTGGTCAAGCTATCATTTAGCATAGCAAAAGGGTTTGGAAAAGGTTATATTAAAAAAAAAATGTCCTTTTCGTCATTATTAAGGATATACATTTCGATCACATTCTTGAATTTCACAAATAAAAGTAAAACAAGATAGGAGGTATCTAATTGTACTCCTCCATGTGCCGTGTTCCTTTGCCATTTTTCTCGAAAATGCACAGAGTTATCAGCCAAATGCTAATAACAAAAGCTACCCATTATAAGCCAGGTTATCTTTTCGTATAGTAAACATTTCAAAAAAAAGCATGCGAAAAAGGATATCTTTGAATTTGTCCAACCATTTGATGATATCTCTGTGCATTTTTGAGAAAAATGGCAAAGGAACACGACACATAGAGTACAATTAGATACATCCTATCGATAATAAAGTGGTAAACTGGAATTTTCAATATAATACTTTCGTTTTACTTTTATTTGCGAAACTCAAAACTGTGGTCGAAATGTATTTTAATGAACGACATTTTTTTTAATATATCTTTTTCCAAGTCCTTTTTTAAGAGTTTTGCTATGCTGAATGATAGCTTGACCAATGCTACGTAACTTTTATTGTTATAGAACTCTTTCGATATCTTCGCACATTTTCGAAAAAATTCCCAGCGAACATGATACGTAGGACACCAATATGTATTACAGATAGATTACCATTATCCTCGATTGTTCTCAACTTATAAAAACTTATAAAGGGTTTTCCAATAAGAGGTGTTATTTTAATTAGCCCGCTATTTCGGTAGATGTCACTTTTGGACCTGTCATTTTTTGACATTTGACAAGTAGAAACTACGCCATTATTAAAAATGGAACGATACACGATTCAACAACGCATTGAAATTATTAAAATTCACTATAAAAATGGTGAAAATGTGGCAGAGATGGTTCGTAAAATTCGAACATTTTTGGGTCGTCGTGAAGCACCTTGTCGGACCGCAATACAGAAATTGGTAGAAAAATTTGAGCTGTCGGGACAAGTTAGTGATGTGAAGAATAAAACCCGTGCACGTCGCTCAAGAACAGCCGAGAATATTGCTGCTGTAGCCGAAAGTGTTGAAGAAAACCCAGGTTTGTCCATTCCTCGTCGTTCTTTGGAATTAGGCATTCCACAAACGTCATTACACCGTATTTTGCATAAAGATTTGGGTCTTAAGGCTTATAAAGTTCAGTTAACACAAGAACTCAAGCCGGCCGATCATAAACAACGTCGAGTCTTTGCTGATTGGGTCCTTGAAATGCATGAAAATGATCCGGAATTCCATCGAAAACTCATCTTGAGTGATGAGGCCCATTTCCACCTCGATGACTTCGCCAATAAGCAAAATTGTCGCATCTGGGGCTCGGAAAACCCAAGAGTTATTGTTGAAAAGCCTCTCTATCCTCAACGTGTGACTGTTTGGTGCGGTTTATGGTCCCGCGAGGTCATTGGACCTTACTTTTTCGAAAATGAGGCTGGAGCAACAGTTACGGTGAATGGATTGCGCTATCGACAGATGATTAATGATTTTTTATGGCCGGAATTGGATGGTATTGATCTGGACAACGTTTACTTTCAACAAGACGGCGCTACGTGCCATACAAGCAACGAAACCATTATCTTTTACGGGAAAAGTTTCCGGACCGTGTTATCTCTCGAAGAGGTGATCACAATTGGCCACCGAGATCTTGTGACTTAACACCTTGCGACTTCTTCCTTTGGGGCCACGTGAAAGAAAAGGTCTACGCCAACAGCCCAGCGTCGATTCAAGACCTCAAAGATGGAATTCGTGAGGCTATCGAGGACATAGGGCAGCCACTTTGCGATATGGTTATGGAAAATTTCATGAAAAGGATATGGTCCTGTAGGCGTGGTCGTGGTGGTCATTTGGCTGATGTTATTTTCCATTATTAACGGCTTACCTTCCTCTTTATAATGAAATAAAGACCCGATCATTTATCTAAAAAAATGGCATTTTTCTTTGAATATCAAAATAACACCTCTTATTGGAAAACCCTTTATTTAATATACTTCTTATCATAGTTTTGGACGATATTTATGTTCACTTTTTTTTTGTATTCTTTCTTTGTATAGTTGATCCGTCTTCCAACCCCCCTCATAAATGAGTCTGCTTAAAAGCCCAAAAGTGTTGGATGGAACACGCATTTGGCACATTTGAGGGATTATCCTATTTTGATACAAAACTGTTTTTCTTGCTTAATGGCATGAAGCTAGATCCGGCCAAAATTAATGTCATCATTGCTGTGAAATTTGTTTTACATATAATCTGGTGTTGAACGCTTCGCCATGCATTTTATCAATGAAAGATTTTGAGTTACCAGCTGACGAAATTGCACATCATACAAAAACTTTCGGCTAAAATTTAGACTTTCCTGTATACTTTATTTTCTTAGGTACTGGTTATAAATTTCTAGTATAAAATCCGATATTTCCGCTGTTTGTAGAATTAAAAAACCTAAAGTAGGGTAGGGATGGGCCAGTTTAGCATGAGGGTCAGTTGGGCCACTGCTATAGCTCTACACATATTTATCGTAAGAACTCCATAGTAGGTACACAGGAAATATACGTGAACTAAAACGTGATGGAATCAGTCGCCGTTCGGTAAAGAAACGAAGTGCATGGGTGTTTTATTTAAGTTTTTCGCTAAAAAGTAAAAAACATGAATTATTTCAATAATCTTGGCAGAATATAGTCCAAGTAAGTTCTTTTGTACAATACATTTATTCTATTTTAGAATTTAAATATAACTTTGATTGAGAGTTCAACAGTTTTATTTATTATCTATAGTTTATCTGTAAGAGCGTGTCGGGGGGGCTAGTTGAACAAAATCCTCAACTTATCCCATTGAATTGTAATACAGAACAAAAACTTTGCTATTTTTGTTTCAGAATACGTATCTATAACATTAAAATCAACTTCAGCCACTCCAACACAATTGGATGAAGGTTCGAAGACTGTTTTGAAAGAATATAAAGAGTATGAATGCTGCTGCCAAAGAGTTTTATATAAAACGTATGACATTGACAAGGTATATACCTAGCTAAATTAAAATCTATAGATGGGAAGCCAACGATGGGTTATAAAATTCCGAGTCAGGTCTTTACTACGGACCAGGAAAATTCTCTTACGAGTTTACTTTTTGCAAATGTCCGCTATATATGTATTACGGACTATATCCTAAAGATGGGCATGGTCTTGTCATATGATACAAAAGTAAAATGCCTAATATTTGGACTACAAATATAATGGCAAGCAAGGAATGGCTTACGATATTCTTACAGAGGAACACCGCTTTAGAAAGCCATAACGTACCAGCCTTGGAAGGGCAACAAAATTTAATTCAATTAATGTAAAGACATTGTTTGATAAGCTGGCAGGTGTCTTAGATAAGCACGCATTTACTGCTTCAAGAATTTGGAATGTTGATTAGACCAAGGTACCCACAATCCACAACACAATGTTTAAGTACACTAAAATTGTAGGTCTTGATTTCAAATAAATATATGTAATGATAAAACGCTATTTCATGAGGGCAGCCCGTCCCTTTAACTCGTACACGAATTTGTCTGTCTGTATATATATTTATATATTTCTTTTTCACTATTTTCGACACTCTCGTAGACCCACTTTTCGTCATCACAGCGAGCTGAAATTTGGCACACAGGTTCATGTCGCGTGACAATTGAATCTATCAAAATTTGAGCCGGAAATTTCCATGAAAAACTCAGAAAATCGGGAAAAATCATTTGAAAATTTGGTACAAATTTGATTAGTGATAAATCCGTTTTAGGAAAAATGCAGTTTTCCGATTTTTCCAAAAAAAAAATTTCCGGAAAATTTTCCAGTTAAAAAGTTTTCTAAATTATGCAGGATCAAATGCCCTATCAACTGGCATCATTACTTTCTCTCCGACAATGGTGAAAAATTGCAGAGAAAATCGAGGAAAATTCTTGTAAAACGCTTTTCTGGAGTTTTTCCGACCAAGGAAGCGTTTGAGCGTTTTGCAACCTAAGACAAAGTTGTAGAACGAAATGAGTTGCATAAAGTTACTTTTGTGGAAAACCCGGAAAAGCGAAAAAATCATCGGAAAAATTTTATCCGATATAATTAGTTATAAATCTGTTTCAGGAAAAATGCAGAATTTTCCAATTTTTCTGGAAAATTTTCCGGAATTTTCCTACTTTTCCGGAAAATTTTCCGACAAAAGATTTATAAGCTATGCGGAATAATTTTTTTTCGTCCTACTGGCATCAATACTTTCTCTTCAACAATCATGAAAACTTGCATGAAAAATCGAGGAAAATTCATGAAAATTTTTAAAAAAAATTCATAGTACATAATAGGAAAAGTCTATGGAAAACATGGAAAATCGGGAAAATTCATGTTATATTGGATCAAGTTGGAATACAGCTAAAAAGCTCTGTTTAAAACATAATTTGAATTTCAGAAAACCGTTTCAGTACTTCAACGATTTGATACTCGAATAAATTTTTTGAAAAACTGGTAAATCAGTGTCTTTTCAGCCGTCATAAAATTGTTTTAAAATATCTCCATGCAGCATGTAATAACAATTTAGTTAACGTGAAAAATGCAGAAAATAAAATAAGTAAAAAACGAGCTTTCAAACAAACTGTGGCCAATTCGCTGACAATCACCGATATATTTCAGTTTGATCAATCAGAGGTAATAAGTGATTTGATTCATGAAGAGAAAGAATATTCAAGAGAAATGTCCCAATCAAAAAATCTGAGTCCACCTCTGTGTGTGAAGAAAAGTTTATTTTCTACTTTTTCAAGCGGCTTGGCCTCAGTTTTGTTTGAAAAATCCGTTTTTTACTTATTTTATTGACCAGTGCTCAATGTGCTCTCCCACACTTGCTCAATTTATCCCATGGAAGAGGAAAGTTAAGCAGCTCTGACTTTCTTGACATACACGATACTTTTTCCTTAAGTATATATCTTATACAGTAAAATAACCTCATTATATCGTTTCTAGATTAAAGAGGCTTTATGCAGGTGTATGTAATATGTTTATCCAACGAGTTATGTTAGTTTTAGGAAAAAATTGCTCGACTTGCCCCTCCCTACTCAACTTTTCGTCGTTCATCATCTCCTTTTCCGATGTAAACGGCTACTCTGCAACATCATAGTATTTTTTCTAACTGTGATGCCGAATATTTAGGAATTGTTTTTCATTTGTGCATTTTTTTTTTTTTTTTTTTCATTAAAAAGTTTCTTTCGTTCTCTTTTTTCACCACGAATTAATTTTCACATTCTTTAATAATCCGATAATTAGTTGATCGCGGTGTATTGTCTATACGCAACACTTGAACAATATCGAAAACAAAACGTATTGTTATTAACTAATAATAATAAATAAGTAGATTTAGCTGTTCTGATACTTTTTTTTCATCAGAATCAGCTCTTTTTGAATAAAAATAGCAATATCTCGTTTTCTGTGGACAAAATACAGAAGTGTTGCAGTATTTTAATATCTTTATTAAATGTTCTGCACTATAAATTTTGTTCACCAAAAAAGGTCAACGTTGAATAATGAAATTTGGGTAGAGCAAAAAGTTGAAAAATAAAAAAATTGAGACATCCCTATTCATTTTTGAAAAAGTATTGTGTTGCATTGGATGGGAGTATTTAGAAAATATAAAAATACGAACAAAGATAATTTGTAGCGTAAAAAAAAAAGGATTTTCTGAAATTACAAAAAAAGTCCAAATAACTCAAGTTTTAATATTCTGGTACATATCATTGCCAAGCTATCATCGCCTTAGTATGATTGACTATTCAAAGGACACCCAAAAATTTTAAAATATTCCTCACATAAGGAATATCTATCGATCAAAAATTTCAACTATTATTATTAACTTAATAATCGAGAGAATAAATTATTTTATACCTATTACATCCATAAAATGAATTTGTGTGCCATAAATAGAATTCTAGTAAAAATTTCAAGAATTTTCGACGATAAAATACTTGAGTATGTGTGAGACATTGAGAATAACCCCTGCCATATGATATACATACATATGTACAAATAGTATATATAGGTATACATTTCTACGTATACTATAATTTTCTGACCAATTAACTATGTATTTATGCGGATAATTAAAATGGTTTTGAATAATAACTTCTGCAGAGTCTTCTACATGTTTATGTTTAAATAAAAAAACATATATTTATACACCATAGAAGCAAAAAATTAATCCCAGCAATGCGATAGAAAAAAATCTTTGTCGGGTTAGTCACACAAATATCTTACGTATGCCGTTAGGTACGATTATAATTAAGTTTCCTTAAATAAAGTCAATTATAAAAGAAGCTTAGTTATTTAGACGATATTTCCCTAGAAAGTAATATTCAGACAATATTAACAAAAAAAAAAAAAAAAAAAAAAAAACAAAACAAAAAGCTCCAAATGAAAGCTGCTATTATTAATCTTTACTCTTCCAAGGACGACACTATAGAAAAGAAATTACTAAGTAGAGAGAAATGATGTAGGTATAGCACCACAAAACTATTTTTTTTTTCCATTCAACCAAACATACACCAAACAATCACACACATTATAGTAGAAACATAATAGAGGTAACGTATAGATATATAAATACGTATACATTTCTAAAATGTAATTTAACCTTAAAAACTAAGGTTCAAGGTACTCAAAAGCTCGACAGTCATGCGGCTTTCACTGCAGAGAGGTGAATCTATACTTTATACATATGTAAGTACACTACACACACACACACACACACACCAAGCAGCCATACCTACTTCCATATAAATACGTATTATATAAATGCGCTCCATCATCACCCTCCGTAGAATAAGTGTGAAAAAGGCAGGCACCGCATCAACCAAGTAAGCAACTATCCAACCAATTCAGCAAAGCATAGAGAAATTGCAAGCCATCCAAGCTGAACTAACCTAACCTAGTCAACCTTTTACATTCATACATACACTACATATACACATATTACCTACGTTCCATTCTTCTTGCCTTGACCCCACAAAACTAACATTATGATTAAGAGGTGGGAGGTGGGGGGTAGGGTGGTAGAGGTTTCGAAATATACCAAACCAATTTTCTTTTTAATTTTTACTCGCTACTATTTTTGTGTGAACGAGGTAGTTTTCCCAGGCCGGACACGGAAACCTTCCCAACAGGAAAAGAAATTGCGTTATAACCAAATTAACCAAATTTCCTATACATATACCAAGAGCCTTTTACTTTAGTCGTAAATAGAATTTTAGACCGTGATAGACCTAATTACATATATATGACTTATGACTTTGTTCTTTTCCTGCTGTTCAATGGATGACTCATTCGTATAACGTAGGCGCCAGAGTTCTATTTTTTCATCGGGTCTAAAATGAACCCCCTTTCCAAAAAAAGAAAAAAAACCATTGTTTCCTAAATTGAACAAATTGCAAGGAAGTTAAACGACAAATCACGTGACTGGGAAAAAAGCCGGTTGTTCAATTATGCAATAGGGTTTTTTTTTAAATAACCCTGGCAGCACTGACAACAGTGCATTTTTCGAAATTCTTTTAATATCATCATATTTTCGAATTTTGAATTTTTACTCGATGGGAAGTTCGACTAGATAATTTTGTGTGATTTTTTTATTGCATTTTTTTAAAGGAAATACATAAAAAAAAATAGAAAAAATTGTCTTACCTGCCGGTAATACTGGTGCCCGGCATGTATGGCAGAAACACTGCATAACCGAATCTCTGACTAATCCAATGATCATGATGATTTTTTTTGTGTCTTCTGTTATATTTTGAAAGAGTTCGAAATAGAATCTTTCGAATGTCTAGCACGTGTTAGATATTTCCCTACTAGTTTATAATTATCGTCAGTAGTAGTTACTACGATGATGATAAAATTTCAGTCACTAATAGCACAAACGTTTCAAACACACTTTTGGAATTTTTGAAAAAAATTTAAAAAATTCTCCACTCGAAAACAAAAAATACTATCAATCACAAAAACTATTTGGAAACCGATTATTATTGGTAAAAGTAACAACTAAGTATTTTACACACGACAGCGAGAACGACGACGTCTATTAACTAATTATAGTTAGCACGATTGTCGGCGACAAATGAATAGTTGTCAGGGCGGGGCACACAACTGAAATTTCTCTTGTTCGGTTACACACTGAAATGGAGACGAAAAAAAAAATAGTTTTTTTTCCTTCCTTTTTTTTTTAAATTTTATTTTTCTATCTATATTCTTCTTAAATATAAAACGACAACGGCACCACTGAGTGAGTGAGTGACTCTGTATGTTGTTATACCACAAAAAGTTGAGGGGCGACTACTTCTGATATACCAAACTAAAATCCTTGATGGATAAAACGTTCTGATGTAAAGGACTACGAACAAGCGACTCCTGCTAAGAACAACGATATACAGGACTTGGAGTCATTTGAATACTCTCGATACCATTACTAGATACACATCACGCCTAACGTAATACCTACATATCTATATTGAAAATTGCGCATGCCCACAAATCTGCTATTTTATATTGGGGTTGGAAAAATACAGGGGTATTCCCCTTATACTGAATTACGTAGCATACATATTCGACTGCAGCACGATTTTGCAAAAAGTGGAGGAGACAAAAAAATAAAAAATAAAAAACAAGCCGGCGCCCGCCGGTTATATGCTCTTATGTTATTTTTTTTTTTTACACATCACAACAACCGAACATGGTAAGAAATTCAGCATTAAATATGTAGGAGGAAGAAGAATAAATATTTCGTGCAGTTAAGGATTTTTGGAGGACTTTCACCGCGTGTTCAATATGAAATGGACAGTGTGATATATAGGGTTGGTCAGTACATAGTGAAGGATTATTCATTCTGAACTGATGGAATATGATTCATCAAAATAGCACAGGCAGAGAGACAATTGGAATTTTTAAGGGATTTTAGAAACTGGTCAGAGAGATGAAAGTAAAAAAAAAAACAATTGTGGATTGAAGATTTTTTCAAAGAAAAAAAAAACAGATTTTGAATAAGTAACAAATAAAAATTGAAAAATCTTTATAAGGCATATTCATACTTGAGAAGGGGCATAAATGTAAGATTACTAGCCATATTTGGCTACATTACGTACTGTTTCGAACAAATTGTGAACTTTTTTCGATTTTTGAAATGACTGATTTTGAATAAATACTGCTCAACCTGAAATTTTTTTTTAAAAATTTTTCAATGTATATTTAAAATAGACTTGTTATATTTCATAATGTTATGAATGAAAATTATTATGCCCCCATTTGATTATACATTTTGAATTATATTAACAGAAAGCTTCCAATACCACCAGTAATCCGCGTAAGCACACTAGACTCCACTTTCCTGGATACTGCGTTGTTTTCATTCCCAAGATGGTATTGATAACATTTTCCATGTTCATCGATAACTGCTCCTAGATTTTCTCTTCAAATGAAAACCAAATGTGAGTGCAACATTTAGTGACATTTTATAACCCGCAACGAACAAATTCTTTACCACATGTCCTCCATGAATTCTTGACAAGTATTCCATGCTTGTGATTTCTGCCCAAGAGTTTTTTTTTTTTAATTGCTATCATTGGAATGTCCAGGAAAATTTGTCTTCACCATGAAATTTCAGTAAAAATATTTTACCATTACGAAATTTTTCTGATTTGTGGTCCAACAAAAATTCTTTCCTTTACTTTCGTGTCAGATAATTTGGGAAATTTCTCCTTCAAAAGATGCCAATTGAAAGCATCGCCTTCAACGTTCTTCATTTTTCTACGTTCTAAAGCCTAGTACCAAAGAACATCTAACAGAAAGAATACGCATCTCGTATATTGAAAAGTTTTCTACGGAGGGTCGTTCTATTACGACCCGCTGTCAGAAATTGTATGAAAACTCTCACCGGCGGTGGTGATATTACGATCCGACTCTCACAAATTCTACGAAAACTATCTGCTTAGACGACCCGCTAGCAGTCACCAGTGATGAGTGGCGGACGGCGGGTCGTAAAAGCACAAGCACTCAGCACAGCACCAGAGTCAGAGCCTCCACTCCACATAATGCCCATGCATTCTCTTTGCTTCTTTTACCTCTTCTCACAGAAACCGGTTTCATCAAATTAACTGTATTTGGAGAATTTTCATTTACATTGCATTCCAGCAGAACAGAGGGCAAATAGTAAGATGAGCGGGTGGGATAATAATTGGTGGGCGACAAGCAGTCTAGTCACAATCACAGTCAATTGCATTGATTCGTGTGCTTGGTTTAAAAAATTTCATAAATGTAGGTAGCCAAAATATGCTATGCAAAAGTTGGTATGAAAAATTTTCGATAACAGAAGAAAAACCGGTTCGCCACTTCAGCAGGCTGCGGCAACATAGTGAAATATGAAACTGTGCATTGCTGCTGCAGCCGGCGTATGCACAGCTGTGGCTGGCGGAGAACCGAGAGAGCAGGGCAATATTCTCTCAGTCTCAAATCTTTGCTTCTTCCAGTTTGTTACCTCCTGACCGCATCCTAAATAAGCATACAACGGCATCAATAGATTGATTATTGACTTTCAACTTTTCGGCACGAAATAAATCCGTGGATATATAAATCGCTGCGGAAAAATATCTCCACTTAATACTAGTGCCATCTGCATTCCATCACCTAAACATTGATTTTTTCTTTCGAACAGCGTACTACTTTACGAAATCTCTAACCGAAATTTTCGTGGCATTTTTCGCCCACACTTTTTTTTACATAGCTTTTGTATAGGAAACGAAATTTTCGCTTGATCAGCATACTAGGCTTAAACGTCTACAAAATGAACAACAAGTAAAAAAGCTAGAATTGGCCTAAGACCAATTATAACATAATTTCGTATGTTCACCGATCTATGCAAGTTTGATTTTTGAAGTGGTTTTTCGCAGATATTTCTAGAACGGTTAGTCGGACAGAAAAAATGATAATAACCAATTTTATAGGATTTCATATTTTGAAAACGTTTTGAGTACAATAAAAATCTCTAGGACTGATCGTTTTCACAGTATATGTAAAAAAAAAAAAACCTAAATTTTTATATGGCAACACCAAAAGGAGTTAGTCCATTTTTGAAACTTTATTTGTTATTACTATAAAAGCACCATGTACCAAATTTCAGCTATCAATCAGTACGTTTACATGCACACTTGAGTACATGACTTGAAATCAACTTGAAACTCAAGTAGGGTTTTTGATTGAATTAATTCTAATTATTTGACTCGAAATTTACTTGAAGTGACACTTTACCTATGGCAGCTCTGCATTAGGTTCAATACATAGGTACAGATTTTTAGATAAATATTTTTAAAAAAGATCTACAAATCACAACCTGAATTAGTATCAACAATAATCTTCTTTCTTGTTCCTCTGTGCCGTTTTCATAACTCGCAGAAATGAAACACGTTCAAGTAGGTACTGAAGTTGCGTTTACATGAATTTTTTCAAGTAAATCGAACAGGCAGTCTCCAAATATATAGTGGAAGACGAGATTTTTGTATGGCAACCCCACGAAGGAGTTGTCCGAATTATCTCATTTTCGAACTTAATTTTACTTTCTTATTTTAAAGTCCGTGTACGAAGCTTCAGCTTTCTAAGTGAACGCGTTCTTGAGTTGTTGTGCGCACAGACGGACGGACAGACGGATGGACGTACATGCAAAAATCAAAATATCTTTTAATATTATGCGTGGGTGTCCAATTCATTTTGCTCTACTCTACTGGGTGTTACAAACGGAGTTACACCCTTAGTATAACCTATAGATTTCATCTAAATACTAGGGTATAAAAAGAATGTTTGATAGGGAAACTATGTATACCCACAAGCGCCATCTAGCGATAAATAGTAGAATTAAAAAAGAACATTATCTGTCAGTAAAATTTACTTCCAATTAATTGGTATATAACAGACCGTGATGTCGCATAAAACGTAACAGCTGTTTGGTATCATTTGTTACGAAAAACTCAATGGAACAATGCGCAAACATTAAGTTCTGTGTTTGAACTAAACAAAATGTTCGTCGATCAAAAAGGACGGTCATACAAAGACGCGGATTGATCAGACAAACAAAATATTCCGAACCCAAATTTCCTCAAAAACATTAGTTACTGGACCTGGTTATGAAATGAGGGCTACTAGTATGAACCGTTGACGATACACCAAAGTTCCGTATACAATTCACCAAATGAGCCCACACCGAAAAAAATCTTCACATGCAAAAGGCGCGCCTGAAGACAATGCTTTAATTTTAATCTGTTTTAGCGACCACAAGGAATTCATCACAAATTGTCAGAATATCACCGGTAAGCGGACAGTATTATTTGAGCATTTTGGAATGTCTTTGATGTCGAATGGAAATCGTACGTCCACAATATCATGCTGAAGAAAATTGAGCACTGTGCAGCGCCATTCGTCTCCTTGCCATTATTTCGTATTCACCAAACTTAAAATTTCAATGAAAGGGAGCTATTACAAGGAGAACATTCCAGATATTGAAGCCGCCGTGACCGCAGTACTCAAGGTATTCCCAAAACAGGAGCTACAAATGTCCTTCTATCTGAATGAATAAAAAAAAAATACAAATAATTCATGCAGTTTTTTTTCCTGTGTATAAAGATCAAAAAGGGCTTTTTTACTAAAGATAAATTTTTTCCTGGTAAACTGTGGAGGTCAACAAGAGTACCTACCAATATCGATTATGACCAACACATATTCTCGTCTCTTTCGCTAAAAGATTCCATTGTTAAAGATGAGATTCAAGGAGTTTTGAATGTCACTTTGATATACTTATAAAAATTTCTGCATTCAACTCTTCTTGTGTAATAAATCAAGTGGGTCCCTTAATATGGTGATGCAAAAAAAAATGCAGGAGCTTTCCATTTGAGTTTCGAAAATTGTGCTAGATGTTGGTACTGCATGATTCGCATCATGTATAGAAGTAGTCGCTGGCGGCTTGGTGGGGGTTCAATATAGTTCGTGTATTGAGTGAGTTCGTATATTGTAAGAATTATATCCTGCCGTTTCTTGTGTCGTTTGCTTCAGCCTATTTTATTGGTACGTCAAATAATTATGATGATTTTCCCGTTTACCATGTGCCCATTCCAATAAGACACACAGATAAAACATGTGGTATTCATGAAAAATATGAAATTAAATAAAAAATGAGGAAATTTTTTTATTAATTTCCTGCATTTATATGTTTTCGATTGAGCTCATCTTTTTCACGTTGGTACCATTGCTCGTTATTTACAATATGTTAAATTTCAGCGATTTTGGATGCATAGTTTTTGTTTGACAGCCAAGCCAAGTCCTTTGACGATTCATTTAGGCATGAATCAAACGAATTTTTGTATTTTGCAACTCGCAGAATAAAGAATTCATATTTAAGTTTGCGTTAAAAATGGAATAAAATGTAGTGAAGGGATGGAGATATTGTTATGACCGTGAAAACGTTGACGATGTTTGGGCGCACACTCTATCGATTTTATTTTCCCAACACCGTGTATATTTTTGGAACTAAGAAACCAGTAAATATGTGTGTAGATTCGACAATCTTAAAAGAGTATTCTTACTAATACAGAACAAAAACTTACCTACATATACTATCAGTGATAGTGAAATTTTAGCGTATTCATTATTCTATCATATAGTCCTGACTAATTTAATAATAATAAATATGCAAGCAATTTAGTGGTGGTGTTACTAACAAATTTTTTGAAAGTGAAAAATCAAAATTTCAGTGCAACATTTTTTATTCACTGAATTTTTAGTGCATTTTAATTGCATTAACGAAATAGCGCAATACACACAACTATGTAAAATAATAATGAAAAAATGATGGAAATACATAATTTGGTAGCTACTTGGGTCTACATGTCTTGAGAGAAAGTCGATTAATACAATAAATATTTGTTTAGTGAAGATAGCGTAAAAAAAACTTGTATAATACTGCTTTGTCATCAAATTTTACAATACTTAAGTCTTACTCACAGTTTTGTAGACATTTGAATTATCTTACCTGAAAATAAAAAAAAAATTGATTTAAGCAGCCATTTTTTATTTAGTAAAAATTTAAAACTTAAAATAATTATACATAAAAAATTATTAATTTTTTATTTTTTTTTAGAAAAATGTGTTTCATGCTATCGCTACTGTATCTGCTCTTTCCTACTTTTAATTTGACATTTAAGGTTACAATCTACAGAATAACTCGTCATGTGTAGTATGAACGGTCAAATAATGACAGATGCCAATTGATTTGATACGAAAAACCTTAGCATATTGAGACAATAGTGAAGTGTTGATACCTGTAAAATTCGTGTGCATGAATGTGGCTTTTTTCAGGGTATCGTGAAGTAGGTCAGAATTATATTGAAGAAAGTGACAAATGTATTTTCAGTTGTCAAACGATGTTTTGAAAGAATTTGAATCTTTTTTAAAATAACGACGTGGGAAATCATTTTTTAGGCAAGTATAGTTATAAAATATTATTGTGTACTTTACACACATTTGTATATTAAATTAAGTTGAAATTGATAACAAAAACAATGAAATATCGAAGATTTGTTTACGTTTGTGACAGCTGAGAAATTCCCTGGGTATCTTGGCGCAGTGGCAGCGAACAAGAGAGCACGACTAAGAGCATTTTCGGTGGAAGCAACTGTACTATTCTCAACCATATATCTTGTTGCCCCGCTCTCTATATTGATTCTACTACACGGCTGTACTGAGCTTTCAATAAAGCGGCAACAGATCCTAACACAACCAGAATTTGACTACGCTAAATTTGGCTTATCACACTCCCTGTACTCTCTATATTTTAAGCGAAAAACTTACATTTTTGTATGGGAGTAGTCATAGAATTGTTTATTATTAAAAAATAATTGACTTTAAAATTGTAGTCAAAAAAATGCCAATTACATAGTTGCATACTTCACACAAATGGAGTTTTGCATTCTTGTTTATTTTTCAGAAAACATGTAATAAAGAAATTTAAAAATATTTTTTAAGACAGTTATTTGACAAAAAACATTTCAATCATTCGGAGCAAGGTAAGTATAGATAGTGAATTGTATGACAGTGAGAAAAAAATTGTATGTGACTAGTGTACAACCTTGAGGCACGCGCGTTCGTATTGAAACTATTCTCTCCCTAAAAGTACCTGGGGAGAGGTTAGAGTCGGATTCTTCTAAAAAGAATAAAATAATTTGTATATCTATATACAAAATAAGAGGTCCTCTATACAGATTTCAGCAAAGCATTTGATAGGGTTAACATTCGCCTGCTACTTGCTAAGCTTAGTAAGCTCAGCTTTCATTCCTCATTGCTCAGCTGGATTTCTGCTTATCTGTTTGAGCGTAGGCAAATGGTTGTGATAAATGATGTGACATCTCGTTTTATTCGCGTTCCATCTGGCGTTCCACAGGGCAGCCATTTAGGCCCCATTCTTTTTATAATTTTTATTAATTATGTTTTTAATATTTTCAATTTTTCATCATGCCTTGGGTTTGCCGATGATTTAAAAATATTTATTAAGATTGGTAATGCTTGCGCTGTTGCCAGCCTTACAAAGGATGTTGATAGATTCGCTCGTTGGTGCTACCTAAATGGTTTATCTCTGAATTTATCTAAATGTAAGCACTTAACGTTATCTAGAAGGACTTCACCAGTTTTATTTGACTTATTTATTAATGGTTCTCTTGTTTCTAAATGTAATTTCGCTACTGATTTCGGTGTTATAGTAGATTCTCGAATGACTTTCTCCCAGCACATTGATTTTATTGTGAGTAAGGCAAATTCTCGTCTTGGCTTTGTTAGGCGCCGTGCTGCTGAGTTTTCTGATCCCTATACTCTAAAAAGCCTTTATATGTCCTTGGTCAGACCTATTCTGGAGTGTTGTTCTGTTGTATGGGATCCTTACTACGCTATTCACAGTAACAGGGTGGAGGGTGTTCAGAGGAGATTCACCAGGTTCGCTTTGAGGAAGCTGAACTGGATTGCCGATCTACCCCCGTATCATGCAAGATGTCAACTCATTGACTTGCAAAAATTATCTACTAGACGGAAGACCCGTACCAAAAATTCGGTCGATTCGTGGATAGCCTGAAAAGATGAAGCATTCTTCCAGCGCGGTATCCGTATACTGCCAGAAATATGGGAAAAAATACTGGCTAGCGATGGACAATACTTTGAACAAAACTTAATGTAAGTACCGTTCTTATAAATAAATGCCCAATTTTTGATAAAAAAAAAGGCGGAAACTTATTTGTACTCCGAATAAAAATATTCACACTTGAACTACCACACCAGTCAAAATGATTATTTTAAAATTCCTACTACATTTTTTTTTCGCAACAATGTCATGACTTTTATAGTAACAACTCAAGAAATAGTATAATGAATATAATTTTTTTTTCTTCAACGAATACATAATAATCTTGTATCATGAATACTTATCAATGTTCCTTAAACCCCGGGTTTTCGAGTACTCGGTTCTTATCCGGATAGCCGGGTTTCACGGGTAGGAGTCGAACAACGGGTACCCGAATCTTTGGAATCGGGTATTGAAAAATTAATTTGGTTAATTAATATGCAAAATCAAGCAAAGCGCGATTCGGGTAGCAGAATTAAAAATTGAATTCACGAATTTAGTAATGTACCGGAGTATTAAAAAATTAAGAACCGATTGTACCCGGATATTCGGAATCGAGTACCCGGGTACCTGATACCACTTGAACCCAGGTACAAACCAGAACATTACTACTTATACCAGCACCAGTCAAAATGACTGCTACAAGTTAAAGTGTAAATGCATCCTGAATTTTGCTTACCGATCACGAATTAACAAGTTTACTCGTTTTGTATAACTACAAAGAGTTTCTTAGAACTTTTTAGAATTTTTATTGCGTATCATTCAGTATGTGATGGTTATAATTACCTATCAGAAAAAATCAGGATCGATCATAATGCTAATGCAAAACACCTAATACATTCATGCCCACATTCATTCGAAAATATATTTAGTCGTTCATTTAGATCTGGAGACGTAAATTGTGTTTTGAATATTGTTATAATAATATAATAATAAGAAAATAGTTATATAAATTAAATAAACGACATATTGTTTGAATTAGTATAAGGTGAGAAAAATGATTACAAATATAATTTTTATGTAATCATTATTTCTGATTTTATTTTTATAAGCCTTGAAAATGGCAAAACGATTGAAAATCTCTGAAATTCTGGAAAACCTAACGACATAGGAATGGAAATGGTCTGATATTGAAGATGATGAACTCTATGACAGTGAAGGTGAATCAGAAGAAATTTAAAATGAAGTATGCGGTACCCAAGATGAAATCTTTGATAGTGAAAATAGTGATAATGAGGTTTCAGACGAAGAAAATGGTCAGGAGTCCTCAGAAAGTGATAGTGAATTTGAAAATATTTTGAATTCTCGTAAAAAAAAATGTTCTCGAGTGTTTTCAAGTTCTGAAGATGAAAATAAAAGTATACGACAAGATAATCAAACTGAAATTGCTGCAAACGGAACTTGTTGGGAAAAAATACCTTCTTATATAGTCCAGTTCTAAAAGATTACCACTTTATAATATCTTCAAGGACGTACCCGGTCCAACAGGATATGCCAAAAAAAAAAAATATTATGAAAGGTAAATAGCGCAATTTTTTATTAATCGACAACCATATACTTGAACATATCAGATATTGCACGGAAGTCTCTCGAGTTTTGGGTAAAAAATGGAACCTAACAAAAACAAAATTGAAAGCTTTCATTGGAGTTTTATATGGTCGGGGAGCATAAACAATTTGAAAGTTTCATATTTATGGAACAAAAAATGGGGACCTAAGTTCTTTGCAAACTTCATGAGTAGAAATGATTTTACCAACATTTTGAGATTTATTCGCTTTGATAAAAAAAAAGTGAAAGAAGTCAACGTCTACAAAGCGATAAATTTGCTTTAATATCAGCAGTATCGGGATAGCTTTATTGAAAATAGTATGAATTGCTACAAACCAGGACCAAATATTACAATTGACGAACAACTCTTCTCAACAAAAGACAGATGCAGATTCATGTAATATTTGCCGAATAAGCCTGACAAATTTGGTATAAAATTTTGGCTAGCATCTGATGTTCAAACTAAATATATTGTGAATGGGTTTCCTAATTTAGGAAAAGATTAGACACGAGTAACATCATAGCCTCTAAGTAAATTTTTCGTGCTCAAACTTATCGAACCATTCACTATGCAGGGAAGAAATATAACAACTGACAACTTTTTTACAAGCTTACCGCTGGAATCTAAATTACTAGCAAAAAAAAACAACATTGGTTGGGAACTACCAAAAATTTGTAAAACAAAGAAGGATATTATGGCTAGATTTTCATCATTACTGTATAAATCAAGTGGATGTGTTCTTACAAAGAAAATAATTTTTAATATTGAGTTCGAAACATAAATTCGTCAGCGTTCATAAAAGTAATAGGCTCTTACCTGAAACAGTTGAATTTTATAATAAAGCTAAATTTGGCGTCGACATTACAGACCAAATGGCAAAGAAATATAGCTGGCATAAATGCTAAATGCAGGTGAAAACATATCCAGAAAAGATTTTCTTTTCCAATTAGCAGATGAACTTGCCATTGAAAATGCCGATAAAAATGTTAAACCAGGAATAGAATCACGAGAAGTTAATGTACCTACAACTTCAAAAACCTTACTTTGTTCACGCAAATGGTGCAATAATAATAAGACTACCACCATTTGTAATATATGTAAAAAATATGTATGCCGAAAATGCATTCAAAACAAAATCTATGTTTGTAGGGAATGTGACAAATTATAAAATTTTATACTAAATAATTTACTGTATATAATGGGTTTTCCAATAAGAGGTGTTATTTTGATATTCAAAGAAGAATGCCATTTTTTTAGATAAATGATCGGATCTTTATTTTATTATAAAGAGGAAGGTATGCCGTTAATAATGGAAAATAACATCAGCCAAATGACCACCACGACCACAGGACCATATCCTTTTCATGAAATTTTCCATAACCAAATCGCAAAGTGGCTGCCCTATGTCCTCGATAGCCTCACGAATTCCATCTTTGAGGTCTTGAATCGACGCTGGGCTGTTGGCGTAGACCTTTTCTTTCACGTGGCCCTAAAGGAAGAAGTCGCAAGGTGTTAAGTCATAAGATCTCTGTGTCCAATTGTGATCACCTCTTCGAGAGATAACACGGCCCGGAAACTTTTCCCGTAAAAGATCAATGGTTTCGTTGCTTGTATGGCACGTAGCGCCGTCTTGTTGAAAGTAAACGTTGTCCAGATCAATACCATCCAATTCCGGCCATAAAAAATCATTAATCATCTGTCGATAGCGCAATCCATTCACCGTAACTGTTGCTCCAGCCTCATTTTCGAAAATGTAAGGTCCAATGACCCCGCGGGACCATAAACCGCACCAAACAGTCACACGTTGAGGATATAGAGGCTTTTCAACAATAACTCTTGGGTTTTCCGAGCCCCAGATGCGACAATTTTGCTTGTTGACGAAGCCATCGAGGTGGAAATGGGCCTCATCACTCAAGATGAGTTTTCGATGGAATTCCGGATCATTTTCATGCATTTCAAGGACCCAATCAGCAAAGACTCGACGTTGTTGATGATCGGCCGGCTTGATTTCTTGTGTTAACTGAACTTTATAAGCCTTAAGACCCAAATCTTTATGCAAAATACGGTGTAATGACGTTTGTGGAATGCTAAATTCCAAAGAACGACGAGGAATGGACAAACCAGGGTTGACTTCTACACTTTCGGCTACAGCAGCAATATTCTCGGCTGTTCTTGAGCGACGTGCACGGCTTTTATTCTTCACATCACTAACTTGTCCCGATAGCTCGAATTTTTCTACCAATTTCTGTATTGCGGTCCGACAAGGTGCTTCACGACGACCCAAAAATGTTCGAGTTTTACGAACCGTCTATGCCACATTTTCACCATTTTTATAGTGAATTTTAATAATTTCAATGCGTTGTTGATTCGTGTATCGTTCCATTTTTATTAATGGCGTAGTTTCTACTTGTCAAATGTGATAAAAATGACAGCTCCAAAAGTGACATCTACCGAAATAGCGGGCTAATTAAAATAACACCTCCTATTGGAAAACCCTTTACTATAAAAATAGCTTAACTTTGAAATGGAAATTTATTTATATTGTTTTTTTGTACCGAAACATATTTTCTTTATTATACTTATTATTCTTATTAATGTGTAAGTGATAAAATGTAAGAATCCTCATTTAGGGATCATGGTCCCATGTACTACTACACAGCATGAAATTCCCTTCGTAACAAACTAATTTTTCAATAAATAAAAAATTGTTTTTTATTATTACGTATTTTTTAAATACCAGTCATTTGGAGTTGTTCTGGTAGCAATAGCTTCGTCTTAAGAGTCTTAAATAGTTAGACTTAGCTAGTGTGTTTCCTTTACAGTGAATTAATCGTAACTGACTTAGACAATTAAAATTGTTTCCATGTTGAGTTCACTCTGCACAAAGCAGAAATTCGGGAACAGACGAATTTGGAAGCGTTCCTAATGTTCAGGTCAATACAGCGATCAAACATAATAAAAGTATTTTCTAATAAAGCGCACTCGCGTCGCCACATTGTGCCGATAAGTGTGCATCTAACAACCTTTATCCTCGATCCCGTAAAATTTTTAAACCAAGGACATATTTATTTTTCTTATATTCTTATAAAGTGTGATCCGCTAATAGTCCTTGAAAACATTGAAAGAATTTCCTCAAAACCTGTTTTTTGATCGTTTATACTATGATCCAATAGCTAGAAGAAGTGTTACTATACCTTTGAAAAACTTCAACTAAGTACTACAAATAGACATACGATGGATTCGTGTGGAAGAATACAGTACAAAACACACTAGTGTAAGCACAGATTCTTTAACATTTACCACTCTTTAATTATTCGTTATGTTTACTATGAAAATTATGACAGAATTTTTACGTTTCTAATTTTCAATCTTTTTTACAGAACTCCATTCCATTATATTCTAAAATAGTCATGAACAAAAAAATATATATATATGTATATATTTAACCTGTATTCAAATTCAAAATAATAAACTACAGGCAAAAATTAAAACTTATTTCCAATTTAATTTCACCAGAGTAATCTGCTTCAGTTCCATTAGCAAAAACGGATTCCAATTGTAGAATAGAACACATTACCGTAATTGATACAATAAATCCGATTTTAATTTGAAACTCGATTTATCTTTTTCTTTTTCTTTTTTTCAATTCTTTTACTCAGAGAACGCTGACAATCTTAGTATCCATCCACCACACACCGGTTAAATTTCTCTTATGACATCGAATGTTAAGGGGAGAAAACATTAATTTCCCCAATAGAAAATATAGCACAAAAGAACCGAAAGGCAACATAGGCAGAGAAAACATAGAACTGTGAAAATATTTCCTCGGTAGTAGATATAGGAAATAGAGCACGAAAAATTTCCCCAAGTTTCATCGAAGGAAGAAAGATTGAAATCGATTCACCCTTACTCCTTACAGCTGTTAGAATATAGAATGAGTCATACTAGCGAGAATATCGCGCCTGATGGGGTTATTCTCCTCGTATACCCTATTATAACGGCTTTCACACGATAAATAAGTATGCATATATATATATATATACCATTATTATAGAAGTATCCTCGTCACACTAGGGATGAGAATATGCATTTTTTGATATTCACCACAGTGTTGCTGGAACTACGACGTACATACATACATAGTTGGGGTTTCAGAATAATATTCGCTAGTCCTTTTCCCTTTTGCCTGCCGATAGAATTTCGTCCAGTTGAGATTGTTGGGGAAGTGAAAAAAGCCGGTAGAGTTATGCAATGTATTTATAGCAAAAACACATACTTACATCATAAAATTCTATGTATTTAGGTATATGGTGAGGGAGGTGGGTAAATGAAAATAGCGAGCGTCTCCTGTGACATTGTCGAGTTTAAGTAAAGAAGAATATTATGAAAGGATAAAAGGTTATGTATAACGGTTCAAGTAATAGATTTGCATAGTTGACGCACAGCTGAGCTCTATATATTTGTATCTAAAGTGAAGAGCACGGGGAGACATAATTATGGGGCTAAGTTTGAATTTAACTAACAAAATTCTGTATAACGAACTTTCTGGTTATCTATACCAACATACTTGAAAGAATAGGTAAACTATCTTGAACAAACTTGTATCGCGTTATCTATTTAATTTTTCTTCTCCCTACTAGGATATAAGGTGACATCAGTAGCCATCATCATCATCATCATCACGGAACTATACTTTGTACGATAGCTTTAAAAAATCTAAGATAAAAACTTTTCTACTCTAAATGGTGCTGGCTTCTAATGTATCGAGGCTTCTATAAGAGATTAATTCACAATAAAGTCGTTGGACGGCCTGTTTAACTTAATTCAATGTTTGTAAAATGTTGGAGATGTTCAAGATGAATTGATTATTCATGGATTTCGTTCTTATAAATATGCCATATCTTCTGATCTTAGCCAAATGTTTAGACAGGTGATAATTATAAGAACACTTGATACAGACTAGGTACCTACTAGTCAATTGTACATACATAACATATGTAGGGAAAACACAAATGCCTATTGTCTTATTGCCGACTTCAATAAGTTCGAGCTGTTTCCCGACAGATGGCATTGTTTAGCCTTTTTGTATGGGGCAATACTACAGCAACTTCATCGTGAAACTCTGCCATTGGGTCCAATCTAACCCGAGAGCTACACGCTACAAGCTTCTAACTACAAATTTCAGTTCGCACATATGGCGTACCATAGAAACTGCTACATGGACTGACTACTTCATAGAAATACGCTGAAATAGAGCTTCGTGTAGCTTGTAGCGTGTAGCTCTCGATGTAGATTGGCTCTCTAATGCCTAATCTAACAATGCATGGTAAAACCACCTCAACAAAACGACATGAATTTTTATGTTTGCTTCCCACTCTTGCATTTGAAAATTCATGCTTACAAAAATGTTTTTTCTCTTTCATTCATTCATTCATTTGACGACATGAGCACGAGCTTATGTGTAGTAAAGGGTTTTCCAATAAGAGGTGTTATTTTAATTAGCCCGGTATTTCGGTAGATGTCACTTTTGGAGCCGTCATTTTTTGACATTTGACAAGTAGAAACTACGCCATTATAAAAATGGAACGATACACGATTCAACAACGCATTGAAATTATTAAAATTCACTATAAAAATGGTGAAAATGTGGCAGAGACGGTTCGTAAAACTCGAACATTTCTGGGTCGTCGTGAAGCACCTTGTCGGATCGCAATACAGAAATTGGTAGAAAAATTCGAGCTGTCGGGACAAGTTAGTGATGTGAAGAATAAAACCCGTGCACGTCGCTCAAGAACAGCCGAGAATATTGCTGCTGTAGCCGAAAGTGTTGAAGAAAACCCAGGTTTGTCTATTCCTCGTCGTTTTTTGGAATTAGGCATTCCACAAACGTCATACACCGTATTTTGCATAAAGATTTGGGTCTTAAGGCTTATAAAGTTCAGTTAACACAAGAACTCAAGCCGGCCGATCATCAACAACGTCGAGACTTTGCTAATTGAGTCCTTGAAATGCATGAAAATGATCCGGAATTCCATCGAAAACTCATCTTGAGTGATGAAAATTGTCGCATCTGGGGCTCGGAAAACCCAAGAGTTATTGTTGAAAAGACTCTCTATCCTCAACGTGTGACTGTTTGGTGCGGTTTATGGTCCCGCGGGGTCATGGTCCTTACTTTTTCGAAAATGAGGCTGGAGCAACAGTTGAGGAGCGACGAAACAAAAATAGTTAACTACTTAAGAGGCAGAAAATGACATGACACATGCTAAGGCCTTAATTTTTAAAATCCTACTCGATGCTGATATTAAGTCGAAACAAGATAAGTTAATTTCGATACAAAAATCACTTCAAAACTGACTGACGGAACAAAAATGGTTAAAAACGATTTTTTTTCCAAGTATTTTAACATTACTGGTTAATTTTCATACAAAGTACGCATCTTGATAATTTTATCGGACCAAATTTAGTTTAATTACACAGTGTCTATAATCTAGCAACACCTTTTTACGTTTACAAAAAAAAAAACAAAAAACAAACAAAAAAACAAAAATTTGACGTTCAAAAGCGCAAACTGTTATATCACTGTCAGTCACTTCAGTCAGTTTCTCAATTTTCAAATTCCAAAAACGTTTTTTCTCATACTGGCGAAACGAGATATATTCTTGAAAGAAGTTATTATTTTAGCTACAAATGGAAAATACAGCAATCGTTTCAAGTATAAATACAGGGAGTAGAAAACGTAAACGTTCAGTTCCAAAAGGATCAGCCAGAAGGAATGAAAAGTAAATTCAAAGTTGCAAAATACTTACTGTTATAGTGTGTGCAATATTTGTTCGATTGTTATTTTATGTTAAAAATATTATTACGTTGTTTTTAAAGGTATAAAGACAAAAACCCGTTATGTATTGGATTTCAAGCTACATGCAAACACAGGGGTTAGAAACTAAAATGTAGGCAATTTACTGTTGAAGACTTATTACCTCTGCGTAAAAATTTCTTCAAGAATCAGAGTAAGCAAAAGCAAGACGTTTTTCGGACAGGATATATAGCTCCATACCATCCAATTCCTGTTCGTAGTACGGCTATGAAAAAGCGGCGGTTCAGTTGTACATATTACCTCAAACTCAAAAACAAGAATGTTCCAGTATGTGCAAATTTTTTCCAAAAGGTATTTCATATAAAAAAAAGGACGACTTAGAACCATTGCAAAATTACTACATGAAGGTGCAGTACCAAATCGAGGAGGTGACAGAAGGTCTAGAAAAAGTATTCACAAAAAGGAAAGTATTAGAAATTTTATTAAAAATCTCCCAGCGCAGGAAAGCCATTACAACAGGCCAAAATCATGTCGAATATATCTAGCTTCAGACCTAAACATGAAGAAATTATGGGATTTATATAATGGTTCAGTTCCTTTTGAATTACAAGTGAAACGCACTATGTTCACTAAAATTTTTTGCAAGGCTTCAATATTGGCTTTGCATCTCCATCCTCAGACACATGCAGTACATGCACATTGTTACAAAATAGTCTGAAAAAAAGAAACAAATACAGATAAAAGAGCTAAAATAATAGTACAAAAAAGAATGCACAAGCTCCGTGCCAATGCTTTTTACACCCACCTCAAAAAAGAAGATGTACCAAAAAGTAAAACCCTTTGTTTTGACTTGCAAGAAGGCTTAGTTTTGCCTAAAACACCAATACAAGAGGCATTCTACAGTCGCCAATTGAGCCTATATAATTTTTGTATTGTGAACGCTGATTCAAACAATTCTGATTTCTACTGCTGGAACGAGACTGAAGCTGGCCGGGGATTAGAAGTAATTGGATCTGCTCTCCTCAACCATTTAAATTCTCTTGAATTTCCAAATGATACTGAGTTCCTGCGACTCTTCTGTGATGATTGTGGAGGGCAGAATAAAAACTGTCATATAATCCATACCCTAGCATTTTGGCTTCGAAACAAATCGCCAAATTTAATCAAAGAATTTCATATATTTTTCCCTGTCTGGAGCCATAGTTTTTTGTCTACAGATAGAGCGTTTGGCAGGCTTGAGAAAGAGCTTAAAAACAATACAGTTATAATTACGAAGGAAGAATATTTCAGTAGTTTTGAGAAGCATGGAAAAGAGCATAAATTATATAAAGACTGAAGCTATATGATATCAAAGCTATGGAGCAAAATAATTACAAAAAAATAAATGGTGTTCAAAACTTAAATAGAATTCAATTGAGGAAAATAGCCGGACGGAATAATGATGCTAAAATGAAGGGTTTTGAAAATTTTGTTTTTGAATGTAATGAACAATTTAACACTTTGCTAAAACGATGCAAAACACACCCAAGGAATCTGAATGAGAAATGTCTGATGAGAGCCCTAAGTCAGAAGAAAAAGCTAGAATTGGTCTAAGACCAATTCTTATGATACCCTAGATGAATGCCCGTATTAAATTTCGTAAGGTCACCGATCTATTCAAGTTGGATTTTGAAGTTGTTTTTCGCATATATTTCTATCGCACGGAAAAAAATGATTATAACCAATTTTATAGGATTTCGTATTCTGCAGAAGTTTTTGGTACAATAAAAATATCTTGGACTGATCGTTTTCAAAGTATACGTAAAAAACCTAAATTTTTATATGGCAACACCAAGAAGGAGTTGCCCGATTTAGTCCATTTTTGACATTTTATTTGCTAATGTAGTAAAAACATAATGTACGAAATTTCAGCTCTCTACGTCAACGTGTTCTCAGGCAGTGTCCAAATATATAGCGGAAAACGAAATTTTTATATGGCAACCCCACGAAGGAGTTGTCCGATTTGTCTCATTTTCGAACTTAATTTTACTTTTTTTTTAAGTCCGTGTACAAAATTTCAGCTCTCTAAGTTTACGCGTTCTCGAGTTATCGTGCGCACAGACGGACGGACAAACGGACATACAAAAATCAAAATAACTTTTAATATTATGCGTGGGTGTCCAATGCATTTTGCTCTACCATCATTATGTCGAGGTGTTACAAACGGAATGACAAACGTAGTATACCCTATAGATTTCATCCAGGGTATAAAAAGGATGTAACAAATTTATTGGTGAAGCAATTTGGCGAGGATTGGACTGAACTACAGGAGCTACACTCGTTCAAAGAAATCTTGGAAAGGACTGAAGGCGTTGTACTTAATAATGACAATGAAGAAGATTTGATTAATGACTGCGAGTGTCTTGAGCCAGAATTGGAAGCTGTAAGGGTATAAGGTGAAACTATAATTTTTGGTATGTTTCTTTGAAATAAATAACATTTTCTGTGAAATAGTCTTTTTATTTTAGAGAATATCGAAACCAGTCAAGTGGTAATTGTTAGAACAAAATTAGTTAAGTACGTTTTCGTTTGTTACAAAATTAGTTAATTACTTTGGGTTGAATCAAAATTGGTTAACTGCATTTAAAAAAATCGATATATCGTGTATTTAAGTAGCAATTTTTTTTTTGAGAGCACTTCATAAAATGTTTTTTTTTTTTTACTATTTTTCCTATCAAAAAGTAACATTCATTATTATTATGGTATGTAATATATAGTTTTTTGCATTTTGCTCTAATCGAGACATTTAGTACTTAACTATCTTTGTTCCGTCGCTCTTCAGTTACGTTGAATGGATTGCGCTATCGACAGATGATTAATAATTTTTTATGGCCGGAATTGGATGGTATTGATCTGAACAACGTTTACTTTCAACAAGACGGCGCTACGTGCCATACAAGCAACGAAACCATTGATCTTTTACGGGAAAAATTTCCGGACCGTGTTATCTCTTGAAGAGGTGATCACAATTGGCCACCGAGATCTTGTGACTTAACACCTTGCGACTTCTTCCTTTGGGGCCACGTGAAAGAGAAGGTCTACGCCAACAGCTCACCGTCGATTCAAGACCTCAAAGATGGAATATCATCATTTATCTCAAAAAGTGGCATTTTTCTTTGAATATCAAAATAACACCTCTTATTGGAAAACCCTTTAGTTAATCAGGGGAATTTAGAACAAAACTACTGCAAACTGGAACTTGTACTTTGAAAGCAATATTTTATATTATTCGACTTGTTCCAAAGAATTTCTTAGTTTACTATATTATAGTATAAATTATTGAGCCCAAATACATTCTTTGAAGTAATTCAGTAATGAAATCGAGAAAGGAATTACATTTATGATAATTGACAGGTCAACCGCTGTTTAATTTGGCAATTTACATGTTTCGTGTATTTATATACATTCTTCAGCAAACGATATGTTTTGACGACTGGGTCTTACTATGCATTGTAGATTAGGCTCGAAATAACATTCCGCGGAACCAACCAAATTTTTCATAATGCTCAACATGTCCAATTTTGTGTCAAAAAAAGAGTATTTGCGTATCTGCAGCTGAGGCTCACAGAATTCTTGTGAACACTTACAACGACCATGCTCTGCCGGCAACAACACGCAGAGATTGGTTTAGAAGCTTCAAAAATAATTATTTTGAGGTTAAAGATGCAGAGTGCTCGCTCTGGCGCATCGAAAAAGTTTGCAGACGAAAAATAGGAAGCATTACTCGATGAAGACCCATGTCAGATGCAACATAAACTTGCAAGATCACTAGGAGTTGATCACACAACACTTGTCAAATATTTAAAAGTATTAGGAATGATTCCAAATCAAAGAAATTGAGTGCCGTACAAATTGAAGCTGAGAAATGTTGAACAGCATTTTTTCACGTGCGAACAGCTGTTCCAGCTGTAGATAAAGAAAGGTTTTTCGCATCGTATCTTGTCTGGCGATAAAAAGTGGATACAGTACGATAACCCGAAGCGTAGAAAATCATGTGGAAAGCCCGACCATGCATCAACATCGACTAGAAAGCCGAATATCCATGGCTCCAAGCTCATGCTCTGTATTTGGTGGCATCTGCTGGGTATAGTTTTTTATAAACAGCTCAAACTCAACGAAACCATTACGGGGAACACTACCGACTACACTTGATGCATTTAAGTCGAGCATTGAAGGAAAAACGGCCGCGATACGATTTTGCTGCATGACAATGCTTGGCCACAGTTGCAAGACCGGTCAAAATCTACTTGGAAACGCTAAAACGGGAAGTCCTATCCCACCCGTCGTATTCGCCAGACATTGCTCTTCCAATTACCACTTGTTCAGATCGATAACTCATAGCCTGGCTGAGCAGCAGTTACATTCATAGGAAATTCGAAAAATTAGGTTGATTCTTGAATAATCTAAACAGACCTTTTTCGACGTGCATATGCTATTTACAATACAATATTTTTATCATCGGCACTATTTCGTCAAACTCGATATCTGAAGAAGCTCACTGAAATCTGGAAAAATTAAATTCCTCTTTGAGTCTCTGCACTGGTGGTTCGAAATTATGAAAATGATGAACTCCGTTTTAAATTGCTTACTATCCAATCTAAAATAATAGTGTTCTAGCAGCTGGTTTGGTATTTTGAACCCTCAGAATTGTTACAACCCATTAAATCTGGAAACCTATATGATTTTTATTTTCTTCAGAAAATATGAAAATTAGGGCTTACCCCACAAGAAATCTCCTCAAACGATTAACGAAACATCTCAGATACTAGCACGAATGTATGCAAATGGTCATTTCATATTTATACGGACGATATCTCTTTTGGAAACTAATATTTCCTGCCATTTATTGAGGATTAGATTGATTAAAGATAGCACAGCTTCATACCCAATTCCTTCTAGAGGTTTGAACTCTGTACAGTCTTATTGTTAAATTGTAACTTGTTTTATTAGACATGGGGAAAAATACCTACACAGCAGCAAAAATTCTTAAGACACATTTTTCAGACAAAGTGGGTGGTGGTAGTGGTGGTGGATAATTGCTACCTATTTCTATAACTTTCCTGTTCTCGATGAAAAAATAATCCCAACAATGCGACTATTAGGGCAAAATGAGTAATTTGGTTTTGCATAACTTTTGACCCTATTTGAAGACACGGGTCTATTCTCATTTTCCTCATTCTCCTGTTAAGATTTACCACAATTGATGGGTAGGCATTGCTGTGAGGCCTATTTTTATACCCTACTAGATGAAATCATAGGGTATACTAAGTTTGTCATTCCGTTTGTAACGCACAGAAATAATGTTATATAATAAAATAGAAAGTCTGTCCGTTTGTCTTCACAATAACTCGAGAACGCGTTGACTTAGGCAGCTGAAATTTTACATACCAGCGTTTTACAAAAAAAGTAGTTCGAAACGAGACCAATCGGGCATCACCTTCGAAGAGTTACCATACAAAAATTACTCTTTTTACTACACAGTGTCTACCTAAGAACGCATTGACGTAGAGAGCTGAAATTTGGTACATGGTATTTTCATAGCAATAGTAAATGAAATTTTAAAAACGAACTTAATCGGGAAACCCCTTCTTGGTGTTGCCATATAAAAATTTAGGATTTTTAAGTATACTGTGAAAACTATCAGTCCAGAAGTTTTTATAGTACTGAAAATTTCTTCAGAATATGAAAAACCACTTAAACAATCAAACTTCCACAGATGGGTCACTATACGAAATTACAAACGGATATTCATCTATGGTATCATAATTAGTCTTTGACCAATTGTAGCTTTTTTACTTGTTAGATATTAAATTTCTGGGTGCAATACCTAAACCTATGAAATTGTTTATTGGATTCTCGATATAATTTACAAAAATTAAGTGATAAATGCCAAACACCTTAGTGGCCTCCAGGGTGTTGTTTGTGTACACCTACGTATGTAGTTGTCCACATTGAACTACACACATATGATTACTACCCATACCGGTTGGGAATTGCTACTAATTTGGATATCATTTCATTGCCATATCTGTCGTTCGTTTTATAAAGCAATTCGCAAAAACGATTCCTAATAATTGCATCTTCCATGGGTTCACGTTTCGTGGTAGACAAAGACACTACTGTGAGATTGTGACCATATTCTGAAAATAATACCACTGATAGTTGTTATAATCATTTGAGGGTGGTTTTAGGCCATCACCAAAATATTGATCTTAGATCGATTCTTATAGATTTTTTAATTAGTGCATTTTTATATCCATTCATTATAACTGTCCTTATAAAAATTCTTGAACAAATGAACAAAAATTAATATCCTATCATCCAAACTGACTTATCCTTTGAAGTTCTGATCTCTGCTTATAACGCACATATCAAAAATATATTTAAAAAAAAAATTTACATTAGCCAGTTTCATTTCACCATACTATCATTTTCTAGCTTTTAATTATAATAATCTATCCATTCTCCCCATCTAGCTTGTAATATCTACCATCCGCCTCGGGTTTCTAGAGGTCCCGGGTATAGGTACAATCAGAGGAAAAAAATACAATCAACCAGCACATAATTACATGTTAATGAAAGGGTTCTTGGCCTATGTACTAAGCACAGCATAGGTAAATATGTATGTAAAAATAAATAATATGCGATCTTGAGGGCGGCATGATGAATGCTTTCTCTTCCCACTTAATTTTTTTAGATTTTTTCATGACACAACCAACCACCACTATAACCACCGCCCTTCAATCCTTTAAGAGCAAAGCAGTATGTAGGTACTATACTTGGTAATCAGTATGGCTTAAAGGCACAAATTCTATAGACAATTTTTTTTAATTTTTTTTACCATGAAAAGAATTGTGCAGTGCTCACGACCCCATTGCCTAAGAACGTATGCACTCATTTGATGCATGCCTGCATCTGAATTCTAATTTTTTTAACTCGAGAAGATGGTTCTAGAATGTTTAGGTTGGGTAAACAATTTAATTTCGAGGTTGGAATTTAATTCTGGCGATTGTATAGTCTTTTTTTTTTGTATTTAGGATTTTCAGCAAAAATTTGTTAATAAGTTGTAATAAAATTAAAAATAAATAAATAAATTGGAAAGAAAATTTGTTTATTAAAAAACAAAACACAATTAGAAGAACAGAGAGGGAAGAATTGAAAATTATCAAGAAAAAATAATTAAATAATTATAATAGAAATATCGAAGAAAAAGAAAACAAACAAAGAAAATAAGAAAGAAAAAAATCAAAGAAGGAACGAAAAGCAAAGAAGGAACAAGAAGCAAAGAAAATACGGAAAAAGTGTACAGAGAGAGAAGAAGAGAAGAAAACAGAAAGAAAAAAGAACAAAAAGTGGTAGAAAGTAAGTGAAAATGAAGGAAAGAGGAAAAAGTTAGTTTCTGAAAAATGAAAGCTGTCTGAAACCATTTAGTGGGTATCACATCGGAAGCGGCGAGGTGTGGCGCGGCATTTTTAAGTTGCGATTGCTCTTTCAAAATTAAAGTGGGTGTCACACTGGGAGCGGCGCAGCGCAGCATTTTTCAGTTGCAGCAGTGCGATTATTCTTGCAAAATTAATTCTATAAGTCACACCGTGAGCGGCGCTGCGAACTTGGAGTTTACTAAAAAACACAATTTTGCTGCTGCCGCTGGCGGCAAAATTTTTATTCATTCGCAATTCGTAAATGAGGCTCTTTCATTCTAAAGTATTCGTAATCGAACCTTATCACGTTTCTCCGTTTTTCTTCTTTTTCTGTACGCACAAATATCTGATATTTCTGTACGCACTCTGCTTGAAAATATTCTCTAGCTCTATTTATGTGTGATGCTCCACTTTTACTGATGAAACACCTCTAAACTATCTCGTAGTGTTATCTTCGTCCTCTCTCTTTATCATCCCAAAAAATTGATGTAATAAGCAAACATAAAGGAATATGTGAAAAATAATAATGTATTATCAATTTGGCCAATCCAGTTCTTGTGCGGTGCTACATACATATGTAGAATTACAACAGATAATATGTAAAGTATTCGGTAGGGAGAACGAGCACAAACCTAGCCTATCTCGATTTTAGTAAGACATTCGACTAAGTTTCAAGATTCTTCATGAAATTTAAAAATAGAGATGTAAAATTAATAAGCTGTTTTTGGCTTTCATTAAGTCAGGTCATACATTTTTTGCAGAACAAACACAACTTTTCTCTATAATCATCAAGGGTCGAGTCTCGGTCCACTTTTATTTAATAATAAAATACCTAATATACGAATTACAGACAAAATTAGCTTTCTTCATTGGAAACAATGTTAATTGCTGTTGTTGTTAATAATATAATTTTTATGTTTATTCAGTATTTAGGTATTCGTTGGAAATGTCTTAATGAGTAGATTTAAGGAAAAAACAAAAAAACTATCCCCACCATACAACTTAAGTGAAATATTATGGAACACCATTATTATAGGCAACACAATGTCTGTCCTATAAATGGACAATTCTAACTAAGTTACATGCTTGATGGGCATATCACATTTCCATTTCTTCCTACTTCCTTCCATGCAATAATATATGTATAGGTACATTTTTATCATACGCATACTTTAGAGAAGTAAACAACTCAGCGGGAAAAATTCCAAGTGCTTCAGAAAAAATCAGATTCGAAGCGCTTATATCAGGTTTAATGATTGCTTCCAAAAAAGTGCTTCTCTGGAAGCAGTCTGAAGCAATTTGGAAGTAATTTCTAAAATTCCAGTAAATTGAACGCGAACGTGATCATGCAAGCTTTCTCGTTTTGATGCGTACGTACGAATGAGTGTTGCATAGCAATTCATTTGCTTCTTTAGATCAGTGAAACATTTGTTGATAGAAAAGTAAAAAAAAAAAAATGTGTAAGTCTGCAAATAAAATTATAGAGAGTGATGTTACAGAGAATTAAAACCAACGCTTGTAAATATTTGTGGCCGACACTGTAGCTTCAACAAACAATTAAAAACAATTAAAATGAAGCTAAATGGAAACGCTTACTTCTGCGGACATGTAATGTTAAAATTTATATGAAACTGAAACACAATCGAACGCACATCACCACACCCGACGTTACATAATTTACAAGACTATATTATGATAATTCAGTTAGGAATTTGAGTAATTAAACGGATTTCAAAGTTTAGTTGCTGCAATTCTGGATCAGTTCAGACAGTTTATGGATTAATCTATGCACGAAATTAATCAAAGCCTTCATTTTTCTACGTTCATTTCACGTAACGGTAACTTCCTTTTTTAGTAAATTTGATTCTGTATTACGAATAAAGTCGGTGATGGGTTTCAATTATGTATACACAATGTCGATGAAGTGACTTATTCAATAATCCAACAATTAAAATCTATAGGGCGTTTAAGAAAACTATTTAACTACTTTTTTTTGCCACCAGGGTTTATGAATACATATGTATTTTTAAATGGTTATATACCTCCCAGGATAAGTACAGATAGATGGTAGAAGGTAGCTAGTTTATTATGCAATGTTTGACACAATTTATTTGGCATTCCGCGAAAGAAACGACTGATAGCATGAAAATAATTTGGCACACCCCAAAATAACACATTTGCTACTTTATATCTGTATGAACATACATATACATAAATATAAGTCTACATATAAACGCATTTCAATGCTGTAGTCCTTTTCATTGCTATATTATCCATCTCACATCATTCAAATTTTAAAACGAAATTTTCTAACCCTTCATACGAAATGTTTATTGTAAACCAGGAAAGGATCCTTTACCATCAGCAAGTAAGTAGAAGAGAAAAAAAAATGGGTCCAAGTTTTTACTTTTATTGTTATTAACCTTTGGCACGAGAAACCTTCAGAAGAAGAAAGGAAGCAGAAAAAAAAACCCCTCTAGAGAAATCAATCAATCCCTCAAGGAAACTAAGTTCAGCCACTTTGCCATTGAAATAAAATTTTAGTGCAGAGAAAAGAAGTCTACTCTGCCTTCGGTTTTATAGTGTTGTGATGTGACCCTGAGGCGGCGGCGGCTCCTACTGAAATTCCACAAGGATATCTGGGTATCGAACTTGTACACATTTGTGTCATCAAATTATGATTGAATTTCGGATATGATAATATAACCGCACAGGAATATAGTTTTTCTTAATATTTATTTGTATGTATGTATATATAGGTACTTATATAATACTGCATGTATCCCAATTCAAGAGTTTTATATACACGTCCTTTATATATATATATATATATTTTTCTACTCATGAACTTCCTTGAAAACAGTACAATGCAGAAGAGGAATATTGAGCTTCGTCATCACTTCACCTTGCTCTACATGCAGGGCTTTAACATTGCATACTAGAATATAATGGACATGGACATAATACACAAGCAGGAGTCATTTCAGTTGCCAGCTAGCCTGCCTTTCTTCCTTCCTTCCATCTATGAAATGTGTGGGGATATCTAGTCTATCTAGTCATGCAGAGAAAATTTCAACGATTAAAACAGTAAAGAGAAAAGTTTTGTAATTTGATAAATATTTTGACGCAAATATTAATTCACTACAAGGGAAATGTTGTGTGCAATGTTGGGTTTATAGATAAAGTCTGCAAGGGATTTGATACCTACACTTGTGGTACCTAGTTTCAGTAAAATTAACCTTCAGGTCAGCGTGTGGGGTGTGGAACTTTAACTACTGTTGGTAAATACTTATACACGTACGGAACAGAGAAAACTTTGTCTTTTTGGGTAAATATTTACCGAAAATATGTTGCTTGAGTTGAAATCTTGAATAAATCCGATAAAAATACCTTGAAGCTTTTTTCCATTGTTAACTTAATTTACGTAGTAGGATTAAATTCGCGTAGGAAATATATATTTAACAGACTACAATTTTTAAATTACATATGCATCTCTATGACCAATTGGCAAATATTTAGAAAGATATCGCAAATCTATAGTTAAAGGAAAAAAGTTTAGACAATATTTCCATAGAGTCGTGCAAAATACAGACATTTTTCTTCTAGACTAAATTAATTTTATACCTATGAACAAAACTTAACAATGATAATTGGTACTCAGCTAAAGTTCCTCAATTTTAGAAATAACAAATTGTGTGAACTTTCTCTGACTAAGGGTGGGTGGGATTCATTCAAAAAGTAAACGAGTGTTCAATTACGTCTCTATATACGGGGTGTTTCCGCCTAGGAGGTCAATAAGACAGGAGCTGATAGTACTCACCTAGGCAAACGAGTTACAGGGTGATTAAGAAAAAAAAACAGATTTTCACAAAACACTCTGATCTTAAAAAAGGCATACGGTTCACCGTTTTAAGCTAATGGTATGCAGAATTTTATTGCCTTTCCAACTACTGCTCAACCAGCGCCGTACTGCCCGATTTAGTACATTTTTGAAGCTTTACTAACTATTACCACAGTATATATCATACAGTAGCCCAGCTCTGTCAAAACTGTCAAGCAAGTAGAGGATGCTTCTATAAAGAGATTATACTTTCTCTTTCAACAGTTTTAACTAACACAATAGTAAATTTCTAATGCAAAGCTTCCTATGTAAATCTAAAGTGGAAGAAACAGAACTTACAGCATGCACAAACTTGTACTAGAGGAAGAGGGACAAAATGACAATCAGAACTATTTCTGCAAGAAAAAAAAAAGCTAAAAACAATTTGTTCCACTTCCCATGCCATTCGGCTTGGTAGAAATATCAAACTGTCATAAAGATTATTACCTTAGAATATGTAGCAAATAGGAATGGTTGAATCGTGTATAATTCGTGTACATGAGCGTAATTTGTCAAAGCTGCGTGCATGATTGTCAAATGTGCTTTAGTTTTGTGAGCAGATTTAGTCAATTTAAAATTATTTTGTGAAATTTAACAAAAGTACGTAATCAATTCTTTTCAAAACCATTTATCTTTAAAGTTTATTTATTGCAAAGTTTTATAGTACCACTAGTGTCTATTAAAATCTTCATATCAATTAGAAAAACAGAAATGAAGTGCTCGGTCAGTGCTTGAAAATATAAATTGAATTATAAACTAGGGAATCCTGTTTGAGGCACCTGAACTATCTAAATTATCTTTTTTGTTAATAGAAGCAAAGATTTATATTAAATATGTGAATATTTCAAAATAAAGTAGAAAGAGAACATTTTGTTACCACAGATGCTCCGCTCAAAACCTTTGTTTACTTTTTGCAAATTGACAAGTTACTTAGAATAGGAATGGCGTGTAAAAACATGTAAAAATGGACTATTAACACAACCAGAAATTCATTACGCAAAATTTGGCTTATCACCATTCCTGTTTGCTATATATTCTAAGTTATTGCAGCCATTTTGCCTGGTACACTGTCCATGGAACGAATACCACTTTGCAATCAAACAGCTGTTTGGTAATGGAACAATACATTTGCAGGCTGGGGCTGAAGTGTGTACTTACATAAAACTAATACTTCTCCCAACCATTGTGCAACTAGCTACTGTTCGTTCATTTACATCCGTATCATACTTAATAGTTCCCTCTTATGGGAGAAATTTTGTAGTTTTTTTTTTTGTAATTAAAATTCTAAAATTCACTTTTCACTAGTTTGTTCTAAGCTGGGCTACTGATAAATATACTGTGCTATTACTATGAAAACACTGTGTACAAAACAGCTCTCAGACAGTGTCCAAATATATAGTGGAAAACGAGATTTTTGTATGGCAACCCTACGAAGGAGTTGCCTGATTGGTTCCATTTTCGAACTTAAATTTATTTATTTTTTGTTTTTTTAAAAGCCCGTGTTCAAAATTTCAACACTCTAAATGAACGCGTTCTCGAGTTATAGTGAGGACGGACAGACACGCAAAAAATCAAAATAACTTTTAATATTATGCGTGGGTGTCCAATACATTTTGCTCTACAGTCATTATTTCTGGGTATTCATTAGCGTATAAAAAAGAAAAAGAAAAAAAATGTTTTTTTTTAAAGTTTAACGTATGTACATATGTACGTTAGTATACAAAACATATGTATCAAATATTCCTTTGAAGAAAACTCAAAAATTGCGATGTTTTAAAGCTGTCACCCTGGCAAAGGTTTACTGTGGAAGTAGTTATATGTACAGAACCCAATCTTCAGAAATGGACAGTATTAAAACCTCTGCACCTTGTGAGGAATACAAGACTAAGAATATTTGATGCCTGTATAAAGCCAATCTACTGTAAGGGGAGCGAAATATATATACAGAATGTAATGAAAACTAGCTTCAATGAAATCCAAGTGTTCATAAACCAACTGATAACCATACAAGGGAGTTGCCATATTAGCGCATTTTCGAACTATATTTCCTTTTTTTTTATGCGTATAAAATTTCAGCACTCTAAGTGAACCCGGTCCTTAGTCATCGTGGAGGACAGACAGGAGGACATAGTTGCAAAAGTTCGTGTTGTACATGTATTTTGTGTAACATGAACTTCAGCAATTTGAATCTTTAAAAAAAGGTTTTTGTAATAAGGTTAAGATTTACATTATCGAGTACAATGTACACAGAAAAAATAAATTGTAGTTTTTACATTAACTTTCAGTATATGATTTAAATTTATATGAGTTCCTTACAAAATTTTTTTGAAACATACAAAATTTCGCATTATCAAATAAATCAATTTATATGTTTCATATAAAAATATTTCTAAGATTGTGTTTGAGAAAAAATTAGTTGAAACTTATAATCCATTATATAATTTATATTATGACTGTACTTGGTTCGCTCAATTTCCGTAGAATGCACCAACACCACCGTATATTACTAACTATCATGAACTGCGCCTTTAATGTATTCGTTTGATGTGTATGCATTGTGCAATGATTGGTTATAATTCATCAACTTTGTGTAGCGGTTTCATATACAATACCGATATGATTAGCCAAAACATAGAAAAATGTATTTAAAGTACGGATTGTGAATCTATGTTTTAGTAAAATTTTACTTGAATTGAATACTTTTTTTCTTTAAGTACAAACAATACTGTGTGCCTCTAATTACGGTTTTTCTGCTGTGTTCTTGTGGTTTTCACTAAAGTAAGAGCGATCGGTTATTGAAGTGGAGATTTTTTTAATACAAAAAATATTAAACCAATTGAATTATTCATATTTGTCAAATTATTCGATTATACTCATGGAAAGCATCATAGACAGTGGTAATTCAATATTGGTTTTTAGTGAGAGTGAATATGAGGAAATTCTAGATAATGTGCCAAATCTTTTATCTTTGTGGAATGTTCCAGAACTTATAGAAGACTTCGAATGTAAGCGGTGGATTTAAAAATTAAATAGAATTTCAAACAGGTTTGTTATTTAGCTAAAGGCATTGACATGGAAGCTCTGAAACTGCTTAATTCTGATGACATAAACAGACTTATTCCAGATAGCAAATTCGGATCTAGAGTAAAGTTTCGTCAAAGGTTATTTGAGTGGCGTATTGAAAAAGTAATTTAAGTGTTTTATCTGGTTTTCAACTACTTATATTTTATACAAGGAGAACCGCGAATCTTCGATCTAGCTTAGATGACAATGCGACTTAATGCGCTGTATTAATTTTTTACGTAGATACCCACAAGCACACGGAGAAGATATAGTGCGTTCTCCTTGTTACAATTGCCGCGTTTTTAGTATTATACCGATTTTTTGCCTTACATCTTTTTGAATTTCAAGGGATTTTCTTCACCTCTAACTGATTCTTTACGAATAGAATCCATATTAAATGCACCATCAAATACAATCCGTAGTGCGTTCACAGAAGCTAGTACGTCTTCACAAATATTAGAAGTGCAGAATTTGGTAAATTTTAATAGTTTTATGGTAAAGGAAAGCAACTAAATATATCCCTTTTAAGGATCTAAATAACTTGCTTAGCAACAGTCTTATTGGAAAGGAAATACTTGAGGATAGCTTGGTATCTAAAAACCTGAACTCTAATAAAAAGCACGTTATCATCAATGCTATTTGCGAACATTGGCTAAATACTAAAACCAGACCGAGTTTGAAAAATTATAAAGAAGCTGTTTCTCAAATCAAAGCCATATTTCCAAAGGAGAGCGAGGTATTATTTTGTGTCTCTAAATTGAAATAAAGGTTTAAAATAGTTATGTTTTCAGGAAATTTACTTAGGTGATAAAGATCTGAGGGGTAAATTAATACAGCGCTTTTATTCCCTATCCAGGAAATACGGAATAAAGAGGAAAGCATCCCCTATTTTAAATTTCAATTCAGGGACAAAAAAATGCACTCTCATTGACAGAGAAAAAGCAAAAGCTACAGAAGAAAGCTTTTCTAATGGCGATGAAATTAAACAGTTTTTATGGCTAAAGAATAACAAAACACCAGAAACTATTGTTATCCAAAAATGGAATGAAAGTCTTGACCTTCGAAAAAGGCATCGGAATGAAAACCTAGATATTTTTGAAGAGTGGCCAATACTGAACCAGAGAATTGGTTCTTCACTGGTATAATGAAATAAAACTCTAACTATCATATGTGCAATAATACTTTTAATTAACTTCGTAGATCGAACTGGATTTCGACAGATTGTTTCCGGAAAAAATGCACTTTTATTCTCTAAATGGGAACAATTTTTTACCGATATTATTCCATTATACGAAAGAGAAATTAAGGACACAAAATGCAGACACCTTTTACAAATTGTAACTAGAAACAAGGAGCTGACGATAGGTGATTTTTAAAAGATTTACAATGACCGTAGTACTTAATTTTATTCATTTAAGACTGCAAGAATTATATCACTACAGTTTTACTTAATGCTATACTGGTACCCCAAATAATAATCGAGCGTAAAGAAGGTGAATGCAAGAGATGGAAACCAACGATATCTGATGGAATGAATGCATTGGCATTACACTTAAAGGTAAATAATCGGTTTTATAAGGCGCTTTTATGATTTTATTGGTGCTAACTTTACAGACAACAAAGGATATTCCACAAGCTGTTTCTGCACGGAAGAATAAATGCTTAGAACGTGGTGAGGGATTCCAGCCCTTGATTATAGCAATCGGTGATAAAGTAGATATATTAAGGAATTTTTTTCTATATTTTAATGATATCTTATATGACTGTGATAATTTTTTAAAGGCACTTTCTTTAGCGTTTCAGTTACATCAAGTACTAAATATTGCTTATGCTAAAGAATGTGCGCAGATTTGGTATTTTTTTGAAAGCTATTTTTATGAATTAAAACCGACAGGAAAGAAATTTAACGCTCTTAATTTATTATTAAATGAGCTCGCCAAATATTAAACATGATCTACTGCTTTTTATGCACAAAAAAACAAAGTAATATACAACGTTATATTTTTCACTTTAAAAATTATCATAAAATACCTAAAAATTGCGAACTAAAATGTTCTTTCTGCCCGCAAACTTTTCAGCGTATCTATTCCTTTAAACGACATATCGAAAGAAAACATTCAATAGATAAAGTAGAAAGTTCTTCAAATATAATAGATCATCGGTCCCCTGAAGATATATTACCTAACGAACAATCTCCTGAAAATGGAGTTACTAAAGGAACTGCAGCCAATTTCGAATATACTACAACAATGTTTAAGCCCAAATGTTATCAAACTTTAAATGAAGTGGCAGTAGAAATTACAAAATTTGCTTTGTATTTGTATGGTAGCCCTGTTCTAAGCAGGAAGAAAGCAGAGGAAATAATTTCAGTACATAATAATAGACTGTATTTTTTCTTATATTACGCGAGAATTTTCTAACTCGGAATTGTCTAATGATGCAATATCAGGCAAATTAGAAAATATTTCTTGCATTATGCGGAAGGAATTCAATAAAGTAAACAGCGAATATAATCTTAAAAAGTATCTTAAAACTACCAACATTTTTACCGAACCAAAGGTGTATACAATAGATGACTGCCAGACCATTTACAACGTAAACAAAAAAGCCTTGACGACAGGAGTAGCTTTGCCATTGAAAGAAAATATCACGCGATTTTTAGAACTTCCAGATATATTGTCAATTATGATAAGTAATTATAACGAATTAGAAAAAGATAAAAAGACAATTTCTAATATAATTCAGGGATCAGTTTGGCGGAAGAAAAAAGAATTAATGGCAGATAAGATTTGCATCCCTTATTTATTGTATCAAGATTATCTCGAAATTAATAATCCGTTAGGTGCTAAAAGAGGTATCCATAAGATATTTGCAGTTTATTTAAGCTTCCCGCTGCTAAATCCAAATCAGTTGTCTAAGTTGGACAACATTTTACCATGTTGTTTGACGAAAAGTTGTGATATAAACTTTGGTTCAATTTCAAATTTTGGCACTTTAGTAACTAATCTGAAGGACTTAGAGCAGGAAGGTATTTTTATTAAAGTAGGGGATGATTATAAAAAAGTTTTTCTTATTTTGGCAGCTATTACAGGAGATAACTTGGGACTTAATACAATTTTAGGTTTCACAAGGTGCTTTCAAGCTAACTTTTATTGTGGAATTTGTAAGACTCATAAAAAAGACATGAAAAAACAGGTAAAAGAAAATGAAAGATCAATAAGAAATGGTACGAATTACATAGAAGATATCAATAATGACAATATTTCCAACACAGGTTTGAGGGAAGCGTGCATATTTAATGACATAAACAGCTTTGAAGTAACTGATAATGTAACAGTTGATATTATGCACGACGTTTTCGGGGGTATTTGCCATATTGAAATAGGTTATATTTTGCACGACTTTTGACAAACAGCATTTATCGGTTGAAAATTTCAATGAAAAAAAACAAAATTTTGATTATGGTGGTACTGAAAGTCAAAAATTGTGTGAAGATATTACTTCAGATAATATAAAATGTCGTTGTCTTAAGGTTTCTGCTAGCGAAATGATCAATCTTTTATATTTTTTACCTTTTTTGGTTGAGGAATATGTGCCTAAGAATGATCCTACCTGGAAATTACTCATATTACTTAATAACATAATTGACATTTTAATGCAACCATCATTTACTAACGAAGAAATTGAGAATCTCCAAAAAATGATTGCAGATCATCATAAAATATTTTTGAAATTATTTCATACCGATCTCACTCCAAAGCATCATTTTTTGGTTCATCATCCATCAACTATTAGAAAACTAGGTCCGCTGAAAAGTTTGTGGGTAATGAGATTTGAAGCAAAGCATAACGAGCTTAAGTCCTACGCCAGAGTAATTACTTCAAGAAAAAACATTACACTGAGTTTGGCAACTAAATTACAACTTTCATTTGCTTTGAATTTATATAACAGAAGATTAAACTTAGAATATGAATCTTATCTGCCAGGCTCACAAATTCATAACAATTTTGAAAGTGATATTATTCTTAAGCAAAAATTATCATGTCATTCTATAAATTACCAGAATATACTTTATTATAAGCAAATTACAATATTAAATACAAAGTATAAAGTTAATCATATTTTAATAACCGAAAATTATAATTTACATTCATTTTTTAAAGTTTGCCATATATGTTGTGACGAAAATGATAACTACTTTTTTATTACTGAGTTAGTAAACATTCAAAAATATGATTCTAATCTGAATTGTTACATATTGAACTTAGAAAATGAATCAATAACACTAAATATTATATTTGCATCAGATATTAGGTTTCCACCGATATATATAACTAAACTTTCTAATAACGTATCAGTTTTGAAGCCCAAACCACCATTTTTTTAAGTTTGAAAATTTTTATTTTATGTAATGAAGAGAATATTTTATTATTAAATTAAAAGAAAGTATGCATTAATGAAAAATACCATTTGTATTAAATAATTTTTGTAGAATAATCCATGCCTTCTATAAGTGGCTAATAAATGGAATAATTTTTCACAGAGTTGGTTTCATTTTTTCAACACCCTATTGGACTATCGGCAATATAGTCGAACTATACATAGGTGCATTGAATTTTATTATAATATCCTGCAAGTATATCGAATCATATACTTCCATACATAAAACTATAGATTGACAATCTAAATCCATACAAAAATTTTTTCCGGTTCGTTGAATATGAATTACATAAGCCATATACTTCAAGTATATGAAATTATATACTTTTCTTATATAAAATCATATACTTTTGTTATACGAAATTATATATTTGTGTTATATCAAATCATATAATGATAATGCTAATTCATAAAAAATAAAATATTGATTCATATAAAATGTTTTAGCCGTTTCATTGAATATAAATTGCATAAATTGCAACATTATTTATTTGGAGATTTTTCGAATACATGTTTTATATGAATTATATGCAGTTTTATATAATTTTGAACCAATATTTCTTTTTGTGTATGCGATGACGAGGCAAAAAAAAAAAACACCGTTGCATCTCACTAAACTTTGTTATGGTTGCTACTTCAATGAGGGCTGGAGCACGTAAAGTCCTGTCTGCCAGCATGAGCTGACCGCTCACTTCGTAACAGCTGCGTCAGGACAGCACGCTAGCACCACAGTCTATATGCGGAGAGTGCGGGGTGGGCTCACCAAAAACCTGACTGCCACGTTGCCATACACAAAAAGTTTATTCGTGCCTAAGAAGAATACCGAAACCAATCTTACACACACACATTGTCCTGAAGGGAATTCGCCTCGCCTTACCCGTGACGATATCTCTGAGGATTAGATGTTGATAGTTCTGACGTGCTGTGCCCCATCCTCCCTTTGACACCAGATGGCACGTATATTCTGATGTCCCTTATTACCCTGTAAATAAAGAGAGGGAGAGACTCGGGCGAGATAAAGAGTAAACTCACTAGCTCATTATATTACTCTCAAAGTTTTTATTGCGCCGCTTAACATATTTCAAAGTATAACAAAAAGGTTATTTTGTTCTTAAAATCACCCCCGTAGCTTTAGCAGGTTTGCTCTGGATCGTTATTACAAAAATTTTATTTCCGTCTTTCCTTTTTGTTTCTTATATAGGCTGAATTGCAAAAATTCGGTCGTAACTCGGTGAGATTCCCCGGTTATGGAGAGATCTAAGTGGTACTAATCTGCTATGAGCAGTGATGTAAAACCAAAGTTTCTATCGCGAGTTCCTACCCAAAATGCCTTCTGGATCGAAGATTAAATGTTGGACTCAAATAATGTTAGTTCTACATAAATACTTTAACGTTAGATCTCGCAAATATTGCTGTAGCCATTGCCGAAACACGCGATAAATTTTCTTACACTACTCTCTATCCTTAATGTCTTCTAACTTTCACTCTTACATCTATATTTCTAGGTCGTCGTAGACTACCGTAAGTTCCTTTTCTTACGAATATAATGTTGAATGCTTTTAAGGTTCTATTTTCTAGATGAGCCTAGTAGCATAGATGGCACCAGCATTAGATGTCACATGCAGCACTAAAAAACGTATACAAAATTTATATGGCTGGGTGGGCGTGGTGGTCCATTCTGGAATGGACCACAACATTTGAAATGATGTATACGTCGAGTGATTCATATTTTTTTGTATCTGAAGTGTTGAGGAAATCAATCTAATGTATACAAAACTGCTTTTATAAAAAAAAAATGTGTGTTATGGTCCATTCCTGAATGCAGTTCACAATCTGTATACTCTGCTCTAGTATGCCATGCGACATCTAGTTCTTGTGCCATCTATGCTAGTAGTCATCACCAACGAGTACGGTAAGATCTGTTGTACTGATTTTAAAATAAAATGTTAAATTTCACTTTTGCAGACCGACGTATTTATCCAAATTAAGTAGTGATCTTTTTCCCCTTTTGTTTCGATACGGAGGAAATGTTTTAGAGACCGTTAAATTTATGGATTCTGTTAAAAGCGTGTACAGACATAATGGACAATTTCTTAAGGCTACAGAAATATGATTCACGGCAAACTTGTGACTTGTGACTTGTTTTAAATTTGTTTTATCTTGACACTTGCACTTGAAACCCCACGACAAAGGGAATGGAAATTCAAGTCTACCCTTGCTAAATCATATGCACGTAAAGTAATAACATAATTTTTTTTGTCCGTTAACCAACAACAAAATACCCGTATTGTATAATTTTTTAATAACCAATCCAATCAGATTCCGCCAAACCCATAAATTTGTTTCAAGCACTAACTACTTGTGACCTACTAGAAAAACTGAAAAGTTCATTTAGCGCTTCTCAATGGTACATCGTGGGCGTAGCCGACAAGGTAAGTTCTTGCTCATTTTCATCCATTATTTTTTTCCGGATGATGCTTTTCTTTCCAGATTCTTTTCGCTCTTGAGCTGGAGCCAAAAAAATTTTTTTTAAACGCACTCGCTCGCGAGCCGAAGCCTTTCATTATACAGCTCAGGCTCCTAAGCATAAAAATGTGAAATTATTCTTTGCTCATGAACAATTTACATGTTTTGTTTACACTCCCCCTTGCCCATTCTTAGGAATGAGCGATTGAGACATTAAATAAAAATTATACCTGTTTCAAGTTTTCAGTTACATGTCCCAATTTTGGTACGAATAATAAGACGAGTTTTTCATTTTTTTATTTTTATATTAGCATTCAGAAGAGATAAAAAGTATGTACATACATCAATTCTGTATACATATTATGATTTTATTTGCCCAAAAAAATAAGTTCCTATATTTAAATCAACGCTGAAAATATTTAAATTGCAATACGGAAACTGTTCCGAAAGTGTAGTTCTTAGTTTTTTTACGACGGATATCTACAAGGAAAAGTTAAATATAAATTACAGAAGCATACCTGTACACCTAAATAAAAACTCATTTTCTAGGTTGATTTTCCTAGACTTCCCATCCATTTAAAAGGAATTCGGATACCTACACGATTACAATTAAAAAATATTATATACCTACATAGGTACAAGTCAATGTTACCCAAATCAGCTGTATTTTGTATACATACATATGTATGTAAGGGAGGTGGAAAAAAAACAAACGATAGCGTGCATAGGAGTAACGTATTATTTATTTTTTATTTACCTAGCTCTAAAATTACACAGATTGAGTAAGCACAGTCAAAAAATTCAAAAAAATTGTATACAGGGTGTCCCGTATGTGGTCTGGCGCCCGAAGGCTACGGATAGGTTATGCTTAGACAAAAAAAAATTGTATGAGTGGGGTAGGAATCGTAACGGTTGCCGATATAACGGGACTTTAAGATATTTGGGTATGTTTTTATAGATCACCCTGTAACTTCTGAACGTTACACCCTATGATGATGGAAGGGTTACATATTCGGTACAGAGTGTGATAAGTAATTTTAAAGCTAAGCTTTTGGGCTTTCTAAAGTCAATATGAAAAATTGGTATTTATGACGTGTTTTTCGATAAAAATAGTAGTTAAATAAAAAAAACGAGTAAAAATTCCGAAATTTTAACTTTGTTGAGCCATAATTTCAAAACGGAAAGGGCGAGGGAAAAAACTTTTAGACCAACGATTATCTATCTACCAAAGTTTAAATCATCATCATAGGGTGCCACCTTCAGAAGCTACAGGGTGATTTATAAAAACATACCCAAATATCTTAAAGTCCCGTTATCTCGGAAACAGTTACGAATCCCCCCTCTCCCAATAGAATTTTTTGCATGTCTAAGCATGACCTATTCGTAGCCTTCCCGTGCCATTTGCGGGAGCAATTTTACAAAGAGCTTTTCGGGACCCCTCTTTCGACAGCCGCTAGCGAACGAGCATTTACTCACCCTGGAAGGTAGCTTAAAAGTGCAGGTTTTCCTTGTTATTCTTGTTATTTCCTCGCAGGATAATGGGTTATTTCGGAGATTTTATAGATTTCGTTTCCCATATCATGGCCTAACCAAAACTTATTTCGTTCTTTTTGAGCTTCTACTTCTCACCTGCTCGGTCTGACACTCACTTAAGGGGATTCTAGTCTAGAAATTCGAAAAAATATATTTTTTTTTGTTTTCATATTTTCAAAGTTTAACTATTCAAGAATATGCCTACAAGAGGATTTTTCAAAATGGTGGCTTGTATTTTTTATATTTAGTGTTCAACTGCATCCAGCTGCTAACAGTTGAATTCTAACTTCTAAACCACTTGGACTTTAAGGGGTAACGCTACTGTAACGGCTAAAAAAAAGGTTTTTGCACGAATTTTTTTCTCGCGAAATTAAAGGTGTTTGAAAAAAACCTTTTAAGGGTATTATCGGGCATACATTGAACTTTATTGATAAATTTTTGACAGCGAAAAAAAACAAAATGGCGGCTCCATAGCCATCTTCCCGGGACATGTTTCGGAGCAAGTTTAACGCGCTTGGTGGCGACCTCCATTTTCCAATTAAAAAAAAAAATTTCTCGCACGGGACCTTTTTTTTTTATTCTAGAAGGTTTAAACTATTTTTTAAGCCAATAAAAAAAAACGATTTTTCAAAAAACTTACAGTGGCGTTACCCCTTAAACGCGTTTTTCTCGAAAGTGCCCACGATTTCTCAAGTTCTACTGGACCGATTTACTTGAAATTTTTTTGAAAGTCTTCTTTATAGACTTGTCTATGTCCGGAACTAGCCGCATCCCCAAATATCAATTTTTACTATTTATAAAAAATTCGGAAAAGTCAAAAAAAGTGGTACAAAACTTGCTTTTTTTTCAGGCAGCGGCTTTTTTGTGAAAAATTTTTTTTTCAACTTTTCCCTATTTCCGGACATAGCGACATTACTCTAGACTAATAATCTTTTTTATTTTTTTCTTTCGGATTGCTAGGCGGGTTGGAATCGTGGGCATGATCACGCGCCAATTTTTTGAGGCCCCCCACTTCATCAGCTGCTAATTTTTTTAATTTTCAACTTTTTTAATTTTTTAATTTTTTTCTGTATTCTTGTAATGTTAATAAATAACTCATAAAAAAATGGATAGAAAGATATTGATTGCCATTTTTTTACGGCACTTCAAAAATCACCTAAAATTCGGGCATCTAGACTAGAATACCCCCTTAATGCCCGATCAATTGTTAAACCCCTTTTCTCCTTCTCGAAATCTTGTTTTTCTCCCTGTTTTGTTCGCTCCAGACTCTCATCACATGGCTGACAGTTTGTACCAGCTCTTCGTGTATCATATGGGTATATTTCCCACATCTTTCACATTGATCATAACAACTTGTGTTTTAGTTATATGCGGCCGTCGTAGATAGTAATAAAACCCTTCCCCGAAATGAGTTTTCTCAAAGTCACAACCTCTAAAAACACTAAATTCACTCCATTGAATCACAATTATTTCTATATCGCTTGTTACTCTTTATTACGTCCTAAAACTATTTTTTTCCAAAATCGAGACCGAGCTACATCGTTTTCTTTGCACCCAAAATCGTTATAAAATTCACTTCATTTCATCAAAATCTAGTGTTATACCCCACCAAATTATCCTGTAAATTTTTTCCATCTATAACTTCTTAAAAAGTTTTCGAGTCTGTAACTAGATCCACCCCATTTCATTAAAATTACCCACTATTACCCCCTAAATTAGTTTTCCCAAAGTAAAGACCAAGCTAAATCGCTCACCATTATTATGATTGTCACTTCACTTCAAATTATACGCTGGTGTAAAATACATGAACAGATACTAAACGAAATCAAAAATCGACAACAGCAGCAGCGAAAAGAAAGAGATTCTTGTCACCTGCATTTTATACCCTAGATGATATATATATGGTATACCCAAGTTTGTCATCCCGTTTAGAACGGACAGAAATAATTCAATGTGTAGTAGAGCAAAATGGGGTGGACACCAAAGCATAATAATAGAAGTTATTGTGATTTCTACATGTCACTCTGTTCGCCCGTTTGTTCGTCCTCACGATAATTCGAAAACGCGTTCACAAGAGTGCTAAAATTTTGCACACGCGCTTTAAAAAAAAAAAAGCAAATTTCGGTTCGAAAATAATGGGACCAACCGGGCAACTCCTTCGTGGGGTTGCCATATAAAAATTTCGTTTTTCACTACATATTTTTTAACACTGCCTGAGAACGGGTCGGCGTTGAGAGCTGAAATTTTGTATACGGCGCATTCATACAAAAAAAATCAAATTAATCTAAATCGGGCAATCCCTTCTTGGTGTTGTTGCCATACAAAACTTTGAGTTTTCTATTTGTTTAACTTTTATTTTTATCTAGGGCATAATATTATTGATCTTAGACGAATTATCATATTTTCTCTTGTTATTATCGACAATTCTCAGAATTTTTTCAGTATAAAGGACTTTAAAGTCTTGAGAGCGCCCTTGCTAACCGAGGGAATATTTACGGTTGACCCATTTATAAACTCTATTAATGCATTTTTCTTAATCATTACTTTCCCCTCTCAACCGCAACGACGGTTATAGGTTTACCACAATTGTGAACTCAAGGCATTTTAGATGCGATATCTGGGACTAGACGGATTGTTTTAGAACCATATGTATACCACACATCATATTAATTCTTACTAGAAAGATACCTCACTAAATTATTGTCGATCTCTTGAAACTACCTCGAATGGCCTTATAAGGTTCAGCTTGGGAATAATTGCTTCCGTCTAATTAACCAAACTGTGCAAACTCGTTGAGCCGAATCAATCATTTAAAGTTGGCATAGTTATCCTATTTCTAAAGGAATTCATCAGTCTATTTTCCTCAAATTTATTTAAGTCAAAAAAGGCTCTTTAAAATATGTAATGTCATTAACATATATTTGGAATTTTTTTTTTGCGTTTCTTTAAAGCTATCCTATTCCTTAAGGCCATTACAATCCCTACATAAATTATATGTTCGCGACAGAAGATAAATGACGCGTGGGTGGTATATATACATACATATATGTATGCAAGTTTGTAATGGGAGTTCCTTTCGGTTTCAGTAATTTAACTTTAAACGCACCCTCATACATAAATTATTCTCAACTTAAGCTCTTTGAATTTAATTTTGCCATTTGAACATGAACGTCAGAGAGTATCGCAGGTATCAAAGATGCTGTGTCGGCGAACCATATCATTTCTTCCACAGATTGTATGGAGGTTTGGTGTTTTTAGTACCAGGTCTTTCACGATATTGCCGACCTACATAAAATAAACATAGATATGTACCTACATATTTATAGGTATATACATATGTACGTAGGTAATCACTTTTAACCTTATTATAGGTATACTTCCTTAAAACCATTTTGAAATAGCGACAAAAGGTGCAGAAATATTGTCATATAGTAAAACCATATAGGCACAAGCGAAAAGTACCTACACGACGACAATTTTCCAAGGTATTTTTTTTAACAATTTCATAATAGCATTAACCGGTAAATTACAGGTGCTGAAAAAATAATAAATTAATTTTGAATGATAATTTAGTCCAAATTGAATTCACGACGAAAGTGATTTTAAAGTGCCATTACTGATGAAATCATGCGTGAGCTCTATGTATACATATTATATACAATGTATGTATGTGTATGTCTACATATATTTGTGTTGGAAATTTTCATTTCCTGGAATTTTCTGGGGGAGAATATGTTGGCTTTTGTTCACAAAATAATTAATATTTAAATGTAAATCGTAAGCACGTGTTTGTCTGAATGTTATACCTATCGACCGAATCGAATGGAAGCATAGACAATTAGGCGCTGCCGTCTGATTATAGCTAGCTAGTTGCTACTACATACATACATAGTTGTAAGACTCCCTACAGTATAATACCCTGAAAGAAATCATACCTCTAAACATCCGCCATCAATTATCTGCCACACTTCAAGCGTATATACCCAGCTGAGACTTATATTGCAGAAATCCTGCGCAACAGTTCAATATACTACGACGACTTCATTGCGAGAGTATTGTAATCTATTATTAAATAGTCTTACACCCCCACCTTCTAACCCAACTCAAATAGCTTTAAGGCTTTGGGTAAACACACTCAACAGTTGTTATCGTTTAAATAGCTTTGACTATAGTTAGAAGAAAGACGCTTTTCCCGTATACGTATAAAATAAAAATGACAAAATGTGTGAGGGGAGAAAAGTAGCATTCGTGAGGCGACATTAAAAAAGCAGCTATCATGAGTCATTTCTTTCGTCGTCACAAAAGAAAGTTGAAATGGACAAAGATAGTCTGACGAAGCCGGTCCCTCAATAATACGTCTACTACTTACTTACATATCAAAGGAAGCTATTATGTCGTCCAGAATACTGGAATAGCCGCATGAAATGGAAGCTCAGAAAACGCGTTAAAGAAGGACCAGTTAATGGAGAGTGCTTGTTCAACATAAACATAAAAAGTGCAGTAATGGAAATGAAGCTTTCTACAAAAACTTTCGCCTTATTCGACCCAGAGAGAACACCCCCCCCCCCCCCCCCCCCCCCATTGAAAGATGCAATTAGACTTGACCGTAATGTCTTGCTTTTACTGCGATACGATTATAATGGACAATTAAGTTATGTAGTTTAGTTTGGATGGCCAACATGAAAAAGGGAGAATATTTGTGATCGGTGAAGTGCCTATATAGGAGCTAACAATGTCAACTATATTTAGAGTAGAGTTTGGATGGACAGGAAATTGTTCCGTAGACTTGAGACTTATGCGATGTTTATTGGTCTATTATAACAAAAGGAGATTATTACGCAGAGAGATTTAAGTATTTCATAACATGCTATATGTATATCAATGTATTAGAATCAATTAGATATTTTGGAGGGTGGGGGAAGAGTAGTGAGTGTATACTATCTACTAATCATATATTTAGTAAACCGTAATTAGAGGATCCGGATATGGTTAAAAATTGCAAGCAAAACAGTATAGTAAATGTTAATTGGTATTTATAAGATTTTTTTTTTAATGTTGAAAACACAATTGGTTTCGAAATTCGAGTTCGAAATGGGATGTGTAAAGTAAGTAGTATGCAAAATTCAAATTGAAAGAAAAATTAGATTCACCGATTCGATTTTTTATATAATAGCACTTTTATAAAATGTACGATTTGTTGCTCTTTTTTTTTTTTTAGTTTTATTTCATCCCACCTGGGGCCGGATTCACTAACTCGGAAAGTTGTGGAGCTGTAGAGATGATTCTTTTGACACTTAACTATCCACTCGGAATTCTACAACTCGGGGAATTTGTATTGAGAAATACCAAACTCTCTATTCCACTCGACAAAACTCTTGGCTGTTTTAGTTGTGGAGAAGTAGGAGGAATATTTCTTAACTGACAGTACTGGCTGCTATTGTTGTGTTTTGTGAAGGTATCTAGGCACCTAGGATTTTCAAATTGAATTATGGATTCACTTCATATCCTAGCTATGTTTACAAAAACAAATTATGGAAATCGTTGCAATACTTAAATAGAAATAAGGATTTTTGTGTCTCAAGGTACCCGCTAAAAATATTAAATTACGCGAAAATGGTCGTCTTCCAGAAAAGATGCTATAAACATTTTAAATATGCACGTTAAAGCTTGTATGTAGGATGAAATCTCATCTACACTTTTGTCCTCTAATTAGGTAGGTATGTAATTAGTTTTTCAGTCCAATAAATGGTTTTGAAGATAACTGCAAAAGAAGTTAAGATGAAAAAATGGCCGTTTTTCGATACAAATATGGACATATTTTCAATTCATCATTATGAAGAACTGGATTCACTTTCCATAAGGAAAATGTTCATAACAGAGTATTAATGGATGTGAAACAAAGAACGGAAGAAATATATGCAAAAATAGTAACTGGGGTGTATATGACCCAAGCGCAAAAAATCCGTCTTGTGGCGGTAAAAAGTCAGTTATGAAGTTGAAAACGATAAAAAAAACTACACCACTAGATTACCCGCTTCTCTCTCTTTAATTTGATACCAAACATGATGTATTTTGGACAACCCCCAATGGGGGTGGTACAAATCCCCATCCCAAAGGCCCATCCCCAAGAAATTGTTCACCTATGTTTATTTTTGTATTCTAGACCCTAAATTCGTAGGAAAAAACAGCAATGCTCTACGACCCCCCCACAATATTTCGATACTTCTCACGTTTTCTTTAACTCCCCAAGTATGTTAGAGAATCTCGAATGGAGAGTTAGGGAGTTTTAATCGGGGAAAACGAAAATTCTAATCTCCCAAACTCTCCGAGTTACAGAATCCGGCCCCTGGGGTGGGATATGTAGACCCGCCTTTTTATGATGTTTCGTTATTACTTCAAGTTGTATGTGTATATGAAATTTCGATAGTTTATATGATGATGTTTTTTTTTCGAAAATACTTAACTTTCGAAATGGAATTTTGTTTTCTTTTTTTTATTATTAATTTGTCGAACTTTTATTTTTACTCGAGAGGTTGTTTGATGTGTCGTTGATAAAGACACACACAAAAAGTTTGTAAAATATCAAAATTAAAAAAAGAAAAAAGCAAACAATATTTTCGAAAGGAACTGATGTAGCAGGGGAGAAGAAATCAAATTAGATTTTCTACGCTAGATTAATGTTTCTTAAGCCCCGGGTGTTCAAGTATCCGGTTTTTATCTGGGTACCCGGGTTTCAAGAGTAAGAGTCGACCAACTCGGGTACCCGATTCTTTGGAACCGGGTAGTGTAGAATCGGCTATGGAAAAATTAATTTGGTTAATTAATATAGAAAATCATGCAAAGCGCGATTCGGTTAGCAGAATTAAATTGACGAATTTAGTAATGTACCGGAGTATTAAGAAATTAAGAGCCGATTGTACCCAGATACCCGGATATTCGAAATCGACAATCGATTATATCTGGATACCTATAACCTAGAATCGGGTACCCGGGTACCCAGTAAGGTTTTAATCGAGTACCCGGTATAAACCGGAACATTATTCTAGATCCATTATTTATTATCTGAGAGTGGTGAAATTTGAAGTATAGTATATGAGAAAAAAGAAAAAAAAAACCAACACTTCGATTTTCGAAAAAAAAAAAAAAAAATTAATATATCTTTTCATGTCTCATTGTACATACATACATCGATATGAATCTAATCCGAATGGGTAATTTTCGAAAGAGCAAAGCTCAAAATTTACGAATATTGAACTATCTCTCTCCTTAGTCAATGCTTATAGGATAGGATAATAAAAAAAAAAGCTTTGTGCATTCGACAGGACGACGTTACATCTAACTTTATAAAAAGCAGACAGCTGTTGGCAGGCAATTCGTGAATGCATTGTTTTTTAATCAAAATCATTATGCTTGTTCAAATAGGATGTTTTCTTTTTTGCTTCCCAATCATGTTTCTAAACATCGGAGCTTGTTAGCATTAGAACCATTGGACACCAGTATAGCTCTTGGCTCCGAGAGTTTGGGCACATCGTTTGGGTATCGAGTTCTTGTTCAGTGGAGTATAATCAACGTCAAACTTGACAAACCCTATAATGAAAATACTGACTTAGTAATTATGGCTGATAAATAATCTATTTCCGCGCATTAGTAGAAAGTTATTAGTTTAATTGACGTGCAAAATTAAGGAAAAAAAGTAATAATTATTTTTACAATTAATTTCAGAGTATCATTCACCGAAGTAAAAAGACGTTCTTTTCTTTTTTGCATTTGAAATCCAGAATACTAATGCTCCAAACAAAAAGCAGGGTCATTTGGAATTATAACTCCCGGATCATAAAGCAGCAAACAAGAATACACTGAAGAAGCTCCCGGAGTCATGTGAGCAATGACTCTAACAACAAGAACAAGAGTTTGCTTCTTCCATGCTTGAGAGTTGACTCTGAAGCAAAACAGAAAACACCCATTCTAACTAAAAAAAAATTGAGGTGCTCACTTTACCCAATTTTAAAAATTTTAATTTATAAGTTATTCAAGTTTGTATTTCAATTAATTAAAAAGTAATTATATATAATTACAGCCAAAATAATAATTGAGGAGTCAGAAATTATTAGGTATAGGCACTTATCAATTACAATCATAATTACTGTAATTGTAATGGAAAAATGTTTTAATTACATTTATAAGTATGTAGGTAATTACAATCAAAAACTACAATTGCGTAATTTGCCTGTGTTTGTTTTTTATATTATTAAACCAATCTCAGCGGATTTACTATGATGCAAATACAGCATGGCAGTAATGAGGTAGGGCACACGAGGAGAGTGACCCGGGAAAAGGCAGAAGATGGTAGACTGTTCCACATTTAACAATTTAAAATGCTACACGGAATTTTGCTGTACGGCCGAAAGTATCGGGTTTTCCAATAAGAGGTGTTATTTTAATTAGCCCGCTATTTCGGTTGGTGTCACTTTTGGAGCTGTCATTTTTTGACATTTGAAGAGTAGAAACTACGCCATTAATAAAAATGGAACGATACACGATTCAACAACGCATTGAAATTATTAAAATTCACTATAAAAATGGTGAAAATGTGGCAGAGACGGTTCGTAAAACTCGAACATTTTTGGGTCGTCGTGAAGCACCTTGTCGGACGGCAATACAGAAATTGGTAGAAAAATTCGAGCTGTCGGGACAAGTTAGTGATGTGAAGAATAAAACCCGTGCACGTCGCTCAAGAACAGCCGAGAATATTGCTGCTGTAGCCGAAAGTGTTGAAGAAAACCCAGGTTTGTCCATTCCTCGTCGTTCTTTGGAATTAGGCATTCCACAAACGTCATTACACCGTATTTTGCATAAAGATTTGGGTCTTAAGGCTTATAAAGTTCAGTTAACACAAGAACTCAAGCCGGCCGATCATCAACAACGTCGAGTCTTTGCTGATTGGGTCCTTGAAATGCATGAAAATGATCCGGAATTCCATCGAAAACTCATCTTGAGTGATGAGGCCTATTTCCACTTCGATGGCTTCGTCAACCAGCAAAATTGTCGCACCTGGGGCTCGGAAAACCCAAGAGTTATTGTTGAAAAGCCTCTTTATCCTCAACGTGTGACTCTTTGCTGCGGTTTATGGTCCCGCGGGGTCATTGGACCTACTTTTTCGAAAATGAGGCTGGAGCAACAGTTACGGTGAATGGATTGCGCTATCGACAGATGATTAATGATTTTTTATGACCGGAATTGGATGGTATTGATCTGGACAACGTTTACTTTCAACAAGACGGCGCTACGTGCCATACAAGCAACGCAACCATTGATTTTTTACGGGAAAAGTTTCCGGACCGTGTTATCTCTCGAAGAGTGAAGGGATGTGCGCCACTTGCAGCCAGAGTATTGCGTCCAGGAATTAATCTACAAGGGATCAGACCTAGATATTTTATCGGAACATTGACAATACCCATTGCCACATCGCCAATGAGCTTAAACTGGATTTTTATTTGATGTTTCGTTAGCCTCTTTTTTTTTATCCACGACTGTGACAGTATCAATTAAATAGCAAATTGATTTAATACAAAAATCTAATAAATAGGATGTGTTGAAGATGCAAGAGTACATAGCTGAATAAGGTCTGATGATAGAATTCGAAGCAAGCGGTTGGAAGAATGGATGTTTTGCCGAAGCTTCAAATTATGAACTTTCTTGGTGTTTGCTCTTCAGTAATAAATTATAATATTCGAAGTGACTTGAAACAATTTTTGAATAGTTTTAAGAGTGTCTGAGTTTTTCGGGGAATAGACGAATTATAAGTCCTTTGGTTATGATATTCCTCATTACATGTACCTATGATTTGAGGTGCAACGTGGTTCAAAACTTTTTCCACACTATTCATGTCTTGTCTTCAGCTAAAATATTCCACACTTACACATCTTAGATGAAAATACACTTTTTTAGAACTTTATTCGCTAACATTACAAAAATTGCATTATATAACATAAAATCAATACGGCGGCTCCAAAATGGTGAACCTATTTTACCACTTATTGTCACATCGGCTAAAAATCTATATCTGCAGGATTTTAAGAATTGCAGATTACGAATTTGTTTGATTTTAACTTCACTTTATGCCAAATTTTAGCTCCTCAACAGGAAGTGGGTCAAATTAACATTATACAAATTTTGAATCACGGTCACATGGTAGCTTCGAAGCTTTGAAAATTAATATGAGCATAGCTTTATTCATGGTCTTCAAATCCTTTTTAAATAAACTTTACGTGCATAGCACAGCCATTAGTGGTACAATAAATTATCACGCAAAACAATAGAATTTTGTTCTGGCACAGATCTCATTACATTTTCTAAAAACTGGCTTAAACTGTTACTGGAACCAACACTAACGATTAAGGCGGTACCTTTAGTCTTGTTAGATAAAAATCATTACAGCCACTATACGCCCTTAAGAAAAATATTTAAAACTCTTCTTAACTTTCGAAAGAAAAATACGAATCAGGTTAGGTATATATACAAAAAAAAAAAAAAAACAAATACGTGTCAAGACTTCATCATAACAATTTATACTTTCAGCCTTCGCCATAAAAATGTTTTAATTGCGATTTGCACTATTTTAGAACCTTTTTAATTCATATTTGATAGCCTTAAAATTTAAACTTGTAACCTATTTCGTTTTGCCCATGCAGACACTGTTCTTCTATTTTTTCTGCATTCAATTTCATTCAAGGAGCCGGTAAAATATAGCAGCCTCGCAGCAGAACAGAATCTTGAAAAGATATAAAAAACCAGAAAATGTTGAAAGCTAAAAAACTTCAACATCCTGAATTCTATAAAGTATTCAGTTTTTCTGCCATATAAATACGTTAATAGCATTAAAGCCGACACGAAAGTGGGGAGAGTGAAATTGAATTTATACAGGCGGTAGTAGTCGCTATAAGTAATTTCATGATTTAATTCCTACAGCTCATCCTCGCACTATCTTATATAGCTTCAATCAAAAACGTCAAGTATAGGTAGGTACTCGAGAAGAGGGCAAAGAAACAAGAGCTTTATCGATATTATATTCCCATCACATCTTAGTGAATCTCGCACCATCCTCATCCTTTCGATCCCATTCAAAGTTCATTTACCCTGAAATGAAAAGGAGGAAGAAGTGTATCCAAAAGTGTATAGAACTTTTGGATTTATCTGACTTGTGAATCATGACGAACGCTGTAGCTGTAGCGCATTCAAATCTTTCAGTCTGCATATTTTCAGATAACAGAATTCTGAAGATATTTGAAAGACATCAACGGAAGCCTATAAACTTCATGGCAACATCGTGTTTTATTAGTTAATTTCAGGGTTCAAGATGGAAATCTTATTTTAACAAACGAATTTCAGTGTGAATTTTCGTTATTGTCTGAAAAACACATAACTGGGGTCTAATAAAATTCAGCGAGGAGGATACAACCCGCATTTTAGTATTCCTCCTATATAAATTCTGTGGGGAAGGAATTATTGCTCACAATGCATACTTCCTCTTCTCGTGTGTATTCAAGCAACAGTTTTTCGCAAATATTTCTTGAGGGAACGCCATAATTTTGAAGAGCGGAGAGATGAAAGAAAGCAAACAACTATGGAAGGATGAGGAAGAGGAGGAGAACAATATCCATTGGGATCGTCTGCGAAGGCAATTAATCATATCGAAAAATTCTTGTTATTTGTTCTGTTGCGGGAAGTTGCGGTTGTAAGCGACTTAAAAAAAAAAATTTAAACGGTGCTGTTTGTTGGTGAGATTGGGATGTTTTGGGAATTATTATGAGGGTTAAGTAGAAGAAGAAGAAGAAAAAGTTTTTTATAAGCTTATTTCATAGGAAATCTACTGGATTTCTGTTACTAATTTTAATTTACTTTTGCTGGCCGGATGCATCGCCTGAATTAAAGAACATTAATAATAAAATCAGTCCTTTTTGGCCTAATTATCTTAGAAAAAAAAAAGTCCGATTTCTTTGTTTGTTTGTTTATTAATTAGTGCTGATAATGCTCCCCATCGTAGAAATACTTCACTCAAGCTTGAAAACAAACAAGCCACTTCTTCGAAAAAGAAAAAGTATAGATTATAGAGCGCGGAAAATTTTACAAGGTTCCTCAGGGAAATTAGAGAAACCATCAATATAAAAAACATGGCTGTAATTGATGCTGCTGGTATCTCCTACAATATCCTGCAGCTTACCATCAAAAACTGGATCCAAAACTAAATAGACCAGACATAGACTTCAATGATAGGCTCCAAACAAGCCAAAAGATTCATTAAAGGACCTTCACCAAAAAAGAGACTGGATCTTTTAGGAATCAACTCAGAATCAATACACGAGTCCTAACCGGACACTGTAAACTCAATAAACACATGCATCGAGTAGGCATATTGATGTATGTAGGTTATGTCCCGCGGAGAATGAAACATCGGAGAACGTCTTATGCGAATGCGAGGCCATTGCACGATGAAGATTCCAGACTTTTAGCTCATACAATTTAAGGAATGCGAAAAGGTCCCCTCGCTAAGAATCTAAATATAATTGACTCTGACGTGTACCAGGTTGGAAATTCACGGAAGAGTTCAGTTCATCTAGAGTCTCTTTGTAGAGGGCTCTTTACAGCGACTTTCGACGATAGCTTCATATAGTGATGAAATTCCTTAAACAGTAGGTGTGTGAGAGGACTTTTGGGAATTTTTGGGAAGGTTTTGGGTTGGGTCTACAATCGATAGGGAAGGACAACATCCAAAAGAACTTCAGAGTCGCTGTTATAATAAATGGAAAACCGCGAGCCAATGACTGCTTACAAAAATAGAACAGCTTGAGTGGTAGGTAAACACCACAGGGTGGTGCTAAACCCCTCATGATTGAATAGGAATTTACTCGTGGCTTTCAGTGTCGAGCTTTTTAATTAGCCTGCCATAAACTATCGGTAAGGTTATGGAAACGGACACTATAATTGGCCATCTCATCCAGATCTAGAGAAAATCAAATTATCTCTCCTCACCAAGCTAAATTTTCCGATACAGACCTAAAAACGGTATCTGTCGTAAGGTGATCTATCAGCCGTTAAGACGGACGATTTATCTCTGACAACCAACTTAACACCATCGAATTCTGGAGAAACTCTCGAAAATAAGATGATTATAACTCGAGCGACCTCAGATGAAGGATGTGAAATTCTCAGTATGAAGTGCGCAGGTACCGTAAAATGCCCTTCATGATACTTTGCTGCCCTTTTAGCTTTCTTGATCATATCCAGCGAAAATGGCTTAAAAAGCTCATTCGCAAAAGAGAATTGCCTACTTTCTGGTATTTATTAAACTTTTTCGCTTGATATGCTTTGGAAAATGTGCAGAGAGGTTTAGATTTTGCATACAGAATGTGATAAGTCATTTTAAAGAGAAGCCTTTAGGTTTCTTAAATCCAATATGAAAAATTGGTATTGATGACGTGTTTTTTGATAAAAAATAGTAGTTAAATAAAAAACAAAAATCGAATTAAAGCTCTGAAATTTTAACTTTGTTGAGCTTCAAAACGGAGAAGAGGAGAGGAAAATTTTTATAGACGACCATTGGAAAGGTCAAACGATTATCAATCTAACAAATTCGAAATCTTAATTATACTGTGTAACGCTTAGAAGTTACAGGGTGATCTATAAAAACATACCCAAATATCTTTAAGTATCTCGGAAACCGTTATAGGATTCCCCCTCCATACAATTTTTTGCTTGTGTACGGCTAACCTATCCATAGCTTTCGAGTGCAAGATGCATTTGTATTCCCTCTCACATAACTTTTTTTCTAACCGTTCAACTCCTCTCCTATTTCATTTAAGACCACCAATTCAAAATTAGCCTGTAGGTATACATAATATTATCCCACAATACTTTTTCATTGTTCTGTTTGACCCTTCCCCCGTTTTTATGAAGGGTAAAATTTTATGAAATTTGGATAAATTTGGTGAAAAAGAGTTTTTAAAAAAGAATCTGTATTTGACAGATAACAGCTGTTTAATTTTTGAAGTTTATCAATATTTCGTGTAAAACTGGTTCTTTTTACTGTGCATTGTAGACTTGGTGTATTTAACGATCGAGTCATTGGGCAGACGCGATACAATAAATTATAAAATAAACTATACAGGGCGTTTCCCACTAGGAGGTCAATAGAGCGGGAGGTGATATAGTACTCACCTAGACGAACCAAAAATTGTATGGCAGAGGGGGGGGGCATATCAACCGGTTAGAAGTTACAGGGTGAGGTGATTAAAAAAAACGGCTAGTTTTTCACAAAACACGCTGTATTTCTAAAACTACAGGGTGTACGGTAGATAGCACATTGGGTGTAATAGGTCATATTAAAGAGGAGGGTCTACAGTTTATAGTTTTTATAAAAAAAAGTTATGTTAATGACCTTTTTGCAAAAATAATAGAGGTTAAATTTAAAAAAAAAGGTAAGAAAATCCTAAATTTTTAGTTTAGACAACCATAATTCTTGATGGGAGAGAGGTATGGGGCTGATTGAGCAGTAGTTGGAAAGGCCATGAAGCTCTGCATACAATGAGCTAATAACTGTGACCGTACACCCTGTAGTTTGAAAAACTAGCCTTTTTTATTAATCACCCTGTAACTCCTAACCGGTTGATATGTCCCCCCCCCCCCCTCCTGCAATACAATTTTTGGTTCGTCTAGGTGAATACTATCACCTCCCGCTCTATTGACCTCCTAGTGGGAAACACCCTGTATTATCGGAGCAAGTTTATATTCACGTGAACTTTTCCAACAACTTTTATGACCAAACAAACATAAATTCCATCAAACTGCATATATTTTTTTCCTTCTACATTTATATAATATTGTCAGAAAGTCAAATATAATCATCATTGGGGTTATCCCTAAAACGTCTTTAAACAACATTTAACCCACAGGAACTTCAAAGACATGAAAGAGCGCATCCTTTATTCGCTTGAAAATTGCTGTATGCAATCTACAGTCAGTTGCATGAGAGGATTAAAAACATCATTTTCAGTACGTTAACCCGCCAACGAAGCAAACATTAAAAAGTTACAATGGGTTTAGGGGGAATGGTAGATATGCATACATATTATGTATACATATACAGATATACATGAATTTATATCAGTATTAGGTATACTATATACATATACCGATTTGGTAGTACCTACATTATTTTCTACTTATTTGACTAGGGAATATCCTGGAGATTGTACAAAGGCAATCAACAGAACAATAATGCTTATTAGTAAATGATGATGACCAGATGCCAAATTTTAGACACTGTTATGCCTGGAAGAGAATGAATCGCTACCACCCCGCACAGAAGAAGTATCAAAACCGTAGCCATCAACATGGTCAACACAATGGCCATTGTTGCGACTACGTCAATTTCAACTATGTAGTTTTGTTAACTGTATTTATGATAAATTGAGACCACAAAATTATTATTTTTTTATTTTTTCACCAGCATAATTAAATTTTCTTCGAAAATCATCCAAATTTTTAAAATAAACAAAATATTAATCATCTGTCAAATGTCAAAGTACTGTAATTGCGGTAAAATTGAAAATCGACCAACTTCCGCGTCATGGCTACGATGCCTACATTCATTGTGATCACTTAATGACATTTCCTTATAACTTACTACTGCGTGATGTTTGCCTGTGTTGAAGCTACGTTCATTCTGTTCCAGGGGTTTGGTTATTGTTATCCAAAATTAAAAATTTTCATTTTTTGGCATTTCATATCTTTCAATCTCAGTGGACACTATACAAACGTACAACAATGACAGTAGAAATTAACCTTTAATCTACAACTGATATTTCGAAAGTCTGTCACTTCCAAGAAATCTCATACACTACGTGGACGTCATAAGACTTCTTTAGTTTAGTTGTGTATGAGACTTGTCAAAATTCTCATTACCTAGAAAACGACTTGCATAAGTCATTTACAAATTTCGAATGGATAATATCTACAGAGGAACAAGTCGACACCTTTTTATCGGAGTTTTTTTTTGCCCCTTCTACTTAGTTGTACACTTTCTCCATATTTCCTAAAATAAAAAGCTTCGCCTCGTTTTACAGAATCTGTGTAGATATATCGTACTATACATGTACATAGGTAAATACATATATTTCGTCGGTGTTGTATATTTTAGAATTGGACGCTTGGCTGTTTTTGGTATACTTTGTATATGCATACATCCTTAAATGAAGCAAGAAGCTGGCAAAGAGCAATTTTGTGGTATGTGCCGAATCTAGTTTTATTACCGTTGTTGGAAAGAAGGATAAAGAAAATTGTTTTCAGGGAATTTGTTAAGGCCTTAGCTATTTTTCTTGCACCCTTCCAAGTCCCTTTGTATATACTGTGTTGCCTCTTCAAATCCGTAGTACTGGGTTGGGATCAGCTATATGGATTATTTATGTCTGTGCAAAAAAAAAGGAATTTGTATTACAAAATCCAAACAGATGTTTTTTTGTTTTATATCATTAAGCCAAGCTTCAAGAATTCCAATTTTGAGATGCAATAGTAAGTGCACATGGCAGTCAGGGAAATGGGATAAAGAAAGAATTAGGTAGGTGGCATATGGAGAGTAATGCCTGGTCTTACTACTAGGTAGGTTAGTTGTGTGTTTCGATAGAATTTTCTTCAGATTCTTCAGTGAGAGAGAGCACAAAAAAAACGCAAAGACAAAGGATGGTAATCCCTTTCAAATACAAAGTTTACTGCATGACCGAGAATTCTTAAATGTCAGATTATAAATAGACTATAAGATTTAGCAAAAACAAAAAAAAAATGTTTATAGAAGTAGGGAGATAAAGCTGCTCCTTACTCCACTGAGTCAATTTCTGTGAAATACGATTTTATTTTTTTCAACGTTGAACGAGGTTATTTTTATGTGATTGGTTTTACAATTAAGAAGTTTTACTCTATATAAAATCTTCAATCATCAATCAAACCATAATAAAAATTTTATAAAACAATGTGGACACACACGCTAATGGATAAAATGTTAATCATTTATTAAGATTAACATCAACTCTAATATTGAAATTCATTAAAAACGGGCTCTCTACTTCATTTGTGATTTAATTTGCTTTCTTTATTCGCTGATTTGAAATGGATCAGCTCTAATCTGTAAAACAAAGGATCCGTAAGCTTGGCAACGTCAAAACAACATTTGAAAAATCGGAAATTTATTTATTTTCCAACATTAATTAGAATTTATTTGATTTTCAATAAAAACATCTCGCTTTATGTACATACATAGGTAGGGGAATGTCGTCAAGGTTAGCCTATAGGGTAGGTCGGCCATCTTCGATTTCTTAAACGACATTTGACAGAAATGCGATTACGAATTTTATTAAACAAGTAAAAAAGCTAGAATTGGTCGAAGACCAATTCCTATGATACTCTAGATCTGTGTAAGTTTGATTTTTGAAGTGGTTGTTCGCATATATTTCTAGAACGGTTCGTCCTGCAGTAAAAATGATTATAACCAATTGCAGAGCTGGGCAATATTTAAGTAAAAAAATACTTAAATACTACTTAAAGTACATTTTCGTTACTTAAGACTAATTACTCAATACTTTTGAAATGCCCCTACTTAGTACTTGAACATAAGTACTAGCTTCTATTTACTTTGTACTTAAGACTTGGTTTTGTACTTAAGTACCAAGATTTTTTTCAAGTATTTCTGAGTCTATTAAGTACCTACAAATATCTAACTCTTCGTAGAAAAGAAAACACAATCTCTAGCGCAACTCCTTTTTTGTGGAGTTTTAAAACATGCAACTGTCAAAGAATGTGCCGCACTCACGCGTCAAGGCAGAACCTTAGACAAACTAATAACATACACACAAGACTAGGCAACAAAAACCAGTAACGTCTCGCTCGAATATAAAATCGACCATACCTCGACTTGATGACATAACCACTGACATGTATAATATGGATTGCAAAAAGTGGGCTTACTTCTATATTACTGACTCTTTCGGCCTAAGCACCAAGTACCAACTGAGAGGACTGAAAACAACAAATAAATTAGTGGATTCGTCAAATTAAATGTTTTTAAATTAATCATTTAGGGTTATTACTGACAAAAACTGTTTTATCAAAGACAATGTATTCATGAGATATGCAGAAGAATTTCTAAATGTTTCATTAAAATAACTACCCGAACTACGTGCTCACTTTTTCAATTTCTCGCCAATAATTTTTTCAATGTTGGCATCGACGTAAGAACTCTTTTTGACACAAGCACTTGTGCCCACGTGAAATAGAAAAGTAAGCAGTCCATATTTATATACGTCAGTGGACATAACCAAGGGTAAGCAAGCAGTGCCTCGCTCAAATATAAAATCAACGATGCCTCGAGCTAATGTAGGGAAGGCCTGAGTTTTTTCTTAAAAATTTACTGGAAATTTTTTCCTTAGAATTGTTATTGGAGGCGATAATGGGTGCTTGGGCGAACCTCTAATAGTTTTTGTGAGTGTAGCAAGGAGAGGTGAAACTTTTACTCTACTTGCAACACCGAAAACTATGAAAAACGATAAATAGTAGCCACTGGTTACTATACATACTATAGTTTTCAAAAGGTATTGATTTATTAATATCTATTAACTGAACTCAATAAACTTCATTATATTACTGCCAACGTACAAAGATGCTAAAAAAGTACTTTAAAAATTACTTCAAAAAGTACTCAGTACTTTTTATAGACTTAGTACTTAGTTACAAGTACTTTTCATACATGCGGTACTTGTACTTACGGTGCAGTACTCAGGCCTTCGGTACTTGTACTTGTACTTAAGTACATTTTCTTTGGTACTTGCCGAGTTGTGACCAATTGGTATAGGATTTCATATTCTGAAGAACTTTTCAGTAAAATAAAACCGTCTAGGACTGATCGTTTTTACGTATATGTAAAAAACCGGTTTGTCCGATTTAGTTAATTTTTGAAGCTTTACTTAAAGGGTTTTCCAATAAGAGGTGTTATTTTAATTAGCCCGCTATTTCGGTAGATGTCACTTTTGGAGCTGTCATTTGAAAAGTAGAAACTACGCCATTAATAAAAATGGAACGATACACGATTCAACAACGCATTGAAAGTATTAAAATTCACTATAAAAATGGTGAAAATGTGGCAGAGACGGTTCGTAAAACTCGAACATTTTTGGGTCGTCGTGAAGCACCTTGTCGGATCGCAATACAGAAATTGGTAAAAAAATTCGAGCTGTCGGGACAAGTTAGTGATGTGAAGAATAAAACCCGTGTACGTCGCTCAGGAACAGCCGAGAATATTGCTGCTGTAGCCGAAAGTGTTGAAGAAAACCCAGGTTTGTCCATTCCTCGTCGTTCTTTGGAATTAGGCATTCCACAAACGTCATTACACCGTATTTTGCATAAAGATTTGGGTCTTAAGGCTTATAAAGTTCAGCTAACACGAGAACTCAAGCCGGCCGATCATCAACAACGTCGAGTCTTTGCTGATTGGGTCCTTGAAATGCATGAAAATGATCCGAAATTCCATCGAAAACTCATCTTGAGTGATGAGGCCCATTTCCACCTCGATGGCTTCGTCAACAGGCAAAATTGTCGCATCTGGGGCTCGGAAAACCCAAGAGTTATTGTTGAAAAGCCTCTCTATCCTCAACGTGTGACTGTTTGGTGCAGTTACGGTGAATGGATTGCGCTATCGACAGATGATTAATGATTTTTTATGGCCGGAATTGGATGGTATTGATCTGGATCTGCCATACAAGCAACGAAACCATTGATCTTTTACGGGAAAAGTTTCCGGACCGTGTTATCTCTCGAAGAGGTGATCACAATTGGCCACCGAGATCTTGTGACTTAACACCTTGCGACTTCTTCCTTTGGAGCCACGTGAAAGAGAAGGTCTACGCCAACAGCCCAGCGTCGATTCAAGACCTCAAAGATGGAATTCGTGAGGCTATCGAGGACAATAGGGCAGCCACTTTGCGATTTGGTTATGGAAAATTTCATGAAAAGGATATGGTCCTGTAGGCGTGGTCGTGGTGATCATTTGGCTGATGTTATTTTCCATTATTAACGGCATACCTTCTTCTTTATAATGAAATAAAGATCCGATCATTTATCTCAAAAAATGGCATTTTTCTTTGAATATCAAAATAACACCTCTTATTGGAAAACCCTTTACAGTTTGACCAAATTACGCGCTGTACAAAATGTTGGACAATTTAGTTGTATTAGAAAAATAATTTTGAAAATAGTTCGTCCAAAATTAGCCAAAATAATTTTTTTTAACAAATAGGTATACTAAAGATCTCTATAGCCTTTAACCTTAGGGCTCTTATTAAATTGATTTTACGAAACATTTATTCTTTTCACAAATTCTTTAATTTTTCCTGTGCTCGAGGTGTATTTAAAAATTCAAGAAAACAGAAAATTTTAGCGGTGACTTATTTTTTTAATTTTCATAAGATGCTAAATTTCACTCACAAAAAAAAACCTAACCTTGAAAGAAAAGAATTCTTCTGCATGAATTGGTCCATGAATGGATGAGAGAGAGAGAGAGAGGAGAAATAGAGATGAAGGCGTGCACATTAAGCATGCAAGGTAACAACCGGTGTACTTTATTTCAAATATTAACACGAAACACCACCATAAAACGTGCGGAAATAGAGAAGTTTGTGCCTTTAGTGGGTAGGCATACCGTTTACCAGGCATCCCATAGTGGCTCAAATTTTTATATCTTGATAGTTATAAAAACGAGTCAAGATGTTAAGATAATTTTTAATGCTAAAAAAAAAATAACAATATCTTCCCGTGTATAGCCTCCAGACTTCTTGAGGTGGTAGTATGTGGGTGGTTGTGTTTGTGTGTAGTACAAGAAAAATAAGATGAAGAAATTTGCGTCGCATGTCTCCAGTTCAAGATCTTTCTTATGCATTATTGCTACTTATGTATATTCACATAAGTATATACGTATCTCCATTCTATGTATTTATGTATAAAACCCTATATATATGTATATGCATATGCAGGCATAGAGTAATGTTATACTTTAAAATGATTGAAATTGCCCAACGCATTGGAAATTTATGTGCCTGCCCATGATGTTTGGACGAATTTATGGTTGTGCATAATTCTTTGTAGGGTTGCATATTCTTGGTGGATTGATCATTAAAAAAAAAAACACAATTTTTATACATAAATCACGTTTCGCATTGAATTCATACTGAAATTATTTTCAATAATCGTTTGTGACGAGAAAATTACACGTTTTATGCTGACGATATTCAATTTGTAGTTGATCTGAAAATGAGTGCCCATTAAAGTTTTCAGATGCGGATAATTTATACAATTTACAGTGTAATTATAATTTAAATCCTTTAAAGAATTACTTTATGCAGTTTTTTATGTAGGTACATATGTATGTGTGATAGATTAATACAAACCGAAACAGGGTTATTTAAAATCCTCCCTAATAGCACAAAGGTACTGAAATTGTACTTCGGGAGGCCTGAACCGAAGCCTTCCAGCTCCAGTGAAAAAGGATAGGCAGTCGGGAATAAATTCAGGGGTAAACACTAACACATATAACAACTGTCGCGGGTTTTAGTGATTTATTTGTGTATGTAAGAGCAGGATAGGTAGCGCTACTACTGAAAAACCCGCACTTTCAGGATGGAAGCATCAGTTTTTCATTACTTTTATGCTGTAGTCTTTGGGGGATTTATTCGGTACTTCTAAATCAATGAAGAGAGGCACAGTATTCAGCGATTTTTCAGTAGTTTTGAACCAGTGCAGAGATGCACATTATTCAGGCATATTTCAGTAGTTTTGAAGTAGTGAAGAGAGTAGTTTTGAACTTATGAAGAGAATCACACCATTCGAGCATAATTCAGGAGATACATTTTACCCAAAATAAGAAAATATCTTTTCTTTTAATTAAATTTAGTAAGTTATGAACCCTTTTAACAGCAGTACGTCTCCAGTTATAGCCTTTTCAGTTTTACTTTGATGAACCTTTAAAATGATAAGTTGTCTGTAATTGTAAAACTTTTTTTATTATAATTAAAAATCTGCTTCGCAATTCTTACCAATTTATTACAGATATGTGAAATATGTGTAACTCAGACGCACTTCCAATGGATTTAATTGGAAATTAATTCTGAATTTCTTCATGCAATGTACTTCAAAACTACTTTACAAGCCTGAAGAGATGTAAACTAATTAGAATGAGACAAATCTATCAATATACTTTATCTCTCTATCAATACTGGGAGTACTGCATCAGCCCTGAAAAGATGCTAAAATAATGAGCGAGAGGGAATATATCTCGATTTTCGTTTTGTTTCATTTCATGCACAGAACTTTCCGTAGTGATTCAGTGCATTTTTACGCGCTGAAGTACATGCAGTTTCACCGATAGAATAAAAGAATAATGCTTGTAGTGGTAACCCCTGAAGTCGTGCTATCAGGACTACTAGGTACTACGTTTGGCAGCGACCATATTAGTTACTATCTCAACAAAAGTTGAAAGTGGCTTAGCTCTCAATCACACAAATTTTTTTCTTCGGGAGTTTGAATAAAAACCATACGGAGAAATACCGAAAAGGGCTCAAAGAAAGATGGAGAATCATTTGTGTAAGATTTATAAATCACACGAAAGCTTTCGCCATAAGCAAAAACGTCAAATCGTAAAACATCTGGGACAAATACCAACGGACAACAAATATCCGAAATGTTTACACTGAAAGAGACTTTTGTCTCTGGAGACCACAATAAAAAAGTCCTCCGAAGTGTATACACGAAATTTGAAGTTTGGTCTCTAGAAATCTCCAGAGATCTTTGTTAATTGTCAAGCAAGAGATTGTTAGATATGTCAAAAGTTATTAATATTTTTATGTTATACGAAAAATGAAAACGGTTAAAAAAATATATTCTTGTTGTACAAATTTTACGGGATAAACGCAACAAAGGAAAATGCCCATTTTAGGCCCGATACCTCCAGACATGAGAGATGTGTTAAACGATGCATTATGATACTCTGAAAACTTTTTATACCTATATACAATGTTTATTTATATCTAGCGGTGGAAAGCTATTGGCAGGGGAGTCAAAACATGATCTAGAGTATTTTGGATAATCTATTACAGACTCGAATTCCTTAGGTCCTGAGAAGAAGTTTGAGTACCTACACTCCTATACTCGGAGGCTTAAATAGTTTTTTGTAGCCATCCCAATACTCACTTTTTTAGTATTTCCCTCTTTTTTATTCGAACTGAGGTACTACATAGATTTTTTGCAACTTAGATCGGCTCTAACTCGATAGGGTTATGTCCGATCGCAAAACGGGTTTCACTGTTCGTCTCAGCTCATTACCAGCTACTATTTGTAGAAAAAAATTTTTCTCTGTATTCTTTTAGGGTAGGTGGTAGAGCCCCGCTCAATACCGTATGTTGCATATCGAATTAAAGGTCTCACCGAGTACTATCGCGGATGGTGTATATTTTTCCCGATTCAGAAAACTTTCTCGCGACGTTTTTACCGCCGGAAAACCCATTTTCATACACTGGGGTTACATACACCCCAGCTACTACATTTCGCATATATTTTTGCAGTTATTTCGTCAATGGCCATTGGTGCTCTGTTGAGAAAAATTTTCTCATAAGAAGTCATTTTCCACGGCGCACAATCACGAGAAGTAGAAAAGTCCACTTTTTCACCCAAGAAATTCGCTCAAGTTACATCCGATTGCCAAAGCTTTTCCCTGCTAGATAAAAACTAGAAATAAACATTTTAATAAAATAAGTTCAGAGTATCATAATGCAACATCTAAGAGATTTTTCCTGTCTGGAGGTGTCGAGCATAAAGTTGTATCAAAAGTGGGCATTCCTCTTTGTGATTTTTTTTTTTTTTCATAACTGGTACTCTATTGACGATACAAATTTTCTACCCTAAATCCATTATATTAATTATTAATTTCTTTGTAACAATTTATTCCTTTCCCTTTCCAAGTAGACCTATACTTAACTAACCAGAACACACAAATAGTCTCCGGAGACGACAAATGAACAAACTTCGGAGATCAGAGACCAAACCTGGAGACATGTTTGTTTTATAATACATGACGGAAGACCGGAGATCAAACGATTCTCTATAGAAATTTTTTTCATCTCCGAAGTGTATATAGGGGTCTCTGAAGGCCAAACTCTCGCCATGTAGCTTTACCTTTAGGATAGCTAATTCAGGCTTAAGAATTTAGGCCTTACGAAAAAAAAAAAAAAGTTTTGAGGGAACTGAAATAGAAACTTGCACCAGGTAGTACCCGGTTTTGTACAAATTTTGTTGAAACTAATCTTAACAAATCCTTTATAGTTTCTACATAAAAATAAAATAAATAAAAGCACACGATTATCAACAAAATGCTTGGTCTAGATTATTCTTTCCTCAGATTTTACACTGATTGTAAATTCCTACTATTATTCCATTTGAGAAAGCTACGTGGAACGCAAGGCGCTTTTTATGAAAAATGTAGATTTTAATACGAAAATGAATAGTTCAAATCAGATAACTCCTTCCTAGGGTTGCCATATAAAAATTTTGTTTTTCACATATACATATTTTGAGGCTGCCTAAGAACGCAAAAAACGCAAATAACTGATATTGATAGTTGACGTCCAAACATCCCCAGATTAAGTGAAGCAATTAAAAGTCAACTAAAAGTTCTCGAAAACTTAAAACTTGCGTCAAATTTCTAATGGAAGGAGACTTAAATCTTCAGAATTTGGTACCCATGAACATGAAAATGTAGGTAAATTGTTCTATTCAGCCTCAGATTTTTTGCTGAAGCACCTAAAGCGATAACTGTGGTAAAGGTCTTATATTATGCATATCAGCATGTTATTAACGAAGATGCCGCTTTACTGTGATGCAAAGTTTATCTAAACGAAACGAATTGCACAATAGATGTCCTTTCCTCGTCTCTTATTGTATCTGGATTTGCTAATATGAAAATGGGTACCTACACATTGCGAACCTTACCACTAAAAAGCTCTGTCTGTAATTTTGTCATAAGATTAACGAGATCCATTTTCGCATGCGTGGACGAGATCTTCCTATGATAAAATCGTTTCTAGCTTTTGGTTCTTGAATCGTTTAAAGATTTCTCTAATAATTTTCACTCACGCTAGCATCATAAAGATTCCCCAGTCTTACATGTATAATTTGTTTGAACTGATTCACTCTAGGAAAGCCCAAGCTTTGTTGAACTCTGTGTGTCAGGGACCACGCTAGCTTTTCCAGCATAAATTTTATGTCGCATCTTCTTGAATTTGAACTATGATTTTTTAATTAAATAATTTATTCCAGGAATCGAATTCGGTTATTTTTTGGAGCTGTACCTTTACCAATTCGACTATGACTTATGATTTGATTACCTGCTGTTAAAACTGGTTTCCAACCGACATAAGAACTACAACAAATTCGGGTGAACTTTCATTCAAAGGAGTTCGACTGTAAACAGAATCTTTTTCTCTCAAAACTCTTTTAACAGATTTAATTTGAGGTACAAACATTTCAAATTTTCTATTTTTCATGGTACATGTTGTAAAAGCAAAAACAATTTAAAAATCATTTGTAAAAGTTCTTCAAAATAAGGTCCATAGACTTTTTTTGGAAATCGAACACCGATAAATCGCAGAACGGATGCACTGCACTCAACGAATGTAATTCAGTTTGCCTAAATTCAATTATGGAATATTAAATACACGTAATTTAAGGAATGTTTTATTAAATCAACGATAACCTTTTTCTTAGCTATGAACAAGTATACTAAAAAGGATCACATTAAAAATGTATTTTACAGCATTTTCTCTGCCATGTCCCAATCCTATCCTAAAAACTATAACCATTTTTCCTTCATTTATACCTAGAGCAAAACGGTGCAGAATTACATCTGGAATGAATTAAGAAGTTGTTATTCCCAAGAAGGAATTGAAATGATTTTTCTCAAAAAATTCTGCACAAATTGCATTTAAATTATTTCAAAAAATTCTGCACAAAATCGCATTTAAATTATTTGTTGTACCAAAAATTTAATTGACTTACCTTTTTACCACTACAGAAATTCATCTTAAGTTCCTTAAAAGCAAACTAAATTTCAAGAGCAATGCGCAACGAGTGGTGCATTCAAGAATTTTCAAGTAGTGTACTTCCAAAACTGCTCTTCTATCGTCATGACCCACCCCACTTGTCTTTTCTCTTAATTTTTCTGAGTTTAACCTTCGCCGTCTAGTGAAAGCTTTTCTGAACTTTGACGTAGCAACCAACATCATCCATTGCAGTACCCAATAATTTTATTTGTCTTATTTTTTTTTGTGTTGAATCCTCTTTTGCAAGTTATAGCCGGCATACATACATAACATAGCCGTCAGTATTCAAGATATTATAGGAAAACACAAAAGAATGCGCTGAGATACTACTTATATGTACACAATTCATCTTGGTGTGTGATCCTTTCACACTTTCCCCTTTTCTGTTCCGGATTGTGCTAAGAAAAACAAGAAAAAAAAGCCGGAAAAGCTGTACCTACATACATATTTATACACACAGTTCAGATAGGAACAAAGACGACGGGCATTATATAAATACATATATCGCAATCCAGACAACTTCAAAAGGACATGACAAAATTAAAATCGGGACCAGATCAATAATAGCACGTCATCTTCAAAGGATATTTTAGAATACATACAAAGACCTTCGGGGATGTGTTTAACCACTGATGAACACCCGCATATCTCTGGAAATTTTCTATAAGGTGGCAGCGGTGGCAGAAACTTGAGCATCAATCGTTACACAAGCAATACTCAGTCAAATAAATTCAGGCAACTCTTATAAAGTTTAGAAATATATTTCGATATCAGTGTCATCCTCCATGCCATGTTTGCCTATCCTACACCAAAAGAGATAATTTTCTTCAGATGTCTCTTCCTACTGTCTATCTATGGTGATGATGATTTCAAAGCACAATGCTTGAGGAAGGAAACATAACGGATGATGATTATTATTAGAAGTGGGGGGAGATAAATTAAATTAAAACTTTCTCGCTATGATATCAGACAAAAGAGTGATGGTGGTGGATTGTGTATTTATGAGGAGAAGGTTTACAATGAGCCGCTCTATAATTATATGGCACTAAACGGAATCCTTAAACTATGTATTGTTATTTTGTTACAAGCAAATAAAAAAAATTGTCTTTCGTGACGAGCTTGCATCCAACAATATTTGTACATTTAGTTCTTCTCACATTTATGATGGCAACGATACTAAAAAAAAAAAAAACTGTTTCCCTCTCTCCTTCTTGTCGTAATTAAGATATTTTTTTATCCCCCTCGAGGATAATTGTTTCAATGCATTTCGTAGCAGTCCTGCAAGAAACACTTGGAATGAGAACTCAGGCGTATGTCCGTTGGGATTTTTTTTTGTTCTATTTAATGAAAAAAAAAAAAAAAATTGTTTATAGTATCCCATGAGACTTTGACTTTATTCTTGTCGTAAAAGCACGTTCCATAGCTTTCGCCAACCCAGGAAAATATTTTTTGTAATAACATAAAGTGTAGCAGCAAGAAGAAATCTTCAAATGGTAAAATGACTAGACATATAAAAGTCTGCGTCCGAAATATATTTTGGGGTGAAATTGGAATTAGTATTGCAAAGAACATAAACTTGAATATTTCAAATGAAACAAGAAGCATTTTTAAATTTATATGTATATCAACAGCGTACGAAAATGCAACAGCCACACCCATGTTTTCCTATTTTGCAGACATCATCTGTTTTACATCTCACATGTGGCTGCTGTATAAGGGCAGAACATAGATCCATATACATACTCCACTCAAGAAGAAAATAGTGAAAATCATACATCATCTTTGGCTATAAAGATTTCCATAAATGAGCGTAAGTAAAAAAAACACACGAAAGGCTCAAATCTCATCTTCGACTCAAGTACGCATTTAGTTCTTAAAAACAGATGTGATAGCGCGTGAATTGTTCATTGTTAATAACCGCACGAGCAAATGAGTAATTCAAAATTAAGAGCCCACACGAAATATCTTACTGATGGTGCTGACGTAATACAAGGTGGTTCCAGCTCAAAGGTCCACAGGGAATGTGGTGATAGAACTCACCTATAGTTAAACAAAAAAGTTGTTTGGAAGAGGGAGTCATCTCAAACGTTTGGATTACAGGGTGATTAAGAAAATATGCTAGTTTTTCATAAGAAACCCCGTAACTTCCTTGTTATATAACCTATGAAGGTGATTTTTAGCTCAGATGATAGTAAACCGTCTAAGCTTTCCAGCGAATGTCGAACAAACACTACACCCGCTCATACCACGTCAAAGTCAAGATTTTGAAAAAATTTCCTAATTCTTTTAAATTTTACTGATTTTAACTGATAACCGTTACATTTTTTTACAAGATTTGGAAACACGAGAATGTTACCTCTCAATTGATTCTACACATGTACCTACCTACACTACATGCAACTGTTTTTTAGATAACTCTATTTTTATGATGCATAGTTTCATTAATTTTCCAAATTGTGCGTGGATTTGCATTATATTAGGCGCGATTACCATCGTCAGTAGCAAAATTAACTATATATGAATTGAAAACTGGCACCTCCAGAACAGTTGCATATAGGTACCTTGCTACATGTGTAGGATCAAAAGAAAAGAAACTTTCTGAGGTTTCAAAATCAAGAAAATACAACGGTTATCATTTTGGCAGACAAATAGTTAAAATTTAAAAAACTGCAATGTTTTTCCAATTTTTTTACTTTGGAGTTGGGAATTAGAGTGTTTGTTTGATATTCATTGGAAAGCCTATACGGTTTATTTTTATCTGAGTTAAAAATCATCTTCATAGGGTCTATAGCAACAAAGTTACAGGATGTTAGATGAAAAAGCACACAAAAACGCAAAGCCTCCCTACCTCCCAAACAATATTTTGTTCGTTCCTCTCTCCAAGACCTAAATCACCCTGTGAAATTAATATATTATGATAGATACCAAACAACCTTGTCCCGGTATGTGATTTTGCACACTTAGGCTACAGATAGGTCATATGCTTAAACAAAAAATTGTATTGTTTGGAGGGGGATCCTAACAATTGTCTGTCTAACATAATTTATCATCATAGGGTGTAACGTTCAGAAGTTACAGGCGAGCTATAAAAACATATCCCATGCAATTTGTTACTTGTCAAGCATGAACTAACAATAGCCTTTGCGTGCTAGACCACATACGGGACATCCTGTATTTAACTTGGAGATCTGATCTTCTAGAGGTTGTAGAGAAAGAGGTTACATCGAGACCGATACCTATAAGTATAGAAAAGCGATAAACCTGCTGCATCTACGACAGAGTATGTTAAAAGGAGTTCCCAACTTGCCCGCGTGTTTGACTATCGACCATTAGCCAATGATAGTCGCCATAATGTCTTTTCGGGGACTTTATATTTTTTTTTTAGCATTTTAATTTACTTTTTCATGTAACTACTATCTTTAAAAAAACACAAGTCATTAACATCAGTTCCTTGTACTTGAAATGCAATCTACCTGCGTTTTTCACACTTTTAAGCAAATCCAAAATAAATGGTTAAAAAGTTGCATAAGCTTAGGCAACTCATTATGAAATTTTCATTTAGTAATTATAGGGTGAGTCTTAAAGTATGAATATTTTCAGCCTCTCCTACCTCTAACACACAACGTGTTTTAGGGGTGGGGAGGGCCTCTCCTCAGAAATGTTGATCAAAATAGATTGGTAGGTACATATAATGTTGGAACGGATTTTTCCGAATCACCCTGTATGTATATAGAGCAAAGACAAAATTTTATACTTTTCATTAAAGGGAAAATTATACTCTCCATTTTCGAAAGTTACATTTATGTTTTTTTTTTTTTTTTTTGAAAAAAAAAAATATATTCTCCAAGTAAAACCCGTTCGTATTTATCGGACCAGATGCAAGAGGTTTCTGTCCTTTTTATTTTTGTCCTTGAACATGAAACGAGCTGTGGTCGATGATAATCCTAATCACAGCTCTGTATTGTTTTTTTTACGCCCAAGGGAAAGTCAGAGAAATACCTATTAGGCCCAGAAAAGAAAAGGTTTTACACACCTACAAGTAATCAGGGTCACCCATCGCTGCTGATGTTTCATACGAACAACCGCTTTAATGAGAGCCTGATCACCGAGGCGGCAACGCCTACAGCTGGTTCCGATCAGCTTGTCCTTGTTGTTTGTTATTTGTTTACACACTAATCCTAGAAATTATATAGGCACTTATTGCATATATTGTACACTTTTTCTCCCACTCTTCTACCTTCTTCCTACAAAATAATTGTAGCAACACAATTAATTACCTTATATTTATCTTGCTCTTACTGTCAAAGGAGATTGAAAAATTACCCTCAGGCTTAACAATTTGTAAAGCAATTTCCTGCTCCATAAAGAATTTCCTTACGCCTCTTATTATGACTTCAGTCCAACGACCTTGATATACACATACACACATACATACAATAAACATATAAGGCTATGAAAGAATGCATTTACTTTTTTTTTATATCCTTAACACATTTAATTAATTTCAAGTTAATTTAAAACTAATTACCTAAAGTTGAAAGTCTACAAAAGCTATTTGCAGTTTTTGTTTTTTTTTTCTGTTTTTAAATTTCACTGATGCTACCGTCAACTGAAGACACCGGAGTTTGTCAAAGGCATAGCAAGGCAGCAGGGTAAGAGGAAGAGATAGAAGAGAGGAAACATTCTCAAGGTGTACAGCATCACGTTATGGATTTACCTGATTATTATGCACAAAACAAATTTATTACTTTCGAGGGGATGTATAACTTTGTTCATAACTCAAAGAAGGAACATTACCCTGGAGGTAGATTTTTTTCTTTTCTAGAATCAAGAGCGGTGGTAGAACGGTGGTAAACTTTGATTATATACTCCGCTCACTGCCTGTTGAGCACATCTTTATCTTCTCATAGGAATATAATTTTGCTGTTCTTCTGAGGACGATGATTACATTTTCTAGCCTAAAGTTTTGTGTATTTCTCACACTTCGAATACTTTTGATTATATATTTAACGTAGAGAATGAGACGTCTCAAGACATCGCAATAGAAATTAGCATTAACTGTCCTTGAGGGGGAAGGGTGGATGATGACTTTGGATTTTACCATTGGGATGATTGTTGCTTTGTTTCAGGGTCATACCTACATTATATAAACCCAAATCTATCAACTGTAAGTATCCTAGAAATGAAAGTTAGATCGTCATTGTCCTGCTGACGAAAATCTTCGCAGATATTGACCGGATTCGTCTTCTATTCAATCGTCAGCAACCGGAATATATATCTGTTCTTATGCGATGCATATTCAAATTATCTTTTATAATTATTAGGAAGGGGGGGGGGGGGTGGTATGGGAAGTGTTCAAGCCTCTCATCTAGTCACCGAGACCGATAAGATCTTTTGTGACATTACCCCTGAAAGCTCTAGGGCGCCCATTAAAACTTCAGTAAGCATGAGTGAGTCTTAACTCCTTTCTGCTGAGTGTGAGAAATGCTTTTGTCCGCTGTTGCGAATACTTTATAAACTTCTTCACTTGTCTCAGCCCCGGGGTATTTTCCCAGTCATCCTTCTCAATTCTGACCTCCCAAAGCCTGATCTGAGCGGAGAGGTGACTTTTTGGGTGTCCAAAGACGGGGCTCAGGTCCAATAAACAGAGAGTTGGCTCCTTCCTTTGCAAGGCGGTCCGCAATCTCGCTGCCCTTAATGCCCTCATGTCCTGACACCCAAATCAGTGTCACCTTGCTTGCTTCGGCCAGTTGCTTCAAGACAGTAAGAGAGTCTCAAATAAGATTAGACTTCAAAGTAAACCAGTTTAACGTTTTAAACGCTGCTTGGCTGTCTAAATTATGTATATTTTAGCTGCACGCACATTCTTGTGAATTGTTTTGCGATCGCGGGGTCCTATGGCATGTATTTCTGCCTGAAAAATGGTTGGTGAGGCACACAAATTCTTTATTAAGATGGATTGAACTGTTCTAAATGAGGTTGCAACCAGGTCAAAAACTTCTCTGTTTGTTTATGTCAATTTTCACGAATAATTCTGTAAATTTCAGTCACACTTTCCATAGTACAGGAATGTCGCGTTTTCTTAGCCTACACAAGTGACGTTCGACCGTTTTTACAACGCGGATACCATTCATCACCGTAAATCTCTCGAAACATTTCAGCATAAATCTTAGAAACTGATTTGTTTGGTTTTCCACAAAATTTAATGAAATAAAAACAAACAAAAAAATCTTAGTGCCAGACCGGCGTGAAAGGCCCTTTATCATAGAATGTAAACTGTACATCAACGAGCTTCATCTGGTAACAAAGATTGGTTTATTACCCTAATTCAGGAGTATCAGTTCTATTGAACTAATGAACTCCCCTCTCCAACTGTTATCGAGCTACTTTCCTCAAAAGGATTTCGGTAAAAGTAGGTAGATATATCAAAATTATTCTACGCATACCAAAACAAAACATATCTACGAATTATTGTAAGTAAAACAAAAAAACAAGCCACGTGAAAAAAGCTCCTATATGAACACCCTAGACCTTACACTGTCAAAAATATTATCCTAACTCCTCCTCTACAATGCCTTAGATACATTTGTCCTTAGTATTACATATTTTTCTCAATGATCCTTTCACGTAAAATGGCAATAAATGAAAAAGCAAGGAAAAGTTTCTTTTGTATAGCAAATAAAAGAAAAAAAAACAAATGTTAAGTGAGGCAAAAACTTCCCAGAGAAGGAAAATATTACCTGTCCCAGAGGTGTTTTATTGTCATCTAAATGATGTCCTAGACGAAAATTTCCCAGGATTATGTAGGTAATGAGCTTAGAGGTTTTTTTTTCTTTTTATTGTTGACCACAAATTACCCGAATTTTATTTCTCTTTAAGACCACGGATTTCGTCTTACCTTGAAGGAAACTTTTTTTCTTCTCCACAAATTAGTTTTCTTATTTCTATACCCTCAACTAGTGAGAGTTTTAACGACAGGACTTTTAACGGAGAACGTGTCGTATATTGTTGTTGTTATTGTTGATGGAAGAATTGTAAATAAGATCTTAAAAAAATATTCCCAAAATTGTTGTTTACAGAAGTGTAGTTTTATTGACAAAAAAAAAATATTCTTCAAATCAAAATCAGTAATCAAATTCTTTTTCAGAATAAAAACAAGAAGCAGGTGTACATAGACAAGAAAAAGGGCCGTCGACCTCTATTGAAACGACAGGTTAACTCCCAAGAAGTCGACAGAGGACCTTGTGTGTTGTCTTTGTAGATTAAGAGAAGCTTTTTGCTTTGTTTAAGATAGAACAGTCAGTAGATAGGACACACACAAATATTCCTGAAGAGGAATGAGATTTGAAAAAAAAAAAGATAAATGACTTACATGAGCTTAAAATATAAAAAAAAACGCTTATTTCAGTTTGTTATCAACGTCGGTCGTGTTTTTGGGCTAGATGACGTGAAAAGCAAGGAAATACAGTGGGATTCTGAAAACAATCAGACTAAAACCGGAAACACTTGTTTCCTTCCCACAAGGGAGCGGATGCTGTAGATCATGTACAACACAAGCATAACTTAAAGTTCAACCGTCGGTAAACAGAAAGTATATTGCATTCTAAATTGAAAGCAGCTGTATGTATGAAGATGTAAAGACCGAGATCTACCAAGAACAAGGTACATTCCTTTTATTTTTTTCAAACCCCTCAAATTATTTGGGAAAGATGATGTATAGGTACGAAGAAATTAATCATAAATTGAAACTAATAATTTTATATAGACTAATAAACTAATAAATTTGGATGAACTATACTCTAATGCCATTCCAATAGTGGGTCTCGGACCTATAGAATTATGAACTAATATGTTATCCTTTACATCACCCTTCATGATAATGTTGCTTCCACTATGGTACTCCTTTACAGTATACCGGAAAATATTCTACTGACATCAAAATAATTCTGTTCCGTGCCGCTTTTCTGTGATTGATTGATCTATCCTGCTGCCACTCTTTAGTGCACACATACTCCCCCAGTCTCCTACTTTGCGTGTAAGAATGCCATTTATCTACTTTCATGGAAATGAACACCCACTAAGTACCGAACCGAAAATTTTTCCAAAGCTTTTTTCAAAAGAGCTACCTTTCATGAATGTTTCCTGCATTGCCGTCCTAGTCTTCGACAACAGACATATCATATGCAGCACTGCGCTGCCCGCGCGGAGGGTCTACGGAATATCCCAATCGCTCCTCCTCATTGGGCACACACAACAATGTCCGGACTAGTCAGGGCAATTCAGAGCTAGTCTGAGCAATTCAGGACTAATCAGGACAATTCAGGGCTAGTCAAAAGGCATGTCATGGCAAGTTAGGGCAAGCCTGGGCACGCGTTCGCTCAAAGACTGAAAAATTCAAACACTTAGGTAAAATTTTATAAAGACGCAAAGGAATTCAATGATCATAAATAAAGAATATTTTTCAAAAGGTGTGAATGGTTTCCGAGAGAAACGCCAAATGCCGATAGTATAATTAAAGAAAAATACAAAATTCGTCTATTGCAAGTTTTTGTCTCCTCCCTCTTATTAAAAAATACAGTAAAGGACATTTTATAACAATCTTGACCCTTACAAGGATATGAAAATATAAATATATATTAACGAGAGATAACATTTAAAGGAATTAACGAAAAAAAAACTACTTTCGTTTAGAAGCTTTCTCATCTCTGTAAATAATTTTATTTTCCAAACTTAAACTTTCAACAGAAATAAACTATAACTTAAGCCATGAAAACTTATCACCACATTTTAATTTAAAACTTTCCACAAAGTTTATATAATTTATATGAAAACGAAACTTATTAAGGTGTCGAACTAAAAAACATTAAAACACCAGCTGTTCTTCTTACTTACAATTCTCTTTCTGTTACCTAGGTACGGTAAAATAATTTTTTACAAAGTTTCAACACTTTCATTTATCAGAAATCACAGCAAAACTAAAAGTCCCATTCTAGAGGAAAAACTTCTTTCTATTCTGAAATTTTTATTTATTTATTTTTTTTGTAAAGGAGGAAAAAGTTAAGGTGAAAGCGTTTCCAATTATATTGCTTTGAAAAAAATTTCAGATGAAAAAGTTCTTAACCTTTCTACAAAAACATGGGTGTGATAACAAAAAGACGAACTAAGTATTTCAACAAGGCATTGGAATCACCCCACCACCATCCAGTTTAGTGGACTGACAGGTACCTACATATTTCCACCCCACAGTCACATGAAAAATGTTTCACTAAAAACTAAAATCTACGAAAAATAAGAAACTTTTCTGATGGAACCTTGATCCTTGATTTTATATTGCAGTCATTTTTATCGGAAAATTCTTGTTAAGGGATTTCTGAGGTTTTCTGTCTAGACATTGGCAAAACAAAAATCGTTAGGTGCCCTACTTTCTTTCTCCAATGAGGATAATACCTTTTTGCTTTTCAAGTTTCAATTAGAGTGCTAGATATTGCTTTGAAATGGTACTCACCTTCGGCACTTTCAACAGCACTGATAATATCCAATTTAAGTCCGGTCTTTGACATTTTTAAAGATGATCTACTACAGCTTTGAGGAAAAAAAATCAACCTATTAAATTATCGCTGGCAAATTTTTTGTGTTGAGAGCTTTTTTTTTTGTTTAAAAACTTCCGTCTGATGTCGGTTTAAATTTCACAGAACTATGTAATTCACAGATATCCACAGACTTATCAAGATTTGATTTATCACTCACCGCCGACTTATCGTCTACAGTTACTATTTCAATGCACTACAATCACCTGAAATGAAAAGAAAATGGAATAGATGAAATATATATGTAGGTAGAAGAGAAGAAAGAAAAAAACTAATTGTAATTATCGCAGAGCATAGTTTTCTTATTTTAGAAAACTTGTGCTCTTCTTCGTGCGTATAGTTGCTTGAAACAAGTTTTAGATAGCATGGGAATGTTGTTTATAGGTGGAAAAAAATTATTTTTATCGGGTTCGGGAGTAACTTTACCAATCAAGATCAAATTATCTGCTACTTTCGTAAAATAAGGCATGGCTTTTCCAGCATAATATTGTTTTACTGTGGGACGACGGGTGATTCGGTTCAATCAATTTGGAAGATATGGAAATTTTAGTAACATTTTCAAATTTGGTTTATTCAATTCGAGTTTGATATAAAAAAAAAATGCAATCTTTAAATGCAGTTCTGAGAGTGATTCTGGATCTCCATGGCCGCTGACGTCTTTCACATATAAGATTTTAGTTGTTAGTCTATTTGTGATTTTGAAGCTATCATATCGAAGTGTGGTGTTAACAAAATTCTCTGAGTGTCTTTTGGCCGTGATGAAATGCCTGGGCTTCTTGCAAAGATGAATGCAAGAAATATTTTACTCTATCAGACTTGGCGCATATCTACAAGTTTCATATCAGGCCTAGATTAGAATATAATTCCCATATTTGGGCAGGGGCTGGACGCACTGCATTGTCCGCATTAGACAAAATCCAAAAGAAGTCTATCCAGTTTATTAGCAATGACATATTAATAGCAACTATTGATTCCCTAGAGCACAGGCGTAATGTCGGATGTCTGTCTCTATTTAATCACTACTTCTAGCCTGATCTCTTCTAGAGTTCTTCATTTGCGCACCACACAAGTTGTAATTCAAGCTCACCCTCATATCCTTGAAATTCTGCTGGTCTGTAAAATTCCGCTTATCTCACATAAGCAGAACAGTACAAATGTGGAACAGTTTGCCATCCTGTTTTCCCCCTCAGCTATGAGTAGCAAACATTCAAGCGTAATGCCCACCGTCACCTCCTTGGCTCAACCCAATAATCCCCAATTCCCTACCATAGGGTCCCTCATTACAACAACAACAACAAAACAGCACCGTTCTATTATATTTTATGGAATTAATTGCGAGTTGATGTAGTGCTCTCGATTATATGGTTCCTCCTATTCACTGAATCAAAGTTGTTTTTATATAATCAACTAATGAATAAATATAGAGAGACTTTAGAAGCATCCTTGTTTTATTGATTTGAGACTTAATTCTCACCAGAATCTCGCAAATAAGAGCTTTCGTTCCTATCTACTAAGTTTGAACTGTTACAATTTTTCAGATAGTCCTTTTTCAATTGATATGGTTGAAACCACTCCGCTTTCTTCAATTGGGATGGGATATTGTTTAGGCGCCGACTTAATAATGATTAGGTGGGGTTGGCCAAAAAATTATATACATAGTATGTATCCAATATAATATTTAACCTAGTCAAAACTAAATGGGATAAGAGCCTGGGGTCCATGTAGGTACATGTTACATATACGAATCTATAGATCTCATAACATTTCTCTCACTTGACAACTGAAAATGAACTCCCAACTTTGTTTTTATTTTTTGGACAACTTTGCTATGACTGATGTTTTTAATTATTTCAGATAAATGGTTCATGCTTACCGAAAAGATATAAAAAGCAGAAAGTTGCTACAGACGAAGTAAGAATACTTACTTTCTGTTAAATATTTTTATAATAATACTCTTGGTACAGTTACCAAAATTGGTAACAACATAGTTAACACTTGCGCCTCCAAAAGCAGCATACAAAAGATAAAAAATACTTGAAAATTGTCCTCTGTATATTTCTTTGCAGTCCTGAAAAGAACTGATTTTTTTGCAAAAATTTTGTGTTTTTTATCAGAGGAAACGCACACCCATTGGCGCACAAGAAAGACTCATGAGAGCGTTCAGTTTTTAAAAATTTGAGTGCGCATGCATGAGATGTTTCCATTGTTATTAACGCACGCTCCCATATATATGAGTAATTCCAAATAAGAAAGCGCACACTCAGATACGTACACGAAATTTTTCATTACTCATTTCCAACTTGTGTACGCGATTTCAGGAAAATTAATATTTAATAGTTTATTCGCTTCATGAGCAATGTACAACGCTGAAGAGATTAATAAGGGAATTTGACAAATATGTTTTTCCATTTTTTAAGATAAGTTATAATTTATAAAGACTGTCACCTAACAAATTTGTCTGATGGTGATCAGTAATTAAAATATCTAAAAGAATTGTCAAGGAATGACTGTCCCCTAACACACTCTTTACTACACTCCAAGACGAACTTTTATTAATTCACGCTAGTGTGCCCTTTCTTATTTTGCTTGCGTATGCGAAATGAGCAAGAAAATCGCACACGACTCATGAATATGTGCACTTTGATCGCACACAATTTTTATTATTCATGAACGTTTACACATGAATGTACGTTTCCGTACTCTTTTTGTATTAATATTTTTTTTATAATAATATGCCTTATACCTACAAAAAATATAGAAAAAGCACTTTCAAAATAAAAATCTTTTTTATATACTAACACAAAAAAAAGGCAACATTTATTTTGGAACCCGTTTGCCATATCATCTGCGTTACAAAATACAACGAACTTTCGAACTAGATCATAACTATAACAGCGGCTTCCATCCGTTTTTTTAGTCATTTGTATCATTGTATGACTCCTCCGAACAATGAAGGGACTCCTACCTAAATAATGAGAATATTTAATCAGGAGTCATATCATTTACGAAAGTAAGTCGTTACAATTTATGAAAAATTCTGGTTTAGGATTAAAATTGGTTATGTTCTGATTATTAAGAAGACAGTTACGCCTTCAATACAATTTTTTCCAATTTCCTTTTCAGGACTATCAAAAAATATTCAGAGTAATTTTCAAGAATTTTTCGTTATCCTTGGAAAAGGATATTGTACAAGATTTTTTGTATGTGTGCCTTATGTAGGCAAATGTTAACTATGTTGATACCAAGAACCGTCATAATAATATTTAACAAGTAAAAAAGCTAGAATTGGCCTAAAGCCAATTCTTATGATACCCTAGGGCCTAGATGAATGCCCGTACCTATGTAATTTCGTATGGTATGTGCAAGTTTGATCGTTGAAATGGTTTTTCGCATATATTTCTAAAACGGTTCGTCTGACAGTAAAAATGTTTATAATCAATTTCATAGGATTTCATATTCTCAAGAACTTTTCAGCACAATAAAAACGTCTATGACCGATCGTTTTTACAGTATCCGTAATAAGCCTTAATTTCTATAAGACAACACCAAGAAGGAGTTGCCCAATTTAGTTCATTTTTGAAGCTTTATGTACTATTACTATAAAAACACAATATACCAAATTTCAGTTCTGTACGTTGACACGATCTCAGGCAGTATTCAAATAATAGTGAAAAGCGAAATTTTTTTTTTGGCAGCCCTCCGAAGGAGTTGCCCAATTCGTCTCATTTTCGAATTTAAATTTGCATTTTTATTTTTTAACTGGAAAATTTCAGTTCTCTACGTCGACGCATTATCAGCCACTGTCCAAATATATATGTAGTATCTAAAAAACGAAAATTTTGTATGGCAACCCTACGAATTGTCCCATTTCCGAACTTAAATTTACTTTTTTTTAAAAAAAAAAATCCGTGTGCAAAATTTCAGCGCCCTAAGTGAACGCATTCTCGAGGTATCGTGAGGGCGAACGGACAGACGGACATGCAATAAATCAAGATAACTTTTAATGTTAAACGTGGGTGTCCAATTCATTTTTCTCTACTATCATTATTTCTGTTCGTTACAAACGTAATGATAAACTTATTATACCCTATGATTTCATATAGTGTATAAAAATAAAAAAATAAGGAGAATTGCTGTAGTATGCTTAAAAAACGATTTTTCACAAAATTTTAGTCTTGTAGCTTTGACCGTTATCAAAATAACTCAAAAAACCACTTTTTTGGTCAAACTTCAAGGCCAAAATGTCATTTGAGTCAAAAAGGAGGATACCACTGCATATGTAACGCAACGTCTGACCATTTCCCCAGTATACCTACGTTAAATTCGTTTTTTTCTTCTATGGCAACCAAACAAAGAGATTTCCTAATTTAATAATCATTTTTGAACTAGCTACCGTAAGTAAAATGGGGTAACTTCGTAATTCAGTTCTCTTTGTACATTCATTGAGTATCATAAATTGTCCAAGTGCTTTTAGCTATTTTTCTGTTTGTGATCAGTTGTAAGTATCTGTGCTGAACGTTAAAGCCAAGAAATTGTAGTAAAAAAAAAAACAAAAAGGTTGGAGATAGAAATTATCAGCACTATAAAACTGATGACCCGCAAGTTGCCATAGGTGATATTAAGTGATATCTGTGAATACAGCGAGTAAGAAACATTGTTCATCAACGCTTTACGATAAACGCAATGTCATGCACATGCAACAGGTAGGACATCGTAAGGCATTAACAGGTGTTGAGGAACGTATCATTGCTGAGATGGTAAATGAGTTTTTCCAATGTAACTTCGAAATGTACAGAGACGATGACTAGCTAATAACTTTCCACAAATTTTATTTTAGTCAGAAATACAAATTAATATAAAATTATTATATTTTACTTAAAAATGTGTATAAAGATAATTTTCAAGAACATTCATTAAAAAAAATAATAAAGCGCACTTGAAACCTCTTTTTGAGGCCAACCATTCCTTTAACTCGTACACGAATTTGTCTATTTCTTTACCATTTTCGACACTCTCGTAGACCCACTTTTCGTCATCACAGCGAGCTGAAATTTGGTACACAGGTTCATGTCGCGTGACAATTGAATCTGTCAAAATTTGAACCGGAAATTTCTATGGAAAACCCGGAAAATCGGGAAAAATCATTTGAAAATTTGGTACAAATTTGATTAGTGATAAGTCCGTTTCAGGAAAAATGCAGTTTTCCGATTTTTCCGGAATTTTCCGACTTTTCGGGAAAATTTTCCGGTAAAAAAGTTTTCTAAATTATGCAGAATCAAGTTTGCTATCAACTGGCATCATTACTTTCTCTCCGACAATGGTGAAAACTTACAGAAAAAATCGAGGAAAATTCATGTAAACGCTTTTCCGAAGTTTTTCCGACCAAGGAAGCGTTTGAGCGTTTTGCAACCTAAGACAAAGTTGTAGAGCGAGGTGAGTTGCATAAAGTTGCTTTTGTAGAAAACTATTCTTTCTCTTCATGAATCAAATCACCTATTACCTCTGATTGATCTTACTGAAATATATCGGTGATTGTCAGCGAATAAAATCTGAGTCCACCTCTGTGTGTGAAGAAAAGCATATTTTCTACTTTTTCATGCGACTTGGCCTCAGTTTTGTTTGAAAACTCGTTTTTTACTTATTTTATTTCTGATGATTTGATGATTGTAAAGCCAAACCCAAAATTACGAAGTTACCCCTTATATTATTTATCGTTATGAAATAAAAAGATTTAATAAAAAACTGATTGTAAAAAATACTGGAAGAGAAGTATATGTCGTATGTCAGCGCTGTTTTGTATTATTAAAAATATCTGGCATTAGCAATAATTAATTTTATTTGTACCTAGGTACTATTGTTTGATATTCAAAATTGTCAAAGCATTCCGAAATTACCCCTTTTTACGGTACCTACATCCCGAAATTTTAATAAAAAGGCAGTGTACAAACAAAACTTGAGCGTTTTTCTGGGGGGTCATTCACTACCTGCTACATGTCGACTACAAGTCAAAATAGTAACTACATTCCACGCGAAAGGTAGTGACAACTTTTAACACTATTGGCTATATTTCCGTTCAATTCCAATCTTTGAAAGAATAAAATAGCTGACAATCTATACGACGTCTCAGAAGATAAAAATGTGGACAACATAACACAATTTGATGATAACGCAACCCATTAATGAGCACGCATAAATTTCACAAATATCTTATTTGAAGAACTGAAGAAAGAAAAAAAAAATTGAACTGTCCTTCCCCCTGAATACAGATCTGTACAAAAGGAATAAAAAACTTCCCAAGCAAAACGTGAGCAGCTGTTTTTATTTGTGTACGTGATCTAGTCTTTTTTTAATTTCTTTGTTCTTTGCTCTCTCTGGGCCTGTTCTGTAGGTACAAGGTACTATTTTGTTGCCTTACAATTCTTCCATTTACGATGTAATTTCGGTTAATTAATGCAACAAAAATCACTTTGCTAAAATGCAACCCCCAAACACATAAAATTTTATACGGGTACATAAAAAAAAAACCCAACTGTTTTACGAATTAATTAAAGTTGAACCCGTTTCATTTTAAAGCGATGTTGCATTTTTTTTTTTTTCTTTAATCCAGATTCAGAACGTTCTCATTGCCATCCATAAACAAAGTAAAAAAAATAAAACAGGATATTTTGAAATATAACAACAAATTAAGCTGTGTAGGTGCATACTGCAAGCAAAAAGGGCAACCAAAGTACAAGAAATGTACGTAGAATAGGAGGAACAATCACAACAGAACACAAAGAAAACCTTTATTCACTCACTTTTCGCTGTTTTTATTAAAAATTCTGATTCTAATTGAAATATACTCACAATTTTTCCGAATTGTACAAGTAGAATTATGAGGCACACAATTTTACATAGAACACCACCTTTTTAACGAACTTTTTATTTAAAAAACACGAAAACGAGCAAAAAAAATAAAAACAAAGAAATAGACGCCACTGATCAACCGCAGAACTAGAAGGCAATTGACGCGAGAGAAATAAATCTTGGAGGTCATGCGCACCGGTTTTATATGTTCCCCCTCCAATTTAGAATTTTTGCGAGACAAAAATATGTCGTATTGTCGTTTGTTCCATTCGTCGTTATTTGCTCAAAATGAATTGTGGAATCTGAAGACTTGAGAGAGAGATTTGGTTTGGTAAATTGGAAATGATAAAAAGTTGTTTTTAAAGAAGTTCCACAAATTTGAATAATGTTTTCTTCCGTAAGTTTTAGAGTGTTTGTTTCTGGTACTATAACTAGTTGTAAAATAGAAACACAACGCGACGGTCATCAGAGTTCGTTAAATAAATCCTGAGCAAGCGCTGAGAAATTAATAGTGGATGGTGGAATAAATAGGAATATACAGACTTCAGAATCAAATTACTCTGAACATTATACACGTTGCACGCATGGTAATCTACAATGATTCTGTTCTGATTAACGAAAATCTTTGTCATATTTAATTTTAAGAAAAATCCGCTAAACTACCAAAAAAACTATTATATATCAAAAATGTCGAAGTTTTTTAGTAAGCATACTGAAATAACGTTTTTAACGCTGTGTTGTCGTAAAGGTGGGGCATTGTGTTTCCAGATCTAGAGTAAATTTAAATTCCCATTCTGTTCCAATGAAAGGAAAAAGGAAAAGTATTGTTGAGACTGAGAAATTTCATTGTGTGGCAACTTGGTAAGAAAATTAATAAAGAGTATATTTACAAATAATGACGGAAATAAAGGCAGTTAAATTTAAATTTCTGGAATTTTATATTTAGTTAATTTACGAAATGTTTTCTTTATTTCGTATTTGTTATTAATTGTATATTGCTAGCCAAGTGCTTTACGTTCCATTAGAGTATTTATTTTACTGATCCCTGCAATTTATGTCGATTTTGACATCATTTCTAAAATTTTGAATATTTAACGATCACAATAAATTTTAGTTTATTTAAACACAGTACAGAGCTTATAGTGAATTCATTTCTGCGACTCAGTGTAACTACCGTCACCGAGTCTGTCATTTCTCGACTCTTTTCTTCCTATAACACTAGTAGGGAAGAAAAGAGCACGGGAATGACAGATTCGGTGGCACTGTTAACACCGAATTGCTGCAGAAAAGATTTAACTATGATGAAAACACAGTGTAAATTTTCCCCAAATTTACCCGGGGTTTTGTGCACTCATCGAACAAGTTTTTAAAACACCGGGTAAATGTAGTGTAATGACATTTCTCTGGCAGTTCTCCTGAATATAATTAATTGTAAAATGTTATTTATAAAATGGGTGAAAACAAATAAAACTAGCTATTTATCTATTTCTTTTCTTCTAATTTGTGTTTATTTTTGCTCAAGAAGTAATTTATATGCCCCAATCAGCAACATATTGCAAGTGACAAATGTCAAACCATTACCACAGTATATATCATACAGTAGAATAGCTTAGAACTAACTACTGAAAAGTGAATTTTAGAATTTCAATTAAAAAAACATAACCTTAAAATTTCTCCCACAAGAGGGAACTATTAAGTATGATACGGACATAAATGGGCGAACAGTAGCTAGCTGCACGACCGTTGACGGAAGTATTAGTTTATGTATGTACACATATCGGCAATCGGCGACAAATGTATTGTTCCATTACTAAACAGCTGTTTGACGGTAATGGTGTCATTTTGCCTCTTTCCCTCTCGTAAAAGTTTAAGAATGCCACCAGTTCTCTTTCTTCCACTTTAGATTTACATAGGAATCCATGTATTAAAAATTGACTAGTGTGTTAGTTAAAACTGTTGAAAGAGATAGTATAGTCTCTTTATAGAAGCATCCTACTCACTTGACAGTTTTGACAGAGCTGGGCTACTGTATGATATATACTGTGCCATTACCCCAAGAAAATTTTAGTGTAAGCTCGGGGTAGGCCTCAAACCCCGTGTAGCCCTAGGTTTACCCGGGGTTTTCATCGAACAGACCTTATTAAAATATAGGGAGAACAGGAAGTGATACCTATAAAACTGTTTGCGGCAGCGTTGCCAACTGTTTTTGTTGAGAAAGTCAGTTTTTTTTATCTGAACTCAGTTTTTAGCCTGAAATGCTCACGTTTTTTTGGTTTTTAGCCTGAAATGTTCACTTTTTCAGAGAGGTTTTCATTTTTATGTTGTCATTTAAAGGTTTTACTAAAATTATAAATGAATTAACAAATTATCGAAAACCCTTAACCATCCCTGTAGCTAACAGAAAAGTTTATGTGCCGTAACCTCACCACTGCCTGTTTGATGAGGCGTCTTCCACTTGGATGGAGATGGAAATCTTATTGGATTATGATGACGATATCCAGCTAAGCGCATGTATACATGCCTTATTTCAAAGCAAAATGTCATTTTTTAATAAAGATATACATCATTGTTCAGTTTTTTTTTTTCAGTTTCTTAGTTTTTCTGAAAGATTCGGTTGGCAACGCTGCTTTGGAGTTCTTGAATAGGGGAAATTGTAGAAATGTATGTTCAGCTGCCTAAATTTGAAACAGCTGCCTGGCCTAGGCGTACGCTCCGCACTTTTTACGGGAGAGAGGCATTCGGGGCGAGGAAAGATTCCGAAATGCAAAGTTTTGAGCTACAGCACGAGTAGCATACCAATACTACTGAAAAGGAAATTGATTCGGCCATTTTGAAATTGTGAAATTACTGATCGGAGGGCTGTTTAGTTCGTACATGTGGTTTGATGTGATACTATAATATAATTATCATTACGTGCTGTGAATTTCTGATACAGTTATTATTATATCAGAAACTGTAACTTGTTTGAACACGCACACAATTAAATTCGGTAATCATACAGGCAGGATCTTTCAAAGACGGAATCTTTCCATTGGAACGAAAAACCAGCCCTTATAAAATAAGCTTATAAAATAACAAGAAAAATAAGTAAAGGCGCAAGTAAGTAACGCAAGAGCTTCTATACCCATCACTTGGAAGCAAACTCTATAGAAGATTAATTGATGAGCTCCAACAGAAATGCAAGAAGGACTGATTTCATCTAATTTTGCACGAATCTAAACTGTGGATTTTTCCACTATTGTGCGAAGTAACGCATTTTTCTAATTTTTAGTGTGAAGTTCAGTGTGATTAGAAGTATAATCTGAAGTTTATATCTTTTTTATATATTATTATATTTTTTGGATAAAATTTCCTCGTTCTTTACTCATAAACATAAAAAAAATAAATAGCACTCAAAGTAGTCTACTGAACCGCTTCTTCGGAAGCATGCAAAGTTGCTTTTCTCCATCCCAGTTCTGAGATTAAGGTAGAAGCACTATGATTATTCAAAACTGCTCATTAAGCTTTTGAAAGAAGGACACCTTCAAAAAACTTCTTCGCCCATCACTTAGCATACCTCCTAGAGCGGTACTTTAAAACAGCAGTGAAGCGTTTGCTTGCCTCTGTGGACATGCCTATTTTAAAAAACAATTAGCTGAGATATGGAAAAGAGCGCTGCGAGCTTCTAGGGAAGCACTACAGGTAGATTTTTAGAGCGCTCTTTTCCCCAAAGAGTTATGAAAAAAAAACATGTACATATTACCTTATTTTTTTTTTTTTAATTCATGGATCTTTCAACTGGAAATTTTTTTCAGTTCAATATTAGAAAGTCGATTATCAGTTTCTCCGAATTTAAGTATCGAAATTGAGTTTCGTGTCCTAAATGAAAGGCAATAAGTTCAAGGGAAGGGGTGGGATTTCAATTTCAGGGTGTGTAGTGTGTATGTACTTAAGTAAGTAGAAACCGATTGAGACGAAATTTCTACAGCTGATAGACCTTTCGATTCCATATCTTTTAAACATTAAAAATTACTTATTTTTTAAGTAGGCCCGCCATTTAATTACCTAGGGTACGAAGTTGTTTGATGTTACTTTGGAAAGGTCTCTGGCGACGAATTATGGCTTTAGAATTTATGTTAAACAATATTCTAAAAAATAGGTTTAGCTGGAGGTAAGTATTCTAAAACTTACTAAACATCTATTTTTCCAGAGAGGTAATTAAATAATATATTTGCAAAATATCCAATAAAAGGTACCATCAATGCGCATAAATGTGTTGGAGGGAGGAGTTAGAATATAATAAATAGAAGGTTATAATTTCCACACAATATAAAAACCTGATTTCAGTACCCTTTTTTTTTTTTTAGATGACGGTAGAATAATAATAAATAAAAAGAAAATTAATAAAGTTCACTGTTTCTCAAAATAATTTTAAATAACCATAGCTCAGCTCATATATGAGTGTATTGAGTGCTTCAAACTCAACTGCGATACTTACTTTTTCATATAAAATTTAAGAAATCTAAAGACTTTTGAAAGGCAAATAACTGAAGGTTTTTTATTAGCACTTTTTTTGTTAGCACGTTTTCTTCATCTAACTAAATTCATCGGAACACATTACAATAAACGCCTACGGGTTACGCAATTTTTTTTTCTACAAATAAACTTTTCAAATCATTTCAACTGAATACGCTTTGAATAAAATATATTAAAAAACTTTTAAAATAAATAATTTTTGTAAAATGCACTAAAAAGTAAAAAATATTTTTTTTTCTTTCGCAAGAAAAGTTTAATTGCAAAATAAAAAAATGCTAGAACTCAGATTAAATCTCAAAAGTTTGGGCATCCATAACTATAATCACAATTGTCTAACTGCAACTCATGCCCAAACTTTTAACATTTAATCTGAGTTGTAGCATTTCTTATTTTGCAATTAAACTTTTCTTGTGTATATTAATGAAAAAAGAAAAACTATTTTTGACTTTTTAGTGCAATTTATTTTAAAAGTTTTTTGAATGTATTTTATTTTATACTTTTTAGTTATAAATTCTATACAATCTCGACTCTCTAAACTCTACTCGCGAAACTCGAATCCCGACCATCGACTCTCGAATCTCGAATCACTAACACCGACTCTCGAACCTCTACACTCGGATATCGACTCTCGAATCTTAACTCTCGACTCCCAAATATCTACTCTCGACTCGAGTTTCGGCTCTCGAAACTAGACTCTCGACTCATATCACACACCCCCAAATTGCACAACCCCAAGGATGGCAGTTACCACCCTCACCTCAAAACCCCAAACACGTAAGAAGATTTTACTACATCGGAAAGCTCCCCATCCATCCAATCATTCTAAATCAAAAAACCCCTTGTAAATCCGTCCAATTTTACTGCCCTAAGACTCTTTCGTCCCGAACGGCACTCTCAGCCGCTCAGGTGCTCAGACACAAAGCGGGATTCGAAGATACAACACAAGGAACTGCGAGTTAATTTTTTAACCACTAGATGAAGCTTTATAAAAATCGTATTACATTGCAAAATTATAGAACCATACCTTCCGACATTGTTTAGCAAAAATTATCTCCATAGTTCTGACTACTTAAGTCCAGTTAAATAAAAAAGGAAAAAAAAAAACAGCACAAAGAAATTCTAAAATCAACGAAGTGTAAAGAATTTAAAAATGCAATTGTTCTCTGTGACACCATCAAATTTTTAATTGACATTTCCTTCGCGTTCCACTATACTGATTTTGGGCTAAACACGAATTATTTTTTCGTGATTCATTTTAATACTAGCCCCAATAGAGAAGCTCAGTCGAAATTGTCCAATTAATTATAAGATAAATAATCAAATAGTAATATGAAATTATTTCACTTAATAATAAGATTATTGTAGACTCTCAAGTCAATCAAATTTTTTTTTTGCAAAGCATGTTTCAATTTCTACTCATTATTGAAAGCAGATGTACTTTCTCGCAATAAAATGAATCTGCCTCCTCTTTCCCCTAACATATAAAACCAATTATATTTACAGTGACAGCATAAATAAAAAATTTAAAATCATTCTGATCGAGTCGCCCCCACTTCTTCGTTTATTTACATCTAATCTAAGCGATAAAAGTTCTTCGACCTATGTATGTATGTACATATATGCAAAACAGTCAATTAGTGTGATGGAAATAGCACCGAGATAACTACCCTGAGTCAATAGGAAAATTATTCTTTTTGTGTCAGTGGCAATATATAAGGTGGTATCAATCACGGCCAGCGATTGACCTCTATCGTAAAAGTCAGAGAATGATTCTGCGCATGGAAGCCCCGCTTTATAGCACCTATATATAGTGAAAAATGAAGAGGCGTTTTACTCTTCAGATTGTTCAAATTAACTTAAGCTCCAAGGTATGTATACAGACAAACAAACAAAGTCCAGTAATTTTTTTTTATACTAGAACCTCCACAAACTTTTGTGCATGCATAGTGTGATTCATGAAAGAAACTTTGACTTCTTCGTAGAAAAGAAAGTCATCAGATCTAAAGTTACCTAAGCTAGGTAGCTAGCCAGCTAGATAGGTATCCGTTAAAAATGTATGTGTTGGCAGACCTAGAATACAACAATAAACATAAGAAAATATTTATATGTGAATGTTTAGTCAGCTTGGCTTGAAGTCAGTCAACACACGGAGGTGCATGATGAATTTTATTTTTATAAGTTTTTATAGATAGTTAATAACTTCATTTATGGCTACAAAATTTCTGCAAAAAAGTCTTTTTAAAGGTGCTAAAATAGGAAGAGAAAAACAAACACAACAACAAAAAACAAAACACTCCAGCAGATCCAGACAACGAACCAGTTCTTTCGGCACAAGACTTCACATCTTTCTGTCTCGACTCGACTTATATTTTTAAGAACGAAGATATTTTATGGGTTCTATCCCATTCCAATACCCCACCATCCCGTCCCATCCTATGATCTTGTTATAATATTGCGCGATGCTGCAAGTACAAGCAACAAAAAACTCATGAATTATACTCTATAGAGACAAGAGTTAGTTAGTGTGGTGGACTACATATAGATGGAGCTACACATACAACACACCAGAGAGGGGCACTCTGTTTATGCAAATAAGTTGTCTTTACCATTTTTGGGTAGTTGGATTGAAAGCGGGCCCACCACAATGTGGGTACCCATCATGAAAGCAATAAAAACTCAACGACGTACATTGACTTTGTTCTGACAAAATAGTCGCTTTGTGATGTGGGGTAAAGTGCAAAACAAAAACAAAACAAAAATTAAATTTGCGCTAAAGTCATCAGGAAGATCAAGAAGAATTGAACGGCCAAGCAGAGATGCAAGTGACTAATTTTTCATGTCGCCCCCTATATTTGGATGACAACAAAAAACCGTTATAATCTCTGTTGATTAATAATAATTTTATCTTTCTTGCAATTATAGAATTTGGATTTTTTATTTTTTTTTTTTTTTAGATATATCTGAAAGGAATATAAATAGATTGGGAAGACTAATCTTGTGGAGAGCTTCTATATAGTCCCGTTTTAAGCAAGTAAGCAAGCAAGTAATCATATTGAATGGGAAAGAAAGTTAAAAAATTAACATTACGTTTTCCGTTATAATATTCAAGCGTGGGTGAAGTACATTCAACTGTAGATGAAATTGCAATGTTTTCTTCTGAACATATGGAGGTGGTGTGGTGCAGATGTTAGTAATCTTGATCTGGATGATTTTATTTTCACTGTTGAACTGAAATCATCTGTTAAAAAAAATTTATTTCCTTCCTTTTCAATGGGCATTAGGGTATACTTTGAAGAAATTTATTCTAATTATAGCACCCTGCATGCATACTCATAAAACATAAATTTTTGACAGTAATAAAAATTTCTTTAAAATCTTATTGGAGGCCTCGTTAGTGTTTTGGGCCTTTTTAACAAAATTCTTCAGGGCACAATTTATTGATCTTCTGCACATAATGTATATGCATATGTAAGTATACAACACGAAGATGCTGTATGCACATGTCCATATCACTTATTTTCTTAAACAAGTTGCGCGCGCATATTTATTCTCTGTTAAGATCACCTTTTCTTGAAACTTTGAAAGCTGGTTTGCTAATTGCTGTAAGCTGTTTTATTTTTTGTGTAGAATTTCTTTGATGTCGTTTTTAGCGAAATTTTAAGTTGACATGTGTAAATATTTCTAACGGTTTTTAGAACTGAGGGCAATAAAAGAATAGATAAACGCACATAGAAAATTGTGAGAAGTACTGAAGAGATTGAAGCAATTGTGTGACATGACCTTTGCATGCAGAATATTTGTTATGTATGTTTTTCGGAAAGTGTGATAAAATCAGCACTAATAAAATCATAAAATTGAAACTAATAAATATATTTGAGCCTAAGTGAAGATATTTCACTTGCTATTACGACTCATTTCTCTATAATTATTTTTTATTTAGTTAGAAATGAGGATTTAAATCGTTGCATCGCGTCGGTACTGTTTACTTCAATCTCCATATCTTATGAATAAATAAATAAATAAAGAAATATAATATACATATACAAATGAAAATGAAATGCTGTTCGTTGGTAATCGCATCACTTGAGAACGGCTGGACCGATTTGGCTAATTTTTTTTTTATGGCAGAAACACATCCAGGCCTCGAGGCTTCCTCGAGGTATTGTCAAAATTTCCAACACGGGTTTTTAAATGATGCAACACAAAACCAAGCCAGCAGCTAGACGCAAAGCGCGCTTTGCTCAATGTTCGAAATTTTTCTCTCTCAGGTCTACTTCTGTCAACAGATGTACTAACAACATTAAAATGACAGCACCGAGCCACAGTCTACGGAGCCGGGTGGTATCATTTTGTTTTCATTTCTCTGAGGCAAGCCTTGAGGCGAGCTGCGAGGAAGTCTGAGAGAGGCCAGGCCTGAGGCTTGCTTGGATGTGTTTCTGCCTTAAGTTTTTAGTTTGTAATTAAGTTCAACAATGAGTCCACTCGGTCAACTCCTTCATAAGGTTGCCATACAAAAATTTCGCTTTTAGCAATATATTTGGGCACTGCCTAAGAACGCGTCGAGGTAGAGAGCTAAAGTTTCGTACATGATGTTTTTAGTAAATAAAATTTCAAAAATGTTCTAAATCGGGTTACCACTTCTTGGTGTTGCCATCCAAAACCTTCGTTTTTTACAATATACTTGGAGAAGGCGTCGACGTGGAGAGCTCATCTTTGGTATACGGCGCTCTGATAAAAATTGAAAATACAAGACCAAAAGTGGAGCAAATTGAACAACCATTTCTTGGTGTTGTCATACAAATCTTTAATTTTTCACTATACATTTCGATACTGCCTCACGCGTCGACGTAGAAAGCTGAAATTTAAAAAAAAGTCCAATTTAAGTTCGAAAATTCGACCGATCGGGAAACTTCTTCGTAGGTTTGCTATGCAAAAATTTAGTTTTTTACTATATATTTGGGTACTGCCTGATAAAGCGTCGACGTAGAGCTACACTCGCCCACGCATCTGAATGCACACACACACACACGCGCGCGCGCGCGCGCGCGCGGGCTCGTTCGAAGTAAATTAAAGTTAATTTAATTCCTTATATTACCATGACGATATAATCGAGACATTTTGGCGATATGACTTTCATGTGATACTTCAACGTGATTCCTCAACGATATGTTCCTCTTATCTTCTGCAGGAATTGCCTTCGTATTCCCTAGATGATACAAAAGCAATTCATCAAGAAATAGATATGCATTCAGGACACATCCCTTCCCGAAGGAGGTGACTTCGCTATATAGAAGATGATAATCTTCCGCGATAGAATTTATCTTCGCCGGTATATGATGCGCGAATCATCCGCGTATCATCTTGCTTGCTGGGAGCTTAGATATTATGCATCTCTAACCACCTCACCCATCTAGGTATCTACATATATTATCGCCAGGCAACGCAGGCGGACTCCCCTAGTAAATAAATAAATAAATAATAATTGTATGCCGTGATAAACACGGAAGTGACTCGGTATGGGTTTGTGAAAACTGTCAGACTCTGAGCATTCAACATTTATTTTGGTTTTTAAAATACTTGTAGTTATTTATTTTGCAAATCCAGACAATTACAAAAGGTTAACGAACAAACGTCAACATCATGTAACTCAGGCAAATTTAACAACTATAATCATGGGGAGTTCTAGGAAGGAGATATGTAGTAAGAGCGGTTTTGAAAACTCATCAAAATAGGTTTTCAAACTCATGGTGTAGCAGTGGAATCGATTTTGTTACTACTAGACAGACTGTCTCCATAATAACTTAATTTGAAATTCACTATGCACGAAAATTATAGTTCATTTTAAATGATTTACAATTACGATTGATCTGTCGACTGCGACTTGATTTTCAGTCAAAGTCGACGATGAGGTGAAATTTGTAATTAAATTAACTGCTTGAACGAACCCATGAGTGCCGACTACTGTGATTGAACTGACGTTGGCCGCAGCCGACACAATATTTGCAATTTTGAGCAAAGTTTAGTTTCAGTCGCAGTCACAGTTGAAGGCAAAGTTGCATTTGTATTTTGTCACATGCATTTACCATTTGGGCAAAGCTGCAGTCGACTGATCACTCGTAATTGTAATTCAGGCCTTATATGTTCTTCATTTTGAGTAAAGATCATCGCAGAGTTCAATAATGGTTTTTCGCATATATTTCTAGAATGGTTCGTTGGACACTAAAAAGGATTATGACCAATTTCATAGGATTTCATATTCTGAAAAACTTTTCAGTACAATAAAAACATCTAGGATTGATCGTTTTCACAGTAAACGTAAAAAATCTAAATTTTTATATAGCAATACCAAGAAGGAGTTGACCGATTTAACCCATTTTTGGAATTATATTTACTATTTTTATAAAAACGACGCTTACAAAATTTCAAGTCCAACCAAATATATTGTGGAAAATGAAATTTTCGTTTGACAACCCCACGAAGGAGTTACCCGATTTATCTCATTTTCGAACTTATTATTAACTTATTTTTTTAAAACCCGTGTGCCAAATTTCAGCTCTCTAAGTGAACGCACTCTCGACTTATCGTGAGGAGAGACGGGTGGACAGACGGACAAGCAAAAGTCAAAATAACTATTAATATCATACGTGGGCGTCCAATCCATTTTGCTCTACCATCATAATTTCTATGCGTTACAAACGGAATGACAAACTTAGTATACCCTATGATTTCGGTATAAAAATCAATGTACAATCTTATAAGAAAAGAACTAAAATAGACAGAAAAATTAAAGTCAAAATGAAAAAAAAAAATAATGAAATAATTAACTGTAGAATAAAAAAAAAAAAAAGGACTATAAACGCGTTCAGCGCTTAATTCATATCTACGTGTAGTAATTTCAGGACTCCATCCTGAAACCTTGCGAATTCTGAAGTGCTGGAAGATGAACAAGTAGACTGTTCCAGACTCAGATTCCATAGATGAAAACTGTGCGAGAACTATGTAGGAAAATATGGCGAGAACCCGTAATAAGAAATTATGTGTACGTTAGGATGAGATTAATTCAATATAATCCTTAAAGAATTTGGCAGAATTATTATTAATTATATTATGCATCGCATTGAGTCGACACTGTAGTAGGGTATGAATATGGCAAGAAGGTCATCATACAAGGAAGTTATGTGTTTAAAAGGCGAGAAATAAACTCTGCGAAATAAAATACGAGATTTTTGACTTTGTGGATGGCAACGTGCATTACTGTCCAATATGTAAATAATTTAAGTACTCAAGAATAATAAGAACATAGCCTCTTGAGTAGGAGGCGAATAATATTATAGTTGAATGAATATTGGAAATCAAGTATGTATGCATGGTTACATGATTAGTATACATGGTCAGATATAAGATTACTGTTGTTAATCTCTAGCTTCTCCAGTCTTTAATACGGGCATATCTTACCCTTCTCGTGGCCCCTGCTGACAGCGCCTATTAAAGTTCTGTTTTACCTGTTTAGGATATATACAATCTTTTTAAACGTTGCGAATAAGATCTTAGGCCCGAATGAAATAACCAGTCCCATTACTACAAACATATCTACATGTAAAGATACCACTAGGAGTACCACCCATGAGCTTATGGTCCAATTGGGTAGCCGACATTGCTAACTTGGTGCCACTGGATTGAGGAACCCCGGATTGTGCTGCTATAGTAGTGCTATTTGCCTCAACATGGAGAAGGCCCTCTTGTGGGAGCATTGTGGTGGTTGTGGTAGCCCATATGCGGACAGAGAGAGATTGTCTGAGTCAGCATGACTTAGGTGGACATTCTTCTTTGAACAGAAGAGTATATCCTTTTGTATAACTGCATGCTGCGTCCGAGGATTTGAAATATGATCGCTTATTAATGTATGCTTAGAAGATTGGCTTTCGGCGTGGAGTTGCGCTAAATCAACCGGGTGCCGTGACCGACAGAGATTTTAGATAGGTCACGTTTTGACCAGTAAGTCCAATGTCAAGCATGCACTGACATAAGGCTAACAGCTAGGTGCTCACGTTAAACCCCCGACAGATTTCTGATTATATTATGCAACATAACGCAGGCTAGATAGTTGAAGTAAAAAAATTTATTTAGTTTCAGCTGACACGTGATCATATATCCTGCATTGAATGCCCCGTTTAGCTTCCGACGACCTGAGCTATTAATATTGCTGTATACATAAGCTTGGTTAGCATTAATAGAGATAATCAGAGCCTTAATGAGTCGTTCGCGTAGCAGTCTGGAGTATACTCTGCATGTCGCTGCAAGATCTTCAAGCCGCTGTAAACAAAGTAGCATTAATATGACTTTGACAGGGCAAGTTGCTATCAATAAACATACTCAAATTTTATACAAAAGTCTTATATTCAATATTTAAATAAAAAGATGGAAAGGATGAAACATCAAGTGGCTGATTGAAAATTATGCTCTGAATTTTAATGGAGTTAAATGAGTTAAAGATCATAAGCATCATCAGCATTAATTTTAAATGATTACAGGTATAATTCTACATTATTAGTATACAATGTAAAAGAATAGTATTTAGAAACGAACACGATATCATTAATATACAACATAAATATGTAAGGGTCTAGTATTGACCCTTATGTAATACCCGATTGGAGAGATAGTAGTTTTAAAGTGGACGCATTCAATACAGTAGCCTTCTTACCGTGAGTTACATAGGACCAAATATAAACTTCGCTACTACTAACTGAACTGAGTCACCAAATTTTCATTAATATAAAAATCGACAGAATCAAAGGTCTTGGGGTCTTGGAAATTCGTGAGCTGGATAATTGAATATTGCAGCCGGAGTTGTTTCAGCTTCTCTAACTAAAACCAGTTTCGAAGGTTCTTCTAATCTTCTAATGTATACCTACGAATATCTAAAATGAGTATTTAACAAGAAAAATATTTTTATCTGACAGTTACAGATTAGGCAGTAATGAATGCATGTTAAGATGATTCTTAAAAGGAAGTCATATTGATGAGACTTCCTTTTAAGAATTGTGTATGCAAAATGTCGTCTGTTATGTCTCATATTTTCGATTATCTGAGTACGAGGCTATGTGTAATATAGTCATTTATCAGCAAAAATGTTGTAATAGTAGTTAGTATATAATATCCATTCAGCATTATTTAGAATCAAAGAAGCTTCGAACTTTGGATGGAAGCATACATTAGACTCTTGGCTGATATAATTGCCGACTACTGTCCAAGCATCTTAGCACTATTAGCAACAACACGTCGCTTTTCAAATTTAAGATAGCTTGACATATCATATGCGAATGTTAACCAATAGCTAAATGTAGAATGACAATCATTGATAAAGCAACCACATATCGATTCTGGTGAGAGTTAGTGGGCAACATGCTTTATGAGCTTCTAAATTTGTTACAAAGGCATTGTTTTTGCTCTTGAAACTAACCAACCAACTAGCTCAGTTTTAGAAAAATGATACCCCTATTATACCCGCTAAATAATAGTTTTTTTAGACTCCATATGCTTTCAATTAGCACCGAAAATTTGTAATATCTTATGCGAAACACCCTGTTGAACCCTTCTACTACCAACTATTTTTTATAAACCTCACAATGATTCAGACCTCTAGTCGACCTTGTCCCAAATATATTCATATAACTGACGGCCCTTTTCAATTCGCACCTAAAGGAGCTCAATGGATAATCTCTCATCCTCCAAATACTACACCGAACGAAAACCATTTTCTGTCATTATTGTCCTTAAGCTCTTCGAAAAAGAAAAAAGAAAAAAGAAAAACAAAATTCTACCTCCTAAATGACATGCATATTAAAATTCCATCTCATCTTAAATGCCTGAACATATTCTTATTGAATTTTTTACAATCTACGGCAGCTTCTCTACCTTTCTACTGTGCTCCATGTATGATGTATGAACCTCCAACAAGCATGTCCAACACTTATGTTTTATATGGTTGAGAGTTTTACAACGAGTCTTCTAGAACGTATTTGATATCAGTAACTACCTACCTTGAACTTTTACATAAAATTTTTGCAATGCCGTCAGGGATAGTTGTAAAAATGTTTAAATAGTAACAGAAAAACCACATCCCTCCACACCCCCTCTCTACCATAGAGATATAGGGACAAGAGCTCTCACTGTGTTGAAGAAATATAAAAAACCAAAACAAGAGAATAGGTGCAAAAATGCATGCTTAATAGTCTTTAAGGGATAAGAATTCCCCACCTATTCCACCCGTCTCTGATCTCTGGATCTCTATCCTTATATCCAAAATACTCGCGTTAGTATAGATATGGGGTCGATGAGGTAACAAAAAAAAAGACAAAAAAGTTTCACTTTCGTATTTGAGTATAGGAATACCGCAAAACTGACGCGTTTTACTTTTAAGACTTTTTCCACATTTTTTTAACTATTGCTTTTGCTAACACATACCCATAGGAAGGGCCAACCCACACCGAATCAGCATCTCTCATATCCTCTGCGTTGCCAGGAATTACTCGGTTTATCTCCAAAAAATAAGACAAATAAAAAAAAAGTGGGGGATCTCTAACGGAAGTGTGGTGATGAGTAGTACAACAACAACAAAGAAGGTCTCTGTTTGTACGTTTCAATTTGTACATGCATGAATCCCCAACTCAGCCAACAGAAAGAAGGGCCAAGCTATCGCATTTCTGAAACCAGCGCAGTTCCTGTAAGGGGAAACATTTAACCCAAAGATGTCGCTTCAAAAATCCTTAAAGTATCCATCTCATGTACCTACATATGTATATAGGTATTACTTACTAGATACATGCATATGTATATAAAAAAAAGGAAACTTCTCAACTGTCACGCACCTGCTGAGTAAGTTAAGGTCTTCCTTTTATTTTGAAGAAGAAAAAAAAAACCGGGATGAGATCCCTTTTAAAAAATTAAACAGAATTCGTGTATAAAAGCTCCTTAAGGGATGCTGCTTCTCTACTTATGTACCTACATAATTCCAACGTTAGCATTGTATCTATCTCTAGCTCTACCACTTCCGAAGACAATTTGAGATGGTAGGTAAAAGTTCACCGATGGAAAACTTTTCAATTCCACTCAATGAAAATTTATAGCTTTCCCTTCTTCATCCGACCGAACCGCAAAACAAAAATGAGGAATCAACCCCAAACAGACGTCTATTAGAAGTTTTTTTTTTCCTCGAAGGAACAGTGCAAAGGAAAAATCCACGAAAAGCCTCTCTTCTACGATGACCATTAAAAATTGGAACCTTTTTTTTCTTTTCTTCCTTCTTATGGATAGCCACGGAAAGGTTATACCCTGAAATATATTAAATGAGGGCGAGTAAAAGGTTATAGCACTTAAATAGCCTGTTCCAGTTTTGTTTGAACGATTGTCGACAAATTAGGGTAAATTTAGGCGTTCTGAGACACCCTCCCTACTTTAAAGCCGACTTCGATATGCAATCAAACTTCCGGCCCATTACATTTTGGGCCCCTTGACAGGACGATTCTTTGTGTCAGTAAGCGGAGGGGCGTGAGGTACCAATTTAAGTGCAATTCTAAGAAAAATGATGGAAAATTTGCGTTTTAAAAGGGAAAATTCTTTTTCTGGATCTATTTTTCACATTTTCCTTGTCATTATATTGCCATTGTAGCGCTTCTTTGAGTATGTCTATTCGCTCGTGTAGTCTAATGTGATTTATTGAGCTACATGAGTGGAATCCCTGATATTTGGGGGGCGAGGATGTACGTACATACGGGCATATGTACATACATAGTCCTCTGTCTGAAAACATATGCCTAGTTTCCTCTTCAATTCTTAACAACTTTGCAACAGTACTCGACGGTGGTTTTTGATGGTTCCTTTAGGGTAGAGGTACCCAGCAGAACCTGGTAATGTCATGTTGTCAAGTTTAGTAAAACATGTGAACTACTTACATTATACATACCCAGAGGGGAAAAGGATGTTTGAATTGTTTTCAAGACATTTATACAGGGGGAAGTGCCGTCTTCTTAGTCGGTATGTTAAATCTAAGACGTTTTCTACATGGCAGATGAAATTTGATTAAAGACAACATGTTATCCCTGAACAAAATGCGGGTGCTATTCAGTCAGTATATCTGCAGGGAATACTCAATTAGGTCGATTGAGATGAGAGACGAATAACATCTATAATTATCTAATTTTGCCTTGAGTATTATTTAGAATATGTGTAAAGATTGAAATTTCGGTAACGAACAGACGGGGATTCAATTTTGAGTAATTTATTTAAACGTTTAAGGATAGAATGACAAGGAATACATTTCCTGTCAGAGAAGGTTATCTAGGTGTCACACAACTGTTGCTGACTTCCGGATGTATACGATATATACATATGGCAACCGTTGGTATTCAAGTATTGAGGATAAACTAAATTTCAAAGAATCTAGTCATTCTGATGTTTATATTTGAGGTGGATCTGGTAATAACAAGATGAAACAGCAGGGCCGCACCTATGAAGGCACTTGCCGCGGACGCTAGTTTTAAGGGGGGCGGCAATACCACGGACTTCTGAGCTAAACGAGAAAAAAATCTAATTACAAGAATTGGAATTTTTTTTTCAGACCATACTTCACACTTCAGTCTTCTTTCCGGAATCTAAATGCTCCTTTGCCAACATCTTCCTTTGAATTGTGCTTAGACTTATGCAGTCACTCAATTTACTGTCTGTTAAATTTAAGTCTCAAAAATTTTACAAATGTACTAAGGTGGCTGCCAACTCTATGTATGTTCTCCATCATCTACCAAGCCTATCTGGAATATAGACAAAATATAAGACAGTAGACACAAGCACAAAGTTGCCAAAAAAATTTTGTTTGCTAGCTACTTTTAGCCGGAGTTAAGGCCTTTGAATCCAGCTAAAAAATAGGCTAAATCCTGAACGGCAGTACGCCAGAATCCCTACCAATATTCATATTGAAAAGCGGCTAAAATAAAAAAAACTAATCTCTAACATAATAAAATTTTTAATTTGTATTCTTTGTGTTAATAAAATAGAGTGCATTTGTAATGATACGATTTTTTACTTTCCTTTTATTTTAAAACAGTTTGAGATTCAAACGACAGTTAAGAATAATAGATCTTAATTTTTGTTTGAAATTCAAATTATTTTTATTTAACAATCATTATTGTTTTTAACAAGGAAGAACCTGACATTGGGATGGAGTACTCACTTGGAATCCATACCACTGTCTTTCAGGCTGAAGTTCGCCATCGCAATGGCAGCGAAGATAACCTTTGATATATGCAAATCAAAGAGGGCATTCCTATCAGGAAGCCTTGATGGCTCTGAGTGGCCCTCGGATAACATCTAGGTTACTGGGGGATTGCAGGTCGTCTATGGATAAGTTGTGTATCCACAACAAGGTGTCCCTTCAGTGGGTCCCTTGTAACATGCGGATCATGCGGAATGAAAGAGCTGACCTTTTAGCTAGGGCTGGCTCTGATTCTCCGTTCCTGGGGCCGGAACCCTTCGTAGGCGTTGCCACCTTAAGTATCGGGTGTCTCATCAAAGCGGATGTTCGTAATAAGCATCAGCAGAGATGGGAGAACCTGAGTACTTGTAGGTGCACAAAACTGTTTCTTGATGGGCCAATAGGAATATCTCCTATTTTCTTATGGGGCTCTGAAGGAAACAATGTAAAACTGTGGTTGGCATTATCACCAGCCACAGCTCACTTCACGCTCATCTAACAAGGATGGGAGTTGTCGACAGAGCTGATTGTCTGTCCTGCCTAGAAGGAGAGCCTGAGACAACCAGACAACCGAACACTTTTGTGTGCGTGTCAGGCCTTCGTCTGTAGCAGACTGGAAACTCTAGGGTCTTCCCTTCTATCTATACGCGAGCTGAAAACCCTTCCTCACCAAGATCTGGTGCGCTTCATTAAGAAGACAGGAAGGTTTTTCTGAAAGGGATTCTACCAGGATAGCACAATGCGCCACTTTGGCCTCCGTGCTTGGGATGGGATCTCCTGTCACACTGCCTTACAATTACTGGAGGATTATTTGTGAAAAATGACTAAGTTAGAGTTTAAAATAGTACTCCGATCATAATCCGCATAATAAAATACTTTTCTTGGTCCAAAAGCAAAAATCATCATCAGCGTCATTGATGTACAAAATAATTAGGAGCGGATCTAGAATACTGCCGAGTTACTGCCAAAATATTTGTTAACTATCAGAAAGTGCTCTAAGAAATACAACACACTATTTACGATTAGACACGATATCTAATATGAATAAGAGAAGAAAAGGACCCAAACCCAAGTATGGATTCTATGGATTCTATGATTAAATCAATGATGATACAGTCAACAGTGAGTTTCTAATAGAGCCTCAGATTGGTTTATAATGAAAGTGGAGTACATCACCAAACCAAGGTTACAAAAATCTTTGCAATATGACGAACAAGTTCGAAACTTCAGTTGTGCTGACTTTTGATGTGAGAAGAAAAAGAGACAGATTAAATTGACAAAAAAATTAGTTGTATTTTGTCAGAGTTATGGTTGCATTTGTGGCAACACTTTTGTTCCGGACTGAAAATTCGATAGATTGCAAGCACCGTTGTATTCGCTGTAATTAAATTTCAGTTAAAATACCTTGAGATAAATTGACCCAGTTTAGACAGGTCAGTATGCTGACTCTCCCACACGAAATCTGTAGGTAGTGTGATGCTTCATTCCTGCCCCCAACTATCTTCTTACCAAAAAATTTTGCATGAGGCAGAGGCAGCATACTGACCCCATTGAATAAATAACGTCTAAACAGGGTCATTGCTGACGAACCAAGGGAGCTTTAACTAGGTAAGCGTTTGAAAAGTTTGTAATCGAAAAAAATAAAAACAAATTGTAATTAATTCTTAATGTCAATGGAAAACAGTTTAGTCGTGTTATTTATTAAAAAGAAAAAGTTTTATATTATGAAGAACAGTTCGTAATAATGAACCAATAAATCAATTCACCAAAAAGAATTTATTGATTTCCAATTCTCTCCAAGAATATGTACCGAAGCCTGGCGAAATAACTTTATTTTATAGAATTCCTACAGCTAACGTACACTCATCGGCCGACTCGAAGGTTTCCAGGCGACTGAACTATGGAACTACGGATGTTCGTAGAGTTCTCGTCATCAGTTCCACTTGGACGCGATCTTACCTTGATTTAAGTCACATCACAGTTAATATTAGACCGGTTGTCAAATCGACATAGGATCGGCTTGATCTTCTAGCTCTTCTGTCGGGATCAGCGGATACAAAAGCCGTTAGCAGTTCCGGTGAAAGCCACACAAGTGCTATCATCGTCGACCGACTGTCACGTTTATTTGATTTATTTCAGCTCTAGCCGGCTTGGTGTTGATACCAGTTCACACAATCTAGCTTAACACTGATGATAGTTCCAGTCCAGGGTCTATCCCGACTGGTTACTGCAGACCCCACATTCAGTTGCGTTCATTTCTCAATTACTTCGACAACGTCAAGCCATATTGTATAATTGGTACCCTCCAGCGGATATCAGCTCGAGGCTGAAGCATAAAGAAGGATTCTTCTATACCTCAACGCCCGTTGTACTATTCAACTAGTACCCCATCAGCAGACTTCAGCTAAATGCTAGTCTGCAGTTAAGCGGCTACTGCGATGACTTCAGGACATAGCTGAACTAGTATGAATATATTAGCACCCAAAGCTAAACAATTATTAAAAATTATGGGAAATATCAACAGGACAACCAAAACGGAATCGTTAACAATCAACTTGTAGTCGATATTAATTAGCAACTGCAGTTATTACCGTTTTGGATTAAATCGCACTTTGAAGATGCCGTGATTTTTAAGGTATCTTGTTAAAGTATGGACTTTGTTTTAGCTAAACTGGCATAGGATAGAAAATTGCATTGAATTTAACTAAAATTGTGGTCCATAATAATTGTGAATACCGCAAATAAATCAATTTTCGCAAAAATTCTCTTCTAAATTTAAAATTTTAAATGGAAAACTATGCCTCACCTTCCATTTTTCAGATGAAAGTCTGCTGTTGGAGCTTATCAAAACACAAACACGGGCTGCAAGAATTTTAACATCTACATCTGTTCAGACAACCAAGCTGAGCTCCTGGCTCTGTTCTCTCAAAATTTTTAGTCGAAACTGGTCTGGAGCTGCTACTCAAAACTTCAACTACTGTCTAGGGTCAACAAAGTAATATAGCTTTTCGTTCCTGGACATCAAGGAGTGGACGGAAACGAGAAAGCGGTAGAACCACTGACTTATAACAATGAACTGAGCGTATTGCCATCTTCCTATAGGAAAGAATGGCACAAGTTTTACAGTTTTCTCTTTCGCCCTATGGCAGAGTTTGAGCTACCAACACAAAATATTGCTTACTAAACGTTTTCTTATGCTATCACCGCAGGAATAATAAGATAAAGATAGTGTTTAACATACTCCGTCTCTCTTCAAGTAAAAATAACGTTTTGAAAATTAAAGTCGGAATAAGTTTAATTCCTTATATGAGTGCTTATAAGCGATTAAAATATCACTTGAACACAAGAAATATATTTTTTTAATTTAATTCGATTTTCTGGTGTGAAATTTCATCTAATTGGTTGAGTTTTACATGTTTTTATGTAGTAAACGTCTTAAAGGGAGCTCAAACCCTGATATACAGAAAAACAATATTTTTTATACCACATGAAATAGCAAATCGCTCAGTCCATTGTTATAAGTCTGTGGATAGAACTGACTAAAACTGAAGTCCGTACCCAACATATGACGTACCAAAAAGCCACTTACAGAAGAACTGCAAAGATCGGAAAACAGGTAACTGGGTCTCCTATGGCGTAGCACGCCTGGTATGAGGCAGACGAAGGAATTCTTCATCCAGTCTCCTCTACAGATGCGCCTACTAATTGGTCTTCGCAGATAATCGCTCAGGCTATTTACTAACGTAGTCTCCGGACATGGCCCTCCCGTTAATTTTTGAAGAAGGTAGGCAAGACCGACAACGAACTTTGTCGACTGTGCGAAGAGGAAGATGAAACCTCAAAGAAAGTTATGTGTAAGGCTTCAGCAGTGGCAGGTTTAAGGCCAAATCGCAATCGGCGCAGCAAGCATCAGATGTGATGCTCGGTTCCATATAATTGTGAACATATGGTACCTACAAGTCTTTTCCGAAGCAGCATCATGATGCTTGCTGCTCGGTTTGGAAAAGTTTAAAATTTGATGCTTGCTGCGACAATTCTGCCAACATCCTGGAGTAAAAAATAAATATATGCACAACATAGCAAACTAAGCTCCCATATTTCCTCCGGATGCATTTTTTTTACACAAAATCCAGTAAATTAAAATTATAGAAAAAACAAGTGTATTATGTTATGTTATGTTAACGTAAACAAATTTCAACTAAATATAAGAGGTACCTAGTTTCCTACATGTACTGCTTGCTGCGCCGATTGTGATTTGACCTTTAAGGTTGCAAATCACTGGAGAAACACTTGTAATTTGTCTAACTCATGTAGGCCTACAATAAAGTGATTAAATAAAAAAAAAAAATCTTAAATTCTAAACAGTGCTGCGCACTATTTGCCTTCAAATTATTCAGAACTCAAAATTCAATTAGAATTGAAAAAATACTTACAAAATTGGAAATCATAAAAGCCCAAAATTATCCGTTTCCGTCTCTACGCCGGTTTTTATCATTCCATGCACAGCGCAGCCGCAGATTCCCTGCATAAATGATTGAGTATGCGTACTGTACTACATAATATTCGTGCTGTTCACTGCATGCATACTGTGGACTATACCACAGTATATATCATACAGTAGCCCAGCTCTGTCAAAACTGTCAAGTGAGTAGGATGCTTCTATAGAGACTATACTTTCTCTTTCAACAGTTTTAACTAACACACTAGTCAATTTTTAATACATGGATTCCTATGTAAATCTAAAGTGGAAGAAAGAGAACTGATGGCATTCTTAAACTTTTACTAGAGGGAAAGAGGCAAAATGACACCACTTTACCGTCAAACAGCTGTTTAGTAATGGAACAATACATTTGTCGCCGATTGCCGATATGTGTACATACATAAAACTAATACTTCCGTCAACGGTCGTGCAGCTAGCTACTGTTCGCCCATTTATGTCCGTATCATACTTAATAGTTCCCTCTAGTGGGAGAAATTTTAAGGTTATGTTTTTTTAATTGAAATTCTAAAATTCACTTTTCAGTAGTTAGTTCTAAGCTATTCTACTGTATGATATATACTGTGACTATACTCTTCAAACGCCTAGGCAGGATTCTAACACTTTTCTAGCTCTAGTAGTTCAGTAATTAGTATTCATTATTCAGTTCACCAATTCCCTATGTTTTGCTGGTGGTGACAATGGAATGGATACGGACACAAGTGTTGGGAGGTGGTTGTGATGAAAATTCCCTCCAAAATGGGAATTTCTGGGCACTTTTCCCTGGGCCGAAAAGCCATAGAAATACACTAGGAGGAACAACTAGAGTAATATTCCAAAACAAATTCATTTTTATTGATAAGAACTTCAAATAAAATACATATCTAACAGTTAAGCAAAACGGTCACTCATGAGAAAGCCATCTTCCTCTATAAAGCCTGAGTTACAATGTGACGCTGTCGCGAGAAGCGGCCGCGAATGATGTTGCTGATGCTGACGCGGACGCAGTGCCTGTTGCTTATGCTGTTCCAATGATGACGCTCTAACATGTGTTGAATTTTCGTTCCATTATTAAATAAAATCATTACTTTCCTACATTTTAACTTTTGACAGTTTTAGCGACAACGTCCGCGACTCGCGACAGCGTCACATTGCAACTCAGCCTTAAAAGTATGTTTATGTTAAATATAAAAAAGTTCCTGAAACGCTTTCCTAGGGGTGAAAATTCCCATAATATGGGAGAATTCCCTCAATTTACCAACACTTCACGGCACGACAGCAAGATACACTTTGCTTGCAGCATATAATGGACAAATGGAAATGACAATGAAAATGAACAAATTTGTTTGGTTTTGCTAATTTGGTGAGAGAGATGAGATGATGAACTGTGGAACATAAGAGTAATTAAATGAGACGACCGAAATCAGGCCCAACAAAAACAGAGCAATAAATACGTCTGCGTTGTGTGCTTGGCTTGCCTGGTATGGCGTACTCCTATCCTCGGCCTGCATATTCACTGCAGGCTGAAATACCATGAATGCGACATGAAATTATCGACGCCAATTGGCATCGTTGTTTATCGCAGACATTAAACAATATGTTTGTTCGCGTACTTCTCGTGCAAAAATTTTCTGGGTGTGATGGGGGAAGAATGTAAAATGCATGAAAAAGTAAACAAACGCTTTTATGCAACTTTGTGAAAAACAAGAAGAAGAAGTGTGGAATAGCATTTGCGAATTGAGTATTGTTTAATTTATTTTTTAACTTGTTGCACTCTTACAAAGTCCCACGAGAGCAATTAAAGTCAAACTATCTTCAATCGACATTTTGATTGCGCCTTAAAAACTTTTCAGAAAATTACAAAAATGAACTGTTCCTATGACAGCTGTAAATTTTCCTTGCAAGAATTGTGCAAAAAACTTCGGGTAAATTCATTCATGCGAGAGGGGAAGCTGTGACGTATGCAAAACTCGTGTAATTTTGTGTGCACGAGAAAGTAAACGAACGGAAAATGTGTAAGTTTGTGCAAATTCATTGCATAAATATAAATTTATTTGAGTACCCGTGCCAAAGGCACGCATAGCGCTGGGCACATCTTAGAAAGTTATATAGATTTACACTGTAGCAAAACAAATCATAAAAGATAACAGAAATTATAAGTAACATTAGCCTAAAATATAGTATAGTGAATACATCGAAAGCAAAAATGAAATACAATGAAAATAGAATACAACTAGGAGCCTAATATATAGCGTAAAAAAAAAACGAAAAAATATATAGCATGATCAGGTGCACAGTGCACCAGTTAGATTTAAAGGCAAAATATAGAGTCCTTAGAATTAGAAGAGAATATGATAGACAGAGTTAACAGCAAGATCAGAAATGTACAACAAATTTAGAATTAAATGAATTAGCTTAGTTTGAATAATTTGATTAGTATGGGGTTGAGTATAGAAATTTAAACCAAAAAAAAATTAATAATCATTGATCCATTTTGTGACCACTAAAATTAATATGGTTATTCTGAAAATTAACTTAAATTTAATATAACTATGTAAAAAACTTTCTCATGAAAACAAAATGGAATAAAAAACGCAGTCTGCTACATTTTAAACTCATAGCAGTACGTTACAAAACAAAAATGTTTTCTTGAATTTTCCCATTATTTAGATGCCGACTCCTAATGAATTGAACTCCGACAACTCAGATTTAACTCAACGAACCTGTTTCACACTTTAGGAGTAGCAGACATATACACGAACATGAGAATATAGAAATATCTGCATTTTAAGGAAAATACGTCGTTTTATGGCATGTTATTAAATGAAGTGGACGCGAATTAGGTAGTGGACGTGAATTGGTGCATTTACCCTACCATCCATATAGTTACTCAACTCAGTCCTTCCTCACAGGTGAATGAAAACTTTTGAAAGTTTGAAAAATAAAATGGCCTACCTAATACCAAAAATGGAGTACTTTTATAAAAGTAATAGTACTGGAGTATGCTATTAGATTTCGGAGTACAAACGACAGCACTGTCCGGGGGTTACGTGGGTTGGGAAGTATTTCTCGTTTGCAATGGTGTAAAAATAAATATCTAAAAAATTTAATATTGAGGTACAAAAAAAATCTTATCTAAGCGTAGTCAAATAAATCGTTTGCGTATCAATTCAACTTTCCCCCCGTCCTACACCATATCGCATACTGCACACGTATTTCACTTTTTACGATGAGAGCATTGACTTATTACAGCTGTGTACTTTTGCGTACCTTGTTCTAGAACTCCCATATACTAGAGAGAACAAATTGTTCTGTCGATTGAAGGGAACTATTTGTACTGTTCGCTTCATTTATAAATCTTCTATGAAAATGTATGAGGCGTTCTCTTGTGCATCTTGTGTTCTCTCCTGTTCTGCGGACATAAAAGAACACAGCTAAAAATGGACTGAGCGTATTGTCATTTTCTGAGAAGGAATAGCACAAGTTTTATAATTTTCTCTTTCGTACTATGGCAGAGTTAGAGCTACCAACACAAAATATTGCTTACTGAACGTTTTCTTATGCCATTTGATGTTTTTATGTTGGCTGCAGATGCGATCAGCGCAGGAAGAATAAGGTAAAGATAGTGTTTACCATGGTCCGTCTCTCTTGCCCATATGCAGGATTCAGGTAAAAATAATGAAATGAAATGAATAACTGATAATTAAAGTCGGAATGAGTTTAATTTCTTATAAGAGTGCTTTTAAGCGATTAAAATATCACTTGAACACAAGAAATATATTTTTTTAATTTAATTCGATTTTCGGGTGTGAAATTTCATCTAATTGGTTGAGTTTTAAATGTTTTTTATGTAGTAAACGTTTTAAACGATGCTCTAACGGTAATATACCGAAACACAATATTTGTGCCACATGAAATAGCAAATCACTCAGCTCATTGTTATAAGTCAGTGTACCATATCTACAGAGGCTAATTGGGAGGAAAGCGCGTGTAGGTCTAAAATATGTCATATAGATTCATTGTTTTTCTAAAAACAATGAAGGAAGGTAAAGTTCGTGCATATTTTGATTTGTGCATTATTTTAGAAAAAGTGGATTATTTTCATTTAAACACAATATACGAATAAGTCAAGGCCACTGATGTACATATAAATGGACTGACTGATATCCTATTTCATGTGGCACCAATTTTCATTTCAGAAAGTATGCTCTCATATTTAAATTACTTCGCGATTTACTTATATACGTGTTTGTGGGATCTACCATTATATTCCATAACTTCCTAAGAATCAGGAAGAGCTCTTCTCTTTACCTCTCATTGGAAATAGAAACAATGCTTCCCTCCACCTTCCTGAGAATATAAATTGAATGCTTCTTTTTAACCTTCCGGAAAATTCATGTTGAATGCTTCCGTCGTTTCCTGATAGCAAAATGAAGGAATGCTTCTTTTCACCTTCTACAGAATTAATAAGGCTTCCTTTCACCATACAGGTCACGTAGAGGTAAGATATGCAAGTTATATACCTTCCCGTTATAGGACATCAGACAAAGTTGGAAATTTAATTAAATAGAGTTCAATTTCATATATTCAAACAGTAAGTTTTTGAAACAGTTGAATCTGATAACCCCGAAAGAATTTCTCAAAGAAGAACTGGCGTTTAGATATAACAAAATTGGACCGAGGAATAATTGATGTTACCGTCCTAGACACATTCAGTCTCTTATGACCCTTGTTCTGCGTACTTTTCAGTCTATTCAACCATCCATGGAAAACCAGATTTATTTTCCCTTCTAGTGAGAGGAGCATGTAAAGGTAATGAGCTGTAAAGAGCTTGTAGAAAAAAAGTCAAACCAAGTGTGTTCATGCCTTTCGAGTTCTTCGTTGTCTTCCTTCTTTGGATACAATTGATGATTTGTCACATCTGCGGATTGGCTTAATTTAGGACGATTTGATGTCTTCTCTTTTCTACTTTTAGATCTTTGGTTTGGGGATTGTTCACTTCACGTGATCTTTTGGTTCTTCTTCCAACAGCTGCTGCGCGCACTTCATCAGCTGTAATAAATGCGGTAATCCCCTTTAGTGTGATAGAAACTTATTTTAACTTCGTTGAGGTAGAAGTTTCTAGTATCAGGCTTTACCAAAAGCAAGGGTGACATGTATTTGAAATTTGTCGATATGAAAGTATCCAGCAAGTTGTTTATCAGTGGGTTTGGGTGTTTGTTTGTTTCTTCGCTTGATCGAACAGATACTCCTTGATGGAAGTCATGTTGGCTGCCTTGTACAAAAGTATTTTCCGTTGGTTCTTCTATGGGGGAAAATAGAATATTATTATACTTTTATGTACCTTGTTCTAGAATTCCCATATACTGGAGAGAACAAATTGTTCTGTCGATTGAAGCAAACTATTAGTACTGTTCGTTTCATTTAATTATTTCTATGAAAATGTATGAGGCGTTCTTTTGTGCTTCTGCTCTGTCTGTTCTGTGGACACAAAACAACACAGCTATTATGTATACTTTTCCTAAATAAAAAAAGCTCTTTTAGTCCGATTTTATACAAATTAAAAAAAAAAAGACGCTTTTTTACCGAACAGCTAGGCATTAGTTTTTTGCTTGATTTTCATTTATTGTAAAACGAAATAAAATAATTTTGTTTAAATAAGTTTTTATAATTTATAATTAAAAACAAAACTTTAAAAAATAGTTTTCGATTTTTGCTAAAAATTCCAAAAATTTTGCTTTCACTTCTATTTTATCGAAGCTAGAATTTTACTAGTATTCTTATAAATTAAATACATTCAAAATAAATCACTTCCATAAAAATATTCAATATTGAATCCAGACTTCCACTTGCAATAATTTTAATGCTTTCGTTATGCTGCAGTTTTAAGCAGACTCCACTTCTCTGCATCCCATTAATTAAACATTACAATTAAGGGTAAAAAAAACAAAAAAAAATCATTTAAATGAACAAAAAAACAAATTGAATATAGTTTTAAAAATCTCTCAGCTTTTATTAAGTTTTTCTTATAAATAATTATTCACCTTAAGTTAGTAAAATTTGAACTATGCCGACTTCAATTCGAGGTCGTCTAAGCAACTTGAGTTAGTCAACGAAGAGAAGAAAATAAATATTTTTAGATTTTTTTTTAGAATTACTATCTAAAACAGTATTGAGAGAATCTGTGTGTGTGTATATATGTATCTACGTTTGTAATCTTTACTAGAGCGAAAAAGAAAACTTCATTGCAACTACAGCGAGCTGTTCAATTAATTAATTAATTATCAACGGCAACAAATTTCCAAAGAAACAATAAAATAAAACATACAGAACAAAGAAATTTTAGATTCCGAGATATGAGCACAATAGAAATGAAAGGAACAAAACTGCCACAATAAGTATAACTGCTACCCAAGCTGGTATGGTATCTGTAAATGCATAAAAAATGAATAAAATTAGTATGATTTCGAAATATAGTGGCAGACAAAAGGAAAACCTACTCCTGTACTGTAAACTATGGATGCAAACTTTATTATCAACGGATATTGAAACAACAGCAGCTTCTGTATCACTTGAAATTGGTGGTCCTTCTTGATTTGTAATTGGCACAAATTGTAAACCGGTAACAAACATTGAATGAGCATTTGGAATGTGGAGAACTCTCTGCAAAAAAAAAAGCAATATTTTATTTAACGTAAGATTTAAAAAGGTGGTAGGAAGAATGCGATATAGGGGAGCACATGATAAATTGAAGCATCTCAAACTTTAACATAGCTGACTAATTTTGTACGTGGATAACATTTTTGAAAGTTCTGGCCTTTTTAGAGGATATAAATTTCAGCCCTGATGAACTCCAATGCTCACCGCTACGAATCATGGTTTCTATGTCGACCTAAACAAAAAAGCATTATTTGTTAAGATGCAAAACAGAATTTGTTATCATTGGTCAATTTTCTCGACCAAAGAAACTATTTGTTACCGCTAATTATCATTATTACACATAGTTCCACCACTATGGAAGACGTATTAGGAATTTCGTTGTAATCTTCTGTAATTCGGATGAAGCAAAGTCCTCAGAGTTTGTGCATCAGTTAAAAAAAAAAAAAAAATTACGCAGCCACGTCAAAATGTGCAAAACCTGTCAACAGATTATGTCCATTTGCATACAACAAGTCAGAGAATAGACAGAATAGAGACAGCTTGTTATATTTGGAATCGAAGCCATCCAAAACAGGATGGTGACTTAACTAAAAATCAGATTAAACAGAGACTACACAGCAGAATCCGCTCAAAGCGGCCATAAGGCTGCCACGCAGCTACCATCGAAGAAAATTTGGTAAAAACAAACAAGCGAGAAATAATTTTCTAATCAATAAAGGCGTTTCCATCACTAAAGACAATCCAAGCACTACTTATATATATAAACGGAAAACTCAACATATGGGGTAACAATTCAGATTTAAAGTGGCGGGTTGGTGGATATGGAGAGGGGTTTTGGGCATTTCAATATACTCCAAAATATAGAATACAGTGATTGCTGGGAAGAAACAGACTATCATCAAAAACCTTAACTTTTGACGGAGGTGTCAATGCAATGATGCCCACCAGACATGATTGGAATGGGAAGGAGATGGTGGTAAAAACCGATATTTCTATCTTTACGAACGGATGTATCCAAGACGACTGCGGGCACAGGGCTGGAGTTTAATCCAGAGACTGCCAATTGGTACGTGTCATAAATGCCGGACGAATTTAGTGCCCTTCAGGGAGAGCTCGCAGTTATTTACCAGACAGCAACATTGTTATATATATTCAGAGAGCGTACGCACGGCACAACTGCATTTACACTGACAGCCAGGCTGCCATTAAAGCAATGGATAGTGTGCTAAAAAAAAAATTGGTCCAGTTATGTAACACCAGCCTTAAGAAATTGGCTAGACGGCACAAGGTGAGCCTATGCTCGGTGATTGGCAACAGGCATATCCCAGGCAACGAAATGGCTGAGTTGGGCAAAAAGGGTTCTAAAATGGATAATTCCGCAGCGAATAAAAGAGGTAGCTATTTTTTTTTCAATTCTGGGGGAGCTGCAAAATAAAGAGCTCAGATGTATCTTGAGATTTCTAAGGAAAGCAGGATGGATCTATGGCGGTCTTAAAGGTTATCTTATGGAGTTAAAGGGGTGCAATGGTCCCACTGGAGATCTAAGTGAAGCAGGCTAACCTAACCTAATCTAACCTGCAGGGTACCAAATGTTTGGAATAAAACGCAGACTTCAGTGACTGACAACGCCATCATTGACACTGATTGCCTCAATAAATTCAGACTGGCTATGGATAAAAACAAAGGTAAATTTAGGTCATACATGCATTGTGCATTAATTTGATCTTTCAGGAACTACAAAAGTCTCTTCAATGGAAGAGAAGAATCCGTTTGCCAATTTAAATTACATAATGTCAAAAGGATGACCAGTGTCTATTTGTCCTATTCGAGGCATAAGATTGCTTGCAAGCAAGAACATTCATGGCATGCCAAACACCTAAAATATGCATAGACTAAATGAATTCCATAAGAAAAGGCCTCTAAAAAATGAACGAATTTAAGAAATTGAGAGCAGCTTTTCCAACTGACAGGATAGAGTGAGCCTCAGACATAGAACACATTTTATAGGAGGACCGACCGGTAAAGGTACAAACCAGTATAGGGTACAAAAAAACACACGTAAGTCGTAGCAAAACATAACATCACTATAGATACAAATGGACCTACTTAGTACACACCCTGTAATCAGGAAATTTGCAGAGGGAGTAACAGGCGCATGCCTATTCATAACGAACTTTATCTCTTAGTATTTGGTACCACACCATCAACAACAGACAGATGCAAGCAAACTCTTGAACCTTTCCAACTGGAAATCCTTTGCTCTGCATTCTATTTCTGCTTGATTGGCATAAATTAGGAGTGTCAGCTAGTTATGCCTACGATCAGCTACACTTAAGTCATCAATGGTTCGTTGTGTTGCCAACTCATCGGGACTCTACTAGAAGATGATTTAAAGAAAGAGGGTGTAGGGGGAAGGGGAACACTAGTCAAAAGATTTAATAAACTTTACTAGTTCCCTCCAGCTTTTAATTTGCTATTTTCCCCAATTTGCGGAAGCAGTAGTTATCAAGCGTGTTCTTTCCACGTTTGACTTTGAAAAGATTGGGACATTCATACAGAGCTTGTTGAACATTCCCAACCTGCGCTTGAATCTGTTTCCAATGTTTGCCTAAGGCTCTGTACGACTTTTGTGTTCCTCCTTAGCAGAGTTTCTATCTTTCTAGACACATCTTGGGGCATCGTTGCCTTGAAATCGAACAAGTAGTTATAACAAAACTCTATGAATAACCGAAGTATTTACTACGGAAGGGACTAGAGTCGTAGAATATCTGTTTAGCTATTCCAATATTCTACAACACTTTGCGGGTAAGTATTCGACGAAGATCTGTAATAAAAATAAAAAGTGGGTAAGTCGCTGATTAACAAGGAAGAACTGAAAAGGGAGAAATTTTGATATTAAATGTTTTGCAGCCAGGAAACATGTCGCTGATTAACAAGGAAGAACTGAAAAGGGAGAAATTTTGATATTAAACTGTTTTGCAGCCTGGAAACATGTCCTTTAGGAATTAAGGTTCAATCTTCCAGAAATGAAGTAGTAATTGCTGACTAATGATAAAATCGATTAAAATTAATGTAAACATATCAGCAGAAATTCGACTTCTAATCCTTGAAAGAGTATCTGAAAATTGCATCTTACTCAAGTTTAGAATGGATGATGCCTTAGTAATTTTTCCATAAATTTATATAACTAAGGAAGATCTGTTTACCAAGTCCACCATGCTGATTTATAGTGACCTGGAAGAGGACACCTCAATTCCTAAAGTCTAAAAGAAAAAAATTTCTAATAGCATTTGTTAATTATTATGAAAATGCGTCTAATCGAGTAGAAAGTGCTTAGAAACATATTGAAAGCGTCGTATCTAGACAAAAATTGTAGAGTCAATAAAATCTCTATGTGTAGAGTTGCCCACAATGTTCAGACTGATTTAGAAATATTTGATGTGACTTAGTCATATTCTAGCTAATCTTCGAACGTTTTTAAGTTTACATTTATGTTTTGGTTCAATAAGAATTTCAGAGACGTAAAGAACAGTCAAATATAAATGTGTGAATCACATCAAGACGTGTATAGATAAAATTTGAAGTTTTATGATAATTTCAATATTTACCTGCAAACTAAATGCAATATAGATCGACACGCTTCCGGTAAACATAGTACCGATGGCAACAAATCGTCCATCATCTCGGACAGCTAATGATGCAAGACTTTCATCAATTGGAACGGCTAACTTAAGTCGCCGTTCTTCGCAATCCCATTGTTGAAGATATCCACGTTGTTTTCCAACCTTTCCCAACGGATTAGTAATAGTGAATAATCGATATTTATCCTGTTTCCCTTCAATTGTTCCATAACGACATCTTTTATACAAATATTTAACACCGTCCGGTACATCCCATATTAATTTGTGATGCTCCTTTGAACTATTTACATCCCACACAATTCCATGACCATCTTTTGCGATCGAAACTAAATATTTCGAGTCTGGACTAAAATCCAAATCATCAATTTCTTTATTATGACCACTAATGTCATTGTATTGAATCATTTTAGGAAATGACCAGACTCTTACGTGTCCATCGGTGCCTCCAGTTGCCATTAATTTACCACTTGGACTTATTCTAACGACCCGCTGAATTGGTTCTGTTGTAAAAAAATCCGTTTGAATTGAATCTCCAGGCTTAATATCGAATTTAATTCGTTTTAGATTTGAATTAATATCATTTGTTAGTGATGGCTTTCTTGTCTCTTTGATTTCTTCCACTCCCGCCGAGCTACTACTATAAGTCCTTCGGCGTATACCATTCTCCAGAGGTTTTTCTGGTTTCTTTCCATTTAGTATTATATCATTTTCCTCTGTATCATTAACAACTTTTGGATTAACATAATAAAATTGACAATGTGATTCTTGACCAGCTACAAGAAATGACCTTCGACCATCGTTCTTGACCGCAAAATTCATAACAACACTTGGCCCTGTTTCATGTCTAATGACCTCCTCTGCAACGAAATGATGACCATTATGATAAATTTCATATATTTCCTGAAATAATAATAAAAAATATTTTTGTTTTTATATTTTCGAATGCATATAGAATCATTTTCAGTGAATATTTACAAATCCATTTGCAACGCCTGTTTTACTCGAGCCTCCACCACCGGCAACCAAAACATGACGACTCGTAAGCATATCAACTGCATATAGAGGAAAATTCACTCGAGCTAATAGGCCATCACTGGGCCTTCTTGTTGGTGCCATTTTATTTAACAAATTCTAATCGATATCACACTTATTTTATAGAAACTAAATTAATAATTAAATAATACGACACGAAACTTCCACGTATCCAGCATTGCTGCAAGTCTTTTTGTGTTGGAAAAAGTGAGTGGAATTTGACAGATAAAAGAAATGTCAATATATTTATGGAAAATGAAGAAATTTTACGTACATACTGGCATCTGTTATGATGAAAAGAAAATTAAATTTAAATTTGCATAGTTTTAGGAAAATATTATTGGATACAAATGAAAAATTTCAAAATTAGAGTCAAATTAAATGTTGTCGGATTTTATAAGCTTTTTTTTTAAGTTTTTAGATGATTTTATTTATGTAATGTGTGTAAAAAGAACTTTGATTCTTTTACAATTTAACGAACGCAACAAATATGGTGAGAAAACATGAATGATACCATGTTATACGATAGATGGCGCAAAAGTTATAATGTTCATAATTTTTGACAGGTTGTTTAACGACAATTTTTTAAGCTCATCTTATTCAATTTCAGAACAATTATAAAAAAACACATTATACAATTATTTCATAAATATTCCTTGTCCCCTCTTCCCTATTAGCAAAGAAAGATACCGTCAGTAATATTTCCAGACAGAAACTGAAAGATGGAAACAAAATGTTAATGGTAGGATTGTGAAAGTAGCAGAAAACTGCTGTATCAGTTATGTGCAATCATTTAGTTAAGTATTTTTTTTTTTAACTTTTGACAATGTTGTTCAAGTATTGCATTATACTTTCAAATAAGTTCCTTTACAGTCAAATTTAATGGAATTTTTGATTCCTAGCCTCTCATGATTGACATGTTGCATCTGGCCCAGGAATGTAGCATCATCCTACTTACAGATTTCGTGCGGAAAAGTCAGCATACTGGGTCTTTGACCCCGTTTAGACGGGTCAGTACACTGCCTTTGCCTCACGAAAACTTGTGGTTAAAACGATGGTTGGGTTGGGACCCGAATGAAGCATCACCCTACCTACAGATTTCGTGCGGCAGAGTCGGCATATTGACCTGTATAAAAACTGATATTTATGGAAGTTTTTATTGCATGATATAGGATCGCCACCAACGTTTAAGTAGACTATCCATGATTAAAGAATCGAAGGATGAAAATATTTCTTCATAAAGAAGAAGAAGGAGAAAAAGAATTTGAAATTTATTATCGCGATTATTTTTATTTCAAGTGTTTTGTGTTTTATTTTGTGAATTAAAGCGTGTTATTAGAATTAAATTATAATTATTAAAATTTTGCAGACGTCAAAATGTTAAATTGTGTGGCATTTTAATAAACACTATACCTACCACTCTACCTACAGAGAGAAACTGTGGATTGCAAATTTTTTAAACTGAGTTAGAAAAAGTAAGATTTTTTTTTATTTAAGAAATTTGCATATTTATAATTCCAATTGTATATAAAACTGAATTAATTGTAAATAAATTAAGCCAATAAGGATTGAATTTATACCTATATATGTATACCTACGACTTCTTTGTTACCCTTTAAGTAACAACTTTCATCGATATCATTACGTTTCAGAAAATACAAATTTTTTATTCTTTTTCATTCATGAAGAACATTGATTAAGCGTCCTCCACGCATATATATAGGTAAACACACCATTTCGCATCCATTTAAGGAAATAGAATGGAATAGAAAAGCATTTATTGAAGAACCTCAGCTTACGCTACGTTACAACGTTAGATATATATCGAGTAAGTAAGAGATAATTGGTGTAACCGATAGAATCAAAGTTGATAAGAAAACTAACAAAGGAGCAACGAAGTTGCAGTAGAAATTAACATTAATATTATTAATGGTATCATATATTAAGATAATGACTTCAAACAATCGAGAGCCCTTTCGTCTTATTGACACTATAGCCAAAGATAACGAAACAAAATAAACCATAATAATAATAATGATACAGCGGTACAATGTGAAACACAGCTTATGAAATGTGGAGTAAGAAATACAAAATACTAAATACATATAAACCATAAAATTAGAAACTATAAATAAAAAACCAGAAAGCACCCACTGGTGAAACAACTGCCCTACGAAATCAACAAGGATTCCAGACAAGAACACGAAAGCGAAGAGTGCCTCGGCAATGAGGGCTAGTGTGTCGATGTGGTGTAATCTAGTGTTCATAGGGGTCCATAAGGTGAAGCAAAGCGAGTTCCTTGAACTGCTTGCAAGAGCAAACCTTCCTAACCGCCTCAGGAAGTGTGTTCCAGAGGCAAACTCCCTGTACAAGAACGTCATTGGACCCAAATCGGTGCGTGTCCTCTGAAGGACAAGTCTGGTGCTGTTAAGATTGCTCCATGAGAGTAATTGGCTTATGTAAGCTGGGAGTTAACATCATCTGGCTTTATGAATGAAGCATAGAGCTCTAAGTTCTAATAGCTTGTCGCAAGGTTCAGGCAAAAACAGCTGAACTAGTTTCGGTGGCCAGCAAGGGGTACATAGCAACATCGGCATAGAAAAATGTGGCATGATCAGGGATATTATCAGGAATTGTCTGATGGGCCGGTCTAGGTGGTGCGAGACTGCGTATAATGAGCGACCGCCGTGGTAGATTCGGGAGCACACTTTGCCAATCTGAGGCCGCCATGTGAGATGAGGGTCCATGAGAAGACCGAGATTCTTGACATGTCTAGAAGAGACTGTTTTGATGGTGCCCATGAATTGTGGGCTGCGTCCTCAGGATCTGCTGCGTGATAGATGTATAACCAGTTTCTGTTGCTAAGGTCGGTCTGAAGGGCGTCTGTCTGTATGGCGGAAAAATTGCGGAATGTACGTTCGGTATGAGGTGGGGAAGCTGGAAAATTAAAAGAAGCAAAAACAATGTCGTGGTCAGAGATTCCAGGACATTGGTCAGATAGCAGCGGGGTAATGCGAGGGGATGTGATAATTAGATCCAGTGTGATGGCAGGGGAAGTACCATGACGCGTGGGTGAATTATTGTTAAGATTGAGTCCTACTTCCTTCAGGAGTTCCCCGAGATAGTTTCCTATGTGGGATTTAGCATTAATCTCAATGTTGAGGCCACCTGCAATGATCACCTTGGAAAATTCGCTGGTCACCAGGCTCAGAACATCACTCAGAGAAGAAGAAGGTCGTGATCCGTAAAGGAAGCCACACGTCTGTATACAACCATTAATGCAATTGGCTGTCAGCACTCCACGTCTTGACCACCAAGATTTCCCAGCTGTTAGTTCTTTCTTGGAAAACAACTCCAGAAAGCAATGAATTAGTAAGATAAATAGTAATGCCACCGCACCTGTTCTCAGTGCGATCTATAACCTGGGATCTTAATCATTTTAGAAGTATGGAATGGTTTGGTTTGGTTCAGGTTTCACTGATAAGAAGGGCACTGGCCCTGCCAAGGCGGGCTGAATCTCAGCAAGATTACTGAGGGTTGATCCGGCGTTAAGGGTGATGGTGGTGACGTTAAGGTTTGGGGGTGGGGGAGAAAGTTGGGGAGTGCTTCGCGAATTTGTAGCAGGTGATGCATCGAAAAGGCTGGGTACATACGCGTTGGAATCAGAGGCGAGCGTGAGAAGTTGTTGTCCAAGGACGGACGTAATGTCATCCCTACAAGAAGGGTTTTCAGTAGAATTTATACTTAATGTCGGTGTTAAGCTTCTTTTAGTACAATAATAAGCTGTTAATTTATCTTTTATAGTTTAAATTAAAAACTCAAAACATTTATCTTGTGTGAATAATAATTGAAATTATCAGTATATGTACTCGAAAATCACCAGTTCGCGTCCAGTAAGGCCGCTACACATGCTCAAGCAAATCTTGCGACTTGTGCATGGCACAAGAACTAGTTGTCGCATGCAGTACAAAAAAAGTATACAAAATTTATATGGTTGGGTGTTCCATTCCGGAATGGACCACAGCATTTGAAATGATGTATACGTCGTCGATCAAATATATACAAAATTGCTATTATAAAAACATTTGCTTTCGGCACGCTCTAACACATGTTATGGTCCATTCGAGAATGCACTATCCATTTCACAATCTGTATACTACTTTGCTCTAGTATGCCATGCGACATGCATGGTCCAGTCGTTTAATTTGCATGAGCGTGTGTAGGGAATATCGGAACTTGAGTTGAGAGAGAATGAGTTAAATCGACCGAAGCTATTGGGTACAATCAAAAAAACTTATGACTTTTCTATAGAATTGAACTAGACAAAATCGGATGTTAACTTTTGCCTCCACTCGCAACAAATTTTTCAAACTTTTATTTATTTCTATAGCAAAGTTGTTCATGGCAGACTTCAGTCTCAAGTCAAGCTTCGATTTGCATGGCTCAGTCGTATGATTTGCTTGAGCGTGTGTAGCGGCCTTAATCCCGTTTGAGTACACTAAGGGGCCAAATTGTGTTCAGTGTAAAAAAGAAATTAGGCCCAACCCACACGCTTCAGGTCGAAGCGGGAGGCTCTTCCTCCCCTTGTGCTTAGACGTACCAGCATAATAATGTTGATCCGCGGTAGTTCCTAATATGAATACCGAAATTAATTGTGTGTGTGTTCAATTCAGTTACAGTTTTCGATATAAACAATAATTTTATCACAAATTCACAGCACGTAATGATAATTAAATTATTATATTATCACCTCAAATCGCCGATAAACAATTGCACAGCCGTCCGATCAGAAAATTCGCAATTTTAAAATGGGCGAAACTATTTGCTTGCGTAGTATTGGTATGCTGCCCGTCCTCCCGATCGAAATTTCGCATTTCGGAATTTTTCCTACCTCCGAACGCATTTCACCCGTAAATAATAAAGCATGTGGGCCCTAGATTATAAATGCTGCTTTTATAAGGGGCTGTTAAATAAAAGTTGTTTTGAATTGTATGACTTAATTATTTTTTTCGTTATTCCAGATTTTAAAAGGCCATTAGAAAATAAAAAGTTGGGATAAAATTCACAGTAACATAACTTTATTCAGATTAAAATTAATTCAATCAAATTGTGTTGTTTTAGATGGATGGAAGGGTGGATTGAAAGGAGGTTGAGTCCCCCGGGGGGAGGACTCTGGAACTTATGCCACAGCAAGGCCCATTGTTCACCCGCCAGACTCACGAGCAATAGCTCACAGGTCTCAGCAGGACACTTTGACAAAATTCAGAACTGGCCTCCAACCCGCCCTGCCTGCCTCGTGCAGTTCTATCAGGAGGTGTGAGCCAAGGAATCTGTAAAGCTTTCCGGAAAGGGCCGGACAGTGACACAAGAAATGAGTTACCGTTTCGGGCTCCTCTCCCCATCCTCTACATATAGGATCATCAACAAGTCTCATCTTGTGTAGGTGACCCCTGAGAAAAGAGTGCCTAGTGAAAATTGACACAAATGTTCTCAGAGTTGGCTTGCTCAGTCCCAATATCTTATTCGTCAGATTTGGTATAAGTTTACTACCCCACAGTTCCTTAGTAGTTCTGCCCGAGGGATCATACAGCCAAAGGCGACTGTGTTGGCAGTCAGCCCAGCCCGAAATTCTAGATGTAAGAATGTTTGGTGCAATTCCGATTGAAGAGGATGATTGCCCCGAGATTGTACCAATACGAGCGAGCTCATCCGTCTTTTCGTTTCCGCTAATATCGCTGTGACCTGGCACCCAAAAAAAAACGAGTACCCTGTTACACAGCGAGAGGGAATTTAGGGTGGTTTTGCTGCTTGGCTGTTCGAGCAGAAGGCAATCTCCTTGTTCACTGTATCCGCCACGTTGAGGAGATACCTTCCCACTTCAAGAATGGCATTGACTTCCGCCCGGAAAACCGTAACATAGCTTTCAAGGTTAATGCTATAAAGTATACTGTTCAAAATTATACACATATATACAAAACTGAGTATTTGCTTGGACTACAAAAAGCTTTTGAGAATTAAAATGAATAAATCATTCACTTCTTATAAAGATCATGAATAAATCATTCACTTCTTATTAAGATAAAGTTTTACAAATTTTGGTCTACTGAATAAAATTACCTCAATCTTCAATCTTGTGTTAAAATAAACGTGTAGTTATAATTTTTATTCACGTTACAGGAGTCTCAATCTTAATATTATAAAAGTAGTTATAACATCGAAAAATAATAAAAATTGGTGTGTACTCGAAAAATTTTTTAGGGGGAGAGGAAAATAACACATTTTTTTTGAATTTTTAATTAAAAAAAAAAAACGCAACACCTTTTTCAAAAATCTAGGCCCGGTAGCATTTGAACTAAACAGTTTTTAATATTTTGCCGAAGTTTTCAAATCAATATCATAAAAACTGTGGAAAATAAAAAGGGGGAACAAAATGCTTACAAATTTATTCAGCCTTAAGCGTTGTCTCTGTTTTTATTCTCTGTTTTTTAGTATGACTATGAAATTTATCTCTAGTTACATTATTTCATTTTATACTATTCCTTTTCCAATGAAATTATTGTTTATCATCCTCTGTATCTAGGTTTAAGTTCCTTATGTATATCTGAAAGTTGATTGTTTTTCTTTTTGTCTTTTTTTCTTCCTTTGAAGTTAATTAGCATTAACCAAACGGTAGTAAGTAATTGGATTTATGTATCTGTTTACTATCGTATTAATTTTTATAAATAAATAAATAAATATAGGGCTTAAATGGTGTTCATATTTTCTGCGGCAGCTCATCTTATTTTTGTGGGCGTTTCTACCGCGGATTAGGTATAGAACGGATCGAATACGATCGAAAATTTTTACGGGGGTTTTATGAGACCCATTTGAGGGAAGGTTATATGAAGTTACTCTGATAAAAAAAAAGAAGAATGAATTTTGTTGATTTTCATATAATACAAAAATTCTGTCCTGTGTGATCAAAAAATTTTCATGACATCCAGTTGAATAATCCCTTCGAATAATGGTGTTGAAAAACGACTGATGTCAATCGATGTGGTTCCATAAAGCTAAAAGAGTGGCTTTTCAATTGATGGTGAACATGTGTTCACCATAAACATTCCTCCCTCCCTCGCTTTTAATAATTAATTAGTGAAGCAATTATAATTCGAATCTGCGTAAACAAAATATTTTGGTCTACGCAGATCACAAGGTTTATTGGATATTCAATTTATTTTTGTGCGGTGTTATACTTTTGTGCAGCTTTTTATTTTTGTTTTTAAATAGAGTGGATGATGCTTAAGGAATTATTATAATAATGATGATCATTTCCTTTAAGATTGCCCCGTGACAAACACATTTAGTAGAAAAAGTAATTCATTTGATTCTTGTAAATTTTTGTAATTTTGTTAGAAATTTTTGGTTAGTCCTGAACCATTGCTGAAATATTAGTGGTTTTAGGAAATCAATCGAAAGTGAAACATCCATGCCCTAACATTATTGTGGGCGAGCAATGGATTCTAACTGACGACCTGAAACATTTGATCCTTTCCGCTAGACCGTACAGTAAAATCAATTAGTATTAATTAAACAAAAGTTAGAGTAAAAATAATTTATTTGAATTTTTACACAGATTAAAATAAAAACGAAAAAAACAGTCGGTAAATTGATAAATCTATTCTTCAGCTAGACACTTCTCAATATCAGCAGTTAATTTACTGAAAGTATCTCGAGAAATTTGAGCTTTATCTAAACTGCATACAGCAACATCTTTAGTAGCTGTTGCAATTTCAGAAATTATATCTGCAGAAGCTTTTCCTATACCTAAAACATTTTCAAAAGATAATTTCCCTAGGCAAGAAACACTACTAAAGAAATATGATTCCTTTTTACATTTCTTATATTCTTCGACGAGTTTTTCCAATTTTGGTGATAGTCCATTTTGTAGCTCTAAAGATTCATTGATATTTTCAACAGCTGAATTGAATCCATTACTTCCACAAGCGGTTATTTGGTGTGTTAAGTCAGAAAGAATTTCAGGAATTTCATCCTTATGCTTTTGAATACATTCTATAGCTTTTTTTGATCCTTGAATGAATTTCTTTTCGATAAATTCTTCAATTTCTTTTGCTTGAATTTGTACTTGTTCAATTGTATCAGCAATTTTAACAGTTAATTTTGCTTGGAAATCATCTAATGCTTCACTTGCCTTCTCACGAAGTTCTTCAAGTTTATTAGAGATTTTATAGTAAAGTTGTTTGGTATCTTTAACTTCATTTTTAACTTGTTCCTTAATCGTAGCCAATCGATTTTTAATAGATTCACGAATATTTTCATAAGTTTCAGCGACAAAAGCTACAAACTTTTCTTTAGCTATTTTAATTTTTTCACCGATTTTCGTTGCCAACTCATTTAGATATTCCTTGACTTGAGCAGATTTTTTTTGAATATATTCCATATCATCACTAACTGCAGCTTCGATTTTAGCTTTTGAATCTTCGAAAATTTCTAAACTTTTTTCGAAAAGTTCCTCTAATGCAGATCTACCAACTTCTGCAGCTTCTTTTATTTTTTCAATAAGTTCATTGAATGCATTCGATGCATTTTCTAAGGTGTTACCAGAAAAATCAATATCTGACTGAGAAGTCTCTCTCTTCTCTCGTAATTCTTCATGTTGTTCTTTTTCTTCGAAGTCTTCTTGAACTTTATTCAAACTATTGAAGAAATCTGATATTTTTTCATGCATCTTTTCTATACTTTCTATTGCACCATTTACTGCTGCACTAACTTCAGGCATCATTTTATTGAAGAAATCACCAACAATCGATGCAGTAGCATTAAAGATATTATTTAAATGCGTCATACTACCCTTAAGAGTATTACCAACTTGACCGAAAAATGATGTTATATATCCTTTAGATCTTTCAATGATCGAATCAATTGATTCCTTAGCAGATGCTATAAGATTATATTTGAAAGTGTCAGCTTGTCCAGCGAGTTCGATAAGTTTATTGTGAATATTTTCCACTTTAGTTTCAAGATCTTCTGAGAGTTTTTCAAAAGCTTGTTTACCCTCTTCAATTAGTTCTTCAATTTGATTTTTAGCTTTAGTTGCCAATTTCGAAGCATCATTAATGACACCTTTCAAATTTTCAAAATATTCTGATAATTGTTTTTGGTATTCTTCAATTTGTTTCTCATCGCCAGCATTTTTAATATCTTCAGCAAGTTTCTTCAGTTTTTCAGAAATTTCATGTTTGATAGTTTTATATTCTTCTCGAAGTCTCTCAACTTCAGCAGAGATTTTCTCAAAAAGTTCAACTTTAGTGGAATCAGCTTTTTCTTTGGCTTCCTTTATGAATTCAGATGCCAAGTGTGAAGCTTCTTCTAAAGCTTTTTCACCATTAGTCAAAGCATTTTCAAGTTGCTCTTGTGCAGCTGCAGTAACATTCTTAAGAAATTCATGACTAGTGTGGATGGCATCTTTTAATACGACTTCTTTGATATGTCTCAATTTAGCTAGAAACTGTTCTTTCGCAGCGGACACATCAAAATGAATTCCCTTAAGAGTTTGGCCGATTTCATCTTTGGCATTTTTCAATACATTCAAAACACTTCGCATTGTTTCAATTGTACCTTCACCGATCTCATGGGCAATGGATAGCATTTTTTTCGTCATTGAACTGATTTTTTCACTTAAACGATCAGTGAATGATGTTGCAAAATCAATGGCATTATAAAGAGCATCATTGGCAGCAGCTAGCGAAGCATCAGCTGCATCAAATGGTAGATTGGCAAGTTTTGAGAGATATCCTTGCTCGTCAGTCTCTTTACAGTCTCCATTCTAGAAAGAAGAAAAAAAAAAAGTATTTTGTATTAAAATTGAATTTGAATTTGAATTTGAACCTACGTTCAATGAAATTGCTATCACAAGAAGTATACAAATTTTTCGAAACATTTTTCTTTATTTTGAATGATGTCTTCGGCCACGAGCAGTCTATGATGGGCATAGGAACTTAACAGCTAAAGTTTAAAAAATTCACCGAGCTTAAGTACTAATTTTCGGGAAATTGGCAATTTTTTGTAGTAAGTGTGCATAATTGATAAGCTTTGACGTATGTTTTGGTTTGCTAAATAAAATGTTTGTCCAGGTGAAGTCTACGTACACATCGCACCATGTGCTTAGTAATTATCTTGAGATGGATTTCTTCTACTCTGTTTCCGCCCAAGTTTATTTTTTTTGTATTTATTTTATGGAAGTTTCAAATTTGACTTTGAAAATTAGAAATGTTCTATACAAATGACATGCCATTAGATAGACTTTGTTTGTTTAATTGTCTATTACCGGTTTAATTGCTTGTTTAAAATTTTGTAAATTTTTTGTTTAGTTCATCCAGGATTACGTTGGTATCGTCGTATCTCTTGTTATACCCATGCTAAACGTCCTAATGTCGCTGAGTGTTGTCCAAGGTTATATTCTATTTAGACGAAACATGGACAAAATGAAATAGGGGTTACTTTCTTCAGACTTATTTATTAATTCGAAAAGTTAAGAACTGAAAAATCACAATAACAATTCTTTGTTACTACCTCTAAACAAAAATATAATAATTGTTTTTTTATTATCGTTGTTAAAATTAAATTCTATTGTCACTTCTTAACTTTTTGTTTTCCTTCGTCACTTATAAACTTTCCCTTTGGAAAACGTGATAAAACATTTAATGGGACACTTAAATCATTGGACGGATCAGTAGTTTTTGTGTCACAATTGTTATAGGCCCGTAGCTAGAACCAAATTAAAGATAGGGCATGAGAAATTTGAAGTAGGGCACAAAATTTCGGTGCGTTTGGGATACATCTGTTCATTTTATTAAAAATTTTTTTATACGAGAACTAAAACAGATATCTACAATAAAAAGAAATTAATAGACCAAACAAGAAACACAACATGGTAAAGATATTCAATATAATATCTTTAATAAAGTGGAAAACCTTAACAGGTGTTATTTTGATATTCAAAGAAAAATGCCATTTTTTTAGATAAATGATCAGATCTTTATTTTATTATAAAGAGGAAGGTATGCCGTTAATAATGGAAAATAATATCAGCCAAATGACCACCACGACCACGCCTACAGGACCATATCCTTTTCATGAAATTTTCCATAACCAAATCGCAAAGTGGCTGCCCTATGTCCTCGATAGCCTCACGAATTCCATCTTTGAGGTCTTGAATCGACGCTGGGCTGTTGGCGTAGACCTTCTCTTTCACGTGGCCCCAAAGGAAGAAGTCGCAAGGAGTTAAGTCACAAGATCTCGGTGGCCAATTATGATCACCTCTTCGAGGGATAACACGGTCCGGAAACTTTTCCCGTAAAAGATCAATGGTTTCGTTGCTTGTATGGCACGTAGCGCCGTCTTGTTGAAAGTAAACGTTGTCCAGATCAATACCATCCAATTCCGGCCATAAAAAATTATTAATCATCTGTCGATAGCGTAATCCATTCACCGTAACTGTTGCTCCAGCCTCATTTTCGAAAAAGTAAGGTCCAATGACTCCGCGGGACTATAAACCGCACCAAACAGTCACACGTTGAGGATAGAGAGGCTTTTCAACAATAACTCTTGGGTTTTCCGAGCCCCAGATGTGACAATTTTGCTTGTTGACGAAGCCATCGAGGTGGACATGGGCATCATCACTCAAGATGAGTTTTCGATGGAATTCCGGATAATTTTCATGCATTTCAAGGACTCAATCAGCAAAGACTCGACGTTGTTGATGATCGGCCGGCTTGAGTTCTTGTGTTAACTGAACTTTATAAGCCTTAAGACCCAAATCTTTATGTAATGACGTTTGTGGAATGCCTAATTCCAAAGAACGACGAGGAATGGACAAACCTGGGTTTTCTTCTTAGTAGACTTCATTGTCTTGAGATCTTCTTTTCATCTCAGTTGTTATTATGTCTATAGTTTCATAATATTCAGCTTTAAATGGCGGAGCTTAAATTATGCCTGCAGTGCTTTGACGAGAAGGTGATGAACCATACAGCACTTAATCCTCCAGATATCTTGCCTTTACCTTGGCTCTTCTGTTCTGGGAACTATTTTGAAATTCTTTTCTTTTCGTCGCAATTGTGTTTAAACCTTAAGTTGGCAATTTTTAAGGTAGGGCATTGCCATTTTAAGGTAGGGCATTGCCCGTCTATGCCTTCCCTTAGCTACGGCCCTGAATTGTTAGCCTGTGTTTGTGAAATCAATATTGGTTCAGTGGTTCGGGGGTATTCAGTCGCTGGAAAGTTTACTGATTTCTTATTTAATTCATTTTCCATAAGGATGTTAGTAGTTTCAGCAGGTTCATATACTGATTCATGATCGGGAAAAACATTGAAATTTACAGTCCAAAGTCCCATATTTTTAAATTCACTGCAGGCATTTTGAACAGTCGCTATGCTATACCATATGTTTGACAGAGCAAAGAAAAAACCCATTTGATAATATGTCACCACATGTTCAAGGTGAGTTGTCAGCTAGTAAGAAATCTCCTGATGAAAATATGTTTTCAATGGTCCGTAAAAACAAACATCTGAAAGCTGAATGCGATGAGTGGAATGTGTGTATTGTTTTGGCAAATTCTAAGAATTCGAAGCCCTTGTGACTCGCCTGACTGTCCAGTATTAAAAATACTTTTTGCTCTACACTTGCATTCATATGAAATTGGAAATGATGAATCCATTTAAGTCAGACTTCGGCAGTCAGTCACCATCCGATTCGAAGTCTTGGGCTATGCCAAGGGTTCTCGTAGATACATCGTCCAGAAGCTCATTCTTCATAGTTTTACGCGGGAATATAAGACATTGATGCATGAAAGATCCTGTGGCGTTTAACAGATGACTGTAACAGTGGGTCCTCGCTCGGCACTAGTAAGCGCACACACGGGTTTTCTGCCAGCCGTATCTATTATGGTCTTTATACATTGGATAGCCTTTGAGGCGGGCCTGTTAAAAGTTTGAGCTCTGGCTGCAAACGTTAGTTCCGGGTTTCGCAGTGATATACAGTAAGGTGCAAAACTGAACCTATGTTGCTTTACTAAGGCGTGATTTTATCTTCATTTCCAAACTTTAAACTGCAGTTAAATTATACATTTTTTATTTAACTCACATAGTCTGCACTTACAATAAAAACTAAAAATAACAAACAAAACAAGCATGTTATAGTGAAAATTCAAACATAAAGACTGACTCGGTATTGCACCAGAAATGTCAAAAAGAAAATTAGTTCATTAAAACAAAATATCTATATTTAGTCCATAGCCCTTTTGCATCTCTAACTGCCTTTATACGTTTGGGGATGCTTTCAACAAGTTTTTTGCAATAACTTAAGGGGATTTTGTCCCATTGTTCCATAACCCTTTCCCAGAGAATCGTGTGGGAAGACAGGGGTGAATTATATTCTTTATATAACGCCGATTTCAAATATGCTCACAAGTTTTCGATTGGATCAACACCGAGTAGGGCTGCTCTTGATGCTGGTTTAGTATGTTTCTATACATATACTGGTCCATATTACCTTGAATTAAGTGAAGTTCACCAACACCATAGCCACTCATATAGCAACTTAACATTATACCACCACCGCTGTGTTTTACGGTTTGCTTCAAGTGCTTTGGTTTTAATATCTCCCCTTACCGTTTCCATGCCCAAGAGAATCCATCAATGCAATACTTAATAATTTTTGTCTGGTTTGACCATATGACATTTTTCCACTGAAAGTGTGACCATTGGTCATACATATTTCTTAACGAACGACAATCTTGCCTTAACAGTTTTCCTTGAAATCGCTGGTTTCTTTTTCTTTTCTATGACAATATGAGGAGTTCGATTTGCTGTCCATCTGCTAATGCGCTTCTCTGTAGACTTTTCTAATTCTTCGCAGCTTCTGATGTTGAGGAAACAGCTTCACTCAAGACAACGTTTATTTTGGTTGGAGAGAAGCTTAGGCCGGCCATGTAAAGACTTTGGACATTAGCAAAGTTTTTTTTTTTAACCGACTGACACTTGATTGACTCATACCACACTTTTGAGCAATAAAGCAGGTCGATATCATTCTTGCAGTAATTTGGAAATTTCTTCCTGCACATTTTTTTCATTCTAAATCTAAAATAAAATATTTGAGCAAAACAAAATTAATCCAGATAAATATTTTGCTTACAATGGTCAACTAAGCGCACTTAAGAAACAAAACTAGCTAGCTAGCTTTGGCATGTCACCGCAAGTTAACCGAAATAGACGAATTTCTAATAATTTTAAGTGATCAACGAGTTGCCTCTCAACTTCTGGAGGAAATGTTAATTTAAACCTACCTAAAGATTAAAACACAATGTGAGCGACATGATAAGTAACGCCGTAAAAAATGTCGACAAAACGTCAGTGAAAATACAATGGGAACGACATGAGCGCGACAAGAACTGTCAATCCATAATTAAATTTAATCTGTCATTTGTGTTCTGAATTCAAAATAGGAAAAATTTCAACGAATATATTAAAACAGATTTTTAAAGAAGCTTGTGCGGCGTTTTTAATTAATTAATTAATTAATTAATTAAATTTCGGGGAATCACCAAAAATCTAGAAAAATGTTTGAGAACGATTCGTGGTCCTGCAAATATTTATGTATGCAGTAGAAACACGCATGAATATTTATGTATTAGCGCAAATTTGCGACGTATTAATTATGTAGGGAAGGTAGAGTAAGATGACGATAGTAAGCTTTGATCATTTTTATACCCTCGTGACTTTGACCTACAATCATATGTCGTTTTCGTTTGAACATCCAGGTTCGCTCTGGAGGCAACCCCGTTCAATCGAACGGTTTCAGAGTGCACCTGAAAAAGTTCGCTTGTATATGAATACTAACGTCAAAGTAGCTATGAACTTTTTGCGAAAACTCGTTGGAAATTTGTTTGCGGAATAATTTTGAGGATAATATAATAATAGTAGAGTGATCTTAATAATAATTGTTGACTTTAAAATTAATTAAATAATATCAAATCACAACTAGACTTTGTTTGTGTGAGTGAACTCATAGTGTACCCGAGTAAATTTTCAGAGTGAAACTGCTGCTTTTTTGGTTGCCACCAGAGGCAACCCATGACGTCATTTTTGCTTCAAACGAACACTTTGACAGCACTTAGGTTGCCTCCAGAGCGAAACTGATGTTCAAACGAAAATGACAATAGTTATTTATTTATAGCAATCGTTAATAGGTTCACTTTCAACTACTAATTTTCTGATTTTCATAAATTAAAAATTTAGTATTGCTTTTTCGTTTATTTTGACTTGCTGTCAAATTCGTCATCTTATCTGATTCAGGAGAAGAGAAATGAAAAGCAAAATCAATTTACACAATTATTTGTATAGACAGAAGTGGCATACATAGGTTTTACGTTTCGCTTTAGCCGGAGTGAGCCCACTACACGGGGCATGCTTCCATTTATGACAAATCGAGCAGAAATACCACGTGTCATTTTCTTCAGTGTCATTACAGATGACGCAAAGCTCTGCCTCCATGAAATTATGGTCCTCGCCTTCTTCCATCGAGAAAGCGTGTCGGAATTTTTTTCTATTTTTATCTCTTTTCTCCCTTTTCTGGTCCTGTTTCCTGTTTTTTAGCTATATTCTTTTGGTTTTCTTCTTTTTGGCTTCTTTTTCAGCTCGTTTTTCTTCCAACGCCTTTTTGACAGGAGAGCTTGAGATATTCAACGAAGGTAACTTCTTTCTCTGTCTCCTTTCTTTTAGAGCTACATTAGTTAATGGAGGTAGGCCCAAATACGGTTCGCATGAAATCCTTTAGCAATAACTGCAGCATGAGATGTTCCGAGTACTTCAGTGTCTGCGAAACCTGAAGCGGTATTGACTACAACATGAGATGGTTCAACTACTTCAGTCTCCACAGAAGCTGAAATAATATTGACTAGATCACAGATGGTCCAGCTGCTTCAATGCTTATGGAAGCTGAAGTTGCAATGACTGGCGCATTTGATGGTCCAGCTTGAACTTCGGTGTTTTCGAAATCAACTTCAGGGTCACTATACGACCTTTCTGTCGTCATCGAAGGCTCAAAGTCTGAGTCACTGAATATTTGCGAATTCAGTAGAACTATTCTAGTCACAGCTTTGAACCCTTGTACAGCATTATTTATTGTGGCAAACTTAATTTAAGCCACATTAAATAACCCAGCAATATCCTTTACAGTAATAGCTTGTCCTGGATGTGACGTTAAAAAGCGACATCCAACGGTTACATTCGGTGGCTTGTATGTAGAGGAAAACCGATGACAGTAATATGATTCTGTCGACACATATTGACAGCTTGTGGGGAGATGTGATTATCCATAATTAAAAGAACGGAATTCTCTTTGCTAGGCCTAAAATTTTTACTAAAATGCTCTAACCATTGGCTGAAAGATTCTGGATTCATCCACCCCGACATATTGCACACACCTGAAGAGCCAGGTAGCGCATTATTCATAAAATGCTGCTGCATCCGCACCCTAAGGAAAATGAAGAATGGCGGGACGTATTGTCCAACAACACTAAAACAGCACGCTACGCTGAAGTTCGCACCCCTTTCAGCAGACGATATCTTGATGACTCGGCGGCTTCCTCTTGGACTTAATACGTTAGGAGTCTTAGTAGGAAGAGTCGAGTAGCCCATTTCATCCATGTTATAGATCTGATGGGGTTCGAATTATTTAGTAGATAAAATCTCTTGATATAAATTGAAGAATTGTTGAACCTTTGTCTTATCGAAGGCAGCTAATCTGGCTGCAGAGATAGCTTCTGGTTTTCTGAGAGAAATTTTGACATCATGAAGCTCTGTATGAAATCTTTACCCGCTTTCATTTCTTCCTTATTGAAGTGGTGAGGAATATTTAGCGTTACAGCGTAATCAAATGCGATTCCTGAAAATTGTTCTCTTGTTAAGCCGTAGGCTTTTTTGTCCAAGTTTTTTACATATTTCTTGAGATTTAGCAGCTGCTCCTCATTGATCGTAGATTTGAACCATCCAGCATTTGTCGGTAAATTCTGAACAATACAAAATGGTTTTCAAATCAAGACTGCATCTACATAAATTGAACTAATGATTTAATCTACAATAAAAATATTGACCTTGATACACCCGATAGAATTATATAAAACCCATTAGCAATCTCGATTTTTATATCATGTTCAAAAATATACAACAAATAACATGACAGAGAATGATATATCGAAGCCTCGAAAACAGAAGATAGAAAACGATAGAATCCGATAGAAATCCTATCGTTTTGTATCGTTACCTATCGAACTCTTACTAGGTATATAGGTATCTTAGCTTGCATCCAGTATACTTACTTCTTTCGAGTATTTTTTGACGTAACGTCGTAAGGTAGCTTCTGGAAAATTATATTTTTTTTTGAAATCGCATTTACCGCTGCACCTTTTTTCACTTAATAAAAATAATAATAATATATAATAATATATATTTATTTGGCAACTGTACAAAGATTTTAAAATCTTATTAATATACAGAATTGTAGTTTATAATTTACAGGTAGGTCAATAAGTGATAATAACTACTAACTTAACTAATCAGAAAAAAATAATATCTAATCTTTATAAAATAAAAAAAAAAATGAATGATAAAAAAAAAAAAAGTTAAGAAAAATTCAAAAAAAGAGAAATGCGAAAAAAAGACAAAAAAAAAAAAATTGCTTCATGGCTTCTGTCATCGATTCACTAGACCATCCCTGCCTGTTTGTTTTTCTCTGGTACTGTTTAATCACTACAAATTCAATATATAAAGCAAAATTTGTGAACGTTTCGGGTAAGATGACGAGTTCGTCATCTTGCCCGCCTATTGAATTCGTCAGCTTACTTGAAACGACCATTTATAAATTAAAGGGATAAAATAATATTGCAATAAATTTTATTTGCAATTTACTTCATTAATTAAAGTAACAAACAAAATATAATTTACGAAAACACTCAGGTGAAAATTCAAAGACTTACCGAATTTGATGATAATAAAATATTTTAGGAAGTAATTTTACAACGGACCTGCGTGTTAACACATTAGACGCTATTGTCTGAATAACACATGCTCCCTCATGTTAGTTTCTCCTTCACTTTGTAAGCGGAGCCGACTTAATGCTATATAAAGGACAGAATTAGTGCCATCGGTTGGCAATCTCACGTAATTAACGGTTCGTTATCTTGCCCGATTCGTCATCTTACCATCCCTTCTCCTATTGCAGCAAATGCAAAGCGTGTGTACAGTCTCTCTTTCTCTAATGTATGCATTTTGTTCTAGAAATGTATAGGGATTTTACACAACACAGCCATTCTATTTGGTTTCTATTGTAAGTAGATACAGAAATATTTCATAATGTCAATCTCATGCATATTTCCTTTATTTTGCGATTTTTCATTACGTCTGGTCTGGTGAATGAATTTTACTTTTATAGTTTTGCTGTAAAAATTCTGAAGAAAAATTGTAGAACCAGTTTTAGCAGCACTCAAATCAATCCAACTGATATTTTCAGCCACCAATGGTGTATAAAAATTCGAATGAAAAATCTAAAGAAAGAATGTCAAATCTTTCTAAGAAAACTGAATGCTTGTGCCTTTGTGAACCACCAGAATCAATCCACCAATTCTTAAGAAATAATATGCAAGTATATTTCTAAGAAAAATTTGATGCTTCTCTACGAACGTAAAAATTTTGAACAACTCAGGCTTGAATCAGTGTCGCTATGAAAAATCAACGGGTGGCTATACGTTGATGATTGCATGGAACTAACTAGTGTTCTACTGGAAGATCCCTAAATCTAAACTCGTTAAGTCAGTTTGTATGCTTCTATTGCGAGCTCCCCACCAAGTTCTCCTGTAATTAATTTTATGTCGGAAAATCAGATAGGTTAAAGAAATTTATGATCGCTGAACAATTTCTTGGAAATATTAACACTTTCAAAGCTCGAAATTGTGTGCTTTTTCATCTACACTGTAAAAAATATGTACAATTGTTGCCACAGAGCTCAGGAATATTTGTTCCTAAAATGTAGGAAATATTCCTTAAAATGTAGGGAGTATTGCAAAAAAATGTAGAGAATATTCCCTACATTCCCTACATTTTTGGGAAAAATACCTAATCTTTGTGGAAACAATTTTCCACATTTTATACAGTATATCGGAGTAATCGGTACAACAAAACCATAATAACCGGGCTGCTAAGCATTGCGTGCCTTTTTCTAAACAATCAAACACTAAAATAAATATGTAATATTCCAAAATTACTTACCATCCTGTGATAGGAATGATAGATGACTTTTCCACACAAGCTGTGTTCTTTTGCATACCTTGTTCTAGAACTCCCATATACTTGGGAGAACAAATTGTTCTGTCGATTGAAGTGAACTATTTGTACCGTTCGCTTCATTTTTTTTTCTATGAAAATTTATGACGAGTTCTTTTGTGTGTCTTTTATTCTGCTCTGTGCTGCGGACACAAAATAACACAGCTTATATAAAACACAAGCAAATTCTAAAAAAATCCTACACATTTCAAAGACGAAGAGGTACGAGCGAATGACTATTATACCCACTCTAGACTCCACTATTACTACTAAACCAGCACTAGCTGTTGCTGCAGATTGGAAAAGTGCGTTACAGCATCAGCATTAATCGCCGGTGTCAGCTACACATTGTGTCCGTACCATACGAAAATCCTCCCGTTAAAATTCTACAACACTCGACAGTCCAGCGCCACATTCAATTCACGTGACGGTGAGGTGGTGCTTTAGGGGGGTCATGACCCCCGTGACCCTCCCCCTGTATACGCACCTGGTACACGATCCGTTTACATATTGAAGTTTGTTCCAGAAACTCTTTTTGTGTCGGTAGTGTGGTCCAATTTTGCAGATGGTCCGATTGGGCAGTATCCCAATTGGCAGGTCTTACAATTAGTTTTGCTTATGTATAATTTTTCAAAAGCTTTGGCATATGGAAAAATAGATATTGGACGATGGACGATATTTTGTCACAGCGAGAGTTTTGCTATGAATGGTAAAATTTTAGAAAACTTCCAGAACGCAGGAAAAGTTTATCTCATAATAATAGGAGGCAATATCATTTTTATTATTCTGGGATGCAAACCATCAAGACAAATAGCACTAGAACCGATGGACATTACTGCGGAAAATACTTTCATTTAGGTAGCCGAAATAAAAAAATAAAGGAGAACCCGTCAAAAATGGTATCGTATTTTAAAAAAAATTTAAATTAGACCACCATTCACTGTGGAACGTAAATACACGATTCAAGTCATTCGCGTCAGCTTTTATAATGTTACTTTTAGACTTACCAATCCTAATTTCCGCAACTGCATTGCTGTAATAAAAAAAAAACTCTTTTTTGAATCCTAAGGAAACAGAAAAACAGTTTTTTCTAGATTTAATTTATCACGATTGATTTAAATCCATATTTAGTACAATCTATTATTTCAATTTCAATTTAATTTTAGACATGTATTCCAGAAATCCTCTATAGTATGCATAACATGCATGTAAGGCTTAGATATTCCATGAGCCTCATCAGTATAAATCTGCAAAAAAAATTCTAGTTATCATTAGACAAAAAGACGAAAATCTCATGTCTACCATTTCTTTAAATAAAATGTCATTCGACTGAAGTGCCTTGGATAGTATCATCGTTTGTTGAATGTGAACATTATCATCAGCACTGCCGTGTATAAGTAGAAATCCATGATCCCTGAAATTCTTAACATCTCGTGTGATATCAGATTTTTGATAATTAACAAGGTTATCTTCTTTTGTGGGCAGACCCATAAATCGTTCAGTATAAATCGAATCTATACACAAGAAAATTGAAATTTCGATTGTTTTATAAGAAAAATAAAAGTCTCCTTTATAATGCTCACCATAATAAATCCAGTTAACTACAGGTGCAACAGCAACTCCACACTTAAATACATGATCACTATCCCGTGCTAAAGTTAATGCAGACGTATAACCACCATAGCTCCATCCCCAAATCGAAATACGTTCTGAATCAATAAAAGGAAATTTTTCTTGAAGATATTTTGCGACAATAAATTCATCTTCAACTTCTGTAGTTCCAAGATGATTATTTAAGATGTAAACACTTTTCTTTCCCTTATTGCCACTTCCTCGAGGATCAATAATTGCATAAACGACATCTCGACTAGACGAATAATAAACGGGCAAACCAACAGAGAAAACATTCTTAACTCGTACATGATTCGGACCTCCGTACACTTCAATAATCAATGGATATTTTTTTGTATTATTTACATCCGGTGATTGTAGATTGATTCCTGGTGGAAAATGTAATTTCACTGATGCCGTAAGTCCATCGCCGGTTGGAATTTGTAGAATCTCTTTTTTCGGTTCTATATATTGACTAAGCTTTTCACGAGCTTTTTCATTCATTTCCCAATTGAGAATTGGTTTTTGTGTCTGTAATTTAATTAAGTTTTTTTGTTTTTGATTTGAATTAGATTTTTTTTAATATTGTCGATTTTTGTATACCTTTGATTCGAAAATTATTACGTATGCTGGTGTTGGACCGTCACAGTTTAGGGCATAGTATGAGAAATCTTTGCTAAATATTGCTGATGCATGCTTGCATGAAATTCCATCGACATCTTTTAGAGAACAACTTAGGCATTGATCATTTTTATATACATGAACTTCACTAATGTCTTCTTTTGTAGTGGCTTGATAATATCTGAAAAGGAAATTTTTGTCAAAATTATCATATTGTTACATGCAATAGAAAAGAATAAGCGGCATCTATTGGAAATGGATATGTACTTCGAGTGAAAAGACTAATCAAGTACGGACATAAATAGCATTCGGAGAATGGTATTACAAGAGGACAAACGACATCTATAAAGTTCGGACATAAATAACTTACGGTCCGGAGATTCCATGTTTCTAGAATGGAGTCTTCGGAAACGTTCTAGGATAATTTGTAGATTGTAAATACAGCGCTTGTCACCGCCAGAAGCAAAACTTGTCTCAGACAGTAAACTGCGGAAGTGTTCTACATATTTGGATTGCGGTAATTAAAATAGAGTTGAGTAATAATTTTTTATAAATTTTATAAAAGTGAAAGTAGAGTGTAATAAAGGGAACTCATTAATTATATTTGAAAGATTGTGTACGCTCGTAACAATATTAAGTAACAATTCTATATTGATTTTAAGTGACAATTTTTATCTATGAAAAAAAAAAAACAAAACTTGGCTGTATTTTACATCTATTATGCATGTTTTAATTGCCAGTCTGAGATTGATTGTTTTAATATATTCACTGCTATTTTCCTTGTGCTTAAGTCAATACACGAGGAGTAATTATAGCTATGAACCAGTCATCATATCTATGAACCACGGTCGGCCATTTTGAAATGAATAACATGCCAATGTTAGACCCAATCCAGACGAGAACTTTTTAGGGAAGGAAGGAATTTCCTCCCCTTGTCTTAGACAGTAGTCTTGCTTCGCGTAGTTCCTTATATGATTACCGAAATTAATTGTGTGCATATTCAATTAAGTCACAGTTTTTGATATAAACAAAAACTGTATCACAAATTCACAACACATAATGATTATGAAATTACTATATTATCACCTCAAAACGCAAATAAACATCAGTACAACCGCCCGATGAGAAATTTCAGAAATTTCGCAAGTTCAAAACGGCCGGCTTGCTGTAGTATTGGTAGCTGCCCGTACTCCCGATCGAAACTTGGTAGCACGGACTTTTTCCTACCCCCAATACTTCTCACCCGTAAAAAGTGCCAATATCCTCCCCTGTGTGGGCTATGGCTTACAGAAATTTGGGATGCGTTAGGTGAAAAATACGTAAAATCGATGATAATTTTGTAGAAATTACGCTGAAATGAACTGAAAAATGTATGGCAAATTGCATACTTTTGAGCTGATTTCGACGATTTCATCTAAATTACGTAATTTCGACCTATTGAAAACGTACTACTATTTGTGGTATAACACAATATTACGCTAACAACTTACATTTGAGTTTAAATTTCAGATCTAACTCAGATCTAAGTTTTGAGCGTAAATTTCAGTTTGTAGCTCAAATATAATTTTTTATCTCAAATCTAATTTTTCAGCTCAAATCTAATTTTTCAGCTCAAAGCTCATTTTTTAATTGAAATCTCATTTTTGAGCTCAAAGTTTATTTTTGCCTTGATAGACGCCCGAAGGCGATATAATACGCCAACTTCAGATAGCAATCCATTCACTCACTTTTAAGTTCCTAATTTTTTTTTGACTTCACAACTTTTATTTCAAGAACTTACATTTAAGCTCACTAATAAAACGCCATAGCGGCTAATGTGCGACCTATGGATACTTGGCATAGCCCACTTTTTTTGACATTGTGTAATGGTCGCGGGTGAACTCGACCGCAGGATTTCTGTCACAGCTGGAAAATCTCCAGCTGCACAGCTCTCAACAAAAGTTCCACGTTGGCGGAACGGAGAGAAATGAGCCAAGTGCCGGAAACGAGGAATTGAGATACAGATCGCCTGAATAAAGCAATTCTGGTTGTGCGACTGACAGTGATTAGGTGGAAGATTAAAAAAAAAAGGAAAAGTAGTAATAACAGAGCTCTATAGAATTACAATTATATCGCCACGAGAATGCTGTGAAGCCAAAATGTGAGTTTATCCGCGTAATTCTCTTTTGTCACATCCTATCTATTCGCAAAGAGTAGAGTCAGATTATATTCCTGAGCGTCTGTAAAAGAAAGATATTGTAATCGATTGAAATTCTACAGGCTGGTAGTGCAGCAGCGACTCCTACGGGAAAAACGGAATATAGAGATTTGGGTCAATGATGTAGACTCCATTCCTGATTGTAATCGATTGGAATCCTACAGACTGCAAGATGAGATTCTGTGTGTTTTTATAGACGTTTTGTATCTCATATCTAATAATTTCGTTTAGATTTGGGCCAACGAGGTAGCCTGCCTTGCTACAGTTAGTACTTATATACAGTTTTCCTTTTCATCCTAAAGTTAGAATATAGTAACAGTACATATAGATGACAGCCCTGAGTGTCTGTCCTGCCTTTTTGTGTGCGTGTTCGGCCTCCGGCCTGAGCAGACTGAATACTCTAGGGTCTGCCCTTCTATCTGTGGATGAGCTGAAAAGCCTTCCTCACCAAAACCTGATACGCTTCATTAATAGGACAGGAAGGTTTTGGTGAATGGGCTTCTAGAAGGACAGGAAGGTTTTGGTGAATTGGCATCTAGCAGGACAGCACAATGGGTCGCTATGGCCTCCGTAGAAATTTACCAACCGCACAAATTGTGGTATCGAATTTAAATGTTAACGTTTAAAATACTTATGTCAAAGCACCAAACTATAGGTCGACACTAATTTTAGGAATAGACAATTTGTAAACCGCATAAAACGCATTCAGAATTTGTCATTACTATTACCATTGTGTTTAGAGTATATAGTGAACGCAGAGGCAATGAGTTCACAACTCAATAGATGGCTCTAGATGTACCGAATTGAAGCAATTCTCTGTTCACATTAAATTTGATGATATAAATTTACTCTTTGGTTCTTGTTCGTGCTGCAGTGCAGCTAGATTTGCGCATCGCGTCACTGTTTTTGCATATTCTTCTCGTTCGTTGTTGCCTTCCCGTACCATAGGCGTTGTTTCGTGTTTGTGTGGTGGCTTCACCCATCACTTACTTTGCACAGAATAAGATTGAAGGGCGAAACGGGTACAATGACAATGATTAATTTAGCTATGCATTGATGTGGCGGATTTTTGAGATCACTGACTTTTTCATAATTATGTACTAAGAAAAATAGAGGAGTAAATGAATGTTTTCTTAGAAGGGAATCTTTAACATATTTTTGCATGACGTTTGTTTTTGTGGATTTTAATTTCCAAGTGTTTTTTAAGACCAGATGACATTTTTGAGGCTGCATATGAATGAAGACCAAATTAAGGGTTTCTTTTCTATTGAAAGAAGCATGATAAGGAAATATACATTTACGTAGATAGACCTAGGGATTACACGAGGAAGTACAGCTTGTATGCAAGCCTCCCTTCCATCGCGTTTTTAAAATTGACAGAAGAAGGTAGTTCGATTGGTATTTTATCAGCTTGTATGGAAAATCATTTAGAAAAATGGCATCGAGACAAAGTTTTATGTATGTCGGCGGAAGTCGCTTTTGCAAACTTTGATATTAGAAAATTTTCTGGAATTTAAGAAAATAATTTTTGTGTATATTAGAACAAACAAACAAATAAACTGATTTTAAAAATCTTGAGGTAGGTAAAATTTCATGAAAAGGATATGGTCCTGTAGGCGTGGTCGTGGTGGTCATTTGGCTGATCTTATTTTCCATTATTAACGGCATCTCTTTATAATGAAATAAAGATCCGATCATTTATCTCAAAATATGGCATTTTTCTTTGAATATCAAAATAGCACCTCTTATTGGAAAACCCTTTACTATCAACTACACCAGCCTACCCATATGCTCGACTCAGTTTTCAATTCCACGAAATATTCTAGTTTACCTATATTTTACCAAAAAGAATATCTAAGCATGTACGTACATATATTAACAAAAAACAATAAAAATGGGAAAGCAGAATGTGAGTACGAGCCAGAACAAAGGAAAAAATTGGTATATTCATACATATATATAAATTATTCCAAGAACGAAGTCATGGATTCTCTTCTAACGAATCAGCGTTGCTAACAAAATTAGAGCAATTCAACGAGAAAATTAATCACATCAACTAACATCATTATTGTTTGCCCGTCTCGTCACTATTCCATGCAAAGTAGAAAACGAAGCAACGCAAACACCGCTGATAGACGACGGTACGAGAACGCCACGAAATATGTGCCGAAGTGTGAGCGGAGCATGCCAGCGCCAGGCAACTGGGTGGGGTAGTGAATAGGCTTGAGTCTCGGATACACTGACATATAATAAGAATGGACTGAGCCATCCTATCTAATTCCTATAGTTAAAAATGGCACAAATTTTTACTAAAATCTATTTGTCTCTTTCAAGCTCAAAATGTACACTGAACTGTAACCAATTTTGGAAACAGTACGGCTGTATTAATTGGAATACATTGGAATTGACATAAAAATTCAGACAAATATATTGTTTATATACGTCTATCTCTTACAAGCTCAAGCAAATTTGACATCAAATCTGCAGAGGAACACATTTTTCAGTAATATTAAAAATAATTTTTTGTGTTAATTAAAACGAGTTTAACTTCCTAAACAATTTTAATTTAATACAATACTATTTTATAACATTTTTAGTGTTTCAAATCGGCAAATAATAATAAATTATAAATCGGAGTGCAATTGTACGAAATAAAAAGTTTTCACAGCCTGTTCAATATTTGTGCCATTTTTGAAGCAAGAACGCTCAGTCCATTCTTATTATATGTCAGTGCTCGGATAGTACAGCGACGTGGCGCCTCTAGCGAGCAGTGTACCCAACAGCCGATTTCCATTCTTGCGTTCACTATATACTCTAAACACAATGCTATTACCATAGATGGCACAAAAACTAGATGTCGTATGCAGTACCAAATAGCTTGCAAAATTTATATGACTTTGTGGTCCATTCCGGAATTGACCATAACATTTAAAATGATGTATATGTCGCTTAGAATATAGAGCAAACAGGAATGGTGATAAGCCAGATTTTGCGTAATGAATTTCTGGTTGTGTTGGTAGTCCATTTTTACATGTATTTACACGCCATCCCTATTCTAAACAACTTGTCAGTTTGCAAAAAGTAAACAAAGGTTTTGTGCGGAGCATCTGTGGTAAAAAATGTTCTTTTTCTACTTTATTCTGAAACAATTCACATAATTAATTTATATAAATCTTTGCTTCTATTAACAAAAAAGATAATTTAGGTAGTGCAGTTGCCTCAAACAGGATTCCCTAGTTTATAATCCAATTTATATTTGCAAGCACTGACCGAACACTTCATTTCTGTTTTTTTAAATTGATATGAAGATTTTTACAGGCACTAGTGGCACTATAAAACTTTGCACTAAATAAAGTTCAAAGATAAATAGTTTTGAAAAGAATTGATTCGGTATTTTTGTTAAATTTCACAAAAGAACTTTAAGTTGGCCAAATCTGCTCACAAAACAAAAGCACATTTGACAATTAATCTACAGCTTTGACAATTTCTCTATCCAGCATCTCACTTACTCCTATGTATAGTCTCCTGCTCTTGACAAATTACGCTCATGTACACGAATTTTACACGATTCAACCATTCCTGTTTGCTATATATTCTAAGATATGTCGAGTGATTCATATTTTTTCGTATCTGAAGTGTTGAGGAAATCGATCAAATGTATACAAAACTGCTATTATAAAAATATTTGCCTTCGGCACGCTCAAAAACATGTTATACTCCTTCCAGTATGCACTACCCATTTCATAATCTGTATACTCTGCTCTAGTATGGCATGCGACATCTAGTTCTTGTGCCATCTATGCTATTACATAAGGTCGTTGAGAGGCTCAATAAATTTGGCAATTCGATGTGTTGTTAAGCGCTAGATTTTCTCTTTTTCTTCACATTAATGAGTTGATAGAGCACTTCTAATCTTATATACCTGCTTAGATTTCAGTGAAGCCACTTTCAAGCGCGCTGCCTTTTTGAGATCCCCTTGATGGGTTAGTAAGGCTGGGCTAACTGAAAGAGGGGTGTTCAGATTCTTTAAATCCTCTGAATTTCTTCAGGTTAAAATTTCTAAAAAAAAAAAAAAGTAGAGTATTAATTTTGCTAAAATCTCTCACTTGCTAAGTTGAAGTGGTTAAGAGATCTCTTAGGAATCTTTTATATAGAATTGAGGGGGACGTCACTTTTTCTCAGAATCGCTGAATTTATAGAGCGTAAAATTTCTGCTTAAAAACTTCCACCTTTTTTGTATCCTTATTCCTTAGTAAGTACGTAGCCCGCGATCCATGGTTTACAGAAAACAATATACAGAGTGTCCCGTAAGTGATATAATATCCAAAGGTTACGTATAGGTCATGTTGAGACGAGCATAAAATTGTATGGGTAGTGGCGGGAGGGGGGAATCTCCAACAGTTTCCGAGGTAACGGGACTTTAAAATGTTTCGGTATGTTTTTATAGATCACCCCGTAACTTCTGATCGTTATACCCTATGTTGGTAGATAGACAATCGTTGGACCTTTCTAATAGTTTATAAATTTTTTTCCTCTTCCGCTGCGCTTTGAAGTTATAGCTGAAAAAGGTCATTTCCAAAAGATAATTGCCTACTTTCTGGCACTTTTGAACTTTTTCAGCCATTTTCGCTGGATATGCTTAAGAAAAAGTTCAAAAATCACACAAAGGGTTACATTTTCAGTATAGAGTGTGGTCATTTTAAAGGTAAGGTTTTGGGTTTCTTGAATTCAATATGAACAATTGGTATTGATGTCGTGTTTTTGATATAAAAAAGTAAGTTAAATAAAAAAAAACGAGCAAAAATTCCGAAGCTTTAACTTTGTTGAGCCTTAACTTCAAAACAGAGAGGAGGGGAAAGCTTTTCGATCCAAGAATTGCCTATCTACCAAAGTTTAAATCATCATCATAGGGAGCACGGAAACCGTTACGTTTCCCACCATTCCGTTTTTTGCTCGGATAAGTATGACCTATCCGTAGCCTTCGGATATTACACCACTTACGGGACATTCTGTATGTTACTTAGGAAAGAATAGTCTACCATAATGAATCCAAAGTGTAGCCCCAAATGTTGCAACTTTTGGCAACATGGTCTGAAATTGGTCAGGCCTTAAACCTACACAGTAAAAGTTTTTTTCCTAAAGTGAGTGGCAATAATTTGTGTCACAAAGATTAGGGTAGCTCCTCCTTGGAAAAAGTAGATTAGATTTTTATTTCTAAAATGCATTTGTAGGGAATATTCCGTAAAATGTAAGGAATAGATACCTAATAGTTTATAATTATACCTTTAAAAAACATAGGCATGAGCTGAATTCTTATGACCCATACTACTAAGCAGTACGGAAATTATGTTAGTGCGCTGGCCACGCTCAAAAAAAAATATTGAAAAACAATATAGACTTGTTTTCAAAAACAATATGTAGCATAATGCCTAATTTATTGAATGGTCTCTTCCTTATATCTAAGAGAGCTTAAAAGTTCGGGAGTTTTACGTACTATATAGGTTTTCTGGTGCCCAGTATCATTGAATGTTCCATTAATTAGGGGAAATTTTAAATTATTTTCCCCTTCTAGCAGAGAAAATGACATTCATTTTTAGGAAAAAAACGTGTCTCAAATTTAAGGAATTGTCCTACGTTTTTTACAGTGTATATATTTGTTCGTGAGTAGACGTGCACAGTAAAGAATTTGTACAAATTGTTGCCACACAGCTTAGATATTTTTGCATAAGATTAGGGAATATTCCCTACATTTTAGGCAATATTCCCTCTAAAATGTAGCGAACATTCCCTAAAATGTAGGCCCCCCCCACTCCCCTAAATTTTAGGGTATATTCCCTACACTTTAGGGAAAAATACCCAAGCTTTATGGCACAATTTGTGCCTTTTTTACAGTGTGACAGGGTTGCTTTTTAATATTATATCAATAAACTTCCGGTAGAGGTACATAGAGGGCGCCAGAGGTCGAGCAATTTTTGTTCACTAGACTGCTATATGAGAGGAAGATCTTTAGCAGCTTGCGCATATGTACAACCTATTTCAGGAATATTTCATAGGATCGGTGAATTCATGAGCACACGATGTATACAATCTGTGTTAAAGTAAATCTAAAGGATTTTGACAGCTGTAATGACAGCAATTTACTATGTACCTACTATAATGTCAAATCAAAATGAATCATTTACGAAAATGACTTCATTAATTTAATAAAATTTATAGGAATTTGATTCTGAGCACCATATAGAAAACGGGAAAGAAACATAAATCCAAAAATATTAATTAATCAGCTTATTGAAGTAGTTGGTTGGTTGATTTGAGATTTTTTTATCTTCTGCGCATCCAGCTTATCAAATCACATGCTAGTTACCATACAATTTAATGCTGTAGTGTTATCAAATTTATATAGAAAACCTATACTAAACCATAAACACATTTACTTACAATTCATTTGTAGATTCTTTATATCCATATAATGTTTGTACTGTAAAATTTCCCATAGATTTCCACATATTAGTTCCAGTTTTTAAATCTAAATTCCAAATTTGAAACCAATTGCCTATCCAATTTGTCATTAAACACCTAGTGCCATTGGTAAGACATTTTGGGTCTCCTGCCATAATCCAACCATCAGGTTCTGCCAATCTAGTTACCTAGGTATACAGCAAAAAACAAAAAATTTTATATATATATGTATTTCACAGAGTAAACAAAAAGAAAACTGTTATTCAAAATATCCATCACCGTACTATGTATGTACATACCTCTTTGCAATCTCCCTTTACATCACATAACTGTATAGAGCCTAAATTTTGTCTTCTATTATGCCATGTAACTAAAACATGATCATTATCGGACCAAGTTACTGATCTTAAGATATTATCTTTTGTCACTATATCTACAGGAGCTTTGAGTTCTGTCCAACCTTTCTCTGGTGCTCTAAGATCGATTACTTTTAATTGTGCCTTTGGATTGGGTGTTCCCGGTTTTGGATATTTTAAATGTAACGATTTCGAATATTGACTACTCAAACTTTCTGAATCTCCGAAAACATCATACGAATATGTTTTAACATCAGTATCATCAAAATATCCAACAGCAATTTTTTCTCCATCCGGAGAAAACCAAACAGCACCACCGCTACCCAAAACTTCTTCTTCGTACACCCAATCGGGAATACCAATATAAACGACTCCATTTATTCCTGATTTCGTTAGTTGAATTTCATCACCATTTGTTTGACGAACATAGACATTATTGTCCATGACATAGACAAGTCTATCGCTAGTTGGAGCCCAAAGGCATAGTTGTAATTTTTTACTATTTCCAACGTTATACGTTTCACTGAAATGAAATGATCACGTTTTGTTACAAATGAAGACTATGCCTGAACATTTCTGAAACTTACTTTGTTTCTATATTGTAGACGTCAAATTTGGATACTTTTGAATGTCGAAAAATCGATTCTGTTTCATATTGAATAAGAATCTTTTTAACATCAGGTGCGATTATGTATTTATCGGCCATCCATTTTGATAACACATCCGATGAAATAAGTTTTCGCTGTTTTTGTGTGACAACATCAAATTCGATTATGCTATCATCAATTTTTGCCATATAGAATTGAGTATCTGAAAATGAAGTTAATAAGATAAATGAGCGTTGCTCCCTTATGCTTTCAAATTATTTTCATTTAAATATAGATATGTAAATGGATAAATGCTCTCTAGAGGACTTTTAAATCGCCTAAAAAAATACAAAAAACACTTAAAAGGTACCTGCCAGAAGCCAAACACCCATGAAAATCATAATTATTTATTGCACATTAAGTAATAATTTGTTTAAGTGTAGGAGATTTTTTTACTTTTCATGGAAATATATGTTTTGATGTCACAAAGAAACCTGATGTGTAAATTTTTTTTTCATTAATATATTTTTTGAATCAAATTTCCGCGTTCTATACTCATAAAACGTATAAAAAAAAAAAAATTAGCACTCTAAATAGTGAACTGAAGAGTTTCTTCGGAGGCACGCACGGCTGCTTTTCTCAATCCCAGGCAGTGCTGTCATTTGGAAAATTTCAAGAGTAGTACAATTTGCTGCCAAAGCGGAGTACTTTCGGAAAAAACGGAGTACACGACTAACAAAATTTAATGAATTCACATTAATTAGAATGGGATGTCCAGAAATCATGTATTAAGAGGAGTCAGTACTCAGCAAAAATTTCAATTTAGATTCCAGCGAGCCTGTAGGCAATAAAACATACTATACGTAGGTTTGTGTCCTGAAAGTATGAAAATGCATATAAAATTAGCCTAGACCTAGAGAGACCTAAAGAGATTTAACTCTCCTAAACTTTCAACGAAATATTGCAAAAACAAGTGCTATTAGAGTTAAACCCTTAAAAAATACGCCACTAAAAATGAAAAAACTCGACGTTATTTGCTAGATCTAGGCTTTATCTCTCTAAAATAGTCAAAATGTAAAGAAATGAGAATACCTACTAAGAGGGATTTGATTTGAAAAAAATCAATTTTTACCATTTTTTACAAGTTTCCGAGCTAATATCTCCATTCCAATACATTTTTTTTTATTTTTCTCGACGTTATTTACTAGATCTCTTCGTTATCTTTAATTTAAGATATAAATCATTTTTCTGCTACAAATAGTTTGCTAGAAATTCGCATTGAAAAATGTATGAAACTTGCAAATCTTGGTACTGACTCCTCTAAAATGATTTATATTTAGATTTTTAAATAAATCTTTATATGTCTCCTTTTATTACATTATTTATATTTTTTTTTATATAGAAACAACTGGTTTTTATTATTTTATTTTTCCAGCAGTAAGAATTTCTTAAGTTTAGTTGACAGCTATTGATTTAAAAGATTCATTAATTAATAACTTTGATTCCGATCATACTTGCATGAAGTAAAAAGGTTCTGTTATGAAAAGCTGTTCTTGAGAAAAGCATACCTGCATAAAGCAAATACATAAATTCGATCATTAGTTTAATTATTTAATTATTGCAAACTTCTGAATTTTCAAAATATTTGTAAGGATTTTAATGCAGTCATTATGCAAAAGTGTATTGACAACTTCAGTCACTTTAGTTTTTCTGCATTTCAAATCTTTTACAATAATTGAATCAGTAATGAACAGAAATAAGCAAAACGGATTAGACACCCATGCATAAAATTAAAAGTTATTTTGATTTTTCCATGTCCGTCCATCCTCACGATAATTCAAGATCGCGTGTACTTAAAGAGCTGAAATTTTGAATTTGGACTTTAAAAAGAAAAAAAGAAAAATTAAGTTCAAAAGTGGTGGGACAAATTGTGTAACTCCTTCGTAGGGTTGCCATACAGAAATCTCGTTTTCACTATGTGTATAGTGTTGGGCAAAATGTAATCTGATTAATGATTAACAATTACAATTAACCATGTAATCTGTAATCAGATTACTTTGTAACAGATTACTAATGTAATCCATTTCTATAATTACGTAATGTAATCGATTAACGTGTAATGTGATTACAAGTTAATCTGATTACACATTAATCGATTACAAGTTAATCCCACTACATGTTAATCTAATTAATGTGATTACATTTAAGACATTTAAGATATTTAAGATATTTGTATTCTAATTCTTCATAAAACTCCCTAAAACTAATTTCGTACGAGAACAATACTATTTTCTTTCAATTAATTTCATTATATTATTAATTACTTTTGAGTAATCTACAAAGTAATCTGTTACAATGTAATTAGATTACAAAATAATCTAATTATATTATAACAGATTACACATTTGATAGATTACATATTCTTTCATAAGTAATCTGATTGATATGTAATCGAATACAATTTAATTAGATTACTTTGTAATTTGACTAAACTGTAATGGAATTATTAATTAAATTACACTGCAATCAGATTACGCCCAACATATATTCGGACATTCCTTGAGAACGCAACGACATAGAGAGCTGAAATTTTGTACATAGTGTTTTCATAAAAATATACAATTTCAAAAACGGACTAAATTGGGTAACACCTTCTTGGTGTTTTATATAAAAATTTAGGATTTAGTATTACCTTTTGTTGGCGACAAAACAGTTTCCATAAAATTTCCAAAAATGGTTTCTTGACATATCCGGTCGTTTATTACTGTGTCTGCAATATTGTCAAGAACTGACTTTACTTTACCTATGAACATACATTTTTGATGCTTTGACACTTAAATCTACATTAGCGAAAGTGATTTTGATCACATTATATTTTTACTCTACACTTCACACTTCTGTATGAAGTTCTGTTTCCCCGGTAAATATGGAATAGTTAGTAAAATATATATCTGAAAGAACTTTTTATTATTAGCCGCGATAGGTCTCGAACCCCAAGCTTATGAAGTCATGGGATGCTAACTAACTCATGCCTATTTCTATATATGTGGATCAAAAATTTGTCATTTAAAGGTGAGCTTAAATGAAAATTTGCATCCAGGTGATTCTCAAATCTAATGCTAATGTTGAATTTTTGAGTTTGTATCTGGTTGTGGGAGGTCGAGTTGTGTAACCAGAATTTTTTTTTTTTTTTTTTTTTTTTTTAAATATAATTTAGACAAGCTCATGTGATACCCTATGATGCAAATCACAATATGGTAGCAAACAGGAAGGGTGAGAATGAAATTAGGGGACATGAAAAGAGTGGCTGAAGTGTTGATATAGTCCTGTAGCCATATGTGCTACGATTGTAGCCAAAGTGGCAGCACTGGATCTACGATGTGTTTGCATAACTCTAGTGACATAATCTTAATCACATGAAAAAATTAAAAATCTCAACTTCGTCATGATACCTATAATAAAAGTTTTTATCTAAGTAAGATATTTCGCAGTAAACAAAAACTCTCACACATAATATAATTTCTGAATTGAATGAATCCAAAACAAAAAAAACAAAAAACAAATTTACAAAATAGGAAATATGCCAATAAATTTTGTGAAACATGGGGGTTCTAATAAAGCAACAAAAATTCATTATAAGGCCACCCACTCTTGTAAGAAATTTTAATTACTGCTTTTAATTGCACATTGAGTAGTTAACAACAAACACGACTGCTGAGAACAAAAATTTACACTTTTTAAGGTTTTTATGTTAATTTTAATAAATTTAATTCATAAATTTATGTATAAGAATTTTTGTTTGTAAACAATTTTGTAACTCGAAGAAATTCAAATGTAAAATTGAACGAGATAGATAAAACATTTTTTTTTTTCTTTTGGTTTGCATAAAGGTCAATGTTTTACAGAACTGCACCAGATTATATAGAAAAAATAAATTATGTAAATTTTTATGTATTATATAAGGTTAACTATAATATTTAACCGTCAATAGCCACTCCTCTTTTGTTCGTGACAACGATTTCATTTTTTCTTTTTGTTTTTCCCCGTATGGAGCAGATATGAATCGCAAATATTTTAGCAAAACTCATAAATCACCACCGACGCATTATAATTTCCTGTGTTAAAGAAAGTCTCTCAAAATCTTTTATTTCACCTGGAAATTTATTTTATTATCTCTTATTAGATCAATAATTTTTTAATTTGCATTTGTCGCAGCTAAACAAATTTACACAGACTTGACGCATATCGGTAACAAAATTAAAAAACGAAAAATTGACTTTCATCCACAGATGACGAAATGTCAGCTATAGTTATTGTTTTTTTTTGTTATAACACCTGGACTCCCACGTGTATAAGTAAAGTAAACTGTCATTTGAAGTTTCTTTTGTTTTTTTGTTTTGTTTTTCTTACCTGTTTTCCATGTTCCGTTAAAACCTTTTTCAAGTTGATTACCCATTAATGCCTCTGTTATAGTCATTTTCTTACGGGTAGGAATTGGAGTGGTTTGCACCATGCTTAGAATGGTAATTAATACCAAAGAAGTTAGTAGCACTACAGAAATCTAGAAAAAGTTTTTTTTTTAGACAAGAGATATTTTTTTCTAGATTAAATTTGATGTGGAGTGGTTTTTTTACCATGTTTTATCTTTTTTTTTCTATTCCAACAGGCTTTATAGCACCATTAAAAAAGAATTAGAATCAAATGAAAATTTTCGTGCACTTTTTCTTTCTATTAATATTTATTTATCACTAAATTCAATTTTCACACTAATTTTGCACGAAAGTATTTTTTTAATACTATTTTCTAGCTATTTTCTATTATTTGAGCTATTATATTGTCGCAGCAACAAAGTATAGCTTTTGCGTTTTGAATGTTGTAAGATTCAGCACTAACTGCCAACTTTGAAAGCATGGGTTCACGTCTTAAGCAACTTTATCTTGTTAGGTAATCGACACTCGACGACAATCTAATAGGAAAGAGGTAGGTAAGCGACCGGCGGGGATGAGAGTTAAGTAAGTGTTTTGAGTCAGAGAATTTAGTTAGTTTCGATTTTTGAGGCCTTGTTGTCTGCGCAAATTTTTCATTGTCGAATTCAATGGGTATTGGCTTAGGGTGCCATGCCGTGCAGGTTTTTTTTGTTTTTGGTTTTTGGGAATGAGGTATTGTTGTAGGACTGATTTTTATCTGTAACTTTGGAATTTAAATGGAGTATTTTTTTTTTTTGCTTTTTTAGATTAATTGTTTTCATTAAAATTACATATGATAATAGTTGATAAAATTTTAATTGATGGAAAAATAATAATATTTAATTGTGAAGTTACTTCTGGTTGTTCATGGATATAATGAAGTTTGGTAATACTCTCGTTTTTTTTTTTTTTGTTATGAGAAATGTTGAAAGGATTAGACCAATATTGGAAATCATTTCCGGTATATGGGTGTTGGTGCAAGTCCTCGGGAAACAGTGTTTGTTCTATTCATAGAGATGGATCAAAACTATTCACATAAAATTATGAATAATTGAAGAAGTAGTGTTCTGCGACTCAGTGGTAAACTTGTTTAAGTGATACCGTAAATAGTATTGACCCGAAAGTACAGCTTTGTAATGATTTTTGGATTTTTTTTTTGTTATTGCTATATTTATTTCACTATAAGCTGTATTTATTTTTTTATTTTGCCTGGTGTAGTCCTTTCAGCTTATTTTTTGTTTTATATTATTAGGCCAAGCTCAGGGGATACCGTATAATGCAAAGCACAGCATGGCAGAAATGAGATAGGGAAAGGATTAGGGGATAGGAGGAGAGTGGCGGAGGTGCGTATGTATGTCGCCCTTAAACTTCCTTGTATGCGGGAGAAAAAACAGAAGATAGTAAAGTGTTCCACATTCGCACTGTTCGGGATAACAAAAAAAAAAATCTCGGAATTTGACTGTACGGCTGAAAGTAATTTGAAGGATAAAAGGATGTGCGTGGTTTGCAGCGCGGGTATTGCATGCAGGAATCATTCTACAAGGGATTAGACTAGATATTTCATCAAAACATTGACATTGATATTACAGTATAGGAATTTGCGACGTTTTGAAATGCAATCTTGCACTTAAGTTTAATTTATCTTATATTAAGTGGCCTTTCCTCTTTAACAATAATAATGTAGATGAACTTACAGCAAAATTTTACGATGTTATGATTAATTCTTTCAAAAATTGTGTTCCATTATGGCTCTTCGTGTCCTATTTGGTACGATGCTTAGCTTAAATGCTTGTGGACCTTAAGAAATAAGGTTTGGCGAAAGTTTGACCTTTCTCAATGTAATCATGACTTAACACAATTTTTATTTTTCAGGAGCGAATTTCATAATTCTCTTTTGCATGCTTATGATACGTAGGGGAGGGCGGGGCAAGACGGGGTATTTAAGGTTTGAATATTCATTCATTCATTTCATTTCATCTTATTTTCGGAAAGTAGGTACACAAAATTATTAATCTTTTAAAGTAGATACATTATAAATTGGAAAATAAAAAGAGAAAAGCGTGAGCTCAAAATCAAAAAAACCGAGTTCAATTGATATAAAAATAAAAATGATGGTTCTAATAAAAATTAAAAAAACAAAAGATAAAGAAAAAGAAAAAGAGAAAATTTATAAAAAAAAATAACTAATATTACCTACTAATCATCAGAAGTAATGTGCCACCAACACTAAGATATATGGGAGTAAAGCAGCGTTCTAAACTCTCCAACTCTACCCGCACTCCTCACTCTATTTGGCAAATTATTTCAACTACGAGCAGTTTAAACAAAGTAACAGCCTTCCAATACTCGCCTATTAAATCGCATGATCAAGACGTTACTGTGCCGCGACGATTGACGGAAAGAAATGTAGCCAGCGAAATAATTCGGGACACCCGTGCACACTAACTTATAAAAAAAAAAGACAATTGCTTTGCGCCTGAGATGTGACTTCAAAGAACAGCTGAGAAGATTTATACTGAACGGGGAGATATGATAAAACTTGCGAAGACCGAAAACAAATCTAATGCAGTCGTTAAAGCCAACATTAATTCTGCGACGGCAGCATGAATCGAGTAGTGGATAAATAAGACTTCCATTGGAAAAATGGGGTATGACCAGGGCTTTGTCGAGTTTCACTTTGATGCTGCAGCTTAAAATCCGGGCAGAAAGCCATAATCGCCGCAATACACCATAAATTTTGCCAATCAGGAAAGATATGTGATCACAGCTCAGCTGAATCTTGAATTGATCTTTATCCCCAAATTTGTAGCCTGTTCAACATAGGGTAACACACGGTCGTCGAGAAAGACGGGGGGAATATATGCTTCTAAGGGGTCATGGGGCATCACAAGGTATTGAGACTTGTCTGGGTTAATCATAAGATTGTTATTTATTGCCCATCCATAAACTTTTTCCAATTGAACATCGTCGGCATATAGGTGAACGTTAGTATCACGTACGACATCTGCCAGATCATTAATAAATAAGCTAAATAATAGCGGACCCAGAACAGAACGCTGAGGTATACCGAAAAACAAAGGAAGCATTTCAGAGAACATTTCATTAATGCGAACATGCTGAGATCGTCCAGAGAGTAATCTAGAGACTAAATTAATAGCCGGTGGGGGGGGGGAACCAAAATTTGATGATAATTTATTAATTAGCTTAAAATGATTAACACAATCGAAAGCTTTGGTAAACTCTAGTATTCCAAGGACACCTACTTCCACTCTATCCAGACTTCATCTCAGGTCTATGGTGACCTTTAGCAGAGCAGTTTCACAGCTATTGTTCGAGCGGTAAAGTATATTATTATTTCCGATATGTGCATCTGACTGTACAAGGTTTTTCGACGACTTTAGACAGGAAACCCAGAAGACTTATGAGTCGAAAATCAGAGGGGAAGATATCACAGACATTTTTGGGATTGGAATCACTGTCGCTTTATTTATTCCACCTTGACGGGTAGACAGATGTAGGGGTATATAATTTTGAAAAGCTTTAGTGAAAGGCTATGGGGACCAACTGCATCTCATGTAATGGTAAAGAGCACTTGATGAAGTTCATCAGTATCAACACATCTAAAATTAAATATAGATACATGATTCTGCTGAGGAGGAGTCATGACATTGACATCGACATCAGTAGATATTAAGTTGTTATGTGAGTGGATACAAAGTGTTGATTAAGTTCATTGACATTGAACTCATGCAGTTTAATGTTATCCTTTCCATAGATCCCAGTCGCTCTGAGATTCTTCTATAAAATTTTAGGAGGGAGCATAGGATCAAATTTCGAGCGAAATTGATTATATTTTGCAGAGCGAATTGCAAAAGTGGCCTTATTACGATATATCGATAAAGGAAAATATTTTTGGTTCATTTAAACTTTAGTAATCAGCTTTTAAAATTATTGGTAATTTCGGAGCAATGATTCATTTATTTAAACATAATGAAGGACTCAACCAAAAAAGTCATTTCTCCACGTCTTACTCCATAGGGGTTGATGGGGCAAGATGAGGTACGGAAATACAATTATAAAACATAACTAAATTAACATATTAACATTAATTCACAATAAAATGACCGTTAGATTACTGAAAGATCTATTCTGAGTCCCCGTTGCATTTACTCCCTTTCTAAGTTCAGACTGTTAATAAAGTCTAGAACTATTCTGAGATTGAGTAGTTTCCGCCTGGCCAATGCTTCGCAGTTGCAAAGCAAGTGCTCCGAGGTTTCGTGAGTATCTTGACAGAAACGACAGGATGAAGTCTCAGCCAAGTCCAGCTTATTTAGGTGATACCTCAAGGGGCAATGGCCTGAGAAGAGCTCAGTAATCATTTTGAGCTATGTTCTTCTAAGGAGTTGGAGTACTTTTGTTTTTCCGCCAGAGGTGTCTATAAACTTTATTGCCTGACGAAGTCCGTGTAGCCTTTCCCAATACAGGGATTTTTGTTTATTCTCTCAGCTCTGACCTTTAATAGGAGAAACAAAATTAAATTTCAGTTATATAAAATTTCCATACATGGGAGAAAACATCATAAAAGACCCTTAGTCAGGTAAATACAATATACAAACATAAACTGCCTCCTCGTCATCCTGCACAGCCACAGTGTGACCATCTTGTTTTACATTTTACACAATTTAGCCAACCTTGAATAGATTCTGAGTACGAGCCGTGGCAGTAAAGAAATTGGGTATTATCAGAATCGTCGTCACTATCATAAAATGAATCTGTAGGTGTTATTTTTGGGTGTTTTCTTGATTCAACGATAGTACGATCTAAATTAAATTTCTTTCCTAGGGTGGTTTGCCGAACCCCAAAAGATTTTGCCGCCGAATAACACCCCATATTATTTTCAAGTACGGCAGCATTGCATTTTTCATTTGCTCTTCAGACAAACTGCCTCTATCAGTTTTACGGACGTAATTCCGCATCTTTCTGAAATATAATTTAATAAAATTATTTTCAGGAAAACGAGTGAGGTAAGATGGGGTACATTGTACATATTCCGTCATGCCCCTTTAGGGGTACCCCAACTTGACCCATTGAAAAAGAAAATTATAAAAAAAATATACAATAGAAACGTGTTTGAAAATATGCTCACCTTTAATCCTTATTTTCTAAAGATTTCATGAAACTAACGCTTGTAGCGTTTACAAAATCCTTTGATTCGTTTGTGACCTGATGAGAAAGTTCGAAAATAATAAAAAAAAATGCATCAAATCAGTTTTTTTCTAAATCTTTATGAAGCGCAGCTTCTTATTTCAATTGCTCTAAACTGACTGAAAGGTGACGGATAGCGGATGGATTGAGAGTTTGTTACATTTTTGTAGAGTGCTTTGTTTTAAGTATAGAAGAGCTACCCCGTCTTACCACACTTTCCCGTCTTGCCACACCTTTCCGTACTTGTTTAAGATGAGAAATGTAATCAGACCGGATCCTAAACAATTTTGGAGTTTTGTAAATACCAAAAAGAAATTCAAGAATTTTCCTCCTGTGTTAGTATTTAATAATAATTCTAGTCATTAACTGTCAGTGATTTCTATCATTTTTAACATATGAGGCTTAACTAGATTTTGCTTATTTCAATTACTTAACGACACTTAGTAAAGTTGATATCTCTTGCTTCAGTATTGATCATAAATCTGTTGAGGGCTCCATGTCCAAGCCAAGCCCTGGCTATTTTGCTTGGTCCAGTGGGTTAATCTATCACTGCGGCTCAGAAATTTACTAAGTTATGGAAGGTGTCGTTTATTATACTAATTTTGAAGTCCGGTAAAAGGAGCTTGTTACCAACTATTGTCCTATAGTTAAATTGTCTTGTATTCTCAAACTGTTTTAAGTTTCTTTATATGAATTCTTGTATTTACATTGCGGTGGAGCTCTTAATCTAAAGAATTGCGCTGTTTTTTTGGCCGACCCTTTATGCAAAATTTTTAACTTATCCTTAAGTACCGGTACATTTCTTGATGAGTGGAAAATTTCATTAATCACTCCTATATTTAAGGCAAGTTCTAAAAGTACTATAGAGAACTACAGACCAGTCTCTGTTATGAAAGTCGTACCTAAATTACTAGATTATATAAGCTTAGCTCTCTAGTTAAGGAATATATAGTCTCTGAGCAACATGGCTTTATTACGGGGAGGTCATGTGTTACTAATCTTACATTATTTTCGAACTATACTATAAGTGCTTTTGAAGATCGTGTTCAAGTGGATACTATTTATACAGATTTCTCGAAGGCATTTGATAAGATCAACATTTCTTTTCTCATTCATAAATTGAAAAATATAGGCTTCTGCTCCTCTTTTTTAAGCTGGATTGTGGCTTATTTATATAACCGTAAACAATATGTAAGGATTGGCAATATAATATATGATGTAATAACGGTCTTCTCGGGAGTTCCTCACGGTAGTCACTTAGGTCCACTATTGTTTCTGCTTTTCATTAATGATATAGCAACGTGTTTTGTTTTTGCCAAATGCCTAATATTTGCGGATGATTTAAAACTATTCGTTAGAATAAACTCTCTGAGCGATTGACTACTACTGCAGAATGATCTCAATATACTTTCCGATTGGTGCTCTAAAAATAAATTAGATCTTAACATATCAAAATGTAAAATTATTACTTTTCATCGCATCTCTTGTCCGTTCTTGTTTGATTATAAAATTAATCATGCTATAGTTTCTCGAACAAATGATATGAAGGACTTAGGTGTTATTTTTGACACTAAATTGGCGTTTACTCCTCACATTAACACTATTATCATTAAATCAAGACGTTGTTTAGGTTTCCTTAAGCGGAACTCCAAAGACCTTCATAACATTCAGACCTTCAAGACATTATACTTTTCGATCATGAGATCCATTCTTGAATATGCATCCATTGTTTGGTGTCCATATTATAACGTACATATTGATCGTATTGAATCCATTCAAAAGGCATTTACTAGATATGTCCTACGGAAAATAAATTACCAAAATGACAACTTACTGTGAGATGTAAACTGCTTGGTTTGTCTAGTCTGAAACTTCGTCGCGAAGTTTCCTGTGCTTTATTTGTCAAAGATATACTTTCGTTTAGAATAAAATCGTTTGAATTGCTATTATTAATTAATATATATGCTCCTGAAAGACGGATACGTTCAAGGGATTTGTTGTATGCTCCTCAGCATAGAACCAATTATGGCTATCATGAACCAATATCTAATTGCGTATTTAATTACAATTCTTTCTCATCACTTGTTGATATTTGTATGTCTAGAGAAAAATTTAAAAGTATAATTTTTGAAAATGCTTTGTCTTTACAAAATTATTAGTTCTTCTATGATAATTTATTTTATTTGATAAAGGTAGATTATTAAGGCAATAACGAACATTCTTTGTTTACGTAAAATGCTATGCAAGTCTGTAAGATTATTATATATGGTAGATTGATTCAAATAAATAAATAAATAAGCATGGTTTTATGAAGAGAAGGTCAGCAACAACAAATCTGTTCTAGTTTATATCTACCTGTATCGAATCATTTGAGCATGGTTGTGAGACTTTAGCTTTGGCTTTTGGCATGCTTCCTCACTCTCTTTTGTTATTTAAATTGAGATCTTAAGGTTTTCCAATTTGGTTGTTCAATTGGTTGTCATCCTATCTTAAGGATTGCAAACTTAGGATACAGTTCCGTTCCGTTCTGCTCTCTTTGAAGAAATAACGGCTTTCTCCGGGGTTCCACAGGGTAGTCACTTAAGGCCCCTTCTATTCATATTATTCATAAATGATGAATGTAGTTTTCCAAACCTGATCTGCTAATTGTGTAGATGATTTAAAACTGAATAAATCTATCGATTCGTATTGTTGAATGGTGTACAAAGATTCCTTCATTTTAAACGTTAATAAATGTAGGGTAATTATTTTCTCTTGTAAGTGAGTCCCTTCGAATGTTGTCTATTTTACGTATGGGTAATTGCTTTCGAAAATTGATAAAATATGTGACTTGGGGTATTATTTGACTCTAAACTCACCTTTAACATCCACATAGATCGCATCGTTAATTGGGCGAACTCAATGTTAGGCTTTATAAAGCGCTGGACAAAAGAATTATATGATATCTATATTACTAAAGCTCTTTTTACCACTCTTTCTAGACCCATTTTGAAATATGCCTGCCCTGTCTGCTTTCCCTCTTACAAAGATCACTTCGTTCGTATTGAAAGCATGCAAAGGAGATTATTACTTTTTGCCCTGAGAGGTCTCGAATGGAGGGATAGACTTTATCTTTCTCCTTCTAAGAAAGATTAAAATTAATACATTTTCCTACCGTTGGATGACATCCACATGCCTTTTATACTTGAGAAAATTAATTTCAATTTACGAACTCTACATTTGCGATCTAATGATTTCATTTATTTGTGTACTCATCGCACCATAGCCATTCAATTGATTTTCATATTAATAATTCCCAATTAAGAAAAATCTTCAATACGTGCAGAGCTGGACAATACTTAAGTAAAAAAAGATTTAAGTACTACTTAAAGTACATTTTCGTTACTTAAGACTTATTACTCAATACTTTTGAAATCCCCCTACTTAGTACTTGAACATAAGTACTTGCTTCTATTTACCTGTACTTAAGACTTAGTTTTGTACTTAAGTATCAAGATTTTTACTTAGGTATTTCTGTGTCTATTATTATTATTTGTAGAAAAGCAAACACAATCTCTAGCGCAACTCCTTTTTTGTTGAGTTTTAAAGCACACAAAGAACTGTCAATGAATGTGCCGCACTCACGCATTAAGGCAGAACCTTAGATAAACTAATAACATACACACAAGACTGGGCAAGTAGAACAAAAGCCAGTAACGTCTCGCTCGAATATAAAATCGACCATGCCTCGACTTGATGACATAACCACTGACATGTATAATATGGATTGCAAAAAGTGGGCTTACTTCTATATTGCTGACTCTTTCGGCCTAAACTCCAAGTACCAACTGAAAGAGAACTGAAAACAACAAATAAATTAGTGGATTCGTCGAAATGAGTATTTTTAAATTAAATATTTAGGGTTATTACTGACAAAAACTGTTTTATCAAAACCAATGTACTCATTAAATACGCAGAAGAATTTCTAAAAGTTTTATTAAAATCACTTCCCGAGCTGTGTGCTCACTTTTTCAACTTCCCACCAATGATTTTTTCAATGTTGGCACCGACGTAAGAACTCTTTTTGACACAAGCAATTGTGCTCACGTGAATTTGAAAAGTAAGCAGTCCATATTTATATACGTCAGTGGACATAACCAAAGGTAAGCAAGCAATGCCTCGACCTGATGTAGGGAAGGCCTAAATTTTTTCTTAGAAATTTACTGGAATTTTTTTCCTAAGAATTGTTATGCATTATAGGAGGCGATAATGGGTGCTTGGGCGGACCTCTAATAGTTGTTGTGAGTGTAGCAAGGAGAGGTGAAAGTTTTACTCTACTTGTAGCATCGAAAACTATTAAAAACTATAAATAGTAGCCACGAGTTGCTATACAAACTGTTAAATCACGCATTGATTCAGTTTTCGTAATTTAAAAAATTTTAAACAAATTCTGCAGTCAACAAACAGCGACAATAATTTCCGTTCTCACATAATGTGCATACTCAGATTACTTCTTCAGATGACTTATTACATCGCGTAAGAATGAAAACATTCTATGAGAACTGAAATTATCGTACATAAGAAAAGTTTTGGTCTGTAAAATATAAATTGCACAAAACGTAAGCAATTTTTGTTACTGTGAATTTAGTAAGTAAGTTGCAGCATATTTTTTGTATAAATTTTTTTAGTTTTTATAATAAAGGATCAGTCTTTGAATTTTATTAGTGGAAGCAACGTCTTTTAATTATTATCATATTATCACCGACAAAATCTCGTTTGTTGGTTAAGTACCTACAGACAAGCTCGTGATGCAGGTAAAGTACCTTGATCACAGATACTATCGGTTCTTAATAATTGGTTTGTTGGTTTAGTACCTGCAGTCAACTTTAGTGCAAAGGTTAAGTACCTTTACATATTCTACGGAAGAACCAGCGGTCAAGTAAAGGAATTTGGTCGCAATATAAACAATATCTATTAACTGAACTCGATAAACTTCATTATATTACTGCCAATGTACAAAGATTCTAAAAAAGTTCTTTAAAAAGTACTTCAAATTGTCCTCAGTACTTTTTATAGATTTAGTACTTAGTTACAAGTACTTTTCATACATGCGGTTCTTGTACTTACGCTGAAGTACTCAGGCCTTCGGTAGTTGTACTTAAGTACTATTTCTTTGGTACTTGCCCAGTTCTGTTTGAACGTAAATTTTCTAGTTTGAGAGCACTGTGCAGGTATAAACAGCTTGTTGAATTCATGAAGGAACTGTCAAGTTATTCTAATAAGAATGCAAATTAAGTAGCTCATATTTGTATCTCATTTCCTCTGCACTTTCCATCCTTTGTTATCACTTAACTCTTTGAAATAATGTTAGGGGTTTTTGGCTTCACTCACGCATTCCTGTTTGTTATATATTCAAAGTTGGTAGAATCTCGAATTGACTTACAAAATTTAGGTTATGTGTGAGTTTTATCAGAGATTATAGTCATCCTGTGACACTGGTAGTTGCCTCGTTTTTCAGTTCTTATTTGCACATGCAGAGGTAGAAGATTTAGTAAGATTTTCTTGAACATAGCTTATGTCAACACTCACCAGTAAGTCATAGACAGAAAATATATATAAGAAGTTTGGAGCTCTAAAAAAAAAAAAAAAAACAATATTGTTATGTTTGTTGTCACCAGCGGATCGAATCGTGAGAGTTTAGTACTTGAAATTTAGCTAATCTACTGTTACTTAAATACGCCATTGATAGACTATGTTTTTTTTTTCGTTCGAAACAATTTATCTAACTTTTTTCCAACCTTTTCAAGTCTACAACAACTTCTCGAACAGTGCATAATTGAAGTTTGTTTCAGCAATAATCTCTTCGTTCAATGCAAATTTATTTAAGAAATGCAGGCCAAGTCTGGTGAAGTTTGTAATGCATTTCGACAATTTCAGCCATAACAATTGCATTGTCATTTTGGAAGAAGTGCGCAATCTATCCAAAACTACAACAAAAATGCATAATACTGATCTGCATGATTAGTTTTCCTTTTCCCATGTATCGTTTGAAGATTACACCAAGCGAATCTCATACATTTTTTGTTGTATGATCCTTCTGACCGATGAAATGGAGCTTAATTTTTTTCGGAGCAATGTCGTCAGGAGAAATTTACTATTTTTTGACTGCTCTTTCATTTCTAGAATGTAATAATTTTTCAACAACGGTTACATATAACGTCATAAGAACTCACTTGAATTGTGTTTGAATATATCTAAAGACTACTTCGAAATGGTGGTACGATTTCAGTTTTGGTTCGAATGAATATTTCGAGAACTAAATTAACTGAATTAATGAAGAACATGTTCGTAGGAAGCATATTTTGAATTATTTGCTATTTTTAGTCAGAAAGTGTTTTAAACTTATAAAAAGCTGAAAAAATTATTTTCTATTATATTTAGAGCATTTTAAATAGAACTGCTTAATTTAAAATGTTTTTTAATTATTTTATATTCTTTAGTCTCTTACATAACTTCACCTGACCTGATCCAAAAGTAAGATAATGAAAATTTTGAATTAAATATTGAAGTACCTACATTTTGTAAAATTGGTTTCGAATGAATTCGTCTCGAAACTTGGTGGGGTACTCTTTTTGGTTTGTACTAAATGCCCCTAATCCCCTCCTCACTCGCTTTTATCTGAAAATATTGTATTCTTATCACAACTATGAATGTAAGTAAAGTTTCAATCAAATTGGTCTGGTAAAAGTGGTGTAAAATATAATTTTCTGGCATAGAATAAGTAAATCAGATCATGTTAATTTTTAGTCATTAATTTCTCAATGCTTCTTTACATACATTGCGAGGTGATTGCACTGAGGGAAGCATCAAGTTTCCCAGTTCATTCATCGAGTAAATGTGCATGTTTGCATTTTTGCGCATTTTGTCATTCTTAACATACTTGCAATTGCAATATGTTTTGTCTCGAATTTCTACTTTCCTATTTTGCAATGTAATCGTTGTATGGGTTCATTGTTTCATCGAACTCATAAATGATATTGTTAGAATAAGCAATAAATTAATATAAATGTACGGACTCAATAAATTAGAAATACAGTTAATTTTCAACAATCACATCGGCATAATCAGTGTTTGTTTTCTTTTACCTACTAATCAACTTGTTTTCAGCTATTTTTGGTGTAGTGGTTTAAGAGCCGCTGCATCCCCATCAAAGGCCAAGGTGTAACACCTTGACTTAAATTAGCGAGAAGAGCAAAATAGTTCTTAACATTGGTGACCCCGACGTGATCTCAGGTGCATCACTTGAATCACTTACCAGCGAAAGACAATTAGTACAGAGAACTAAGCAAATCGAGCGAGTCATCTTGTCCATCAATCAACCATTGAAGAGATGGCAAATAAGCACAGAGACATGGATCAGTTAGCTACTGAGCAAAAGGGTTATAAGGAGGAGATTTTAAGAGTCATTGACAATTATAAGAAAGACTCCATCGATAGAAAAACTACGTCAGCTTACTATACGGAACGTCTACGACGCTTAATAGCAGCCTGGGATTTATTTGAAGCTGTGGACAATGAAATTCGACTCCTACCTGAACCTCAGATTACGCACGTCTATTTTACATCCAGCTGTTATGAGACGACACGCGAAACGTTTGAAAGGTATCAGGCTTATTTTGCAGAGATGATTCGCAAAAGAGACGAGCAGGCCCAGCAAAGGACTGTTCCGCTAGAGCGTGGTGCCAACAAGACTAATACTGACTCAAATATTCCACAGAATGCAAAGGTAGTCGCATCTACAGATACAATCAACAAAGAAGACGATATAACACCTGAATTTAAAGCTGATGATTCATTAGAAGTTGTGAGATTGATCCGCCGGCAGAAGGCAATAATAGAAACATTACGTCGTCTTATTAACAGCCTGGAGAATCTAGATCAAGCTGAGTATCCCCGGTGTTTCTACGAATTGAAAGGGCAGTCCATAAACAAATACTGGACCCAGCTAGAAGAATACAACCAACGGATGTATGAATTAATCGAAGATCCAACTGAGATGGGATACGATGCTACTGAATATATTAAGACAGAAGAAAGGGTGCAATACTACCTTATTCTTATTTCATCCAAACTAGATGAACAGCCACAGGTACCAATCACAGGCCAAGCCTCATCCAGCACGATGCTAAGTTTACCAAAAATTACGCTTCCAAAGTTTGACGGAGATTATGCAAAATGGCGACAGTTTTATGACCTATTCTCTCAAATGGTCCACAACCAAGCCTTAAGCAACTGCCAGAAGATGTGGTATCTGAAGACGAACCTTATTGGAGAAGCAGAAAAATTAGTCAGACATCTCAATTTATCTGAAGAAAACTACAATAGTGCTTGGAAGCTTCTTCAAGAGAGATATGAAAACCCAAGGTTGCTTGTTGCTGCACTCATTAACAAATTGTTAAATCAACCATCTCATGCTACGGATGCCCCATCAGCCACTTCAATTAAAACTATGCACGATGTTACACAAGAGTGTTTTATGGGACTACAAAATCTTGGGATATCAACTACTAGCTGGGACTCATTATTGCTACACATCTTATATAAGAAACTAGACAGAATCACACACACGCTCTACGAACAATCGCTATCGAACCCGAAGGGTCTGCAGACATTGAAACATTTTCTTGCATTCCTTGAAACACGCTTCCAGTCCTTAGAAGCTCTGGGAAACAAAGTCAAAAGATCCGAAGGAATTGGCAAGAGTCAAGAAGTGTCTAGATTATCATCATTGGCTTCAGTCGTCGAATCCAACCTGAAGTGTGTAATTTGCCATGAGAATCATCCACTGTTCAGATGCCAACAATTTTTGAAGATGACACCAAGTGATCGGCGGACTATACTACAAAGATACAATTTGTGCTTTAACTGCTTAAGAAAAGGACATAGCGCATCAACATGTTCTGTAAGAGGATGCACAAAGTGCAATCGCAAACACAATACTCTAGTGCATAGTGAGCCATCAGCAAGAAAATTGGATACGTCATCAAGGGCAATATCCGCCTCATCGAAAGAAGAGTCCAGCTTGATCTCAGCTGCCAGCACGACTTCTGAGCAACATCCATTGACATTGGCCACATCTATCAAATCCAATCAAGGAAATTACATACTTCTCAGCACAGCACTTGTTATACTCAGAAGCAACCAGGGACACGAAATAGAGTGCAGAGCCATTCTCGACTCCGGGTCCCAACTTAACCTAATAAGCGAACGAGCAGTCAGGAAGCTCGGCATTACTCCATCGCACGCATCCATGCATATTCAAGGCATTGGACAAGCAAGCCAGAAAGCTCAAAAAAGAGTTAACGTTCAGCTTAATTCAAGAATAAATGGCTTTTCAACAAGGGTAGAAGCATTTGTTTTAAACAACATCATTTCTCCACATCCGAGCCAACCACTAAATATATCAAGCTGGTCCATACCAAAAAATATACAACTGGCTGATCCCGCCTTCTACACACCTGATCAAATTGATCTTCTATTAGGAGCTGAATTTTTCATGCAGCTACTATCCATCGGGCAGATTAAGCTAGGAGAAGATCTACCCGCTCTTCAAAACACTGTACTCGGATGGGTTGTGACAGGAAGGCTAAATCAGACCGCAGAGTCCAGAGCAACGTGCGGTGTGTGTACCGATGATATGGATATAGACTGCTTATTAGAAAAATTTTGGCAAATTGAAGATGTAGATGAATCTCAAGCCACCACTACAACATTGGTAGAAAGGCAATGTGAAGAGCTTTTCAATCAAACAGTAAAAACAAATTCAGAAGGACGATTCATTGTTGGGCTTCCATTTTTAGAAGATCCGAAAACTTTAGGCGAGTCGAAAGAGATTGCCTTGCGAAGGTTCTACGCCTTAGAACGAAAACTCAACAAAAACAGTGACCTGCGACATCAGTACACAACATTTATGAACGAATTTATAGATTTGGGTCACATGGAAGAAGTTAATGTGAAATCTGTACCAACGCCTAATTACTTCCTTCCTCATCATTGTGTGTTGAAACCTGATAGCAGCACAACAAAATTAAGGGTCGTTTTCGACGCCTCAGCGAAGACCTCCACAAACATATCACTGAACGACATTCTCCACAAGGGCCCGACAATCCAAGATGACCTGTTCTCAATACTGCTGCGTTTCCGTCTGCCTCGCTTTGTGTTCACGGCAGATATAGAGAAAATGTACAGGCAAGTTGTTCTCCAGGAAGAGGACAGAAAATATCATCTTATATGGTGGCGAAGTGATCCACATCAGGAATTAAAGTGCTACCAACTACGCACTGTTACATATGGAACATCATCTGCGCCATACCTAGCAACCAAATGTCTACAGCGCTTAGCCCAGAAAGAGCTTACTAAGTACCCTGTTGGAGCCCAGGTACTCCTGCGGGATTTCTATGTAGATGACGTGATGACAGGAGCAGATAGTCTTGCCATGGCTCGAGACATGCAAACGCAGTTAACCGGAATTTTGAAGGAAGCTGGATTTAAACTACGCAAGTGGTGTGCCAACCACTCTCAACTATTGCATGGCATACCACCAGCAGATCAAGAAGTAAAACTAGATTTTTCAGATGACAAAACTTCTTGTATAAAGACATTGGGCTTAATATGGTTACCAAAAACCGATCAATTTCAAACAAAACTTACAGTAAATGAAGGGTTGAAATCAACGAAAAGAACAGTGGCATCAGAAATTGCTCGAATTTTCGATCCTCTGGGAATTATGGCTCCAGTTGTTATCAGGGCAAAAATTTTCTTGCAAGAGCTATGGGAACTCAAGCTTCATTGGGATGCTTCACTCACAGAAGAACTATACACGAAATGGATGAATTTCCGAACAAATCTCTCAGCACTAAATGAAATTCGTATTCCAAGACATATGTTTGCAGGAAACACTCCACGAGTAATTCAAATCCACGCATTTTCAGATGCGTCAGAGAAGGCCTTTGGAACTGTCATATACATTAGATCAATAAATAGTGAAGGAAGAGTGATTGTGCGTCTCCTTTGCGCAAAGTCAAGGGTTGCTCCCAAGAAAAAATTAACAGTACCCAGACTTGAGTTATGCGCTGCCAAACTAGGAGCGGAGCTTCTCCAACGAGTAAAAACATCTTCCAAGCTAGAACAAGTAGCAAGCTTTCTTTGGTGTGATTCAAAGATCGTATTAGATTGGATCAATTCTACATCTACCTCCTACCAGACCTTTGTTGGTAATAGAATAGCTTCCATTCAAACATTATCCCTTCCTCAACAATGGAGACATGTCAAATCGGAAGAAAATCCAGCAGATGTCCTCTCAAGAGGTCTATCACCCGAAAAATTAAAGTCCTGTAATCTTTGGTTTTACGGACCACTTTTTCTACATGGTAGCGAAGACATATGGCCTCCACCTTACACAAAGATATCCGATTGCGATTTGGAAAGAAAACGAGCAGCACTTTCTGCAACTGTAACCAAAATTGAAGACAAGAGTACGCATTTCATCAACAATATTGATCATAGAAATTCCTTTGAAAGACTTAAGCGAGTAACTGGGTATGTGCTAAGATTTGTTTCAAGTTGCAGACAAAAACATGCGATAATTTCACCAATGCTGACTGCTTCAGAGTTAGATGAAGCCTTGTTCAACATAATCAAGCTAATGCAAGAAGAAGAATTTCAAGAAGACATACGTCATCTCCTACGGTATAAAGAGGTATCCAAACAAAGTCCACTAGCTACGCTGGCACCATTTTTGGACGAAAGAGGGATTGTCCGAGTTGGAGGTCGACTTCAAGACTCTGGACTTACATATGACTCGAAACATCCAATGCTGCTCCCACACTCACATGAGCTAACCAAACTTATTATGTCAGAGAGTCACAAAAGGAACTATCACATAGGACCGCAAGGGCTTCTATCAGCAATTCGTCAACGTTTTTGGCCTTTAAAAGGAAAGGGAATTGCACGTTCAATAGTTCAACATTGCATTCAATGTAACAAAAATAAGCCCAAAATGATGACACAAATGATGGGCAATTTGCCAGCAGCCAGGGTTCAACCAGCACGGCCTTTTATCAACAGTGGAGTTGATTTTTGTGGACCCATCTGGATTCACTATAAAATTCGAGGGAAACGACCGCAAAAGGCGTATGTGGCAATATTCTGCTGCTTCGCAACCAAGGCTGTTCACCTCGAGGTTGTAAGTGACCTTACTACGGAGGCATTCATCGGATCATTAAAACGTTTCATAGGTAGACGAGGACACTGTCGCAATTTATACTGCGATAACGCCACCAACTTTGTGGGAGCAAGAAACCAGCTAGCAAGACTCTCTGAAGCAATCCACTCCGATCAAGGACAACAAAAAATCACTACAATGTGCAGTCAGAAAGGAATCGACTTCCATTTTATTCCTCCACGCTCTCCACACTTTGGCGGGTTGTGGGAGGCCGCCGTAAAATCAGCCAAACATCTTTTGGTTGGCACAATATCTTCAGCTTCATTAACATATGAAGAACTTGAAACCGCCCTGGTTGATGTAGAAGCAATTCTAAATTCTCGCCCTCTAACGCCACTATCTTCAGATCCCAATGATCTTAGTGCTCTAACACCTGGGCACTTACTGATAGGTGGATCGCTGACAGCACCAATTGATTCACAAGCAAAACCTATAAAGACTAAATTGCTGAGAAGATGGGAGTTAGTTTATGATATAAAACAGCAATTTTGGAAACGGTGGTCTTCGGAATACCTAAATGAGCTACAGTATCGAGTTAAGTGGAAACAACAATCATCCAATGCCAAGCCAGGAATGCTTGTCATTTTGAAAGAAGATAATACACCAGTGCAGCAGTGGCCCTTAGGCAGAATTGTAGAGGTTCATAAAGGAAAGGATGGCTATGTTCGGGTGGCAGATGTAAAAACGTCCACAGGAGTCCTTCGCAGACCAATACATAAATTGGCTCCATTACCTATGGAGGAAGGCCCAGACAAAGAAAGAGCATCTGAAGAGGATTACACAGCATCTAACGACGAAGTCCTTAGACCAAGTTCGAACAAACGGCAAAACGAAGATCAAGCCAGTTCTAAGCCATCACCTACAATAGCAACAAAACGAACAAAAACTTCTCTGGGAACATCGCTACTTACGTTATTACTAACTGTCTTCATGGTCCCGTCGTATGCTAAAGGCGAACTCATCGAAATCACGCAGTTCGAGCCTCAATTAGGCATACACTTCGAGGACCTTGGAGCGACAAACTTAATAACATCAGACTGGAAAATAATTGTTCATTACAACTTACAACCATATTGGATGGAACTAGATATTTTGGAAAGTGGAACTAAGGCACTTCAAATACTTTGTGACCAATTGACTCCCAAAAGCGCATGTCGACAAATAATCTCTCAATTTGAGCATCTTCAAATAGAGATAAAAATTGGAAACGAATTGCTTTCACCCTATTCAAGTCCTAATCGCCAGAAGCGAGGAGCACTCAATATAGTAGGGAACGTAGCCAATGCTCTTTTCGGAGTGCTTGATCAACAATATGCGGAAGAGATGTCTAAAACAATCCAATCAATCAACGAAAATGAAGACCACCTACTGACTTTACTAAGAAATCAGACTTCAGTGGTTGATTCAACTATAAACCTCATAAGGAAGGACCAAGCGGCCATCAAGCAAAAATTCGATTCCTTAGACAACTACATCCTTCAGATAACGAACCGTCTCAATGAGCAAGGTGATACTGTACGAGTACGACAACAATTTATGTCGTTAGCACTGCAGATGAGCCTAGTCACCACCAACTTGCAGCATATTCAAGGTCTAATAACTGATGTCATCACTGACACAACTCACGGAAAAATAAATCCACTGTTGGTAACACCCAGCCAGCTGCGACAAGCTGTCGCAGTGATAAGAAATAATCTATTATCGACCCTTAAACTACCGATTCATCAAGACAATATTTTGGAACTATACAAACTGATGAATATAAAGGGTGGAATCACTCAAGACCATATCATCTTCCAAATTAAAATTCCCCTAGTCAATTGGGAAACGTTTAATTTATTGAAGGTCTATCCCATCCCTGTGTGGATCAACAATTCGTTCGTCACTGTACAGACTCACTCTCCATTTTTGATGACTTCGCAACACCGTGATCGTTTTTATCCAATCACAGAGTTAGAACTGACCACATGTACCACGATAGAAGGGAAGGTACATCTTTGCAATCAACTACATCCGATTTACCATCAAGGTGCGACCATGTGTGCATGTGAAATGGATTTTTTAAACAATAATCCAAGGTCGGAGCACTGCAAGGTGACCCAGACACTGGAGCAGCCCATTTGGTTACAATTGTCTGACGCCAATCAATGGATGTTCGCGACAAGTAATAATACGCCAATAAATATCGTATGTGACAACCAGATGTTCTCTAAGATATTACAGGGAACAGGACTATTAAAAATTCAGCCCCAGTGCACCATAAAAGAAAAATTGATCACAATTCATGGGCATCATCAATCTACAACCAATGTGAGAACATCATATACTATCCTGGGATTGTCAGTGGAGCACCTAAAAACAACGAAGTCACTAACACACGCCGAGTACGATAGGGAATATCAACCTGAACTGAAGGAATTATTGGAGTTACACGAGCGTGTCACATCTCTAAACCTCGATAGTCTACCCAAACGGATCCAGGAGAGCAACATACATCAATTATCAATCAGTTACATAGCACTCTTCACAGTCCTACTCATCGCCATATATCTGGCCTGGAAATGTAGAGCTGAAGCCTGCAAGTGCTGCATGAAGAATCCACGGCCTATACCTCAGCCAAGGCAGCATATCAACCAGATCAATCATATTTGAACCACGGTTCAAACGTGGGGAGGATGTAAAATATAATTTTCTGGCATAGAATAAGTAAATCAGATCATGTTAATTTTTAGTCATTAATTTCTCAATGCTTCTTTACATACATTGCGAGGTGATTGCACTGAGGGAAGCATCAAGTTTCCCAGTTCATTCATCGAGTAAATGTGCATGTTTGCATTTTTGCGCATTTTGTCATTCTTAACATACTTGCAATTGCAATATGTTTTGTCTCGAATTTCTACTTTCCTATTTTGCAATGTAATCGTTGTATGGGTTCATTGTTTCATCGAACTCATAAATGATATTGTTAGAATAAGCAATAAATTAATATAAATGTACGGACTCAATAAATTAGAAATACAGTTAATTTTCAACAATCACATCGGCATAATCAGTGTTTGTTTTCTTTTACCTACTAATCAACTTGTTTTCAGCTATTTTTGGTGTAGTGGTTTAAGAGCCGCTGCATCCCCATCAAAATCCAAGGTGTAACACCTTGACTTAAATTAGCGAGAAGAACAAAATAGTTCTTAACAAGTGGGTTAAAAATTGTTTTAGATGATTTTAGGGGGTCTTCAATAGAACCCGTGCTCCATGCCCGCTCCATTTACTTTAACCTGAAAATATTTTATTAAATGAGTAAAAAATTAATTTTAAAATTTGATCCAGACAAGTTTCTGAATTAAATAAAACAATGTAAAAAGAGGAGAGCATAATTCGTGTATATTTAAACATATAAAAATTATGAAAATTATTATTTTATTTTTTATCCGGATACTTCCACCAACATGTGCGCCATCTGACGGCAGGGAAAGTGGCTCTGTTGTAATAAATATAGTAAGTCATCATATAAATATAGTCATAATGATAGAATTGTGCTTAATAATTTTAATCATAAAATCATAATTATTTAAAATACGACGCACCCGTTATATTAAATAATCAAAATTAATTTTAACCACCAAGTGAAGGGCTTTTCTATGCCCTATCAATATTCCACAAGCCAGCACCACAGTAACATTTTTCCTTCTTTACGTCTATGATCAAAGAAAATGCATTAGCACTTTCGTGGATTGAAAGCAAATCGTTTTTCGGTGTACTGCCACCATAAAATCCGGAAATCGAGGTCATTTCTGATGCTGATATTAATTAGTATCACGTCCCTGGTTACAGCTTGGTGCCTCTTTTTTCTCCTCATAAGGGGAACGCAATTTATATTCGGAATGATGTGGCCTTTACTATCCTTAAAGATTTTCCTTCCGAAAAATCCAGAGTCTAATTACATCTGGATTAGGTTCAAGCTTCACAGGCACATTATCTACTTTTTTTTTCCTTTATCTCAGCTCAAATATATCTGATGACGACACGGTATCCGTATTTGACAATATCTCCAACAATATTGATCATTGTCTTTTTGTTTCTTCCTCTTCCGAAATCGTCCTGGCAGGCGATTTTAATGTCCATAACATACAACATGCAACAGCTTAGTGGATGCACCCACGCGAATTCCTGATGCAGCTGGAGAGAGAGCCAATTTACTAGATTTGTTTCTATCATCTCACCCCGACAAATATTCCATCTCAGTCCGCTCCCTTCTTGGTAATTCAGACCACTGTTTTATTACGGTTCAATTTACCACCTCAAACTTGTACCGGCCTACTTCTCTACCTACAAGTAGGCTTCTATGGGCCTATAAAAATCCTGATTGGAAAAGTCTCAATCAGTGTTTTAGGGACATTAATTGGTCGGTCCTTTTTTGCTTCAACGGATGTTCTCGAATGCAAATTAGAACTTGGCAACATTCTAAGTCTTGGGATGCGTGAATACATTCCGTATTCCTATAAGAGAACAACAGCAAAATCGCTCTTGCTTTAACGAAAAGTGCAAACAAGCTATAAAAGCGAAAGAGACTGCTTTTCGCGCCTATCAATTGCATCTATGCCTGGTACTAAAACAAGTCTACAAGACTTTACGGAACACCTGTAAGTCCGTTATTCAAATAGGAAAATTTTATTTTTGACCAGAATATTAGACAAAGAATCTTGGCAAGCCGCAAAGGTAGCAAAGATTTCTGGTCTCTGGTCAAAACCATCAGGAACACCTTCATCAGTTCCTACTTCACTACTTAATAATGGTGAAGTGTTTGTTGACTCCCTGGATAAAGCTAATATTTTGGCTGCTAGATTCGCTTCAAATTCTCGTCTTCACTTCACAAACATCTGTTTTGCATCTTCCATGTGGATGTGTACAAGAGTCAATACACATCCATACGAGAGATGTGTTCAAAGTCCTTAAAGAAATCAACATCTCCAAAGTCGCAGGTCCTGATGGTATCTCGCCCCCTGTTAATTAAAAGCTGTGCTTCATGTTTGGCTAAACTTCTGCGCAAACTATTCTACTTGTCTTATTCGACAGGAAAATTTCCAACTGCTTGGAAACTTGCTCATGTTCAGCTTATTCCCAAGAAAAGAGAGAGTAGCGAACCCTGACATTATGGACCAATTGCAATCACTTCGATTCTTTCAAAGGCTTTTGAATCTATTATTAACTCCAAATTAATGAAGTGTCTAGATACTAATCAAGTCATCAACGATCGCAAATACGGCTTTCGAGTTGGAAACCAATTTGGAGACTTTCTGACTTTTCTTACGGAACGTTGGAACCGTAGTCTTCATAATTTTGGTGAGTCCAAAATCGTGGCCGTGGATATTTCTAAGATCTTTGATAGAGTCTGGGATTCAGCCCTTTTAGTTAAACTTAAGGCACTTGACCTCTCCCCTCCTATTCTATTATGGATTTAAAGTTTCCTATCAAGTCGCCAAATGCGTACTGTATTAGGTGGCGTTACATCTGAATCTCATCCCATAAACGAAGATGTGCCCCAGCGCTTGTTATTTATCTAACTCTCTTTCAATCTTCATTAATGACATACTTTCCCTACTTTCAATCCCCTCCATAGTTTCGCTGATGACAGTACCTTTGATTTCGCTTACTCGCTTGACGGTCTTGCGGACTCCATGACGCATGATTAGATTATTGATTAACGATCTTTCCAATATCCTCGCTTGGGGCAAAGTAAATCACGTAGAATTCAATTCATTTAAGACACTAACCTGTCTCGTCTCATTAAAACAAGACTTAACTCACTTAACTCCCATTTCTTTTGATGGAGCATTAATTTCTGATTCGCCGTCACAACCATTCTTGGCAATAATATCTCCAGTAAGTTAAACTGGACAGATTACATCTTCTCTGTCACGAAAGAAGCATCGAAATGTCTTGGATCTCTGAAAAGGTATAAAAAATATTTCAGCCCGTCAAATCTACAAGTCCTATATCAGACCTAGAATGAAATGAATGGCCGCCGGTTGTGGTTGGTCAGAGCGCCTAAGAGTCATTAGATACTGTCCAGAAGAGAGCATTCAAGCTCATTGGAAATGTGGCAATAAATTATCACATCGATTCGCACGAGCACCGTCGCAATGTTGGATGCCTTTAGCGCAACATGCATGGTCGATGTTCTGATGAAAAATCTAGTCTAATCCCTTTTAGATTAATTCCTGCACGCAAAGCTCGCGCTGCAAGCCGCGCACATCCTCTCAACCTTCAAAATACTTTCGGCCATACAGTAAAATTCCGTGATGCTTTCTTATCCCAAACTGTGCGAATGTGGAACAGTCTGCGGAAGTTAGTTGTAGTGCGACACCTCCGCCATTCTCCTCATATCCCATAATCCTTTACCTATCTCCTTCCTGCCATGCTGTGCTTTGCATCATAGGGTATCCCTTGAGCTTGGTTTAATAATATAAAAAAAAAAGAAATATGAATAAATTCCGTTGGTAAGAATTGAATTGATTTAGTTCGTGCTTATAAAAATTTGGATAAAATTTTCAGCCCATCTTCTTTTTCTTGCATTTGTAAACTTTTTACAAAAATTCAGCTTCATTACTTTCTTTACATCATCATTTCGATATAAATACAAACCTGTATATAAACGAACAAAATCCCTTATCACACTTTGAGAGTATCTGGGTATACATAAATTTTGTGTCTTCACTTGAAATTGCTCGTCCAGTTTTTCGGCACTAGCGCCACTCCCTTCAACTACTCGTCAATTAAAATACCTTGGCGCCCTCATTCGGACAGTTCCGAAGCATGATTTCGTGGTGAGTGTTCGGTGTGGTGTTTCTTTTGGCTATCAATTGGTTCTGAGCACCACTTCACAATGTCATTCTTATGATTTATGATTTCAGTAAAACCGTTATAATTTTCTTTGTTCTTTGATCAGTTGCTTGTCACGTCGGACGGTGAAGTTTATATAGTTTTTATTGTTAATCGGTTTTTGCATGAAGATTAAATTAATTTGAATGCATTTAGTGAAATTTAAAATAAAGTGATTATGTTTTTGCTTGTTTTCGTTCTTTTTAGTATCGTGAAATGTGTCTATCTAAGTAAATGCCATCACGAGATGGACTTAAGTTTATGATTGGAAAAAGTAAGTTAACAAATTCTAAGACTGTCATTTGATTTAAATGTAAATCATTTTACTTAGTTATATTACATTTTACGTAGAATTATTTTTATAAGATCACACTTAAAAATTTCAATGCCTTATGTGCATTTCTGAGTAAAAGGGGGTTGAAGTATATCACAGCCATCCAAAGGAATGTTCATTTTCCATCAAAAGACGGAAGTATCTAAATTATTTATAATGATTACAATATACAGAAAACCTAGGCAGCCATCTGTAATAATTATGACATAAATATTAATTTGAAGTCTGTTAAAAATGACAGAGTGAGACGTAAGTACACGACACGTCCTACACCCATCACAATCTGTTCTGTGGGTATTCTTTCATGATATTGTCATTGGCGTAACTAGGGCTTTTTTCTGGGTTGGGCCAGTTCCCCAAATTTTCGTAAAGTATATCAGCTCATGAGTATTCCCAGCTTTGATCAACATTTGTTATGCATTGCTTTGAGCACTTACAGGATGTTGTTATAATGCCTAGAGCCAATGAAATTGCATAGATTAAAAAAAAAAAACATAAAGTTTCTAAAGTTACAAAGAGTACAGACAGAACCCACAAGAAAAATAACCTAAATTCTAAAATAAAATTTCCGCTAAAATAGCTCTGTACACAAAAAATACAATAATTCTCATAAAAATAAAAATAAAATAATTCTTCAGACTCGCGTCACTATTTTTGTAATATGTACCTAGTCCTTCTACGTGAAACTTCAACTTTGCTCTCAGGAAAGCAAAAAAAAACTAGATCAGAACTTTTAAGAACGGATTATGGCATGCCAATTTCTGTCCTACAGTTACTCATGTATTGCGCTAATTGTCTTTCTATTTTTCTGAAGGCCGTAATATTTCTTGAGGCACTGTCGAGGTGCAGGTAGTCTCTATTATTAGAAGGCGTATTTAAATAATTTACAAGAGCTAAAATACTTCCCGGTAAGGCGGTATTTGTAGTAAGTGCATTAAGTGCCAGTATCGGGACTTGTACTTGAGAATTTTTTGAGTACCAGTACCGGGACTTGTAGTTGTACTTTAAGTCCAGGTTCTGGTACTAGTACTAATACTTAAGTACCAATGCACTTAAGTATTTTACAGGTCTAAAGTTAGATACATATTTTAGAACAATTATTTACGGTTTTATTAAGCACTAATAAAAAGATAGTTAAAGTCTGTACGCCTTAGTTTACGGGTTTTTTTCTGCAGACTTATTTAACACGTGTTGCACTGTTAGTTTGTTTTTAATTATTTTCAATGTTTTCAATTCAATTGTTTTCAATGTTTAGAGAGTGCCATGTTCGAAAACTACTACTGAAGTAGTTGTTCTTAACCAAGTTTTAACTCGATTGAAAAGCTTACAGCCGGACTAGCTGACAGGAAGACACAGAGCTGCTTAGAGTAACTAGTATAAATTCGGGTAGAAGTCTTTATTAATTTTTGTTTTCAGTCTTTCCAAATTTACTACAATGCTCTTGTTTTGGAACATATTATTTATTATTTTTGTTTCAACCTGTAAGGTGGAAATGTCTACACTGAAAACATTTTTATAATTTTCTATAAATGCCTCTCCATGTTTCAGGTACAACTTTATAAATGAGTCAACTGACTTTGTCAAAGGTAGATTTTCAAACCTATTTTTGAAGTTGGTGATAATGTTGTCCAGCACTCGGTTGTAAATATGTTTCTTCCAATATTCAGATGGCCTTGGTCTTGCATCGGACGGAAAGTCCACTAAATTACCTACTGTTACCTATAGACTTGATTTTATCAGAAAGTCATTTGCTCTCTCCGGTTGCTTTGTCCTTTTCAAGATTCGAGTAAGCTCTAGACAAATTTAATGTTTTTCTGTGAATTTCTCGGTTTCTGGAAGTATTTACTGTCTAGAGTGATAATATAAAAAAACTATATCGTAATGTAACGTAAGAAGAATATTATTGAATTTTGTAATTGCTCTTATAAAAATAATCAGCCTTATTACTGAATCCGTTGGGATTAGAATCGAAAAAGCTTAAAAAAGCCTTTTTCCGGAAAATGAAAGAAAGTTTTACAAAATTTTCAAAGTTTCATTGCTATCAAAGGTTATCACTTAGAATATAGAGAGTACAGGAAGTGCGATAAGCCAAATTTAGCGTAGTCAAATTCTGGTTGTGTTATTATCTGTTGCCGCTGTAGTGAAAGCTCAGTAAAGCCATGTAGTTGAATCAATATAGAGAACGGGGCAATAAGATAAAGGGCTTCCCAATAAGAGGTGTTATTTTGATATTCAAAGAAAAATGCCATTTTTTGAGATAAATGATCGGATCTTTATTTCATTATAAAGAGGAAGGTATGCCGTTAAGAATGGAAAATAACATCAGCCAAATGACCACCACGACCATGCCTACAGAACCATATCCTTTTCATGAATTTTTCCATAACCAAACCGCAAAGTGGCTGCCCTATGTCCTCGATAGCCTCACGAATTCCATCTTTGAGGTCTTGAATCGACGCTGGGCTGTTGGCGTAGACCTCTTCTTTCACGAGACCCCAAAGGAAGAAGTCGCAAGGTGTTAAGTCACAAGATCTCGGTGGCCAATTGTGATCACCTCTTCGAGAGATAACACGGTCCGGAAACTTTTGCCGTAAAAGATCAATGGTTTCGTTGCTTGTATGGCACGTAGCGCCGTCTTGTTGAAAGTAAACGTTGTCCAGATCAATACCATCCACTTCCGGCCATAAAAAATCATTAATCATCTGCCGATAGCGCAATCCATTCACCGTAACTGTTGCTTCAGCCTCATTTTGGAAATAGTAAGGTCCAATGACCCCGCGGGACCATAAACTGCACCAAACAGTCACACGTTGAACACAAAGAACGGCGAGGAATGGACAAACCTGGGTTTTCTTCAACACTTTCGGCTACAGCAGCAATATTCTCGGGTGTTCTTGAGCGACGTGCACGGGTTTTATTCTTCACATCACTAACTTGTCCCGACAGCTCGAATTTTTGTACCAATTTCTGTATTACGGTCCGACAAGGTGCTTCACGACGACCCAAAAATGTTCGAGTTTTACGAACCGTCTCTGCCACATTTTCACCATTTTTATAGTGAATTTTAATAATTTCAATGCGTTGTTGAATCGTGTATCGTTCCATTTTTATTAATGGCGTAGGTTCTACTTGTCAAATGTCAAAAAATGACAGCTCCAAAAGTGACATCTACCGAAATAGCGGGCTAATTAAAATAACACCTCTTATTGGAAAACCCTTTATATGGTTGAAAATACTGCGTTTGCCCCATCGAAAATGTTCTTATGCGATGTCACTACGCCAACATACTGTGGGAGTTTCTCAGCTGTCATAAACGTAAACAAATCTCGGTGGATGAAGGAATTTTTCAATATTTCATCGTTTTTGTTATGTATTTTTAATTTAATTTAATAGAAAAAGGTGTGTGAAGTACACAAAATAATATTTTCTAACTATACTTGCCTAAAAAATGATTTTCCACGTCGTACCTTGGTGTTGTTGTGGCAATTTTTCACCGAACACTTCATTCTGAAAAAAACATGAACAACACTTAGAAATTTATCACTATAATATCAACAGATAATTCCTTACACTACTTACTTTATTTAGTTTATTTAGCACTACTTTTAAATAAAAGACCTTTCACTTTTCACAAGTTTTAAATTAAATACAAATAGTTGCAAATTAGAAAATTTCGTTTGACAGCTGAAAATATATTTGTCTCTTTCTTCAATTCTTCAATGTAATGCTGACCTACTTCACGGGACCCTGAAAAAATCCACGCTCATGTACACGAATTTTACAGGTATCAAAACTTCCTGTTGTCTCTATATTCTAAGGGTTATCAATTAAAATTTCCGCACAAACTGTCAAAATAGTTTTGCATGATTCCTTGTACGGATCACGCCTTTGTCAAAATTCGGTGGAATCAGAGCAAACTCAGAATAGTTTTTAAAAATTTTAAAAAAGATTTTTTTCAATTCCGATCCGATTCAATTTAATTAGGCCCCTAAGATTGTACGAATGTTCACGAATGTTTTTGGGAAATTTTCGTATTTACTTTGGGGGGGGGGGGGGGGGGGGGCAGTCCGCATTCTGTTCAGAGTATCATAATGCATTGTTTAAAACATATTTCATGTCTATAGAGGTGTCGGGCCTAAAATGAGCTTTACCCTTTAGGTACAACTTTACTAAATTTTGGTATAATCAGTGCGCTAGCCCGATCGATGTGCGTTGATAAAACAACTGTTGGTACTCTGTTCTCTCGTCATTGTTTTTTTGTAAAAAAGAGTTGAGCACAGATGTCTTATCATCCATCCGTGATCGTAATATTTTTTGATTGGACATCCACGCATAATATTAACAGTTATTTTGATTGTCTGCCTGTTCGTCTGTCCGTCCGTACATTACCTCGAAAACACGTTCAATTATGGCCGGTTTCACAGTCAAGGCTTAATATATATTTCGGTTTCACAGTCAAGGCTTAAGGCAAACTTAACTTAAGCCCGTCATCTCGAAGGCTTAAGTCTCAGATTTAGCTTTGAAACACATAAGAAATTATTGCTAAATATATATTTTGCCTAAATCTTATAATTTTTGTTATTAAATGAACGTGCATATTTCAAAAGTTATATTTTAAAACTAAATTGAAATTTTCCAAGCGAAAAATAATTATCTAATTAGCAGGTTTGAGTACTGTCTGGCAGCTTGTGTCAGCATTCCATTTGATATTTTAAGAAGAAACCAAACAGTTTAGAACAAAATTGAGTTATTTATCTGATGCAGAGGATATAAGAAACCATGAAATGTATAGTGTAATATCGCAAGGTGTGACCCGTGAAAAAATTATAAAAAGGCGCCCGCAACATTTCGAGAAATGGGATGACGTTGATTTTTATTCTTGGTTCCGGTTGTAGAAACATTCGGCTTTGATGGTTTACGTTGTCGAAACATTCTGCAACAATGATTTTGAATTTGATATCCTTCCAGATAAAAACCACAACAAACTGGTAAATAAAAAGTTCTTCTTCTTCTCGCTTAGTCTTTAATCCAGAATGGCAGTTTTCCTTTAAAAAATTCACAATTACCGCAGTGCTGACAACTTAAAAATTTTCATCCGCGGCTTAGCTAAGCCTCAGCTTACTGAGTACTGTGAAAATGAGTTGGCTTACGTTCTGGGCTTAAGCCACACCCATGGCTTAACTAAGCTCTGGCTTAAGCCTGGACTGTGAAACCGGCCATTAGAGTGCTGAAATTTTGCACTCAGACATTTTCTCAAGAAAAGTAAATTTAAGTTCGAAAATGGGACAAAACAAGCAATTCCTTCATGGGTTTGTCATACGAAAATTTCCTTTCGACACGCTCTGGAACGCGTTGACATAGAGAACTGAAATTTGTTATATGATGTTTTCATAGCAATAGTAAATAATATTTTAAAAATGGACTAAATCCGGTACTCCCTTCTTGGTGTTGCCACACAAAACTTTAGTTTTTCACTATATATTTGGACACTGCCTGCGTCCACTTGGAGAGCTGAAATTTTGTACAGCGCGTTTTTACAAAAATTACAAGTGCAATTTAAAAAAAATTGACTAAATCGGGCAACCCGTTCTTGATGTTGCCATAAAAAATCTTTGGAGTTTCACTGTATTTAACTTTTATGTTCATCTAATATTATTGGTCATAAAACAATTGAAACTTTTTCTCTTATTTTCCTATAAATTAGTTCCAGCTACATTCTATGGAAAACTTAGGATATTTAATTCCACTCTAAGACGATGATAATCTGAGGCTATTAACTTTCCTAGAATGTGGGTGCTTGGGGATGGGAAATTGCTCTATCTGTTGTATATAAGTACAAGAAGCTTGCATATTATATATGTATGTATATATGTTTTCATAAGGGTTTACCTTTTGTTAGCACGTGTTTATCGAATAAAGCTGCCATAATAATTCGATTGCTTGCTGAGTGGAAATTTCACAATACAGCTACTGAGGTTACCAAAGATGTTTTTGTTTAGGAGGTTGGGATCTGACAATTATTAAGCTTTTTTTCCTAACTTATTTCTATTAGCAATCATGTGTCCATTCCCTATTTAGGGTAGTTCTATATTTTGAAGAGTGTATAAAAGTTTAAACCAGATTTATGTGGGTTAATTCCAATCATGTCTTTATTGTAGGATTTTTTTATTTTTTTTTTTGTATAGATTCAGAAGGATTTTTCAATGTAATTAGAAATGTTACCCATGACGGTTGCATTTGAACTTATTTGAGACTTTACAAAATTTTAGTTTCAAAGTCAGTTGAAAAATGGTTGAATTGTTATCAGAGTTGTAATATACATTGATTGTAGTATTGATGTTATTTTAAAATACAGGAAAACACTCGTCTTAAGTTGTCATTCAGTTCAAATATTTTGTTTTACATTTCATACTGTGTAGTTGTATATATGTATGTAAGACCCAATTTAGATGGGTCAGAATGCTGCCTCTGTAGTGATGGGAATAAATTTGAAAGCGTATCGATGAATCGACCAATTCGACTAATTGCAGAAAAAATCGACGACTAAAAAAAATCACCAAAAAAATATCGATGAATCGACTAATTTTAGTAGTTCCTTCTATATAAAATGAGCTTTTCAGAGCAACACGCTATAGTGACTTCGAAAGCGTTTTGAAGTAACGCTGTGAGCGATTGACGATAGCTTAGAAAGCAACTTGGTTGCCCTGAACAAGAAAAAGCGAAAAAAGCGATATTAAAGAAAATGTTCATATGTGGATTATTCCTGAGACTTTTAAAACACCGAAGAGATTTAAAATATTATGTATACTTTTTTATTTTGTAAAATATACATCTATTTTATAAAATATGTAATTACATTGCACGATGTTTTTATAATGTTCGACACTACAGAATTTTTTTAATTTTATTCTAAAAAGCAATTTCAAAGGCAAATATACCTGTCGACATTACATAATTTTTATCATAAAAATCAATTATTCTATTTAGACTTCATTTTGAAAAAATAATATAAATAATTACAGTTTCCAAATTTTTTTATACAGGGTGTTCCGGAAGGGTACCGCCATACTGCACCCATAGAATCTTGACAGAAAAAGGAACAGAAAACTCCAACATGACATATGTCCTATCTTGCGTAGTTTTGGAGTTATTAAGGAAAAACTGATTTTTCTTAGAATCCGCTCCGTAACTTACAGTTTACCCTATAACTGGGTAAATACTTTGCGGAAATAAATCGCACCTAGTCATTTTTTTAGAGCAACAAATTAACTTTTAAACTGTTTATTAAAAATTTTGCAAGGTGATATGCCTTCCTTTATTTTTGACTTAGAATGTGTCGTCGTGCCTTTAGAATAAAATAAACCCCAATTTGACAGTAATAATTCTTGGAAATTTCTTATAAGAATGGGATGCACAAGTATGGGAAAAACTTCTTCATTTTATGACCTTTTAAATTCCCGAAACAATCATTTACCTAAAATCAACGGTTTCAAAATCCCAAAGCAAAGTACGCCTCAGGTACCCTACCTAAACAAACTAATTTCTGAGTTAGCCTTGGTTTTCTTGTCATTTTAATATTTTCTTCCTGGTTCATATCGTGGCTAAAATTGACTGCCATTAGTATGTTTTTCAAGGTGCCAAGTTTTTCTTTTGAGGAATACACAGATATCCATTACATTTACGGTTTCTGCGATGGAAATGCAAGGAGGGCATATGAGGAGTACAGAAGAAGGTTTCCCAATAGGAGACAGCCAGATCGCTCGGTTTTCGCCAACATACATCGGTATCTAAGAGAAGCGGGAGCATTTTCACATCATGAAGGCAGATCTCGTATGTCATTAAGCCTAAACAGAGAGGAAGAAGTTCATCGAATCATAGAGGAGGATCCAACGATTAGTATTCGGCGCATTTTGTCCATGACGGGATTCCCCAGGTCATCTATCGCCCGCATAATTAAAAGTGAACGTTTGCATCCTTACCACTACCAAAGGGTCCAGGAGTTGTTACCGCGGGACAACAGCCAGCGAATGGAGTTTTGTCGTTGGATACTTCGTGAAAGCCGAAGAAGCATCGGCTTTATCAAGAAGATACTCTGGACAGACGAAGCGAGCTTCACAAGAGCCGGTCTATTCAATCAACATAACCGTCACATTTGGAGTGCCGAAAATCCTAGAGCAGAACTAGAGACTGCGTTCCAATACGATTTCAGGATAAATGTCTGGGCAGGAATCGTCGGAAACCATTTTATTGGACCTTATATTCTACCTACCACACTTAATTCAGATATTTACCTAGATTTTCTCCAAAATGAACTGCCGACTCTTCTGGAAGAAGTTCCTTTAAGTACTCGGATCAACATGTGGCTTCAACATGATGGTGCTCCTGCACACTCAGGACGAAACGTACGCGAATATCTACACCAGACATTCCCCCACAGATGGATTGGACGCTTTGGATCAGTTTCGTGGCCACCCAGATCTCCGGATTTAAATCCTCTTGATTTCTATTTCTGGGGTTCCTTAAAAGAGAAGGTTTACTCCACGCCATTGTCAACGTCGGCAGAACTTCACCAAAAAATATTAGAAATTTCGAACGATTTGAAAAGTGACACTTCTGCCTTAAATTTAGTTCGCCGATCAGTTTTACGTAGGTGTAAGATGTGTCTTCGAGCGAATGGGGGACATTTCGAACATTTGTTGTAGAAAGTAAGTAAGCTAGATTTAATTATTTAAATAATATCATTTAAGATTAATAAATTAATGTATTTGATAAGAGTGTTGTTAATAAATTGAAATAAACTGTTTGTTTCTAATAATCATTAATTTTAATAATCCTTTAATGCGTTTATCTAATCATTAATTTTACTTAAAATAATATCTAAATCAGAGTTTACATGATTCCAAGAAAAAAAATTACTACAGAGAAAGGTTTCAGAGCAATAAACCAAAGTTAGTAGAATATGGGTGGCAGAAGTTTCGGCTACCTGAGGCGTACTTTGCTTTGGGATTTTGAAACCGTTGATTTTAGGTAAATGATTGTTTCGGAAATTTAAAAGGTCATAAAATGAAGAAGTTTTTCCCATACTTGTGCATCCCATTCTTATAAGAAATTTCCAAGAATTATTACTGTCAAATTGGGGTTTATTTTATTCTAAAGGCACGACGACACATTCTAAGTCAAAAATAAAGGAAGGCATATCACCTTGCAAAATTTTTAATAAACAGTTTAAAAGTTAATTTGTTGCTCTAAAAAAATGACTAGGTGCGATTTATTTCCGCAAAGTATTTACCCAGTTATAGGGTAAACTGTAAGTTACGGAGCGGATTCTAAGAAAAATCAGTTTTTCCTTAATAACTCCAAAACTACGCAAGATAGGACATATGTCATGTTGGACTTTTCTGTTCCTTTTTCTGTCAAGATTCTATGGGTGCAGTATGGCGGTACCCCTCCGGGACACCCTGTATATTATGTATTTAAAAAAAAATGGCTAATGAACTTTGACGTCGTTTCATATACACAATCTTTTTAATTCAGTGAAAATTTCAAATTTTAATATAGTATGACTATTGTCACACAATAAGCGAAAATTCTAGACCCATAAACTAGTACTGTAACTGTAATTACGACCCAGATTCCTTTGGTTGTATTACAGAAATATGCTTACCTAAGAATTATAACGTTATTAGAACGTTTTACTTCTCAAAACACATCTCCATAACATGACATCTGGTGGACTGTAAATGTTATGGGACTTTTTGAAAAAAGTCTTGAAATGATAGTTTTTTATTAAATGTATTTTTGTTTAGACATTCATAACTGTTACCGAAGGCTTTTATTTATTTAAGTCTTATGATAGGAGTCCCAAAAGACGTTGTTTTGATTTTTTAAATTCTCATAATAACAGTCTTCACAGACTTTTGTACTTTTAACTCAATTCTAAGAGTTATCACAGACTTTTATTAATAAAAGTTCTCTTCATAACACTCCCATAAGACGTTTAATTTTTTAGTCTCAGGATAACAGTTTTAGAAAACTTTTATTAATTTCAGTCAATCCATAATTGCTACCAAAGAATTTTTTTCATTAAAGTCTCATGATAAAAGTCTCATAAGATTTTTATCTTTTCAATTTTTCGATAACAGTCTGACCGGGACTTTTATATTTTACACTCAGTTACACAATAGTTATAGAAGACTTTTATTTATTTAAGTCTCTTATCACAGATCTTTTATTCTTGCAAATCTTGGTATTTGATTCTCGGTTTCAGGAATCGGATAGCCCGCAGACCCGGGTATCCGGATATCCCCATATTAGGAAAATTAGAAAATAGTGACGTATTCACAGACTGTTTCCGTCTCAGTGGTCAAAAGAAAAGGAGGTGATAGTACTTACATAGAAAAACAAAAAATTAGATGGCGGAGGAAGGGGTATCGCAACCTCGGAGTTATGAGCGATTAAAGAAATATGCTAGGTTTTTACAAAACACACCGTAGATTTGTTGTTATACATCCTATAAAGATGATTATTTTTTGCCCGAGGAAATATAAAAAGATGGTAAACTGCTGCAGATTCGCACAGTTTCGGATAAAAAACATCACGACATTACGGCGGTGCTCGAGTGAGTCGATACAACAAATTATTTCCACATCACCAAATGTGCTTAAAGACCCCTATTTTGAACAGTATTAAATGATAAGTAAATAATAAGAGTTTCAATAATTTTTTATTTTTTTATTTTAAAGTTAATTATAACTGTTACCGAAGACTTTTTGTTATATAAGTCTTCGGAACAGTTGTAATTAACTTTAAAATAAAAAACTTTATTGAAACTCTTATTATGAGACTTAAAAGTTTTTTAGCAATTATTAACAATTTGCCATTACGTTTCAAGTATACCATTCAGTCTTAATGGGACTTTTTTAGTTGATTGCCAAAAATAACAGTTATTTACGATCCCTGATCACATCTATTCAATAATTTTTCAAAATTTAACAAAAATATTAATAAAGATATTAATAATCCCGATAACACCACGATAACACACAATTTTTCACAATTCCTAGATGCACAAACAGCAGAAAAACATGTCGTGTTACAATTACAATTTTAAAAAAACTATTGCGCTAAAACTAACGCTAAAACAGCAACCGTCGTTTTGATGACGGTAAATATGAGACTGGGAAATAGAAATCAGAAAAATAATGAGATTTTTTTGTAATATTCAAAAAAATCGAAAAATCGAAGATAAATTCATCGATGTGTAAGAAAAATCGCACGAAAATAATCGTCTAAAAATATCGGCTAATCGGTTATAAAAACATCGATGTTTTTAGTCACTCGACTAATTTTCCCCATCACTATGCCTCTGCCACACAAAAGAAAACTAGTGGGTAAGACGATAGTTGGGGGCAGGAATGAAGCATCATCTACAGATTTAATGCCAGATTTCATATCAGTTTAGACGGTAATTTTCAAAGGGGAATACTCTTAGAGTTAAAGCTGAATTTGATTTGAAAGTTAACGCTAGTTGAAAGTTAACACAGGAGAAATATTAAATCTTTATTAAAATTTTGCATATAACAGCGGAGAATCAGAGATTAGAGATACTAAAAAAAGATAAGAAGAAGCATTTTTATTATTTTGCTCACTCTTTTCCAATATGTTGATATTTTCACAACGTGTTTTTTTAGCTAACATTTTTTTGAACTCTGACAAGTTTATATTTTTAACGTGTTAAAGAATGGCCCGGGCTGATAAATTTAAAGTGAATTGTTTGGAGACTTAGTATTGGTGTCACATCTAATCAAGAAAAAAAAGCCAAATTTAGCCGGTGGACCTTAGGACTAGTCTAGCTAAATTTAGTATAAATTTACGCAAATAGCTCTTATATCGGAGACACACTTGAAATTTCAATATTGATATTGCAATTATGTCAATTGCAATGGAAAATTTCAGAAATACGCTTGCGGTTTATGATACTGAGAAATTAATTACAGAACTTATATTTGATTTATCACTTGATTTGTCATTTGTCTTAAGAAAGTTCCGCGGACGTACAAAATGCGAGCAAATATTATGAAATTACTTGTCTATATGGAAAATAAAAACGAAATATACACTTCAACTTGACAAGTGTCAAATATTAAATGTCAGAAAAATTTGCTGCCAACATTGCAGTATAAAATTCGGTTATAAGAAAGAGGTTCGTGTATTAAATTATTGGAGTCATATTGCAATAAGACTTGTGCCATTTTCAATATTAGCGGTTTAACGCAAATAGCAATTTTGATAAATTTTATATGAGAATTTAGTTTAGCGTGGATCTCAGTACTAGGCTTTAAAGAAGCAAGAAAACTATTCTAATTGTTAAATCACCACAAAAATTAAATTATTACTGTTCATAGATTCCTTTAATTTAATTTTTTTGGTTACTTTTTTTCTAGTCGAAACATTGAGGTATAGTACGAAGATAAGTGACAAAGGTATGTACAAAAAATTTATTAGAATGATTGCTCAAAATTTCTATTATTTTGAGTTTTAAATAGCCATTTTTTTGTTTTCTTAGGAATTTTCTCGTAAAATTTTCATCAGAATTTTTATGCAATATTTTCCAAACTGACTAATATAGTATCTAAAAAAAAAGTGAGGAAAATAATTTTAATTTTTTTCCGCTGCAGTTTGTACGAACATTTTCTTTAGAATTTTTATGAACTATTGGCTTAACTGAAAAGATAAAGACTGAATCAGATATTTGAGCCTGTTAACAATTGTTTCGTGGTTTTTGTATATGCATAAATATTGCATACCAGTTAGCTGAGGAGAATAGGCGTAGTATTTGTTGGACTGTGCATCATATAGTTTCAGAATTCACGAACTCTTTCCGTTTATTATGTTACGCGGCAAAGAAAAAGAAAATAAAAGAAAAATATGCAATTGAAAATTGACGAAGCGTTATAAAAACATATATGAAAAAAAAAAAAACGACAACAATGTAATATCTCGCTTTGATGTTGTGCACAAGGCTGCGCGAAAAAAATTACAGCACGAACTTTGCATGGCCTATGGGTGGTTCACACTATGAATAGTTATAGATGGAATCCGGATCCGGATAGTTGGGATCTTGCTTATAACTTCACCTTCATCGTTCTTCCTTTCTGATCTGACTCAGAAACAGATGCATTCTGTTGATTCCTCTGCTCACAATGTTCTCTACGATTTTGTTTTCTTTAATTTACTCTCTTTTCTGTTTATTTTCTTTTAATTCTCGAATTGAAAGTGATTTTGTTGACTGACATTTAATATTCACATTTGATCAGACTGACTACTTCACCTAATAAGGTCGCCGGTTTTATAACATAGTGCCCGCTATTGAATAATTCCTTAAATTTTCCATGCAGTTTTCTTAATCGGAACTGACCGGTTGGAATGAGTAATATACAGTGTGTCCCGTCGAGATAGTACAAAATTTTAAGGGTCGAAAGTACAGCCTATTTGCGATCGAAAATGTTATATAACATTTTTTCGAGTTCGCACTATTTTCGAAGTTATAGGCGATTTGCTTTTTTTTCGAAATTTTGATCCTTAAGTCACATTTATGACCATAACTAAGTTCAGGTTACTCACACGACGACCCTTTTTCTTGTGTTTTACTCGTAACATTACAGGCTCTCATTCGGTGTAACTCGATTTTGAAAACGTTCACACATAATGGAAAAATTGGCGATTTGTTGCCAAAACATTTTTTTCGTCAGAAAATTCATTTGTCTTCAAAGTCATAAATCTCGAAAAGTAACCATGCCAACAGATGATCCGGTTCTCATAGAAAACATCCCTCATTTATTATCTTTTATAAAAGTCCAACACGATTAGTCCACCTTAAGTATTGCCAGAGTTACAGTAAAAACTTGCCTGCAACATTCCTCTCATAACTTGTGCAAAATTAAATCGAATTGCATAAAAATCCGGAAACGCGTTTTGCGGGAACTCTTATCTCCTTCGAAACTGTTTGACCTACAGCTAAGGTGAATATACCGTTGAATTCGGAACATAACTCGTTAGTTGTTAAAGTTAAATTCAATTTCCCTACCTCATTCCTGCCATAAGTAGCGCACGCTACTGTGTAGTAAAATTGCATGCAACTTATTTCCATAGCGCATGCGCTTTTGTGTAGATTCCAAATTATTTACATGAGTGCGCATCGCATGGGGCTTTTTGTCACTAGTTAGTTTATTCGAGATCATTTGAGCTCTGCGCGGCTGCAAGCGCTATATTTATAGCCTTTGAAGAAGAAGAAAAAGTTCCAAAAAGAAAGGAACTAAAATATTAGAGGCAACAGTTTTTAAAAAAGAAAAATAATATTTTAGATGAGCTCAAAGAACAGAAAGATTGTTTATTCAAAAATTTTGCCAGAATGTCAGAAAAAGATTTTGAATTTTTGCTTAAAATTCTCGAATCATAATATATAAAAAAAAAAGAGGGGAGTAATATGATAGAAGCTATTCCACCTCGCATAAGATTGGCGGACACTTCACGATTTTTCGCTACCAACAGAAGACTCGTATTCCAGTTTAGGATTTTTATTCAAGGTTTCCTTATCAGCTATTTCTCAAATAATTTTCGAAGTGTGTAAGGCAATTGCAGAGGAATTAAAAAACCTATCAAAGTAAGTAGATACATAATAATTTAATTTTTAATTAATTGGTAATATTAACCTTAGTATTTGCATATAAAATGTCTGAAAGGTAATTGAGATTGTGCAAGAAGATGTTGGAAGGAGGTCTAAACTTGCCCAAACTTCGACCACTCCTAATGCATTAAGTCCATATGTTTTAGTTGCCGATGACGCATTTCCACTACAACCTTTTCCGGGAGAGTTAACTAAGGGTTCTCCGAAGAGGATTTTCAATTATCGATTATCTCGAGCTAAATGAATTGTTGAAAACGCATTTGGAATTTTATGTTTCACGTTTTAAGGAGACGTATGGAGCTTGAACCATCGAAGGCCGAAATCATTGTTTTAACATGCGTTTATTTGCATAGCTTTTTAAGGAAGCATATTTCTTCAAGATCACATTATACATCATTGGGAGCTTTTCATACTGTGCAGAATTAATCCCTGAGTCATGGAGAAACCAAATAATCTGTGAATATAAGAGTTTCTCACATCTTTAGAGAGTTGCCCGTAAACCTATTAATGAGAAAAAAAATATAACGGACGAATTTATGAAATATTTCTTATCTAATAGAGTTGGCCTTTCATGGAAAGAAAAATTTCTATAACTGTTTGTCCTTTAAAGCGCTTATATAAAATATATCAATAAAGTAATAACTTACCAGAGTATTAATTATATTTTCTGCACCTAAGTTTACGCATTCCAATCCAGATCTCGGTTCATTTATATCTAATAAAAATCGTAAATGTTTGCAAGCAAACCACCGCGATTCAATAATTTCGTTTGCTCCAGATCCATTTGTTTGTTTGTTTTGCACTTAGTAGTTTCCTTCCGAAAATATGAATGAAGTGGTTTTATTTTATTTTTTGCTTCTTTAACGTTTAATTCAAAGGGGAGTGACCATTTTAGGTCCGACACCTATAGACGATGCATTATGATACCCTGAACATATTTTATTAACAATATATTTCAATTAAGTGAGGGAAGACTTGGGGGCGAAAAATTTACTACAGAATCGAGCGCCTTAGGTCCTGAGAAGAAGTTTGAGTACCAACACTCCTATACTCGGAGGCTTAAATAGCTATTTATAGTCATTTTTCGCTCCTTAGATCGACTCTAACTCGGTAGGATTAGTTCCGATCAGAAAACGCATTTGACTTTTCGCCTCAGCTCATTACCAGCTACAATTCATTGAAGAAGAAAATTTTTCTCTGTATACTTTTCGGGTGGGGGTAAGATTACCCCCGGCAAGGTTGAGAGGGGGGGGGGGCGATTCCAATACCGCATGTTGCATATAAAATTAAAGGTCTCGCCGAGTATCGGGCGATGTACTTTTTCCCGATTCAGAAAACTTTTTCGGGGCGTTTTTGCCGCCGGAAAACTGTACTTGGGTCACATACACCCCAGTTACTACATTTCGATATATTTGTGCAGTTCTGTGTTCCATGGCGATTAGTGTTCTGTTGTGAGTATTTTTCTCATAGGAAGTCATTTTCCTCAACTCAGCAATTCCGCGCAATCACGAGCAGTAGAAAAGTCCAATTTTTCACCCAAGAAAGTCGCTCAAGCTACATCCGATCGCCAAAGCTTTCCCCCGCTTAATTGAAGTAAACATTGTTATTAACATATGTTCAGAGTATCGTAATACATCTCTCATGTCTGGAGGTGTCGGGCCCAAGGTTGTATGAAAAGTTGGAATTCCCTTTATTGGCTAGGATTTTCCAAACATCATTCCTAGTAATTCTGTAGCTGTATCCACTTACATTAGATCTCCATAAAACTGATATATTTTTATATTTTTCAATAAAAGAAAAAGAAAAGAAAAGAATTTTCTCTTCATAGTTAGAAAAATCGTTTCTTTCCATTTTTAATACTTAAGTATTGAACGAAGCAAAACTAAACACTTCTATTCAAACGGGAAAATAATGCGTCATACGTGCATTGTATTATTAATAATAAAAGCGAATGAAAAATGTTAACAAGAGGCATGCACTGCGCATGCGTATTGCATGCGTACATGTTGCAGAGCGCATACGTAAAATTGCATCGTGTTTGTATTTCGAGGAAGCATTTATTTTTTTCTACGAACTTACTCCGCAGATTTTCTTCAGAATTTGTACACAGTATACGTTGCATGCGACAAGCGCTTCGCAAGGTCTGTACATAATTCCGATCCAATGCAAGATATTTTTTTTTATTTATTTTTTTTTTAAAACAGGGGGAACAGGAGATACCCAACTCAAGCACGGAGGCCACATCGGTCCATTGTCCTATCCTGAATCCCATTCACCAAAACCTTCCTGTCCTCTTAATGAAGCGCAACAAGTCTTGGTGAGAAAGGTTTTTCAGCTCATCCACAGCTAGAAGGGGAGACCCTAGAGTATCCAGTCTGCTTCGAAGGCCGGACACTCACATAAAAAGTGTTCGGTTGTCTCAGGCTCTCTCTCCATGCAGGACAGACACTCAGGGCTGTCAACAACTCCCATCCTTATTAGATGAGCGTGAAGTGAGCTGTGGCTGGTGATGATGCCAACCACGGTTCTATATTGTTTCCTTCTGAGCTCCATGAGAAAATCGGAGATATTCCCATTGGGCCCATCAAGAAACGTTTTGTACACCTACAAGCACTCAGGTTCTCCCATCTCTGCTGATGTTTCCTATGAACATCCGCTTTGATGAGAGACCCGATATTCGAAGTGGCAATGCCTACGGCGGGCCAGCCCTAGCTAAAAGGTCAGCCCTTTCATTCCCCATGATCCCTATGTGACCAGCAACTCACAGGAGGGACACATTGTTGTGAAAACACAACTTATCCACTGACGACCTGCAGTCTCCCAGTAACTTAGATGTTATCCGAGGGCCATTCAGAGCCATCAAGGCTGCCTGACTATCCGAAAGGATAGCGATATCTCTCCCCTTTATTTTCATATCAATTGCTAACTTCGCTGCCATTGAGATGGCGAAGACTTCAGCCTGGAATACAGTGGTGTGTTTTCCAAGTGAGTACTCCATTCCAAAATCAGGCTCAGGAAAGTAGACACCTTCCCCAGCTCCCTCATTAGTGAGAGAGCCGTCGGTGAAGATTTTTAGAGCAGACCGTGGAAGGCACGATGCGGCACCTCCCTCAGTCCACGATTCCCTTGCAGGAAAGCTTACAGAGAAGCGACGCCCGAAACGAAGCTCTGGTACCATCACATCCCGTGGCATACCGGCCAGAGGGTTTTCCAAGTCCAGCCGATACGCAATAGAGCAATGAGAAGAGCCAGTCCAGCCGCCCTCCCAACATCCCCATAAGCGCAATCTGCACACAGCCCTTTTGGCCTCTGCCTGAATGACAAGATTCAGGGGTGGCAGATTGAGTAAGACCTCAACAGCCGCAGTAGCCATAGATCGGATGGAGCCCGTGATTCCCAAGCAGGCAAGCCTTTGCAGGCCCGCCAGCTTCCGGATCGCAGTCCCCACAAGCGTCCTCGGCAACCATACACAGGAGGCATATGTGAGCATGGGTCTGACGATCGAGGTGTACATCCAATGCCAACGCTCATAGCCACATTAACTTTTTCCTCTACGTGCATTCCCCATGTCAGCTTCGAGTCAAGGAAGACTCCAAGGTGCTTGACATGAGGAGAGAGTTGCAGAGTGTCTCCAAAAAGCTTTGGAAGAGCAAAGTACCCCAGCTTAGGTCTTCTGGAGAAGAGCACCAAGCTGAACTTTGAAGGGTTCACTGTCATATCATGACGGGTGCACGAGTCCTCAACAATATTGAGGCCTAGTTGCATGAAGGCATAGGCAGCAGCCATACTATGCCTGGAAATGATCAGAGGGATGTCATCCATACGCTTCACATGAGAATCCCTCGTTTTTCAGTACGGTGATGAGTGAGTCAACCAACATATACCAGAGTACTGGGGATAGCATGCTCCCTTGCGCGCAGCCTCTCTCCACCAGCACACTGAGGGAGGTTCGGCCGCCTACATCCACAGTTAAGTATCGTCGTCTTAACATTTGGTTGATCCATCGCACAACAGTACGGTCAACACCATGCCGACTCGGGGGTGGCCTTGTCAAAAGCCCCCTCGATGTCCAGAAAGGCTCCCAGGGTAAACAGTCCACGATCCAGTCCCCGTTCAATGACAGTTACCATTGAGTGGAGAGACGTCTCCGTAGATCTGCCCCTCCGGTAAGCGTGCTGTGAGGTGTTTAAGGGAGAAGCCCTTAAGGGTACTTCCTTAATATATTCAGCTACCAACCTCTCCAGGCATTTCAAAAGAAATGAGGAGAGGTTTATGGTCCGAAAGCTCTTCGCGTCCATGTAGGAAGCTTTACCAGGCTACGGAACGAAGGCAACCCTCACCTTCCTCCACATCTCAGGGACATATCCAATGCAAGATATAAAAGCAAAGAAAAATGTGAACATTTTCTTATCGTTTTTTCAATTTAAGTAAATTTTATTTAAAACTTTCACCCAAGAACCTTGGAATTAGTTTAAAGGCTTTCTGAGCCATTTTTATATCGAGAATTCTTCAGTTTTAACTTCTTCCACATCCATTAATAAAATCTTCAAAAATCTTCAAAGAAAACATATTTCAAATTTGAGAACTTCTTTTCGAATAGCTATAACAAGAGAGGATAATAATTTTAATTACTCTTAACCTGACTTCTTTAATCTACCTACTTAGAAGAAAATCTTTCCTTTATAAGTTTTATAATAACTTTCTAAAGACTAAAGCTCCTGCAAAGAAAATCCTCACAGAATCGCTAATTCAATTGAAAATGAAAATAGCCAGGTAATAATTTCAAGAAAATTCCATAATTATAAAACGAACAATGAAAACATCTTTACAGAAATATAAATTTATTTTTCTTTATTCTATGTGCCACCCCACCCTACATACAAATCTTTGTTTATAATAAAAAAATAAATTTTCTTCAATACATATTTACCGAACAAGTGAAAATATATTCCAAAGTAACTATATAAATTCGTTATGGTCGTTGCCCTCTAACAACTGCTCCAGCTCTTTTTGCTCCTCCGGTGTTAGATGTATATCATCATTGTTGATTTCTTCATTGTCTTCAGAAGCAGTAGTATCATCATCATCAACATCATCATCATTATTCCAGGTGATGGAATCTAATTCATGTTTCAATTGATCCTTGAATGATTCCAATTCAGAAGAATCCCACATACCTGTGCCTTTCTTATCGGCAACATTAGACAGAGCATCATAGATTTTCCTTCTAAGTGCAGCGAATGATTTGAGATTGTTTGAGGCGGATGTTAGTACTTTCGTTGCAATAAGTTTCTTAACTGGACTACTAACAGAATCTGAATGCATAAGTTCTTGGAGGATATTTTCCGTGCTGTCGTAAATAATTTGATAGGCTTCTTTCGTTTTATCTATTAAAATTTCCTCAGCATGCAAAATCTCTTTAGATTCTTCCTCATTGTCTGATAATGGAAAATCTGCAGCTGTTGTTATATCCTTTAAAAATTCACCCAAAGTTTCTTTTGTAGTTTCGATAAGTTTTAGCTTAGCATCTAATAGGTCTTCATTGAAACGATCCGAATGAGGAGTGAACAATTCATCGACTGTATTAAGAAGCTTAGCAAAAGATGTTGTAGTTTGAGTGAAAAGTCTTCCTGTCTTCCCAGCAACAAGAAGCAATTTACTAGAGTTACCGTCAGCCATAAGTTCAGAAACAGTGCCTGCAGCTTTTGTTATTAGATTTGCCAGAGCTTCAGAAGTTTCCGGATGACCATAACGTTCTTTAATTATATCCAAAAGCTCATTATGAATATGTTCGATATTCGATGCTGATAGTGTTTCCATATTAGAATAATTGGGCCGACAATATCTACCAGAACGGATATTATGAACGTTGTGGGTAGTAGGAGGAAGAGGATTGAAGTAATGGTGGAGAAAATTAACCGCACCAAATCCTTGTTGTACTAATAAAATTGTACAGAATAACCACGTCCAACAAGCTACCATGTTTTAAAGGTTTTCACGTCTCGCTTAGATAACTTTGAAGACTAATTAAAACTTTTGTAATGAGAATCTGAAACTAAATGACAAAGATTGCACAGTTATAACGCGTTTATATAGCATCATCTCACTAAATATAGATAAGGTACTCGTACCCTGTTGTAACAATTCTGTTTTTGTTGTTTTTTTTTTTTTTTTAATTAATGAACCCTTTTCTCTTCCTCTCTCATTTACTTTCCCTCATCTGTCACAGCTGATTAAACACTTTTGAATTCCAATTTTCCAATTTGAAGAAGAAGTTAGGAAATTTCAAAGAGAACTCAATTTGAAAGGAGATCAAGTGATGTTGACTAAGTGATTTTTGTGGATTTAGGGAAATTAGTTGCATGTTTCTGATGCAATGTTCGAAATGTGTTCTTTTTTTGTTTTTTTGGGTTTAATTGGTGCTAGTTATATATATGTGAGGGCATCGAACCCCCTACAGGTATACGTAAGATCTGGAATTATGTCTTGCTTTATATACGACTTCAAGGTTTCTTTTTTATTAGGGTCATGTGTGTTTTTTTTTCTGGTCGGATTATAATTAAAAGGTTGTCTGCATTTGAATTTAATTAGATGACAGATGAATTTTAACTGAATTTTCAGGTTTGAATTTAATTGACGATCAAATTTAGATTCAGACGTCCTTTTCTACAATTTATTCATGACTTGTGTCTGAATTGAACTTTCTTATAATCCACTTTAACTAAAACTTTTATAAGATTAGGATTAAATAAACCCTTGATGGATTGATAAAATATCCTTACTTTGTAGATGACAATAACAAATTTCAGTAACAAAAGCATACTGAATATATCTAATGAGAAGCTTCATGGAATGTGAAAAGGATGTTTAAAGCTAAAATTTAAATTGATTAGGGCAAATGCTTGTCATACCCTGTTTCGTTTGACAACTGCTAATTGTTGAAATTAATTGGTCAAGATAAGCAGTTGCCTATGGTTTTTGCAAGCATTAAATTCGTTAATTATTTAGAGTGGGTTCTTGTATAGTAACGGGCTTTCCAATAAGTGGTGTTATTTCAAAGATATTCAAAGAAAAATGCCATTTTTTGAGATAAATGATCGGATCTTTATTTCATTATAAAGAGGAAGGTATGCCGTTAATAATGGAAAATAACATGAGCCAAATGACCACCACGACCACGCCTACAGGACCATATCCTTTTCATGAAATTTTCCATAACCAAATCGCAAAGTGGCTGCCCTATGTCCTCAATAGCCTCACGAATTCCATCTTTGAGGTCTTGAATCGACGCTGGGCTGTTGGCGTAGACCTTCTCTTTCACGTGGCCCCAAAGGAAGAAGTCGCAAGGTGTTAAGTCACAAGATCTCGGTGGCCAATTGTGATCACCTCTTCGAGAGATAACACGGTCCGGAAACTTTTCCCGTAAAAGATCAATGGTTTCGTTGCTTGTATGGCACGTAGCGCCGTCTTGTTGAAAGTAAACGTTGTCCAGATCAATACCATCCAATTCCGGCCATAAAAAATCATTAGTTATCTGTCGATAGCGCAATCCATTCACCGTAACTGTTGCTCCAGCCTCATTTTCGAAAAAGTAAGGTCCAATGACCCCGCGGGACCATAAACCGCACCAAACAGTCACACGTTGAGGATAGAGAGGCTTTTCAACAATAACTCTTGGGTTTTCCGAGCCCCAGATGCGACAATTTTTCTTGTTGACGAAGCCATCGAGGTGGAAATGGGCCTCATAACTCAAGATGAGTTTTCGATGGAATTCCGGATCATTTTCATGCATTTCAAGGACCCAATCAGCAAAGACTCGACGTTGTTGATGATCGGCCGGCTTGAGTTCTTGTGCTAACTGAACTTTATAAGCCTTAAGACCCAAATCTTTATGCAAAATACGGTGTAATGACGTTTGTGGAATGCCTAATTCCAAAGAACGACGAGGAATGGACAAACTTGGGTTTTCTTCAACACTTTCGGCTACAGCAGCAATATTCTCGGCTGTTCTTGAGCGACGTGCACGGGTTTTATTCTTCACATCACTAACTTGTCCCGACACCTCGAATTTTTCTACCAATTTCTGTATTGCGGTCCGACAAGGTGCTTCACGACGACGAATTTTAATAATTTCAATGCGTTGTTGAATCGTGTATCGTTCCATTTTTATTAATGACGTAGTTTCTACTTGTCAAATGTCAAAAAATGACAGCTCCAAAAGTGACACCTACCGAAATAGCGGGCTAATTAAAATAACACCTCTTATTGGAAAACCCTTTACTTATGAAATATTAATTCAATACACTTAAAACTAAAAGAAAATATTACATACAAGCAAATATTCAAATGGAAAAATTAAGAACTAATGGAAACGATAAATATTCAGATCCATGCTCTACGTCTAATTTCAATTACACCAGAAGATTACTTGACATTAATTAAAACTCTAATACTGGAAAAAAGGGCAATAAGCAATTTAACAAAGAGAAAGAGAAAAATATGAGGATTTACATTAACTGGGCTGCCTGATCGTAGTTAAAATACTTCTTTTGAATGTCAGAGGCCTATTACCGAATAGGTTTATATCAGAAAATCTACTATTATAAGATTTCTGAAGTCTAAGTAATGGTGACTTTTCTATTAGATTAGTTCTGTGTGTAGGTAAGTAAAACAAATCTTGCTCAGGAACCTAAGAGAGGGACATTAAAATTTACTTTAGATAATAGTTGCGGGCAATCAATATAACCAGTTTAAAGAGAAACATTGCATCCAAATACAATCTTCGGCTTTCAAAGGACATTATGTCAAATCTTGCTAGTCTGGTGCCATACTCGATGTATGAATGTTCAAACTTGAAAATCAAAATTCGCGTAAATTTCCTCTGCTTCCAACTGATTGGAATATGTTTAGTAGAACGGATTCCAAACTTAAGAGGCGTATTCCAAAATACTTTTTACAAGGGAATTAAATAATATAATGAAAGAAGACGGAGACGAAAATGACTTACAAGTTCGAAATATAAAACCCATCAATCGAAAAGCCCTCGAGGTAATATGATTTAAATGGCATCTAAAGAGAAATTTCGAGTCAAACAGCACGCCCAAGTCCTTAACAACATCCACACGGCCTAAAGGTGTATTATTAAGATTATATTCGAGTAAAATAGGAGAGCTTTTACGAGAAAACATGATAACATTCCACTTGGAAGTGTTAATTTCAAAATTATTATCATAGCGCACCAGCTATAAAGGGTGTATAAGTCCTCTTGTAGGAGGAGACAATCATCGATGGAATCTATAATCCGGAATATCTTGGCATCATCAGCATACAATAAGCAATTTGACTTGATAAACTCTGGCAAGTCATTAATATATAACAGGAAGATGTATGGACCAAGTACCGTTCCCTGCGGAACACCTGAAATCTGTTCGTACGGGTTAGAGTTATAACCGTTGAAGGCAACTAAACAATCCCTACCGAAAAGATAAGAGGAAAACCAAGATATAGCAATTGCGTGAAACCCCAGCCGCGCCATTTTGACCAAAGCTATTCTGTGACTTATTTTGTCGAAGGCTTTAGAAAAATCTGTGTAAACACAGTCAATTTGCTTACTTTGGTCAAGAGAGAAGGCCACGAAATCTGTAAAGAAAGCCAAGTTTGTAACAGTGGAACGACTTGGGAAAAAACCGTGCTGACTCTTCGAGATAAGTGCTTTCGTTAGAGGGAGTAGTTGATTATAAATAACTTTCTCAAATATTAATGCCAGGCTATTGGAAATGGAAACGCGACGATAATTAATAATTTTTCTTGGGTCTTGGCGACTTTGTTGGTGCTTCTTGATTTTACTAAGGCTTTCGACAGTGTTAACTTTAATATTCTGTGCAATAAACTAGAAGATAATTTTAATTTTAGTAGTTCTGCAGTAAAACTTATGTACTCCTATCTAAGTGGCAGATATCAAAAAGTTGTTATCAATTCATTGCATTCTAACTATAGACATATCTCTTCAGGTGTCCCTCAAGGCTCAATTCTGGGCCCACTCCTTTTTCTATTGTACATAAATGACCTTGCTAATGTACCGCGGAATGCAAGTATTCAAATATATGCTGATGATGTTCAACTCTGTCTATCCACTTCTCTCGATGATATTTCACAAGGTATCTCCAGTATAAATGATGATCTCGCTAGAGTCTTATATTGGTCGAATGTTAATAAACTTAATCTTAATGTTAATAAATCCCAGGCTATCGTATTTTATGTTAATCATATCAATATAAATGGATTGAATCCTTTACTTTTAGGTAACAACGTTATTCCTTACTCTGACTCAGTTAATAATTTAGGTGTGATTTTTAGTTCAACTCTATCTTGGGATAGATAGCAAGGGTGGTAGGAAGAATTTATGGTACACTCAGGAAATTGTGGACTTACGCGTACTTTACTCCTCCAGATACCCGCCGCCGATTAGTATTAACCTTGCTCCTATCTATAATTTTATATGGCTGTCAAATATGGTGTTGTCTAGATAGTGTTAGTCGTAAAAAGCTTAACGTTGCATATAATGCATGCGCGCGGTATATTTTTAATATAAATCGCTTTAGTCACATCTCGGAGTTTGCTCGTAGCATCTTCGGTTGTACTCGGGATAATTATTTAAATTATCATGTCTCTGTAACTGTTTTTAAAATAATTAAAAACCAATTACCTGGTTATTTATCCAGGAGGATCCAACTACTCCGATCTGTACGCAACTTTCAGCTTATTGTTCCTCGCAGTAACTGTAGGCAGAGTGACAGATCTTTTTTTGTTTATGGTGTCAAGATTTGGAATTCACTGCCCATTGATATAAAGAGATTGACAACAATCTGCAGCTTTAAAACAGCTGCCTTAAATTATTTTTCTTGTATACGCTAGGTTTTTGGCACAACTCACTGCATCAACACGATTCCCTTCTTTATTTTACTTATTATTATTTTTTTATTATTAACCTTGCTTAATGATATTACATTTGTAGCTTTTGACTTGGCTTTCTGTTTTACTGTTTTTTTCTTTTTTTTTTTTTTGTATCCCTTTCTTAGATTATAATTAGACATAGTATAACTTTTCAATTCCTTATAGAGAGTAATTACATGGTAAGGAGCACCTGCTCATATGTAATGAATGTTAATAAAGTATTTGTATTTGTATTCTGACTTGAAAATAGGTGTAACAAAGCATCGCTTCAATATGGAAGGAAAAGTTTTTTTGGCCATAGACATATTGAACAGATTGCATAATCGCTGAGCTAATGTGCGGGAGTATTTTTTATAGAACACGTTTGGAATTCTATCAAAACCAGGATTCTTATTTATGTCTAGTTGATTTAGGACCTTGATAATTTCCTCACAAGATATTGAGTTCAGTTTAATATTATTGTGAACTTCATTCACCTCGTTTACGATATTTAGTCCAGCTGAAAGATCACCAGCATTATAGAATGATCTACCATCAAAAAGGCTGTTGTATTAATTTAAAATCTTTACAGGTATTTTTGGGAAAGAAACTGATTTACGGATGACTTAAGAAAAATTCTGAATTATTTATTTATTTTTAAAATATTTGTCTTTATATTCTAAACACTTTTTCATTATACTTTAATAAATCAAATTCGAAGCATTCGAAGCCTAACTGTTTCGAAGTCACATTAAAAAAAAATTTGTAGGCTTCTACCATCGCTTGAGAGTTGTTTAATATGAATCCGCGCATTTTATCCTTTTGGAAAGGAAATGAAAAGAAGTTAGCAGGTGTCAAGTCGGGAATATTGGGCGGATGAAATATCAATTCTAGTCTTATAGTTCTTAGGTACTTTAGGCTGAATTCTCCTCCATAAGAAGAAACGCATTCGTCCTCTTGTTTAAGCACTTTATGCACTTTATCATGAATATCCAGCAAACAAATGGGGTGTAGCGTAACCCCCGGAAGATACAAGCCATAAAGTCGGTGACACCAACGACACATTAAAATGCCTTAACGGCCGGCTACAGCCATGCAGTAAAAGCTCACTGTCAAGAAGTACTAAGATTTCATCTTAAAAAAATCCTAAAGCCTAAAACTATGGCTTCCACAGAAAAATTAATTTAAAACAAATTGCAGCCAAATATGTTTTCTTCTTAATGGTTGTAAAAACAAGTAAAAAAGTTAGAATTGTTCTAACTAGGAGAGGGTCCTACTCGTAATCACCGATTTCGTCCAAATTCAAAGTGTATGTTCGGCGTGACTAGAAATGAAAGTGACGCAAGTATGTAGGAGTTCCAGATGGCCAAGCTAAACCGAAATAATGTATAGAGTAATTCGGGTATAGTGGTATAGTTGGCTAATGTGGTACAGGCACTTTTCTCGAAAACTAAACACTCTCTGGCAACTCTATTCATATGAATAGTTGTCGATTCCAAGGAAATGATTAATGCATGTTTTTACAGGATAATACTCAGTTAAGATTTCGATCAGTTGATTGAAAAGTGCGGTTGCATGCGATCGAGTTTATTTTGGGTTGGTTTAAAAAGTGATTGTGTGTGACAAAATTTATTCGTTGAAATCAAGTGGTTAATTAAAAACATCAAATAATTGATATATTTTCCTAATTTGTTGTAAGTTTTGCTCTATTTTCTGTTTTCATTTTCGAATGGCAAGAAGTGACAAATCTGTGAATGAACTTCTATCCGCAAAATTGGGTCGTAAGCCGACATTCAATGAAGCAATTGAAAGTGATCTAGTGAAGTATATTTTTGAAATGGAGTCGCGATTTTGGGGTCTTACCAGAATGGACATATGATCCTTAGCGTTTCAAGTAGCAGAGAAAAATAATATTCCGAATAAATTTTCGGTTATGAAGGAGTGCGCCGATAAAGATTGGCTGTATGGTTTCTGTAAACGGCACAAAAATATACTGAGTATTCGCAAACCGACCGGCACATCTTTCGACCGTGCCAGAGGTTTTATTCGGGAAAATGTTCAAACATTTTTCACCTTACTAGAAGGAGAATATTCTAAGCATAATTTTCCAGCTAGTCGCATCTGGAATGTCGACGAAACTGGACTTTCAGTGGTACAATCCAAGCAAGAAAAGGTCCTGAACAAGAAAGGGAAAAAACAGATCGAAGCAATGAGATCTGCAGAACGTGGATCACTTATAACAGTGATTTCCTGCATGAGTGCAGCCGGCGGTTTTGTTCCACCTTATTTTATTTTTCCGCGGAAGAATCATCATCCTCTTTTAATGAAGGACGTACCACCGGGATCGGAGTCCTCATGCCATATATCTGGATGGGTACAAATACCAATATTTACGAAATGGTTCAAACATTTTTTAAAAAATGTAAAACCATCGAAGGAAGAACCAGTTTTGCTAATATTAGATGGGCATTACAGCCATACCCAAAATACTGAAATATTAGGAACTCGCACGTGAAAACGGTGTTGTTATAATTTCTCTTCCACCGCATTCGATGCATAAAATGCATCCGCTTGATAAAACTTTTATGGGACCTTTAAAGGTGTATTATAACGACAAGATAAGACGTTTTTCCCGTGAACACGGTCGGAAAGTTACAGTATATGACCTTATTGGGATATTCACTAAAGCATATTTAAAAGTCCAGACTGGCCAGATTGCCATCAATGGCTTTAAGACAACAGGTATTTATCCCTTTGACAAACACATTTTCTTGGATGCGGATTTCATAGCAGGCGAAATGGTCAGTGACTTGGATGAATCAGCAATGGAAACAGCTGAAAGTATTATGCAAAGCTCCGAAGCTCCTTCATTTAAAGACGTTACGAGTACAAGTTTGTCTACATCTCATATCACACCTTGGGAAATATGTCCACCACCCAAAATAAAAAAACCTGTAGCTAGCAATAGACGAAGAAAGTCAAAGGCAACTACATATCTTAACCACTTCGCCGTACAAGCAAGACTTGGAAGCAAGTATACAAAGGATATGTAACAACCGGAAAACTCTACTCACAACAAAACCGTCTAAACAAACATCTAGTGTTAAAAAACACACAAAAAATGTGTTCCTAACGGATGCAACTGAATCGTCTAGTGGCTCCGAAGAAGTCGTTAGGTTCCAAGAATCAGATGACGGGGAAGAATTTTCGGATGTTCCTACATCAAAGGAAGCTGTCTGCAACTTGCTGGAATGACGACATAAGAGTAACTAAATGGATTGCATGCTTACACTGCGAAATGGTTTGCGCTCATGAAAAATATGTCTCTAAAAGCAGTGCCATTTTTATTTGTCATCTGCATAATTTTTATTCAATTAACTTTTTTTATTTTTAAGCCATGAAGGCATTTATGGTTTTTGTTGTTTTTATAAAAATCAATATTTAAGTAAAATAGCCATTCTTGTGTGGAAGCCAAGAAGACTTTTTTGTTATTTTGTTTTTAATAAAAATTACAAAAATGATTTATCTTCCTTTTGACTTTTACAAATTATTTCCACTGGAAACGATCTATCTAGTAATGTGGTATAGTATACCACATTAAAATACAAAGTATACCACATTGCCATTTTTGGGCTATGCCACATATTTTGCAAAATCTCTTTAAAAGTATCCTAGAATTTCTTCATAGTTATATCTAGTTAAAGTTAATACTTTAGTGTCGTAGTCTTCTAAATTTTGTTGAAATTGGACTTATACTTTCGCTATAATTGTCTAAATAGAAACATGTATACCACAATACCCGAAGTTCCTCTAATGTTGGTGAATCCGTGGTTAAAATTAACACTTTTCGGAAAACTTTGATAATTACTATCTTGGGGGTATATTCAAGTCAATTTATTTTCGTTATAATTATCTATAATCCGTTATCTTTCATCTACAGGAAACCAGAAGTCATTACCTCAATTTGTTTAGGAGCATTTTCCAAAATAAAATTGCGAGGTTTGCTAAATTACTTTCAACTTACATTAATTAGCTGCATATATTGCAAAGCTACCACCTTTATCTCTCGGCCAAATTCAAATCAACTTTCAAAATTCGTTTTGCTAAATTCATTGTGAGTTTTTTATGGTTTTTTGAAACTATTACTTTACTTATATATTATTATAATAAAATAAAAAATAAAAAAATATATAATTTTTCCAACGGTGGGGGTATTTATTTTATATTCTATCATCGTACACAATCTCATCAAAATCGGATGATAAATGTAACGTCAGAAGATCATTCATATACACCATGGGAAAAGGTATCTCATTTCCCAAATTCAGGTGTTCTAAGGGAAGTTGGTAAATATTACCCGATTTGCAAAATTCCTTTTGTTAGATATTTTGTGATCTTTTTTTCTGAACATATTTATCCTCCCCTTCTGATTAAGTTGCGAAATTCAATTTTCGACGGCCAAAAATTCTTTCTGAAAAATTCATTTCAAAATGTTTTTCTACAATTTATCGATTAATCCAATTTTCGGTTTTTGTTTTTTAATGGACGCGCTTTTACGAAGAGATTATCTGTACAAAATTTTAGGAAGATCGGATGTCATTTACATATTAAAAAAAAAAATTAAATCTATAAAATTTTTGCATACCCACTTACGACATCTACCGGCGATGTTTGAAAACGCACAGAAATGCCTTACAGGATCGAAAATTTACACGTCTCCTCTGTGGTTGGCATTTAACCAGAATGAATTTGGCACTTTCGTTCAAATTCTGTTGAAATTTAACCACGACAACTCCCGCGAAAATTTGCAAATTTGAGCATTTTCCCCTACATTATGCATTATTTCGGTTTCGTTTGGTCATCTGGAGCTCTCACTTGCGTAAATTTCATTTCTACTTGTATTAAATTTCGTGTGGTCACTCATATCTGTGCAAGTTTGATTTTTGAAGTGGTTTTTCACATATATTTTTATAACGGTTCGTCGAAAGAAAAAATTAGTACGCAAACAGACCTAGAATTTTCGCAGTTGTTGAATATTTCTTGCATCAATATGGTGCCATGTTTCTAGCTATTTCACGTATATCTTCAGTAAGTAAAGTTAATCACACCGGTTATTTCCGGAGAGAACCAAGGATTACATAGGAGATACTTAAGAGGAGCATATTTGTTGAGAAGGTGAGGGATCATTTTGTTTAGCCCTTATGTCAATACCCGGGTACCTGGGTACCCTTCGGCGCGGACTTACTTACATATCTTATATATTTAACGAGAAATCATCAAATACTTTCAGATACTCGTTATTTGAATCAACTGATGTCGATTCATATATGTTCTGATGTTTAAATATTCAAAACAAATAATAAACTAAGGAGTTGAAGTCGAATACCCACTTGATCAATACCCAGAGTACCCGGGTACCCGTATCTAAGAACTTAATATTCCTACAGAATTGAAAAGCAAATAATATTCTAAATATTAATAAATGTAGACATTTGATAACGTTTATTATAAATTATACATATGAGGATATTTTCTCATATGGAGATTATTGTTGAAAACATAAGTTACATTTTGTTATGGCCTTCGAATGTTCATCACAAACAAGTTTAGTACAAATTACGCATGCCTTTCGCGTCTTCCTCCGCTTTATGTTGACACTCTGGTTACGGATATAACATAATCCGACGACAAGTCTTCAGCCGGTCGAATCTGTCTGTTGAGTGGACTCGGTTGATGTAGCTCTGTTTGCGGGATTTATTGGCTTTCCATAGATGCTTTCGATCGCAATCTGAGTGGTGAAGTTCCTCATGACCTGACTATTTCGAGATCGATCTTCAATCGTTGGCATACACAATTCTTCACTCAATTGTCGTAGAAATAATCGACGCTCGTTATTTTTAATGTTTTATTATTATCATAATAAATTATATAACTCGCAAGACTGGCGACATCCAAAATATTATAAAAAAAAAAGCAAGAGGCCATCAGTTAGTCCGCCTGTGGGTTGTGTATCGTACTAGCATTTGGTCCATTGTATTGAACTCAATCTTCGTTTTGTTATAATACCATTGTGTTTAGAGTATATAGTGAACGCAGAGGCAATGAGTTCACAACTCAATAGATGGCTCTAGATGTACCGAATCGAAGCAATTCTCTGTTCACATTAAATTTGATGATATAAATTTACTCTTTGGTTCTTGTTCGTGCTGCAGTGCAGCTAGATTTGCGCATCGCGTCACTGTTTATTGCATATTCTTCTCGTTCGTTGGTGCCTTCCCGTACCATAGGCGCTGTTTCGTGTTTGTGTGGTGTGGTGGCTTCACCCATCACTTACTTTGCACAGAATAAGATTGAAGGGCGAAACGGGTACAATGACAATGATTAATTTAGCCATGCATTGATGTTGCGGATTTTTGGGATCACTGACTTTTTCATAATTATGTACTGAGAAAAACAGAGGCGTAAATGAATGTTTTCTTAGAAGGGAATCTTTAACATATTCTTGCATGACGTTTGTTTTTGTGAATTTTAATTTCCAAGTGTTTTTTGAGACCAGATGAAATTTTTGAGGCTGCATATGAATGAAGACCAAATTAAGGGTTTCTTTTCTATTGAAGGATGCATGATAAGAAAATATACATTTACGTAGATAGACCTGGGGATTACACGAGGAAGTACAGCTTGTATACAAGCCTCCCTTCCATCCGCTTGATTTATTGTGTGTGAGCATTGTGTGTATGCAACTACTTATACTATCAACTACACCAGCCTACCCATATGCTCGACTCAGTTTTCAATTCCACGAAATATTTCTAGTTTACCTATATTTTACCAAAAAGATATCTAAGCATGTACGTACATATATTAACAAAAAACAATAAAAATGGGAAAGCAGAATGTGAGTACGAGCCAGAACAGAGGAAAAAATTGGTATATTCATACATATATATAAATTATTCCAAGAACGAAGTCATGGATTCTCTTCTAACGAATCAGCGTTGCTAACAAAATTAGAGCAATTCAACGAGAAAATGAATCACATCAACTAACATCATTATTGTTTGCCCGTCTCGTCACTATTCCATGCAAAGTAGAAAACGAAGCCACGCAAACACCGCTGACAGACGACGGTAAGAGAACGCCACGAAATATGTGCCGAAGTGTGAGCGGAGCATGCCAGCCAACTGGCTGGGGAACACTATAGTGAATAGGCTTGAGTCTCGGATAGTACAGCGACGTGGCGCCTCTAGCGAGTAGTGTACCCAACAGCCGATTTCCATTCTTGTGTTCACTATATACTCTAAACACAATGATAATACCAAACAATCTCTGGCTTTTTTTTTTCTGTCCTCGCAAATTGTTGTATCGGGGTGTATAGTAGATAGTAGCAAAACAGATTTTTTTTGTTTTTTCGGACATAAGATCATATAGTCACATTCTCATGAAAAGCAAATAGAGTAGAAAATTCTTCGCGATCTTTAGATGCTTGCATCTCCGCTGGAATATATTTTTTATTTATTTATTTTTTCAATGTTGCTAGAATTGTCAGGTTCCACGACAATAAATGCTTTGCTAAAGGTAGAGTAGTAAAAAAATTATTCATCGTAATATTCCTTCCGGATTCTTTATATTGCGTGATTATTTGTAATTATTTTTTTGCTATTAAAGGGCAGTCACAGCTATTTTTCACTCAAGATTCAAATATCAACTGTACTGCTTCTAATTTTCGACACCTTGTTTATTCTGAGCTAGGCAATAAGATCTCTCTCCTAATTACTTTGAAATCTCTCCTACATCTGCCCTTTTTGCATTTTCTCGAGAATTGCGGCTACTTGGAACTGTCGACTTATCTATCCTTTATAATTGCTCTATCCTAAATGATATTTTACATTTACCTATACTTGGTTGTAGCTACCTACACTGTCGGTTTATCGCCCAGTCGTCAAGAAGGCTTCTTAACCTTGGAAATATTGAGCGGGTCCATAATGATCGTGCCAGATGGGATATGTTTGGCAGGTGTTTCTACATATTTTATAATCCCGAAGTCACGACAACGGCACGTCACGGCAACGATATCGCCGTCCTGTGTGCACACAACCTATGGGCACCGGGGTACCCCGGCCATTGAACAACGTAATAACGGCTGGGTATTGACATAAGGGTTAAAAAATCAACTTAATGATCTACAGAAGGATCCATACTAACTAATTTTCAGTTATGGTAAATTTGCAAATTCTCATGGATTGAAAACACGACACCATAGTAACTTATTGTTGAGAGTGAACAAAAATTCCGGGTGGACTCATTTAATTATGAAACAATTGATATCTCTTCTCATTGGAATTTCATCTGTTTTATAGACTTATGGCGCAACCTACGACAGGCTGGTGTGTATGGGAAAGATGAATTCGATTGTGGATTCAACCCCGATGAACTTAATGCATGTTTTACATCACTTAACTAAAGTTCAATAGAAAATCAAGCTGGAACGATCTAAGTTCCTCATGAAGGTTTATTGAGCGAGGTCGCACCTCTGGTCAATCAAATTGCATTCTTCTTTCGTTGTGTTGACCTTAATGAACTGTCCATTTCTATTAACTCGATCAAATCTGATGCCATTGGACCTGATTGTTTGTCTCCACGATTTATCCGGTTGTTGCTTCCATTTTGTGGTGAATACATTCTTCATGTGATCAATTCATTCTTAATGATATCAACGTTTCCTTCAGACTGGAAATCTGCGATAGTACTCCCAATACCGAAGAAAAGTGATTCCGAGTTCCCTGCCGACTTTCGCCCTAAATGTATTTCCTTTTTCTTTTCTAAGGTGTTAGAAAAGTTAATGCATCGTCAGATGCTTGAGTACCTTGAGGATAATGAGCTATTTACACTTTAGAAATCAGGGTTTAGACGCTTTTACAGTTGTGAAATTACGATGTTAAGGGTATCCACTGACATTAGATTGGCCTTAGATCAAAATAATTTTAGTACCTTAGTACTGCTAAATTTCACTAAGGCATTTGATAGTGTTGATCATAACATCCTTTTGCATAAATTGTTTTCTGTTTTTAAATACAGTACCTACTTCAGTTCTTACTCTCATTAAAGATTTTTTGTCACGTCGTCACCAAGGCGTTGAGATAAATAATAATATCTCAAACTCACTCACTTTATTATTCGGCGTACCATAAGGCTCTATTCTGAGTCCATTGCTATTTAGTCTATTCATCAATGATCTTACCTGAAGTAGTTCGTGACGTCAAAGTGCATATGTATGCTGATGATGTGCAAATCTATTTGAGTAGGCCCATCGGCCTTATTGAAGACTGCCTTGCACGCATAAACGAGGGTTTAGACAGAATAGGCTTGTGGGCTAAGAGCAATCGGTTGATACTGAATCCAGAAAAGTTGCAGTGTATTGCTTTTTACAACAAAACTTTTGATAGAAATAGTATTCCTCCGGTCGTTTTGGATAGTATCAACTTAGGTATGCAAAATAAAATTACCAATCTGAAATGCTGTGACAATGTTAACGAATTGCTTAGAAAAGTCTACTTCGGAGACTTTAGCTCTATGCGAATATCTAAACAACAACTGCTCGTCTTAAGCTTGTAAAGACAATACTTATGGCATATTTTACATATTGTAGTACGATTTACTCAAAGCTTGCAGAGTAGCTCAGAGAACTTTTCAGTTGTGCAAAATCTGAACGCAATAGGAACATAATAACTCCTCTTTTCTATAAGACGATTATGGAAAGCTCTTATTTTGTCCAGATCTCGCGCCTATGGAATATCTAAATTGCCAATTCCTTAATTGCATTCAAGAGGCTCATTAGTTTACAAATAATATAGTTGTTGATAATCATTCTATTATATTTTACTCTACTATATTTTTCTACTAATCTTCTTAGCAACTGAACGTAAATTCTATTTAAGACCTTTTTTAGCGCACTTACAAAGTTTCTGTAATATAGATACTTTGATCTTTTTTTTCTTTTTTTTCTGTTTTCGTCTGAATTCGCATAGTTTATTACCCTCTCTTTTTCTCCTAGAACTATGTACTTAGTACCTACCGTACCTACTACTTATTGTACAAAAAAAGATGTTAATTTTGTGTACGACTGGAGTAAATGATATGTTTATGCTTATATATTCACGTATAAGAAAAGTAACGAACTAACACCTGCCCGCCTTTGAACATTTTCCGATCTCCATTCATTCAGAAATCAAAAAGTCTTGTGTTCCATACACTAATTTAAAATTTTATATTATTCTTAATAAAGTTAAGTGTTTTTATAATTATACAAAAATTGTAATTCATCTAACTGCGCAGTTAATACAATTCGAACTATTTTATTTATATAATCCAGAGCTCTTCCAATGCGCTAATTGCATAATAATGAATCGTGCAAACAATAATATATAAAGTGGTATTAGAATCGGAATTCCTATAAATATTTTACTGTGATATCACACTAGAATTTTTTTAATTTAACGATCAACATGAGAGAGTGCCGGTATATTTCGAAAAGCTTAGCAAATCAATCAAGAATTCCCTGTAGTATAATAAATCGTGAAATATTTTGTTATTGATTTGACGGACGAGACGACCCTCACAGCCCCAACTACACTTCAGTTTACTCTCTGCACGTTTATTTATCGCACCAATTTTAAATTACAGAAAAGTTGCTCAACTAATTGAAGCGAATATGGGCCGCTTTAGACTATAGCTTCAATTAGTTGATCAACTTACTTATCAACTAGCACATACATGTCTCAACTTGGCATCAACTTTTAAGTTCTTTCAGTTATTTCTAAAGAGTGAAATAAAATTCAAATTAAATAACACTCGGAGCTGCGTCCTTACATCTTTCGATTTTGTATCAAAATAAAATTGCGTTAAAGGTTGTTCAATCGTCGCGCACCCGCAGTGATAAATTGACACCAATCACAAGTTTTTGAGCGAGCCAATAAAGTTATCAATTAGCAGCTCAACTTCCTCAACTGGGACATACACGTTTCAATTTATCACATCAACTTTAAATTGAAGCAAAGTTGATCAACTAATTGAGGCATGTATGAGCTGCTTTAAGGGAATCGTAACGGTTTCCGAGATAACGGGACTTTAAGTAATTTGGGCATGTTTTTATAAATCACCCTGTAACTTCTGAACGTTATATCCTATGATGATGATTTGAACTTTGGTAATAGATAATCGTTTTGTTTTTATTTAATTGCTATTTCTATCAAAAAACACGTCATTAATACAATTTTTCATATTGAATTTAAAAATCCCAAAAGCTTAGCTTTAAAACAAACTACAGGGTTTTCCAATAAGAGGTTTTATTTGATATTCAAAGAAAAATGCCATTTTTTGAGATAAATGATCGGATCTTTATTTCATTATAAAGAGGAAGGTATGCCCTTAATAATGGAAAATAACATCAGCCAAATGACCACCACGACCACGCCTACAGGACCATATCCTTTTCATGAAATTTTCCATAACCAAATCGCAAAGTGGCTGCCCTATGTCCTCGATAGCCTCGCGAATTCCATCTTTGAGGTCTTTAATCGACGCTGGGCTGGTGGCGTAGACCTTCTCTTTCACGTGGCCCCAAAGGAAGAAGTCGCAAGGTGTTAAGTCACAAGATCTCGGTGGCCAATTGTGATTACCTCTTCGAGAGATAACACGGTCCGGAAACTTTTCCCGTAAAAGATCAATGGTTTCGTTGCTTGTATGGCACGTAGCGCCGTCTTGTTGCAAGTAAACGTTGTCCAGATCAATACCATCCAATTCCGGCCATAAAAAATCATTAATCATCTGTCGATAGCGCAATCCATTCACCGTAACTGTTGCTCCAGCCTCATTTTCGTAAAAGTAAGGTCCAATGACCCCGCGGGACCATAAACCGCACCAAACAGTCACACGTTGAGGATAGAGAGGCTTTTCAACAATAACTCTTGGGTTTTCCGAGCCCCAGATGCGACAATTTTGCTTGTTGACGAAGCCATCGAGGTGGAAATGGGCCTCATCACTGAAGATGAGTTTTCGATGGAATTCCGGATCATTTTCATGCATTTCAAGGACCCAATCAGCAAAGACTCGACGTTGTTGATGATCGGCCGGCTTGAGTTCTTGTGTTAACTGAACTTTATAAGGCTTAAGACCCAAAATCTTTATGCAAAATACGGTGTAATGACGTTTGTGGAATGCCTAATTCCAAAAAACGACGAGGAATGGACAAACCTGGGTTTTCTTCAACACTTTCGGCTACAGCAGCAATATTCTCGGCTGTTCTTGAGCGACGTGCACGGGTTTTATTCTTCACATCACTAACTTATCCCGACAGCTCGAATTTTTCTGTATTGCGGTCCGACAAGGTGCTTCCCGACGACCCAAAAATGTTCGAGTTTTACGAACCGTCTCTGCCACATTTTCACCATTTTTATAGTGAATTTTAATAATTTCAATGCGTTGTTGAATCGTATATCGTTCCATTTTTATTAATGGCGTAGTTTCTACTTGTCAAATGTCAAAAAATGACAGCTCCAAAAGTGACATCTACCGAAATAACGGGCTAATTAAAATAACACCTCTTATTGGAAAACCCTGTATATACAAAATTATATTACATTCATCTAGGGTATCGTAAGAATTGGTCTAAGACCAATTCTAACTTTTGTCCCTGTTTTTATTATAGTACAAATAACGTTCTTTGCTACAACCATTTGTTTTACAACCATTACGGAATTTACAGTTTGACGAAAAACTTCTTTCCGCGCTTGCGTAGCATGTGAAAGGCATATAAGGCAGCTAACATTTTTCCCCTATGGCATTTTTAACATTAAAAATCGAATTCCAATATTTTTTTAAATAATAGTGATTTTGCATAAGACGCCATTGTTCGCCTAAACGCATCGATATCACTCCCAACAATAAGATTTTGGAAAAGTGTGATTAAGCTTGTAGTTAAACAATTTGGATCGATTCCTGCAACTGCTTTAGTACTCTGGGTGCTCAAAGTTTATACGATTTAATATTCCTTTATATTAGCCAAGCTAGCAAAACGACTGACAATCAGTACATTTACATGAATACTTGAAGTATACTTTAAGTAGAGATTAAGTAATCAAACTATCATTTAAACGCGCATTGACTTCAAGTTTACTTGAGTCAAGTAAAACACAAAATTTTAGTTGAATTTCTTGAAAAAATTCATGTGATCACAACTGTAGTTTGAACATATGTCATTTCTGCAAGTTATGAAAACGGCAAATAGGAACAAGAAGAAGATTATTGTTAATAATTTAGGTTGTACTTTTTAGAACTTTTCTTAAAATATTTATCTAAAAATCCGTACCTATGTATTGAACTTCTTTCCAGAGTTATCAAAGGTTAAAGTCAGTTCAAGTAAATTTCAAAAAAATTTCAAGTCAAGTAATTGGAATTAATTCAACCAAAAGCTCTTCGTGAGTTTCAAGTGGATTTCAAGTCAAGTAGGTACTCAAGTATTCATGTAGACGTACTGAATGACACAAATTACATTTCATATTTGAAAATACTTTATTCTTTCATTTCCTTCGATAACAGATTTTTTCTGATCTGTTGGGTGATTCTGATCTCTTTGTCGTAGCTTAGGCGTATATTTTAGTCACATATTTTGACATTTTACCTCAAATTTGTCGTACTGTTATATTCACCATATTCATTTTCATTTATCCTTTTCATCAACCACAAAATAAACTAAAATGAATTTGCATGAATTAATGTCAGAATACACGCCTAAAAGTACGACAAATTAGTCAACTGCTTCTGAGGTTGTGACAAAAATTGCATACTATGGTAAATGCATTTTCTACATCAACTTAAAACAATACAAATGCTTAAAATCGCAAAATATTTTTGGATTTATTATGTGAAGTGTCATTTTCTGTTCATTCTACGTAATGCAAGGCTTGCTCAACTGAATAAAAACGCGAAAAAATCAGTAGAAAAGTTCATTTTATTTAGGCGTTTATTTTGACATTAAAGTATGACGAAAGATCAGAATCACCCTCCTGTAGGGTGATTCTGATTTTTTGTCGTACTATTAGTCGTAAATTTTGACATATTTTGTCGTACTTTTTCTTTTAACACAGTTCATTTTGTGTCTTCAGTATTATCTACCACAAAATGAACTATAACGAATTTTCGGTGAACAAACGTCAAAAAACACGACTAAGTATACGACAAATTAGTCAACTGCTGCCGGAGGTTGTGACAAAAATTTTACACTGGTAAATGGAAATTATACATCTAATTAGAGCATCACAAGTGCTTAAATTTGAGATATTATTTTGAATTTGTAATGTGAAGTGTCATTTTTAATTCATTCTACATCATGCAAGGGTTGCTGACCTGAATAAAAACACGAAAAGATCATTAGAAATGTTCATTTCATTTAGTCGAATATTTTGACATTCAAGTACGACAAAAGATCAGAATCACCCTCCTGGGGGTGATTCTGATGTATTTGTCGTAGCTTAGCGTATATTTTAGTCTCATATTTTGACATTTCAACTCAAATTAGTCGTACTTTTATATTCACCATATTCATTTTGATTTATCCTTTTCATCAACCACAGAATAAACTAAGGTTAATTTGCAATGAATTAATGTCAGAATTTACGCCCAAAAGTACGACAAATTAGTCAACTGCTTTCGAGGTTGTGACAAAAATTATATACTGTGGTAAATTTATATTCTACACCTAATTAGAGCAATACAAGTGCTTAAATTCCAAATAATATTGAATTTGTAATGTGGAAGTGTCATTTTCAGTTCATTAAAGTACGACAAAAGATCAGAATCACCCCCCAGGAGGGTGATTCTGATGTTCTTAAATGTCAAAATATACGCCTAAATGAAATGAACTTTTCTACAGATTTTTTCGTGTTTTTATTCAGCTCAGCAAGCTTTGCATTACGTAGAATGAACTGAAAATGACCCTGCCACATTACAAATCCAATTTTATTTGGAATTTAAGCACTTGTATTGCTCTAATTAGGTGTAAAATATCCATTTACTATATTTAAAAATTTTGTCACAACCTCGGAAACAGTTTACTAATTTGTTATACTTTCAGGCGTATATTCTGACGTTAATTAATCATAAACATTCATTATTTATAAATATATGTGCCCAGAATCATTGACGTCTTAGAAATGAGATGTCGCTACGTGTTTTTCGTTTGTTATTTCCAGCTTTAAAACATCTAATAAAAGAATTATTAGTGACTGCTAAGGAGTTTTGATTTAGTTTTGAAACATTTTTATATTATATGCTTCAAAAATTGTATTTTTACCATTAAATAAAAGTTTCAATCACATTTTTGGCAAGTAGCGACATCTCGTTTCTAAGACGTCAATGATTCTGTGCACATCTATATATAAATAATCAATGTCACAAATTCATTTTAGTTTATTCTGTGGTTGATGAAAAGGATAAATCGAAATGAATATGGTGAATATAAAAGCACGACAAATTTATGGTGAGATGCTAAAATATTGGAGAAAAATATGCGCCTAAGCTACGACTAAAGATCAGAATCATCGCCAGAATTACCCCCAGAACCATCCCGCAGATCACAGAGTTAAAAACGCAGCTAATCCTACGAAATTCTAGTTTGCTGTATTTTATTTTCACAAATATCTTGCCATCGAGATTACTGGTGGGAAAAGTTCTCTACATTTCTAATAGTTTCCTTCTGGAGTTTATTCTAGATTTTATTGGTTATTTATCGGCATTTATGTCATATACAACAATAAAGAAATTATTTCCGTAGAGGGCAAATCGTAGTGGGCATATCTAAGACTAATATGACTGTCAAACTTTATTCAAAATAATTTGTTCCATAGAGAAAAGAAGTTGGAATAAAATGAATATTTTATACAAATAAAACAAACAAAAAAATGAGTGGTAAATTGTTAGTTATTGGCATGTGGTCAAATTTTTCTACATTGGTTGTTCTGTTATTACTTTGCCGAGAACTCAAAGGGCAAACGGAATCTAGTGCAAGAATTAGAAGACTTTATAATGGTGTAGAAGCTGATTGGAAACGTTTTAATTTTGTTGTAGCGATTGCCCTTCGAGTTAATGCTAAATGGCAGATCCAGTGTACAGGTTCTCTTATTGCACCGAATAAGGTTTTAAGTTCGGCACATTGTTTCTTCTCTGGAAAAAATGACGAGCCAATGATACTATTCCATACAAACTTTGTTAAAGTTATTGCGGGCAAAAATTACAAAAATCTTGTTGATAGAATATTGGGCAATGTAGCCTCTATTCATCCACATCAAGGTTTTATAAAACGAGATTCTAATAATGATATAGCTGTGCTGTTACTCAGTAATAATATGCCAATCGACGGAAGTCGCATAGGAATAGCGAAATTAAGAACAACTCAAATTCCTCCTTCTATGAAATGCGTAGCAGCTGGTTGGGGAGCACAGAATGATTTTAAGCTATCTGAAATTTTACTCTCTGCAACATTTACTATTTTACCGAAAGATATATGCTACAGAAATTGGGGTGTTAAAATAAATGGATTATTGTGTGGTTTGAGCGAGACTGAAGCTGCCGTTTGCCATGGAGATTCTGGAGGACCATTAATATGCGATAATGAATTAACTGCAATTACAGATGCGAATGGAGGAAATTGCTCCAGCACGATGCCAAGTTTATTTACTGCAGTTTCCAATTATCGTGGTTGGATAGACGGGGGATATTTATCACCCGCAAATGTCCTGAAAATTACGATTTTTAAATTGTGGGCATCTATAACGAGTTTTATTTTTGTGCACATATTATCTTTGTAAATAAAATATAATATTGTATCAATAAATTTCTACTTACCAAAATCTATTGCGCTTGTTCAAGAAGATATGAAGGCTTTATTCAATTTGAATACACCTCTGTGTGTACTCCAAGATCAAAGGAGTTTTGACTTCATCCAAGTCCAATTGATTATAAGCTTTGCTTAAGTCAGGTAATTTAGAAAAATGTTTTCCGTTTTGAAGCTTTTCAAATATTTCTTCTACTCGATACAAACATTGAATGTTACACGGTAATCTCCACAGATGCGGATAGTGCCATCAGTTTTGAGAATAGGTACCAATGGAGTTCCCCATTCACTGGTATCCACTGATGAAATAATATCTAAATTTTGAAGACGATTTAATTCATTTTCAACTTATTTTTTAAATGTAAGCGCAACAGGACGAGCTTTATGATATATTGGCCTTACATCCCTATTAATTTTAATTGATGTCTTTGCATATTTGTAGTTCCCCATCAAATAAATCCCCATATTTATCTACATGATTTGTTGAAGTATACTTCAAGTAGAGATTAAGTAATCAAAATATCATTTAAACGCGCATTGACTTCAAGTTTACTTGAGTCAAGTAAATCACAAAATTTTAGTTCAGTTGCTTGAAAAAAATTCATGTAATCACAACTGTAGTTTGAACATATTTCATTTCTGCAAGTTATGAAAACGGCAAATAGGAACAAGAAGAAGATTATTGTTAATAATTTAGGTTGTACTTTTTAGAACTTTTCTTAAAATATTTATCTAAAAATCCGTACCTATGTATTGAACTTCTTTCCAGAGTTATCAAAGGTTAAAGTCAGTTCAAGTAAATTTCAAAAAAATTTCAAGTCAAGTAATTGGAATTAATTCAACCAAAAGCTCTTCGTGAGTTTCAAGTGGATTATAAGTCAAGTAGGTACTCAAATATTCATGTAGACGTACTGACTGACACAAATTACAGTTCACATTTGAAAATACTTTATTCTTTCATTTCCTTCGATAACAGATTTTTTCTGATCTGATTGAATTTGGTATATTTCAACGTAGTACTATCACTGACATATATATAAATGGACTGACTGATCTCCTGTTTCATGTGGCACCAATTTTGATTTGTCATCACTGCCAGTGACGCTATATTTAAATTATTTGGGAATTTACGTATATGCATGTCAGTGGGATTTACCGAATTTACAGCAAAAGTATTTGGGACTATTTGTATTGTTAAATTTTAATTATGAGTCGAATGAAGGGTTTTGTACGGCTGTTTTGGTTGGAAATACTGCTGAACATAAAGTAATTTCGCGTTCAGAATCGTTACAGTTCAGTGGGAAAGTATGCTTTCACGGAAAGAGACAGGAATATGAAAGTGGTGCCATTTGCTTTCATGCATTTTTGGTTCAACGAGCAGTTCATTTTTATACATGTAAGTGAGTACTACACAAAAACTATCTTTCGACATATACTATGTACCGTGTATAGTTAATCAACTCAGTCCTCTCTCTAAGGTGAATTAAAACTTTTGAATGAATTTGGTTTGCTAACGAAAAGAAGAGTTCAAAAAATGAAATGGACTAGCTAATACTAAAAAGGGAGTACTTTTATAAAAGCAGTAGTATCGCAATACGGTATTAGATGTCGGAGTACAAATACTTCGTTCGGAGCAGCCCGCTACTGAATATATTGATAGGATTTTGAGGGATTTAATAAGATTTTGTCGTTCGGGTAATCCTACCACTGACATGTATAAAATGGACTGCTGATACTGCTGAAATTGCTTACATTATTTGACATTATTACGGGATCACTTTTCAATGTATTCAATCGACGAGTATTTGGGCACTTGGTGGAACATGATTGTATTATGTAAAACCCACATTATTAGAACTAGGGCAAAACGAAAGCAAAACACTTGTATGTAAATATTCCACAGATATATTTCTTTAAGTTTTAACAAATTTAAAACTACATTATAAACTACTAAATACAAAATCCCGACGCGTTCGCCTTATTGGGGCAATATCAAGGGCTAGCTACTTCTCGTTCGTTGGTGCCTTCCCGTACCATAGGCGCTGTTTCGTGTTTGTGTGGTGTGGTGGCTTCACCCATCACTTACTTTGCACAGAATAAGATTGAAGGGCGAAACGGGTACAATGACAATGATTAATTTAGCCATGCATTGATGTTGCGGATTTTTGGGATCACTGACTTTTTCATAATTATGTACTGAGAAAAACAGAGGCGTAAATGAATGTTTTCTTAGAAGGGAATCTTTAACATATTTTTGCATGACGTTTGTTTTTGTGAATTTTAATTTCCAAGTGTTTTTTGAGACCAGATGAAATTTTTGAGGCTGCATATGAATGAAGACCAAATTAAGGGTTTCTTTTCTATTGAAGGAAGCATGATAAGATAATATACATTTACTTAGATAGACCTGGGGATTACACGAGGAAGTACAGCTTGTATACAAGCCTCCCTTCCATCCGCTTGATTTATTGTGTGTGAGCATTGTGTGTATGCAACTACTTATACTATCAACTACACCAGCCTACCCATATGCTCGACTCAGTTTTCAATTCCACGAAATATTTCTAGTTTACCTATATTTTACCAAAAAGATATCTAAGCATGTACGTACATATATTAACAAAAAACAATAAAAATGGGAAAGCAGAATGTGAGTACGAGCCAGAACAGAGGAAAAAATTGGTATATTCATACATATATATAAATTATTCCAAGAACGAAGTCATGGATTCTCTTCTAACGAATCAGCGTTGCTAACAAAATTAGAGCAATTCAACGAGAAAATGAATCACATCAACTAACAGCATTATTGTTTGCCCGTCTCGTCACTATTCCATGCAAAGTAGAAAACGAAGCCACGCAAACACCGCTGACAGACGACGGTAAGAGAACGCCACGAAATATGTGCCGAAGTGTGAGCGGAGCATGCCAGCCAACTGGCTGGGGAACACTATAGTGAATAGGCTTGAGTCTCGGATAGTACAGCGACGTGGCGCCTCTAGCGAGTAGTGTACCCAACAGCCGATTTCCATTCTTGTGTTCACTATATACTCTAAACACAATGATAATACCAAACAATCTCTGGCTTTTTTTTTTCTGTCCTCGCAAATTGTTGTATCGGGGTGTATAGTAGATAGTAGCAAAACAGATTTTTTTTGTTTTTTCGGACATAAGATCATATAGTCACATTCTCATGAAAAGCAAATAGAGTAGAAAATTCTTCGCGATCTTTAGATGCTTGCATCTCCGCTGGAATATATTTTTTATTTATTTATTTTTTCAATGTTGCTAGAATTGTCAGGTTCCACGACAATAAATGCTTTGCTAAAGGTAGAGTAGTAAAAAAATTATTCATCGTAATATTCCTTCCGGATTCTTTATATTGCGTGATTATTTGTAATTATTTTTTTGCTATTAAAGGGCAGTCACAGCTATTTTTCACTCAAGATTCAAATATCAACTGTACTGCTTCTAATTTTCGACACCTTGTTTATTCTGAGCTAGGCAATAAGATCTCTCTCCTAATTACTTTGAAATCTCTCCTACATCTGCCCTTTTTGCATTTTCTCGAGAATTGCGGCTACTTGGAACTGTCGACTTATCTATCCTTTATAATTGCTCTATCCTAAATGATATTTTACATTTACCTATACTTGGCTGTAGCTACCTACACTGTCGGTTTATCGCCCAGTCGTCAAGAAGGCTTCTTAACCTTGGAAATATTGAGCGGGTCCATAATGATCGTGCCAGATGGGATATGTTTGGCAGATGTTTCTACATATTTTATAATCCCGAAGTCACGACAACGGCACGTCACGGCAACGATATCGCCGTCCTGTGTGCACACAACCTATGGGCACCGGGGTACCCCGGCCATTGAACAACGTAATAACGGCTGGGTATTGACATAAGGGTTAAAAAATCAACTTAATGATCTACAGAAGGATCCATACTAACTAATTTTCAGTTATGGTAAATTTGCAAATTCTCATGGATTGAAAACACGACACCATAGTAACTTATTGTTGAGAGTGAACAAAAATTCCGGGTGGACTCATTTAATTATGAAACAATTGATATCTCTTCTCATTGGAATTTCATCTGTTTTATAGACTTATGGCGCAACCTACGACAGGCTGGTGTGTATGGGAAAGATGAATTCGATTGTGGATTCAACCCCGATGAACTTAATGCATGTTTTACATCACTTAACTAAAGTTCAATAGAAAATCAAGCTGGAACGATCTAAGTTCCTCATGAAGGTTTATTGAGCGAGGTCGCACCTCTGGTCAATCAAATTGCATTCTTCTTTCGTTGTGTTGACCTTAATGAACTGTCCATTTCTATTAACTCGATCAAATCTGATGCCATTGGACCTGATTGTTTGTCTCCACGATTTATCCGGTTGTTGCTTCCATTTTGTGGTGAATACATTCTTCATGTGATCAATTCATTCTTAATGATATCAACGTTTCCTTCAGACTGGAAATCTGCGATAGTACTCCCAATACCGAAGAAAAGTGATTCCGAGTTCCCTGCCGACTTTCGCCCTAAATGTATTTCCTTTTTCTTTTCTAAGGTGTTAGAAAAGTTAATGCATCGTCAGATGCTTGAGTACCTTGAGGATAATGAGCTATTTACACTTTAGAAATCAGGGTTTAGACGCTTTTACAGTTGTGAAATTACGATGTTAAGGGTATCCACTGACATTAGATTGGCCTTAGATCAAAATAATTTTAGTACCTTAGTACTGCTAAATTTCACTAAGGCATTTGATAGTGTTGATCATAACATCCTTTTGCATAAATTGTTTTCTGTTTTTAAATACAGTACCTACTTCAGTTCTTACTCTCATTAAAGATTTTTTGTCACGTCGTCACCAAGGCGTTGAGATAAATAATAATATCTCAAACTCACTCACTTTATTATTCGGCGTACCATAAGGCTCTATTCTGAGTCCATTGCTATTTAGTCTATTCATCAATGATCTTACCTGAAGTAGTTCGTGACGTCAAAGTGCATATGTATGCTGATGATGTGCAAATCTATTTGAGTAGGCCCATCGGCCTTATTGAAGACTGCCTTGCACGCATAAACGAGGGTTTAGACAGAATAGGCTTGTGGGCTAAGAGCAATCGGTTGATACTGAATCCAGAAAAGTTGCAGTGTATTGCTTTTTACAACAAAACTTTTGATAGAAATAGTATTCCTCCGGTCGTTTTGGATAGTATCAACTTAGGTATGCAAAATAAAATTACCAATCTGAAATGCTGTGACAATGTTAACGAATTGCTTAGAAAAGTCTACTTCGGAGACTTTAGCTCTATGCGAATATCTAAACAACAACTGCTCGTCTTAAGCTTGTAAAGACAATACTTATGGCATATTTTACATATTGTAGTACGATTTACTCAAAGCTTGCAGAGTAGCTCAGAGAACTTTTCAGTTGTGCAAAATCTGAACGTAATAGGAACATAATAACTCCTCTTTTCTATAAGACGATTATGGAAAGCTCTTATTTTGTCCAGATCTCGCGCCTATGGAATATCTAAATTGCCAATTCCTTGATTGCATTCAAGAGGCTCATTAGTTTACAAATAATATAGTTGTTGATAATCATTCTATTATATTTTACTCTACTATATTTTTCTACTAATCTTCTTAGCAACTGAACGTAAATTCTATTTAAGACCTTTTTTAGCGCACTTACAAAGTTTCTGTAATATAGATACTTTGATCTTTTTTTTCTTTTTTTTCTGTTTTCGTCTGAATTCGCATAGTTTATTACCCTCTCTTTTTCTCCTAGAACTATGTACTTAGTACCTACCGTACCTACTACTTATTGTACAAAAAAAGATGTTAATTTTGTGTACGACTGGAGTAAATGATATGTTTATGCTTATATATTCACGTATAAGAAAAGTAACGAACTAACACCTGCCCGCCTTTGAACATTTTCCGATCTCCATTCATTCAGAAATCAAAAAGTCTTGTGTTCCATACACTAATTTAAAATTTTATATTATTCTTAATAAAGTTAAGTGTTTTTATAATTATACAAAAATTGTAATTCATCTAACTGCGCAGTTAATACAATTCGAACTATTTTATTTATATAATCCAGAGCTCTTCCAATGCGCTAATTGCATAATAATGAATCGTGCAAACAATAATATATAAAGTGGTATTAGAATCGGAATTCCTATAAATATTTTACTGTGATATCACACTAGAATTTTTTTAATTTAACGATCAACATGAGAGAGTGCCGGTATATTTCGAAAAGCTTAGCAAATCAATCAAGAATTCCCTGTAGTATAATAAATCGTGAAATATTTTGTTATTGATTTGACGGACGAGACGACCCTCACAGCCCCAACTACACTTCAGTTTACTCTCTGCACGTTTATTTATCGCACCAATTTTAAATTACAGAAAAGTTGCTCAACTAATTGAAGCGAATATGGGCCGCTTTAGACTATAGCTTCAATTAGTTGATCAACTTACTTATCAACTAGCACATACATGTCTCAACTTGGCATCAACTTTTAAGTTCTTTCAGTTATTTCTAAAGAGTGAAATAAAATTCAAATTAAATAACACTCGGAGCTGCGTCCTTACATCTTTCGATTTTGTATCAAAATAAAATTGCGTTAAAGGTTGTTCAATCGTCGCGCACCCGCAGTGATAAATTGACACCAATCACAAGTTTTTGAGCGAGCCAATAAAGTTATCAATTAGCAGCTCAACTTCCTCAACTGGGACATACACGTTTCAATTTATCACATCAACTTTAAATTGAAGCAAAGTTGATCAACTAATTGAGGCATGTATGAGCTGCTTTAAGGGAATCGTAACGGTTTCCGAGATAACGGGACTTTAAGTAATTTGGGCATGTTTTTATAAATCACCCTGTAACTTCTGAACGTTATATCCTATGATGATGATTTGAACTTTGGTAATAGATAATCGTTTTGTTTTTATTTAATTGCTATTTCTATCAAAAAACACGTCATTAATACAATTTTTCATATTGAATTTAAAAATCCCAAAAGCTTAGCTTTAAAACAAACTACAGGGTTTTCCAATAAGAGGTTTTATTTGATATTCAAAGAAAAATGCCATTTTTTGAGATAAATGATCGGATCTTTATTTCATTATAAAGAGGAAGGTATGCCCTTAATAATGGAAAATAACATCAGCCAAATGACCACCACGACCACGCCTACAGGACCATATCCTTTTCATGAAATTTTCCATAACCAAATCGCAAAGTGGCTGCCCTATGTCCTCGATAGCCTCGCGAATTCCATCTTTGAGGTCTTTAATCGACGCTGGGCTGGTGGCGTAGACCTTCTCTTTCACGTGGCCCCAAAGGAAGAAGTCGCAAGGTGTTAAGTCACAAGATCTCGGTGGCCAATTGTGATTACCTCTTCGAGAGATAACACGGTCCGGAAACTTTTCCCGTAAAAGATCAATGGTTTCGTTGCTTGTATGGCACGTAGCGCCGTCTTGTTGCAAGTAAACGTTGTCCAGATCAATACCATCCAATTCCGGCCATAAAAAATCATTAATCATCTGTCGATAGCGCAATCCATTCACCGTAACTGTTGCTCCAGCCTCATTTTCGTAAAAGTAAGGTCCAATGACCCCGCGGGACCATAAACCGCACCAAACAGTCACACGTTGAGGATAGAGAGGCTTTTCAACAATAACTCTTGGGTTTTCCGAGCCCCAGATGCGACAATTTTGCTTGTTGACGAAGCCATCGAGGTGGAAATGGGCCTCATCACTGAAGATGAGTTTTCGATGGAATTCCGGATCATTTTCATGCATTTCAAGGACCCAATCAGCAAAGACTCGACGTTGTTGATGATCGGCCGGCTTGAGTTCTTGTGTTAACTGAACTTTATAAGCCTTAAGACCCAAAATCTTTATGCAAAATACGGTGTAATGACGTTTGTGGAATGCCTAATTCCAAAAAACGACGAGGAATGGACAAACCTGGGTTTTCTTCAACACTTTCGGCTACAGCAGCAATATTCTCGGCTGTTCTTGAGCGACGTGCACGGGTTTTATTCTTCACATCACTAACTTATCCCGACAGCTCGAATTTTTCTACCAATTTCTGTATTGCGGTCCGACAAGGTGCTTCCCGACGACCCAAAAATGTTCGAGTTTTACGAACCGTCTCTGCCACATTTTCACCATTTTTATAGTGAATTTTAATAATTTCAATGCGTTGTTGAATCGTATATCGTTCCATTTTTATTAATGGCGTAGTTTCTACTTGTCAAATGTCAAAAAATGACAGCTCCAAAAGTGACATCTACCGAAATAACGGGCTAATTAAAATAACACCTCTTATTGGAAAACCCTGTATATACAAAATTATATTACATTCATCTAGGGTATCGTAAGAATTGGTCTAAGACCAATTCTAACTTTTGTCCCTGTTTTTATTATAGTACAAATAACGTTCTTTGCTACAACCATTTGTTTTACAACCATTACGGAATTTACAGTTTGACGAAAAACTTCTTTCCGCGCTTGCGTAGCATGTGAAAGGCATATAAGGCAGCTAACATTTTTCCCCTATGGCATTTTTAACATTAAAAATCGAATTCCAATATTTTTTTAAATAATAGTGATTTTGCATAAGACGCCATTGTTCGCCTAAACGCATCGATATCACTCCCAACAATAAGATTTTGGAAAAGTGTGATTAAGCTTGTAGTTAAACAATTTGGATCGATTCCTGCAACTGCTTTAGTACTCTGGGTGCTCAAAGTTTATACGATTTAATATTCCTTTATATTAGCCAAGCTAGCAAAACGACTGACAATCAGTACATTTACATGAATACTTGAAGTATACTTTAAGTAGAGATTAAGTAATCAAACTATCATTTAAACGCGCATTGACTTCAAGTTTACTTGAGTCAAGTAAAACACAAAATTTTAGTTGAATTTCTTGAAAAAATTCATGTGATCACAACTGTAGTTTGAACATATGTCATTTCTGCAAGTTATGAAAACGGCAAATAGGAACAAGAAGAAGATTATTGTTAATAATTTAGGTTGTACTTTTTAGAACTTTTCTTAAAATATTTATCTAAAAATCCGTACCTATGTATTGAACTTCTTTCCAGAGTTATCAAAGGTTAAAGTCAGTTCAAGTAAATTTCAAAAAAATTTCAAGTCAAGTAATTGGAATTAATTCAACCAAAAGCTCTTCGTGAGTTTCAAGTGGATTTCAAGTCAAGTAGGTACTCAAGTATTCATGTAGACGTACTGAATGACACAAATTACATTTCATATTTGAAAATACTTTATTCTTTCATTTCCTTCGATAACAGATTTTTTCTGATCTGTTGGGTGATTCTGATCTCTTTGTCGTAGCTTAGGCGTATATTTTAGTCACATATTTTGACATTTTACCTCAAATTTGTCGTACTGTTATATTCACCATATTCATTTTCATTTATCCTTTTCATCAACCACAAAATAAACTAAAATGAATTTGCATGAATTAATGTCAGAATACACGCCTAAAAGTACGACAAATTAGTCAACTGCTTCTGAGGTTGTGACAAAAATTGCATACTATGGTAAATGCATTTTCTACATCAACTTAAAACAATACAAATGCTTAAAATCGCAAAATATTTTTGGATTTATTATGTGAAGTGTCATTTTCTGTTCATTCTACGTAATGCAAGGCTTGCTCAACTGAATAAAAACGCGAAAAAATCAGTAGAAAAGTTCATTTTATTTAGGCGTTTATTTTGACATTAAAGTATGACGAAAGATCAGAATCACCCTCCTGTAGGGTGATTCTGATTTTTTGTCGTACTATTAGTCGTAAATTTTGACATATTTTGTCGTACTTTTTCTTTTAACACAGTTCATTTTGTGTCTTCAGTATTATCTACCACAAAATGAACTATAACGAATTTTCGGTGAACAAACGTCAAAAAACACGACTAAGTATACGACAAATTAGTCAACTGCTGCCGGAGGTTGTGACAAAAATTTTACACTGGTAAATGGAAATTATACATCTAATTAGAGCATCACAAGTGCTTAAATTTGAGATATTATTTTGAATTTGTAATGTGAAGTGTCATTTTTAATTCATTCTACATCATGCAAGGGTTGCTGACCTGAATAAAAACACGAAAAGATCATTAGAAATGTTCATTTCATTTAGTCGAATATTTTGACATTCAAGTACGACAAAAGATCAGAATCACCCTCCTGGGGGTGATTCTGATGTATTTGTCGTAGCTTAGCGTATATTTTAGTCTCATATTTTGACATTTCAACTCAAATTAGTCGTACTTTTATATTCACCATATTCATTTTGATTTATCCTTTTCATCAACCACAGAATAAACTAAGGTTAATTTGCAATGAATTAATGTCAGAATTTACGCCCAAAAGTACGACAAATTAGTCAACTGCTTTCGAGGTTGTGACAAAAATTATATACTGTGGTAAATTTATATTCTACACCTAATTAGAGCAATACAAGTGCTTAAATTCCAAATAATATTGAATTTGTAATGTGGAAGTGTCATTTTCAGTTCATTAAAGTACGACAAAAGATCAGAATCACCCCCCAGGAGGGTGATTCTGATGTTCTTAAATGTCAAAATATACGCCTAAATGAAATGAACTTTTCTACAGATTTTTTCGTGTTTTTATTCAGCTCAGCAAGCTTTGCATTACGTAGAATGAACTGAAAATGACCCTGCCACATTACAAATCCAATTTTATTTGGAATTTAAGCACTTGTATTGCTCTAATTAGGTGTAAAATATCCATTTAGTATATTTAAAAATTTTGTCACTACCTCGGAAACAGTTTACTAATTTGTTATACTTTCAGGCGTATATTCTGACGTTAATTAATCATAATCATTCATTATTTATAAATATATGTGCCCAGAATCATTGACGTCTTAGAAATGAGATGTCGTTACGTGTTTTTCGTTTGTTACTTCCAGCTTTAAAACATCTAATAAAAGAATTATTAGTGACTGCTAAGGAGTTTTGATTTAGTTTTGAAACATTTTTATATTATATGCTTCAAAAATTGTATTTTTACCATTAAATAAAAGTTTCAATCACATTTTTGGCAAGTAGCGACATCTCGTTTCTAAGACGTCAATGATTCTGTGCACATCTATATATAAATAATCAATGTCACAAATTCATTTTAGTTTATTCTGTGGTTGATGAAAAGGATAAATCGAAATGAATATGGTGAATATAAAAGCACGACAAATTTATGGTGAGATGCTAAAATATTGGAGAAAAATATGCGCCTAAGCTACGACTAAAGATCAGAATCATCGCCAGAATTACCCCCAGAACCATCCCGCAGATCACAGAGTTAACAAGTAAAAAAGCTAGAATTGGTCTAAGACCAATTCTTAGGATACCCTAGATGAATGCCCGTATTAAATTTCGTATGGTCACCGATCTATTCAAGTATTGATTTTGAAGTTGTCTTTCGCATATATTTCTAGAACGGTTTGTCGCACAGACAAAATGATTATAACCAATTTTATAGGATTTCGTATTCTGCAGAAGTTTTTAGTACCATAAAAATATCTTGGACTGATCGTTTTCAAAGTATACGTAAAAAACCGAAATTTTTATATGGCAACACCAAGAAAGAGTTGCCCGATTTAGTCCATTTTTGACATTTTATTTGCTAATGTAGTAAAAACATCATGTGCGAAATTTCAGCTCTCTACGTCGACGCGTTCTCAGGCAGTGACCAAATATATAGCTGAAAACGAAATTTTTATATGGCAACCCCACGAAGGACTTACCCGATTTGTCTCATTTTCGAACTTAATTTTACTTTTTTTTTAAAGTCTGTGTACGAAATTTCAGCTCTCTAAGTACACGCGTTCTCGAGTTATAACGGATAGACGGACGGACAGACGGACTGACATGTAAAAATCGAAATAACTTTTAATATTATGAATGGGTGTCCAATCCATTTTGCTCTACCATCATTATTTCGAGGTGTTACAAACGGAATGACAAACTTAGTATACCCCTATGATTTCATCTAGGGTATAAAAACGCAGCTAATCCTACGAAATTCTAGTTTGCTGTATTTTATTTTCACAAATATCTTGCCATCGAGATTACTGGTGGGAAAAGTTCTCTACATTTCTAAGAGTTTCCTTCTGGAGTTTATTCTAGATTTTATACTTATACTTACCGGCATTTATGTCATATACAACAATAAAGAAATTAAGGCAGAAACACATCCAAGCAAGCCTCAGGCCTGGCCTCTCTCAGGCTTCCTCGCAGCTCGCCTCAAGGCTTGCCTCAGAGAAATGAAAACAAAATGATTCCACCGGGCTCCGTAGAATATACTGTGGCTCGGTGCTGTCATTTTAATTTTGTTAGTACATCTGTTGACAGAAGTTGGCCTGAGAGTGAAAAATTTCCATTGAGCAAAGCGAGCTTTGCGGCTAGGCCTTGAGGCTAGCTGCTGGCTTGGTTTTGTGTTGCATCATTTAAAAACCCATGTTGGAAATTTTGACAACACCTCGAGGAAGCCTCGAGGCCTGGATGTGTTTCTGCCATTATTTCCGTAGAGGGCAAATCGTAGAGGGCATATATAAGACTAATATGACTGTCAAACTTTATTCAAAATAATTTGTTCCATAGAGAAAAGCAGTTGGAATAAAATGAAAATTTTATACAAATAAAACAAACAAAAAAATCAGTGGTAAATTGTTAGTTATTGGCATGTGGTCAAATTTTTCTACATTGGTTGTTCTATTATTACTTTGCCGAGAACTCAAAGGGCAAACGGAATCTAGTGCAAGAATTAGAAGACTTCATAATGGTGTAGAAGCTGATTGGAAACGTTTTAATTTTGTTGTAGCGATTATCATACGACAAGTTAATGGTAAAGGGGAGTTGTGTACAGGTTCTCTTATTGCACCGAATAAGGTTTTAAGTTCGGCACATTGTTTCTTCTCTCGAAAAAATGACGAGCCAATGATACTAGTCAATACAAACTTTGTTAAAGTTATTGCGGGCAAAAGTTTCATAAATCCTGTTTATAGAATATTGGGCATTGTAGCCTCTATTCATCCACATCAAGGTTTTATAAAACGAGATTCTAATAATGATATAGCTGTGCTGTTACTCAGTAAAAATATGCCAATCGACGGAAGTCGCATAGGAATAGCGAAATTAAGAACAACTCAAATTCCTCCTTCTATGAAATGCGTAGCAGCTGGTTGGGGAGTACATGATTTTAAGCTATCTGAAATTTTACTCTCTGCAACATTTACTATTTTACCGAAACATATATGCTACAGAAAGTGGGGTGTTAAAATAAATGGATTATTGTGTGGTTTGAGCGAGACTGGAGCTGCCGTTTGCCATGGAGATTCTGGAGGACCATTAATATGCGATAATGAATTAACTGCAATTACAGATTCGAATGGAGGAAATTGTTCCAGCACGATGCCAAGTTTATTTACTGCAGTTTCCAATTATCGTGGTTGGATAGACGGGGGATATTTATCACCCGCAAATGTCCTGAAAATTACGATTTTTAAATTGTGGGCATCTATAACGAGTTTTATTTTTGTGCACATATTATCTTTGTAAATAAAATATAATATTGTATCAATAAATTTCTACTTACCAAAATCTATTGCGCTTGTTCAAGAAGATATGAAGGCTTTATTCAATTTGAATACTCCTCTGTGTGTACTCCAAGAGCAAAGGAGTTTTGACTTCATCCAAGTTCAATTGATTATAAGCTTTGCTTAAGTCAAGTAATTTAGAAAAATGTTTTCCATTTTGAAGCTTTGCAAATATTTCCTCTATTTTCGTTAAAGGATATTTACAGTCCTCGATACAAACATTGAATACAGATGCGGATAGTGCCATCAGGTTTAAGAATAGGTACCAATGGAGTTCCCCATTCACTGGTATCCACTGATGAAATAATATCTAAATTTTGAAGACGATTTAATTCATTTTCAACTTAATTTTTAAATGTAAGCGCAACAGGACGAGCTTTATGATATATTGGCCTTACATCCCTATTAATTTTAATTGATGTCTTTGCATATTTGTAGTTCCCCATCAAATAAATCCCCATATTTATCTACATGATTTGTTGAAGTATACTTCAAGTAGAGATTAAGTAATCAAAATATCATGTAAACGCGCATTGACTTCAAGTTTACTTGAGTCAAGTAAATCAGAAAATTTTAGTTCAGTTGCTTGAAAAAAATTCATGTAATCACAACTGTAGTTTGAACATATTTCATTTCTGCAAGTTATGAAAACGGCCAAGAGGAACAAGAAGAAGATTATTGTTAATAATTCAGGTTGTACTTTTTAGCACTTTTCTAAAAATATTTATTTAAAAATCCGTACCTATGTATTGAACTTCTTTCCAGAGTTGTCAAAGGTTAAAGTCAGTTCAAGTAAATTTCAACAAAATTTCAAGTCAAGTAATTGGAATTAATTCAAGCAAAAGCTCTTCGTGAGTTTCAAGTGGATTTTAAGTCAAGTAGGTACTCAAATATTCATGTAGACGTAATGAATGACACAAATTACATTTCATATTTGAAAATACTTTATTCTTTCATTTCCTTCGATAACAGATTTTTTCTGATCTGATTGAATTTGGTATATTTCAACGTAGTACTATCACTGACATATATATAAAGGGACTGACTGATCTCCTGTTTCATGTGGCACCAATTTTGATTTGTCATCACTGCCAGTGACGCTATATTTAAATTATTTGGGAATTTACGTATATGCATGTCAGTGGGATTTACCGAATTTACAGCAAAAGTATTTGGGACTATTTGTATTGTTAAATTTTAATTATGAGTCGAATGAAGTGTTTTGTACAAGGCTGTTTTGGTTGGAAATACTGCTGAACATAAACCAATTTCGCGTTCCGAATCGTTACAGTTCAGTGGGAAAGTATGCTTTCACGGAAAGAGACAGGAATATGAAAGTGGTGCCATTTGCTTTCATGCATTTTTGGTTCAACGAGCAGTTCATTTTTATACATGTAAGTGAGTACTACACAAAAACTATCTTTCGACATATACTATGTACCGTGTATAGTTAATCAACTCAGTCCTCTCTCTAAGGTGAATTAAAACTTTTGAATGAATTTGGTTTGCTAACGAAAAGAAGAGTTCAAAAAATGAAATGGACTAGCTAATACTAAAAAGGGAGTACTTTTATAAAAGCAGTAGTATCGCAATACGGTATTAGATGTCGGAGTACAAATACTTCGATCGGAGCAGCCCGCTACTGAATATATTGATAGGATTTTGAGGGATTTAATAAGATTTTGTCGTTCGGGTAATCCTACCACTGACATGTATAAAATGGACTACTGATACTGCTGAAATTGCCTACATTATTTGACATTATTACGGGATCACTTTTCAATGTATTCAATCGACGAGTATTTGGGCACTTGGTGGAACATGATTGTATTATGTAAAACCCACATTATTAGAACTAGGGCAAAACGAAAGCAAAACACTTCTTTTAACAAATTTAAAACTACGTTATAAACTACTAAATACAAAATCCCGACGCGTTTCGCCTTATTGGGGCAATATCAAGGGCTAGCTACTGACTGCCAACAGAGTTAGGTAACTTATAAAAGTAAGCCTGGTTTAAGTAGCGGACTAATACATTACCATTAGCTAGAGCTCGTCTAATTTCGAAAATTTCATATTTGTCAAGTATAGGACCATTGCTTAAGTTATGTAATAGAGTAAGGATGATGTTTGTACTACGATTTTCTATAGCAAGATGTTTTGAGAGACCCGATTTAGGCTTCATGTGTTTAGCTCCTGCGACATGTTCGGAAAATCTAGTTTTTATTTTTCGTTTTGTTTTGCCATTATATTCCGCGGAGCAGTCGTCACACTTAATTTTGTATAGGGTGTCCCGCCGAGATGGTAAAAAATTTTAACACTCGAAAGTACAGAATATTTGCGATCGAAAATGTTATATAACATTTTTTCGAGTTCGCACTATTTTCAAAGTTATAGACGATTTTCGATTTTTTCGAAATTTTGAACATTAAGAAATATTTTTGACCATAACTCAGTTCAGGTTGCTCACAGGACGACCCTTTTTCTTGTGTTTTACTCGTAACATTACAGGCTCTCATTTGGTGTGACTAGATTTTGAAAACGTTCACACATAATGGAAAATTGCAATATTTCGTTGAACGTTGTAGAAATATAAAGCAAAATAGTATATTTAACTATTATGTGCAAAATAAAATTTAGGAGAGTTCATTCTCGTTAAAAATTTTCAATTTCTTTGAACTGCAAATTTTCATGTTCGTCTTAAATTGTCGCATGTTGGGTCTCTTTCTTTTACGCTAGATGTCTCTAATGTGACTTGTGGTCTAGGTCTACGCTAATTTTATATGAATTTTCATACTTTCAGGACACAAACCAACGTATAGTAAGTTTTATTGCCTACAGGCTCGCTGGTATCTAAATTGAATTTTTTGCTGAGTACTGACTCCTCTTAGCCTTAAAAATGTTCTACTAATACACAACATTAAGCCAGCTTTTGTTAATAATAATAATTTAATGAAAATTTTAGTTAACAACAAAATAAAAAATAAAGTTTCAAATTTAGAAAAAACAGGTATATACAAAATTAAGTGTGACGACTGCTCCGCGGAATATAATGGCAAAACAAAACGAAAAATAAAAACTAGATTTTCTGAACATGTCGCAGGAGCTAAACATATGAAGCCTAAATCGGGTCTCTCAAAACATCTTGCTATAGAAAATCATAGTACAAACATCAATAACCTTACTCTATTACATAACTTAAGCAATGGTCCTACACTTGACAAATATGAAATTTTCGAAATTAGACGAGCTCTAGCTAATGGTAATGTATTAGTGAATGATCAAATAGATTTTTCAGATAGAAGTCCTCTACTTAAACCAGGCTTATTTTTATAAGTTACCTAACTCTGTTGGCAGTCAGTAGCTAGCCCTTGATATTGCCCCAATAAGGCGAAACTCGTCGGGATTTTGTATTTAGTAGTTTATAACGTAGTTTTAAATTTGTTAAAACTTAAAGAAATATATCTGTGGAATATTTACATACAAGTGTTTTGCTTTCGTTTTACCCTAGTTCTAATAATGAGGGTTTTACATAATACTTTTCAATAGTTGTCTCTTTTTAGTTTAAGTACTTTATTTCGCTGAACTTCAAATAATAAATTATGTACAAAATCCACCATAGACCAGTTTCAGTTCAGTGATTTTATCAATGAATATATAGAATAGAAATAGATTGCAATACAGTATTTGTAATCCTTTCTCTGTCCCCCATACCAATTTTTAAGGACAGGCAGACAAAGATTGCTTATTTTATTTCTATAAAAATCAAGTTTAAGAAATATTTGATATTGTAGGAGATAAACTTCCAAGAATAGAAATAATTTCGAATGCATCTGTAATTTGTTGAACTTTTAATATGAATATTAAAGCGAAAGTAAGACTTGAAATTAAAATAATTGTCACACCCTGGCAAAAAAAGTTGACCCATATGAAATAGAAAATCAGGCAGTCACCTTTTTTACGTTTTTCCGCCGCTGTTTTCATACGATCAAGAGATCCAGTTTCACTTACAGCTAATGATCCAGAGCTTGGATTTCTACAAATACATATCACAGATAAAAATTAGAATATTATAAAAAAGAAAGTTATTACAATTATGTATTTATTTATTTTTATTAATTTTATATTTATTCTATTATTAAAAAATATTAACAAACAAAAATAAGCTAATTCACATCTTCACTTGTGAGCTTTTGAAGCAGAAATAAAGAAAAAATAATATCGAAAATGAAAAAAGAAAAGAAAATGCAGAAAAATGTGATTCGATAATGAAAAACAAAAAAATATTGATTTATGTACATACAATTTTTGAAAACCTTTTTTGTGCATTTTTCAAGATTTTATACATATTTACTAATAGTAGCAGATCCGGTAATATGTTTGATACAAAATTATTATGAAAATTTTTTAAGAAAACAACTAGAAAATGAAAATTTTAAATATTGCTGTGATTATAGGCGAGTTTTAAGGATTTTGTTATGTAAATCGATAGAGATACATATGAAGGACGAATACTCAAAAAAGATATGATTGAAAATATAATAGTTTATGAAGTGCTCGTTTTCAATTTATTTTAGAAATCTCTAACCAAACCTTACAAGTGTATCAAACTAAATTCCCATGTGAAATATATCACCACAATTTAACTTCTTAAATTCAATCTTAAACAATGCCATCTGTATTAAGTTTTTGTAGTAAAACTTTTGAACTGTTAAAAAGCAACCATAATTTAACATTATTATGAAACTGGTATACACTAAAGCGTCAATATTAAGTTATTATTGGAAGGATACTTCATATTTGGTTGGATTAGGGCTTGTTCACGAGCGCGATTTATCGCATGCGACAGAACTCTGATTGGCTGCAGCAATGTAGTTGTAGCTGTACATGCTTACTCTTTCTACGTTTCGTGCGATATAAAAATTTATCGCAGCTATGCTCTTAGTTTGCTGCGATTTTCACCTTAACCTCAACATTTATGTTTGTTTATTGCATTTGTAATCGAATGTTAAAGCTCCGCAGTGATGTCGAAATATACTATAATATGTAAATACATATATAAATATAAAAACATAAGATATGTAAATTTCACACTAATATCTCCTTGCCACCACAAAATTAAGCAAATTAAGTTATAGCCGTTGTCAACCTTGTGAACGTATGGCGCGATAAAAACCAGTCGCAAATAGAGATAGATCTATACAAAGAGCAGGACGTCACCAAAATATCGAACGTATCGTATCGCGCTTGTGAACAGGGTTTAAAGCGAAAGTAAAACTTGAAATTAATATAATTGTCACACCCCTGCCAACAAAAGTAGACCCATATGAAATAGAAAAGCAGGCAGTCCATGTTATATATATTATATGTCAGTGAATCCTACGTTCTCTCGATTTTTGTTTTTAATTCGTTGTATCAGTTGAACTACAATAGTGCAAAGCCAAGTTCTTTTTCCTCATTAATGCAAAAGACGAAAGTATATGAAATTACTTGTTTTAATCTAAAAAAAAAAACACCAAAAAATTTCCAATTTTGCTCTACAGCTTCCTATCTTCTTATTAGGTAATCTGTGACGCGGTTCTTACTGGCGCAAACACCCACAATGCCTCCATTTCTATCTATTTATATATAAAATTCACGAGTATGAGATCAAAGAATTTGACGTATATGAGAGAAGGAAGACCATTAGTTGTAGACAAACAAACGTAATTAAACAGATAAATTCAAATTGAATAGGCCAAGCGTTTTGTTGCGCTGAAATTTCCATAATATTTTTAAGCAATTTCTCGACTGAAATAAAAATAGAAAAATCAACAGAATTTATAAAAAAAGAAAAAGAAAAAAAAAGTTCATTTAAAAGAAAAGAGCCCAACATAGTTAAAGTCTACTGTTCCTGTCCTATGTCTTACGAGCTATTACAGCCATCGAGTTAATTCGCTTGTCCCTTAAATATTCATTAGGCAAAATTTCTCAGACATTTTATATTATCATTAATCTCAGAACTAATAAAGCTCTCAACCATGATACCAAATTCCATTGCCTTTCTATGAAAAAATTGTGGACAATTGCTCAGCTTTGAAGTTTTCAGTTCATTTGTAAATCAAACATTTGTGTTGAAGCATGTGTCCTAGTTAATTGAATTTAGAAATGAATTCAGACTAAAATTTCTTCTCTCCGAATCAATATATTTGAGTTATGTACACAAAACTGTAAATGGTTCAAAGGGAAGTGCTGTGCAACACTTCAATATCACTTGAATGTGTACAAATTCGTAATTATCATTAACAGGTGCATCTGGTAGTAAATAAATATCTACAAGATATGTTGCAATTGGGATCAATGAATTCCTCGAACTATAACAAATATGTAAACTGTCAACAAATTTGAATATTTGGGTTTTTGTTTATGCAATTGACATCTTTATTTGACTACACAAGTCCAAATCATTTGTTTCCAATTCTGAAAATATCTGGACATAAATTAGTATAAAAGATGGATGGATTTCATTCTAATATCATCAGTAACATTTGAGCTCTAGCAAGTATAAGTTATCATTTATCAAGGAAACAAAAAACAAAGAATTGTGCTATAGTGATTCCGAGCCAAGCATATACATATAGTGTAAACGAACCATGAGAAAATTTTCATTGGTACTTTTGGTAGTCCTGGCAATTAGCCAGGACATTTGTGCCAGACCATCACAAAGAGAACCAAGGCAACTTATTACAACAATAGCAAATGCATTCAGTACAGCTTTGGATGTTACAAATGGAGTGATTGCTTCTGTTTTAAGTGCACAACGAGATATGGTTAGTAATTTTTTACGACGAACAGATACCGATATGGCAATAGCATCAACTTTCATATCTGATGTACTTGGAGATACTCAACAAGCTGCAGAAGCTATTGATTACATACGAGATGATTTCATGCTGAGCGACGATGATAATGATGATTCTAGACGAATGGGAAGAAAGAAAAAACAGCCAATTCCACCAATTCCAAACTTTCCAATATCAATAAATAAAGTCTTTTTGGATAGTATGAAGACAGCATCTGGAATTGCTGATGATAAATTGAAAATGTTGATTCGAATGTCTTCGAATACCGGTAAATTAGTTGCTGATACAACAAAGCAAATTTCGAAAGTATTAAAAGCAACATCGAAATTTGCGAGCAAATTTGAAAAAGAAAAGGATAAATTTGATGATAAAGTTACTAAAGAAAAACTTAAACTTGTCGAAACTACGAAAAAGTCACTTTCGAAATTTCTAAAGGAATTATCGAAAATTTCTAAGAATGCTGCATCATCAAAAGATAGTTCGAAAGCAAGAAATATACTTGAAGCAGAAAATGAATTAATTGCAGTTACTAGAGAATCATTTAGTGATATTCTTGAACAAACAGCTAGAGGTATTGAGAGAGCTAATAAAAAGAAGATAAAACCTAAAGGTAAAAAGCCAGCTAAGAAATCACCAAAGAAAAAGAAAGAAGAAAAGAAACCCGAAAATGAAGACAATAAAAAAAATATGATCTCTAGAATGTTAAGTTCAGCTTCGGAAAAGATAAAGATATTCGCTAAGTTGACAAAACAAATTTCCAAATCAATCGAGAAGGCATCTAAGCAAAAACAAAAGGATATTAAGAAAACTCGAAAAAAGATTAAAAAGCAAATAAAAAAAGTGAAGAAAGCAAAAAAGAAGATTAAGAAGGACACTCAAAAGGATATAAACAAAATTCTTAAAGATGATCCATCTCAAAATGATCAAGGTCCGCCTATCGGGAATGACAATTTTAATTCTACAATGGGAAATAGTACTCTTGACGGTGGTTTTATTGATAATGTAAATGGTACAGCTGTAAATGGTACAGCTGTAAATGGAACAACTGTAAGACCTACTACTATCGAAGAAGAAGATGGCGACGGTGATGAAGATGACAATGAAGATGTGGAAGGAAGTGAAGAAGAAACAGATAGTGAAGATGATGCTGATGATGATGATGATGAAGATGAAGATGAAGACTCTGATGATAATGATTCGGATGAAGACGATGAAATTCAAGAAGATGAAGAACAAGAAGATGGAGAACAAGATGACGAGCACGAAAATGACGAATCAAATGATGATGAACCTGAAGGAAGAAATGAATTAAAATTAAAAGAATAATAGGTTGACATTAATTTCATGCAATATACTTACGTATACTTCTATTTTCAATTACATATATTTTTTGAATAAAAAGTGAAATGGTTGTTTTTTTCTTCTATTTATTGGTGAACCAGTAGGAGTTAAGACAGAGCAGTGAAAGTTATTTTCATAAAGATTTTTGAATAACAAAAAACATGTTGGTGTACTTAGAGCTTTTCGAGAATGCTTATGTATGATGGGATGATGATGATGATGAAGATTGATTGGTTGATTGAGTTCGTAATTGATATGATGAGAAGGAATAGGCCTATTGATTTTCCTCTCTCACGATAAAAATTCATTTTGAGAATCCTCTTAAGAGGAGTCAGTACCAAGATTTTCAAGTTTCATACGTTTTTCAATGCAAATTTCTGGCAAACTATTTGTAGCAGATTAATGATTTATATCTCAAATTAAAGGTATGGAACAGGTCTAGTAAATAACGTCGATAAAAATAAAAATAAATGTATTGGAATGGAGATATTAGCTCGGAAACTTGTAAAAAATGGTAAAAATTGTTTTTTTTTGCACTATTTTAGAAAGATAAAGCCTAGATCTACCAAATAACGTCGAGTTTTGTCATTTTTAGTGGCGCTTTTTTCAATTATTTGACTGTAATATTATTTGTTTTTTCTCTCGATATTTCACCGACTAGAAAATGCTGTTTTTCGTTGAAAGTTGTAGAAATATAAAGTAAAATAGTATATTTAACAATTATGTGCAACATAAAATTTAGGAAAGTTAATTTTCGTTAAAAATTTTGCATTTCTTTGAACTGCAAATTTTCATTTTCGTCTTAAATTGTCGCATGTTGAGTTTCTGTCTTTTACGCTAGATGTCTCTAACATAGTCTTTGGTCTAGGTCTAAGCTAATTTTATACGAATTTTCATATTTTCAGGAAACAAACCTACGTATAGTAAGTTATATTGTCTATACAGTCGCGCTGGTATCTAAATTTAAATTTTTGCTCAGTACTGACTCCTCTTAACGTTTAGTATGAACATTATAGAATGGTGACCAAATAGGGAAAAATTTATTTGGTTAACTGGCTTAAAATAATGGTTTGGGAATTTTTTTGTCCAATATTACACAAAGTCCAGAAAGTTACAGTTGACTGATTGACAAGGCCATACATATAAAGGTGAAAATCAAGCATAAAATCAAGTGGCTACCAGCATAGATGGCACAACAACTAGATGTAGCAAGGCATACCAGAGCACAGTATACGAATTGTGAAATGGGTAGTGCGTTCTTGAATGAACGTGCCGAAAGCAAATGTTTTTATAATAGCATTTTTATATACATTTCATCGACTTCCTCAACACTTCAGATACGAAAAAATATGAATCACTCGACGTATAAATCATTTCAAATGTTATGGTACATTACGGAATGGATCACCCGGCCATATAAATTTTGTATACTTTTTTGGTACTGCATGCGACATCTAGTTCTTGTACCATTTATGCAACTAGTCATGAGATTGCTAAAAAGCAGCATATTTAGTTCCATATTCACTAAGCCATTGAATTGAAATCAAACTTAATTTGTGTTTTAGTACTCCTATTGGCGCTCACTTAAATTAAAATTAAAGCTATAGCATAAAATAACCCATCTTAAATTTTAATTTAATTTTAAGTGTGCCCTAATCCTCTCTTATAGGATACTAAAACAGAAATTAAATTCAATAATTGTCAAAAAGTGTGAACTTAATTGCTCGTAGCGTTTTTTAAATGTGACCAAGGTGGAACGGTCCTGGGACCTTCCACCTTGGCCTCCGGTCTTGGGATCTATTTATCTCTCTTCCTCAGATACGTAAAAAAAAAAAATAAGAAACCAAGGTGACCACATGAGCACAAAACTTGGGGTTGTACCAACTTCGATTATGGAGTATCTAGTAACCACTTCACTATTCGCTAACGATCCCGGAAAAAAATCTAAAACTCTGGACAGAGAATATATTTTGTGCCCAGGATTTTTTTTACAAAACCCAATTATATTGGTGTATTAGAAAGATATTTGAGGCTTTGGTGGGTTCGAATCCCACCTCGACATGGTCTTATGATTTTTATTCTATACCTATAGTATCTTGTCAATCACTCTTCTTTTTCTACAGAAAACGCAATATGTACTATTATTGGGTAGCTGATGTAGGCTAATTACCTGATGCATAGTGAACATAAATGATTTAATTAAAGAAACTAAAGCAGGGCCTTGATATAAGAGCGTGTCAGGTGAAGAGACTATGTGGAAGTCCTATGCTGCCAAGTGAGGAAGTAAAAAGAATAGAAAGATTTTCTGCCGGCGATTTTCTTTATGTAACGCGAGAATGAAGGCTATTATTATGAATTTTGCAGGTCAAATGTTATTAGAAGTGATTGACATGAGTTAGCCAGTACTCGGAAATTAGAAAGTCAGGGGGGCGAGAGATCACAAGCACGTAGAAACTCCAACACCAAATCCTTCTTATCCTCTTAATGAAGCGCAGCAGGCAAAGGCCGGGCAAGCACACAGAACGTGTTCGGTTATCTTAGGCTCTCCTTCCAGGCAGAACAGACACTGAGGGCTGTTAATAATTCCCAACCTTGTTAGATGAGCGTGAATCGAGCTATGGCCAGTGATGATGCTAACAACAGTTCTGCATTGTTTCCTTGCGAGCTCCTAGACAAAATCACAGAAATTCCTATTAGACCCATCAAGAAAAAGCTTTGTACACCTGCAAGTGCTCGGGTTTGCCCATCTCTGGTTATGCTTCATATGAAAGAGAGACCCAATAACCGAGGTGGCTTAGTCACATAGTACTTACATACTGACGACATCTAGACGATTTTTTTTAGTAGGCCACGATTTTTCTAGAAGCATTAACTTTCAATGATATACAAACCACGGCATTTTCTTATAATAATGACTATCAGAACCAGCTTAACACAAGCTCGTTGTATGGACACGTTTAATAAATAAACGGTCAACAATACATGCGTTTCATCATTTAGTCGGTGTTAGTACTAGTATGTTACACTAAACATAAACCAAACACCAGATGAAAATACATGCAGAAAACATTAAACAAAAAAGATTAAATATTATATAGACGTTTTTTTAAAACATGCTTAGAAACGTCGAGAACAAAATGCTCAGCCGTATTATTAACAGTAATACACATGCGATTAACAGGTTCATACTTGTTAAAGTTAGACCCTGAGGAGTTAGCATGCAACAAAGGTAGCCTTCTTAAATTGTGCCTACTATCACGGAAAGAGATTTTGTTAAGCAAAAATGGAGAATCAATATTCTCGTTTAAGAGTTGATGCACAAACGTTATATCGACAACCATACGACGTTTCTCAAGCGAGTGCATATTTAAAAGCTTTAAGCGATCCTCATAGGGTGGAAGAATTAATGAATTATTCCAGGGTAGGTGCCTGAGAGCAAATCGTAAGAAGTTCCGCTGAACAAACCCGATACGGTCGATGTGTATACTGTAAAATGGAGAAAAGACCTGGCTAGCGTACAGTGTTGGGCAAAATTTAATTATATTAACGATTACGATTAAAAGTATCAATCATCAATCAGGAACAATGATTTAAATATTTAATCGTTTAAAGAAATCATGTGAAACGATTAATGATTAATTAATCATAAAATGTAATCGCATAACACGATTAACGATTGATTAACGATTGATCAATCGTTAGTCGCTTAATCGTTTTCAAAAATGATTAATTTATTTTAATCTCCACTAATTATTTTATTTAACTTTCAAGCATTTTTAATATTTTTGAGTAATCTTGTTAAGCACTGATCAAAGAAACGTTTTATTTCATTTTTTACTAATAACTAATAAACTTATCTTGAGCTACCAATACCTCATTCAGTTTTTCAAATAACCAAATCAATCGAAAAATATACGATTAACGATTAAAAACTAAGGAGTAAATAACGATTAATACCCGTCGATTGAATTTCATTATACTCGATTGAGGATTAAATTGATCAATCGATTAAATTAATCACGATTACTTTCTTGAGATTAATTTTTCAATCATAATTTTCAATCGTTAATCTAATTAAAAAATTTAATCGATTAATGCCCAACACTGCTAGCGTATTCAAGAAGTGGTCTTACAAAGCAAGTGTACAAACGCAATGTTATGGTAGGATATGAAAACTCTCGGGACCAACGTTTTATAAAACCCAGCATAGAGCTACTCTTTGATACCATATAGTTTATATGGGAGATAAAATTCAATCTGTGGTCACATTTGACGCCCAAGTCACAGACAGAGTCCACACGGCGAATCGAGATATCCGAGAACTCATAATCATAAGTTATTGGTGTCTGATTCCTATGGAAAGTCATAACCTCACATTTGTTGATATTGACTACCAAATTATTGCTCTTGCACCAATTGTAAAATTTTTGAAGGTCACCCTGTACCTGTTCACAATCGTTAACAGATTTAATCTGAGCGAAAAGCTTAACATCGTCAGCATACATCAAGACCTTAGAGTACCTCACAACGGAGACAATGTCGTCAATAGACAGAATAAAGAACAACGGGCCCAAGTGACTTCCTTGTGGTACGCCAGACGAAGCCTTCAATACTCTAGAGATGGAATGGCGGAATAAGATTGGGTATGTTCTGTTATCTAAATAAACCCATATTTTTCCATTTTAAACAGTATCACGGAGTGAGATAACTTGACGAACGCCTTACTAAAGTCTTTTGCAAACCAGCAAATGGTATCCGAGACAAATTCGAACAAATTAGTGGTTGTAGACCTGCCTGATATAAACCCATGTTGGTTTGAAGAGAGCAAATTCTTACAGGAAGATGATAGTTGAGAGTAAATGATAGATTCGAATAATTTGGGCATGCAAGATAATTTTGCAGTTAGAAATTTCATTTTTACTACCTTTTTTGTGGATAGGTATGATAAAGGAGTTTTTCCATAGCTGCGGAAAACAACCACTATCGAGCGACTTTTGAAAGATAATTCTCAGCGGAGCTGCCAGGGCAGCATGACTTAAAAAAGGCTGGAGGGATCCCATCAGGACCAGTTGTGAAGTCATTTGGAAGCCCGTTAATATGATTGAGTATATCGTCTTCTGAAATTGAAAGGATAGTGAATGAAACATTATGGGAATCGTTCATATGACTGAAGTCGCTATTTTGAAGATGAAAATTTGACGAGTCAAAGGCATTGTCAAAAAATGAAGCAAACATATCGCAAATTTCAGACGAATCATCACTAGCAGAATCCTTGTACCTCATGGTATTGGGGTAGTTGTCAGTTTTTTTCTTCATATTAATAAACTTAAAAAAGATGCGTGGGTCAGTGGTGTATGAGCACATTCAGGAGACACAAAGGCACTTACGAACTACAGTCGGTCTCAACGTATTCGGTACCACACGATGTTGAGTAAGTGGAAGTCGTTCCTGCAGAATGCGTGAAAAATGTGAAAGTTTGTGGGGTAACCTTCTGAAGGATTTTTTAAATAACAATTACTGTATAAAAAATTCGTATATGTATAAGAAGACGTGAAAAGGACATTTTTGAAATCATTCCTACGAAGAAAGTTGTTTTTTTTATTTTTTATGTAAACTATTCAAAGGAGTAAGTTTCCCGATTTTATTCATTTATGAATTTAGATAGAGATTTTTTTATAATACTGACCGAAACTAAAATTTCAGCTCTCTAGCATTCTATACATATTGTAAGAAGTGAAATTTTTGCAATCTTAAGTATTGCAAAAGCAACACCCAGTTAAAAATATTTATTTTTCTCGCTTCCCCAAATGTCAGGTCCAGAGCGGTAAAATTCCAAGTACAAGTACCGGAGTACCAGTATCAGTACCGGGACTCGTAAGTACTATTGCTTCAGTATTCTGGTACTGCTACTTGGAAAAACCAGGTGCAAGTACTTTTTCAAGTATTTCAGAATAAGTATCAAGTCGCAACAAACACCAGGAATCTAGTAGGGGTCATTATGGGTCACTGAGCCACAGAAACCAACCCCCGGCGAATGATTTCTGCAGGAACTGTAAGGATTCGGAGGAAATCGAATGCGTCCAGTACGTATATTGCGAGTGCACCACTCTGATGAATACAAGAGATAGACTATTGGGTAGCTACCTCTTTTCAAGCCTGGCGTAGCTGCAAAGTGAAAAGTTCAGATGTTTCCTGAGATTCCTAAGAGAAGCAGGATGGATCTAGGGCGGTTTTGAAGGTTATCCCAGGATCCACTGGAGGTCTAAGTGATGCAGGCTAGGTCTTCTAGCGGTAGCTCTATCTCCTAACCTAACTTAACCTATGTGAAATAAAGAGCAATAGAGACGAAATGTTTTACGTTCCTTTTAATTTTTGAAATTTAATGTGTGGATGAAACTATTCGTCCATGATAGTTCTAGATTAGAATTTCTAGTGGATGATAAATGGTAATTCCTGTTTTCTGCATACAGTAATGCACAACTTTCTCTGCAAATATTGCGGTTCAAAATCGAATCGAATTCGAAGTAAATCAGTTCGACTAGGTGAAGTTAAGCTTCGAAATTGAATTCGCTTGTGACATAGTTGCGAATTGCAGGAGAAAAAACGGAACACGATATCGAATTGTATTGACGACCCGACAGTAGTTCGCTTGCTTAACTTTCTGTCGAAGTTCTTGTATGTATTGGTAGTTCGTTTTGGATTCTATTTTTTTTATCAGTATGATCTCGTATCGATTTCTCTTGCAAAGTGTTTTGCAAATAGTATGTAAATACGATATCGAATAAATAAATAATTAGTACGCACCGTAGTAAAACTTCACTCAATAAATCTCAACATAGAATGCCGGCGAAAAAAAAAGTTCATGAATAGAAAATATTTGCTTTAATGGATTCCTCGGGAATTGCATTGAGTCGTATCGTAGGTAAATTCATATATATAGGAAACAAATCGAAGAAATATCGAGCTACGAGCGATGCAATGAATTTTAAGGGCTCGGCTACTAGTCGACAAATATAGGTTACCTCATGGAAAATCGCCACAACCCCCCGCAGCCTATTTTTAACAAAAAATATTTTTAATTTATTTATCAATGAAATGGAAATTTTTGACATTGAATTAAATACTAAAGGTTCCAACTTCCTCACAAGGCGCAACACCGTCACATGACATAATAAATTAAAATCGAAGTTATATTATTAGATTTTTTTTTTATTATTTTAAATATAAAAATTACTTATCAATAATACTACATAATTTAGTTTTAATTATTTTTCGCTGTAATTAAACATAACAACAACATACTCAATTCTAAATATATATAAAAGCTTATCTAACCTACTACAAACATTACCCTACTCATCTCCGTCGGAGCTTATATACAGGGTGCTTCCCATTAGAAGGTCAATAGAGCAGGAAGTGATAGTACTCACCTAGGCAAGCAAAAAAATTGTATGGCAGGGGGTGGCAATATCAACCGTTTAGGAGTTACAGGGTGATTAAGAAAAAATGCTAGTTTTTCATAAAACACCCTGTATCTTAAGTACTGGGCGAACAGTCACAGTCATTGTATGCCGAACTTCATGGCCTTTCCAACGACTGCTGAACCAGCCCCGTACGTTTCTCCTCACAAGAGTTATGCTTGGACTTCGGATTTTCTTACCTTTTTTTCATTTTTACCTCTATTTTTTTCGACACATCTGGGGTTAACATAAGGTACCTGCGGCAAATAAAGCCCGGAGGGTAATAAGGCCCACATTTAAAAATTCCTACCAAAATAAATCGCAGAAACCTCATACTTTATGCGCACATGCATTAAGTCGACACGAACGCCGTCGAGGAGGCGTCTAGCAGCTCGCGTCGCCATCTTGCCAGTATCGAACGGTACTTCACCGAAAGGAGTATGGCTGCTTGGAATCATAACTTTCGCCTAGGCAAAATCATAAGTTCCGTTGTTTAATTGCTATTTCCACATGTAGTAACTTATTTAGTTTGAACATTAGGTAACGTAGTTTATGATTTCGGTGCTTATTTTCGCCCACACCATTGTGTTTATTTAATTAACCCTAGAATGCTAAACGTGAGTCAAATTGACTCCCCGCCAACAAATTTTAATAAGTCTGCTGCGATTGTAGATAGAATATTGAAGCTATTAGTTGCTTGTACGTTACATAACAGGTAGGTATAGGAGTCAAAATGACGTGTGCTTAGCAATAGTGTTACTTTTGTGCGGGTACCACATTTTCTCATGTAGTGTTTTTATTGCGTAAAATGATTGACAAAGCTATTGGATTATCCCCACACGATCCGGAAGAATCACCAAAACTACATAAGAGTACATATGCCCTTCGAAAATTCAGCAAAATACAGCAACGGCCTTTTCAAAGTGCTCTATGAAAATATGTGGGGAACGTACTATTAAAACTTGTTCTCAGAAATACAAAATTTTTGTATAATTTAGTGTTTTCTATACATTATTAATTATATTACTATAAACATGTTTCGAATTAAAGGGAGTCAAATTGACGTATATTTAGTATTACCGTGTTTTTGCACAAGTTTCGTATTCTAGGGTTTTAATGAGTAAATTCTTGTCATAGGTGAAATAAGGCCTCACTAGAGTATCCTATCTAACCCGAATTCTCAAAGAAATTAATGTTCCTATATAGGATTATTTTTGTTCCAAAGAATGAAGACTGATTGGATTTACTCTGTTGTACGTTAGGAAATTTATAACTAAAGCTGTTGGGGACATAGTATCTCCCTGCGGGGTAAAAAGGCCCATTTTTATTCGTTGTTGATTTTCTTAGTTTTAGCAAGTTTAAAGAGAATCATTTCTCTGATTAAGATTTTGAAAAAGTTTATTTTTGCTTTGGGCCTTATTATACTGTGGTAGTTTAATAAGGCCCTTGGAAAAGGTTTTATAAAACTGAATTATTTTTTCAAATACTCATTTCTGTTATAGCTTTTCTATTTTCTTAGTTGTGGAAATAAATAAGCTTCACGGAAAACTTGTTTTTGTAGTTCTATACCACCAAATACTTGATTTATTGCATTTTCAAATTAAGTGGGCCTTATTTGCCGCAGGTACCTTAGTTCTTTTTTATAAAAACTATGAACTGTAGATTCTTCTTTTTAGTTTGACCTATTATACTCTATCTGCTGCCGTTAAAGATTTATTAGCTCAAAACCTATTCTGAAAGCTATTCTTAAACCTAAATTTGTTCCCTAATTTAAGAAAATAATATCAGCTAATTTCGGTATGACGTGAATAGGTTTTGAGCTAATAACTCTTTAACAGCTGCAGATACGACATAGGGTATAATAGGTCAAATTAAAGAGAAGAGTCTACAATTTATAGTTGTTATAAAAAAATGTTATATTAATGACCGTTTTGCAAAAAAAATAGAGATTAAAGTAAAACACAAAAAGTGAAAAAATCCGAAATATTTTGTTTAGAACCCAATAACTCCTGAGGGGTTGGGTGAGCAGTCATTGGAAAGGGCATGAAGTTCTGCATATAATGAGGTCTTAACTGTGACCGTGTGCCTAGTACTTTTTAAAATACAGGGTGTTTTGTGAAAAACTAGCTTTTTTTACTTAATCACCATGTAACTCCTAAACGGGAGTACTATCACCTTCTGCCTGTATATGTTCGCTTCTAAGTTATCCAGTCATCGTTAGAGTCAATTATAATATGTTCGACCGTAATTGGGGTTGGATCTCGTTCGTACCAAAGTGGCTGAAGCATGCCGTCGTTTAATATCGAACCACACTGTTCTGCACCTAATTTAACACAACGAATATCTGTTGCATTTTGTCACATCGACGTAGCGTATATAGTCCAGCAGGGTAGAATCAGGCTCGAATTGAAACTTTTTACATCTCTCATAAAATTCTCTGTTGTGGATTTACTAGAAAATTGCTTTTCGAAAATTATTAATCGTGCCAGATTTACTGCAGAACAATGTGTAACGCCATATAATGCACAAGTGAATTCTTCAATAATTTTCATTTTCTCCTCATTTTCAATATGTTTGTATATCAATAAATTTTTGTAGTAACTGATAGCCCTTCACCTCTCCTTTCCTGGAAAAATTTGCTGTATAATCATAGCCGGTAAAAGCATGGAAGGCAGGTAAAGAGCTACAAAGTTCATTTCCAGGCATTTGCTCTAATTTACATCAGCAGATTTTGGACTAGCGTTGACAACCAAACTTCAAAATCGACTAATTTGTGTATATTACCTAATAATATTATTAAAATGTCAGTGTCATTCGAATATCATCAGCCTCCTCGTGAGAACACATTAAATCATTTTCTTCTGTTTTTATAACGCTTTCATGTTCTGCAATGAATGAAAAACATTTTTCTCAAACTGTTATAAAAACTTTCTTCGTACCTAGTATTGGTGTCAGATTTTTGTTCTGCTATTGTGCCGATAAAAATATGACGAAAACCTACATACTTAAATTTTTTATTTCTTAAACTTTTCATAAAGTCATTCAGTCTTACTTGAGACGGTCCTAGAATCTCGTACGGGATATCAACCGCTTCTCTATTATATTGCTCTCTATCTTTTATTGAGGGGAGCATATATCGGTCAAATATAATATGAATTTGAGAAGCATTAGTGTAATAAATGTTTTTTTGTAAGAAATAAAATCCGTCAATTATTTCTGTATCTATTGAGTGAGTATTGCAAATTCAATAAAACATTTAATTTTATGCGCCATTTTGGATTTATCCGTTTTAAACGTTTCTCCAGTAAAATGACATAGAGCTGGAGGTCCAGGTGATAAAGGAAATGATAGGCAAATTCCATGTCTATTTTTTTTAATGCAATTGCTAATAGCCTACCGAAAATATCGCGTTTCATTTTTAGTAAAATTTTTCATTTCCCATCGCCACTTATTTGAGTTTTTTTAATACCTTCTTATGAACAATTGCGTATAGTGTGCCTCGTAATAGTCTTTTCAAATCTTTGTGGATCTCAATTACATTGTTCAATGAATTCATTTTTTTTTCTTCGTCCATAGACATAACACTAATGGCCAGTTTCACAGTCTGAGTTTAAACCAAATATTTAGTTTAAACTCGACGAATGAGTTTCACAGTTTGGTTTAAACCCCCGTTTAAACCAGAGTTTAAACCATGCCATCCCTCGGTTTAATCTCAAGATAAAAGTATTTGAAAAGTGTGTCATTTTATTTTGACAGTAGCATTGTTTGTTTGTATCAAGAAAATAATTTTATCATGGATTTAGATTTAGTCGATTATTTTAACATTCAAGTTCGACAAAACCCACAGAATCACCCCACAGGTATCAAGTACACAGGAGTATATCACAATTCTATGCAAATATCTAGAAAGAGGGTTTTATATTAAAGGTATAGCAGGAGGGTGATTCTGATATTTTGTCGTACTCTACTGTCAAAATATACGCCTAAATGAAATGAACTTTCCTATTGATTTTTTCGTGTTTTTATTCATGTCAGCAACCCTTGCATGACGTACAATGAACTGAAATAACACTTCACATTAAAAATTCAAAATAATATTTCGAATTTAAGCATTTGTAATGCTCTAATTAGATGTAGAATTTCCATTTACCAGAGTAAAATTTTTGTCACAACCTCTGGGAGCAGTTGACTAATTTGTCGTATATTTAGTCCTGTCTTTTGACGTTTGTTCACCGAAAATTCATTATAGTTCATTTTGTGGTAGATAATAGTGGAGACACAAAATGAACTATGTTAAAAGAAAAAGTACGACAAATCACCCGCCAGGGGGTGATTCCGATCACTTTGTCGTAGTTTAGGCATATATTTTAGTCACATATTCGACATTTCACCTCAAATTTATAGTGCTTTTATATTCACCCTATTTATTTTGATTTATCCTTTTCATCAACCACAAAATAAACTAAAATAAATTTGCATGAATTAATGTCAGAATACGCGACTATAAGTACAACAAATTAGTCAACTGCTCAAGAGACTGTGACAAAAGATTTTACACTGTGGCAACTGGAAACTCTACACCTAATTACAGTATTACAAGTGCCTAAATTCGAAATAATATTTTGAATTTGTAATGTGAAGTGTCATTTTCAGTTCATTCTACGTCTTGCAAGGGTTACTGACCTGATTAAAAACAAGCTTTTTTTCAACATTGTGATTGACCCAGCCCAGGCAACCAAGGGGCGCTGTCGTCAGCTACGTAGTAATACATAATATTATGTGAATTTTTCATTTTTTCGATGAGATAGGATTTATGACGGTCGCCTCCCCATCTATTAGGTGTATATTCTGACGTCAATTAATCACAAATTCATTTTAGTTTATTCTGTGGTTGATGAAAATGATAAATCAAAATGAATATGGTGAATATAAAAGCACGACAAATTTGTGGTGAAATGCAAAAATATACGCCTAAGCTACGACCCCGCAGATCAGAGAGTTAAAAAACGCAGCTAATCCTACGAAATTCTAGTTTGTTCAGTTTTAGTTTCACAAATATCTTGGCATCGAGATTACAGGTGGAAAGAAAAGTTGACCACATTTCTAATAGTTTCCTTATAGAGTTTATTCTAGATTTTATTGCTTACTTACAGGCATTTATGTCCTATACAAGAATAAATAAATTATTTGCGTAGAGGGCAAATCGTAGTGGGCATATATAAGACTAATATGACTGTCAAACTTTATTCAAAAACATTTGTTCCATAGAGAAAAGCAGTTGGAATAAAATGAAAATTTTATACAAATAAAAAAAAAAAAAAAAAAAAAAATCAGTGGTAAATTGTTAGTTATTGGTATGTGGCCAAATTTTCCTATATTGCTTCTTCTATTATTACTTTGCCGAGAACTCAAAGGGCAAACGGAATCTAGTGCAAGAATTAGAAGACTTCATAATGGTGTAGAAGCAGATTGGAAACGTTTTAATTTTGTTGTAGCGATTATCATTCAAAGTAATGGTAAATGGCAGTTCTGTACAGGTTCTCTTATTGCACCGAATAAGGTTTTAAGTTCGGCACATTGTTTCTTCTCTCGAAAAAATGACGAGCCAATGATACTAGTCAATACAAACTTTGTTAAAGTTATTGCGGGCAAAAATTACAGAAATCATGTTGATAGAATATTGGGCAATGTAGCCTCTATTCATCCACATCAAGGTTTTATAAAACGAGATTCTAATAATGATATAGCTGTGCTGTTACTCAGTAAAAATATACCAATCGACGGAAGTCGCATAGGAATAGTGAAATTAAGAACAACTCAAATTCCTCCTTTTATGAAATGCGTAGCAGCTGGTTGGGGAGAACAGAATGATTTTACGCTACCTAAAGTTTTACTCTCTGGAACATTTACTATTTTGCCGAAACATATATGCTACAGAAATTGGGGTGTTGGAGTAGATGACATTTTGTGTGGTTTGAGCGAGAATAAAACTACCGTTTGTGATGGAGATTCTGGAGGGCCATTAATATGCGAGAATGAGTTAGCTGGAATTATTGATTCAAGTGGACCAAATTGTACCAGCAATATGCCAAGTTTTTTTACTGCAGTTTTCAATTTTCGAGGCTGGTTGGACAAGGGATATTTATCACCCGCAAATGCCCTGAAAATTACGATTTTTAAATTGTGGGCGTCTATAACAGTTTTATTTTTGTGCACATATTATCTTAGTAAATAAAGTGTAGGATTGACTCAATAAATTTGTTACTTACCAAAATCTACTGCGCTTGTTCAAGAGGATAGGGAGGATGCAGTGAGTTTTAGTAAGATGAGAGTAAAGGGATATTTTCGTTGTAAGTTGACAAGTTTTTACCAAGTATAGGAGCACTTATTGCAAGTAAGAGTGCGAATGCTTACGAAAGCACGAAGAATTTTTGGTGTTTTCTGTCTATTTTAGTAGTATTTTCCTACGTAAAATTTAACCCTGTTGGCCTGCATAATCCTACATTATCTTGGAATACCTTTTATCTTTTTAATGCTATCTGTCATTGTAAAATTTTGCTAATACCTAGAAGTTTGGCAAGCTAGTGCGTTATTTTAGGCAATTAACTATAAATTAGCGCTCGTGCAGTGTTACGAAGGGATCTATTCTGGGTCCACTTTTACTTACATTTTTTATAAATAATTTAGCGTATTCAGTTAGGTAGGTACTAAATTTTTATATTTTGGTGAACAACGTACAATATTCTCTACCGCTGTCCTATTTTGTAAAAGCAAACAAAACATTACCTACTAACAAGTAATTTCTCTAATTTTCCCTAAATAAGAAGCGCGCGCTAATGCTGTAAATTCTTATTTCGGGAAAATTGGGAAAATTTCTTGTTAGGGAAACTGCTCATTAGGGAAATTGCTTTTGGGGAAATCGATTTAAAAAAAAAACGGTTTACGAAAATTGTCCGCAAATCTTATGAAACTCTTTTAGGTCACGATCTTTTAATTAAGACATGCATGATATTTGTAGCTACTCAGTGGATTTTCTTAAAACCACCACTCCGATGGGGAACTCATCTTCTTGTATAAATTAATCAAATGTTATGGTCGTGCAGTGCACCTGCATCACTTAGAGCTAGTGACGGGGCTCATGGCTGCTCCCACTGCGATCGTGCTGCCATTTTCTCTACGGTTGTCCGTTTGACATCTGACGGCGGGTCACTTGCTTTGAGGAGCGAACTAAAGGAGACGACATCCCATAGTAAGTATATGTATGGCAGCGTATCCAAAAAATTTCGCCATCTTGATTTTAGCGGGGTGTTGGCTGTCACTTTTTGGTAAACAAAGCCGCGATGCGTTTTTGGCGCAGAGATGTAGTTGCAAAAGGGATAATTTGCTTTTTATAGGAAATGGTTAATGGCTATTGAAGTAAGTGATAGTAATATAAAAAGGAGTTATATATGCTCGAAGATTTAGATACAACAAGCCGTGTTGAGGAAAATACTTTTAAAATACTTTTGCGGTAAATTTGGTAAATCCCACTGACATGCATATATAAGTAAATTCGCAAATAATTTAAATATATCGTCAGTGAAAGCATACTTGCTGAAATGAAAACTGGTGCCACATAAAACAGGAGATCAGTCAGTTCATTTATATACATGTCAGTGGGTGGTGCGGAAGATTGTGCGGAGTTTCTAAGATATGTATTTGAATTTTCACGCCATTAATTTGTTGTGACATTTAGGGCATCAACAATTTTTAACGCCGCCTCTGGCACCTCGACAAAACAAGAAAAAGAACGATAGTTGCTACGCTTTTTTCATCACATGTCGTCTCCTTTAGTTCCCTCCTCGAAGGCCAGTTGTGAGAGAATTTTTGACAAGAAAAGGAGAATTGGAGAATTGAGAGGTGTGTGACACTTTTGGTGCGATAGAGATTCTCGCAAAAAAATTGAGTGCTTATATATCACCCTGTATCGTCTGAACGTTACGTCCTATGATTATAGCCTGAACTACAATAGAAGTAAATAACTTTACGAAATTAAACCAGACTGAGGTTTACTTACGAAAAATTGATAGTTTTAGCCTAAATATATATCACATTCCGTAAGAGTTATTATCTTGATATTTAATGTTTTCTATTTTAAATAGTGGTAAAAGTGAAAAAATTAACAAGTGTAAGTTGATTTAATTGAAGATTTTTGCTTTCTGTTCATTCGCAGTGCTATTTTTATTCCATTTTAATTTTTACATTGCACTTTTAATCATTTAGTATAATAATTTAATTGTTTGGACACATTGCGTTCTTACGGAATGAGCGATTCTTAGTGCACTATACTTACGGAAAATTGGATATTTAAACTTAACGAAAGTTCCCTTCACACGTGTTAAAGTTAATTTGTGTACGCCTGTTAAATTAAAGGTCGCATTATTTTACGTAAGTAAATGTACTTACGTATACTTCTATTGTAGTTCAGCCTTATGATTTAATAAATTTGAACTCAGTTTTCTTTATTTAACTACTATTCTTATATAAAAAAAAAAAACACTTCATCAGTACCAACTTTTGATATTGGATTTAAGAAGTTTAAGAAGCTTAAAGGCTTAGTTTTGAAATGACCTATCACATTTTGTACCCAAAAAGTTACACTTTCTGCGTATTTTGCTCTTTTTATACCCTAGATGAAGTCTAAAGGGTTTGTCATTCCATTTGTAACACCTAGAAATAATGATGGTAGAGCAATGCATAAAATTAAAAGTTATTTTGATTTTTTTATGTCCGTATGTCCGTCCGTCCTTCTGTCCGTTCGTCTGTCCATCCTCACGATAACTCGAGAGCGCGTGTACTTAGAAAGCTGAAATTCTGCACATGGGCTTTTAAAACAAAAAAGTAAAAATAGGACAAATCGGGTAACTACTTCGTAGGGTTGCCATACACAAATCTCATTTTTCACTACATATTGGGACACTGCCTGAGAGCACGTCAACGTAGAGCGTTGAAATTTTGTACATAGTGTTTTCATAAAAATAGCAAATATAAATGGACTAAGTCGGGTAACCCCTTCTTGGTGTTGCCATATAAAAATTTAGGATTTTTACATATCATATGAAAACGAACAGTTGTATACGCTTTTAATGTACCGAACCGTTCTAGGGATATATTCAAAAACCAGTTCAAAAATCAAACTTGCGCAGATGGGTGACCATACGAATTTACAAATGAGCATTCATCTACGGTGTCATAAGAATTGTCTTAGATCAATTCTAGCTTTTTTTCTTGTTCTTAAGAGATTTTCAAGTTTCATACGTTTTTCAATCCAAATTTCTGGCAAACTATTTGTAGCAGATTAATGATTTATATCTCAAATTAAAGGTAAGGAACAGTTCTAGTAAATAACGTCGAGAAAAATAAAAATAAATGTATTGGAATGGAGATATTAGCTCGGAAACTTGTAAAAAATGGTAAAAATTTTTTTTTTCACTATTTTAGAAAGATAAAGCCTAGATCTAGCAAATAACGTCGAGTTTTTTCATTTTTAATGGCGCTTTTTTCAATTATTTGACTCTAATAGTACTTGTTTTTCTCTCGATATTTCACCGACTAGAAAATGCTGTTTTTCGTTGAAAGTTGTAGAAATATAAAGCAAAATAGTATATTTAACAATTATGTGCAAAATAAAATTTAGGAGAGTTAATTTCGTTAAAAATTTTGCATTTCTTTGAACTGCAAATTTTCATTTTCGTCTTCTTTTTCTACAGAAAACGCAATATGTACTATTATTGGGTAGCTGATGTAGGCTAATTACCTGATGCATAGTGAACATAAATGATTTAATTAAAGAAACTAAAGCAGGGCCTTGATATAAGAGCGTTTTAGGTGAAGAGACTATGTGGAAGTCCTATGCTGCCAAGTGAGGAAGTAAAAAGAATAGAAAGATTTTCTGCCGGCGATTTTCTTTATGTAACGCGAGAATGAAGGCTATTATTATGAATTTTGCAGGTCAAATGTTATTATAAGTGATTGACATGAGTTAGCCAGTACTCGGAAATTAGAAAGTCAGGGGGGCGAGAGATCTCAAGCACGTAGAAACTCCAACATCAAATCCTTCTTATCCTCTTAATGAAGTGCAGCAGGCAAAGGCCGGACAAGCACACAGAACGTGTTCGGTTGTCTTAGGCTCTCCTTCCAGGCAGAACAGACACTGAGGGCTGTCAATAATTCCCATCCTTGTTAGATGAGCGTGAATCGAGATATGGCCAGTGATGATTCCAACCATAGATCTGCATTGTTTCCTTGCAAGCTCCAAGAGAAAATCACAGAAATTCCTATCAGACCCATCAAGAAAAAGTTTTGTACACCTGCAAGTGCTCAGGTTTGCCCATCTCTGCTTATGCTTCATATGAAAGAGAGACCCAATAACTGAGGTGGTTTAGTCACATAGTACTTACATACTCACGACAGCTAGACGATTTTTTTTAGTAGGCCACGATATTAACTTTCAATGATATACGAACCCAGCGTTGCCAACTGTATCTATCAGAAAAACTGAGAAAAAAGCTGAGAAGTTGCGAAAAAAACTGAGAAATGAAAAATCATATCTAAATCTCTTTTATTAGTTATCATGTAAACGAAAACATAAATATAATCCAGTACTATATAAATTAAATAACAAAAAGTAACGAGCTAACATTTAGATTCGATCTTGCCTTTACAAAAAAAAATTATAATAATAAAAGTACAGCCTTATTAATTTCGTTTAAAATTATACATATTTTGATTTAATAGTTGGTACATACTTTTAGTTCCTTTCTCGTTAAAGCAATTCATGTTCCTTAGTTTTAAATAATCTTTCGAATAAAGAATTCTACAGAGGGTATCTGTGCCGAGTTTATTTTTTACTTTCGTTTTATTGATGTTAATTGCTGAGAATACCCTTTCTACATTAGCAGAAGAATGAGGAAGGCATAACATTTCTCTTAGAAAGTGATAATTTTTTAAAAAATTCCTCATCGGTTCGATTTTTAAAAGGACTAAAATCAAAAACTCACAGCTCTCCATTCATCATCTAACTTTTGCATATCTGGTACTAAGTTTGGAAAGTTTTTGTACTTTCATTTTTGGCCCTTCATTATATTCTCTTGATTAATAACACTTAAACTCCTTAAGATGGGATCACTGATCTTTGAAAAAATTTGTGAAACTAATTCTATATAAAATGCTTAGAAATTTTTATTAAATTCTTCTGTTATTTCTGGTTTATTTATTGTATTTAAAATAGATTGCAGACTTTGAGGCTGCTTTTGAAAACTTGCGGGTTTTTATATTCTATTTCAAATAAGTCTGAATTTTTTACGTGATCAAAACATATATAGTTGTCCAAAAGGAGTCGTAAAAGTCTTCACATATCACCGTATAGTTTTAATAGGTTGGCTACTCACTTTGATATAATTTATTCAAAGTATTGATATGTTTTAAACAGGGATCGAAAATAACTAGTATTTTGAAAATTTTAAACAAAAAAAGCCGGGATAAATCATGATCGTGGAATTTAGTGGAATATACCAAAAGATATCTCGTGAAACCAGTTTCGATTCCTGTAAAGCTTTTGAAAACTTAACTTTTTATTAAAAAAAGCTAAAAAAAACCAAGCTGGAAAGGCTTTTGATTTTATCTGGCAAAAATAAAAAGCCAGCTTGACTTTTTATTTTTTCGAGCTGAAAGTAACAGGTTTTGAAGTAGGAAGTATAAAATCCAAGCTGGCTTCTTATTTTCAGGGACTGAATCAGTTATGAATTTTTACGAAAAAAGCTTAATTTACTTGTTATTCCTGGCCGGTAAAAGTTTTGAAGCTAGAAAAGCAAGCGCAACGGCTTGATACTTTTTTTCGGTAAAAATATAAAAAACGAGCCCAGCTTTTTTATTTTTCTAGTCGAGCTGGCTTTATATTTTTGCCAAATAAAATAAAAAGCCGAGCTGGCTTTATATTTTTGCCAGATAAAATAAAAAGCCAAGCTGGCTTTTCATTTTTGCCATAGAAAAAGCCTTTCCAGCTTGGTTTTTTTAGCTTCAAATTATTATTGGTCTGGAATAACAGGTAAAGTTGGCTTTTTTCGTAAAAAGTCATAACTGATTCGGTCCCTAGTTTTAAATTAATAAAATGAAGATACACTTCATTAATGGGATTAGATATAATCGTAATAGTTTTTCTGCTGATTTTATTTTACAAATAGATGTGCAAAATATATTCGTAATGGCTCGATTAAAATTCTTAAGCGGTTAACAACTAATTCTAAAACTAACCATCGTATTACACAAGGATGTAAAAATTTATATTGCTTAATTCAAGTATTTCCATGATTTTTTACTTTTATGGGTACATCAGAGTGTACCACACTGGGTGTGCTGAGAATATGAGACGACCACGCACCTTCTCTGTTAAGGAACAGGGATGTACATATTCATGGTATTCAATAAATGCTTCATTCATTTACAATTTTAGTAAAAGCTTTAAAGGGAAAAATAAGAAAAACTGAAAAACGAAGAAAATTTAATCTGAAAACTGAGCATTTCAGGATAAAAACATAAAAAAAACTCAGAATTTCACGGTAAAAACTGAAAAACTGAGTTCCAGATAAAAAAAACTGAGTTTCTCAGCAAAAACTGAGTAGTTGGCACGAACCACGGCATTTTCTTCGGTGGTGTATGAACACATTCAGGAGACACAAAGGCACTTACGAATTTTAGTCGGTCTCAACACGATGTTGAGTAAGTGGAAGTCGTTCCTGCAGAATGCGTGAAAAATGTGAAAGTTTGTGGGGTAACTTTCTGAAGGATTTTTTAAATAACAATTACTGTATAAAAAATTCGTATATGTATAAGAAAACGTGAAAAGGACATTTTTGAAATCATTCCTACGAAGAAAGTTGTTTTTTTTTATGTAAACTATTCAAAGGAGTAAGTTTCCCGATTTTATTCATTTATGAATTTAGATAGAGATTTTTTTATAATACTGACCGAAACTAAAATTTCAGCTCTCTAGCATGTTATGGAAGTATGTTGAGAGTGATTGGTTAGGACGTGAAGTTCAAACTGCCAGCATGAGCTGACAGATCACTCGGTAACAGCGTTAATGCAGGGCGGCATGCTAGCACCTCGGCTAAGGGAGCGGAGAGTGTGGGGGTGTTCCCAAAAGAAACCTGCCGCTGTCACCAACCATAATAAAAAAAAAAATATCATGCCTGCATACAAAAAAACTTGCACTCACCCAGTCCTGAAGGGACCTTTACGTCACTTACCTAAGTTCCAGTGAATGCGCAGATGTTCTGCCTTCCTTGCCAAGCCCCATCCTCCCATTGACTTTGGCTGGCAGTGTTTCCAAAGTCTCTTTGTTGACCTGTGAAAGAGAGATTAGAGCGGACTAGGCGAACCTAGATGACCCTTATGCTAGAGGAGAGGGCTCCAGGATGCGAAGGAAGAAATTAAAAATGTACGGCTTCATTGACAGAATTAACATATATTTGCTTAAATCCATAACAACGCGTACTTAGGCGCTACGGTGCTTCATGCACTCCACAATTTGAATTGTGGCTGACACTTAATTAAGAGCCCCCTTCAGTACTAAGGATAACCTTGAGATCGAACAAAGCTTAACATTACCGATTTCTATATATAGTTAAGTTAGTGTTGTGCCAAAATTAAGCAGGGGCAGCCCAAAGATAAAGATGATACATATATTTGTTCGTAGTAAAAATCTAAATATAATATAAAACCAATGTACTCACATCCATATACATCCCTGAATGTTGAAGCGCTCCAGCATCCGGTGAGTACCTGTGTGGGAAAAACTAAACACTTTAATTCTTAAGGGTTATCATCTATTCTAGGTTGCCGTGCTCCACTTGCTTACTTTGGTAACAACTTGGCTTATTACTTCTAATCATATCATTATATTTTCAAAAATGTAATTCACGTAAATTATAGTATTTATAAAAATATTATCTCGCATTACAAAATAATGGCTAACACTAAAGAAATGAGTAAAATAATAATACTATGAGCCGTACTTCCGAAAGCGACTATATATTTGACAATTTTCAGTAATATGTCAGGAAAGAGATGTCTGTCTGTCGGTTCTTATTATCGCCTCGAGATGTAGATTATTATATCTTCCTTTCCGTTTTCAAATAGATATCAACTAACTTACTTCATTGTCATGTGTTTTGTGTGTGTGTAAGATTGTCAACCATATAAATTGAAAGCTTTATAGTTAATTGAATTTCATGGGGATCGAGCTATAATTCATGACAGTCTGTACGAGATCTCCTTAGAACCGGATCACGCAGGAGAAGAAAAAGTAAAGTACAAGAGTGAGGACGCAATGAAGGTTTAAAACTAGAAAGCGTTCGGGAATCCTACACACCACAGGTAAAATAAGTCCTGCTTTTTTCGGTAGCCCTATGCGCCAATTCGTCACGAATTATGTCCATCATCTATGCAAATAAAGAAGCGATAACATCAAAGATGCTTGCGGAGTATACTAAGCTAAAGTTCAACCATAACAACCTTTGTGAGGGTCAAAAGCTATAGCTCTTGCTGCCTCCGGCCACCTTTGCGGACTGTATTCTCAGTATTACTATTCCCACGAAAGTATCGAGTCGATCTCTCTAATCTTAATTCTTTACTGCCTAATATACGGATTAATCTTTAATAGTCTACGTTCCGTCTACTTTTCACTCTTTGTATTAAAATCACTTAAAACATATAATATTTATAGCATATATATACACTTCTGTATGTGGCCTCAATTGTATATATGTGTAACCGCAAATACGAGTAGTTAATTCATCCTAGTCTTATAGTTAAGCACTACACTAAAATTATAGAGCTGCCATTGTGTACGATAGTCGTTGTCTATCACATGCCCGTGACGAAACTGTGGGCTGAACCAAGGGCGTCCCCTTCATATTCTAAAAGTCTGAAAGTTTCTCGAACATAGCTCAGGAAATCTCATTATTTAGATGACCAGATTATTTATATGTCAGATCTGGTTTTACTATTAGGAAGCCACCTCGAACTATGATTGGGTTCTTCTCCTTTCGCTAGATCTCAATCTCGAATCTCGACTAATTACTACACCTATAATATATGTTCATTTTATTGTATAGCCGTGAAATTACTGACTTGGTTTGGTTTGTTTGTGCTACTACATTTGTCCATCCGAATCCCAGTGCTGATGCTACCTCCTTTACGAACTTATGATGGATAGCTCTACAATGATGACTTTGTGGATTTTCGGATCCTCCGACTGGATCAATGATGGGTGTTGTCTCGGAGAGTAACGCAGCATGTCCTTTCTTTATATTGTTTTGGGAGGTTTTGTCGCCGACGCCTTGCCCTACGTCTATGTCGTGTGTAGCTGCAGGCAGTCGGATTTATTTTGTACTGATTCTCTTGTGGCGCTCATATTATCCTCGTGGAAAGGGAGGATAATATGAGGGCTTCGAGTGGGCCTAATCAAGACTACTCGCCAGTTGATGTAGATGCTGTCGATTTACCAATTAGTTTCCGGATTTTCCTTTGACACTGAGGAAATAATTGTACCAAATGAAGATGGGTTATTAAAAGGAATGAAAAATCTTTTAAACTTACGTATAGGTTTATTTTCCTGCCCGATGCTTTTGGACGAAAATTTCTTGAGTTCATTACTTCCTGGCGTTCACTATGTGGCAGATTTTACAAGACAGACGATGTCTTCTTCTTCTCTTTTCTTCAGCGACATGTCAATATGGCACCTGAGCGTGAGGAAACATCACTCTCGGTCGGGGTGCGTTCAGTTTTCAAACTTGATCGCAGCCGGCTCACACGCGTCAGTATTTCGTGTAGCATATTGCTATATGCAATACGCTACGACCATAACAAGCATTCTATAAATATAGTAAGAAGTGAAATTTTTGCAGTCTTAAGTATTGCAAAAGCAACACCCAGTTAAAAATATTTATTTCCCTCCCTTCCCCAAATGTCAGGTCCAGAGCGGTAAAATTCCAAGTACAAGTACCAGTGTATACCAGTATCAGTACCGGGACTCGTAAGTACTTTTACTTCAGTATTCTGGTACTGCTACTTGGAAAAACCAGGTGCCAGTACTTTTTCAAGTATTCCAGAATAAGTATCAAGTCGGAACAAACACCAGGAATCTAGTAGGGGTCATTATGGGTCACTGAGCCATAGAAACCATCCCCCGGCGAACGATTTCTGCAGAAACTGTAAGGATTCGGAGGAAATCGAATCCGTCCAGCACGTATATTGCGAGTGCACCGCTCTGATGAATACAAGGGTAGCTACTTCTTTTCAAGCCTGGGGTAGCTGCAAAGTAAAAAGTTCAGATGTATCCTGAGAATCCTGAGAAAATCAGGATGGATCTAGGGCAGTTTTATAGGTTATCCCAGGATCCATTGGAGGTCTAAGTGATGCAGGCTAGGTCTTCTAGCGGTACCTCTCTCTCCTAACCTAACCCAAACTAAAACCTTCTGTTATATGAAAAAAAGAGCAATAGAGACGACATGTTTTACGTTTCTTTTCATTTTTGAAATTTAATGTGTGGATGAAACTATTCGTCCATGATAGTTCTAGATTAGAATTTCTAGTGGAACACGATATCGAATTGTATTGACGACCCGACAGTAGTTCGCTTGCTTAACTTTCTGTCGAAGTTCTTGTATGTATTGGTAGTTCGTTTTGGATTCTATTTTTTTTTATCAGTATGATCTCGTATCGATTTCTCTTGCAAAGTGTTTTGCAAATAGTAAGTAAATACGATATCGAATAAATAAATAATTAGTACGCACCGTAGTAAAACTTCACTCAATAAATCTCAACATAGAATGCCGGCGAAAAAAAATTTCATGAATAGAGTATATTTGCTTTAACGAATTCCTCAGGAATTGCAATGAGTCGTATCGTAGGTAAATTCATATATATGTATATAGGTAACAAATCGAAGAAATATCGAGCTACGAGCGATGCAATGAATTTGAAGGGCTCGGCTACTAGTCGACAAATATAGGTTACCTCATGGAAAATCGCCACAACCCCCCGCAGCCTATTTTTAACAAAAAATAATTTTAATTTATTTATCAATGAAATGGAAAGTTTTGACATGGAATTAAATACTAAAGGTTCCAACTTCCTCACAAGGCGCAACACCGTCACATGACATAATAAATTAAAATCGAAGTTATATTATTAGATTTTTTTTTTATTATTTTAAATATAAAAATTACTTATCAATAATACTACATAATTTAGTTTTAATTATTTTTCGCTGTAATTAAACATAATAACAACATACTCAATTCTAAATATATATAAAAGCATATCTAACCTACTACAAACATTACCCTACTCATCTCCGTCGGAGCTTATATACAGGGTGCTTCCCCTTAGAAGGTCAATAGAGCAGGAAGTGATAGTACTCACCTAGGCAAGCAAAAAAATTGTATGGCAGGGGGGGGGGGCAATATCAACCGTTTAGGAGTTACAGGGTGATTAAGAAAAAATGATAGTTTTTCATAAAACACCCTGTATCTTAAGTACTGGGCGAACAGTCACAGTCATTGTATGCCGAACTTCATGGCCTTTCCAACGACTGCTGAACCAGCCCCGTACGTCTCTCCTCACAAGAGTTATGCTTCGACTTCGGATTTTCTTACCTTTTTTTTATTTTGACCTCTATTTTTTTCGACACATCTGGGGTTAACATAAGGTACCTGCGGCAAATAAAGCCCGGAGGGTAATAAGGCCCACATTTAAAAATTCCTACCAAAATAAATCGCAGCAACCTCATACTTTATGCGCACATGCATTAAGTCGACACGAACGCCGTCGAGGAGGCGTCTAGCAGCTCGCGTCGCCATCTTGCCAGTATCGAACGGTACTTCACCGAAAGGAGTATGGCTGCTTGGAATCATTACTTTCGCCTAGGCAAAATCATAAGTTCCGTTGTTTAATTGCTATTTCCACATGTAGTAACTTATTTAGTTTGAACATTAGGTAACGTAGTTTATGATTTCGGTGCTTATTTTCGCCCACACCATTGTGTTTATTTAATTAACCCTAGAATGCTAAACGTGAGTCAAATTGACTCCCCGCCAAAAAATTTTAATAAGTCTGCTGCGATTGTAGATAGAATATTGAAGCTATTAGTTGCTTGTACGTTACATAACAGGTAGGTATAGGAGTCAAAATGACGTGTGCTTAGCAATAGTGTTACTTTTGTGCGGGTACCACATTTTCTCATGTAGTGTTTTTATTGCGTAAAATGATTGACAAAGCTATTGGATTATCCCCACACGATCCGGAAGCATCACAAAAACTACATAAGAGTACATATGCCCTTCGAAAATCCAGCAAAATACGGCAACGACCTTTTCAAAGTGCTCTATGAACATATGTGGGGAACGCAGGTACTATTCCCAGAAATACAAAATTTTTGTATAATTTAGTGTTTTCTATACATTATTAATTTTAATGAATAAAAGGAAGAATATTGTTTTCTATATTACTATAAACATGTTTCGAATTAAAGGGAGTCAAATTGACGTATATGTAGTATTACCGGTTTTTTGCACATGTTTCGTATTTTAGGGTTTTAATGAGTAATATTGTAAATTCTTCTCATAGGTGAAATAAGGCCTCACTAGAGTATCCTATCTAACCCGAATTCTCAAAGAAATTAATGTTCCTATATAGGATTATTTTTGTTCCAAAGAATGAAGACTGATTGGATTTACTCTGTTGTATGTTAGGAAATTTATAACTAAAGCTGTTGGGGACATAGTATCTCCCTGCGGCGTAAAAAGGCTCATTTTTATTCGTTGTTGATTTTCTTAGTTTTAGCAAGTTTAAAGAGAATCATTTCTCTGATTAAGATTTTGAAAAAGTTAATTTTTGCTTTGGGCCTTATTATACTGTGGTAGTTTAATAAGGCCCTTGGAAAAGGTTTTATAAAACTGAATTATTTTTTCAAATACTCATTTCTGTTATAGCTTTTCTATTTTCTTAGTTGTGGAAATAAATAAACTTCACGGAAAACTTGTTTTTGTAGTTCTATACCACCAAATACTTGATTTATTGCATTTTCAAATTAAGTGGGCCTTATTTGCCGCAGGCACCTTAGTTCTTTTTTATAAAAACTGTGAACTGTAGATTCTTCTCTTTAGTTTGACCTATTATACTCTATCTGCTGCCGTTAAAGATTTATTAGCTCAAAACCTATTCTGAAAGCTATTCTTAAACCTAAATTTGTTCCCTAATTTAAGAAAATAATATCAGCTAATTTCGGTATGACGTGAATAGGTTTTGAGCTAATAACTTTTTAACAGCTGCAGATACGACATAGGGTATAATAGGTCAAATTAAAGAGAAGAGTCTACAATTTACAGTTGTTATAAAAAACTGTTATATTAATGACCGTTTTGCAGAAAAAAATAGAGATTAAAGTAAAACACAAAAAGTGAAAAAATCCGAAATATTTTGTTTAGAACCCAATAACTCCTGAGGGGTTGGGTGAGCAGTCATTGGAAAGGGCATGAAGTTCTGCATATAATGAGGTCTTAACTGTGACCGTGTGCCTAGTACTTTTTAAAATACAGGGTGTTTTGTGAAAAACTAGCTTTTTTTACTTAATCACCATGTAACTCCTAAACGGGAGTACTATCACCTTCTGCCTGTATATGTTCGCTTCTAAGTTATCCAGTCATCGTTAGAGTCAATTATAATATGTTCGACCGTAATGGGGGTTGGATCTCGTTCGTACCAAAGTGGCTGAAGCATGCCGTCGTTTAATATCGAACCACACTGTTCTGCACCTAATTTAACACAACGAATATCTGTTGCATTTTGTCACATCGACGTAGCGTATATAGTCCAGCAGGTTAGAATCAGGCTCGAATTGAAACTTTTTACATCTCTCATAAAATTCTCTGTTGTGGATTTACTAGAAAATTGTTGTATATCAATAAATTTTTGTAGTAACTGATAGCCCTTCACCTCTCCTTTCCTGGAAAAATTAGCTGTATAATCATAGCCGGTAAAAGCATGGAAGGCAGGTAAAGAACTACAAAGTTCATTTCCAGGCATTTGCTCTAAGGCTGTGCAATTTATGTAATTTACATCAGCAGATTTTGGACTAGACGTTGACAACCAAACTTCAAAATCGACTAATTTGTGTATATTACCTAATAATATTATTAAAATACATTAAATCATTTTCTTCTGTTTTTATAACGCTTTCATGTTCTGCAATGAATGAAAAACATTTTTCTCAAACTGTTATAAAAACTTTCTTCGTACCTAGTATTGGTGTCAGATTTTTGTTCTGCTATTGTGCCGATAAAAATATGACGAAAACCTACATACTTAAATTTTTTATTTCTTAAACTTTTCATAAAGTCATTCGGTCTTACTTGAGACGGTCCTACAATCTCGTACGGGATATCAACCTCTTCTCTTTTATACTGCTCTATATCTTTTATTGAGGGGAGCATATATCGGTCAAATATAATATGAATTTGTGAAGCATTAGTGTAACAATTTTTTTTTTTTTTAAAATAAATTCGGCAATTTTATCAAACTTCTGAGGGAGTGATGGTCCTAATTTGTGTAAGAAATAAAATCCGTCAATTATTTCTGTATCTATTTGAGTGGGTGTTGCAAATTCAATAAAACATTTAATTTTATGCGCAACAACATTGTGAATGACCCAGCCCAGGCAACCAAGGGGCGCTGTCGTCAGCTCACTGACATATATATAAATGGACTGCTTGATCTCCTGCTTCATGTGGCACCAATTTTGATTTCGGAAAGTATGCTCTCACTGTCAATGCTACCAACTATCGTACACTGACGTTATATTTAAATTATTTGCGAATTTACGTATATGCATGTCAGTGGGATTTACCGAATTTACCACAAAGGTATTTGGGACTATTTGTATCGTTAAATTTTAGTTATGAGTCGAAAGAAGTGTTTTTTACAAGGATTTTTACAAACAATTTCTCGTTCCTAATCGTTACAGTTCAGTGGGAAAGTATGCTCTCACGGAAAGAGACAGGAATATGAAAGTGGTGCCATTTGCTTTCATGCATTTTTGATTCAACAAGCAGTCCATTTATATTCATGTCAGTGCGTCAGCTACGTTAGTAATACATAATATCATGTGAACTTTTCATTTTTTCGATGAGATAGGATTTATGACGGTCGCCTCCCCATCTATTAGGCGTATATTCTGACGTCAATTAATCACAAATTCATTTTAGTTTATTCTGTGGTTGATGGAAATGATAAATCAAAATGAATATGGTGAATATAAAAGCACGACAAATTTGTGGTGAAATGCAAAAATATACGCCTAAGCTACGACCCCGCAGATCAGAGAGTTAAAAAACGCTGCTAATTCTACGAAATTCTAGTTTGTTCAGGAGGGTGATTCTGATCTTTTGTCGTACTTGAATGTCAAAACATACGACTAAATGAAATGAACTTTTCTACTGATTGTTTCGTGTTTTTATTCAGGTCAGCAACCCTTGCATGACGTAGAGTGAACTGAAAATGTCACTTCACATTACAAATTCTAAATAATATTTCGAATTTAAGCACTTTTAATGCTCTAATTAGGTGTATAATTTTTATTTACCAGTGTAAAATTTTTGTCACAACCTCTGGGAGCAGTTGACTAATTTGTCGTATATTTAGTCCTGTCTTTTGACGTTTGTTCACCGAAAATTCATTATAGTTCATTTTGTGGTAGATAATAGTGGAGACACAAAATGAACTATGTTAAAAGAAAAAGTACGACAAATCACCCGCCAGGGGGTGATTCCGATCACTTTGTCGTAGTTTAGGCATATATTTTAGTCACATATTCGACATTTCACTTCAAATTTATAGTGCTTTTATATTCACCCTATTTAGGTATTTTGATTTATCCTTTTCATCAACCACAAAATAAACTAAAATAAATTTGCATGAATTAATGTCAGAATACGCGACTATAAGTACAACAAATTAGTCAACTGCTCAAGAGGCTGTGACAAAAGATTTTACACTGTGGCAAATGGAAACTCTACACCTAATTAGAGTATTACAAGTGCTTAAATTCGAAATAATATTTTGAATTTGTAATGTGAAGTGTAATTTTCAGTTCATTCTACGTCTTGCAAGGGTTACTGACCTGATTAAAAACAAGCTTTTTTTCAACATTGTGATTGACCCAGCCCAGGCAACCAAGGGGCGCTGTCGTCAGCTACGTTAGTAATACATAATATTATGTGAATTTTTCATTTTTTCGATGAGATAGGATTTATGACGGTCGCCTCCCCATCTATTAGGTGTATATTCTGACGTCAATTAATCACAAATTCATTTTAGTTTATTCTGTGGTTGATGAAAATGATAAATCAAAATGAATATGGTGAATATAAAAGCACGACAAATTTGTGGTGAAATGCAAAAATATACGCCTAAGCTACGACCCCGCAGATCAGAGAGTTAAAAAACGCAGCTAATCCTACGAAATTCTAGTTTGTTCAGTTTTAGTTTCACAAATATCTTGGCATCGAGATTACAGGTGGAAAGAAAAGTTGACCACATTTCTAATAGTTTCCTTATAGAGTTTATTCTAGATTTTATTGCTTACTTACAGGCATTTATGTCCTATACAAGAATAAATAAATTATTTGCGTAGAGGGCAAATCGTAGTGGGCATATATAAGACTAATATGACTGTCAAACTTTATTCAAAAACATTTGTTCCATAGAGAAAAGCAGTTGGAATAAAATGAAAATTTTATACAAATAAAAAAAAAAAAAAAAAAAAAATCAGTGGTAAATTGTTAGTTATTGGTATGTGGCCAAATTTTCCTATATTGCTTCTTCTATTATTACTTTGCCGAGAACTCAAAGGGCAAACGGAATCTAGTGCAAGAATTAGAAGACTTCATAATGGTGTAGAAGCAGATTGGAAACGTTTTAATTTTGTTGTAGCGATTATCATTCAAAGTAATGGTAAATGGCAGTTCTGTACAGGTTCTCTTATTGCACCGAATAAGGTTTTAAGTTCGGCACATTGTTTCTTCTCTCGAAAAAATGACGAGCCAATGATACTAGTCAATACAAACTTTGTTAAAGTTATTGCGGGCAAAAATTACAGAAATCATGTTGATAGAATATTGGGCAATGTAGCCTCTATTCATCCACATCAAGGTTTTATAAAACGAGATTCTAATAATGATATAGCTGTGCTGTTACTCAGTAAAAATATACCAATCGACGGAAGTCGCATAGGAATAGTGAAATTAAGAACAACTCAAATTCCTCCTTTTATGAAATGCGTAGCAGCTGGTTGGGGAGAACAGAATGATTTTACGCTACCTAAAGTTTTACTCTCTGGAACATTTACTATTTTGCCGAAACATATATGCTACAGAAATTGGGGTGTTGGAGTAGATGACATTTTGTGTGGTTTGAGCGAGAATAAAACTACCGTTTGTGATGGAGATTCTGGAGGGCCATTAATATGCGAGAATGAGTTAGCTGGAATTATTGATTCAAGTGGACCAAATTGTACCAGCAATATGCCAAGTTTTTTTACTGCAGTTTTCAATTTTCGAGGCTGGTTGGACAAGGGATATTTATCACCCGCAAATGCCCTGAAAATTACGATTTTTAAATTGTGGGCGTCTATAACAGTTTTATTTTTGTGCACATATTATCTTAGTAAATAAAGTGTAGGATTGACTCAATAAATTTGTTACTTACCAAAATCTACTGCGCTTGTTCAAGAGGATAGGGAGGATGCAGTGAGTTTTAGTAAGATGAGAGTAAAGGGATATTTTCGTTGTAAGTTGACAAGTTTTTACCAAGTATAGGAGCACTTATTGCAAGTAAGAGTGCGAATGCTTACGAAAGCACGAAGAATTTTTGGTGTTTTCTGTCTATTTTAGTAGTATTTTCCTACGTAAAATTTAACCCTGTTGGCCTGCATAATCCTACATTATCTTGGAATACCTTTTATCTTTTTAATGCTATCTGTCATTGTAAAATTTTGCTAATACCTAGAAGTTTGGCAAGCTAGTGCGTTATTTTAGGCAATTAACTATAAATTAGCGCTCGTGCAGTGTTACGAAGGGATCTATTCTGGGTCCACTTTTACTTACATTTTTTATAAATAATTTAGCGTATTCAGTTGGGTAGGTACTAAATTTTTATATTTTGGTGAACAACGTACAATATTCTCTACCGCTGTCCTATTTTGTAAAAGCAAACAAAACATTACCTACTAACAAGTAATTTCTCTAATTTTCCCTAAATAAGAAGCGCGCGCTAATGCTGTAAATTCTTATTTCGGGAAAATTGGGAAAATTTCTTGTTAGGGAAACTGCTCATTAGGGAAATTGCTTTTGGGGAAATCGATTTAAAAAAAAAACGGTTTACGAAAATTGTCCGCAAATCTTATGAAACTCTTTTAGGTCACGATCTTTTAATTAAGACATGCATGATATTTGTAGCTACTCAGTGGATTTTCTTAAAACCACCACTCCGATGGGGAACTCATCTTCTTGTATAAATTAATCAAATGTTATGGTCGTGCAGTGCACCTGCATCACTTAGAGCTAGTGACGGGGCTCATGGCTGCTCCCACTGCGATCGTGCTGCCATTTTCTCTACGGTTGTCCGTTTGACATCTGACGGCGGGTCACTTGCTTTGAGGAGCGAACTAAAGGAGACGACATCCCATAGTAAGTATATGTATGGCAGCGTATCCAAAAAATTTCGCCATCTTGATTTTAGCGGGGTGTTGGCTGTCACTTTTTGGTAAACAAAGAGCCGCGATGCGTTTTTGGCGCAGAGATGTAGTTGCAAAAGGGATAATTTGCTTTTTATAGGAAATGGTTAATGGCTATTGAAGTAAGTGATAGTAATATAAAAAGGAGTTATATATGCTCGAAGATTTAGATACAACAAGCCGTGTTGAGGAAAATACTTTTAAAATACTTTTGCGGTAAATTTGGTAAATCCCACTGACATGCATATATAAGTAAATTCGCAAATAATTTAAATATATCGTCAGTGAAAGCATACTTGCTGAAATGAAAACTGGTGCCACATGAAACAGGAGATCAGTCAGTTCATTTATATACATGTCAGTGGGTGGTGCGGAAGATTGTGCGGAGTTTCTAAGATATGTATTTGAATTTTCACGCCATTAATTTGTTGTGACATTTAGGGCATCAACAATTTTTAACGCCGCCTCTGGCACCTCGACAAAACAAGAAAAAGAACGATAGTTGCTACGCTTTTTTCATCACATGTCGTCTCCTTTAGTTCCCTCCTCGAAGGCCAGTTGTGAGAGAATTTTTGACAAGAAAAGGAGAATTGGGGAATTGAGAGGTGTGTGACACTTTTGGTGCGATAGAGATTCTCGCAAAAAAATTGAGTGCTTATATATCACCCTGTATCGTCTGAACGTTACGTCCTATGATTATAGCCTGAACTACAATAGAAGTAAATAACTTTACGAAATTAAACCAGACTGAGGTTTACTTACGAAAAATTGATAGTTTTAGCCTAAATATATATCACATTCCGTAAGAGTTATTATCTTGATATTTAATGTTTTCTATTTTAAATAGTGGTAAAAGTGAAAAAATTAACAAGTGTAAGTTGATTTAATTGAAGATTTTTGCTTTCTGTTCATTCGCAGTGCTATTTTTATTCCATTTTAATTTTTACATTGCACTTTTAATCATTTAGTATAATAATTTAATTGTTTGGACACATTGCGTTCTTACGGAATGAGCGATTCTTAGTGCACTATACTTACGGAAAATTGGATATTTAAACTTAACGAAAGTTCCCTTCACACGTGTTAAAGTTAATTTGTGTACGCCTGTTAAATTAAAGGTCGCATTCATTTTACGTAAGTAAATGTACTTACGTATACTTCTATTGTAGTTCAGCCTTATGATTTAATAAATTTGAACTCAGTTTTCTTTATTTAACTACTATTCTTATATAAAAAAAAAAAACACTTCATCAGTACCAACTTTTGATATTGGATTTAAGAAGTTTAAGAAGCTTAAAGGCTTAGTTTTGAAATGACCTATCACATTTTGTACCCAAAAAGTTACACTTTCTGCGTTTTTTGCTCTTTTTATACCCTAGATGAAGTCTAAAGGGTTTGTCATTCCATTTGTAACACCTAGAAATAATGATGGTAGAGCAATGCATAAAATTAAAAGTTATTTTGATTTTTTTATGTCCGTATGTCCGTCCGTCCTTCTGTCCGTTCGTCTGTCCATCCTCACGATAACTCGAGAGCGCGTGTACTTAGAAAGCTGAAATTCTGCACATGGGCTTTTAAAACAAAAAAGTAAAAATAGGACAAATCGGGTAACTACTTCGTAGGGTTGCCATACACAAATCTCATTTTTCACTACATATTGGGACACTGCCTGAGAGCACGTCAACGTAGAGCGTTGAAATTTTGTACATAGTGTTTTCATAAAAATAGCAAATATAAATGGACTAAGTCGGGTAACCCCTTCTTGGTGTTGCCATATAAAAATTTAGGATTTTTACATATCATATGAAAACGAACAGTTGTATAGCTTTTAATGTACCGAACCGTTCTAGGGATATATTCAAAAACCAGTTCAAAAATCAAACTTGCGCAGATGGGTGACCATACGAATTTACAAATGAGCATTCATCTACGGTGTCATAAGAATTGTCTTAGATCAATTCTAGCTTTTTTTCTTGTTCTTAAGAGATTTTCAAGTTTCATACGTTTTTCAATCCAAATTTCTGGCAAACTATTTGTAGCAGATTAATGATTTATATCTCAAATTAAAGGTAAGGAACAGTTCTAGTAAATAACGTCGAGAAAAATAAAAATAAATGTATTGGAATGGAGATATTAGCTCGGAAACTTGTAAAAAATGGTAAAAATTTTTTTTTTTCACTATTTTAGAAAGATAAAGCCTAGATCTAGCAAATAACGTCGAGTTTTTTCATTTTTAATGGCGCTTTTTTCAATTATTTGACTCTAATAGTACTTGTTTTTTCTCTCGATATTTCACCGACTAGAAAATGCTGTTTTTCGTTGAAAGTTGTAGAAATATAAAGTAAAATAGTATATTTAACAATTATGTGCAAAATAAAATTTAGGAGAGTTAATTTCGTTAAAAATTTTGCATTTCTTTGAACTGCAAATTTTCATTTTCGTCTTCTTTTTCTACAGAAAACGCAATATGTACTATTATTGGGTAGCTGATGTAGGCTAATTACCTGATGCATAGTGAACATAAATGATTTAATTAAAGAAACTAAAGCAGGGCCTTGATATAAGAGCGTTTTAGGTGAAGAGACTATGTGGAAGTCCTATGCTGCCAAGTGAGGAAGTAAAAAGAATAGAAAGATTTTCTGCCGGCGATTTTCTTTATGTAACGCGAGAATGAAGGCTATTATTATGAATTTTGCAGGTCAAATGTTATTATAAGTGATTGACATGAGTTAGCCAGTACTCGGAAATTAGAAAGTCAGGGGGGCGAGAGATCTCAAGCACGTAGAAACTCCAACATCAAATCCTTCTTATCCTCTTAATGAAGTGCAGCAGGCAAAGGCCGGACAAGCACACAGAACGTGTTCGGTTGTCTTAGGCTCTCCTTCCAGGCAGAACAGACACTGAGGGCTGTCAATAATTCCCATCCTTGTTAGATGAGCGTGAATCGAGATATGGCCAGTGATGATTCCAACCATAGATCTGCATTGTTTCCTTGCAAGCTCCAAGAGAAAATCACAGAAATTCCTATCAGACCCATCAAGAAAAAGTTTTGTACACCTGCAAGTGCTCAGGTTTGCCCATCTCTGCTTATGCTTCATATGAAAGAGAGACCCAATAACTGAGGTGGTTTAGTCACATAGTACTTACATACTCACGACAGCTAGACGATTTTTTTTAGTAGGCCACGATATTAACTTTCAATGATATACGAACCCAGCGTTGCCAACTGTATCTATCAGAAAAACTGAGAAAAAAGCTGAGAAGTTGCGAAAAAAACTGAGAAATGAAAAATCATATCTAAATCTCTTTTATTAGTTATCATGTAAACGAAAACATAAATATAATCCAGTACTATATAAATTAAATAACAAAAAGTAACGAGCTAACATTTAGATTCGATCTTGCCTTTACAAAAAAAAATTATAATAATAAAAGTACAGCCTTATTAATTTCGTTTAAAATTATACATATTTTGATTTAATAGTTGGTACATACTTTTAGTTCCTTTCTCGTTAAAGCAATTCATGTTCCTTAGTTTTAAATAATCTTTCGAATAAAGAATTCTACAGAGGGTATCTGTGCCGAGTTTATTTTTTACTTTCGTTTTATTGATGTTAATTGCTGAGAATACCCTTTCTACATTAGCAGAAGAATGAGGAAGGCATAACATTTCTCTTAGAAAGTGATAATTTTTTAAAAAATTCCTCATCGGTTCGATTTTTAAAAGGACTAAAATCAAAAACTCACAGCTCTCCATTCATCATCTAACTTTTGCATATCTGGTACTAAGTTTGGAAAGTTTTTGTACTTTCATTTTTGGCCCTTCATTATATTCTCTTGATTAATAACACTTAAACTCCTTAAGATGGGATCACTGATCTTTGAAAAAATTTGTGAAACTAATTCTATATAAAATGCTTAGAAATTTTTATTAAATTCTTCTGTTATTTCTGAAAACTTAACTTTTTATTAAAAAAAGCTAAAAAAAACCAAGCTGGAAAGGCTTTTGATTTTATCTGGCAAAAATAAAAAGCCAGCTTGACTTTTTATTTTTTCGAGCTGAAAGTAACAGGTTTTGAAGTAGGAAGTATAAAATCCAAGCTGGCTTCTTATTTTCAGGGACTGAATCAGTTATGAATTTTTACGAAAAAAGCTTAATTTACTTGTTATTCCTGGCCGGTAAAAGTTTTGAAGCTAGAAAAGCAAGCGCAACGGCTTGATACTTTTTTTTCGGTAAAAATATAAAAAACGAGCCCAGCTTTTTTATTTTTCTAGTCGAGCTGGCTTTATATTTTGCCAGATAAAATAAAAAGCCAAGCTGGCTTTTCATTTTTGCCATAGAAAAAGCCTTTCCAGCTTGGTTTTTTTAGCTTCAAATTATTATTGGTCTGGAATAACAGGTAAAGTTGGCTTTTTTCGTAAAAAGTCATAACTGATTCGGTCCCTAGTTTTAAATTATACGACATAAAATGAAGATACACTTCATTAATGGGATTAGATATAATCGTAATAGTTTTTCTGCTGATTTTATTTTACAAATAGATGTGCAAAATATATTCGTAATGGCTCGATTAAAATTCTTAAGCGGTTAACAACTAATTCTAAAACTAACCATCGTATTACACAAGGATGTAAAAATTTATATTGCTTAATTCAAGTATTTCCATGATTTTTTACTTTTATGGGTACATCAGAGTGTACCACACTGGGTGTGCTGAGAATATGAGACGACCACGCACATCTTAAACTTCTCTGTTAAGGAACAGGGATGTACATATTCATGGTATTCAATAAATGCTTCATTCATTTACAATTTTAGTAAAAGCTTTAAAGGGCAAAATAAGAAAAACTGAAAAACAACGAAAATTTAATCTCAAAACTGAGCATTTCAGGATAAAAACTAAAAAAAAACTGAGAATTTCACGGTAAAAACTGAAAAACTGAGTTCCAGATAAAAAAACTGAGTTTCTCAGCAAAAACTGAGTAGTTGGCACGAACCACGGCATTTTCTTCGGTGGTGTATGAACACATTCAGGAGACACAAAGGCACTTACGAACTTTAGTCGGTCTCAACGTATTCGGTACCACACGATGTTGAGTAAGTGGAAGTCGCGTGAAAAATGTGAAAGTTTCTGCGGTAACCTTCTGAAGGATTTTTTAAATAACAATTACTGTATAAAAAATTCGTATATGTATAAGAAGACGTGAAAAGGACATTTTTGAAATCATTCCTACGAAGAAAGATGTTTTTTTTTTTATGTAAACTATTCAAAGGAGTAAGTTTCCCGATATTATTCATTTATGAATTTAGATAGAGATTTTTTTATAATACTGACCGAAACTAAAATTTCAGCTCTCTAGCATGTTATGGAAATATGTTGAGAGTGATTGGTTAGGACGTGAAGTCCAAACTGCCAGCATGAGCTGACAGATCACTCGGTAACAGCGTTAATGCAGGGCGGCATGCTAGCACCTCGGCTAAGGGAGCGGAGAGTGTGGGGGTGTTCCCAAAAGAAACCTGCCCCTGTCACCAACCATAATAAAAAAAAAAAAATATCATGCCTGCATACAAAAAAACTTGCACTCACCCAGTCCTGAAGGGACCTTTACGTCACTTACCTAAGTTCCAGTGAAGGCGCAGATGTTCTGCCTTCCTTGCCAAGCCCCATCCTCCCATTGACTTTGGCTGGCAGTGTTTCCAAAGTCTCTTTGTTGACCTGTGAAAGAGAGATTAGAGCGGACTAGGCGAACCTAGATGACCCTTATGCTAGAGGAGAGGGCTCCAGGATTCGAAGGAAGAAATTAAAAATTTACGGCTTCATTGACAGAATTAACATATATTTGCTTAAATCCATAACAACGCGTACTTAGGCGCTACGGTGCTTCATGCACTCCACAATTTGAATTGTGGCTGACACTTAATTAAGAGCCCCCTTCAGTACTAAGGATAACCTTGAGATCGAACAAAGCTTAACATTACCGATTTCTATATATAGTTAAGTTAGTGTTGTGCCAAAATTAAGCAGGGGCAGCCCAAAGATAAAGATGATACATATATTTGTTCGTAGTCAAAATCTAAATATAATATAAAACCAATGTACTCACATCCATATACATCCCTGAATGTTGAAGCGCTCCAGCATCCGGTGAGTACCTGTGTGGGAAAAACTAAACACTTTAATTCTTAAGGGTTATCATCTATTCTAGGTTGCCGTGCTCCACTTGCTTACTTTGGTAACAACTTGGCTTATTACTTCTAATCATATCATTATATTTTCAAAAATGTAATTCACGTAAATTATAGTATTTATAAAAATATTATCTCGCATTACAAAATAATGGCTAACACTAAAGAAATGAGTAAAATAATAATACTATGAGCCGTACTTCCGAAAGCGACTATATATTTGACAATTTTCAGTAATATGTCAGGAAAGAGATGTCTGTCTGTCGGTTCTTATTATCGCCTCGAGATGTAGATTATTATATCTTCCTTTCCGTTTTCAAATAGATATCAACTAACTTACTTCATTGTCATGTGTTTTGTGTGTGTGTAAGATTGTCAACCATATAAATTGAAAGCTTTATAGTTAATTGAATTTCATGGGGATCGAGCTATAATTCAGTCTGTACGAGATCTCCTTAGAACCGGATCACGCAGGAGAAGAAAAAGTAAAGTACAAGAGTGAGGACGCAATGAAGGTTTAAAACTAGAAAGCGTTCGGGAATCCTACACACCACAGGTAAAATAAGTCCTGCTTTTTTCGGTAGCCCTATGCGCCAATTCGTCACGAATTATGTCCATCATCTATGCAAATAAAGAAGCGATAACATCAAAGATGCTTGCGGAGTATACTAAGCTAAAGTTCAACCATAACAACCTTTGTGAGGGTCAAAAGCTATAGCTCTTGCTGCCTCCGGCCACCTTTGCGGACTGTATTCTCAGTATTACTATTCCCACGAAAGTATCGAGTCGATCTCTCTAATCTTAATTCTTTACTGCCTAATATACGGATTAATCTTTAATAGTCTACGTTCCGTCTACTTTTCACTCTTTGTATTAAAATCACTTAAAACATATAATATTTATAGCATATATATACACTTCTGTATGTGGCCTCAATTGTATATATGTGTAACCGCAAATACGAGTAGTTAATTCATCCTAGTCTTATAGTTAAGCACTACACTAAAATTATAGAGCTGCCATTGTGTACGATAGTCGTTGTCTATCACATGCCCGTGACGAAACTGTGGGCTGAACCAAGGGCGTCCCCTTCATATTCTAAAAGTCTGAAAGTTTCTCGAACATAGCTCAGGAAATCTCATTATTTAGATGACCAGATTATTTATATGTCAGATCTGGTTTTACTATTAGGAAGCCACCTCGAACTATGATTGGGTTCTTCTCCTTTCGCTAGATCTCAATCTCGAATCTCGACTAATTACTACACCTATAATATATGTTCATTTTATTGTATAGCCGTGAAATTACTGACTTGGTTTGGTTTGTTTGTGCTACTACATTTGTCCATCCGAATCCCAGTGCTGATGCTACCTCCTTTACGAATTTATGATGGATAGCTCTACAATGATGACTTTGTGGATTTTCGGATCCTCCGACTGGATCAATGATGGGTGTTGTCTCGGAGAGTAACGCAGCATGTCCTTTCTTTATATTGTTTTGGGAGGTTTTGTCGCCGACGCCTTGCCCTACGTCTATGTCGTGTGTAGCTGCAGGCAGTCGGATTTATTTTGTACTGATTCTCTTGTGGCGCTCATATTATCCTCGTGGAAAGGGAGGATAATATGAGGGCTTCGAGTGGGCCTAATCAAGACTACTCGCCAGTTGATGTAGATGCTGTCGATTTACCAATTAGTTTCCGGATTTTCCTTTGACACTGAGGAAATAATTGTACCAAATGAAGATGGGTTATTAAAAGGAATGAAAAATCTTTTAAACTTACGTATAGGTTTATTTTCCTGCCCGATGCTTTTGGACGAAAATTTCTTGAGTTCATTACTTCCTGGCGTTCACTATGTGGCAGATTTTACAAGACAGACGATGTCTTCTTCTTCTCTTTTCTTCAGCGACATGTCAATATGGCACCTGAGCGTGAGGAAACATCACTCTCGGTCGGGGTGCGTTCAGTTTTCAAACTTGATCGCAGCCGGCTCACACGCGTCAGTATTTCGTGTAGCATATTGCTATATGCAATACGCTACGACCATAACAAGCATTCTATAAATATAGTAAGAAGTGAAATTTTTGCAGTCTTAAGTATTGCAAAAGCAACACCCAGTTAAAAATATTTATTTCCCTCCCTTCCCCAAATGTCAGGTCCAGAGCGGTAAAATTCCAAGTACAAGTACCAGTGTATACCAGTATCAGTACCGGGACTCGTAAGTACTTTTACTTCAGTATTCTGGTACTGCTACTTGGAAAAACCAGGTGCCAGTACTTTTTCAAGTATTCCAGAATAAGTATCAAGTCGGAACAAACACCAGGAATCTAGTAGGGGTCATTATGGGTCACTGAGCCATAGAAACCATCCCCCGGCGAACGATTTCTGCAGAAACTGTAAGGATTCGGAGGAAATCGAATCCGTCCAGCACGTATATTGCGAGTGCACCGCTCTGATGAATACAAGGGTAGCTACTTCTTTTCAAGCCTGGGGTAGCTGCAAAGTAAAAAGTTCAGATGTATCCTGAGAATCCTGAGAAAATCAGGATGGATCTAGGGCAGTTTTATAGGTTATCCCAGGATCCATTGGAGGTCTAAGTGATGCAGGCTAGGTCTTCTAGCGGTACCTCTCTCTCCTAACCTAACCCAAACTAAAACCTTCTGTTATATGAAAAAAAGAGCAATAGAGACGACATGTTTTACGTTTCTTTTCATTTTTGAAATTTAATGTGTGGATGAAACTATTCGTCCATGATAGTTCTAGATTAGAATTTCTAGTGGAACACGATATCGAATTGTATTGACGACCCGACAGTAGTTCGCTTGCTTAACTTTCTGTCGAAGTTCTTGTATGTATTGGTAGTTCGTTTTGGATTCTATTTTTTTTATCAGTATGATCTCGTATCGATTTCTCTTGCAAAGTGTTTTGCAAATAGTAAGTAAATACGATATCGAATAAATAAATAATTAGTACGCACCGTAGTAAAACTTCACTCAATAAATCTCAACATAGAATGCCGGCGAAAAAAAATTTCATGAATAGAGTATATTTGCTTTAACGAATTCCTCGGGAATTGCAATGAGTCGTATCGTAGGTAAATTCATATATATGTATATAGGTAACAAATCGAAGAAATATCGAGCTACGAGCGATGCAATGAATTTGAAGGGCTCGGCTACTAGTCGACAAATATAGGTTACCTCATGGAAAATCGCCACAACCCCCCGCAGCCTATTTTTAACAAAAAATAATTTTAATTTATTTATCAATGAAATGGAAAGTTTTGACATGGAATTAAATACTAAAGGTTCCAACTTCCTCACAAGGCGCAACACCGTCACATGACATAATAAATTAAAATCGAAGTTATATTATTAGATTTTTTTTTTATTATTTTAAATATAAAAATTACTTATCAATAATACTACATAATTTAGTTTTAATTATTTTTCGCTGTAATTAAACATAACAACAACATACTCAATTCTAAATATATATAAAAGCTTATCTAACCTACTACAAACATTACCCTACTCATCTCCGTCGGAGCTTATATACAGGGTGCTTCCCCTTAGAAGGTCAATAGAGCAGGAAGTGATAGTACTCACCTAGGCAAGCAAAAAAATTGTATGGCAGGGGGGGGGGGGGGGCAATATCAACCGTTTAGGAGTTACAGGGTGATTAAGAAAAAATGATAGTTTTTCATAAAACACCCTGTATCTTAAGTACTGGGCGAACAGTCACAGTCATTGTATGCCGAACTTCATGGCCTTTCCAACGACTGCTGAACCAGCCCCGTACGTCTCTCCTCACAAGAGTTATGCTTCGACTTCGGATTTTCTTACCTTTTTTTTATTTTGACCTCTATTTTTTTCGACACATCTGGGGTTAACATAAGGTACCTGCGGCAAATAAAGCCCGGAGGGTAATAAGGCCCACATTTAAAAATTCCTACCAAAATAAATCGCAGCAACCTCATACTTTATGCGCACATGCATTAAGTCGACACGAACGCCGTCGAGGAGGCGTCTAGCAGCTCGCGTCGCCATCTTGCCAGTATCGAACGGTACTTCACCGAAAGGAGTATGGCTGCTTGGAATCATTACTTTCGCCTAGGCAAAATCATAAGTTCCGTTGTTTAATTGCTATTTCCACATGTAGTAACTTATTTAGTTTGAACATTAGGTAACGTAGTTTATGATTTCGGTGCTTATTTTCGCCCACACCATTGTGTTTATTTAATTAACCCTAGAATGCTAAACGTGAGTCAAATTGACTCCCCGCCAAAAAATTTTAATAAGTCTGCTGCGATTGTAGATGGAATATTGAAGCTATTAGTTGCTTGTACGTTACATAACAGGTAGGTATAGGAGTCAAAATGACGTGTGCTTAGCAATAGTGTTACTTTTGTGCGCGTACCACATTTTCTCATGTAGTGTTTTTATTGCGTAAAATGATTGACAAAGCTATTGGATTATCCCCACACGATCCGGAAGAATCACAAAAACTACATAAGAGTACATATGCCCTTCGAAAATTCAGCAAAATACAGCAACGGCCTTTTCAAAGTGCTCTATGAAAATATGTGGGGAACGTACTATTAAAACTTGTTCTCAGAAATACAAAATTTTTGTATAATTTAGTGTTTTCTATACATTATTAATTATATTACTATAAACATGTTTCGAATTAAAGGGAGTCAAATTGACGTATATTTAGTATTACCGTGTTTTTGCACAAGTTTCGTATTTTAGGGTTTTAATGAGTAAATTCTTCTCATAGGTGAAATAAGGCCTCACTGGAGTATTCTATCTAACCCGAATTCTCAATGAAATTATTTTTGTTCCAAAGAATGAAGACTGATTGGATTTACTCTGTTGTACGTTAGCAAATTTATAACTAAAGCTGTTGGAGACATATTATCTCCCTGCGGGGTAAAAAGGCCCATTTTTATTCGTTGTTGATTTTCTTAGTTTTAGCAAGTTTAAAGAGAATCATTTCTCTGATTAAGATTTTGAAAAAGTTAATTTTTGCTTTGGGCCTTATTATACTGTGGTAGTTTAATAAGGCCCTTGGAAAAGGTTTTATAAAACTGAATTATTTTTTCAAATACTCATTTCTGTCATAGCTTTTCTATTTTCTTAGTTGTGGAAATAAATAAGCTTCACGGAAAACTTGTTTTTGTAGTTCTATACCACCAAATACTTGATTTATTGCATTTTCAAATTAAGTGGGCCTTATTTGCCGCAGGCACCTTAGTTCTTTTTTATAAAAACTGTGAACTGTAGATTCTTCTCTTTAGTTTGACCTATTATACTCTATCTGCTGCCGTTAAAGATTTATTAGCTCAAAACCTATTCTGAAAGCTATTCTTAAACCCAAATTTGTTCCCTAATTTAAGAAAATAATATCAGCTAATTTCGGTATGACGTGAATAGGTTTTGAGCTAATAACTCTTTAACAGCTGCAGATACGACATAGGGTATAATAGGTCAAATTAAAGAGAAGAGTCTACAATTTACAGTTGTTATAAAAAAATGTTATATTAATGACCGTTTTGCAAAAAAAATAGAGATTAAAGTAAAACACAAAAACACAAAATAATATTTCGAATTTAAGCATTTGTAATGCTCTAATTAGATGTAGAATTTCCATTTACCAGAGTAAAATTTTTGTCACAACCTCTGGAAGCAGTTGACTAATTTGTCGTATATTTAGTCCTGTCTTTTGACGTTTGTTCACCGAAAATTCATTATAGTTCATTTTGTGGTAGATAATAGTGGAGACACAAAATGAACTATGTTAAAAGAAAAAGTACGACAAATCACCCGCCAGGGGGTGATTCCGATCACTTTGTCGTAGTTTAGGCATATATTTTAGTCACATATTCGACATTTCACCTCAAATTTATCGTGCTTTTATATTCACCCTATTTATTTTGATTTATCCTTTTCATCAACCACAAAATAAACTAAAATAAATTTGCATGAATTAATGTCAGAATACGCGACTATAAGTACAACAAATTAGTCAACTGCTCAAGAGGCTGTGACAAAAGATTTTACACTGTGGCAAATGGAAACTCTACACCTAATTAGAGTATTACAAGTGCTTAAATTCGAAATAATATTTTGAATTTGTAATGTGAAGTGTCATTTTCAGTTCATTCTACGTCTTGCAAGGGTTACTGACCTGATTAAAAACACAAAAAAATCAGTAGAAAAGTTCATTTCATTTAGGCGTTTATTTTGACATTCAAGTACGACAAAAGATCAGAGTCACCCTCCTTAAGTCAAGCTTTTTTTCAACATTGTGACTGACCCAGCCCAGGCAACCAAGGGGCGCTGTCGTCAGCTACGTTAGTAATACATAATATTATGTGAATTTTTCATTTTTTCGATGAGATAGGATTTATGACGGTCGTATATTCTGACGTCAATTAATCACAAATTCATTTTAGTTTATTCTGTGGTTGATGAAAATGATAAATCAAAATGAATATGGTGAATATAAAAGCACGACAAATTTGTGGTGAAATGCAAAAATATACGCCTAAGCTACGACCCCGCAGATCAGAGAGTTAAAAAACGCTGCTAATTCTACGAAATTCTAGTTTGGAGGGTGATTCTGATCTTTTGTCGTACTTGAATGTCAAAACATACGACTAAATGAAATGAACTTTTCTACTGATTGTTTCGTGTTTTTATTCAGGTCAGCAACCCTTGCATGACGTAGAGTGAACTGAAAATGTCACTTCACATTACAAATTCAAAATAATATTTCGAATTTGAGCACTTTTAATGCTCTAATTAGGTGTAGAATTTTTATTTACCAGTGTAAAATTTTTGTCACAACCTCTGGGAGCAGTTGACTAATTTGTGGTATATTAAGTCGTGTTGTTTGACGTTTGTTCACCGAAAGTTCATTATAGTTCATTTTGTGGTAGATAATAGTGAAGACACAAAATGAACTGTGTTGAAACAAAAAGTACGACTAAATATGTCAAAATTGACGACTAAATAGTACGACAAAAGATCAGAATCACGTTTTAGTTTCACAAATATCTTGGCATCGAGATTACTGGTGGAAATGAAAAGTTGACCACATTTCTAATAGTTTCCTGATAGAGTTTATTCTAGACTTTATTGCTTACTTACAGGCATTTATGTCCTATACAAGAATAAATAAATTATTTCCGTAGAGGGCAAATCGTAGTGGGCATATATAAGACTAATATGACTGTCAAACTTTATTCAAAAAAATTTGTTCCATAGAGAAAAGATGTTGGAATAAAATAAAAATTATATACAAATAAAAAACAAAAATCAGTGGTAAATTGTTAGTTATTGGTATGTGGCCAAATTTTTCTATATTGCTTCTTCTATTATTACTTTGCCGAGAACTCAAAGGGCAAACGGAATCTAGTGCAAGAATTAGAAGACTTCATGAAGGTGTAGAAGCTGATTGGAAACGTTTTAATTTTGTTGTAGCGATTATCATTCGAGATAATGGTAAATGGCAGTTGCGGTGTACCGGTTCTCTTATTGCACCGAATAAGGTTTTAAGTTCGGCACACTGTTTCTTCTCTGGAAAAAATGACGAGCCAATGATACTAGTCAATACAGACTATATTAAAGTTATTGCGGGCAAAAGTTACATAAATCCTGCTGATAAAATATTTACCAATGTAGACTCTGTTCATCCACATCAAGGTTTTATAAAACGAAATTCGAATAATGATATAGCTGTGCTGTTACTCAGTAAAAAGGTACCAATCGACGGAAGTCGCATAGGAATAGTGAAATTAAGAAAAACTGAAATTCAATCTTCTATAAAATGCGTAGCAGCTGGTTGGGGATTACAGAAGAATTTTACGCTACCTAAAGTTTTACTCTCTGCAACATTTACTATTTTGCCGAACAAAATATGCATTAGCAATTATGGTGTTAAAGTAAACGAATTATTGTGTGGTTTGGGCGAGAATGGAGCTACCGTTTGCCATGGAGATTCTGGAGGACCATTAATATGCGATAATGAATTAACTGCAATTACAGATTCGTGTCCAGCAAATTATTCCAGCAATAAGCCAAGTTTATTCACTGCAGTTTACAATTTTCGTGGTTGGTTGGATGCTGGATATTTATCACCGGCAAATGCCCTGAAAATTACGATTTTCAAATTGTGGGCGTCGATAACGAGTCTTATTTTTCTACACATATTATCTTTGTAAAAAAGTGTAGGATCGAATCAATAAATTTGCTACTTATCAAAATCTACTGCGCTTATTCAAGAGGATAGGAAGGTTGCAGTGAGTTTAAGTAACATGGCAGTAAAGGGATATTTTCGTTTCGGTTTATATACCCCTAAGGAGTAAACATATTACGCACAAACTGCGCTTTAAACGGTTGTGAGTTGACAAGTTTTTACCAACTATAGGAACACTTATTGCAAGGAAGAGCCCGAATGCTTAAAAAAGCACGGAGAATTTTTGGTGTTCTCTGTCTATTTTAGAAGAATTTCCTACGTAAAATTTAACGCTGGTGGCCTGCATTATCCTTCATTATCTTGTAATACTTTTTAATGCTATCTATTATTGTAAAATTTTCATAATACCTAGAAGTTTGACAAGCTAATGGGTCATTTTAGGATTAATTATAAATTAGCGCTCCTGCAGTGTTACGAAGGGATCTATTCTGGGTCCACTTTTACTTAAATCTTTTATAAATAATTTAGCGTATTCAGTTAGGTAGGTACTAAATTTCTATATTTTGTTGAACAACGTAAAATATTCTCTACCGCTGTGCTGTTTTGTAAAAGCAAACAAAACATTACCTACTAACAAGTAATCAGAAGAGTATATCCTTTTGTAAAACATTGGGTGCGTTCACCGACAGAAAGAAAGCGTGCTAAAAGTCACTTTTTGTCACTACCAAACGCTTTCGTGCGTTCACTGAGCACGAAAAATGACAGATAAACGCTACCGAAACACTTCCTTTTACTTTCTTCTGCGTTCACTGAGTCCACTGAGAGTGACTTTTAGCGCGCTACCTTTTACTATCGTATTTTGGAGAGTAAAATGTAGCGAAGTGATGTGTTACCATGGATACGGATACAAGAACGACAATAACATGGCAACTTTATATGTTAGCTTATACAGTTCGAGCATTTATTATGTTTTTCTCAATGATTGTTAGTAAGTTATGTAAATAGAGGCAATTAAATGGTCTTTCCAAAGTTAAACGTATTATTTTATACAGTTGTAAAGGCTATATTATTTTATTTTAAATGAAAAAATCTTCGTTGATTGTTGGAATGATACCATATCATGCCTTCATGATAAAACGGTATTAATAGGTGGTCAACCATAAAGCATCGGAGTTTTTATTTTATTGTTTTGCTAGTACTAGTAGGATGGACTAGTTTTGTTCTCTTCATGCCCTACATAGAACGATTCTGTTGGTTCAGTGTTTATTATTTCTTTAATAAATTTCACACATTTTTATATCTATGATTTATGTAATCCGCCAGGAATTTACACTATATTTAAAACCTTTAAGTATAAAGGAATGGGTTTGCTAAATAAAATCTTTGTTAGGTTAGGAGACAGTTTGCCAGATTGGGAAATTATAAGAAAATAGCAATATTAAATTTTCTAGGATCATTGTATTGTATTTATTCGTTTTAAATGTTTCTTCATACATTTTCGTACATATTTTATAATTTTATGTTAAAAAACTCACATTTTAAAAATTCAAAGTTTTTACTACACTACGCAACGCTTTCTTTCGTTCACCGTGGCATAGTGGGTAGCGTAGTAATTAACTGTCAAAGTAATTCTTTTGACATATGTTTACTACGCTACGCTAACACTACGCTACAAGACGCTATCGTGTCGGTGAACGCACCCATTACCTACTAACTAGTAATTTCTCTAATTTTCCCTAAATAAGAAGCGCGCGCTCATACTGTAAATTCTTATTTCGGGAAAATTGGGGAAATTTGTTGTTAGGGAAACTGCTCATTGGGGAAATTTGTTTTGGGGAAATTGATTTAAAAAAAAATTGGTTTACGAAAATTGTCCGTTATGTAAATCTTTTAGGTCACAATCTTTTAATTAAGACATGCATGATATTTGTAGCTACTCAGTGGATTTTCTTAAAACCACCACTCCGATAGGGAACTCATCTTCTTGTATAAATTAATCAAATGTTATGGTCGCAGCGTGCTGCATGAAGCAGTACACCAGTGCAGTGCATCTGCATCACTTAGAGCTAGTGACGGGGTTCATGACTGTTCACACTGCGATTGTGCTGCCATTTTCTCAACGGTTGTACCTTTGACACTGGGTGACCGGAAGTGCTACGATGGTAGCAAAATGCTACAATCAGCTTGTTTAGGCTACAATGTCACTATCTTCTGAATTGTGCTACGCCCTTGAAAAAACTTTGCTACTCTCTAATTTTATCTTCTAATTTCACATTCGTTTTTAGCTAAGAATAATTTTCTTTGACAAGAGCAGTATGGCGATATGGCGTGGCGGCGTTGGCTTCTTGGCTGCGCTTCGTTTGGTGCGGTGGAGCGGTGAGCGTCCTTTCTCGCACTCCCTCCTACGTTCCAGAACATAACTCGCTTCACTTACTTCACTTCATTGTTCATTTCATAAAGTTCGTATTTCGAGTCTAACACACATTACTGATAATTCACTCACCACAACTCTAATTTGATTTTCTTGAAGAAGTGTTTTAAGTGATTGTAAATTGAGCAATACAAGATACACGTACAAGCCAAGCACTGAAAAACTCAATTTCTAAATAAAATAGTGTTTTGTGTTGCTACAACTACATATATAGCAGAGAATTTTTGTCGAAAAATTCAAGAAAAACCCTAACCTAAGTTTTGTCGTGCTAGCTACCGGCATTCGGCAATCAAGATTGTTCTTAATTTCATTGACTGGAAACTGTTCTAATTCATTGTACAAGATAAAACCACATTGCTGCTAAAATAGTTCAAGGAATAGGCTCAGAATTAGAACCACCAGCTACCAACATGCAAAAGTATGTTCAAATTAAGATACGTTTCGTAGTAGAGGGTAGTAATTGAGATTTTTTTTTTAGATATTTAATCAAAAAATCAATAAAAAATTACCAGACGATATTGAACAATTGGCAAAAAATATATATTCTCTAAAATTTAGTGCTAATCGTCAGGCAGAAGCACTGACATATAATAAAAATGGACTGAGCCATCCTATCTAATTCTATATCTATATTCAAAAATGGCACAAATTTTGGCTAAAATCTATTTGTCTCTTTCAAGCTCAAAATGTACACTGAACTGTAACCAATTTTGGAAACAGTACGGCTGTATTAGTTGGAATGCATTGGAATTGACATAAAAATTGAGACAAACATATTGCTTACATATATACGTCTATCTCTTACAAGCTCAATAAAGTTTGACATCAAATCTGCAGACGAGCACATTTTTCAGTAACATTAAAAATTTATTTTTGTGTTAATTAAAACAATTTTAACTTCCTAAATAATTTTTATGTAATGTAATACTATTTTTCAACATCTCTAGTGTTTCCAATCGACAATTATTATTATAAATTACGAATCGGTGTGCAATTGTACGAAATAAAGGGTTTTCACCGCGTGTTTAATATTTGTGCCATTTTAGAATCAGGACGCTCAGTCCATTCTTATTATATGTCAGTGGGAAGAAGTAAGAGAGTTTCAAGAGTATCTTGACATTAAGATTTAAGCCGCATAAGACACTTCGTGTTTGTGATACAATATGGCTCTCCTTATATCAAGTCGTTGTATGCCTTCTTCGAAGTTGGAACGCTTTGAAGCTTTATTTTATAGCTTGTGTTTTTGAAGATCAAATAAAAGGAGCACAAGATATTCTAGACTTGCTTGTCCAGCATAATATAAAGATTTATTTTTTATTCCTGAAAATATTTTAAAATTAGTCATCGATCTGAACTTAAATTTTCAATCTGAATCGCCAAAGGTTCATATACTGTTACGAGATGTAGCAAGTGGTTTTCATATTATTTTAAAAAATTTCTTAACCAATAGTTATATTAGCAATTCTGCTTTATACTTGATTGATCCAAGAGATAAAAATCATTTTAAGGAACCGAAACAAATTTATTTTGGAGCTGATGCCTTAACTTTATTTCAGAAAGGAAGCCTTTAAGTTTGCGAAAAATGTATAAAACTTTTATATAGAATTAACAGTACAAATCCAAAAGCGCATAAATTTTAATGATCCTGTATTGAATGCATTGAAACTTCTTGATCCAGAATATTTAAAAAATTAATCTTTCTCTGAAGTAACAACAGATTTAGCCTTTCTATCTGATCGGTTTAAAAAGCTTCGAATAGAAAATATTGAGACAATATTCTCTGAAATGCGTCTTTTATTAGAATTAAATTGTCTAACTGAAACCGAATTCACAAATACTGTAACTTTTTGGGAATATAATTAAAATAAAAAACACTGCTGGTAATAGTATGTTTGCAAATTTTGGCTGAATTCGCCTTCGATTTATTGTCACTTCCTCACAGGAGCGCAGTTGCTGAAAGATGTTTCTCGCATTTAAACGTAATAAAAAATAAAGCAAGTAATCGCTATAACTATGATGCTATTAATGCCAAAATGCTGTATAAAGAATATATTAAAGCAAATAAAGACACATGTATGGATTGCAATCCTAATAAATTAGCTAACAATATTTTAAATTGTTAATTGAACATTAGTAGGTGCCTATCTCAGATCACAAGCTTTATTTGTACCGAGGATAAAACGAAGCAATATTGTAGCATCATGTTCCTTATTTGACTTTTATTTGATTAATTTTCTTTATGTTTGAAATAATTGATTTTTTTAAGTGAATTTTTTTGTTAATTTTATAATAAAAATTGAAAAATGGAGGTTCGCTTTTTTAATTGTAGTGCTTAGTTACACTATTTCTGAACGACTATATAATAAACCCGTAGTATACCTACATATCGTCGGTGATACTGCATAACCGCGAGACTATTAATATCACTAACGCGTAAGTTAAAGTCAGAATAAAATTTTCAGCAAACACTAAACTTCTTTTTTTTTCAATTACAATGACAAAATTATTTCTACTGAACTCTAGGATAGGACGAGAAATATCATATTTTTGGATTTTAGACATAAGATTTAAAAAAAAAGTTGTAGTTTCATAGCTACTACATTACCATTTACTTCAAAATTGGAATTTGTACCTACCTCAATTCAGTTACGCGGTTATGATATTGCTAGTCTCGCGGTTATGCAGTATCACCGACGATATAACATATCCGTCTTCTATAGTACAATACAAATGTGACCAATACAACCTCATCTATGGAAACCTTGCTAGTGCTACTTTCCGAATGTTTTGCTACTGAGTGCTACGCATCTTAAGGTAGTGCTACGCCAATTTGCTACGCTAAGAAATTTCCAAACGGTCACCCTACTTTGACATCTGACGGCGAACCACTTGCTTTGAGGAGAGAACTAAAGGAGACGACATACCATAGTAAGTATATGTATGGCAGCGTAGCCAAATAATTTCGCCATCTTGATTTTGGCGGGGTGTTGGCTGTCACTTTTTTGTAAACAAAGAGCCGCGATGCGTTTTTGGCGCAGAGACGTAGTTGCAAAAGGGATAATTTGCTTTTTATATGAAATGGTTAATGGCTATTGAAGTAAGTGATAGTAATATAAAAAGGAGTTATATATGCTCGAAGATTTAGATACAACAAGCCGTGTTGAGGAAAATACTTTTAAAATACTTTTGCGGTAAATTTGGTAAATCCCACTGACATGCATATATAAGTAAATTCGCAAATAATTTAAATATATCGTCAGTGAAAGCATACTTGCTGAAATGAAAACTGGTGCCACATGAAACAGGAGATCAGTCAGTTCATTTATATACATGTCAGTGGGTGGTGCGGAAGATTGTGCGGAGTTTCTAAGATATGTATTTGAATTTCCGCGCCATTAATTTGTTGTGACATTTAGGGCATCAACAATTTTTAACGCCGCCTCTGGCACCTCGACAAAACAAGAAAAAGAACGATAGTTGCTACGCTTTTTTCATCACATGTCGTCTCCTTTAGTTCCCTCCTCGAAGGCCAGTTGTGAGAGAATTTTTGACAAGAAAAGGAGAATTGGGGAATTGAGAGGTGTGTGAAACTTTTGGTGCGATAGAGATTCTCGCAAAAAAATTGAGTGCTTATATATCACCCTGTATCGTCTGAACGTTACGTCCTATGATTATAGGCTGAACTATAATAGAAGTAAATAACTTTACGAAATTAAACGAGACTGAGGTTTACTTACGAAAAATTGATATTTTTAGCCTAAATATATATCACATTCCGTAAGAGTTATTATCTTGATATTTAATGTTTTCTATTTTAAAAAGTGGTAAAAGTGAAAAAATTAACAAGTGTAAGTTGATTTAATTGAAGATTTTTGCTTTCTGTTAATTCGCAGTGCTATTTTTATTCCATTTTAATTTTTACATTGCACTTTTAATCATTTAGTAATAATTGCATTCTTACGGAATGAGCGATTCTTAGTGCACTATACTTACGGAAAATTGGATATTTAAACTTAACGAAAGTTCCCTTCACACGTGTTAAAGTTAATTTGTGTACGCCTGTTAAATTAAAGGTCGCATTCATTTTAAGTAAGTAAATGTACTTACGTATACTTCTATTGTAGTTCAGCCTTATGATTTAATAAATTTGAACTCAGTTTTCTTTATTTAACTACTATTCTTATATAAAAAAAAACACTTCATCAGTATCAACTTTTGATATTGGATTTAAGAAGTTTAAGAAGCTTAAAGGCTTAGTTTTGAAATGACCTATCACATTTTGTACCCAAAAAGTTACACTTTCTGCGTTTTTTGCTCGTTTTATACCCTAGATGAAGTCTAAAGGGTTTGTTATTCCGTTTGTAACACCTAGAAATAATGATGGTAAAGCAATGCATAAAATTAAAAGTTATTTTGATTTTTTTATGTCCGTCCGTCCTTCTGTCCGTTCGTCTGTCCATCCTCACGATAACTCGAGAGCGCGTGTACTTAGCGAGCTGAAATTCTGCACATGGGCTTTAAAAAAAAAAGTAAAAATATGACAAATCGGGTAACTACTTCGTAGGGTTGCCATACACAAATTTCAGTTTTCACTACATATTGGGACACTGCCTGAGAGCACGTCAACGTAGAGCGTTGAAATTTTGTACACAGTGTTTTCATAAAAATAGCAAATATAAATGTACTAAGTCGGGTAACCCCTTCTGGTGTTGCCATATAAAAATTTAGGATTTTTACATATCATATGAAAACGAACAGTTGTATACGCTTTTAATGTACCGAACCGTTCTAGGGATATATTCAAAAACCAGTTCAAAAATCAAACTTGCGCAGATGGGTGACCATACGAATTTACAAATGAGCATTCATCTGCGGTGTCATAAGAATTGCCTTAGATCAATTCTAGCTTTTTTTCTTGTTCTTAAGAGGAGTCAGTACCAAGATTTTCAAGTTTCATACGTTTTTCAATCCAAATTTCTGGCAAACTATTTGTAGCAGATTAATGATTTATATCTCAAATTAAAGGTAAGGAACAGGTCTAGTAAATAACGTCGAGAAAAATAAAAATAAATGTATTGGAATGGAGATATTAGCTCGGAAACTTGTAAAAAATGGTAAAAATTGTTTTTTTTTCACTATTTTAGAAAGATAAAGCCTAGATCTAGCAAATAACGTCGAGTTTTTTCATTTTTAATGGCGCTTTTGCAATTATTTGACTCTAAGAGTTTTTTCATTTTTAATGGCGCTTTTGCAATTTGACTCTAATAATACTTGTTTTTTCTCTCGATATTTCACCGACTAGAAAATGCTGTTTTTCGTTGAAAGTTGTAGAAATATAAAGCAAAATAGTATATTTAACAATTATGTGCAACATAAAATTTAGGAGAGTTAATTTTCGTTAAACTGCAAATTTTCATTTTCGTCTTAAATTGTCGCATGTTGAGTTTCTGTCTTTTACGCTAGATGTCTCTAACATAGTCTTTGGTCTAGGTCTAAGCTAATTTTATACGAATTTTCATACTTTCAGGAAAGAAACCTACGTATAGTATTGTTACGTGCAATAGAAAGAGACAACTGGTGACATCTACTGGCAATGGAGAGTAAACAACTTCAGGTTTGGAGAATCGGTGAAGGAGTCTTCGAGAATGTTCAGGAATAGAATGAATAGAATAGACAAGAAGGTTCTGGAATAGAACACTCCAGAATAATCTGGAGAGTTTCTAGGGTATAAATATAACAGATGTCACCGCCAGAAAAAGAGTGTTGTCTTAGACGTTACAGTGTTAACAAGCGAAAGTAATAAATTGATAATTGAAAGTACAGTATTAAGCGATAATTAAAGTGTAGTTGATTAATTGAAAGTTTGTGAATTGTATAAGATTAGAGTGAAATAAAGAACTTGTATATTAAATATTTTATATTGTGTTTTAAATAACGAACCAAGGGCCACGCTCGCAACTATATTGCCTACAGGCGCGCTGGTATCTAAATTGAAGTTTTTGCTGAGTACTGACTCCTCTTAAGCAAATCCAGCGAAAAAGTTCAATATATGCCAGAAAGTAGGCAATTATATTTTGCGGACAAGCTTTTTAAGTCTATTTTCATTGTGGTAAGTCAACTTGAAGGGAATCTTTCGGGTTTCTTAAATCCAATAAGAAACATTAGTTTTTAACAGGTTGTTTTTTTAGTAAAAATAACAGTTAAATAAAAAAATACGACCTAAAATTCCGAAATTTTAAATTTGTTTAGTCGTAACTTCAAAACAGAGAGGAGAGGAGAAAACCATTGGAAAGGTCCAATGACTATCTATCTAACAAATTACAAATCATCAGCATAGGGTGTAACATTCAGAAGTTCGAGGGTGATTTATAAAAATATACCGAAATATTTTCAAGTCCCTTTATCTCCGAAACCGTTAAGTTCTAAGCATGACCTATCCATAGCTTTTGGATGCCAAACCGCTCACGGGGCACCCTGTAGAGTATCTAATTAACCTAAAGCACAGGAAACATTTTACTTTTACTTTTTTTTATTTTTTTTTTTTATTTTTTTAATATTTTTAAATGTTTTTTTTTTTTTTTTTTATTTTTTTTTTTTTTTTATTTTTTTAATATTTTTTAAATTGTTTTTATATTTTTTTTCCAGGAACGTATCGTCACAATTTTAATTTTTTTTATTTAGCCAAGCCCAGATTTTCTTAGCGACAAAATTAAAATATCTTCACTATTACAGAAGTTACAAGGTTTTGACCGCAAAACTTGCTTTTCATCCCACTGTGCCATCTTGCAAGTAGCGAACGGCACGTCACCGATAGAAGCATGGCTGGTTGGAATTATAATTTTCGCCTAGACAAAATCATAAGTTCTGTTGGTTAATTGCTATTTGCACACAGTGCCGGATCTAGAAAACTTTTGAAGGGGGGCAAAAACGTTAGTTACCGCCCCCTCTAACAACGATCTTTATTTGGGACAAATTTTATTACAGTTCCAGGGTATACTAGGCATTATATGTATATGATAGATGACCTATTTATAGATACTGCATACTCTAGATCTATGTAGAATCAGAATTGTTGAAAACAATTTGAATTTGAAATAAATGATTGTTAAATAAAAAGAATTTGAAATTCAAACGAAAAGTAAGATCCATTATAAATGTCGTTTGAATGTCCAACTGTTTTAAAATAAAAGGAAAGTAAAAAATCGTATCATTACAAATACAGTTTATTTTATACCAGAGACAGACTTGCAATTTTCATATTTATATATTGATAATGCAATTATGTGAATTGCAATATAAAATTTCAGAGACACACTTGCATTTTACGATACTAAGAATTTAATTAGAGGACTTACATTTGATTTATCACTTGATTTGTCATTTGACTTAAGAAAGCTACGCGCACGTACAAAATGCGAGCAAATATTGTGAAATTACTTGTCTATAATGAAAAATAAAAACGAAATAGACACTTCAATTTTATAAGTGTCAAATATTATATGTCAGAAAAAGTTGTATTAGTATTAAATTCGGTTCTAAAAGGTTCGTGTATTAAATGATTATGGTTTATAACTAGGGTCATATTGCAATAAACTCGTATACCGCGTACGTTTTTCGCAATTTCAATATTGAGCTTCAATGTACTAATTTCTGATTGTACACCGAGCGTATACCGAGCTGCTTCTCAGTATATAGAGACAGACTTCGCAAAATAAAATATTGAAATTGCAAGTCTGTCTCCGCTATTATTAACTTAAGGATAACAAATTAAAAATTTAAATTATGTTAGATATTAGTTTTTTATTTTTGCCACTTTTCAATATGAATCTTCTCGGCTAAAACTACTAAAATTTGAGACAGTTTCAAAAAAACTCTGTGTATGAATTCTGGCAAACTGCCGTTCAAGTTGAATGGATTTATACATTTTTTTACTCAAATTCAAAGGCTTTAACTCCGGCTGGCATAATAATAATTTTCTGGTAACTTTGTTATTCTGCCTACTGTCTTATAATCTGTCTACATTCGAGGTAGGATTGATGGATGATGGGGAACAAAGGGTTGCCAACCACATTTGTACAATTTTTGAATTGATTTCATATGAGACAAAGGTACAATTTGAGAATTTAGCGGGATTTTTAGTAGGCTTACATACTTAATTTTAATAGACAGTAAGCTGCTTGACTGTATAAGTATAAACACAATTGAAAGTATGATATCAGCAAAGCAGCTTTTAGATTCCGGAAAGAAGACTGAAGTGTTAAGTATAGTCTGAAAAAATTTTCCAATTCTTGTAATTAGATTTTTTCTCGTTTAGCTATGGGTTCAGAAGTCTGTCGTATTGCCGCCCCCTTAATTTTAGCGCGCGGGGCAAGTGCACCCGAGTGCCCCCCCATAGATCCGGCCCTGTTTGCACATGTAGTAATTTATTTAGTTTGAACGTTAGGTAATGTAGTTTATGATTTCGGTATTTATTTTCGCCCACCATTGTGTTTATTTGACTAATGAATAATTTTGTAAAATCTTGTCATAGGTGTAATAAGGCCCACTGGAATAGACCGTGGGCCTTATTACCCTACCTAACATAAATTCTCAATGAAACTATTGTTCCTATATAGGATTATGATTCTGATATTATTTTGTTCTAAAGAATGAAGACGTCTGAATTTACTCTGTTTTACGTTAAGAAATATATAACTAAAGCTGTTCAGGCCTTATTATTCCCCTGCGGAGTAAAAAGTTTAAAGTCAATCATTCCTCAAAAAGTTAATTTTTGCTTTGGGCCTTATTATACTGTGGTAGTTTAATAAAGCCCTTGGAAAAGATTTTATAAAACTGAATTATGTTTTTAAATACTCACATCTGTTATAGTTTCTCAATTTTTTTTTATTAGTTGTCCAAATCACTGACATGTAAAATATATATGTCAGTGCCTACAGCTAATTAGAGCAACACAAGTGTTTAAATTCCAAATAATATTGAATTTGTAATGTGAAGCGTCATTTTCAGTTCATTCTACGTAATGCAAGGCTTGCTGAGCTGAATTAAAACATAAAAAAATCAGTAGAAAAGTTCATTTTATTTAGGCGTATATTTTGACATTAAGGGCGTGTATCTTTATTCTGCTCAGAGCACTCCGAGCGCTCTGAACACCGATTTCTTGTATCTTTATTTACTTTCAGAGTACTCTGAGCGCTCTGAAGGTGTATCTTTATTATTGCTCAGAGTGCTCTAACTAATCGTAGATAAACCCCGGAGCATTTGGAGCAATCCGTCAGTAATACCAATAGAGCGCAAAAAAATCCTATTAAAAATGTGAATACTTTTTTAAATTCCATATTTCCTTTCTTTCTTTCACCCCTTATTTATTTTTATAACTTTATTATTATTATTTATTTATTTTTATAAAGAATTTTGTATTTTCAATAGATATTTCGGAAATCATAAGTGCTGCCAATATAAAAAAAAACTACCAGAACACTCAGAGCACTCTGGATTTGCATCTTTTTTCCAGAGTGCTCTGAACGTTCTAAAAAATCTGTTCGATCTATGGAGCGGAAAAAAGATACACGCCCTAAAGCACGATTAAAGATCAGAATCATTCCCAGAACCACCCCGCAGATCAGACAGTTAAAAACGCAGCTAATCCTACGAAATTCTAGTTTGTTGTGTTTTATTTTCACACAAATATTTTGACATCGAGATTACTGATGAAAAGAAAAGTTGTCTACATTTCTAGTAGTTTCCTTCTGGAGTTTATTCTAGATTTTATACTTATACTTACCGGCATTTATGTCATATATAACAATAAATAAATTATTTCCGTAGAGGGCAAATCGTAGTGGGCATATATGTATAAGACTAATATGACTGTCAAAATTTGTTCAAAAAAATTTGTTCTAAAGAGAAAGGAAGTTGGAATAAAATGAAAATTTTATACAAATAAAAAAAACAAAAAAATCAGTGGAAAATTGTTAGTTATAGGTATGGGGCCAAATTTTTCTACATTGGTTGTTCTATTATTACTTTGCCGAGAACTCAAAGGGCAAACTGAATCTAGTGCAAGAATTAGAAGACTTCATAATGGTGTAGTAGCTGATTGGAAACGTTTTAATTTTGTTGTAGCGATTATCATTCGAGGTACTAATAATTGGAGGTTGCGGTGTACAGGTTCTCTTATTGCACCGAATAAGGTTTTAAGTTCGGCAAATTGTTACTTCACTGGAAAAAATAACGAGCCACTGATTTTAGTCAATACAAACTTTATTAGAGTTATTGCGGGCAAAAGTTACATAAATCCTTATATTAGAAGATATTCCGAAGTAGCTTCTATTCATCCACATCAACGTTTTAAAACACGAGATTCTAATAATGATATAGCTATGCTGTTACTAAGTGAAAAGCTACCAATCGACGGAAATGACATTGGAATAGCGAAATTAGGAACAACTAAAGTTCCTCCTCTTACAAAATGCGTAGCAGCTGGTTGGGGATTACAGAAGAATTTTACGCTACCTCAAGTTTTGCAGTCTGGAACATTTACTATTTTGCCGAGAAATGAATGCTATAATCGTTGGGGTGTTAGAGTAAATGAATTATTGTGTGGTATGAGCGAGACTGGAGTTTGCCATGGAGATTCTGGAGGACCATTAATATGCGATAATGAATTAACTGCAATTACAGAATCGAATGGAGGAAATTGCTCCAACGAGATGCCAAGTTTATTTACTGCAACTTTAAATTATCGTGGTTGGATAGACGGGGGATATTTATCACCCGCAAATGTCCTGAAAATTACGATTTTTAAATTGTGGGCATCTATAACTAGTTTTATTTTTGTGCACATATTATCTTTGTAAATAAAATATAATATTGTATCAATAAATTTCTACTTATCAAAATCTACTGCGCTTATTCAAGAGGATATGAAGGCTTTATTCAATTTGAATACACCTCTAGTAGGAGTTTTGACTTCATCCAAGTCCAATTGATTATAAGCTTTGCTTAAGTCAAGTAATTTAGAAAAATGTTTTCCGTTTTGAAGCTTTGCAAATATTTCCTCTATTTTCGTTAAAGGATATTTACAGTCCTCGATACAAACATTGAATACAGATGCGGATAGTGCCATCAGGTTTGAGAATAGGTACCAATGGAGTTCCCCATTCACTGGTATCCATTGATAAAATAATGTCTAAATTTTTTTCAACTTTATTTTTAAATGCAAACGCGACTGGACGAGATTTATGATATATTGGCCTTACATTCCTATTAATTTTAATTGATGTCTTTGCATATTTGTACCGTCCTAGTTCCCCATCAAATAAATCCCCATATTTATCTTGTAAGTCTTACAAATTTAATTCAGTTTGTATTTAAAAATTCATATAATCCCAACTTCAGTACTTGAACGTTTTTCATTTCTGCGAATTATGAAAACGGCAAAGAGGAACAAGAAGAAGATTATTGTTGATAATTTAGGCTGTGATTTTTAGCACTTTTCTAAAAATATTTATCATAGAATCTGTACCTATGTATTCTAAGAAATTACGACCTAAAATAAGAGGATTTATAGTGTTAGCCACTATAAGATTAGCTTAATACTCATTTCTATTTTATTAAATTCGAATAGTGCATCCAAAGAACCAATTATTTTTAATTTATTTCCGCAATACCTATTTAAATTTACTCTATTTTCATTTAACTTGATTCGTGAAAAATATTTTTTTGTAAATCTTAGAGGAAATACTGAGATGCCTTCGCCTGAATCTAATTGCAAACTTAAGGCCGTAAACACCAACGAGGATAATCCTATTTCCTATGTAAAGATTATTCCTATCCGAGAATAATCCTGCTTGCTTTGGTCGTAAACACCAACTCATGTAAAACAATGAGTCTTTTGCTTATTTGGCATTACTTTTGGATATTTTCGGTATGTCGAAATTGTTTTAAAATAAGAAATGTTGAATAAGCAATATAATGAACAAAATTAATTTAATTTTCAGTTTTCTTTTTTACATAATATTAAAAAAAAAAAAATTAGTAGAGAAAGAATTTAAGATCAGTGCATCTAACCGAAATATCGTTACAACGGAAACGTGCTATTCTTTGTTGTCTGCTGTAATTGTCACTTAAATTCAAATTTTGTTCATCCGTCACCTATTCGGAATAATCCTCGTATAGAAATTTTACCTCCAGAAAATCTCGGATAAAATATTTCACCAGTGTTATAAGATGGATTAAGCCGCGTGTAATCTTGGTTGGTGTTTGTGTATTATGTACACGTGAATATGGATTATTCTGGTTGGTGTTTACGGCTCTTATTGGCGTGTTAAAGATGCTTATTACAACTATTGATTATTTATATATTAGCGCCCGTAAACACCAACGAGGATAATCTCATTTCCCGTGTAAAGATTATTCCTATCCGAGAATAATCCAGCTTTTTTTGGACGTAAACACCAACTCGTGTAAAACCAAGTATTTTTTGCTTATGTGGCATTACTTTCGGACATTTTCGGTATGTCAAATGACAGGGACGCGACGCGGGCAGTTTGAATTTGTGTTTTGGTGTGAAATGAAGTAGTGAAAATAAGTAGTAGTGAAAATAGTGAAAATAGATAAAATAATTATGGAAAATAAAAAATCAGCGCATATGACCATACAGAGCAAAGCTTTGTTAGTAGAACTTGTAACAAAATACAAGAGTGTAGTGGAAAATAAAAAAAACTGATGCGGTAACATCAAAAGACAAAAGTGATTGTTGGGAAATTATTTGCAACGAATTTAATTCCCAAACAATGTGTAAGAAATCGGTCGCTCAATTGTGGAATACCTACAAAAATATGAAAAGGATAACAAAACAAAATTTAGCTTTAGATAAAGCAAATAATTTTAAAACTGGTGGAGGCACATATGTTAAACGAGTACGGGAGGACGACCCTATTTTACCGTTGGTGCAAGCATCCACAGAACCTGTATCAAATAGGTATGACAGTAGCGCTGACTATTGGGGCGATAATAATGTGAGTTAAATTTGAAAAAAAAAAATTTCATTATTACTTAAATTTATTTGTTTCTAGACTGATATTGATGACTATGGAGATGCAGATCTGGACGAATTCATGGAAGTAGAAGTGTTGGAAACTGAAGCGGTACTAGAATTAGATGCGGAAGCAGTAAACACAATCTGCGCTTACAGGGACCAACCATCAACATCCGCCGGGATACGGGCTCAAGAGGACACCAATCCAGAGAAAGCTGCCTCCTCGTCGCAGAAAAAACAAAAACCTTTACCTTCCAATCCGCCAACAGGGCCAAAAAGAAGGAAAAAAAAAAATAGAGAGTCGCTCCAAGAATTCGTTGCCACATTCGAAAGAGTAAAATTAAAAAAAATCGAGTAAGAAATCAATGCCAACGTAAGCAAGAAAAAAATGTATGATGATATAAAGGACTACTATAATTTAAAAAAAACAAATGTTGAATAAAAAATATAATGAAGAAAATTAATTTCATGTTTTTTTTTTGTTACATAATATTAAAAAAAAATTAAGTAGAGAAAAAATTTGCAATGAGTGCATCTCTAACCGAAGTATCGTTGCTACGGAAACGTGCTATTCTTTGCTGTCTGCTGTCATGGTCGCCTAAATTTAAATTTGGCTCTTCCGTCTGAGGGGGTAGTATTACGTTCTTCTCAATTGCAATGTTGTGTAGAAAGGCGGTTGCAACTATTATGATGACAGCGAAATGTACATCGACTGAAATTTCTAAAAGTGAACTGGTGAAACACAATTATGTAAAAATGTTATAAAAATTGTTATACTCTTTGACAAAATTGGAAATCGTCTTTTCCAAATACCGATTGCCCTTTCTACTGTCTGCCGTGTTCTTACAAAATGCAAATTGTACTTTTTTTCCCCGTCAGTGACCGCATAGATATTTTCTGCAACCATATCCAGCATCCCCAAGCAAGTATCCATCGCTGTAGACACCATGTTCAAGTTTTGCGAACAGATGCGAAAAGTTAAATATTGTCTGGTCGTGCGTTGATCCAGGCCACCTACATACAACAAAATTTCCTTAATATTTTATATAACAAAATTATGCATATAAATATTACCTTGCATCAATACTCGTGAATTTTAAATCCGAATCGCACACAACTTGAGTATTTATTGCGAAAAAACCTTTCCTGCTTCTAAAGCTTTCAGCGTTATTGCCACCAGGAGAAGAAATTGGAATAAGAGTCGCATCAACAATTCCAAGAACATTAGGAAATCCAAACTTATCATAAAATTTATTTTTGACAATTGCAACTTGTTCATTTGTTGCGGGCATTTTTATGAAGGATTTTACTAACATGCCCAATGCTATTACACCAAATAAATCACCAGATACTATTTGGAAAGAGCCAACAGCATAGTATTGCAAACAAATCAATACTTGAATCAAAACTGGTATAGGATTATTTCGATTGTCGTGATAAGCAAGATTTTCCTTCAACAGTTCTGCTATTTCACAAACAATATCTTTCGGAAATCTAAACCTTTTTATGAAGTCGTCATTATCGTATTTTTCCATGAGATTTATTCTTTCGAATAACTTCCTTTGCCTAGGTCTTCGTGGTAAGGTTGCTACTGCCCGGAGAAGCTCTAAATCCTCTTCCTCTTCCTCTCATCTCAAAATCCTCGCATACAAAACTTTGCTCCGATTCACTAGCATCCATTTTAATAATTTTATTTAATTTAATTTACAATTTAATTTACAATTTAATTCACAAATGAAAATTTATAAACGGAAATATGAACTGTCATATACAACTGTCACCTATTCGGAATAATCCTCGAATAGAAATTTTACCCCCAGAAAATCTCGGATAAAATATTACACCAGTGTAATACGAGGGATTAAATCGCGAGTAATCTTGGTTGGTGTTTGTGCATTACACGTGAATATGGATTATTCTGGTTGGTGTTTACGGCCCTAGCTGTGTTCTTTTGTGTACCTTGTTCTAGAACTCACATATACTTGAGAGAACAGAATTGTTCTGTCGATTGAAGTTCTACCCTGTTCTGGGTACACAAAAGAGCACAGGTATAGATGTGCCCAGAATCATTGACGTCTTAGAAAGGAGATGTCGCTACTTGTATTTTACTTGTTATTTCCAGCTTTAAAACTTTTAATAAAAGACTTTTCAATGACTGGACATAATATTTTATTTGGTTTTGAACTATTTTTAATTTATATGTTGGAAAATTTTTATTTGAATTATTAAATAAAAGTTTTTATCACATTTAAACCAAGTAGCGACATCTCCTTTCTAAGACGTCAATGTTTCTGGGCACATCTATATATCAATACCTCAGAAGCATAACACTCTGTATGTGCACAATCATGATTTTGGAGGAGAGCTATTTTTGTGTAAATTTTTGATTACAGTGAAATTCAAAAGGATATAAACTTAAGACCACACAAGATATTTACCAAATATTTTTATTAGTTGAACATTATATTTATTTAGGAACATGGTGGATTGATTCGATTTAGAATTCTTTTGTCTTCTTCACTATTTTACTATGATGAAAAAAATAAAAAAAAATGCATACACTTACATAAAAATGCTTCTAAGCTTAAACATAATTGGCGCCATAATTGGGCCAACATACAACAGTAAACAAAACAAAAGTAATGATTTCTAATGGTTTAATAGAAAATAAAAAAATAAACCATGCATCATTCAATAAACTCGATTCATTTAATAAAAGTAAGCAAAAGATCATTTTGTATTATAATTCGACAAAAGAGGCGTCGATACTATGGACCAGCTGACTCATGCATATATTGTGAAAAGGAAAACCAGTCGATGGCCAGTTACATACTTCTGCAATATTTTAGACGTAATTGGTATTGCTTCGTATTGTACAATATTTTGAGTAAGCAATATATCAGGGAGTCGAAATGGGACCGAAACCTATCATATTTAGGTTGTTTTAACCGGTCTTGACTTCGGTACCGAAATTAAAATCGAAATTAAAAGTGTACCGAAATAGAGCGACCGAAATCAAATGGGACCGAAATAACGAGACCTCAATAAAATGTGACCGTGACCGCCAGACCGAAATTCAAAAACCTATTTAATTGGTACCGACCACAAAAGAAATTGTATGACCGGTCTTGTGAAATTTGTGATCTTACGAGGCGGCTAATTTTTCTGCCGGGATGTCGGATGAAATTACAGTGGCACCTTAGATTTTGTTTTTAAAGTTTTTAAATTTTTCCCACGTTTCACTGGTTTCCTTGCATAGCATATTCACAGTAAAACAGTAATACCTAGCATAGGCAATCTAATAAGATATAAAGTACATACAAGTAGAATAAAGTGTTGCTGTTTCCAGCATTACGTATATATTTATTTTAAATTTATATAGTCCAAATTTTTATGGTTGAGTGTTTAATAGTGTTTGTTATTTAACGAAATGTCAATAACGTTCCAGTTGTAACCGAAACCGAACAGTTTATATTTATAGGGTCTTTTAATCGCAACCGAAAAGGATATTTCACATTTCGGTTTTAACCGAAACCGAAATTTATATTTTACGATTCGGTTTTAACCGAAACCGAATTAAAGTAAATCAATACGGTTAAGGTTGTTAATATTGCGGTCACAAAAAATCAATTCGGTTTCGGTTGACCGTAACCGATTTATAATTTCGGTTGTGGTCCCATTACGACTCCCTGCAATATATCTTCCGAAATTACGCGCCTGCCTTTCCTGCAGTCAACTCTAGTATTTCCATACATAAGACGGTGAAAGCTAATTGGATAACAGCATCCAATCCAACTCGTGATAAGTGATATGTAAGCATTGGAAGGTGCAGTGGATCTTGTAGGTAAAGGTTCTAGGAATAAGGAAAATTTTAAACGCAAGAAAATAGTATTACTTGTGTCCTGTTAAAAAAGAAAGGCAACAACGGAAAATATGTGACATTGGTCAATGCAATACCTGCACTGAACACGGAAAGCTAATATGCGATTTTTGGAGGAGAAAATAAAATGAAAATTATATATAATAGATATTTTTTACATTACATATAAGTCTTAATCTAATACAAGATCGTTCTCATTGTTGGATCTGTGTCGCAAATGAAGTCTTGTAGAAGAGTATTCCATTACTTTGTTTTTCTACTTTTAGCCATACACATTTCGAAATGGAAAAAACCTCTTCGTCAGAATTCTTGCGCCGGCTGCTGAATTGCTTCTCCAAAGACTTAAAAAAGAAAAACGTTTCATTAAAATAACGAAAAAAGGCATAAAATGCGCTAAAATTAATGAAAATTTTCATTGAATACGAACCTATGCGAGTTCTCTTTATTTTAATGTTAAAAATTTCATTGACATGATTAAATTGAATTTTATCAGCATAATGTCAAATTTCATCGATTTTAATGTAATAAAACATTGTTCCTATGTAAGAACTTTGTCGAATTCATTAAACGATTTTCGTAGTCTTGATGTAGATCTCATTAAACTTGACAACTTGATGCATGCTATATTTTCATTGATTTCATTGATTTAGGACATTGTTTCAATGTATAATTTTTGTTGAATCAATGCAAAAAGATTTCGTGATTTTGTTGAAAAATCTCATTCAACTTGAAACATGGTATACACTCAGAATTAAATATCATACAAACTGAAATTATAATAATAAAACACTTCGTATAGATAAATTTTTGCTTTTATTATAATCAAGTGTAACAAAATAATAAAGTAAATTATCCTTATGAATAACAAAACAAAAAAATCACAATGTTAGATGGTTATTACTGGTTTTGGTTTTAATAAACATTTCCCTGAAGATGAATAATGTAAAATAGTTGGAGGATTCTGCAAGAATTTGAGAGTTTTAATCACAAAAATTCCAACAGCGGCGCCCACATATAACTTGAAAAGTTTTCGCTATATAAAATAATATTCATTTGTTCGCAAAATAAAAAGAATACGTTATTGAGAAATATAATTTCACGAATTATTTAAGCCAGCGGTTCTCAAACTTTTTGAGCGGCGGAGCCCTCCAAAGGCATACAAATTTCCACGGAACCCCACTGGTTCAATAAGCATATGTATGTGCATATATATATATATATATTTATTTATTATGTATACAGGGTGTTTCCCCTTAGGAGGTCCATAGAGCGGGAGGTGATAGTACTCACCTAGACGAACCAAAAATTGTATGGCAGGTGGGGGGGCAATATCAACCGTTTAGGAGTTACAGGGTGATTCATAAAAAAAGCTAGGTTTTTACAAAACACCCTATATCTTAAAAACTACAGGGCGTATGGTCACAGTTAAGGGTTCTTTGTATGCACAACTTCATGGCCTTTCCAACGACAGCTCAACCAGCCCCGTACCCCTCTCCCCTAAGAAGTTATGACGGTCTAAATTTCGGATTTTCTTTCCTTTTTTTTTAATTTGACCTCTATTATTTTTGCAAAAAGGTCGTTAACATAACTTATTTTTATAAAAACTGTAAACTGTGGAGCCTCCTCTTTAATTTGACCTATTACACCCTATGTGTTAACTGTAGCCGTTAAACAGTTATTAACTCATAACCTATTCCGGTCACACCGAAATTAGACGATATTTTTAAAATGACGTACTAAGGGAACAAATTATCGTTGAGGATAGGTTTGAAAATAGGTTTGAGAATAAGTTTAGAGCTAATAACTCTTTAACGGATACAGATAGCACATAGGGTATAATAGGTCAAATTAAAGGGGAGGCTCCACAGTTTACAGTTTTTATAAAAAAAAGTTATGTTGACGACCGTTTTGCAAAAATAATAGAGGTCAAATTAAAAAACAAGGAAAGAAAATCCGAAATTTTTAGTTTAGACCTTCATAACATCTGAGGGGAGAGGGGCACGGGGCTGGTTGTGCTGTTGTTGGAAAGGCCATGAAGTTCTACATACAGTGAGCCCTTAATTGTGACCATACGCCCTGTAGTTTTTAAGATACAGGGTGTTTTGTAAAAACCTACCTTTTTTTATGAATCACCCTGTAACTCCTAAACGGTTGATATTGCCCCCCCACCTGCCATACAATTTTTGGTTCGTCTAGGTGAGTACTATCACCTCCCGCTCTATGGACCTCCTAAGGGGAAACACCCTGTATATATATATGTATATAAATATATTTTATTTTTAGTATTTTAGTTTATATAAATAAATATAAACAAAAAGAAAGAATGAAATTATTTGTACTTCAATAAAATCATTTATTTATCAACAAGTAATTGCAAATATTATAAAAACAAACTTCATTGTTAGTGGGACGCATGGACTTGTTTCCTATTTTTACATAGTTCTTTTATGTCTGGCTTTATAGAGGACAGTTGAATCCTCATATCAGCTTCTGCATCGAGTCTGTTGCGGTATTTGGTTTTTGTTGCAGCATATGAAGAAAAGCCAGATTCGCACAGATAAGTCGTAGCGAAAGGAAGAAGTATTTTAACAGCTTTCATTGATAAATCTACAAATTCTTCTCTCAAAGTGCACCAAAATTCTGGCAAAGATAGCTTTTCAAATATGGCTTCTAGTGAGGAATCTGTAATCATGTCAACGAACATTTCGTACTCCTTAGCTGTGAATGTGTCTGGCCTTTTCTGAACTATGAATGGGTTTCTAATCCATGTATAATTTTTAAGCTTTTCATTCTCTTCATCTGGAAAATATTGTTTGACCGAGTTTAGAATATCTTCCAAATGTTGACAAATTTCATCACACAACATAGTAAGGTCATTTGCATCAATGTCTCCATTAATTTCATCGCAGAAATCTTTAAGTATTGGGAAGCTATCTAGCTCACGAGAGCGAATACAAGTGATCCAAAATTCCAATTTCTTTTTGAAAGCTTGAATTTTATCATTGGCTGTGAACACTGTTACTTGTTTTCCTTGAAGTGACATATTCACATTGTTTATCTTTGAAAAAATGTCGGCGAGGTATCCAAGTCGAAACAACCATAGTTTATCAGTCAACCTTTCTTGTAAATCCATACTGTTTTTCATGAAAAAGGTGCCCAATTCGGAACGCAGCTCGAATAGTCGAACAAGTACTTTCCCTCGAGACAGCCATCGTACTTCGGAATGGAGCAGTAAAGCTTTATGAACGCTGCCCATATCTTTGCATAGAATTTTGAAAAGCCGTGTTTGTAATGGTCGCGATTTTATGAAATTTATTATCTTTACAGACTCGTCAAGGACCTTTTTAAGTGACAATGGCATTTTTTTTACTGCAAGTGCTTGGCGGTGAAGTATGCGTGGCTATTTGTGCAGTTTGGTGCCATGTTCTTGATTTTTGCGACAGCGCCAGCAGTTTATCCTACCATTGCCTTTGCACCATCAGTGCAGATATCAACACATTTTTTCCAATCTAAACCATGAGCATTAAAAAAGTTATCCACGATATTAAATATTTCGGCACCAGTTGTATTGGTTGGCAATGGTTCACACAAAAGTAGATCCTTTTCAAGCAAATTTAGATGCTGATATCGGACAAATACAAGCAAGACTGCAAGTCCAGCTACGTCTGTACTTTCGTCCATTTGTAGAGAAAAATTACAACATTGCAGACGAGATATCAATTCAGCCTTTACGTTGGCTGCTAAATCCTTAATTCGGCGAGCTACCGTGTCATTGGATAGTGGCACATTAGTTATTTCTTTTGCCAACCTTTCATCAAGCATACATTTAGCGATATCGACTGCACAAGGCTTGATCAATGTCTCAGCTATTGTATGAGCTTCGCCTGCCAATGCAATACGATAACTGACAATGTATGATGCTTCAGTGACCTTCTCATTGCCAGTTTTAAAAGTTGAAACAATTAGGTTTTGTCGCTTTAAGAGTTCATCACGCCTACGCATAAAATAATCAACTTTCTTATGTTTAAACTCTGGATGTACGGTTTCCAAATGGCGACGCATTTTAGCGGGTACCATAGCACTATTTGGAAAAAGCTTGCTGCATAAGACACATTGAGGCACATTATTAGCATCTACAAAACCAAGAGACAGGTAGCTCTCATCATATTTCCTTTTCTTAGTGGCGGGTTCACGTAATATGCTCGTAGTGGCAGCAGATATCTCTTTTTCTGGATTTATGCAAGTATCCACTGTTGTTTCAGTTTCAATGTTTTTGGATGTAGACGGTCCAGGTGATTGTTGAGATCCTGCAACTTTTGCTGTTCCTTTGATAAGCCAACGATCCATGCTTAATAACTTGCAGATTAAAAAAATAATTAAAAATTCGCTTTATAATGTGTATACACGGTAACTTTCTTAAAGGCGAACGCAAGAACGAACGAAGACAACAGTGATGCAAACTAAACCTAAGAAAAAGCTGTTTGCAAACGGCCACGCGGCAGACCGCATTATTGTCTTCCAACCATTTACCCACATGTGCGGCATGCTCCCATTTAAGAAACTAACCGTGTATAAGTAATGTATAGAAATAAATAAAATAAAATACCTCAATATTCTTCCACTTCACTTTATAAAAATTTCACTTAATTTCAGTTTGTAAGACCACTCTTGGCGCAATCTGCGGACGGTGGAGACAATGGTCTGCACGGGCCGACTTTTGACTATTTGTACCCGGCCCGGCCCGATACGTCTCCAGCCCGAGTCGTCCAAGTCGTTTTTCGCTTTCGGGCGTACGAACAAAATTAGGGTGACTCAAGGCCACTCAAGTTAGCAACGCGCACACACTCACACACGCTTCACACTTTAGGACAGTGTTTCTCAACCGCTAAAAATCTAAAAAAATTCTATAATCTAAATTTTTTAGTTCATTTTTTATTAATATATATTAATTTTTAGCAGATTTCAATTTATAATTCACGGAGCCCTTTGGGGTAGCTCGCGGAACCCCAGGGCTCCGCGGAGCACACTTTGAGAAACGCTGATTTAAGCAATCATTCTACTTTTATTTACGTAAACTATATAATCCTTCTTATACTTTATGCCACAGTATTCCACATACTCAACGCAAGTACTATTTTCTATTTCAAAGTGGTCAAAAACGGAATAAATATTGTCGTATTATGGAGAACTTTTAATCGTGCTTTCTTTCCGCTTTAAATATAATATGTTATCTTCTTAAGCTTTGATCAAATTTGGAAGCTTATATAGAAATTTTGTGTGATAAACATAAAAGTCATGTAAAGCATAATTGTCAGTACCAACATCCAGAATAATTGGCTGTAAAGTCCCAAGCAGCATTTTACGTCCCGGGTACGTAGCTGGTACGAAATGTACAACCGTTTAGAGGCAATGACTTGGATTAGGAACGCAGCGGGCACTTACCGGGTACGTGCCCGGTTCCAAAACGGGGAATAATTTTCAGGTGGTGATTTATGTGTCTGCTTCTTGGCTAGAACTAATGCAGGAACGTTGCGATAACTTGCCCGATACGTTTCAGCATCGTCCCAAACACGCCACAAAAACTTTTTTACCAAATAGCAAACTACCACTTTTGCAAATTGCATATGGATTGATTTTTTATTAAATGATAATATATGTAAATACTTATACATATAAATGATGGCTGATTTAAGCTTTCAAGTAGAAAGTTTCATTTACTTTTTAAATGCAAGATATTAAAATATGTACATATGTATGTACTTCGATTAAAGTAAAATTAGTCGATGTCTGTATCGAAATAATTGATGCGGAAGGAATTTCTCGTTAAACGTAAGGCCGATACCTCGAAAAAGTACAACGCCCCGCACATAAAATCAAATATAAAACTTTTTATTTCAAAATTAATATTTAGCTACAAAACATTTTTGGTAAAATTCCCAAAAATCAATGACTAAAAAATCTAAAAAACTGCAAAATATATCTTTTTAAATTTTCCCTAAGCATTTTTTAATTATTCCAATCTAATGCTTCCAATTTATCCCGAATATAATGACAAAAGGGAGACATTTTATGTTAAATAATGTCTTCCATGAAAAAGGACCACCTAATTGTCCCATTCACTAAATATAGCTACTGTATAGTCGTAGCTCAAAAAGTTTTCGTAGCTGGAACCATGATTTGCTAGTTTGAGGAGACAGTTACTTCAAAGCTCCAAATGAAGAACCTTATAGTTCCAGAATGTCATTTCATCATCCCGAAATGGAACTTTATTGTATATATCGGGACCTTAAAGTCACCGCCACAAAAGTGTGACAATAAAACGGCCAAGTAAAGCTGTCAAAAGTTATTACGAATATGGGCGTAGATGGAAATTTGTAAGATGGATTTTTTTAAAGTGGTAGCAACAAAGGAAAAGAGAGGAGTTTATTTTACTGCGGTACCCAATCAGTGGGAATCGAGTGCAGTTTTATATTGGCCAGAAAACCTTAATCATTCGTAAAGGGAATTGTTACGCCTAAATGCACCTAATCACCCTAATAGACACGTGTAATACTGTAATGTCAATGAATGTTATTATATTGTAACAGGATCGTAGCACTTAGTTTGTAGTAACACGCCTCAAAGTTGTGTACACTATAAAGTCTCGCGTGAGAGTTTCTGCCACCAAGAAGAATTTTTCAACAAATTGGGAATCATAAAGTACCAATTGAAGGTGACACAAGCTACGTCGCCACTAAAAAGGCCACTATAAACGCTTCTACTATAAAGTAGCAGAGAATAGTTGTTAGAACGTCGCTATATCTTTGCATTGCCTCCTTCGCTAGGCAGAAGCCTTGAGGTAGACAAATAAATGTCCCTGGGATGATTTGGAAGCCTCTTGAGGAACTTGCACCGCGCGGGACTGCCAAATGGCTTACTGAAGTGGCGTTTTGGTTCCAAATACTATAGGATGTGTTTACAAGTAGGCCATCTATACTAAAGTTATTATTTTAGTCACTGTAACGTTATAGAAACTTTCTTTATGTCCCAGTCCACCTTAACTTAGTTGTTGCCGGCTTAAATGCTGCTTGGGGTACTTTTAGTTTTAAAACATGTGTTATTTAATTATTTTCCAAATCATTGGTCGTCTTTAAATGAAATAAAAAACTATCTCTTGAATTGTAGTTTTTCCTAGGCGCATCTTTTTCGTTTTGCCATCGACTTTATAAATACTTGACGTAGGTACAAGCAAAGAGTGGAGAAGGATAAACAATACAGTACAATGTTTAGCTGAAAATGGTAAAATTTAGCATTAATTAGTATATAGTATAAAATGTAATAGGAGTAACATAAGGTAAGCTGAGTTGTAGATACGATTCTCTGCCTCATACAATAAGATATGTTTCTTTAAAATCTCGTTTCTATTGTCATCCTTTATATCTCTTTCCATTAAGGGTATAATGCGTGCCTCCAAATCTTTAAAACTACTGTACAAAGAATTTGTTTTATTTGGAAACTGAGTTTGGACATCGATGTCAACCTGCATTCAAAACTCATTATTTATTTTCCCATAAACAATTTACTACGTTAATCTTACCAATAAATGTCCAAAAGACTGATTGTATAAGGGCTACTCTGTTAAAATACCATAAATGTTTTTATCCTCTGACTCGATTATTATTTGCTCCATGTCACGTGTATTCACTATTTAAATATACTTATTGCATGAAACCATAGATGGCACAAGAACTAGATGTCGCATGACATACTGGAGCAGAGTATACAGATTGTGAAATGGGTAGTGCATTATGGAATGGACCATAACATGTTTTAGAGCATGCCGAAAGCAAATCTTTTTATAATAGCAGTTTCGTATACATTTGATGGACTTCTTCAATACTTCAGATTCGAAAAAATATGAATCACTCGACGTTATAAATCACTTCAAATGTTGTGGTCCATTCCGGAATAGACCACCTAGCCATATAAATTTTGTATACTCTTTTGGTACTGCATGCGACATCTAGTTCTTGTGCCATCTATGATGAAACTCAATTATCGAAAAAAAAAATACTTTTTTTTGTAAACTTACGCAATCAAGGGCAAATACTGAATGAAGGGAACTGCAGAAGCTAATAAATGACCTCATCTTAATGCCTCAATGTACAATTTTCATTGATTCGATAAATACTTCTTCACCGTTAAGTACATATTGTAGAAAATTTTCATTGACAGTTATGTAAGATTTTATTGTTTTTTGAAATGAATATTAGATCAATGAAAAATTTCCATTATTTTAATGAACATTAATGTAAAAACGAAGCTATGGAAATATTTCATTGAATGTATGAGAATAACTTCAAATTAATGATATATTTTCACTTATAAGATGAGGAAATTTTCATTGATTTCGATTATTATATTTTCATAAGTGAAACGATGTATACATTGTTTTAATTAAATGAAATTTCTTTGTTATAATGAAATTTTCTGTGCAGTAAAGAAAACTTCTTTGTTTTTAATAAAATTTACTTTCAAGTTAAGAAAATTACCACATAATTAAAACAATGACATATTTTCATTAAAACAATTAAATTTATTTTTCTGAGTGTGAGTGGATCTTTTGTCTTGCACACTCGTACAAACTGCTCTCAGTCTAGTGGGATTTCAATATCGAAGTTCGAAAGTTTATTCTTTTTTCTTGCTATTATGGAATGTATTGAGTCCGATTCCAAGTGTGTATGCCCGCGAAGGAGATATTTTTGGTTTATTACCTTGATATTTGTGAATTCTAGCAGCCAAAAGAATGCATATATCATGTAAATGTTCTTATTTTGTCCAGCACAATTATCTGACCAGATGGTTAGTTCTTCGGTTTGTATGTCTTCATTTTCCTGTTCCTCAGGAGTGACTGTTTCGTTAGCAGCAGTAGTTCGTATTTCAGTGACCCAATAGTTCAAAATCCATTCTGTAAGGCAAGAAGCTACTTCATTAGCTCCACGGCCACCTTGCGTTTCGTCCCATTCGATAAAAAGGAACTCTACATCAATAACGCGGTATCACATCCAGTCTGAAAGCATAATTAAGGAATAGAATATCATGATCAATTTTGCTGAATGGAAGGAGCTGATTTTGAAGATTGACTTTATCCCTATCCGAAACAAATAAAAGATCAAGAGTCGAAGGGTTTGATGCATTAAAAAAAGTATGCGAAGTATTGACAATATTGAGATCCAGAGATTGAATAAGATGAGCAAATTGGTTTGTTAATGCTCTGCGGTGAAGTAGAGTTATGTTGAAGTCGCCATCAATCACTACACTTTCATAATGTTGGGTAGCGTATGATAACGTATTCTCTAACTCGCGGACTGCAACATCTCTAATCCGATTAGGTGGAAGATGTACCGAGGTTAAGACACATTTATCGTTATTGGAGCTAACTTCGATGCACACAAATTCACACGGCAGAGTTTCAGAAGAAGATATATATATTTTTTTTTTATATTATTAAGCCAAGCTCAGGGGATACCCTATGATGCAAAGCACAGCGTGGCAGGAAGGAGATAGGGAAAGGATAAAGGGATATGAGGAGAGCGGCGGAGGTGCCGATGTATGTCGCCCTTAAACTTTTGCAGGTTGTATGCCGGAGGAAAGACAGAAGATTGTAGACTGTTCCACATTCGCACAGTTCGGGATAAGAAAGCATCACGGAATTTTAGTGTACGGCCGAAGGTAATTTGAAGGGTAAAAGGATGAGCGCGGGATGCAGCGCGGGTATTGCGTGCAGGAACTATTCTACAAGGGATCAGACTAGATATTTCATCAGAACATTGGTCATGCATATAGCGATAAAGGAGCGAAAGGCATCCAACAATGCAACGGTGCTCGAGCGAGTTAATATGAAAAGTTATTTCCAAATCGGCAAAGAGCTCGAAGATCCTCTTTTGGACAATATTCAATGAAGCTAAGGCTGTATGACCATCCCAGGCCCAGATATGAGAATTGTATTCCATTCTAGGTCTGATGTAGGACTTGTAGAGGAGCGCTATATTTGATGGGCTGAAATATTTCTTACACCTTTTCAAAAAACCAAGACATTTTGATGCTTCTTTGGCAACCGAGAAGATGTGATCTGTCCAGCTTAACTTACTGGAAATATTAATGCCAAGAATTCTTAGTGACGGTAATTCAGAAATTAATGCACCATCAAACGAAACGGGAGTGGTTAAGTGATGGTCTTGTTTTAATGAGATGAGACAGCTTTGGGTCTTAGATGCATTGAATTCGACGCGATTCACTTTGCCCCAAGCGAGAATATTGTCAAGATCGTTATTCAATGATCTAATCATGCGAAATCAAGGGTACTGTCATCAGCAAAGCTATGGATAGGATTGAAAGTAAGGGAAAGCAGATCATTAATGAAGATTAGAAATAGAGTCGGAGAAATAACAGAGCCCTGGGGGACACCGGCATTAATAGGATGAGGATCAGATATAACGCCGTCTAATACAACTCGTATTTGGCGACTAGATAAAAAACTTTAAATCCATAATAGAAGAGGAGAGGAAAGACCAAGTGCTTTGAGTTTGGCTAAAAGGGCTGAATGCCAGACTCTATCAAAGGCCTTTGAAATATCTAGAGCAACGATTTTGGACTCACCAAAATTGTGAAGACTACGATTCCAACGTTCCGTAAGAAAAGTCAGCAAGTCTTCAGATGAGCGTCCGTGGCTTTAAGGTAATCCCTAATGTAGATGGCTACACCCCCGATAACACGGTCTCTTCGATCGCTACGAAATACGTTAAAACCAGGAATGGAAACTTGAGAAAATTCGTTTCCTAGTATTTTCAATTCAGTTCTTACCTGGTCCATACTCGAGAAATTATCTATACTCATAGACGTGCAAAAGACCGCCGATGCACTCAGACACATAATTTCGCAACACTACAATCATCGCAGAATGAAAACTAGAATTAAGTATCCACAAGAGAAACCACAAATTAGTAGAAAAGAAAAACAAACTTTGAAACATATTCATAATTCAATTAAAGAAATTTTAGTAAGAACATTACAGGAAAGTAGGAGTAGCATGTAATTTCTAAATAGAATAAACTTAAGTCCATTTCTATAAAAAAGTACGATTATAACAAGGATTACATTATGGTAGCTCCACAGAATTAGCAGCATATTACGCTTAGACACGCAAAATCTAACTTTGTACAAGGTTATCCAACAGATCTCCTCGGGTGATTCTGAGTTCATTATCATCTCGACGAATTTTGACATATAGCAGTCCATCTTTTGTGCAGACTGAATGTATTTTCCCCTGTTTACGAAGTTTCAAAGCTTCACGTAAGAGAGATCTATTTCTGGGAGTCATTTAGCTTCGGTTAAATTGTTTATCTTAGGAATTTTTTATTTTGAAAATTTCTCACAGTATTTGCTCCTTTCCTATATCAACACCAGGGCATCATTCATCAAAATAACACTCAAAGTGAGCAGGTCTCACTGATTGGTGTTTGTTGAGTGTCTAAAATCTATATTATGTTACCCTATTGGGTTCCCTCATCCATACCAATCTAAAGTTAATTATACAATCAGCCCTAGTAGAAATTGCTCACAGTTTTACCTTGTCTCTTGCCCCGCAAGTGGCAGTTATTATTATCTAAACCAATACTAATTTGACGGAAAAGCATCAAGGTGTTTGTAATTCATGAAGAAACATATAGAAAACTAATTCCCGATGAGCCTGCTGATGAGCATTCATTAAATCTCATCGAAGAGCTAATTGAATATCATGATATTACTCCCTATACACTAAATATTTATTCTTGTCATCACCTTGTCAGATGACATTTCTACTAGGAAAATTTGAATTGATTTTTGTGATTTATTTATTTAAATTTTTTAAAAATTAATTTTTGATTTGTTTTATGCGGAAAGACTGTCGCTCATATGCTGAACAAAAGGTTATGCTCAAATCCTTACGCCTGTGCGTCTTAGAGTTTGATTTGCAACCGGAGTTTGAATTTGGAAAAATATATGAAATCAATCGTAAATGCAGATTATCATTTATGAATTCATCATGACACTCATTGATATACTCATTAATAAGCTCATTGTGATACTCACTGCTCTGCTCATTAATAAGCTCCTCGTGACACTCATTGACATGCTCATTAATAAACTCATCGTGACACTCATTGCTGTGCTCATTAATAAGATCATCGTGACACTCATTAACATGCTCATTAATAGCACATCGTGACCCTCATTGACATACTCATTAATAAGCTCATCGTGAGGCTCATTATTTACTCATCGAAGTGCTCATCTAATATTGTAAAATGCTCAAAAGGGAAGGAAAGTATACATTTCGAAATAAGTGAAAGAGATGCAATATATCATGCACACTATCTGTAAATAAGGAAATAAATGATCTTTTTCCCGGCTTTGATTCAAACGCGAATAAATTTCATTAGTACGTTCATCTGATTGCTCATGAGAAGCTAATTGATGAGCTCATCATGATATGTCTACCAGAGATATGTTTATTGGTATGTTTACGGTAATATCGCCGCGGTTCATGCTCTGGTAGCCCAATCATCATGAGAGCACTGATGAGCTCATGATGATTGGTTGGATGAAAGTAATGCTGATTTTTCTTCTAGCACCGGCACCGAACTCATTTATATATTTCGCAATTCAATTATTGCTCAACACCATTTATCTCCCGTTCACTCGTGCATTAGATGCACTCGACCAACAGTTCAGTTTCTGTACCAATTTTTTGGTGAGCTGATAGATGAGTTGGCGAAGAAACTCATCGAGAAGCTCAGTAAAAAATTACTTTTCGTACAACCAGTCACTTGAATAATAAGTTATGTTAGTTAACATAAAAGCATCTGCCCGCACCGGTACTGAAATTTTGTAAACTGATGAGCGTTGGCTACCAGGGTGTATTCATGGCTTCACCACCACATATGCATATGTAGGTACTGCAGCATTCATCTAAGAGAAAGTATGAAGGAAGAGTTTAGTGACAGGTAAAGGCTAGGGAAAGTATCACTCGTCTAACTCTTGGTGGATAACTTTGATGTTTACAATGAGCTCCTTGTGCGTTGTTTTAGTCGAATGCTACGGAATTCTTGTTTTAATACAGGAGATAGAGACCTTGCAGAGCAAAATAAAGAGGAAATAGTTAGATTTTTGCACGAACCTTCCTTTCATGGTTCTCAACAATATACCAAAAGTCTCCATTGAATACATGTGCCGCTAAAAATGTTACGCAGGGTCAAATGTTACAAAAAATGGTTTTTCGCGAAAAACTAGTTAACGGTGACTTTTATCGAAAAAATAGTAGTCACTAAATTGTTATGGAACTATGTTGAGTGATTGGCGTGGACGTAAAGTCCAGACTGCCAGCATGAGCTGACAGATCACTCGACGGACAGCGTTGACTGTAGGGCGGCACGATAGTTCGCCTCAGCTATTGGCGGAGAGTGTGGGGAAAAACCTGCCGCTGCCGTCTGCCATAACCAAAAAATATTTCGTGCCTATTAACTAAAAGCCGGCACACATTCGGTCATGAGGGGACCTTTACGTCACTTACCCATATCTATCAGCGAAGGCGCGTGCCCCAGCCACCCATCTGAATCTGAGGGCAGATATTTTCAGAGTCCCTTGTTGACCTGGAAAGAGAGACTAAGCGGACCTAGGCGACCTACATGCGAGAGGGCTCCGGAACAGTGATAGGAGAAATAAAAGTATTTAAAGCATAATTACGTTATAATAGTTCATTGCCTTAAATATGTCTTAAAGTACAACATTCCTAAATATTAACACTTTCAAAGACGTAATATATTCCGCGTTTGTTGTGTGAATTCATTCCAGTGATAAAAGAAATAATAACAATAATACTAATAATAATATTGATATATGTATACGTATATATATATATATATGTACACAGGGCCGGACTGGGTCATCAAATCGGCCCGGGCAAATTATGACAAGCTAGCCCCCAAGGGACTTCAAATGGCGTTTTCGTTTTTGCTTCGGGGTTAACTCCTGTCCTTTGAAGAAGCAAACACATGTTCGAGTTTGCATGCCGGCCTTGGAGTCATGTCACATTTGACTCCTGGTGTTAGCTTGCTAGCCCTAGCTCAGATGAGGGGCAGCTGTAGCCCCCCATACGAATCTCTGAATTGTCATTTTGAAATTGTGTGTTGCATTTGTTTTGACAAAATCGTTACAGATTTGAAATGTTTTTATTTTTTAATTTAATATATAGTATTTTTTACAGACGATAACAGCAATTTTCAAGCATTCTATATAGAAGTGCCAGCAATTGATGTAAATGGAGACATTTGTTTTTTACAAGGTGAAACATGTGAATTGAGTGATATGGAGTGATAATACGGAAACTTCATTGGATGAAGTAATAAGCTCCTTAAAAATGGGCTAAACCCTGGTCTTATCAGCGCGAAGCCCATGTTGAATGGAAGGGAATACGAAATGGTAGCATGCCCGATCACTGCATGGACAAGTGTAATAAGAGCGAGGTTATAGACCCGGGAGGGTAAATAAAACCAAAAACTTGACCACATACATCCAGGAGTGCACGTGAGTTGATCAAGAAGGTAACCCATCCTTCCTTTTATATTTTATATATATAATTTAACCACTTCAAAATATAATTAATCTCGAACTAAGATAAAAATGTAAATTGCTACTTCATATGTGCCATTGATAAAAACTTAATTTTTTTCAAGAAAATTTAAAACGATTCAGTATAAAGAATTTAATGAGAAATTAAATAAATAATTAAACCAACTAAAACAACCCCTGAATAATACGTAATTGAATGATCAATTAAGTATATAGAAAAATTCCCTTAAAATAAAATTTAGAAACTAATAAATTAAATATGGCATCACAGAAACGGATTACTATTTAATGGCAGCACCACACTGCACTGTCAAATTACAAAATGCCCATACTCATAGGCACTTTCCACACAAAATTAAAAAAGTTACAAGTGCGAGTATAAACAGCAGTAGGCGCAAGCAAGATAGAGTGCAAAATAGAACAGCACCATACTTAAACTTGACCTACTTATAGGCATTAGTGAACGTCTCCAATTGGAACGTTCCAATTCAACCACACATATAGAGAGTGCAAGAAACAAAAGATGGGATAATACCGATTAGATATAAAACGTCAATTAGTATACTTCTAACCTGTCTAATATTTCAGTAAATTTTTTTGCAAAAATATTGTTAATTATCCTAAAAGCGGTGCCATCCATAAGCTAAAATCAGTAAGTGCGATTAAATTTTCAGTGAATTATGCATATAGCAGATTATCACTTTTGTAACAAATATAATTCTCCAAAAAAAAACCAGATTTGTAGGATCATCTAAAATAGAAGGAACGCAACATACCATAATGGCGAACCAGAATTACCTATTAGAAGACTTTATATACACAGATGATGAGTATTTCACCTACCTGAGCACATTTACGGAAAATATTACGGAAGATAAGATTCAGCTAAAACCGGAAATAAATTTAGGAGCGTCTAACATACAAATAATAACCCAACCACATGATAGTATCATAGGGAATAATAAACCAAGGTTAGTGACCCATTTAAAAATTATATTCATACGATAACGTAAATACTTGAACTTACAAATATTTTCCTCATTGAATCTTCAAGTATATAATTGTTTAACAAAAATGAAAGTCAAATATATTGTTCTCAACTAACATGGTTCAATTAAACATAAAGTTTATAATTCTTCATTGAGTCCTCAATTACATAATTATTTTACAAAATAAAAAAGTCAAAATATGTGTCACTTGAATCACAATGTAAAGTAAAGTTAAATAAAACTAATCATTGACATAAGCATACATTGACATAAGCATACCAAATAATTAAACAATTATATAACTACCCATATACCTTTAAAGTAACATAAAAAAATTTCGTAATAAAACCAATATAAGAGCATTAGGGACACGCAATAAAACGACAAAAATAATAAATTATGATCAACAATTTGAAGAATTTCTTAGACCCTTTTACAACTAGATCTCTATATTAAAGTAGTACACCAAACAACTATTGTACACACCAAGTACCATCTGTTAATTATCTCCATTTGAATAGGAACACCGTTGAAAATCTCCGTGGCGGGAGTTGAAACGTCCGGTATAGCCAAATAGGAGCCTACACGGCAACGCATGTTTCCATGAAACATTAATACAATCCCTTTGAAATCATCCTTTGAACATCGAACATTGGTCAGACCGCTGACCGTGTTCCACTTATAAATCATTACTAGTAGCGGGAAAGTAATGAACAAATTAGTCAAATTCATCACAGCTACGTACTAAAAATAGGCCAAATAAGCTCTCACAACCATACTGAGACCTGAAATGTAATGAAATTAAATAGTTAAAAGCAAGCGAACAAGGTTTTTTAACGAAAAACACAAAGTAACTACATCAGGGATACGTAAGAAGACCTAAGAGACATAAAATAAAACAAAATTTTCAAAATTTAAATACAATTGGCTAACTTGCAGATAAATTAAAGCATAAACTTAGAATTAAAATATAAAATTAAAATTGTAATTAGAATTATATCTTGAACCTATAAAAATAAAATATAAAAGGAGGCAGTCCAGCTGATACCAAATCTCATCTAGAAAAAATCATGCGGGAGAGAGATGTTGTGCACTTAATCCACACGCATTGTATCATGTATGTTTGTACTGAGCTGTAGAACATAGTATGTGATTTAACATCCTGCACCGCTAGCAATATCTATTGCGAAAATTAATAACAAATTAATTCGAACACGGAGCTTAGCACTTGAAGCAGTTGACACTTCGGTGCAGGGTTAGAGTAACCCCAGTTGTCCCTGGTGCTATGCTTCGGTAGCAAAAACGAACACACGGAAAAATGACTTTTTTATAAGAGGCAAACAACCCAAATCATTACGCTGATTTCCTACTGATCCGAGCAAAAAGAGAACAAGACAATGTTTTCTATGAATATTGAATTCGATGCTAAATAAGAAGAAAGAAAGGAAAAATTTATACAGGAAATATGTATGCACAGAATATGTGTAAGAACGGTTGACCGTTTAACACTTCAAATTAAAACTAAACAAGTAAAAAAGCTAGAATTGGTCTACGCCCAATTCTTATGATACCCTAGATTAATGCCCGTGTAAAATTTCGTATGGTCACCCATCTATGCAAGTTTGATTTTTGAAGTGGTTTTTCGCATATATTTCTAGAACGGTTCGTCGGACAGAAAAAATGATTATTAGCAATTTTATAGGATTTCGTATTCTGAAGAAGTTTTTAGTACATTAAAAATGTCTAGGATGATCGTTTTCACAGTATATGTAAAAAACCTAAGTTTTTATATGGCAACACCAAGAACGGGTACCCCGATTTAGTCCATTTTTGAAATTTTATTTGCTATTATTATGAAAATACTATGTACCAAATTTCAGCTCTCTATGTCAATGCGTTCTCACGCAATGTCCAAATAAATAGTGGAAAACGAAAGTTTTGTATGGCAACCCCACGAAAGACTTACCCGATTTGTCTCATTTTCGAACTTAATTTTACTTTTTTTTTTAAAGTCCGTATACGAAATTTCAGCTCTCTAAGTACACACGTTCTCGAGTTATCGTGCGAATAGACGGACAAACGGATAGACGGACGGACAGACGGACTGACATGTAAAAATCAAAATTACTTTTAATTTTATGCATGGGTGTCCAATCCATTTTGCTCTGCCATCATTATTTCGAGGTGTCACAAATGGAATGACAAACTTATTATACCCTTTAGATTTCATCTAGGATATAATAAAACAGGGTTTCTATGTGGAAGCAGGATCCGAGAGACCAACAATTTTACTTACACAGCTGTAACAAGAGTAAAGCAAGTGAAGCAGACGTTGAGCCGGGCGGAGGGGTGTCGCCCTTTAAAAAAAATTATTGCGGGCGAAAAAAATAACATTAATAACATTTGCCTTTGACAAATATAATTATTTTTTAGTTTTAACTGTTAAATAAATGTTTTGCTCTTGATTTGAATTTACCCGCTTGACAAGGCTGAGGTTGGTTCGTAATCCTGACATTGAAGAAATTTTTGCCAAAATTCCCTAAAGATATTGTTATACCAGTAAACGCTAAAGAAACAATAAAAAAAGCGACTCGAACGTTTTGAATCACAAAATGATGAGTGATGTCAATATTGCCACAAAACAAGAGCTTCGTAAACCAATTTTTGAATCGGTTGATGTTCTTTTATTCGAACTGACCCCGAGGTTACACCTGCAAGTACAGCTTGCATGCAACTTGCACTGCCATACTTCTTGCACGTGTAACCTCTACTGCCATGCTGGCAGTACAGCTTTCAGCGAACTTGCATGCTGAAAAACCATGGCAGCTGGGAGATAGTAATTTGACATTTATACAGTTTTCAAAATGGCGGAAACGAAATGCTTGAGAGAAATTCATAAATTTATACCGGGAAAATGAAATTTTCTGGGATTATTTGCAATACATCATTTACCAACACCTTCATTTTCCTTTCTTGGGTTTTTATCATTGTGATGCTTCCATAATTTTCCAATATACGCAAGAGTTTACGTCTCAATGCCATTTTTTAAATGAACTTGCATGCAAGCTGATAAGACATCAACCGAACTGCCTTCCGCTGTCAAGTTAAAAATCGTGTTGGAAGGGAGGCTTGCATGCAAGCTGTACTTGCAGGTGTAACCGTGGGGTGACGAGGAGGTATGAAATGTTGGAACAAATTTCAGAAGATTTTAGATTCCTGTCTGGTGATCTTATTAGCAAAATGTACGCTGATAGTCTTAGAAAAACCGGTTTTGGATTTACTTCAATAAATTCACGACTATAGCCACCAAGAGTCCTATCTAAATGTCGAAATCGCATTCAGAGTTTTTGTAACATTGCCAATGACGATAGCTTCATGTGAACGAAGTTTCAAAAAATTGAAGCTAATAAAAAATTTCCTGTGATCTACAATGGGTGAAGAAAGATTATCAAATATGGCTGTTTTGTAAACCGAAAAAGAAATGACAGGATAGCTTGTCATTTTGAGAAAATTATAAACTAATTCGTGGCGAAAAAAGCTAGAAAAGTCCATCTATAAAATCTTCCAAATATTTCTATCAAATTGATTCACCTCAATGTTTTTAAATGTACTTTACTCGCAAAAAATTAACATCAACTAATAATTTTATGTGCAATAAATATTATTTACTATTCTTCACATGACCAAGTTATCAGTTGATATACCACATCAAAATAGTATAGTTAAGTAAGGTTTGTTGAGAATTTTATGGATCAAGGGTGTAAATTTATACGTTTGCCTCAGGCGCCAAAATGAGTTGTTACGGCTCTGCGTGAAGGAACTACTCTTTGGTTTTGGAATCTTTTTGTAACCTCATTTCGAAATTCAATCGCTCCTTCACTTACTTATATGGCCCAATATAGGAACAAAAACAATGCCACTGCTTCACCAAATGTGGAAACATTCAGGCTGTTTCCAATATTTGGGTACTTTCTAACACTAGAAATTTGTCATAAGTAAAGGCTGACTGTAATATGACATGACCATGTACTTCAAAATTGATTTACATGAAATAAAATTACGTTTTTTTTTTACAATTAGAAAATAAAAATAAAATTTAAAAACTGTTTTATATTTGCTCTTCAATTTCTTTCGAATTTGTTTTAAAAATACACATAGGAATAGAAAACCTTTAAAGACCTTGTTGAACCCTTCTGATAAAAAACACATTTTCTGTGCGTTTTTCGAAATAAAAATGATATGATGCAAAACATAATGTAAACCGCTTTACAAAAAACTGAATACTCTTAAAGCCACGAAAAAGCCAGATTTGCCAAATATAATGCTATCTCGGAAAAACCCACTTGCTTCCGCGTCCTGACTATGTGTATAAGTTGTGGGACATTTCTGAGTATTTTTAACTCATAACTCTCCTCTGCCCAGATGGCCTCGTTGCCCTGAGCTAATTAGCTTTATTGTATTAGGCTTTTAGGTTATGCAATAAAGTACTTTTTCAATTTTAATAGCTCTCCTCCCACCGCAGCTGCAACGTTCGTCCAGAGTACGTGGTAAATACGTGTGGGCGCGTTAATGTGGAGACCACCGGCCCAAAGACCACCGGCCCATCGGGCTAGCGCCCGAACGCCCGTACTGTCAGTCCAGCTCTGTATGTAAAAAGAAACAGATAAAGCGCTCTTATAACAGCTAAGTATTGTTTCAGAATAGATTACCTAATTAAATTTGAGGAATCAAACTGGAATCTATGTAGATCGCTTAGAAATGAATTTAAGATTTATGCCATAAAGTTTGGAATTTAACGATTATGAAGAATTTCCTTTTTAAAAATTCGGCATGGAAATACGTTTGCTTAGCGAATAAAATAGAAAGCATGCATTAATTCTAAACAATTCAATTTAATTTCACATATACTGGAAAAACCCTCTTACTTGGTTAAGTTTTTTTTTTGTTGGTTGAACATTCTTGATAGAAGTATTAAAATTTCTCAAAATTAGGGTAACCTCATCTCATCTTATCTTCAATGTCTCAAACATGTCTTGATGAATTTTAACTATTTTGTTCATCCTGATTGTTCAATATCTATTAAATTAGTATTAGATTCGAACTCCTCTGATGTCATTCTAACAATCTCTTTATTTTCCTTGACAGTATCACCGGAATAAATATCCTGGAGAGTTTTACACCTTCCACTGGACATTAGGAGTAAAAATTGACAGAAATCATCTATTGTAATTCCACTAACGATTTCTGTTTGAGTTTTAATAAGTTCACTTCTTGCTTCAGTAAATAGATCACAATCTCTATAGCCTCTTTTGCCTATATAATATCCTAAGCATCTGGTGCTATAAATGGGAAATTTTCTTACTTTTGTATATCCAAAGCAATTCGCCTTAGCCGTAGCATTTCATTGTTGTTTAATACATTATGGTCCTCAGAAAATTGAACAAATCACGGAGCCTTATTTTCAGCACTTTTACAAAGTAATACTCTACACGTTCCGACGTTGCAATCATAAAGTCTGGAACTATAAATAAAGCAAAGTGCTGCACTGGTACAAGTTTTCTCCGTATATATAAACTATCCAGTTAACGTTGCTCAGCTTTTTTTTCTGCAATAAGGTACAGTGGCTGCCACTAATTAGTATAGCATTGGTGTAATTGATGAATTAGAACAGTGTAACTCAACCTGCGGCCCTCTAAGCTTTTTTGTGCGGCCCTCAACACATTTATTATCAGGAACATGATTTACAAAATCTGGCATTCTATATTTCGTATATCTTGAGATTAATTTCGACTTTGAAGTACAGACATGGAAACCCGAAGAGGATTGTCGTTGTCGTGTTAACATCAGATCTGGTATAAAAGTGTTGTTACTGCACACGCTAGATTTATTCCCAAAAAATAAACATTTGACAGACAAATATGCGCGCAAATAATTTTGCTTGTGGCAACACATACATTTTTGACAGCTCCAAAGTTGAATGCGTCACAGTCACAGTGTTGCGGCTTTATTTCAAGTAAACATTACGCGGAATTGTTTCGTTATAATTTATAATTTAATTACCCATAATGGCGGGAGTGTCTTCGAAATCCAATCGAAAATGTCCGACGAAAAAAGAGTGTTTCAAGACAAATGGGAAGAAGAATATTTCGTTGTGTCAAATAAACATGGTTCGACCACATGCTTGATATGTCGTGAGAGTGTTATATTGAAAAAATATAACATTCTTCGTCATTATACCACGAAGCACAAAACATTTAGTGATACCTTCCAGCGTGGCTCTTTAATAAGACGTGAAAAGTTAACATTCTTTAAGAATTCCTTACAACATCAACAAAATATTATATCACATGACGCAGCAGTGACAAGAGCGTCGTATGAAATTTGTTACATACTTGATATGAAACCATTTACCGACGCAGAGGTTGTGAAAGAATGTTTCCTCAGTGCTTCCAACGTATTATTTGATAATTTTAGCAATAAAAATCAAATAATATCTCAGATTAAAAGTATGCAGCTCTCTGATTCTACCTACGCTAGACGCATTGAAGATATTGCAAAACACATATTTAATCGCATCATAGAAGATTTGAGAAAATGCAAATATTTTAGTTTGGCTTTTGATTCTAGCACCGATATTTCAGCAACATCACAATGTTCCGTTTTTGTTAGATACTGTACAGGACACAATTCAGTTCATGAAGATTTTTTGAAATTTTTTCCTATGAAAAATCAAACCAGAGGCACGGACTATCTCAATACTATCAGTACATTTCTGGAAAACAATGATATTGATATTAAAAAATTGGTTTGTGTATGCACGGATGGATGCCCTTCAATGACCCGAAAAAGGATTTGTTGCTTTATTGAAAGAGAAATATAATTTAACAAATCTCTTATCTTTCCACTGTATCATACACCAAGAAAACTTATCAGTACGTATCTTCATTGCCGAAATAGACGCCGTGATGAAGACGGCAATAAGAATAGTTAATTATATTAGAGCCCAAGAACTAAACCACGGGAAATTTAAAAGTCTTTTGGAACAATTGAACAGTAACTATAGTGACATTCTTTTACATACCTCGGTGAGATGGCTAAGCCGAGGTAAAGTTCTGGAACGGTTTTATTCTTTGAGGCATGAAGTTATTTTGTTTTTACAACAAAATAATAAAATTTACAGCGAACTTAATAATGACGGATGGTGGTGTCTTTTTGCTTTTCTGTGTGATATCACAGAAAAACTTAATGAACTCAATCGTGGCCTACAGGGCGAAAATAAAATCATTTCGCAGATGGCGAATAAAGTGTTTGCTTTTCAAGAGAAATTGAACATCTACCACGAAGAAATAGAGAACCAAGTATTGCATAACTTTCCAACTGTTATAAAAGCTAAACAAGATGTTATACATGTTTCTGAAGAACACTATAAGATATTTTTAAATTATTTAGCTGCCTTAGCTAAGGAATTTAGGAGCAGATTTCAGGACTTACGTAGTATCAAGAATTTTTTGTTACTTATAGAAAATCCCTGGCACCTAGAAACAGCAACTTTAACACATTTAGCTGCATTGGGATATGATTATGCAGTGCTTTTTGATGAATTTAGTGAATTTAAGAACGATACTAATCTGAAAGCTATTTTTGAAGAAAAAAGAGAGGGGAAGGAATACATCCACTTTTGGGAATTAGTTCCTGAAAAATACAAGACTGTAAAAAATTGTGCCTGCCTGCTCCTCACATTGTTTGCATCAACATATCTTTGTGAGTCATCATATTCCAAAATGAAATATGCAAAAAACGTATACAGGAATCGACTTATTAATTCTCACCTTGATGACGTATTGAGGGTAGCATGCAGCAATTATAAACCCGATTTGTCTAAAATTGTTGAAAATTTATCCCAATGTCAAAAATCACACTAATTTCAAAATAAAAGCTTGGATACATGTTACTTTTGAGTTTTATTTTTTTCACATTGTAATTTTTAACGAACCGTATGATGATAAATGATATGTACTATTATTATTCTGTTTTGGTTTATTATTTTTAAAATCTCAAATGGTTTTCCAAAAAAACGGGGGTGGTGGGTTTCATGATATTTTTTGTCATACCAGTATAGTGTTGCGGCCCGCGTAGCTTTACAAATATATGTATGTGGCCCGAAGTAAAAAAAGGTTGAGTATCTCTGCATTAGAATATCCTTAGGCACCTTTTTGAATAAAGTGGAGTTGACTGTTCTTCCAGCCAAGTAATTTTTCCTGCCCGAAAAAGTGGCGGATTTTGTACGGGGTAGACGAAAATAACTAGATTATTGGAAAATAGGTCAGTCTAAGAACTGAAAAATATTCTAAATTTACTTACAGGCCGTGTTTACTAGCAGATGATTGCGGAAATTTATTTTTTGTTCATTCACTGATGTAGCTGCTCGATGGATTACAAATGACAGAGAAGATTGTCTTCTTCTTCTTTTCCTTTTCTCATAAGCATGTCACCCCGAGCTCGAGGAAACGCACTTCTCTCGGTCTGGGTGCATTCGAATATTCTGATTGAAAGCCGCCGGCATACACGCTGCAGTCTCTCGTGTAGCATATTGCTATATGCAATACGCTATGACCATAACAAAATTTGTAGTTTAGAAAATTATCTACAAAAAACAAAGTATTACTTTTTTTCATAAGACTAACGGTTTTCGAGAGTTTTTTTTTTTTTTTTTTATTAAAAAATGTTTATTTTAATGGTTATATAATTAATTTTTTAATTTCTTCTTCAGATTCCATTTCAATTTCCATCTCCATCTCTTCATTATCGTCTTCTTTTTCTTTTTCCGTTTCCAGTATTTATATATTTAGTTTTAGTCAAGAAACAAGATGGATCTACATCTTCATTAGGCTCGTCATTATTAACGTCATTAAAACGTATCAGGTGAAACATTTAAACAAACCTGACCGTGGCAATTACCACAAACTGGTGAACAGTATAACAAAATTTTTCTGTAACCACACTTCAAAGTACATCCTTTGGTGCAATTACAAAAAAATAGAGTTTAGCAGACTATCAGGTGCGGGTGGAAGAAGAGTTTAAACCGGAAATTTGATCCTGCAATGTCCATTCCCAGTCTAGAGGGTTAAGCTCGTTGCCAAGCCATACTTGTAAACACGATATAAATGTTGTCAAGCAGCACTAGATGTTGGCGGAAGAGAAGATAATATTCTACAGATTTGTTACGTTGAGTTAATTTCGCAAACGTTAAATATCTGTGATTATCAGTAAACACTTAGGCTGATGCCTTATACCTGGCCAGCGGATATCATTATTAAAAATCACATCGGGCGAGCATTCTTCTTTGGTAAAAACATTAGGGTAATTAATTAATTCCTTATTAATTTCTAATAATTTGAAGGCATTAATTTTACCTTTGTGAAAAGTAGCTGATGTAGGTAGTATCGCAGCAGGTCATTGCGTGTAAAAATTCATATGATTTTTGCACTTAGGATATATGCTTAAGCTTTGTGAAAAAAAAATTTTTGTTTGCGTTTGTGCTTTTGCAGGTTGTAAAAAATAAATGATTTTATGAATGGGTGTTCGTGCAATCAATAGCTGCGTTTTTTTAAGTCTCTGATCTGATCTGTGTTATGTTATGGTCGTAGCGTATTGTATATAGCAATATGCTACACGTACTGTAGCGTGTATATCGGCTGCTGTCCACAGCGGAAAGCGAACGCACCCGGCCGAGAGAATTGCATTTCCTCACGTTTAGGCGCCATGTCGAGGTGACAGAGAAGTGGAAGACAGCAAGCTGTCACGATGTCTCGTGTTAATTTCCTTATATATTTTTCGTAGTCTGTTCACTCAGTTTTTAAAGTGGTACATTTTGTCTTCGATGCCTTATGCTATGTACAATACATGAAGTTTTGCATCTTATATCATCCAGAAAGTTTTAATAGCAATAATTTTACTGATCGCATGCAGGCGGGTACTAAGCTGAATTCGCGCGCCATTTTGCGAAAGTGCGCTTTTTCACAAATGCACAAATCCAAACCTGATGTCCAAATTTTGAAATGGGAAAAGCTTAAGTTCTGATGGCTGTACAATACTGCACCGGAGCTCACGCCGCACAATTTCCATAAAATAATTCTACGTAGAGGTCCCGTGAAAGCCCCCCACACTCGTTTTCAACTGGAACATCAAGTGCAGCGCGAAGGTGTTATATTTCTTGAACCATTCCATTCGTCCAGTGAGCATTGCGGCACCAACATAACCGCACTACAATCGGCAGAATTAGATCATATATAAAGCTCATAAGGGGTGCATTTAAATTGGATCTACTGACTGGTGGATGTTGGTTATTTATTCATCCAAATACAGGCTCAACAAGCTCGGGCGGCATTATATCTGTTCGTGAAGGATCTACCATCAAATTACATCTCATATAATCACAGAAGGTGTAATCTTTGGAGGGATATCTAATATTCAAATGGTCTGCTATGTCAATAGGTATTAGCTATTAATGCACTTTATAGATTTACTTGAACTATATTTCTAAATATTACTCAATATATATTTTAAAGTCATAACTATTACGAAATATTTCATAGTTACGATAGTTTCTATTAACCATCAAGCAATATTTGTTATCTACCTGCCACAGGAACGTTGAAATTTAATACTGCATTCTTTAATATAATATTAATAATGCTTCTCTTTAAGATAGCTTATCTTATCCATTTATTTAATTAATTCATTTACTATATTAATTCGTATATTTTATTAACGCATACGATAGTTCAGCTCACTTATCAAACAAATTTTAAAACTAAACACAAAAAAATCTGTCATCGAGTAATCTGTCAGCTCATGCTGACAGTTTGGACTTCACCTCCTGACCAATCACTCTCAACATACTTCCATAACAGTTATCGAACTATTTAAGAGTGATAGGTTTTGGACGTGCAGTCCAGACTGCCAGCCTGAGCTGACAGATCACTCGGCGATAACGTTGAATACCAGGAAGTACCTGCCGTTGTCACATTTCCATGAACAAAAATTCGTGCCTATTCCGAGGAAGCGGAGACAAAAAAAAAAACGAAAATTCATACACTGATCCAGAAGGGACCGCATACATTACTTAATCGAAGAACATCCTACGGCTCGGATGTTAGGGTCCCTTTTGCCATCTCCAGCCTCCTATGACATCATGGCAGATAGTTTCCGGGAATTTTTCCGAAGTTTGACCTATTTGTTGTCTTTATTCCCTGAACTATTTGTTCAGTTTTATTTTCACAAATATGTATCTTGCCATCGAGATTACTGGTGAAAAGAAAAGTTCTCTACATTTCTAATTGTTTCCTTTATGGAGTTTATTCTAGATTTTATTGTTTACTTATCGGCATTTATGTCATATACAACAATAAATAAATTATTTCCGTAGAGGGCAAATCGTAGTGGGCATATGGCATATATAAGACTAATATGACTGTCAAAAACTTTGTTCAAAAAAATTTGTTCTATAGAGAAAAGAAGTTGGAATAAGATGAAAATTTTATGCAAATAAAACAACAAAAAAATCAGTGGAAAATTGTTAGTTATTGGTATGTGGTCAAATTTTTCTACATTGGTTGTTCTATTATTACTTTGCCGAGAACTCAAAGGGCAAACGGAATCTAGTTCAAGAATTAGAAGACTTCATAATGGTGTAGAAGCTGATTGGAAACGTTTTAATTTTGTTGTAGCGATTATCATTCGAGTTAATGATAAACGGCAGTTGCGGTGTACAGGTTCTCTTATTGGACCGAATAAGGTTTTAAGTTCGGCACATTGTTTCTTCTCTGGAAAAAATGACGAACCAATGATATTAGTCAATGCAGACTTTATTGAAGTTATTGCGGGCACAAGTTACATAAATCCTTATGATAGAATATTAACCAATGTAGCTTCTGTTCATCCACATAAAGGTTATATAAAACGAAATTCGAATAATGATATAGCTGTGCTGTTACTAAGTGAAAAGCTACCAATCGACGGAAGTAGCATAGGAATAGTGAAATTAAGAAAAACTGAAATTCCTCCTTTTATGAGGTGCGTAACAGCTGGTTGGGGATTACAGAATGATTTTACGCTACCTACAATTTTACTCTCTGGAACATTTACTATTTGGCCGAGCAAACTTTGCATTAGAATGTGGGGTGTTGGAATAGATGAATTTTTGTGTGGTGTGAGCGAGAATAAAACTACCGTTTGTAATGGAGATTCTGGAGGACCATTAATATGCAAGAATGAGTTAGCTGGAATTACTGATTCAAGTGGACCAAATTGTACCAGCAAAATGCCAAGTTTATTTACTGCAGTTTCCAATTTTCGTGGTTGGATAGACAGGGGATATTTATCACCCGCAAATACCCTGAAAATTACGATTTTTAAATTGTGGGCGTCTATAACGAGTTTTATTTTTGTGCACATATTATCTTTGTAAATAAAGTGTAGGATTGAATCAATAAATTTGTTATTTACCAAAAATCTACTGCGCTTGTTCAAGAGGATAGGAAGGATGCAGTGATTTTAAGTAAGATGGGAGTAAAGGGATATTTTCGTTGTAAGTTGACAAGTTTTTACCAAGTATAGGAGCACTTATTGCAAGTAAGAGTGCGAATGCTTACGAAAGCACGAAGAATTTTTGGTGTTTTCTGTCTATTTTAGTAGTATTTTCCTACGTAAAATTTAACCCTGTTGGCGTGCAATATCATTCATTATCTTGTAATACTTTTTATCTTTTTAATGCTATCTATCATTGTAAAATTTTCCTAATACGTAGAACTTTGGCAAGCTAGTGGGACATTTTAGGCAATCAACTATAAATTAGCGCTCGTGCAGTGTTACGAAGGGATCTATTCTGGGTCCACTTTTACTTGCAACGTACAATATTCTCTACCGCTGTGCTGTTTTGTAAAAGCAAACAAAACATTACCTACTAACAAATAATTTCCCTAATTTTCCCTAATTAAGAAGCGCGCGGTAATGCTGGAAATTCTTATTTCGGGAAAATTGCGGAAATTTCTCGTCAGGGAAAGTGCTCATTAGAGAAATTGCTTTTGGGTAAATTGATTTTAAGAAAAATGGTTTACGAAAATTGTCCGCAAGTCTTATGCAACTCCTTTAGGTCACAATCTTTTAAGACATTCATGATATTTGTAGTTACTCAGTGGATTTTCTTAAAATTAAATTAATCACATTTAATGGGCGCAGTGTGCTGCATGAAGCAGTACACCAATACAATGCGCCTGTATCACTTAAGCCTGAATTACAATTATGACTGATCTGTCGACTGCGCCTTGATTTTCATCGGAAGTCGACGCTGAGGTGAAATTTGTAATCAACGAGGAAAGACCTAAAGGAGATGCAAATGAGAAAATATCGCGTACCCAATTCTAACACTATGACACTGATATTGTTTGTACATAAGCGCCGTAAAATTTGTACACCTGTACACAATTGTACAACCTATGCGCAATTTAAATCGCTTTTATTTTCATATTCTCAAAAGTATTTACTGAATTTGCAAACGTGAACGTAAAAAAGTTAATAATTTTGAAGAAAAGTTCTGTGGTAAAAAGTCTGAGTAATATTTGCTTCGTGCCCCTATGGTTATTTCATGGGTTTGCCTGCGTCAATGCACCAAGTCCAAAACCATCCAAATCTAAGTATGGATTTGACTGCGAAGACCAAAAATGGCGGAGTGAAACATACACAAATGCAGGGCAATTTTGGGTACGCTCATGTACACGGATCGTACATATGATTGCATCTCCTTTAGTTATTGCCTCGTTGTTTGTAATTAAATTAAAGCTTCAACTGGTGTCGACAGATCAGTCGTAATTGTAATTCACGCCTTAAGGTGAAAACCCAATGAACGCCTCAGGCGTCGCGTCGCTTTGACAGCTCAATAGAATATACGTGTAAATTGTTCGTACTGCCAAAATGGCTGCCGCGCTTGCCGGATTCGACGCGAGAGTAAAGAAATGTTCTACTTTAAATGCGCGGCAGACGCTTTGGCAGTTCTTTTGATTGATTTTAAACTGTTCATATACTTGGTAAGCTGAAAATGCAAGAACTGCTACATGTATTAAATCTGATATATCCACTATTTCACTTTTAAATAATAACTCAAGCTTTCATTTTTTCTTTTTATAAATAAATCTAAAGTGCTGCGTTCCTTTTATCGTTCTGAATGAATCTGTATGAATCGACAGAACGATGTCATAATTTAATTCTGTGCTCATAGAAAAGGAACGGAACAGAACCACTTCAACTGTTTGACATTTCTTCCATTCGATAAAAGCAAGTATAAATTCGTAAAAATTGTTGTTTATGAAAAATTAAGCTATTTTCCAACAAAGGCAACTTAAACTCAACTAATACCACCACATCCAAATTGTAAACAACACATTCACGAATACAAATTAAAATTTTCTGCTTGAATCCGGGAAAAACTCAGGTGCATTCAGAACGATTCGGAGTCCGAAAAAAGCGATGACAGATTGAAACTAAATCGTTCGGTCCAAGAAAAAGAACGACATGAATTGAAAAAAACCATTCTGAACGAGAAAAGGAACGCAACAAATAGTACTAACGCGACGCGTCCATTTGGTCTTGCTCACTGACATATATAAATGGACTGCCTGATCTCCTGTTTCATGTGGCACCAGTTTTGATTTCAGAAAGTATGCTCTCACTGTCAATGCTACCAACTGTCAAAAACTGCCGCTATATTTAAATTATTTGGGAATTTACGTATATGCATGTCAGTGGGATTTACCGAATTTATCACAAAAGTATTTGGGCCCATTTGTATTGTTAAATTTTAATTATAAGTCGAAGGAAGTGTTTTTTACAAGAATTTTTACAAGCAATTTCTCGTTCCTAATCGTTACAGTTCAGTGGGAAAGTATGCTCTCACGGAAAGAGACAGGAATATGAAAGTGGTGCCATTTGCTTTCATGCATTTTTGAATCAACAAGCAGTCCATTTATATACATGTCAGTGGTCTTGCTCAAATCCTACACGCGTCTGCCACGGAGAACTGTCAACGCGACGCGATGCCTGCCGCGTTAATTGGGTTTTCACCTTATTATAAGAGAATACAGGAAGTGTGATAAGCCAAATTTAGCGTAGCCAAATTCTGGTTGGGTTAGTATCTGTGAAAGCTCAGTACAGCTGTGCAGTAAAATCAATATAGAGTGCGGGGTAACAAGATATATGGTTGAAAATATTGCGTTTGGTCTCACTGAAAATTTTCTTATTTGATGTCACTACGGCAGGATACCCAGGGAGTTTCTCAGCTGTAACAAACGTAAACAAATCTCGGTGGAGGAAGGAATTTTTCGATATTTCATCGTTTTTGTTATGTATTTTAATTTAATTTAATAGAAAAAGGTGTGTGAAGTACACAAAATAATATTTTATAACTATACTTGGATAAAAAATGATTTCCCACGTCGTACCTTTGTGTTGTTGTGGCAATTTTTCACCGAACACTTAATTCTGAAAATACATGAAGATCACTTAGAAATTTATCACTATCTCAGCAAACATTACAATTGGCGTACGAATCGCTTTCTTATGCATTCTTATTGCCACAACGAGCATTTTGATCGCCTGCGTGTAACTTGACGGGGTTAAATGTTTCATCGCATATGAATCGTGTAAATAATTCATTTTATGATTGCCATTGCGATAAATATCCTTATTTCTTGCGTTTACTTTTTCTATTCGTCCGCGCTTGAAAAAAGAACAATTGCAAATGAAACAATTTCCAAAGGGACAGTACTGAAATATGGTCGATAACGGTAAAATGTCTCGCTCTCATCACATCTAGTTCTACCGATCTAGGCTACAGTGTTGTCAGGTGAAAAGGTCTTCGTCCCCCTACAACATTCTCAAAAAACACCCAAAATTGTTAATTTTGTCTGAAAAATCCCCCAAAATAGTCTGGAGCGAAAATAAAAAGATATTTGTTCACTAAAATATATTTACATTCTTTTTATTATAATAAGATTGTATAATACTATGTATATGTATATTATATGTTAAGTTAATGTTTGCTTTATTTATCCTAATTTAGATCACTGTTTATATCTGCAAAACATTGAAATTTATTTTCATCCTGAGTATCGGTATTGTACATTTCTTCTGTGTTGAATTTCATTAACATGTTCCTCGATGGTGTAAAATCGATGCAACCTCTTTTTGGCATGTTAAATCGAACTCTCATAATTGCATCGGCGGTTTCTACTGCAGTTTTATTACGAAGTTTGTCCTTAATTATCCCTGAAATTAAAAATGATCTTTCTACTGCAGCATTCGAAAATGGTAGCACAAGCAATGCAAGAGCTAGGTTCGCGTATATTTTCTTTCCCCAGCTGCGTTAGTTATTTTAGAGACATAAATTCAAAAATCCTCTGTGCTATGCAAAACTGTTGAAGGCAAGGATTCTGTTTGAATAGTGTTTCACTGACGAATGGTATCATCTGTGTCACCACAAAACTGGGTAAAAGTCTGCGCTAATTGTGTAATATCAGGCTTAACATGACTTGTACGGAAAAACATGATATTTTCTTTAAAATATTTATATTTTCTGGAACACTCTTTTGCAACTGTTCGCATAATATAATAAGAAAGTACTTACATCTCGACTTAATCTTTAGTAACTCTTCCGAATCCAATTCAGCCGCTGATAAGTTAAAATAATAACCAAAAATTAATGTAATTTGTATCTATCAAATGTTCCTGAAATTCGAATGTGGATAAAACGTTCCTCTGTTTTTCATTCAAGATTTCAGGTTCTGCCTGCTGTGTATTTTACCATGGAGCACAGGAATTTCTTTGTGTCTACTGAAGTGCTTTCTTCTATTATTAAAGAATACGGGCTTTCGCCTATATCAGAAATTAAATCATCTAAAAAGCATGACGATAAAACGTTTTTTATTAAGGCAGAGCATTTAGTTCTGTGTATTTTTATTTCTGACAATACCTGAGATTCAGGATCTAAACTTTTTATTACGCTCCCCACATGATTAACTGCATTTATTGAGCAGTGCTCTGAAATATATGCTGCAATTTTTAGTTCTGCAAATTTTCCTTTTTCTGTAAATGAGCTTGTTACAAAAGAAGTTATTTTCTTATAACTTCTTGAGTAATTATGAGCTTCCTCATGTTTTTTTGTTTTTAAGTGATTGATTAAATCCTGTTTGTGTGCAATAATTGTGCATTTGCATAATTTACACAATGCCCTTTTGTGTTCGCCTGGTACATCAGATAGCCACTCTGTAAATAAAATTAAAAAAGGAATTTTTTAATTTAACACAAAATATTCCAAAAAAAATTCATAAACTACAACTCAGCAGGCTGTTCTGCATGTTTAGAATATTAATTTACTCACCAGAAAATTGCGGCTCTGCCTCCCATGCTTTCCTATATCTTTGCACTGTTTTCGGCATTTTAACAACTTTACTTCAACACAAGATACTACGAGACCGCTATGTTTCAGCATGTAAAACAAACTGTTTAAGTATAATCTTTGGATGGCAGTTATATATAGTTTGATCCTAAAATGATTGTCGCCTGACAAATGTCACTGCAATCAGTAATACAGATATGTAATGATCCTCACGGGGATAATCCATAAAGCAACTATCAGTAATTAAATTAATGCCTCCTACCTCGCGCAGTAAACTGATAGGTAATTAAGAATTTATTGGAAGATTAACGTGAAATATAAAACATAGCGAGTAATAATACCTCCTTGCAAGCAAAGACTACCGAAAGTACAAACAGCTGCGTCAACAATTTACTATTGTTAGTGCGATTGCATACTATCTTATGAAATTGTAAATAACAAGCAAATATCGGGTCCTCGTCCAGGTAGTGCTAACAAAAAAATTAACCTGAATAAAGCGTTCATTTCTATTTGTATCTACTTGTGCTTGTAGGGCTGCCTATAACCACAGATTTGGTTTGGTCTTGCTTGCCATGGATTTTTGGACAATTTAGTAGATCTTCTATCGTGATCGATAACAATACCCCATTTTCCCCCTATGCTATAAATTTACCCCCAAAGAAAAACTCACATAAACTTGCACCCCAAAATTCCCCTGTGAAGAGCAAAAATCCCCCATTTTGGGGTGAAAATCCCCTAACCTGGCATCACTAGGCAATAAAAGTGCAATAATATGGCAAATCGTAATATTTTAGGGACTCTAATTGACTTTAATTCTCGAACTATCACCAAAACATCGCTATGGTAATAAAATGGCAACACAATTTTTATTGCCGTTTTTATTGCCACAGCAATTTATCGCCACGATGTTTGCTGGGATAATATCAATAGATAACTAGTTACACTCTTCACTTTATTTCGCACTACTTTTTAAAAAAATATCTTTCATTTATCACAAGTTTTAAATTAGATTCAAATTCTTTTAAATTGGACAAACTTCGTTTGACAGCTGAAAATAGATTTGTCTTTTTTTCCAAATATCATGCTGACCCAAGGTATATAGAAGACAAGGTATTCCCGACTCGAACCACGTTCCGCCATTTTTGTTAAAACTCTTTTTCCTTTTTTCTTCATTCACTGAAGTACGTCACAGGGCATCAGCTGTAATGTGTCAAAATTCTTTGCGCTTGTACTGCCACTGTCAGATTTCCTTTTTCTTTTTTATTCATTCACTGAAGTACGTCACAGACTATCAGCTGTTTGATCAGCTGTGATATGTCAAAATTTTAATGGGCATACCTTGTTTCTTCTATATACCTTGATGCTGACCTACTTCACGGGACTCTGAAAAAATCCACGCTCATGCACCTTTAGAACTAGTGACGGGGCTCAGCCTGCTCACACTGCCATCGTGCTGCCATTTTCTCCACGGTTGTACGTTTGACATCTGACGGCAGGCCAATCTCTTCGAGCAGGAAACTAAATGGAGTTGACATGAACCGTGAAGCAGCGTAACCACTTTTAAGTTGTGTGGGGTACACCAGTGAAGTCAAAAACATTTCTCGACATTTGGGGGTCACCATGATTATTAATGGCAGGAAATTTTAAATATTATTTAAGTGGAAGTTATAAATATATATAGTGGTAGTATACTTGAAATATATAATATTTTGTTTTTGTTTTTTACCTGCTTATCAAACCATTTTTTTGTTATTGATAGACAATTATAAAAATTTTAAACACAGGTCTATTGTGTTTTTTTTTTAAATATTTGTTCTCATTGAACAAATTCATTGCTGGGAATTATGTTTGGCAGAACAGTAACTGATGGAAAAAAAAATATTTATATTTTCAGAAGGTGATGGATAATTCATACATATGGCAGTATTTCTTTATCATAAACAATTTTTGTATAATTGGAAGCAAAGCAAGAGTTTAAATAAAAAAGTAAATCAATGTTTTCATATTCAACATACAACCTTCCACACCACCTAGGAGGTGTTGTACATTGGCGCGTTAGCTGTTTATTCTATAAATGCCACAGATTTAAGATTATTTTAAAATAAATAAGGTCATGCTTTTCCCTGGACCTTAATTTTTATTGCTTATTTTAGAAGTTATCTGGCTACATACCTTTAAATAAAACTAATTTGGTATATTTTTGCCTTAAAGGATATTTTATCAGATGCTTTTTTAGAAATATAAAGGTACCGGATATTTAGATACTTTTCTGATATCAACTTTACAAGCAATCCATAATGTTCACTTTCTGTCATGTGACCTGTTTGATCTTGGAATAAGTGTTGACCGATAAGCGACTTTTGTACTTTTACTAAGAGGAACTTAAAATCCTTACTATTTAAAATGTTAATCTCGTTCTCTTTATTACTTAAAAGCACGAATACGAATACTTGAGTTTTTAAATTATTTTCATCAATACCTATTGCAATCAACCACCTTTGGTGCAAAACTTTATCCGTTGGTAATCTGTAAAATAAAAATATCCAAGTTAATTGGGCAATTTTGCTTTCTCCCTATATCTGACTACGTTTATGCAAATTTTTGTTTGCAACCAATTTCCGCAGAACAACGTAAACAAAAGTAAAATTTTTGATATTCTAAATGGGAACTTTCACTTTTAGGATTTACATTTTGTTACGCAGCAATATCAATTTTTTTTCAAATCTTTTAATTTTATACTTACTTATGCAAAGACCCAGAATCATGTCTTTTATAAAAGTTATTGCCACAAGAGTTTATAACACACTTTTTAACCATTTTGTCCCGCAAAAAACACACAAATAAGTTTTATTATTTTTTTATTATTTTTCACTTCACTTCACTTCAATGTAAACACTAATTTTTTCCAATTTTTCCAAAATAAACTCACTTTTTCGAACCTCCCGCTTTGAATTCTGACATTCAAGTTCCAAAATGGCTGATCAAGGTACTATTCCACGAACACATAGAGCGGGTTTTGGTTACGCTCATGTACACATATTTTATATACAATGTCTACTCCATTACTTTCCTGCTCGAAGGCCACTCGTCAGAAATTTTTGACAAGAAAAGAAGAAGAGTCGGGGAATTGAAAGAGGTGTGTGAGATTTTTGGTGCTGGCTGGAGAGGTTCTCCACAAAAAAATTGAGTGATTATAACTTTTAAATTATCCTTATAAAGTTAAAATTTTGAATTTCTTCGTATAAAGTAGAAAAATCCTAAGCAAATAAATTAACGAGGCATATTCAAAGACAGTTGATGAAGTTTTCGCAATATCGATTTAAACAGATTTAGTACACATATTTTCGTGGTGTCACGCTTCAATTTCGCAAATTACACACATTTCATTAGCTTTATATGGAACTCAGATTAAAGGTCAAATGATTTCGGATTATCTAAATTGAGTCCTCTGATGATAATCTTTGAGATCGAAACGCGTTAGGCATAAATTAAATTGAATTAAGTTTAAATAAATCATTTTATATATTTTCTGTGAAACTTAACAAGTGTTTTAGTTTTCCTTAATTATCTAAATTAATTCTGCATTCTGCTGTAAGGTCTCCTCCAGTGGCAAGTAGTTCATAAATTTTATTAGGTAGCTGTTTTTATAGTCCTCAAATAACTTGTCCTTTGACGTCATAGAGAGCCAAAATTTGGTACGTAGTGTTTTCATAGCAATAGTAAATAAAATTTACAAAATGGGATAAATGGGATAATTCGAGTAACCTCGTCTTGGTATTGCCATATAAAACATTAGTTGTTTACTTTATATTTGGAAACTGCCTAGGAACGCGTCTACGTGGAAAGCTCAAATTTTGTACACGGCGTTTTAAAAAAAAAAAATTTAAATTTAAGTTCAAAAATGGGATAAATCCGGCAATCCCTTCGTAGGATTGTCATAAAAAAATTTAGATTTTAACTATATATTTTCGCACTGCATGAAAACACGTCGACGTGGAGAACTAAAATTTGGTACTCGATGTTTTCATAGCAATAGTAAATAAAATTACAAAAATGGTCTGAATTGGGAAACCTCTTCATGATGTTGCCATTTAAAACTTTGGTTTTTCACAATATATTTGAAAACTGTCCGAGAACGAGTCGGCGTGGAGAGCTCAAGTTTTGTACATGGCGTTTTCATGAATATTGCACATACAATTTCAAGAATGAACTAAATCGGGCGACCATTTTTTGGTGTTGCCATACAAAACTTTAGGTTGTCACTATACAGGGTGTCCCGTAAGTTAACGTCAAGCCGGAACCGGGTGATAGACCAAATCCAGAAAAATATAAAAAAAAATCTAAGTCATGTATTTTTCAAATAATAGGCATTTCTTTTGTTTTCGAGAAAATGTACACCGTGTGATGGTTTTTTAGCTCCTGTTGCTACAAATCTTTACTTTTTTTTTCAATTTTATTTTTCTTATGTAATCCCAAATAGTGCTTATGTAATCTATTGCTTTAAGTTCTAAGCCAACTGCTCCAGCTTGGAAGAAAATGTCACATTTTGCCGAACCAACAATATAAAATTAATAATTCGTTGAACTTTAACTGACTGTACTGAAAAAAAATGTACTACGCTAGTCTGGTAAGTAACTTTAAAAGTTGAAGCATTTAATAAGGATTCTAAAATGGTACAACACTTTCTACATTATTTCTTCGATTACGGGAAAAAAATTTTTTTTCTTCAAGAAACCCAGTTTCGAAAAATTTCTTTTTACCTACTAAAATTGATTCTAGTGTACCCAAAGCTTGCCTTAAGAGCGTAACTTTAAGATTCTAGAAGTGAAGTGAAGTGTGAGTGAGACAGATAGTGACGCTTTCAAGTTAGAGATGCTAACTTTTTGTTAAATTTAGAACAAATTTTCCTTAATTTTAAAATTAAACATGGATGCTAAGATTTATTATTTACAAAAGATGTTCAAACTGCCTTCCTTCAGCTTCAATACAAGCTCGACATATTCTTAAAAAAGATCGGGTTATCAGACGGGCAATTCTTCCGTTGTTGACAAATTCAACTGCTTCCATAATTCTTTGCCGAAGCTCAGCTAAATTTTCAATTGACTTCTTATAAACTTTCTCTTTTACTGCTCCCCAGTAAAAGAAATCTAATGGATTTGGATCAGGTGAACGGGCCACGAGATCGTACCAGACCGCCCTATCCATCTGTCCGGATATTCTTCATTGAGATATTCTCTAACTGAAAGGGCATAGTGCGCTGGGCAGCCGTCTTGCTGATACCACATCTCTCTGTAAATACTTAGTGGCATGTCTTCCAGTAAATTAGGTAAATGGTTTTGCAAAAAATCTAAATAAACTTCAGCATTAAAGACCTCTGGCAACTCAAAAGGTCCTATGACTTTTCCGTTTAAAATTCCGGTCCACATGTTTATTTTAAAAGGACATTGAGATCTATTTTGTCTCATTAAATTCGGATTCTCTTCGTGCCACTCGTGTAAGTTGTGTAGGTTCATGTAACCGTCTTTTTTAAATGTCGATTCATCCGACCACAAAATTTTCTCGAAGAATCGCGGATCTTCCCGTTGATAGTCCCGAGGTAGCAGGGCATGAGTCCACCTCTGACATTTCTCTTGGATATTCTTTCTCTTCATGAATCAAATCACTTATTACGTCTGATTGATCATACTGAAATATATCGGTGATTGCCAGCGAATAAAATCTGAGTCCACCTCTGTGTGTGAATAAAAGTTTATTTTCTACTTTTTCATGCGACTTGGCCTCAGTTTTGTTTGAAAACTCGTTTTTTACTTATTTTATTTTCTAATCATATCGATGAAAATTTTTCCGATGATTTTCCCGCTTTTCCGGGTTTTCCATGGAGTTTTCCACAAAAGCAACTTTATGCAACTCATTTCGCTCTACAACTTTGTCTTAGGTTGCAAAACGCTCAAACGCTTTTTTGGTCGGAAAAACTCCGGAAAAGCGTTTTACATGAATTTTCCTCGATTTTTTCTGCAAGTTTTCACCATTGTCGGAGAGAAAGTAATGATGTCAGTTGATAGGGAACTTGATCCTGCATAATTTAGAAAACTTTTTTACCGGAAAATTTTCCGGAAAAGTCGGAAAATTCGGGAATTTTTTTTCGGAAAAATCGGAAAACTCTGCATTTTTCCTGAAACGGATTTATCACTAATCAAATTTGTACCAAATTTTCAAATGATTTTTCCAGATTTTCCGGGTTTTCCATTGAAATTTCCGGTTCAAATTTTGACAGATTTAATTGTCACGCGACATGAACCTGTGTACCAAATTTCAGCTCGCTGTGATGACGAAAAGTGGGTCTACGGGAGTGTCGAAAATAGTAAAAAAATAGACAAATTGGTGTACGAGTTAAAGGGAATGGCTGGCCTCAAAAATGGGACAAATCGGGCAACTCCTTCACTTGCCATACCAAAATTTCGTGTTTTATTATAAATTTGGGAGTTGCATGAGAACGCGTCGACGTAGAGAGCTACACTCTCCCACACATGTGAATGTATACACGCACACACCTACACGCACACACATGCACGCACTCATACAGATACAGAGTGAAAGCCTAGAATATGGAATCGCGCAGTCGAGTCAGATAATAGCTTAGATATAACCATAGATGGCACAAGAACTAGATGTCGCATGGCATACCAAAGCAGAGTATACAGATAGTGAAATAGGTAGTGCATACTGGAATGAACCATAACATGTTTTAGAACGTGCCGAAAGCAAATGTTTTTACAATAGTAGTTTTGTATACATTTGATCTACTTGCTCAACACTTCAGATACGAAAAAATGTTAATTACTCGACGTATACAACATTTAAAATGTTCTGGTCCATTCCGGAATGGACCACTCATCCATATAAATTTTGTATACTTTTTTTGTACTGCATGCGACATCTAGTTCTTGTGCCATCTATGATATAACTTATCTCTTACCAGCCCACCCCACCTACACCCATTTAGGTATTTACATATTTTATCGCCTGGCAACGCCGACGGGCTACTCCTAATATATTATATTATTGTAAAACCATATATATACTGTCACGTAAACGCTCAACGCTAACGCTAAAATTGCGCATTAAATGTGTGATATGGTATATATTCCGAAAGGAATATCATATTCTTGTATAAAGAATTCATCATGGTTCCCGTATTCCGCTAATTTTTTCAGGAAAATGCTTTAAAATGTTTTTAAGTAAAGTACCTCATGAATATGAACATTATTTTTTTCTCAGAACCAGTGTCATTTTTTTTGTCTAAAAAAATTCAATACCCCCCCCCTTGTGGAAGCCCCAAGTTTTCAACCGTTATTGCCCTACCCTAAATCCGGCCACACGCATATTCGATACATTCCCGAAAAATCATCAACTTTTCTATGTACTCGATATATTTATCAAGAATAAATGAAGGTATGAATGTATAGAGATTAATACAACACAGAACCACATTATTGAGCTATTTTCCCTCGGGAAGCCCAAATTTGAAGGATGGTAGTTATTTACCCCCATTTAGGAAAAATGTTAAAACAATATAGGTTCGAATAAAATCACGGGCTCCATAAGCACAGAATTTTGTATGTTTAACGGAAGGAGGTGAAGTTGATATGGCAATCGTATATTCGCATAGCCTTGTAAGGGAATTAGTTGGGTCTAATGCACAATTAATTAGAATTGTTCAGAGAATCAAAATGCCGTAAGAAGTTAAGAGAATACACACATAAAGAAAGATTAGGTTTATGTGAATAAAGACTTCTACTTACATAATTTATTAAATGAGCCACACTTACAATATCTGTCGTAATTTTTTGAATTCAATTATTCGTATGTCTTTAATTACAGGAAATTAGTTTGTTAAGATGAAATTATGGGGTTGAATGATGTTTTAAGGCTTATTGCTATGCAAATTATGTGACTATGTTTGTACATATGATATTCCTCAGTTAAATACAAAATACATAGCTAGTCCTTCACATATGTAGATACTTCTACGACGACTATAATTTGCTTGACCTCGACAGCTGGTGATATTTGAATATTTTAAATTGTGCAAAATTAGAATTTGCACATAATATGTTCTAGTTAAAATAACTTTGTATTGTCCATCGTCTTACCTAAAAAGAACTTCACAGATTTTCAATCTTACAGTAATTTTAGGCATTTCCCTTTACTATCAAAACGTAAGGGGGATTCGGACAAAAACTGCACAAATTTTTAAATCCTCTGTTGCAAATTGTTTTGTTATAAAATTGCTTTCACTGAAACTTGGCTTCATCATGGCTTTCGCGATGCTGAAATCCTTGACAATTCTTATAAAATTTTTAGAAGAGATAGACATACTGATTCTGAAGCTCGTGGCGGTGGCGTACTCCTCGCTTGTAAAAACCACATTAATTGCAGTCAAATTGAGCTTCCCAATTTCTCCAACACTCTCGACATCGAACTTATCGGTCTCAAGTTGTCTCTCTTAAAACATGACTTATACATACTTTGTTGCTATATTCCTCCTGATTCCGTAAATGTTGTTGATGACAAAGGTCAGAGTATTTATGACCTACTCATTTTAACATCTAATTTTATCCATGGTAAAATGAAACCCCTTGACGAATTTCTACTTATTGGTGATTTTAACCCACCCAATATTCAATGAGTACTTAATGAAGATGACGATGACTATCTTCCACTTAACAACTTGACAGCAAGAGAATCACTTTTCCTTGACACTATTTCATCTCTCGGTCTCAGCCAAATCAGTAATGTTATGAACGACATGGGTAGGCAGTTAGACCTGGTATTTTTTACTGACGCGGGTAGCTTATTAGTTGAACCTAGCCCAGTTATAATGTCTACTCTTGACAAATACCACTAATTACATATTGCTATCAAACCGAAACTTAACAAACTGTAACGAAACACAATACTTATTCAATTTTAGAAAAGCTGACTTCTCGGAACTTTCTAGTAGACTTGCCTCTATTGATTTCAACACACTGCTGTCTTGTAATAGTGTTGATGAAGACGTTTCTAAGTTTTACATAGCTCTTTTCGATTTATTTTCTCCTTGGGTTTCCCTGCGAGCGTCAGCTATTGACTAAAACATCACCGCCATGGTTCAATAAAGAACTGAAACGTCTTAAAAATAGAAAGAGTAAACTGTGGAAAAGTTATATGCGGGACAAAGACATTATAAGTCACAACAATTTCCTCACATCATATAATGAGTTCAAAGAGCTTTCCTCCATACTTTATGATGAGTATATTCAAAGCATGCGTGCTAAATTATTTAGTGACCCACGGATATTTTTTAAGTTTATTAATATGAAGAAAAAAACAGACAACTATCCCAATACCATGAAGTACATAGACTCTGCTAGCGATGATTCATCTGAAATTTGTAATATGTTTGCCTCTTTTTTTGACAATGCCTTTGCCTCGTCAAATTTTCAACTTCAAAATAGCAACTTCAGTCATATGAACGGCTCTCATAATGTTTCTTTCACTATCCCTTCAATTACACAAGAGGATATACTCGTTCATATTAATGGGCTTTCAAATGACTTCACAACCGGTCCGGATGGGATCCCTCCAGCCTTTTTTAAGTCTTGCTGCCTTTCTCTGGTAGCTTCGTTGAGAATTATTTTCCAAAAATCGCTAGTGGTTGTTTCCCCCAGCTCTGGAAAAATTCCTTTATCATACCTATCCACAACAAAGGTAGTAAAAATGATATTTCTAACTATAGGCCTATTGCAAAATTGTCTTGCATGCCCAAATTATTCGAATCTATAATTTCTTCTCAATTATCAACCTCCTGTAATAATTTACTCTCTTCAAACCAACATGGGTTTATTTCGGGCAGATCTATAACCACTAACTTGTTGGAATTTGTCTCATATACCATTGGCGCATTTGCAAAAGCCTTACCAGACAGACTGTATTTATACAGACTTTAGTAAAGCGTTCCACAAGTTATCTCACTCCGTGATACTCTTTAAAATGGAAAAGTATGGGTTTCCTCTAACATTTCTTAAATGGACGGAGTCTTACTTAGATAACCGAATATATCAAATCTTGTTTCGACATTCCATCTCAAGAGTCCTGAAAGCTTCGTCTGGCGTACCTCAAGGGAGTCACTTGGGCCCCTTGTTCTTTATTCTGTCTATTGATGACATTGTCTCTGTTGTGAAGTACTGCAAGGTCTTGATTTATGCTGACGACATAAAACTTTTCGCCCAGATTAAATCTTTTAACGATTGTTTGCAGTTTACAGAGTGACCTTCACAGATTTTACGATTGGTGTAAAAGCAATAACTTGACACTCAATATAGACAAATGTGAGGTTATGACTTTTCACAGAAATCAGAAACCAATTTCTCACGATTATGTGTTCTCGAATTCCTCGATTCGCCGTGTGGGTGCTGTTTGTGACTTGGGTATCAAATGTGACCATAGATTGAATTTTATCTCCCACATAAACTACACAGTATCAAAGAGTAGTTCCATGCTGGGCTTTATAAAACGTTGGTCCCGAGAGTTCTCGAACCCTACTATAACTTTGCGTTTGTACACTTACTTTGTAAGACCACTTCTTGAATACGCTAGCCAGGTCTGGTCTCCATTTTACGGTACACACATCGACCGTATCGAGTCTGTTCAACGGAACTTCCTACGATTTGCTCTCAGGCACCTACCCTGGAATAATTCATTAATTCTTCCACCCTATGAGGATCGCTTGAAGCTTTTAAATATGCACTCGCTCAAGAAACGTCGCATAGTTGCCGATGTAACTTTTGTGCATCAGCTCTTAAACGAGAATATTGATTCTCCATTTTTGCTTAACAAAATCTCTTCTCGTGATAGTAGGCACAATTTAAGAAGGCTACCTTTGTTGCATGTTAACTCCTCAGGGTCTAACTTTAGCAAGTATGAACCTGTTAATCGCATGTGTATTACTGTTAATAATACGGCTGAGCATTTTGTTCTCGACGTTTCTAAGCATGTTTTAAAAAAACGTCTATATAATATTTAATATTTTTTGTTTAATGTTCTGTTCATTGCATGTAATTTCATCTGGTGTTTGGTTTATGTTTAGTGTAATATACTAGTACTAACACCGACTAAATGATGAAACGCATGTATTGTTGACCGTTTATTTATTTAACGTGTCCATGCAGCGAGCTTGTGTTAAGGTGGTTCTGATAGTCTATATTAAACCGAAACCCGATTGGACATGTTCAAAATATCTAGTTAAATTTATTGTATTGTTGTTAATTTTTTTTCCCCCAACATGGATTTAGTTAAAGCTTATCATTAAGTTTTAATGGTCAACGAGGACATACCATATAATGGTAATTAATCGACTTATTCAAATTTATGTGTAAATATGCTATTTGGTTTGGGAAATGCCACATAAATTTTCCAATGCTTAATGGATGAAATTTTGATGAAGTTTTATACTTTGACGATATCCATTCATTCATTTATTGACTGTTTAACTTATTTTAATTGTTTACATTTTCTTCAATTATGCTTTACATTACTAGTTTAGTCTAATCCCACTCAGACAGGTTAACTGGTATGAGAGTTGGGAGGTTTGATTATATACATGATTATAGTTTATTACAGAATAATATCGATATAGACTCATTAAAATTACATACTTCCAAGTACGAGTCGGACTCACTAAGGGTTCTGCACCATCGTACAAGATTTAACACTATCTACTTTTTATTTTGTGTAAACAAAGATAATTTAGTTTTGATTGAATTGCATTTTTGGTTTAACAAAACTAATTATATTGTTACTATTAGGTAATAAAGATAGTTTGATATTAATTTATTTGTACTTCTAATTCCCCAATTTAATTAAGTGATTCCTATTTTGACTTAGTATTCACGATTGATTAAAACATTTTTACATTCCAATTATTATAGAAGCAGTGATTATTGTTCCATTATACATTTATAGAAAATTGATGACTGGTAGTTTTTCAGTTTCTTTACAACTTTTGATTGTATTGTTGCCAATTTAATATTCTTAGACAGCGCATTGTATATTTGGCCGGCAGTATTTAGCAGGCATTTTCACCGTCTTTCTGTCCTTGATTGGATGTTGTTCCTATTTCTTGTCATGTGGTTCTGGATGGTAGTATGAAGTTCGACTACTAAATTTGTCCTTATGTTTTTACTCACTATGTTGTATATAAACTTGGCCTTTTCAATTTGTATTATTTTCCTTAGTGTAAACTGTCGTATGTATTGATGAACCACATGGGAGTTCATATAGAGATTTTTGAGCCCTATTTATTAGGATTTTGACATCGAATTTTAGCCTTTGAGAGCATTGTGACCAGTTTATTGCATTATAGTGTAAATTAAATCCGCTACAGGTCTATGCAGTTTGATTTACCTTTTTATTTTCCCAATTAGGGGAGTGATTTTTTTCCTCAGTTTCCCGATATGTTGCTTCCAGTTTAGTTTCTCGTCGATTTGTAGTCCTAAGTAATTTGTCGTTATCAAAAATGATAACAAACGAACATAAAATACATCTGAAACTATATACTCTAATTCGAGATAAAGAATTACTTTTTATTTGTATTACAAAATATTTTAGACATTTCTTAGAGTGCCAAGATTTTATAATTTTCACAGACAATTAATTTCTAACTAAAGCAAATTGATCTGAAACAGAGAAACGCATGCTTTGCATTCCGATTTCATAAACCAATATGTTATGGTCGTAGCGTACTGCATGTAGCAGTATGCTACACTGAGACTAGATGCATCATGTATGCCTGGGCTACTGTTGTATGAACGGAGAACGATACGCACCGAGACCCGAAAAAAGACAGAGGAGAAGAAGAAGGGATACACATCTGAGTAGTGAACAGAACGTGTTGGGAAAATTTGTATTTTTAAAAAAAGAAAAGTAAAAAATAAAAATAAAAAAAGGAAGCGTGCTAATAAAAAAATAAAATACTAATCCGGTGGTTGATAAGGTTAATTTCAAGTGAGCACCGAGGAAAACGAGATAAAGACTCGGATGGACCAAGGAAGGGCGGAAAAGCAATAGTGCGTACATAAAGGCCCAGATAAAGGAATACGTATAACTGGACATAAAAGCATATTCCCAGGTATCATACTTTTTATTATTGTATTCTCGGCGATAAATCCGATGCTGAGCTAGCGTTATATAGGCGGACACAAATTCTGCAATATCCAGCCTGTTAGGCTGGATCGAAAAAAAAACTGACACATTTTGTCGTACTCCAGAGCTCCGAAGCGTAAGGGGGCACTTACAACATTTTGATGATGACAAATTACTGGAAATGTCCAGGATGTATTAGAAACGACGTCTGCAGATATGTGAGAGGTTCCGAAGCGTAGATGATATTCTTCGTAGAGTAACTTCTTCTACAAACAGAAACCAGAAATGTACATTTCACGGGATAAGAAAAGGAAGGGTTTTTTCACACCCCAGCATAGATTATGAGAACTTGAATATTTTCAGTGATATAAAATAATGAGGTCATTTAAACTCCAGCAATTATTTCTGGGAGTTTCAGGAGGTTCAATAAGTGATTAAGTCCGAGAATGAGTAGTAAGAATGGATTAGTGATTAGTCTTAGTTTTTTAAATTATTACTGAATTTCTGATAACGTCTTGCTAATTTAATCAATAAGTGAATTTACACTCCCGCATCGCTGCCATTGACTTAGGTGCGGCATATATTTAGCCTTATGTTTTAGTCAATTATGGAATTTTTGGGCAGCTCATGCTAATTTATATGATAACTAATTTATACTCTTGTAGTGCTGCTAGCGACATTAGCGTCGGCTAGGAAACAAATTAACGTATATCTCTGTAAAAGGAATCCCGGCCAGACTTCTTCGAATTATATATTTTTTTTGGATTTTTCCTTTTTATAATTTCAGGAGCATCGTTACTCTCCAGGGGGCCTTCATGGAGGAGCATGTTTCACTCGTCATATGTGCAAATGGATATTAGAAGGTAACTAAAGATAGCCCTGTCTGGAATCTTTCTCCATATTCTTTTGTTTTTTTTTTTAAATAATTTATTACCATGTGAGATATCGTCAGGATTGGTTATATACATTCCTGAGAATTTTTATTTCTTTTGTAAACATTATTCAAAGTGTGATTGATTTGTTTAACTTTCTTTAGTTTATCTTATAACTCGTGTAGTTAGGCACATGAGGCACCCATTCCTCTTGCATTTAGGAGTCAGAGTAAACATTTATAGGTACGCTTTTACACACTTATATTAGTACGTAGCCCATAGATATATTACAGATATTGTTACAAAATCCAATTGTTACAAAATCCGCTTCCGTTACAAAATCCATTTCATTTAATATTCCCCAACGTAAACAAGTGCTATCAGACTTCCCAAGTAAGACTTCCCAGCCGAATCCGAGCTTTGCTCCGCTGGGCTCCACATCAGAAGTCCCAGTTGACGAAGACGAAAGGTAACCATCCAAATTTGTTCACTAATTTTTCGCGCACTTGCACGAACTCTGGCACCTGATTCATATCGTCCTGGTACTCGCTCGGCCAAGTGGACGAAATTCAGCAAGCAGGGTAACCTGCGAAACAAACCAATTAAAAAGGGGTGCTCCCCGAGTGCCACAGCAACGAAAGCAGATTTTGTAACGGAAGCGGATTTTGTAACAATATATTTTGTCCATGTATAACAATAGACCATGGTTACATTGGCTTCGCGGCTAAGATCAGGAATTAGGTTAGTTTTTGTATTAAAACAGTAGAACGCGAGGAGTAAAATCTTGAATTAAAATCATCTGCTGTGGAAGTTTAACTAGGATACTTAGGGACAGTGGTCCGAATTAAAAAAGAGATTTTTTTTATAGCGTCATGGAAATTCAGTAAGTTTGCATTTCTCCTTCCACTCTCCTGTAGCCCTTTCAATGTAGGGGTTGCCAAGGTCCGCTCTTTTGCTCACTTTCCAGGTCAGCGAAGGGACACTGAAACAACCTGCTGCCCTCAGTGTCGAATGGGTGGATGGGTCAAGGCAGCAGAAGGTTCAACACCTATGACCTTCACGTAAGTATTGGTAGGTAGTGTAAAGGTCCTTTCTGGACTGGGAGTGCTGCTTCGTTTTTTTGTGTAGGCACGAAATTTTTGTAGCAGCAGATATTCGTGGAGCCCCCCACACTCGCCGCCAATAGCAGAGGCGAACTAGCATGCCGCCTTGCACTTCAACGCTGTCCACCGAATGATCTGTCAGCTCATGCTGGCAGTCTGTACTTCACGTCCTAATCAATCACTCTACATAGTTCCATAACAAATAACCGAACGGAGAATTGATGAATTTTCTTGGTAGACGGTTACATATTTAGAGGAATTCGTAAGATGTTCTTTAAGTCTCTACAGGATGGAGTTCTAAAAAAAACTGCATACAGCTTATCTTGGACTAGTTAAAATGAAAGCGATTGCTAAGAAGCTGCGTATGGTGGGAAGGAATTGATGCAGTCATTGAGTCATGTAACAGATATGTAAATAATTTCGCAAACTTAGAACCGATCCTGCCAAAGCAACACATCATTCTTGACAGTATCCAAACCATCCATGACAACAACTTCACGTATAGATTACGCTGGACCCTTCCTAGAAAGAAACTTCTTTATTGTTGTCGACGCCTATACTGAAGCTATGGAGAGAATTATTCTTCATATTTGCACTTCCGCTTACATTGGTTTCTAACAACGAAGCTAAGTTTTTCTTTCTAACTGATACCGTAGAAATAAGAAAGACAAGAAGAATCATGTACAATGTTGTATAATTATTTCCTCATTTAGCGAAGATTAATTGCAAAACGTTTTACTAAATGTTTTCATGTTATAAATTAACTCATATGTAAGTTTCTTTGCAATCGTAACAATTGCAAAGATAAATAAAATAAAAGCATTTTACGTGCACTGATCAATTCCCGGTCAGCATAAATAAAAAATGACCTAGTGGCTGATCAGAATTTATTGCAGAATGACTTACCGTCGCAATAATGACCTACTTCGCAGGTTAAACAAAGCGAAGTAGGAAATAAAAATAATCTTGTTTGGAAACATCAAAAAATTCTGGCATAGAAATTATGCGTAGTCGATTCTGCATTTTTTTAAATGAACTTATTAATTTCGAGCGCAGAATAAGTTTAGTTTTTTCTTGAGTCTGGTCAGCGTCGCGGTAGTTTATGAGAAAAAAAAGTCCAATCAGGTCTGTTGCTGAGTTTTAAAATAAATTGAAGATCAGAAAAATGAATAAAATATAAGTGCCTTAGTTATAAAGTGAATTGCGACAGGATAAAAAAATAGGTTATAAATTTTTGTGTAATAAAGTGAATTGTTCAAGATAGATAAAATAATAAGTTAAACGGATTTATTACAGAAAACAAGAAAAATAAATGAATTATAACGTGAATTGTTATTATTTTAAATAAATAAATTCAAAAGTGAATTTCCAATAGTAGTTAAAGCCCACACATCCCTTTTTCTCGCGGTGTACAAAATCAAACACCACAAGAACATCAAAAGTGAAACGCTTTGGCATTGAACTGAGATTGTGCGATGCCTCCACATAAGATTGTATACTTGAGTGAAAGTTTTTTTTTATTTTGCATACTTATGGGCATTTATGATTAAATGATTAGTTTGGAGAAATCGGTACTTTCCTTTCATTGCACATACATTTTTTCCATCTATTATGATGCTGTGATTTTCGTGTGTATTGTAGTCCAAAGCATTTCGCTGTGGGAATCTGCAGAATAGTCGGATTGCATAGGCATGGCGAGATTTTAGATTTGCCTGTCGGATTTTTCATAGAATATTTTTGCAACTTATAAAATGTTTTGTGTGAGGAGCAGACAAGGGGCAAACGAAATGTGTGCGCACTGTGCTGCTGGATTATCACAGTCGGAGTTAGTATAATTGGAAAATTCTGAAGGTGACACATTATGTTTGTGTAAGCTTAGCAACAAACCAAGGATAAGAGTGTGTACCGATTTCTCGTATGTCCACATCTAAAGTAGTTTTAGATTTTGAAACAATTAGTATGAAAAAACTGTTAATTATGTAAAGGGTCTTCCAATAAGAGGTGTTATTTTGATATTCAAAGAAAAATGCCATTATTTGAGATAAATGCTCGGATCTTTATTTCGTTATAAAGAGGAAGGTATGCCGTTAATAATGGAAAATAACATCAGCTAAATGATCACCACGACCACGCCTACAGGACCATATCCTTTTCATGAAATTTTCCATAACCAAATCGCAAAGTGGCTGCCCTATGTCCTCGATAGCCTCACGAATTCCATCTTTGAGGTCTTGAATCGACGCTGGGCTGTTGGCGTAGACCTTCTCTTTCACGTGGCCCCAAAGGAAGAAGTCGCAAGGTGTTAAGTCACAAGATCTCGGTGGCCAATTGTGATCACCTCTTCGAGAGATAACACGGTCCGGCAACTTTTCCCGTAAAAGATCAATGGTTTCGTTGCTTGTATGGCACGTAGCGCCATCTTGTTGAAAGTAAACGTTGTCCAGATCAATACCATCCAATTCCGGCCATAAAAAATCATTAATCATCTGTCGATAGCGCAATCCATTCACCGTAACTGTTGCTCCAGCCTCATTTTCGAAAACGTAAGGTTCAATGACCTCGCGGCACCATAAACCGCACCAAACAGTCACACGTTGAGGATAGAGAGGCTTTTCAATAATAACTCTTGGGTTTTCCGAGCCCCAGATGCGACAATTTTGCTTGTTGACGAAGCCATCGAGGTGGAAATGGGCCTCATCACTCAAGATGAGTTTTCGATGGAATTCCGGATCATTTTCATGCATTTCAAGGACCCAATCAGCAAAGACTCGACGTTGTTGATGATCGGCCGGCTTGAGTTCTTGTGTTAACTGAACTTTATGATAAGCCTTAAGACCCAAATCTTTATGCAAAATACGGTGTAATGACGTTTGTGGAATGCCTAATTCCAAAGAACGACGAGGAATGGACAAACCTGGGTTTTCTTCAACACTTTCGGCTACAGCAGCAATATTCTCGGCTGTTCTTGAGCGACGTGAACGGGTTTTATTCTTCACATCAGTAACTTGTCCCGACAGCTCGAATTTTTCTACCAATTTCTGTATTGCGGTCCGACAAGGTGCTTCACGACGACCCAAAAATGTTCGAGTTTTACGAACCGTCTCTGCCACATTTTCACCATTGTTATAGTGAATTTTAATAATTTCAATGCATTGTTGAATCGTGTATCGTTCCATTTTTATTAATGGCGTTTCTACTTGTCAAATGTCAAAAAATGACAGCTCCAAAAGTGACATCTACCGAAATAGCGGGCTAATTAAAATAACACATTGGAAATCCCTTTATATAATTTCGGAAAGAATAAAAAAAAATGGAAAATAAAAGTCAACAAGTAAAAAACAGGATTGGTCCAACACTAATTCTTATAACACCCTAGATGAATGCCCGTATGTAATTTCATATCGTCCATCTGTGCAAGTCTGTTTTTGGAAGTGGTTTTTCGCACATATTTCAAATACGATTCATCGGACAGTAAAAATTTCAGTGTACTTCATATTCTGATGAAGTTTTAAATAGAATAAAAACTTTTAGGACTGATCGTATACGTAAAAATCCAAAATTTTTATATGGCAACACCAAGAAGAGGTTTCCAGATTTAGTCGTTTTTTAAAGTAATATTTACTATTTTTATGGAAAAACTGTGTACAAAGTTTCAGCTCTTGACGTTGACGCGTTCTCAGGCAGTTTCCTAATATATAGTGAAAAAGGAAATATTTGTATGGCAACCCTACGAAGCAATTGCCCGATTGGTCCCATTTTCGAACTAAATTTTACTCTTTTTAAAAGTCCGTGTGCAAAATTTCAGCTTTCTAAGTATACTCGGTCTCGAGTTATTTTACGGACAAACGGACAGACAGGCGGATATGTAATAATCAAAATAACTTTTAATATTATGCGTGGATGTCTAGCCCATTTTGCTCTACTAGCATTATTTCTGTACGTTACAAACGGAATGACAAACTTAGTATACCCTTTAGATTTCATCTTGGGTATAAACAGCATTTCCAAGTGACCGCAGAGTTAACTGCCTCCATTCATTTTTATTTAGAGGGATGTCGCCTGCAGCCCTAATACCCTTTTGTGCTACTAATTAAAAATTATATATAAATATTTTATGGTATGTAATCAGTATTATATATCGATGATAGTTTATTTATCTAATCAAATCTAATTTAAACACAGTGGTAATATTCAAACGAAAATAAGATAATAACTAAATTACATCTACATTATCGGACATGTACCACTTTTTTAGGGATTTTGTTACTTCAAGAAAAAAATATATAAAAAACAGTTATATCTGCCTCTTAAAAAAAAACTTTCCACTCTTGCCATAAGAACCAAAATAACTTAAATATGTCGTCTATAGGGCCGGTGTTACTTTTACCTCAATGAATGAAAATTCGACATAAATGTTGCTTTCCAGGCAATCACCAATCTTTCCAAAGGAGAATTTCAGTGTGCTAAATCAAAATTTTGCGATCCTCACTTTGCTTTATCCTGCTGTGCTGAACAAATGAATTGGCATTTAAATATTCACCGCTCCTGTCAGGGCGAAGAGAGGCTTTACACATGCAATAGGCTTATATGTAAGTATAAAATAGTTAAACTATGGAAGCTGGAAAGATACCAATAATATCGCTACGAAAAAGGCTCCTTCTAAAAATTAGGTTAGGTTAGGTTTCACTTCCCCTTTTGAACCGGTCTTGACTCGGAACAAGGACAAGTTATTTACTATCTAAGTATACTGAAATCCAATTGAATGTCGGGTTGAACGGCTAGTAATTATAAAGTACTTTAATTGTTATTACTCTTGAACTATTTTAAATTTTGGGTGAATTTTGTTGGAATTTTTCGTCTTTACATTTTTTTTTCGATTCCCAGATACAATATTTTCTCAGTAAAATAATGAGGAAATAATCTAATATCATCATATGATGTTGAGACCAAGTGTTTTCAGCTGAAAATCAGTTGGAAAATTGTTTAATTTTATATTTTTCTGATGGGGATTTTGACCGATTTGTGTTTTAAAAATATTTAAATGAAGTTTACATATAGCTAAAAAGTAGTCAGAAGTAGCATGTAGTTTTCCGAAATCGCTCTTTTTAGCTTAATTTTTATAGAACAAGAATGCTTCTGAATTTTTTGAAATGTTATTAGTTCTCCGGATTTTTGAATTATTGATTCATATTCCTTGCAATTTAGTTCAGAGGAAATTTTATGGATTAGGAAACCTACAAAGTACCTCAAAAATGGGTCTTCAAGCAAAATATCTTCATCAAATACCGCATATTCGATGCTGCCAAAGTTATCATCTAGCTCTGAAATATCCTCCCATGATTCAGAGATTTCAGAATTTCTAAGACGCGTCGTTTCGGCGGTAGGGGGGGTTTAAGATTTTTAATACTTCTTCCACTTTACACCCTGTAAATTTCTTGAGATGATAGCAAACCGTCTAAGCTTTCCAGTGAATGCCCAATCAGCCTTCGTGTCATCATCCGTCGGAAGTAGTAGGACGTCAAAGTCAAAAAATTGGAAAAAAATTCCTAATTTTAACGATTTTCCCGCCAAAATGCATGATAACTATACAGTTTTATTACAAGATTTAGAAACCCCGGAATGTTACCTTTAATTTGACTAAGCTCATGTACCTGCCTAAATGCAACCATTTTTGAGATATTCCCGTTTTTATGATGCATAATTTTGTTAATTTTTCTAATAACAATAGAAATCGCGCCTAATTTTGTGCAATTACACGGAAATAAGCAAAATTCACGAATGCATCATAAAAACGGCAATATCTCAAAAACGGTAGCATTTATATAGATAAAAAACTCAGAATTGGATTTTAATAGACGTTCAAAATTCTGAAGCGAAAGATGTTCTTCCTGATGTTACAAAAATGCAAGTTCTTGCGGTTCGTACTAATGATACATCGATTCCATGTATTAAGTTTATTGATCGTTTAACAGCTGCTAATAATAATCATAATATTGCTGCTATTTCGGGGAAATTAACCGAAACTGAAAATGGTTATGTTACACATTTGCATAGGAAATCAGTTCTTAAAGTGTCTTTTATGCCGAAGGGTAGTTCAGTGGAATGTGAAAACTATTTAAAAGAAGATGGTTATTTAAATTTATCTCAAGTTTTGAAGGGTATGAAAGCACAGTTCATTGTCCTTGCAAGTTATTATGTTCTATAAATTATGTTGTTCCTTCTAAATTAAATTATTATTTTTTAAGATGTTCTATTTAAGTATTATTATATAACCTTAGAATATTCTGGAGAATACATACAATTACATAATTATTAATTATAGGTACTATGGATACTGTTATTCTTTTTAATGATGACGTCGCTACTAGTACACAGCGTCTTATGCTTATGTCATTTTGCAGAAATAAATGTAAAGAAATTATTGTTCAATATAATTATCCTTGTTTTTTATTTGATCGATCGCCCAAGTATTTATTCTACTATTTCTTATGTCCTGATTATCTGTTGGAGCTTCAGATACTTTTGCAGCCGTGTGGAAATTTATGCTGGCATCGGTTATACTTCCAGAATTGGTTTTTGAATATTTCCTTATTGTTTAGAGAGGAGTTGAAGTTATGCCTATACTGAGGGAATTTCGTTCGATGGTTTCTAATTAGTAATTACTATCCAATATCTCTACATGACAACAGGTTGCAGTTTTATCGTTCTGGGTCAAAATTTTCATATAACGTGAACAGTAAGCGTTTGGTTTGGTTAGATGGCTGGAACACACTGTACACCGAGGGGACAGGTGTGTTATGGGGTTGTTTTTTTGCGATTTTCGGCGAACTCTGACTTCCTAGCTGAAAATGTTCTTGGTGAAAGTTATAGATAATAAAAATATCTAAAACTTTCATATAAGGCATTTTTCAATATAACCTCAAATTTTTTGAGAAAATGGCGTAAAACCAGATTTTTTTCTCTCGTAAAAATAATTCAAATGACATCAAATTTTGTCAAAGGTATATTATTACTAATTGCAACCTTGGCTTGGTTATTTGGACAACGGGTTCGATAACTAAAAAGCTATGCAATGTGGTTGGAACGAATATCTAGGTAGACTGAAGCCCAAATTTATCCCCAAACTATTAGCTGCAGTTGTGAAAGTGGTTGTAATAAACAAAGATGTGAATGCCGAAAGCACGAGATAAAGAAATATTTGAAGTCGTAAGTGGTTAGCAAAGAGTCTTTATATTGAAATCGAGGAGATCGAAGACAGCTGTCATCTCGAAGATCCTTCGGAATTTGAAAATTGTATTGATAAAGAAGAAGAACAACCAAAATGCAAAAGATGTAAAATTCATTAGGATCTTATAATTTCTCATAAATTTTTTATTTTAATAAAAACAATATCAATAAATTAATTGTTCTACTTAACAATTACGTATTCGTACTATTTATTTAGTGAAAAAATAGTAAAATATACGTTAATAAAATTTCACACTGGGTCAGCGAGTTCTAAATTACGACTTTCAGTACGGTACGGTGCATTGCCATGAAAAATTTAATTTTCAGTATGATTTCCGCCTCTGCCTTCAATTAAATTGATTCAACTTTAGAAATATTACATTAAAGTGAATTCTGTCATTGAAATTTAATCCATTATTTACGTAAATAATAAAAACAAATTCAAAATCATAAAAAAAAAATTAAAAATTCGTGATTCGAAAGGTCATTTATTTGGTTTTCTCAATTTTAAGCGGTTTCTTCAAAATTAAACCATCAACATATAGACAATTTTAAAGTAGACATTTCAACGGTTAAAATGAGCCCAGATAGAATAATTAAATCGAAAAAACACACACCAATAAAGTTTTTCGTGGAATTTTTTTTTTGTTTTGGTCGAAAATTATAAATAAATCGAAAACTACAAGTTTCCTGAGATTCCAAAAAAATTGTGCTTATTCCATACAAGAAAAGGTATACTTTCACAAAATTTGATGTCGTTTGAATTATTTTTACGAGAGAAAAAAAATAAAAAACTGAAAAATCGGCTTACCGCCATTTTCTCAAAAAATTTGAGGTTATGTTGAAAAAAGTTTTAAATGTTTTTATTATCTATAACTTTCTCGAAGAACATTTTCCGCTAGGTAGTCAGATTTCGCCGATAATCACAAAAAAACCCTTAACACCCCCCTCCCCCCCCCTAGAATTTCGTAATTTCACTTTATCTCGTGTTTAATTTTTATTTTCTCTCGTAATTATAACCTTAACTAAATTTTCCGTCTGGTCCTTGACTGTTGTTAATTTTTCTTTTCAAAAAAGTATTGGCACCAGTCTCTCTTAATAAATTTGAATATGTGAATAATTGAAACTTAACTACTACACATTAGTACCTATACCAATTCTATAATTTTCTGATTGTTATGCCATGAGTAGATTATTTATTATCTTTGATTGGATAGGGATTTAATTACACATTACCAAGCGCGCCAACCAACCCTCCCAGAAGGAAAGAACTTTTCACATGGGTATTGCAAAAAAAAAAAAAATCAATCTAAGCAATTTTCACTTCTTCTATAATTCGATATGAACTTCGTACTCCAATTTTAAGTAAAAATGTAATAAAATCAAATCGGAAACAATGAACATTTTTAGGGGATTTATAAAGATTTTGTTGATTTGAATTACGCCATTAAAGGCTTTATCCATGGAGTTAGATTTATGTAATTAAAGGATCTATCTGTCCCAGGATTTAACGGTTTATTTATGTATAAGAGCCCCTACAAGACTGGTGATTTTAATTATAAACAAAAAACGATTTTGCCCTTCGTATTTATTTATTTAGATTTTCTTTTTTGTTTTTTACTTTAATAACAACAAATAAAAATAAAATAAAATAAAAAACAACTAAAAATAACTGACTAGGTTCCTTGTTTTTTGCTACTAGCATTTGTGAACTTAAGGGCTAAACTTAAACACGGAAAATTTGGTTTGGAGGAGACAGAAAAAATTATTTGTTTTGTATTTTGTTTTTGTTTTAAATAAATTCTCATCTTTGAAAAAAAAAATTTTTTCCTTAAATATAAACAAAATGTCCAAATCCTTTAGCAGGATTATTGTTAACCGGTTCACTATCTATTCTGTTACCATTACAATCACTGATGCTGCTGAATCTACTCATTCCGAGATGTACACTTTTTGGCCTTTCGATAATGTTCATCAGAGGTGTAGTCCGTGAAGTTGATTCTACATCTAAGAGTTTCTTATCGATTCCCAGGGCAGAAAAGGAATGACTAACTGTACGAATCTCTCTGATATTATAAACTGGACTGTAAGTCTGTACAACTTGTTGCATCATTGTTGAATTTTTTTGACAAAATTCACACGATTTAAAATTATTTCGACACATTTTACATAGATTCTCATGCTTTTCTTTTGTATTTGATTTTTTCTCTTCACTATTATTGCTGGCATCTGATTCAAAAGAATTTGTACTGCCCGTTGATGAATGTACTGAGGATGAGGATGAATTCTTTTCTGATATCGATGGCAATATTTGTCGTCGGCGAGGATAATTTGGATTTCTACGAACTAAAAAATGACATGTTTCACCACGTTTTATACGTTCATTTTGTGCTCGTAATGGTAAATCATCAGGATGTAATTTTCTTTGATATTCTTCACCTGGACAAACCTATGATGTTGAAAATGAAAATTTTATTTTTGTTAATATTATTGTAATTAAATTTGATTTTTGTTTTTTTGTACTAACCTCATAGAGAGAGAACTTTTCGACTGGTTCAAGTGAATTATAACATGACAATAGAAGAGTTAGTAGCTCATCGGATGTAGTTTCTGCAGAGATTACCAATGATTTGTACTGAGATGATGATAATAGAGCTGATGTATGTACGCGTATTAATCCTCCGGATCTTAATTGTAGGCAAAATCTAAAAAAAGCAAAAGAGGTTTTTATATGAGACTTATTATTATAAGATTTTTTACGTATTTTCTAAAAATTTATTGGAAATATTTTCTTTAGAATTTGTGTGCATTATGCTCGACAACAAGTGCTTGGGCAGGCAAAAATTTTTATGTTCGTCTACGTTAGTAGTTGGCGTACTCATAACTCAGTCTTTGAATTAAAACGCATTACCCACTATTCATTATCGAATTTTGTATACAATAAAATTGATATATCTGTGACGTTTCTGTAATGCCGGTTTCTTTTTTAATTTCTGTCTACGTAGATGAGGACAGCGTTGGATAATGCGGCGAATAGTTCGAACACTTGCTGAAGTCCCTACCTTCAGTGCTATTTCCCGAGCAGTTGCTGTAGAATTCGAAGATTCCCTCAAAATTGATCGACGCTCCCTCTCTGTTGTAGCCATTGCCGTTCTTCCTTTCCACTGTTTGCCATATTTCTCGGAATTTTTGATGAAAGCATCAATGGTTGATGGGTGTCTTCCAAGTCTCCGCGCTATTTCCCGATTTGACAAATTTTCTTCTTTAAACGCAATAATTTTTCCAATTTCCTCGCGTGTAAGACTTTTCCCACGTCCCATTTTAAATAAAATAAAACCTAGAGCTTCAAACTGTTTTTAAATATTTCTTAATCACAAATGCTTAAGATAACTACAAACACTTTCTTTTGCTTCACTTCAATAGTCGCAAAACAACTGGTGCCGGTAATCAAGTGTCCCTCTTTAAGTAGCCCAAAAACGGAAAAGGTTTTCTCAGAACTGCATTGTTAGAAAAATTCAAACTCTCTGCGGATGATTCATCATTGTAAAGGAGAATTATTGTAACTGCAGGTATATAACCAAATTTTATTGCCATGCGACCCTTAAAACCCAAACAATATTCGAAACGAAGCAAAATTTTCAAGTGCCGGTAATCAAGTGTCCGGCAGTGTATCTCCCAAAAGAGGAAAAGTAAAACTCTGTTGGGAATACAAACGTAAAGGGGAGCTTACAGAAAATGAAACTGACATGAACAGAAATTGCAGATTGTTCGATCCCGATCCCATTGCCATTTCAACGTTTTTGACATGTTTTAAAATATTCCAAATCTTCAGATTTGCTACTGGACATACCAATAAGTATGATCCTAAGTTCAGAGCCAGTACCGAAACGTGGTAAGTTAGGTGCATCGATTAACGAAAGCGTTAACCACGTACGGGGAGATCCAGATTATCATGAGATGTTTTCTGATCTATCGAAGTGGCCATTTATCACTGATCACAAAATTCGGTAGTTAATTGTTGAAAAAGGCTCTTTACAAATTGAATATTTTGATTTTCCCGCCGCGACAGGTAGACGTTTCTCATCTACTTTTTATACCCGGCATCTCAATAGTATCAAAACAGTTACTTGACCCTGACTTATTTACTCGAAAGGAAAAAAAAATAATATATATTGCTTTTGCTGTCTTCTATTTGGAAAACCTATCCCAGTACAGTGGCCCACGAACGGTTCGTCTGATTGGAAACATACTATGTCTCGAGATCATGCATCCCATGAAAAATCCGTGAGATATTTTACGGCGCTTAAAATTTGGATATGTAGAATATCACAATCGATTACGATCTGAATATACAATAGATAAAGAACATGAGCGCGTATTAAATAGGGAAATCGAGCAGTGGAATAATTCTCTGAACCGTAAAATCAGTATCATCCAATATCTAGTCACACAATCTCTCACACTGCGCGGTGGCTCTATTTCTTGAAGCTCATTGAACTATTTCCAAAATTCAATCCAATAATGGCAGATCATGTATAACGTATTAGAACCGAGAGACGCGGTGTCATTACTTGAGCAACAGAATTCAAAATGAAATTATGTCGTTAATGTTAATAAATAAAATATATTAAAAAAACTTTTAAAGTAAATAACTTTTGTAAATAAAATGGACTAAAACGTAAAAAATATTTTTTTCTTTTCTCAGTCATATACACAAGAAAAGCTTCATGGAAAATTATAGATGTTAGAACTCCGATTAAATCTTAAAAGTTTCAGTATCCATAACTGTAATCACAATTGTTTATCTGCAACTCATACCCAAACTTTTAAGATTTAATCGGAGCTCTAACATCTCTAATTTGCCATGAAGCTTTTCTTGTGTATATGATTGAGAAAAGAAAAAAATATTTTTTACTTTTTAGTCTATTTTATTTACAAAAGTTATTTATTTTAAAAGTTTTTTTAAAATATTTTATTTTCTACTTTTTAGTCATACTCTTGAAACTCGAATCTCGAAACTCGACTCGAAAGTCCAACCTCGAAGTTCCATTCTCGAAAACCAACTCTGGAAACTCGATTCTCGAAACTCGACTCTCTAAACACGAATCTCGAATGTCGAAGGGTGGTAGTTAACATCACCACCCCAAAACCCCCCAACACGTAAGAAAATTTAACGGAAAGCTCCCCATTCACGCATTCTAAATCAAAACCCCCATGTAAATCCATCCACGTTTACTACCCTAAAACTCTTTCGTCACGAACGGCACTCTCAGGCGTTCAGGCGCTCAGACACAAACTTTCTGAGTCAGAGGTCTGCAAGTTGATAGAAAGTTATTAAAAAGATTAAGTGGTACTCTATCATATTGGACTGTACGTCCGACAAACGTCGTGTTGAGCAGATGTCCATCATCATCAGATTCGTACCATATGATCAGAGGGCTAAGACATTCGAAATAAGAGAAGATTTTCTAGGACTTCTCCCTATTACTGACATCACAGGCAAGGGACTAATCGAACTTATCCTTGACGAGCTATAGAGCTTAGGAAAAGCTCTTCCGGATATGCGTGGTCAAGGCTATGATAATGGAGCGAACATGAAGGGTAATCATTCTGAGGAGCAAAATTGAATCCTGCAAAAGAACTCTCGTGCTTTCTTCATCCCTTGCATATCTCATACCCTTATTCTCGTAATTAGTGATGCTGTTTCTGTCGCAGGTCAAACTACAGGCTATTTTGATCTTATTCAAAAGATGTACATATTTTTTTCTAGTTCCACGAGTAGATAGGACGTGCTGAAAAAACATATCTCATCACTGACCCTGACTCTCAAAGCTGTCAGTGATAGGTAGGTTTGATGCTATCAAACTCGTGCGGTACCAGCTCGGAGATATCTGCCATACACTTGTGGAAATTTCGCTCAATGAAAAAAGAGATAATCTATCAAAGCATGAAGCTCGGTGCTTATCCCAATTCATCGTGATTTTTGAATTCATTTGTAGTGTGATCATTTGGTTCGATATTCTAAACAAACAAAGTTTATGTAGCTTCAAAATGATTACAAAGTCCTGCTTTGAATATAATTGAATGCTGTAACATTCTAGACAGAACCACAGCTTTTCTGAAGCAGTATAGATTTGAGGAAAGTTTTTCTAGAATACTGAACGAAGTGAAAGACTGAGACATCTGAATTGGAGGTAGAGCCGATTTCCCTCTAACAACACGGTGCATGTAAGAAAAGTAATTCCGAATACGAAGCTCGAGATGAACGTGTAATAGATACGAAAGAACAATTTAGAACAGAATTCTATTACCACGTGTCGTTGATATAGCAGTAGTTTTAATGGAAGAGAGATTTCAACAACTACAGGCGTATGATATTCATGCTCTCAAATCATCGACGAAAGAAGTAATAATAAATAGCTGCAAAGATTTGCATAGAATATTAACTTACGGGGGGAGAACATGGATATTGATGGCATTCATCTATTTGACGAAATTATGAATCTGGCTGCGATCTTACATGCTGATCAAACCCCAATTGAAGTTCTGAATTTCATCGTAAGAAATTACATTCTGTCGATTGTATCCAACGTTGTCATTGCCTTGCGGATATTATTAAAACTGAAAATTCTTAAAAATTATCTGCGATCGATAGTGAGCCGGGAACGTTTAGTATGATTGGCCAATATATCTATTATGTGATTGCATCGACTAACAGGAGACTGTGCAAAGGTAAAAACGCAAAAAATAAACTTTGAGTGAAGGCTATTTTTGATCAAATGAAAACATCGGGTCCACTATCAATTACTTGTTCACTTTTTAAAATTCTATATTAAAATATTCAATCGGAAAAAGCTGTATTAAAATAAGATTCAGAAAGGCGGGTTATCTCAGCTTGACCAGGTACCCCAACGGTTAGGTACGGCATTGCCTTTCATTAAAGATAATAGACCACGCGATTTTATACTACAGGTAAATTTCGATATCATTACCTTACTAGAGGATATTCGTATATTTAAGAAATATTAGAACATCATTTACTCTTAAGAAGAAAAAGGAACGGTAATAGAATAGAACTCTGTGGCACTTCAAACATTGTTTCTTTTGCTTGAATGGAACTCCTTTTAGCTACACAACTTACGAATGGTTGCTCAGACTAACACAACTGTGTGTCATGATAAATTTATTCCTGTATGCTACATACTAGTTTTCCGTACCGTATACCTTTTTTGTTGCATGTTATTAAAAAGTTTTCGTTTTGTTTGAACGATTCGTAACTGAGAAGATATTTTAATGAAGTGAGTCTGCATCCATAACAAGTGATTGGAATATGACATTTTTTTTTTATGTAACAAATCATACAAATATATCAGAAATGAGTGTCTCTCAGATAGTGAATGCATAATAATATTATGCTGAAGTGCGATATGTTAACAATATATCTGGAAAAAGATTAGAAAGGTACAAAAAAAGATCACATGTAGTTATTTCAAAGAGTTTTGATTTAAATTTAGTAGTCATTAATTTGCAAATGTTATCTTTAGGGCATATTTTTAAATTAGTTTGAATTGACCGTCCTCAATGCAGGGACAATGGTTAAGAAGCTGAAGTATGTGGAGTAGCCTGTATTACTCGCTGAGAAGGACACAGATCCGATGTTGCAAAACCTATGCAAAACGAACACAGTTCTTTGTCTATGAGAGATCGAATAAAAAATGTCTGCTATCTCGGTAGTATGATCATTGAGAAGTGAAAAATATTCTGTAAATATACATAAATGAACTACTGAATGTTTCGGTTTGTACCCGGGTTCAAGTGGAATCAGGTACCACGGTCCTCGATTCCAGGATTTTCGATTCCAAGTTTACTCGAGTACTCGGGTACCCGAATCCAGGTTATCCGGATATAATCGATTCTCGATTCCGAATATCCGGCTATCCGGATACAATCGGTTCTTAATTTTTTAATACTCCGGTACATTACTAAATTCGCGAATTCAGTCATAATAAAACAATTTAATTCTGCTACCCGAATCGCGCTTTTCTTGATTTTCCATATTAATTAACCAAAGTAATTTTTCAATACCCGATTCCGAGAAATCGATTCTTCACTACCCGATTCCAAAGAGTCGATTCCTAACAACCCGATTCAGAGTTGGGGTTCAGGGTTGGTCGACTCTTACCCGTGAAACCCGGGTACCCGGATAAGAACCGGCTATTCGAAAAACGGGGGTTTAAGGAACATTAAAATTAAGCAGTTTAAGCTAGAAAGCTAAATAGGTTGGCCTTTATTGCGGCTGCCGAGCATGGAAGGTGGTCGTCAGAGTTATTATTACTTATCCTCTACAAGTTTTATAAATTGTTGTCTTTCTCCAACCTCCCCCCCCCCCCCCCCCGAAGCGCGGAGTCCAAGGCGGCCCATTGGTCTATTCTTCTAGAAACCAAATCAATAGATCCTTACAGCCCTCTTAATGATGCTTATCAGGTCTTTAGGAATATTTTTCAGTTCATGTACAGATAGGAAAGCAGATCCCAAAGTATCTGGCCTCCTCTGAGCGAAGGACGGAGAAGCACACAGAAATGGTTCGGTTGTGTCAGGCTATCCTTCCAGGCAGGGCTGTAAATAACTTCTTCTTCTTCTCTTAACAAAGTTTCGTTTTCAGCTGCCGATGATAATTTACGGAGAGAACCATTCAACCATATTTAAAAAAAAAAACTCGGTATAGCAACGTGAAATAAATGGACTACCACAGGGCTCGGTCCTAGAACCTTTATTGTTTACCTTCTTGTTGTATTAATCAGAATTTTTTAAGGAAATTTTGATCAATAACATGAAATAAATGGAATACCACAGAGCTCGGTCCTAGCACCTTCATTGTTTACCTTCTTGTTGTATTAATAAGAAGTTTTACGGAGATTTTGATATCAATATCCTTGAAATACTTAGTTGGTATTCATTCTGTCTGAGCTTGTGAAAAACTGAAGTAGACTGCTTTTAAATCTTTAAAAAAAAAATACACAGTCATTATCTAACCCACTGACATGTATATAAATGGACTGACTGATCTCCTGTTTCATGTGGCACCAGTTTCATTTTCAGAAACTCTCACTGTCAATGCTGCCAACTGTCGTAACTGGCGTTATATTTAAATTATTTCGGAATTCACTTATACATATGCATGTCAGTGGGATATATCGAATTTACCACAAAGTATTTGGGACTATTTATATTGTTACATTTTAAGTATGAGTCGAACGAAGTGTTTTTTACAAGGCTGTTTTGTTTGGAAATACCGCTCAACCTCAAGCAATTTCGCGTTCCGATTCCTTACAGTTCAGTGAGAAAGTATGCTGTCACGGAAAAAGACAAGAATATGAAAGTGGTACCATTTGCTTCCATGCATTTTTGGTTCAACGAGCAGTCCATTTATATACATGTTAGTGATCTAACCCTAGAATATTTGAATGTAACTGTTAACAGTACGCTGTTGTATCGCGCATAGGTAATGAGCACAGCTGTAACATTAAAAGGCATAGAGCAACATGTTATAAGTATTTAAAAGTTGGCTGGAACATCATGGGGAGCTTCAGTAGGTGAGTTATGAGCTACACTGCACTCACACTGGTTTTCTCTGTGGTAGAAAGCAAAAATCTCCAAACCCAACAATAAATCTAGCCAAATCTAATAGATCACGTGACAGTTAGCGATATCATTGCTGCCGAGGATCTGCTTCATAATTAGACAATCAAATCTTAAAATACTTGTAGCAGCCAGTGTTGCACACTCAAGGCTTAACTATGTATGTATTTTTCTTCACAAAATATCTTTAATTGAAAATATTATGATTGTAAATCTGCAGCTTAGTGTTAAACTAAAGAAGGAGCGGGAAGCTAACCCTAAAACCTTTAATAGGCTTTAAAAATCTCATTATTTTTAACGATTTTTAAAAGTCTACTTATAATTCTCTTAAACTCGTTTAAATTGATATTCGTAAAGAAATGTCTTGAGATGGAAAAAAATTAATTCCAAATTAAATTCAAGCAATTTTATTCCTCACGAAAATTTATTACAAATTTTCAATTTCTCTCACCTTGAATCTCCTTTTGGGTGACAAGCTTGTAAAATTGCTGGTCGTGCCTCTTCATCCAAAACTAGAACAGTTTTAACTCCAGCTCTCCTCACTGTAACTTCCATTGATAGGTAAAAAAGTCTTGGATCCCGGTGGCGCATTTTTAGCCTAAAAATGTTAATACGAATTCAAAAATCAATATTCATGGAATTTTTTTTGGAAAAATGAAATTTGTTCTTTATTCACCTTCTAAGGAGCTGTGCGATTACTTCCCTGCTTGTCGTATCCCATTGTATTCCAAGAGTTTTGTATTCGATATCGTTACGTAGGCAGTTGGTGTACACTTTGATGGTAGTCTGTAAGAAGAAGAAGAAAAAAAAATTGATTATTCACAACATACATAAGTACTCCCGAGACGATACTGATGAAAGGAAGTGTTTAATCAACGACACTTGTGCTTATCTCTGTCACCATTTGCCGGCAAGTTAAGTAAGGCATAGAGGAAAACCGGTACAGCGGTGATAATTTAAAGCAATGAAATTTTTAAGAATATGGCGCCACTAAAAAATCAAGTGGGAAGCACAATATTTATGCAACCTACGTGTACTCATACATAATGGGATGGACACACCATCACTGTCCTGTTCAGTTATTTAAGTATCTTAAATTGAGATTTTCCGCAGCTAGTGTCGTCCCTTTATAGATATATGACTACTATTCAAACTCTTCTACATACATACATATATACGAGGTACCCAGTTATAATTATGTATATAGCGGCCCTTGATTAAACCACACTGAGATAGAAGAGCAATCTGGGAACGGAAATCGATACTGATGATGAGTCTTTTCGCCGACAACCACTTCCTTCTTAACTAGATGGCTCTAGTTTGCTAGTGAAGGGCTGCGCTTATTCAAGTTAATAATGATGAAAGTGATGATGATGATGATGACGATGATGATGATGATGTTGTTTTCATTGAGGGAAGAATATGTCCATTGAAGGCGAAGCGACAACTTTCTCAAATGAAACCTGACAAAATTTGATAGAAATGAGCCATGGTCTCGATCTAATCAAAGTTAATTGAAATTAAATATGTTTTGTACTTTGTGGTGATTGCGGCTTCTTAAGTTGAATAGAGTCTGTGGATTGAAAATAGAGCCGGCGTGATTTAAAGGAAAACTCCTGGACATTAACGGGAGATTTAAAATTAAAAAAAATGTTATTGTGTTACGTTAAATATTTTTATTTCATCTAGAATCTGTTTGTCTCTTCGTCTGTGTTGACCTAAGGAGTTGAAATTGTGTATACAGCAATTTAATAAAAAAAAGTAACAAATGGAAACTATTTGAAGATTTTAACTTGGAATGCTCCCTCGTGGTATTCGATATAAATTTTTAGAATTTTTTAATTTTACATTGAGTAATAAACTATGTTAAACCTGATATAAGTTTTAATAATGCACAATATCATTGTCATCGACTAGATAGGGAAAATTCTAGAGGTGGAGATGTTGCCGTTGTTGTGAATAAAAAACTAAAGTATAAATTATTACCGTCACTAAACTTGTCGGTCTTTGAGGCAGTCGGAAGTAGAATTAAACCTTGAAGAGAACTTGAAGTTCAATTTATTTTCAGCATATTTCTCTGGTGGAGCATCAAATGTATCTAAGAGTAGATTTTTTAAAAAGGACTTGTGTAAGCTGACAAGAAATTGCGGCGCGAATTTAATCGGCAGCCACCTCCACTGCTCGCACACGGCTTGGGTATGCTCCATCGCGAATTGTTGGGGTAACATTCTCAATGAATATCTTGCAATTAAGCCTTTAAGCATTTTCTTTCATCTCGATCCGACTTTCATTCCAATAAACCACACAATGACCCCATCAATCTTAGACGTGTTCTTAAGTAATCGATCCGAGCTATTGCACTTAACGAGCTTTCGTCGGATCACCTACTATACTATGCTAAATATGTCAGTTCGCAGATCAGAAAATAATACAAGCATGCATGACATTAGCAGTGCCAACTGGAAAATATTTAGAAGCTCCACTGTCTCTCATTTACGCTCAGTAATTAAAAACCTAGCATTAAATAATGTAAATACCACTGAGTAGATTGATGCAATGGTCACCTTTTTAACGGACTTGATCAATAACGCGACTGTTGGAGCATTATGCTAACATGTATCATAAGAAAAACGACAACCTAAATTACCGAAAGAAATTATGAATATGATTTGCGATCGAAATTACGCGCGAAGATTATGGCAGCTATAAGTCAGAAATGATAAGTTGGAACAAACGAGTTAAGTATGAGATTACAAAGATAGGGATAGTGTTGGGCAAAATATAATCTGATTAATGATTAACAACTACAATTAACCATGTAATCTGTAATCAGATTACTTTGTAACAGATTACTAATGTAATCTATTTCCATAATTACATAATGTAATCGATTAACGTGTAATGTGATTACAAGTTAATCTGATTACACATTAATCGATTACAAGTTAATCCCACTACATGTTAATCTAATTAAAGTGATTACATTTAAGATATTTAAGATATTTGTATTCTAATTCTTCATAAAACTCCCTAAAACTAATTTCGTACGAGAAGAATACTATTTTCTTTCAATTCATTTCATTATATTATTAATTACTTTTAAGTAATCTACAAAGTAATCTGTTACAATGTAATTAGATTACAAAATAATCTAATTATATTGTAACAGATTACACATTTGATAGATTACATATTCTCTCATAAGTAATCTGATTGATATGTAATCGAATACAATTTAATTAGATTACTTTGTAATTTGAATAAACTGTAATGGAATTATTAATTAAATTACACTGCAATCACATTACGCCCAATACTGGATAGGGGAATACTAGGTGGAATAGATTTCTTAGCAGTCTAGACAAATCCTCAAAGCCATTCTGGAATATTACAAAAGTGATCAAAAAGAAAAATCGTACCATATCTGTTCTCAAGTATGAATATATGAAATAAATTACCAGAAAAGAAAAGGCAGATATGTTTAATGAATAAATTCTTTGAAAATAGTGTAATCCCAGGGAACCTTGGAAATGTTGATACAACAAACGAAGTAATGCAACTAGTTAACAATTTTATTGAGAATAACACACCCAATGCCAATATTATTATATAAGATCCAAAGAATTTGGAAGGATTATTAGGAATACATGAAGCCGCAAATCAAAAATCTTCCTAGAATGGGTGTGATCTATATCACTCATGTTATCAATGCCTGCCCAAAATTAAATTACTTTCCTACAAAATGGAAAATGGCCTAGTCTGTACCATTCAAAAACCTGGGAAACCTGCTGAAAATCCTTCAAATTATCGACCTATTAGCCTACTAACATTAGGAAAAATATTGGAGAAAGTAATAAAAGAAAGAATTTCGGATGTTATGGAGGATAAAAACATACTTCTGCATACAGAATTTGAATTCAAAAGCGAGCATAACATATCCCATGCAATAGTTAGAATAACCCAGCATATTAAAAGCAGCATATCTCACAAGAAATCTACAGATGTAATCCTATTAGACATCAAATCAGCTTCAGTTTGTTTCAAAGGGTTAATCTATAAAATGATTCGTTTCTTTCAAACTTGTATAGGTTCAGAGCACTCTGAACCTCGCAGAGCAATCGCTGGTGTCCCCCAGGAATCTGTCCTAGGACCTATACTGTACAGTATATTTACAGCTGACTTTCCAACTTTAAAAAATTGCCATGTTTCTTTGTTCATGGATAATACTGCCATCTATGTGTCAGATGAAAATACGACTTACGTCATAGATTCCTTTCAAAACAATCATCATGTGGTACATGAATACTACCACAAATGGAAAACAAAATAAGTAAAAAACGAGTTTTCAAACAAAACTGAGGCCAAGCCGCATAAAAAAGTAGAAAATAAACTTTTCTTCACACACAGAGGTGGACTCAGATTTTTTGATTAGGACATTTCTCTTGAATATTCTTTCTCTTCATGAATCAAATCACTTATTACCTCTGATTGATCATACTGAAATATATCGGTGATTGTCAGCGAATAAAATCTGAGTCCACCTCTGTGTGTGAAGAAAAGTTTATTTTCTTCTTTTTCATGCGGGTTGGCTTCAGTTTTGTTTGAAAACTCGTTTTTTACTTATTTTATTTTCTACCTTTTTCACGTTAACTAATTTGTTATTACATGCTGCATGGAGATATTTTAAAACAATTTTATGACGGCTTAAAAGACACTGATTTACCAGTTTTTCAAAAAATTTATTCGAGTATCAAATCGTTGAAGTACTGAAACGGTTTTCTGAAATTCAAATTATGTTTTAACATCACTTTTTAGCTGTATTCCAACTTGATCCCATATGACATGAATTTTCAAGATTTTCCATGTTTTCCACAGACTTTTCCTATTACTATGAAATTTTTTTAAAAATTTACTTTTGTTCAAGAAAGAATTTTTTGGGATTCCCCGGTATATAGCAAAAGCTAAAAAATGTTCTAATTTGTTATTTCATCACACAACCCATTAATTTTTGGTGACAAGTTTCAAGTCTTGGTTCGACTCATCAACAGGTCACAAATAGCGAAAATGTGTGATTTGAAAAACAAATGAAAAAATGAAAAAGAAGAAAGAAATGAAAAGTTTGAGAAAATAGAAAAAAACAATTTTTTATTTAAAAAAATTTAAAAGTTTTTAAAGAAACAGATTCATTCGAAGCGAATCGAACCTGTATACGCCACGCAGTGGGCTGAAAAATAAAAAAAGATAAGGAAGAAGAAGAAGCGTTTCGTGTCAGCAGAAAACCTTACACTCATCGGTGCAGCTTGGTTTTCTGCCTGCTGCAGACGCTTGAAAATAGATCAAACTGATCTCTTCTCATATAAACTCAGAAATAAATTCTGGGTGTGAATTATATGAGGAAAAAGCACTCCTATACATGCCCAGGAGGAAAAAATTTACATGAATTTTCATTGATTTTTCATGCAAGTTTTCATGATTGTTGAAGAGAAAGTATTGATGCCAGTAGGATGGAAAAAAATGATTCCGCATAGCTTATAAAACTTTTTTGTCGGAAAATTTTCGGGATAAGTCGGAAAATTCCGGAAATTTTCGGAAAATTTTCCAGAAAAATTGGAAAATTCTGCATTTTTCCTGAAACAGATTATCACTAATCATATCGATGAAAAGTTTTCCGATGATTTTCCCGCTTTTCCGGGTTTTCCATAGAGTTTTCCACAAAAGCAACTTTATGCAACTCATTTCGCTCTATAACTTGTCTTAGGTTGTAAAACGCTTTCTTGGTCGGAAACACTCCGGAATAGCGTTTTACATGAATTTTCCTTGATTTTTTCTGCAAGTTTTCACCATTGTCGGAGAGAAAGTAATGATGCCAGTTGATAGGGAACTTGATCCTGCATAATTTAGAAAACTTTTTTACCGGAAAATTTTCCGGAAAAGCCGGAAAATTCCGGAAATTTTTTCGGAAAAATCGGAAAACTCTACAACGGATTTATCACTAATCAAATTTGTACCAAATTTTCAAATGATTTTTCCCGATTTTCCAGGTTTTCCATGGAAATTTCCGGTTTAAATTTTGATCAATTGTCACGCGACATGAACCTGTGTGCCAAATTTCAGCTCGCTGTGATGACGATAAGTGGGTCTACGAGAGTGTCGAAAATAGTAAACAAGAAATATACAGACAGACAAATTCGTGTACGAGTTAAAGGGACGGGCTGGCCTCAATTAACACGCTTGCAAAAATCCTATATCCTTTTATAATGAGGAAGTATAACTTAAATATAAACAACAAATTAATAATATTCAAATGTGTCATCAAAGCTGTATTATTCTATGGTGCGCCAGTATGTGACAATTGCGCTAAATCACACAAATAAAAAAAGACAACATTTATAATAAATTTGTCAAAACTTGCATACTATATATTCTGAAAATCCACTAATACAGCAACTCATGCCTCTAACTAGTGTCCCCATGTCTAGTCACATAGCGTAGGAAACTTTAGGGTGTAGAAACGTAAGTAAGGTTAAAATAGCTAAGGGGTTCTTGTATAATTTATCCTAAAAAAAAAAACACACATTTTGTTTAGTATTTAATAACTACAAATTAAAGGAAAGAAACACTTAAGTTGTAAAGAAAAGAAATTAACCTCGAAAACTGTTAAATAAGTTAAATTTACTCTGTAAACGAGTACAATCATGTGAGTTGAATTTAATAAATTGAATTGAAATTGTAACTTCAAATTCGGACAACTTCTTCGTAGTGTTACCATATTATTTCAATTTTGATTATCATTAAATAGATATTTGGGAACTCTTTGAGAAAGTGTTAAACTATAGAACTGAAATTTTGTATATGGCGTTCTCATAATAATTATAGATCTGAGTTTGAAAATGGGTGTAATCAGAAAACTTCTTAGTAGGGTTGCCATACGCAAATTTCCAGATTTGCAAATATCTTACGAATATTGTGAACATGCTCAGTTTCCCATATTTTTATTATGCTGACAAGTTTTTCGGAATGTTAGAAACTATGAAATTGGTTATCATAACTTTTACTGATTGACGCACTATTCTAATAAGAAATACTAAGAAAATCCATTTTAACTTGCATATTTTCAAAATAAATATAAAGGTGGCTCTACTTACAGACATTCATTTAGGGTACCTAATACCAAAATTCTTCTCATACCACATTTAGCTTCTTTTTTATTTTTAATGTAATATATTTTCTAAAAAGTTTGAAATACATCATTCAAACCAATCATAAAATTATTGCTCGGGTTCTATTGCTGAAGTAGAGTATATTTATAATTCTATTGAATTTCTCGGTACTCTAGTAGTAGCCTCATCGTAACAGCACTCCATTTTGTCTAGAACAGTTTTACTTCTAAATTTAATACATGGGAAACTGGAGAAAAGTTAGCACTTTTTGGGATTTGCTCAAATATGAAAATAAGTACTTCATACCTTTGGAAATTGTTTATTTTTCGGTAAAAAAAATTGGCATAGACAGTTTGGGACAATTTCGCCCCATTTTACTGGCAGTAGAGCAAAACTGACCTCGAAATAAGAAATCTATATTGAAATCGTATTGAAATAACAACGCATATGAAGACAAATTATTTTCTAATTACTATATATGTGGTTTTTGAGATGCTGGTGTAGTTCCAATTTCCAGGACTTGCCAATGTGACAGTTATTTTTTTGATATCTTTTTTCGTGACCAATTCCGGCTTCTTTTTTTTTTTTAAATGGCGATTGATTGCGTTTGTAGCCTTGCCAATTCCGTGAATTTGAGATGAATCTGTAATAACCTAGATACACAGCTAGATCTAATGAATCATTAGTACTAACTATTCATTAATATGCTACATAGTATGCGTTATTATGGCTCGAAAATCAGATCATTATGAAGTACACTAATGAAGTGTTTTTTTTTTCTTCATTATAGCTATAATGAGGAAAAATGTGCTAGATTTGGCATATAATACAAATCTGAAGCTCATCTGTGCATTTACCGTTTTGAAAAATAACAAGAAGAAATGCAAGCACAAAATACTATGTCAAAATATTTTTTAAATAAAAACAAAGTTTATTGCGTTGATTCGATCCATACCGCATCTTTAATGTCATGAGTATATCAAAACCAGTTTGACAGTGCAACTTAATTAATAAATGGCTGTGTGTCTGCAGTTTATAAAGAATCATTATGGACTAATGAATTGTTAGTTATTTCTGAATTAAGATCTCTGTGTGTCTAGGGCATAAGGTTTTACGGAGGCTTGTTCAACGAATCGTTTTTCTTTAGTTCAAAAATATTTGAATTCAAGATTTTTATGGGTTTTCACCAAGAACTTTGCTGAAAACTTTCCGCTATAAACCTACAAATTTAAGTGACTCTCTGAACTTTCTTAATATGCTAATAAAATATACAAAACCCATTTCAAAAGTTATAAAGTTCTATATTAGCCATAGAACTACGTTTAAACCGAAAATTCTTGGTCACCCTTTAACTTTAAAACGTTTGAGAAATTTGAGCTACTCTTTTACAATTTTCATCTTTAAATTACTTACACCATCATGCCACATAGTTTCTGTACGCATATAAATTTTTCACTCATTCTGTATAACAAGTCTATGATTGGATAAAGCTGAGCAAGCTTATGATGCCAAGGGCTCCTCTTGGCTAGCTAGTTGCTCTCAGGCGATGAAAAAGGATAAAAAAAAAACAAAAATAAATAAAACCGCGATTCTCTGCGCTGCATGAGAGAGCAGAATGGGTCTTATAGAAAAAGTGAATAGAGTTCGCATTATATTACATTTTTAATAAACTGTAAATATATTGAAATACAATGCTGATACCACGATAAATGACATTAATTTTAATTGCTCCATCGTTGTTTATAAAAACTTTAAAAATTAATACCGGCCCTAAAATTGATTCCTGTGGAACACCATATTTTAATTTTTTTTCCTTTTTTTTTTTATAAAAAACGGCTAGAATAGTTAAGTGCATGCATGATTGATTGTTACAATCTTACATGCTGAGCTAATTAATTAACAAATTTATACTCAACAATTAATTAATAAAATCTTAGGGAGAAATGTAATTAAGTTTTTTTACTCTATGCGGTATTATATCCTCCAATATATCATGCGTCATTGTACTGTCTCCACTTAATTTATTCTCAATTAAAGATCTCCTGTAGTCAATGAAATTTCTTTCACCATCTAATAAATTACATAAGCCAAGAAGTTCATCTATTATTTTATAGCAACTATGTCTGCGACATTTATACTACTTCGAATTTATTTCTTAGATCTGCAGCCACAAAACAATGATGGTGTTTTTCTCACCCCTCCTGTGAAAATCTACAATTCATTTTTAAGTATATAGACAATAATGTGCACTTCCTTACAGCTTATGGAATAGTATTTCTGGAATATTGCAAGATGGGGTCGCCACCGAATAGAGAGAATAACAATTTTCATTCATTTCAAAGAAATAAATTATTTTTATGTGTACATACGTACCGAGATGTGACTTCAGCTATGTATGTTTAAATATGCGTGTGTGTGTGTGTGTGTGTGTTGTAGGATATTTGTATGATATTCTACACATCTACAACAGGGAAAACTACTGTTGTTGACTTAAAGTGCTATTGCCGATGCTATTTCAAAATAAAAATCACTCTATAGAAAATGTGCGGGAAAAATTATAGAGAAATATTAAGGCGTCCATAAATGGTGGAATAGAAAGTACAACTTAACATTTTTTTCCGTAACTATGGTGTGTGTGTGTGTGTGTATCCCGGTCAAAATCATATGCCTATGATATTTCCCATCATGAGAACATAGTTACTTCATAAGCAGAGCTGACAGCAGCACTCACTGCATGTATTCATGACGACAGGACTATATCAGAGAAGGTTTAGCTCAATTTGTAAACATTTCCTTATGGTTTTGAGTTATAAATAAAGTCATTAAAAAGGACACATCCAAAAACGTTTTCATATTGAAATGTCATCATCCTGCTGCTGGCGGCCATCCAGGAGTATGATGAAAGCCTTTTCGGATAGGTTTAAGTGTGCCCATGTTTTCGAATAATTACACAAACGCCGACATAATAGGAGTCAAGTGGCGTCAGACAACAGATTAATTAAGGCACATAATATGTGCCTATTTCAGGCATAAATATGAATGATGTCCATTATTGCATTCTTGTTTAAATAATAATTAAATTCGTTTTGAGGTTTTTAATTTACACAAAATTTTCAAAAGGGATGAATTAGTGTAGCAGATGAAAGTAAAACAAGGACGATGATGGATGAGGTCTGAGTAGTTAATAGACATCTGAGCATAAAACTGTTTTTGTTTTAATGATTAAATTTAATACAAATTATGTTTTTTTTTTCATTTAAAATAAACATCACTTATCAAGCGTAAAATCGAAGAGGGAAGGTAATTTGAATAAATGATTTTAGATGTTTAAATTAGAATAAAAACAGTTTCGTAGAAGGTTAAATGCAAATTTAATAAATTCATTAAGTGAAATTCCTTTTAGTATTTCCATAAATTTATGTTATATTGGATTTTGATGTTTTTAACAATTACTTAACAAATGTTAACTGCAAGGTTTTTCACATTTAATCGATTTGATTCATTCATTCACTTCAAGCTGTGTCCTATTTTTGCTTGAAGATTCGTCCTTGTTCGTTCTTATTCATTATAGATATTACCATGAGTCGAGAGCGATGGGTAACTTTGAAATCTTCAATAAGAACTCCAATTTATTATTGCAGACCTACGTCAAAACATATGAAAATTATATTCGAAATATCTTTCTTGATTCATGATAGATGGCGCTGTAATCGGCGAAATTAAATTTTTCCAATTTTTTCAATTGAGAAATAATAAATTCGATTCTGCAACACATTTAGGTACAATAACAAATATCACTTTTTTCTTTTGAACAGTTGAAATTTTTTTCTTTAACTTTCAACAAAAATAAATTATTTTGCAAATTTGAAATGACATATTGGAAAAAATTTGTACCTTTTTGTACTATTTTTAGCGTAACACAGGATAAAATATATCAAAAAGAGAAAACAACTTTAAGAAACAGCTTCTATTCAATTCGAAAATTGTTTTAAAAATAAAGGCAGCAGCAGGTTTAAAACATCAGTCGAAAGAATATAATTCGACTAGGGCGTTGATACTGGAATTTTATTTAATGCTTATGATGGATGGAATGGATTCAATAATGCTCTTCAACATAAGCTCACTGAAACGCTAACAAAATATGGAGTGAATTAGTCTCTAAAATATAGGATCGCACACATGTTGAACAATGGAACTGTCTTTGATAAACTGGGTGGGATAAGCAGAGTAAAATGAATCCAGAATGGTATCCGTCAAGGTGGTATTTGACAGGAGGTATCATACTATATAAAATGCTAAACCGAAAACCACATCTTGAGAACAGAGCGAATAAAGTTCTTAGAGTTTTTGCTTTGTGCCACAGATCCATAGGGAAAAAGAGGGGAATTAAGCCGCCGATAATCCTATGAATCTTCGCTAGCGTCATCCGACCCATGCTAACCTTACGGTGCTGTAGTGTTGTGGAACGCAATGTAGTTCGCCAATCATCGTAAGATATTGGAAAAGATTGTGCCTCCTTAGTGTAAGCGGCTCTCTCAAGTCAAAAAGCTCTGGGGCTCTTTAGGTCATCCTCAATATACACGCCGTGCATATACATATTAAGAAGCGTGGCGTCAATCGTTGCCCTAAGGTTACATCTTAATCAGAGTTGGATTAACACTCGTACCAAAGTTTCACACTAATCCATCGTATCTGACATACACAGAGATAGCGATCACTTCCTTGAGACAATGCTGAAAAGCAACTTTAAATCGAATATTCCAGATAGGGCAGAATGCGTATCACATTCCGTGCATCAACCACTGACAAACCCTATAAAATATACAGACGGCTCCAAATCGGAAGAAAACAATGGAGCATTCGTTATTTGCGAGGAGCATAACATTGAAATTGCTATACAATTTGAAAGCAATGTCACGCTTTTCTAGGCGGAAGTCAAGGCCACGTCTCCTGACGCAGGAAGTATCTCTTCTTAGCTCAGACACTGAGAGCAAGGAGATTGCAATCTGCTCGGACAACCAGGTAACTGTCAAGGCCTTGTCAAAACCTTTTACAACCTTCAAATTTGTATGGGAGTGTAAAGCCACCCTTAACTCCCTCTTTCGAAAAAAACAGGATACTACTGTTCTGGGTACCAAGTAACAGCGACATTAGCGGGAATGGAAGGGCAAACGAACTTGTTGGGTTTGGTGCAGAATCGGTGGCAACATTCTCCACAATTAGGATTGCACCAAAACACCTTCCTTCTAATACATCGGCTTGGGTCTACCGCCTGAATAGTCGCCTTTGGTTAGAAGATGACCCTTCATGTAGAACTACAATGGATCTGTGGGCAGACCTAAATCAAACGAAACGAACAAGCTATTAGGACTAAACAAACCAACCGTGAGAGCTCTAGTTAATTCCCACTGCGATTTCTCTTCTCAGGGGTCACCTATATAGTATGGGACTTGTTGACGATTCGGTAGGTTGAGGATACGGAGAAGAATCCGAAACGATAACTTATTTTCTTTGTTACTGTCCGGCTCTTTTAGGAAAACTTACAGATTCCTTAGTTCACAGCTCCTGGAAGAACTGCATGAAGCCGGTAGGGAGGGTTGGAGGCCAATTGTGAATTTTGTTAGAGTGTCCGGTTGGGAGTTATGAGCAATTGCTCATAAGTTTGGAGGGTGAACAATGGGCCTTGTTGTGGCCTATGTTTTAGGGATCCAGTCCGGGTTCAACCAATGCTTATGATACACATAGCGTAAATTTAACTGGGTATTTGCTTCATGATAATAAAATTACCTAGTTAATTGGAAACCCCTGATACACATAAATCGGAATAGTATGAATGGTAACGCGCATATCTAATATTTGACAGATGATAATTTTTGAACTGTCACTTCATTTCCATTTTTTTTTGATTTGTCACTGCTTATCGCTGAATATGTACTTGCAAGAGAAAATCGAAATGATTTTCATTTATGGATAATGTAGCAGGAATCTTGATGATGCTGTCAATTTTTAGTCGTACTGTCAAATAGCTTACTGCTGAAGGAGGTGTTCAAACTAAAAAAAAAAAAATAATACCCGTCAAATTAGAGTTACTGATGAAATAATGAAATTGTTGTATTACCTACGATGGTTTATAATCCTCATGTCAGTATACAAGAAATAGAGTTCACGGCTCTGGACTGTCCCCGAAAAGTGTTTTGAAAATTTTCAAGCGTCATAAATATAAGATACAACTGTCGGCCCAACTGTTTTGCCAATTTATGTTGGTGTACCATTGTTGTATGGTGTGTGGGCTAATTGTACGAAGCATGCAACGATCGCAAGATCGGTTGGATGGTTAGATGTGCGTACAGGTAAACTGCTGTTGTATATGCGATGGAAGAAATCGGTCATTGTATCGTCTGTGGATTACCATACAACTGTTGTGCATACAACTGTTGTACGGCTGTTGTACAACCGTTGGACCGACAGTTGTAACGTGTGTGGGCCGCTTAATCCTTATTATGTACCTTTGCACTAGGATCTTGATAGCAATGATTTCCAAAATTGATTAACATTTTGCCAATGAATATGTGAACGAATACGAAGAAACCCGAATTTCTTTCGTAAGGTATTGTCAAAGATAACCTAATAATAAGATAGGACACAGGCAAGATTTCCGTGTGTTTAAAATGCACACGGACAGAAAAGTATGGCAGAGAATTGCAAATGATTCATTCTGGTAAATAAATGAGAAGGGGCGGAGTTTTCAGATTTTACTCTCATAAAATGTGAAAACCGGGTTTTCTTAAATATTGAGAGTGCTTGCTCCAAAGTTGTTGCTGTAATCCTATGTCGTGGTTCCAAAGTTGTTGTTGTAATCTTATGATATTTGAAAAGTACGTTGTTTTGTTTAATTACGTGGGTGTAGCTCATGCTGGTTTCTCTGATATTTTCGAGAAAAAATGTGAATTTTATTTGAGAGGAATTTTACATCTCCTTTCAGCACCTTTGCCAAAGCGAAATTTATCTTTTTCTTAAAAAAGTGAGGTACTGTGACCCGAAGTACATTATTATGAATAGTTTCGATAGAATTTTGATGGAACAATAAGATTTTGTCGTTCGGCTAATCCTACGTTCTCTTGATTTTTTTGTTTTTAACTCGTCATCTCACTCGCACTACAAGTTATTTTCTTCCATTCATGCAAAAGACGAAAGTATTTCAGTCTAATTTCAGTCTAAAAAACATGAACAATTTTCAATTTTGTTCGACTGTGTCCTATCTTCTTATTAAGTTATCTTTGGTATTGTTCTATGACCAGTCATTTTTCACAAACTACGGAACAGTTTATCGAAATAACATGCAGTGAAGTGTTGAAAATCCACACTGGCTGCACCAAGCTCAGCACTAATGTTCTTGGACTGTCGCCAACGTGTGCTATAGAATTGGCGACAAATTCATGGGTACCTACATCATTGAAGATAATTTAATTAATTAAATTACTTGAAGAGCAAAGAATACAAATTTCAAATGTTTTGAACAAAAATGTGATCGCAAATGTATTACAGAATCGAATTTATGAAAGTTTGCAATCCACCCTTCCCCCTCCCCTCCCTCCGCCGAAATTATTAAATACTTATTTCAAATATTCATTTCGTAGGATGCTTCTTTCTCCAGATATTTTAAAATTCTAGGTTCAAAAAATCACCCACATAGTTAGTCCTTTTCCTCATTCCTCATTCGTGGGATCTATTGTATGAAAAATTACAAGTCTTTATTTGTGCTTGCATACTTGTAATGCAAGTTCATCTAATTTTGATTGTCCACATAATTTTGAATAACATTATTTTGAGAAAGCCTCAAATCAGAGTTTTATATGAAATACCTCAGGGTGTAGTTTGTTTTTTGATGGTATTTTTATTGTTTTTGGGCAACCTAGCTTTTTCCTTCTTTATAAAATTTCATGATGTAAAATATTTGTATCTTGACCTAATTGATTCCCTCTCATATTTTCTCTACAACAAGTGATAGTTTCCTCAATTAACATTTTTCTTAATGTATATTTTACACAATTTAGTATTTCATTGAGTATTTTCCAAAGCTTTTGCAAATCAAAGTTCCACAGAATACTTTTCTGACGTTTATACCTCTTTAAAGGTCACGCTGCCTCAATAAATGATCAAAACTTGGCTTAGTTTTGAGTTTTGGAATCAATCTTCACAACTAATCATAATTTCTTTACAAATCTCAATAAGTCTTTCATGGATCTCTAACAAAAATTCAAAGTATTGAGTAAGATCTAGAATTTCTTTTTGCAGAAGTACAAATTTACTGTTATGTCGGGTTAGCTATTTAATTATTTAATACAGCGACTCTAATACTGGTGGATAATAAAAAACCAAGGATTTATAAGAAGGACGTAAAAAAAAAAAATCTTTTTTCCTCCTCCATCTTATTTTGTCTATGACTATTCTGTGTACTAGTTCTTCATCTTATCATATTCACATCATCTAGTACCAGAAACATCTCCTCTCTTCTAGTACCTAAGTTTTAGTTGTAAGTTTTTGGTTGTTGTCTAGTTCGTAGTCTCGTGTAAAAAGCGTAAAATCAAAAGTGGTTTTTATTTAAATCATCCCACTCCCAAATATTTAATATCTTTAAAACCAGTTCAATTTTAACTTATCTTAATTAGCCCTAATTACTTTCACCACCATGCAGGAATATCAACTTTACATGATACCACAATACCAGAAAATTTTACCATACATTCCTTAACCAAAATGTCAAATTTTCTCAAAGTTTAATCTCCAGCACAGAGGAAATTATCTCATTGATTGCTTGTAGAAACTTATGTTATCTGTCATAAACTTTTTTTATTGAATTATAATAAAAGTTTAAATCTCTTGCAAATGATTTTGAAATTTTCCCAAAAAGATTTCCTTTTCAGAAATACATATAGGCAATAGAGTAGAAAAGTTAATAAAATTCACTTAGGATATACACAGGCTTTGAAACTTTCCAAGTTATCAAATATTCGAAATTTCACTTTACCCAATTCAAGTTCAATTTTCTGGAATAGATATTTCCATCATTGACTTATCCTAAAATTTCTGTAGATAACTTTAATAATTAATGGATTTACTTGGAAATGAATTTTGGTTGTATTTTTTTCTTTTCTCGCATGTAATGAAAGTTTGAAACTATTTAACAGAATATACAAGTTTTACCGACATGATGGTCCATATGAAATTTGCAATGGAACCAAGATTAATTATTTCGATATCTTGAAAAAATATTAGAGAAATGTAAATGTCTAGCCATATGTATTACGAGGGTCGTTTGAAAAGTCCGTGCAAAAATAAAAACTACTTAATTTTCTTTATTTTTCAAGATAGTCTCCTCTTAGGCTTATACACTTCGTCCAACGCTGCTCTAGTTTGTTGATCCCTTCCGAATAATAGGATTGGTCCAAGTCTGAAAAATAGCCATTCGTTTATGCAATCACCTCCTCGTTTGAATAAAATCTTTTTCCTGCCAGCCATTTCTTCTAATTGGGGAACAAATAGTAGTCCGAGGGAGCCAAGTCTTGAGAATAGGGGGGATGTAAAACGAGTTGGAACCCTATTTCCATTAATTTTGCGACCACAACTGCTAAGGTGTGAGCTGGTGCGTTGTCGTGATGGAAAAGGACTTTTTTGTGGTTCAATCGTGGGCGTTTTTCTTGCAGCTCGGTTTTCAAACGGTCCAATAACGATGAATAATATGCACCTGTAATATTTTTACCCTTTTCCAGATAGTCGATGAGGATTATTCCTTGCGAATCCCAAAAGACAGTCGCCATAATCTTTCCGGTAGAAGGAACCGTCTTCGCCTTTTTTGGCGCAGATTCCACCTTGGTAACCCATTGTTTAGATTGTTCTTTGGTCTCAGGAGTGTAGTGATGTATCCATGTTTCATCCACAGTGACGAAACGATGCTTAAAGTCCTGCGGATTTTTCTGGAACAGCTGCAAACCGTCCTTGCAACACTTCACAAGATTTCGTTTTTGGTCAAGCGTGAGCAATCGCGGCATCCATCTTGCGGATAGCTTTGTCATGTCCAAATGTTGATGCAAAATATTATGTACCCGTTCATTCGAGATGCCCACAGCACAGCAATCTCACGCACCTTCACTCTTCTGTCATTCATCACCATATCATGGATTTTATCAATGATTTCTGGATTAGTAACCTCAGCAGAACGTTCAGCGTCACTTGTGCCCATATGGCCTCTCCGAAAATTTTTAAACCACTTATAAACTGTTTTAATCGAAGGTGCAGAGTCACCATAATGTTTATCAAGCTTCTCTTTAATCTCTTGAGGCGTTTTGCCTCTCATAAAGTAGTGTTTAATCAACACATGAAATTCTTTTTCGTCCATTTTTTGAAAATCACTTGACTTCCTCGATTCAAACGAATGCCAAACACAAAGAAATAGACCAATCTGGCTGAAACTTGGTGTGTGTTCTTCCAAGAGATGCTACTAACTAAAAATAACCTCGATACACGCCAGTAGTGCCATCTCTCTGACTTTGCACGGACTTTTCAAATGACCCTCGTACATCTAATTACATTCCATTGTAAGAATAGAAAAATCAAAAGCAGATAATTCTCATCTGACCATGAGTACCTTCATACATCTAATCAGGATAAAAGGGACAGTTTTTGTTTGCTCTACCATTTTATTTAACATTACTAATCCCCATTTTTCCTTAATTAAAAAAAAAACATATCCGCTGAAAAAAAAACAAAAGAATTTTCAGAAAAGAAAATCAAAGGAAATCGATATTATTTGCAATGTAAGAAGATAACCCGTCACGACAAAGATATACATTCCAGTGCACATATTTGTAGTGAAAAACTTGTACTGACTTAACGAAAACATGGAAACAAAATATTCGAGAAAAATTTGAAATATGCTTCCGGTATCCGGCAATAATAATAATTGCAATTGCAAGACATTTACCTACACGAAGGAATTGAATTGAAAAATCTGTTCGTCAATCTGTTCGTAATGTGACATTAGTGACAACCTCCGTATAACTTATACTTTTAGCTGGTGTAGAAATTGTAGCAGAGCGTGACCTAATGAAGTTATGAAAGGCATTCAATCGCTTCCTTTTATCGGATCAACTATTTGTAAAAAAAGAGAAGATAAATTCCGTCTCGGATGAGCTACGCAAGTAGTTTTCATTTCCTTTTTTATTGTTTCCTTTATTTTCTTGTTTTGCATGAATGGACCACACCCGATCAACTTTTGAATGGGTAAATAGGAGAGCACGAAGAAAAACGAGTTCAATTGACCAACAAACCTTTAAGGTTTGATCTTGGTCATATTTGAATAGGTTTTCTTAAAAGAATTTTATAAATGAGGGTGCGTGGAAATTACTTTTGGTTTTTATGGGCCACTAAGCTTGAAATGGAGTGGATATTTTGCTTCCACTTTATTTATTTTTTTCTTGTTATATTTTTCTTCCTCTTTATTCTGAATGGTGGAAGATTAAATGTGGTAATTACAAATGACATACCGACGATGTTACATCTAGTTATATACGCAATTTTACATAGTTAAGGATTTATAAATGGACGGTTTTTTTTTCGTTTGTTTTTTTATTAATTGGAAAATTTAATTTTATGAAAGAGGTAATTTTATGGTTAAAGATATGAGGGCAGATGTCATTTCAGAATGGTGGAGATTTTTGGTTGAGACTTCTCTAGTTCTTTATGAATGAAAAGTTTCAAATCTCAATGTTCGATAAATAGTTTGATTCTTATACCGGAAACAGACTTGCGTTTTCTATATTACAGTTTCTACTAAGTCACAGTTTGAGTTTAGTGTCGATTTTGGGAGGGAGTGCTGGTTTTTAAAAGTCAGTCTTTAAAACTTAAAATATAAAATTTTATTCAAAAACTATTGCTAAAACTAAGTATTGCAGTACAAAGAAATTTAACTACTTATTAAGAAATTTAAGTTAAATTTACTACTACAATTCAATAAAATTCAAATAATAAATAAAAATTCACTATAAAATTAAGACGGGTGACGTCACGTAGACAGCCAATCTTATTTCTTCACTTCTGGAGAGAAGAAGAAGAACAGAATTTGTTCTCTGGCAGAATATATTTTCTTGAGCAGGAAGGCTAACTAAGTAAAGGTGTATCAGCGTGCTGCAACGTGTGGTGCTGAACAGATGTAGCACAATAAAAGTGCTGAAGAGTGCACGTTAACTCTGAAACAGAATTAGACTTTTGCAATAAGGATAGAGCAATAATTTCAAATTAATCTCTGAACAGAATTTTTCTTCTGTTTAGGTATGGGCAGGAGTGTAGCAGATTAGTTTGTGCGGTAGAATTATTCTTCTGCTTACGTGTGGGCAGGAGAGTAGCAAAATAATCTCTATGGCAGGAGGGTAGGAGGAGGGTAGGGTAGGTGTGTAAGAAATGATAGGAAATTTTCAGATTAGTCTCTGAATTAGATGAACTCTGAGCGAAGAATGATTTTCTATTGTGGCTCGTCGGCTTTATATATGCGCTGTATCCAGTTATGAGTTTTCGCTTGTCGGTATTGCCCTAGCGACGGTTGTTGCATTTTCTTGAACTGATTGCGGCGAGAACTGTTGATTTGACGTAATGTCACTACATGACATTACGAAATGTAAATATACCAGTGGAATGTATACTTTACGTAAGTTTGTGATATTTTAGACATTTTGTATGTTATTAATGTCTTTTTATTTACAGTACAGTACAGTCGTTGTGGTGCTCTTTATTTCTGGTAATGCTCCGACCAGAATCCAGCCCACTTATGTTTTTTGGGCTGTGGGTGTATTGCTAGATCCTCTTCTAATTCCATATTTGAGAATGGCGGCATAGATGTTTGCTCCGAGAAGAACATCGATTTCCCCTGGAATTGAGAACGTGGGATCTGTAAGTCTTTCCAATTTGAAACTTTGATTGTCTGTCTTTGTAGTAGGTCGGTGATTTTTTGGATAATGAGCATGTCGAGAATTTATTGTGACTGTGGCTTGCTGAACGGCTGTATTGCTGGGAATTGTACCAAGTCCAGTTAATTCTTGGGTAGTTAGAGATCCTTTAAGCTGTAAAAGTTTAAACGCCTTTTCGGTTATAATCGACACTTGAGATCCAGAGTCGATTAATGCTCGGAATGTTATTGTCATTCCGGATGGTTAGGTAAGGTTTATCAGAGCTGTAGAGAGGAGAGAGATCTTTTCATATTGACGGTTAGAAAATTTTGAATCTGTTGTTCATCATTTCTATAAGCGAGTGTGCTTTGTTGAGTTTCCATATTAGATTTGTTGATTTTGTCACTGAATCATTTTGCTCATAACGAACAATAGAATATGATATGATTACCTTTACAATGGCTGCAAGAAGTTTTTGTTGCAAGTGGGTGTATCTCTATATGATGAAAAATACCGAGCTGTACACTCAGTATACACTCAGTATGTAGAACCTTAGATCTCAATATTAAAACTGCGGAAAATTTTGTGGTATACAGAGTAGAGCTATCCTGATCCCAACTAAGAAAAAGAGGATCAAAATTTCATAAAGATTGCAATGCTTCATTGGGAAAATATAAATTTCATGATATTTGCATAATATGGGTCTGTAGGAAATTTTGAAACTTTTTTGCTTAGTCTGGATCCGGATAGTTGAGATAGTTGATAGTTGAATTCTTCAGTATCGTAAACTGGAAGTGTGTCTCTGAAATTCTATATTTCAATATGAAATAATTGATCAATATCAATATTTCAATATCGATACCGCAAGTTTGTCTCCGGTATTACGTATATTTTTGGCGCTAACGGTTAACATCTTTTCAGTTTACCTGGCAGTGGCGGTGGGATGAGAAAGATGAGCGTGGGAATATATTGCAAACTCAATTCACTTTTTGGTGTTGAGAGCGCTTATAATGTAAAATGGGAAAGTTCTGCTTACAAAAATCATCCTAGAAGTACTAGAAATAACAAGTTTACATCAAAAACTGTTAAAGGACTTGGCGAAATGATTTCGATTAGCTGAATTTCGAAATCCATTCAATTATTTTGTTTACTTAAATAAATCTTCGACTTTGTACTATAATTCCTGAGAAGGATTTATCACATACACATGGCAGTAGATAAATTATGCGTTTTGTCATATAGTTTCTTCAAAATTTCAATGACTGCTTGTGTCGTTGAAACTACGACAGAGAATTCGGTAGCATTAGTAAAGGGCATGCAAATTTAGGCCCGATATGAACAGACCTACCCCCTCCTTTAAAGTATGCAGAAAAAAGTTTTCTTCCACGATTTGTAGCTGATAATAAGCTGAGGTGAACAGTGAAACCTGTTTCCCGATTGGACATATAACCTTACCGCAGTAGAGCCGATCTAAGGTGCGAAAAATCTAGTACCTCAGTTCAAATAAGAAAGTGGGAAATACTAAAAAATTGAGTTTGGGAATGGCTATTTAAGTCTTCAAGTATTGGAGTGTGAGTACTCAAACTTCTTCTCAGGATCTAAGTAATACAATTCTGTACTACATTTTCTACAAACTGTACTAGATCATGCTTTGAACCCCCAAGCCTTCACTCGCTTAATTGAAATAAACATTGTTAATAAATTATTTTCAGAGTGTCGTAATGCATCGTGTAAGACGTCTTTCATATTTGTTCATGTCGGGCCTGAAATGGGCATATTCCTAATAAATAAAAAATTTCAATTTTTCTACAGTAAGACACAAGTGTAGAAATGAACCACCAACATATGCAAAGATTTTTTTTTTTTTAATTACCGAAATTCCATCTGATCGCCTGCTCGATTCAATATAGAATTACATTTTTTTGCCTTTTGCAATTTGCAAACTTTTCGAAAACAATTTAGTACTGGAAGTTAAGCTTCGTATAATCGAATTAGTTTTTTTTTCGAATTTATTTCGATTTCGAACAGTGATGTTTTCATGGGGTTGTACAAATATTTTTCTGATCTAACCAATTTTTTCACCTTTCAGATTTTTTTTTTTTAAGTGGCAAGCAGGGTACATAAATACTCGCTTGCGAGCGACCCGTGATGCGGGTTTCAGCCCCTGAAATGCTCGAGAGCCAGAGCCATTTTTTTCCAAGTAGCTCCCGCTCGCGAGCCCGAGCCGTCAAATAGCTCTCGCTCGCGAGTCGGAGCCAAATAATTTTCTTAAACGCTCTCGCTACCGAGCCGGAGCCGTTAAATTATATAGCTCCGACTGCTCATCATAAAAATGATATTGTCTACATGGAAGAGGTGAGGGGTATTTGGCGGACGCGGTGGCGGAAGGGTCGGTCGAGTAGGGTAGGGGGTGCAGTGGTGGTTGGGTATGGGCTGGGTAGCTGGTAGGGTGGGGAATGTATACGATGTACAGGGTGGGCCAAAAGTCACCATGGGGTTTAAAAATTTAATAACTTTTTCGTTTATATATTTTTTTTATTTTTTTTTTTTTTAGATTATATAAATAACATCTGGAGAATAAATAATGGAGAGATTCACAACTGAACAAAGAACCAGAATAATAGAATTTTATTACTTAAATCAGCGATCAATTATTTTAACGCAAAGAGCATATCGTCGCCATTTTAACGTCAGAATTTCGCCCTCTGAAGCCATGATTCGTTGCTTAGTTGATCGTCACCACCAACATGGCACCGTCAGTGATTTGCCTCGAACCGGTAGACCGCGTATAATTCACACTGCGGAAAATATTGAACGTGTAGAGCAAAGTGTTAACGAAACACCAGAAACATCTACCAGAAGGCGTTCTGCTCAGCTAGGGATGTCTCGTACGTCACTACGGCGCATTTAAAAAAAAAGATTTACTGTTATTCCCATATAAGGTGCAATTGGTGCAAGAATTGAAACCCGCAGATCATCGGCAACGTCTAAATTTTGCAGTTAAATTTCAACAGTTGGCCAGAAATGAAATCAACTTTATTGAAAATCTGATTATGAGTGATGAAGCTCATTTTCATCTGAATGGCTTTGTTAATAAGCAGAACTGTAGGTTCTGGGGTTCTGAAAATCCAAGAGCCATTCATCAACGCCAATTGCACCCCATTAGGTGTACAGTATGGTGTGGCATTACATCTGAAAATATCATTGGGCCTTACTTCTTCGAAAATGAAGATGGAAGTGCTGTAACCGTAAATGGAGAGCGGTATCGGTTTATGATAGAAAATTTTTTACGTCCTGCTCTTGTAAACAGACCTGAGATGTGGTTTCAGCAGGATGGAGCCACTGCCCACACTGCCCGAGACACAATGGCACCCGACTATTTTCTTTGGGGTTATTTGAAGGAGCTAGTATATGTGAACAAGCCCGAGACAATCCTTGAACTCAAGGCCAACATTGTTGCAGAAATTCGAGCGCTACAGCCACAAATGTTGAAAGATGTTATGGAAAATGCTCTAAAAAGAGCCCATCATTGCGAAGCTAATAACGGCGGTCATTTAAGTGACATTATTTTCCATACTTAGCGTAAAAAAATTTCCATTTTGTATATTTTATAATCTAAGAAAAAAAAAAAAATAAAAAAAATATATAAACGAAAAAGTTATTAAATTTTTAAACCCCATGGTGACTTTTGGCCCACCCTCTAATGTATATAATATCATTTTTATGATGAGGCTCGTGAGCGAAAGCGTTTAAGAAAATTTGTTTGGCTCCGACTCGCTTTTCTGGAGCGCTATTTCGAAAGCCGCTCACGAGTGAGCTTTTTGTACCCTGCAGGTAAGTGAAATTTATATCTAGCTTCTTTCCACAGGATGTAACATAAATTTCTCATCACCAGCATCACTTTTGGAATAGTTTGCTATTTTTTACTTCCTTTCTCTGTGTTGCTGTCTGATGTGCTGCTTTTACCTAATTAAGGCCTGTTCACACTATGCATCAGGCCTCCGACAGTCAGCTGTCCGTTAAAATAATCTGAAATACACTTGAACCATTCAGACTCTCCATTGCAACCAGGAAAACTTTTGGAGAATATTTGATGGTTCAGTGTGAATGCGTGCGTCCAATATTATGGACGAAAAATTAAGGGCAAATGACCGTCTAGTGTGAATGTAATGAAAATTGATGGACGGTTGACTGCCCGAAGCTTGAATAGGCCTTGTGTGTCTTTAAGTACAGCTTAACGTTACACTTCAGATTCCAGAAGAAATAAATTTATGTGGCTTATTTTCTACTCTGATTATGATATTTTCATCATTACGGAAGAAATTATTCCAACAATGTTTGCCCTTTCATTTCTTATTTAGGGCAAATTTATGATTTTAAATAAATCAAAACTTCAAGCTTCCAGGAATTTCCACAAAATGAAAGGAATGTTGCTTTCATCATTCAAATTATCACTTCATACCCTTATACACACACACTTCTATATATATATATAGATCTATAGATAATTGTGTAGTGTATATGTTTTGTCTATACACTTGGTATAAACACTTTGAAATAAATTTTAAATCTGTTTCTTGCTGGAAGGTAAATAATTAAAGCTCATCACTAGAATTTTCTGAATTTTAAACAGTTACCCTTTCTTCAGTTATGCCAGAAATTGATAAAGAAAGGAGCAACGACCTTGTCGTATATTAACGTCAAGGTACACAAAGAAGAAAATATCTTAAATCTTGCGAGGAAAATTCCTTGGGGATACCTTACATGTTGCTTTATTTTTATACGCAGTAATTTTTCGGTTGGTGAAACATTGTCGACGGTTGACACCTTTCTTCTTGTATTATACGAAGGACAAAGGATGAGGGAATATTTCGTAACAACAGTATTTATTCGGATGGAAATTCTAAGAAGGTGTTGTCAGAATAAAATATTTATTCAGAAGGTAGGATTTAGGTTATAGCATGAACATTTCCCCTTTAATATCTTATAGTTAACGATTAAGGTATTCATTAAGAAGTAATTAATTTAGAATTGTTCTAAAACCAATTGTTACGATTCCCAAGATGAATGCCCGTAGGTAATATCGTATGGTAACCCATCTGTGCAAGAGTATGATTTTTAAGATGGTTTTTTGCATATATTTCTAGAACGGTTCGTCCGACAGTAAAAATGATTATATCCAATTTTATAGGATTTTATATTCTAAAGAACTTTTCAGTACAATAAAAACGTCTAGGATTGATGGTTTTTACAGTATACGTAAAAAACCTAAATTTTTATATTGCAATACCAAGAAGGGGTTGCCCAATTTAGACTATTTTTGGAATTATATGTACTATTTTTATGCAAACGCCGTGTATAGAATTTAAGCTCTCTACGTTACGCGTTTTCAGGTAGTGTCCAAATATATATTGAAAAACGAAATTTTTGTATGGCAACCCTACGATGGAGTTGCCCGATTTCTCTCATTTTCGAACGTAATTTCATTTATGTGCAAAATTGCAGCTAACTAAGTGAACGCGTTCGCGAGTTATCGTCCGAATAGACGACCGGACGGACGGACAGACGGACATGCAAAAATCAAAATAACTTTTAATATTATACTCAAGCAGCATTATTTCAATGCGTTATAAACGGATTGACAAACTTAGTTATAAAAAGGGGCAGATGGGTAGAGCATCAGAAAAAAATTCAGAGAAAAAATCCGGAGAAAAAATCTTGAGGAAAAATAAAAAAAGGCAAATATGTTATGACCCAGATCTTAATTATTAAGTTAGAAATTATATTCAAATTCAGTTTAATCATGATAAAACAAGAATTTCATTTAGTCTAGCGTAAGCATTTTAAAGGCTTATTATTCTTAAGTTCATTGAACCAGCGATCATAATTCGCCACCGTGAGCAATGCTAATTTCCATTTTTTCGCTTTACAAGCAGTTTTTACAATATTTACGCCAGAGGAATTACTACTGGGTCAGCATTCTCACTGCGGTGAATTATTAATCGCTCAAGTCGATGAACCCTGTTTCTTACAGGTCAATTTGTGTATTGATTGTTAATATTGATTACGCATGTTCAATTTTATTATAAATATATTGAATGAAACAAATAATATACCAGTTTTGTTATAATCGACAATCAGTGCGTTTTTATTAAGTCAAGTCAGAACGGTCAGCTTTTCAACCATTCTCCATTATTTTGAGTATCGATACAAGCATCGATATTCAATTCTACAGCGGTCTAGATTGTGCATCTAGGCCTATACATCTCAGTTAAGGCAAAGGAGCTTTAACTTTAACAAAATAAATGTAATCTTGGAAAACCAATTAGCTTATAAATCTTACAAGTCGCTTGAATAATTTTTTAAGGACGTAGCCATGTGTTGGCATGTCTGTGTCTGGTCGCACTTTTGCTAATGCTGGACCAACCACCGTGTAAATCGGGAAACACGTTTTTCGAAATTCCCAGCTAGTGATACCTTACTGAAGTCTTAGCTATAGGTTTGATTATAATGAAATTTTGACGTTTTATTTTACAATTGTGTTTTGACATCAAATAGAACCGGACTTGTATTGAAGAATTTTATTGGAGAATTATTTTTAAAAAGGAATAAAAATCATATCCTACTTGATGATCTATATTTCTGTTTATTACCGTTTATTAGCGTTCCTGCCAATATTTCGATTTCAGGTACTTCCTTAAAGGCTGCTATTGTTTGACAAACGTGCTGGAACGGTGCCACTGCTGGCTGACGGGGAGCCTGGTGCAGCTTTAGGTACTTCGACCATAACACGTCCGCACCAGTTACCGCGCTCACTATTGCACATTGGCATATCGCTGACCTGTCGCAAGAGTTACAATTCTTAGCTCTGTTCCGAATGCTCCGGTCAAGTCCACATAGAGTAGGCTTGGCCTCAACAATACCTAAATAGTATGGTAGTGCTTACGAGAACTATGTTTAACGTCAGCTGACCGACTCGGAGTTACTACAGGTTTCCTGCAGAAACTGCCAGCTGTCCGTGATTCAATCGATTACATTTATTTTACATTGTATTAAATTTTCGGATGCTGTTACATCAATCTAGACACCATCTGGCAACCTGCCCAGTACTACGTCTGAGGCATTTCTGGTGAACAAGATCGAGGCTTTCTTCATGCTAGACCGCAAGACCCCATGTGCTCAAGAATGAGTCAGTCATATTAGCATTAATTATTTTACGATTATTAGTTATTTAGACTAATTAAATAGCAGCATAAATTAGTTTGTTAATTTTGCTATGAACTGTACTAACTTTACATTTCATCTTGTATATTGGTAGAACTTTATATTGTATAGCGTATATTGGCAGACCTGATTAGATATGTAATACTCTAAAGCTTTCCTTCTCTCGTATCGCATTAAAGTCATCACATTGTTTTTTTTTGTATCCGATCTCTCATCAAGATTTTTCAACAAACATCTTTACCCTATATAATCCAATATATAATCCAAGATCTCTTGGATTATCATCACCATTGTTTAAACATCTGTCCCGGAATACGGTTGGTACTTTCTTCAAAATCAAGATTGAGGCAATTACCACAACCTTCAAACTATACCTCATGACTCCACTGTTTACGTAATATGACTGAGTCTTCTTACTAACACAAGATTGAGGCAATCACCAAACCTCAAACTACACCTCAAGAGTCAGTCGTTTAGAAACCTGTCAATACAACTAGTACGACCTGCGGTCTCAAGACCCAGGCTATGCATATATGCTGTTTTTCAATCATTTTTTGTTTTTTTGTGTTACTAAAAAACTCAGTTTGTCAAAATCATGTTTCTTATAATTTAGAAAAATTGTATATTAAAAAACGGGATAACATATCCAACCCTCTTCGGGATTATATATATTTTTTTGAATCTTGCGTTTTGATTTTGCTTTTTTAGGAATTTTGATTTTTCGAGATTTTGTTTTTCGTGATTTTGATTTTCAGGATCTTGTTTTTGAGATTTTATTTTTTGAATGACTGATGCTTTTTTTTATGATTTGAATGCTTTTAGATATTTCTTAAAATTTATGTACGTTTCGACAAGACGGTGCTAGAAAAATTTAAAATTGCTTTTCTGGTGTTAGATCACACATTACCAATTACATGTTGAATCATTCCACTATAATGTACCAATCTTATTTTATGACTGATCAAACCAAATACCATATACCTTTTTGTACCTTAGTGGTGTTATAACTGTTGGAAATGACATCACACGGGTACAAAAAGGTGAAAGGTGCAGAAGGAGGGCAAGACTTGACTCGTTGGAAAGGGCACAGTGTTTTCTACAAATGTTACGTAATAGACTCTATTTTCCTTGTTACGATCTAGTCAAGTCGTCAGCATCTGAAAAAACTGTAGCCTGTAGCTTCAAGGGTGAGTGGGATTTTCCTAACTTTAACCTGAGATAACTTACATCTAGATGTGCAAAACCTTACAAAAACGCGGTCCAACTAAAACGAGCTAATGGCCCTCTAATAGGAAGCTTTACACATTCTCTCTCTCTCTCTCTCTTGCTGTAGTATGTCACATAAATTCTTCGCAACGATAGCTTTCATTGGTTGAATAAAAAATTAAATAGCTTTCAAAAAGTGATCCGGGTTTATATGGACATTTTCTTATCTACAGTTGTAAGTTGTCTCAGCTTTAACCATACAATTTTTCATTCTTCTTATCGATATTTGCCCGTAGTGCAGGCCAGGGCGGATGATCCAGACATTTGGTTCTGGAAGGGGGGGGGGGGGGTGCATAAAATAAAAAAAAAATAAAATTACAATTGAAAAATGATTAAGAAATCAATTGCTTATATTATAAGTCAAGTTAAATATTCTCTGAGCTTTTTTAAGCTCCATCTCTTTCAAGATTTATCAAATAAGCTATTTTCTGCAAAGTCACAGCTATTTTGTGACAGTCTTCGAGACCATAATTTAGCTAATTTAAACTATAGTCGGGGGACTTGAGCTAAAAACAGCTATAGAAAAATGTGTGTAAAAAATGGAAAATTGGAATGCAGCCATTATTTTGCATTGATATTTATTACTTTAAATAAGTTCCCGCGCTGTAATTGTTCTTCACAATTAAATTTATTGTTTATGAATTCTATTAGAGTATTGCAGAAGCTAATTTGGTCGTTCAAGATTATTCCGTGCAGATATTAGTTTATATTGTTTGCAAACAAATAAGCTCTAGCTTGCTCAAACACAAACACCTTGGACTTTAGAGCATAAATTTTCAACACGGTCATGTAATATAAATTTTCAGTATTTAGGGGGGGGGGGGGGCAATCGGGACGATGCGCCCTTGGACCGGAGTATAAATATCTTATCTTTGGATCTGGACACCGAAGAACGCACAAATTCAAAAAATACAATCGACAAATATTAAACGCATTAGTGAAAGTTGTTTGAATGAAAGTGTCTCAAAAATTTCGGCTGGTTTACCGGGTTTAAAGTTCTGCAGTCGAGATTAAGTACGCATCACACATTTTCATAGAAGATTTATAAATTAAGCGAAAAATACAAATAGTTCTCTCCAATCGACAGAACAATTTGTTCTCTCCAGTATATGGGAGTTCTAGAATAAGGTACACAAAAGAACATAGCTGTAATTATGCATATCCCCCCCCCCCCCCCCGCCAATTGCCAATTAATTTTCTCTCATTAATACCATGGATATTGAAAATTAATTATCTGAACTCTCTCACATGAATTTGAATTTTCATAATCCTACCAGAATTAGAAATCATGAAAGTAGTCATGATTTATTTCTGTCACTTGACGTAAGAATTATAAATAACTTATTCATTTATGTACTTACTTTAACGGAATCTTTTCCACCCTTTTAGATATTCTTTGACGTTCAACATCAAAAGCGTTTTATTTTTTATGATGAACTTCTCAGTCCTCGTAGTATTTTGGATCGTGATTTATTGTTTGTTTGTTACAATTGTTGAGTGAAAAATTATAATTTTTTCCAATCTTTGAATTATTGTGTGAGTTCAGAAATAATAAATTTCTAGGGACTATTTTTAAGGTGTGATTATATTCCATGTGCTGATGAAAAGCTGTTTATGTTTGTATAATTCACATGATCTTGATATAAGTATTAAAGAATTTGTTCCATTAAACTTCAATTATGAAGCTCTTGGAACATTTTTCCTTTCATATCGAATGATGATTACCTTAATCATGCTGATACATATGCTATCATTCAAAAAACTTATTTTAATCTCATTTGATTCTGAAGCAATGACAAATCTAGATACCGGAAAAATCATAGTTCTGAGTAAAATTCCAACTGACTTACGTTTCGGACTTGATAGATTAAGTATTAATTTAGTCTTGTTATCTCTGTTAAATTACAACTCTCTGATAAATATATAGTATATCCCCAAGGGCGGCTTTCCCTATAGGTCGGGTAGGCCCTGGCCTAGGGTGGCAAATTTAGGGGGCGGAGAAACTTGGTGAAATGTTTTTTTAGTAGTCGCGCCGTCTGTGAACCCACACGTCAACGTTTAACAATTCAATAATATGTCCATAGCACCCCGCAAAAAATAGTTACACGTATGGAGATTACGATTATTAAAAGTTTGGATCATCGAACTGGATATTTGCTTACTAGATTGCTCCAAGTTTAAGCGTATCATTTTCATTTTGCTCCAGTACAAACTACATATATTAATACACGTGTTTTACAGGGAGCAGGGGGCGGCAATATTCCAAAGGGCTAGGGCAGCCAAGTTATCAAATCCGCCCCTGTATACCTTCATCATTAGATGTGCATTCGGAAACCTCAACCGATCCTACACTAACACGAAAATATATATGTATACAGATAGCCAAACGCCATTGAAATCTATCTCATCACCTGATATCAAAACGAAGTTAATGTGTGAATGTATTCAAGCATTAACAGATCTTGGCACAAAGAACCACCTGACACTTCAATGGGTGCCATGACACTCGGGAATTGATAAGAATAATAATGTTATTGACCAAAGAAGGAGCATCCATGACCCTCATCGGACCAGAACCATTTTTCGGTATCTTTTACAATACTGTAAAGCTTACCATTCAAAACTAGATTCAGAGCCAAATTGACCATACCGTGAAGCTTACCATTCAAAACTGGATTCAGAACTAAATGGACCAGAGATGGACTTCAATGGTAGGCTCCATTCGGATAAGCCAAAAGATTCAATAAAGAGACTGGATCTTTTAAGGCTATATAAAGAAGCCCTATCCAGACACTGCAAATTTAAAAACACATGTATTGAATAGGCATATTACCCACCTGCCGACTTCGAAGAAATTTAAAAAAAAAAAAATACTGCTGTTCTTAATCCCCTAAATCTAATCGAAATCTAAATATACGCTCAGTACAGGTTCCATTAAATTCAGATTCAGATTAAAGTGCAGAATTTTTTTATCTACTACTACAATCATAAAATTTCATATTCCACAAGGTTCTATTTTGTGACCACTTTTATTTTATACATTCGTTAATATTATTGAACTGATACGATTCAAAGGTTGCGCATTCAGATACATATATGCTCAGGATGTTTAATTGTATATTTGTAGGCCAGTTGGCCTTATTGAGCTTTGACTTATATTTTTTTTGTTATATTAATAAGCCACAGTATGGCAGACAGGGATCAGGGAAGGGATAGGAAAGGATTAGAGGATATCGACTAAAAATAAATAACAGTTTCTATAGAGACAAAATATGACCTTACACCATGCTAATTTCAGAGCTTACGTAGGTCATAGCTCATAACTAAACTGAACAATTTCTATCACCGCTGCAGTTTGGGTTACAGTCTGGCCATTAAAAAAATCCACAGATAAGATTTGATTAAAATCAATTAAGCATAACACTCTTGTTGTTGGCCGGTTTCGTTTTCTTTAAAAAAACCAGACCTCTACCCTTCCCATCTAATTATCCAATAAACGAATTTATACATATATCGTCCCCGCCGACGAATTTATACATATGCCGTCCCCGCCAGGATATTTCCAAGAGATTACTAAATATAAATGGTTCGTAGTGAGTCAAATTAAAACTTGGCGAGTTATGCGATAAGTTTTTTCTTGATTTTCGCAGAACTCTCTGTCCCTAAAAATCTACAGTATTTAAGGTCAACACACTACAAGAGTCGCAAATAAACAATCCAATCTTGTTTAAAAAAAACAAAAAAATCACTGTAAATTTCAAGTAGCTCTATTAAAAAAAAAAGTCTCTTCTCAATAAACCCAACTAACACCAAATAATGCATTACGGAAGTTAGTTACTCCTAATTAACGTTACATCCGTCATATTAATGCTGAACAATCTTATATCTCTTCAAATTTATACAAAAGAAGTAACCCCGATTATACACAATCCATCCTAAGGCACCTCAATACAAATCACATAGTTTCATAGTTGATGAACAAACGGAGTACTAAGTATGCCCGCTAAAGTCACATTCCATAGAATCTCATTTTATGGAATGAGACCAAGACCATAGTCGTTTTAACGATGATGACCACTTTAATGCACATCAACTTATGACCAACTGTGTGTAATCTAAAGCCATTTGTTTCAGACATTTATAGAAGGAAGAAGACACACAGTGCACATCTCACAGTGCCATTGTCGCTTCATTGAACTAAATTTGAAGTCTCGGATAAGTTACGAACTCTATCATGATCGCAAGTAATTATAGAGTGAAAAAAAAAATAAGTAAATAAATAACAGAATTTATTGTGTGAATTCCCGGATTTCCTGTACTCTTTAGTGTTTTGGAGGAAAAAAGTTTGTCGGTTTTATCATTTCGGTAGAATAGAAAAAATATATATAATTGTCACGAAAGGGCATATTGCAGTCTTTGAGGAAATAATTTCTAAAATTTTTACAGGCCTGACCTTTACGACAAAAACTTTTAAATTACTGCTGAGTCGTGATTATTTAAAACATATGATTAATGAAATTTTTGAGTGTAAGACCGCCTTGTTTACACTAAAAATCTATGTTTCATTACACTCTGTTTCGAAACAACAATGAAGTTATGAAGAACTTGTCATCTTATATCACTTTTTTGATTATTGAAGAAAAATAAGTAAAGAATGAGGTAGTTCCTCCTGGGAAATAGAAACATACCATGAATCATAAATTCATCCAATTGTAGTAACCGCAATTGGGTTTCGTGTAAATGTATATATAATACAGTGATCAATCCCATAATAACCGCAAATTTCCTAGTAAACTATTTGCAACAAATGGTAACATAATGGTCACATTTAGATAATATTACTAAAATAAAGTAGTAGTGAATGATTTTTAAAATAATTGGAATCACTGCATATGTATTAGTGAAATGCTAATAAATAATTTTCAATATTAAACACAATGTTACTGCATGGTAACTGTTTTAGGAAGGTTATGTGAACACTATTTCTGCTAAATATTTAAATTTTTGAACCTTTATTACTACTTTAGACGAAGCTATCGCGTTTCATTAGAACTTTTTGTTCGATTGCCTTAATTACTTCCGTCGTGTTAATTAAAAAGTGGTAGTTACGGAATTGAAAGAAATATGAACATTATTGTAACGAAGTTACCATTATCGTAGCATATAGTAATGTTTTAGAAAAAAAAATAAGAGAATAGAAGAATTTTTAAGAATTTTTATATTTAACAACGATTCTAAATTAAATCATAAATACAAGAGAGAAAAATAACCGGCTCGTCTGGGTTTTGAAGCCGGAATCTTTCGTTTTCCGGGCGACTGATCGATGAACACGTACAAATAAATTGTCATTATCTTTTCTTGTATATATGATTTAATTTAGAATCGTTAAAAACAAAAGTTCTTAAAAATTCTTCTCCACCTGTGACCGATCTAGAGAATTGTGAGCTCGAGTCCCGTGTGGGACAAGATAAAAAAAAAATAAATAAAAATGTTATACAAGATAAACACTTTATTACCAAATAGTGTCATGAAAAATTGTATCAAATTTGTAACATTGTTACTTGTTATTGTGTTTTTTTCGAATATAAATAAATTATTATATAGAGCTACACATGTATTCATTTTTGCTTTTAATAAATATTGTTAAGAGCGTAGCCTTAGTTCGTTATTTAAAACACAATATTTCACATACAATCACGAGTTCTTCTTTCATTTAACTATACTGTTTACTGTTACCCACTGAACAAACAATAATTTTAATTATCGCTAGTACTGTACTTCCAAATTATCGCAATCCAAATATTTTATTACGTTCACTTCACTATCTAACACAAGACTGCCTCGTGGCGGTGAAAAAAAGCCGTATTTTTACAAATTGTCCTAGTAGAACCTTCTAGAATATTCCGTTCTCGAAATATCGATTCCTTGAACCTAAAGCTGTTTATGTCCATACTTCATAGATGTCGCTTGTCCTTTTCTGTGATACATTTCTCTGAAAGTTGTTTATGTTCGTATTTAATTTAGTCATTTCACGCGAAGTATGTAGATGTCGTTTGTCCTTTTTCTATTGTACGTAATTTAATTTTTCGGAAATTCAGAGGCTACACAAAATAATTATTATACTAAGTATCAAGATTAGAATCTGTATGGAGCCTTATAACAAAATGGATTTACGTTTCTCTTACTTGAAAAAAATAAGTTAAAGATATATTTTATGTTCTACATAAGAGCTTCAGGTCTAAAATAGTTTATTCTCGAGATCTTTGGAAGTCCTTTTAAACTGTTTTTTTTTTTGTGTTCTATTTCAGGTGGACAATATATATAAATGGAATAGAAAATGTTTTAAGATTTTTATTTTTACGATTCTAAATTAAATTACTAAATAAAGAAAACAAAAACGCTTCGTCGAATTTTTGACGCCAGAACGTTCTTTTGCTTTCCGAGCGACTGCTATTGCACCTCTATTGGGAAAAATAAAAATTTCAAAAAATCTTCTATTCCATCTATGACCGATTCTAAGTTGTAAGTTCGACTCCCATATGGGGCAAGATATATATAAAAGAAAAGTGTGAATTGTCTTTTTTTTTTAATTCAAGCCAAAACTCTAAGCTGAAGATGGGAGTGTGCTCTTTTTTCTTTTTTTAAATCCTTTCTATTAACTTTACCGCCGTGTTTGTCCGCAGATTTAGAAAGTCAAAATTGAACCACTTCCCGACATGCAATCGAGCTGAAATTTACCACATAGCCACATAGATTTGTCGTAGATGACAATCCACTGTGGAATCACACCCCCCCCCCCCCCTCACATACACACACACTCGCGCAAGTATAATTAAGTTTTAAAAAAAAATGGTAGGGAAATACACAGATGTTTTAACGACGTTTTGAAATTGTGAATATTTTTACCATTGCCTCTGGGCTGTTAAAATTAGTACCAAAAATTGTTTGTCCGATAAAAAAAAAGAAAAAAAAAATAACTACGCACAAAATTATTTGCGAAAGGTCAAGCATACGTCGCGCTGAACCGAGTAAGATCGCTCGATGGAATTCGATTAGAAGATCTTGACGTTTTCAAAGTATAAGACAAAAATTATTGCAATCAACTAGCGTTGCAAGAGATGTAAATTTCGCAGAAACTTCCATCATATCGAAATATCAACTAATCTCTACAAAATCAAAATAGAAAAACTGAAGAAACAAACGATTTTTCTTATATTTATAATTTAATTTTGTTTTATAGCGATAAACTTTGTTTTTATGGGTTGATTTTTTTTAAACAAACTTTTCATTCTTCATACGCAAATCTCATATGAGAAGTATTAAAACTATAAAAAGGGTCGAGCATATTATGTACTGGCTATGCATGAATAGGGATGTTAAGAATATGATCTTGAAATATAGAAAAATAATTATAATCATCTAAGTCCGATTTATCATAGTGAGAAATATCAATGTTGACATTCTTCAACATAGGGGAAAAATATTATTCGGACAAAGCATTAAAAAAAGCTTAAGATGCAATTTAATTTTCATCCCTGCATGTATTATTAATGTTATCAACACTGTTAATTCATTGGATAGTCAACTTATCATTGAACAAAGGCAGTGTAACCTATTGTCTCATATTTGCCACATACTGTTCAAAACAAAACTAATTCAAACTGAAATTTCATATAGAAGGGAGCTTTGATGACTTTTTACTTTGGAAAGGCCCAATGAATGTTAAATCAATATTATAGGGTAATTAATAAAATATGAAAATAAACTTTTTTGAGCACCTTCAACTTTTTAAATGATCAAATACGCCCCCCCCCACCCCTTCACCTCTTCGCAATATATTTGAACTTATCTCGAGCAAGTCATCACCCTGTAAAATATTTATATGTCTATTTGGGACTTGCTACATACCTAACCACACTATGGAAACAGTTTTCAATTCAATTTGCAATTTATTTATTTATACTGGTTGACTGTACAACAAAACTTACAATTTTTTGTTTACACAATTAATTTTAACAACTACAAAATAATAATTTTAATTGAGTTTTAATGTAACCAAAGTATAATTAAATCTAAGTGACTACGTTACTAACTAATAGACAAACATATTACAATTCAGAGGTAGATAACGAGAGCCGAAAATGGAAGGAAGTTATTAACCCATGAAAAAAAAACCATAGGAGCAGCAACATCCATGAAAACTATACGCATTGGGATATATTTAAGAATGTTTTTAAAATATTCCTGAATCGGCTGGCTGAAGTCGTCCGTTGAATGTCCGAAGACAGAGAGTTCCAGATACTTGTTACATGTACAAAGTAAGAACGCTGCCCAAGTAACTACAGAAAGCGAGGCATTAGAAGATGTAGATGCCTTTCAGAATGAAGGAAATTTAAATATTCATAAATATACCCAGGCTCTTTCGTATATATAATTTTTGCATGAAAATTAAACTGCTGCATGTGCGATAAGTTTTAATGGAATATCGAAATATTTTGTATTGATACGGACTGATGTGTTCAAAACGTCGCAATCCATAGGTAAAACGTACACAATGACGGAGACATTAGATTGTCATAACTAAAATGTGACATAACCAAAATTTTGATAAGCTTAAATCTGGTCTTTATGGATAATACCGCTACAGTTAAACATAACTATTGAAGGCAGCCATAGACTTTGCTGTTAAGAGCCTTGATAAAGTCGCAACAGGTCATATCATATCATATCATCAATATAACACCAAGATTCCTGACTGTTCTTATGTACGGCAAAGGAGAACCGTTTAGAGTTATCTTTATCAATGTCATTTCTATATTGCAACATGCAGTAAGATTTACTGGAATTGAATGCCAGATTATTTACGATTGACCATGAGTAAATTTTTGAAGATCACATCATTCATACATTGTACCCCATCCTCGATCAAACCAGTCGGTCTATTAAGGTATATTTGAACGTGTCGTCAGCATAAAGATGTACTTTTGAATCTTTAACAACACTAGGAAGATCATTTATGCATAAGCTAAATAGCAGTGGTCCCAGAATTGAGCCTTGTGGGACGCCATAGACTAGTGGTAAAGAAAAAAGCTTTGTTAGTAATTTATAATGATTCACACTGTCAAAAGCCTTCGAAAAGTCGAACAAGGACAGCAAATCAATTTCACCTTTGTCAAGTGTAAATCGAATATCTGTAGTCATGAGGTTTCAAGATAACCAAGCATTTGATAAAAAGCGGAGCAGATTGATAAGATGGAAGTCTGAAGGTAATTCCGGCGAGTTATTTTTTGCAATAGCAAATATAGTTGCTATTTTCCATGGGATGGGTAAAAACCCCGAGGTCAAGTTTTTTGATAACTTATTTAAGAAGATTAAAATCTTCAAATTTGTGGAATGGCTTTTACGTGAAGACAATGTTTTTTTAAGTAGGCTGAAAAATTTGCACAATATGCCTACATGACAGGCTTTTAAGCTCAAAAACACAATATGCCTACATGTGTATGTATGTGAGTAGTCCTGACAGGCTTTTAAGCTAAAAAACACCATTATTTCTTGTCAGAAAATCAAATATATCAAAAGTATAGACTTTACCAACAAACCTTTACCATCAAATTATTGGGAAAAGCTAAAAGAAAAGAAAAACTGAGATCATACTGTGTTTTACTACAAACATTTTTTTTGTTTGTTCTTTTTTCTTCCAGTTCCAGGCTCAACGTCAATTAATCTCGGAGTAAGTTGAGTTCAGCATGAAAACAATTTTCAGAGGATATTCTCTCGGTATTAGATACTTTACCTTACTTACGTATTTTCCATATAATGACGCCCACTACCAAATATCCTCGAAGAATATAATTTATACTTAATTCCATATAGCCAAATTGTCTGTTATCCAATTTAAGTCTGAGAAACTCTTCTTATGTAAGAAATTTCTTTTGAAATTACTTTTGATGTCTTAAATTTTCTCACACTAAAAACACCCGGCAGAATTTACATTTAATTTAAAGAAAGTCCTATCTAGAATGCTTGGCAACCATCCGATCAGGGTTGGTTTTTCAGAAGCTTATAATCAAAAAGCCGCACCTCATATAATCGCTTTTCCTTCCATCGCGTATTAGCCTAAACTAAACGGTTTCCTTCGGGCAAAAGGACACAAGCTTTATTTCTTAACGTCTGTTTTGCCACTAGTACCTTGAATTCTTATGGAGATATCTTTGTTCAGTTATATATGTATATACATAGTAGCTACATAGAAGTCCTTTGCATGGACCGTTGACGTTGGAATTTCAATAGTATCTTCTGTGCTGTTTTTTTTTCTACCCAATTTATGTTACATAACCATAACATTGGAGCTTCTTGGGTTATGTAAATATAAATCCCATCACCTAAAGGATTTTATAATTTTGCCCAATCTGGCCCATTGGATATTTTCCTTTTGTATACACATTCATATATATGTATATATGTGTGTGTGTTTTTTTTTATATATTTTTCAATTCTTAAAGATATAGTCGTATAGGAGGAGGAGAACATTTATAAAGGTCCATATATCCAGAGATATGGACCAAAGCTAATGCTTAAAAATGCTCGAGGGGTTATCTTAGGATCAATTGCGGCTTAAGACCGAAGAAAATGTCTTCATAAAGTTTTTTTTTTCCATGAAATTCTCGTTGTAGGCAATTTGCACGCCAAGCAAACAACTTTATCAGGTGTTCTGCTTCACAAAATGATTTTCTTTTTCTTTTTTTTTCTCTTTTATGAATTTCTAAATTTATCACCGTCTATGTATGTTTGCAACAAAAAGCAGAAAAAAATAGGAATATAAAAGCGGAAAAGTGTAGGGAAAGCTATCAAAAAAGGAAATGTTTTTCACTTTTAGAAAAATGTATTGTAAAATATGATAAAAGAATTTTTTATGCACCCACATACTATATGTGTATGTATATTTGTAGATAATAATTGGAGGAAAGGGTGAATAATAGATTTTATTCTTGGCATTAGTCCTAAGAATAAACATATAAATCCCTTGTAAGCTCCCATTCATTTTGAGATCATTTTCATAGAAATCGACTTTTCTTGAGATGATACTTGTGTGAAGCTGTTTTCTTTCTGTTTTTTTGTTTTTTCTCAAGTGATAAGTATTTAAACATTGTAGATGCACTCAACTTTGAATAAAAGAAAGCTAAAAGAAGAAAAGTTTACATGAAATTTATGACAGCAGTTGTCTTGAAAAGATTATTTATTTTAAGTGCTTAAGAATGGATAAAAATAAAAAAATAAAACGAGAAAAGATTGATTTGATAAGCGCTGGGTAAAAATAAAATTTGTTAAATTTTAGCGAACCCTTCTTTGAAATTACACATAAAATACAGAGTGATTCAAAAATGTGTACAAAAATTGATATGTCTTGATGGTGAAGATAGTTTAATAAGAAAATTTGTAATACCATCTTAGAATTACGTGGTGACCATGAGCTTTCGGTTTCAAAATAGTAGGATTCATACTTCGTCTAGCCACACCTCACCCTCACTAATACAACCCAGAAAAATCAAATATTAGAAAATTATGTGCTAATTATTGTATCAAATTGAAAAATGTTGTGTTCGAAAATTTAATAGTTTTTTTTTTTTTTTAAATAATTTAAAATGCGAGGAATGCGCCAAGCTGCACCCTAAATAGTAGACCTTTCTCACTTGGGCTTGTTCTAAAGAGAAGCAAAGCAAACTGGATACTGGGTTTTGCTTTTGGAACTGACAGCAATGTTTTTGTTTATTGGGAAGGTTGTCTTTGGTTTTTTTTTTGTATCAAGCTGATAAAATTGTGTGTTGCGAAATGAAGCTAAATTCTTGGCTTTTACAATTTAAAAATGTTTGACTGAAATATTTAATAGGATTTTTGAAAAATCAAAAAAGGGGTGCTGGATGACGTCGTCGTCAGAGTGAAAATGCTATCAAAATAGCTTCATTATATACTAATTCTCTGGCTAATTGAAAAATGTTATATTCAAATTCAAATTAGCATTTATTCATAGAATGTACACAAGTTAATATAATTTATATGTAAGTAAATTAATAAACAGGAATGGAGGCATTAATCGAAAGAGAGAAGAGAGAAGACATATAGTAATCTTAAAGAAAAAAACTAAAACTAACGACTAATAAATAAACAACTAACAATACCAAATAAATAACTTCAAAAATAACAAAAACGCGGGTTTACATGCTAAAAGAATTATTTAAAACTAAATAATACAATAAAAGTAACACAAGAAAATAAACACACATTCTCAATAAATGAAAGAAGAAAAAATAGAAAAAAAAACAGAAACTTTAAAACTTCGAACAAGCTTAGAAAGAAGAATAAACTAAGAAAATAAAATAATTTTTTTTTTAATCTTAAACAAATTTTTCACAACAAAAGAACTGTAATAATGTTACAAATCAATCGAAAATTACAAAATAAAAAAAATAAAAACAAAAACAAAAACACAAAAATGTCCAATTCATTGCCGAGTCGAAGATATCTTGGCGAACAAAACTGAAACCGAATGACTCTTAATTCCCTATTAACATAAGCTAATTTAATTTAATAATCACCAGAGAAACGATATTTTAAACATGATTTAAACTTATCGAGGGAACCGGCACCTTGAATGGCTACAGGCAGCTTATTCCATGAGCGAGCAGCCTGAACGAAGTAAGAGCGCTCTAGAATGGTCCTATTAAAACGTGGAATGAGCAGATTATGATTTCGAGATGTATTTAAAAACTGCAATTGATCATACAGATAACGTGGGGTCATAGAGTGCATCAGAATATACAAAAAGACCAACATCCTTATCACACGATGATCATCTAGGGAGCATCCCAGCAGGTGAGATCTCAAGTGTTGGACGTGATCAAAGCGCAAAGCGTCGAAGCCCGAAAATAAAACGGATGCAGTCGTTAAAAGCGACGTTTAGCCTGTGAGAGCAGGAGCTATCGAGCATGGGAAAAATTATGGTACCAAAATTAAAATGAGGAAGGAGAAGTGTTTTGACTAGTCTCGTACGCATATATCTACATATGATATCAGCTGATAACCAGAGCCGACGAAGGCCTCCATATATTTTCCTCAGCATGAGATTGATATGGTCACAACAGCTCATAGTATAGTTGATTACTACTCTCAAATTCTTGACGCGCTTCACTAGAGAGAGAGCAGAACCATTTATCATAACTCCAGGAAAGTCTCTGATGTTCGAAATCGTGTTGTTATGAAGGACCATGTATTGAGACTTTCCCGGATTTAGCAAGAGTTGATTTCTCATTGACCAACGATATATCCTATTGAGGTCATTGTTAATGCGTGCCAGGCAATCCTCCATCAGTCCAATTGGTCTACTGAGATAAAGCTGCACATCGTCAGCATACATATGAATTTTTACGTCTTCAACAATATCAGGAAGATCATTGAGAAAAATACTGAATAATAAAGGTCCCAATATAGAACCTTGTGGAACCCCACACAGGATAGGAGGAAGGCTAGAAAGAACATCATTCACCTTTACTTGCTGATATCTGTCCCGTAAAAAACTACCTAGCAATTCAGTAGCCGAAGACGAAAAACCAAAGTGAGTAGATAACTTAGACAAACAGAATCAGATGATTTACGCTGTCAAAAGCCTTAGAAAAATCGAGTAAAACCAGGACACCTATATTGTTATTATCAAGAGCTAATCGCATTAGTATTTAATGGGGTTTTTAATCAACCAAAATCTGGATGTAGGTCGAGTTCGTCCGCTACGTTGCCATTTAACCAATGCGACCAGAAAAAATTTTGATTCACTCAGGATTTATGTGCTAATTATATGCTAGTTCTGTGCCAAATCTAAAAACTTTGTACTCGAAAGCTTAATGGGGTTCTTAATCCATCAGAATATAGGGCGTTGGCCGACGACATCTTACACATCGTCTTTTGATTGATTAATAACTCCATTAAACTTTCGAGTACAAAACTTGTCAGTTTGGCACATAATTAGCACATAATTGTCTTATATGTCATGTTTTCCTGGATCGTGTTAGAGGGTAGGGGGAGGGATGGAGGTGGCTAGTACATGCAGATATTATTGTAATAATTAAAAAAAATCATTTTAGGTCTATTATTATTATTTTCTCTCTTAAAACGATTTTTTCTTAATTCACAATTGTTTGAATTTAAGATTTTGGTGAACAAATATGGCGCCAATTTTGCACACAACGTTTTCATACCTAATTCATGCCAGAACCATACCATTGTATCTTGGGGATGATTTTTGGTGTTGTAACACTTTTCGATCAACTACTATGGGTATCATCTTTTACGACGCATGTACAAACATGTTTAAATTTCCCTCGTTCAATTTGATACAGTCGAAATTAATGATGTAGATTTCGTTATAAGTTTGTTTTTTAAAGCCTTTCATGGAATGAGGTAGCCAATAAACTTACCAAAAACCAAAAATTCAATCACAAAAACGAATTTTCATTTTTTTTTATTTTTAAGCATCACGTACTACCGTTTATTATCAATAGACATCGGGTTATTTTTGCATTTGCATATTAGCATATGCAATTGCATGAAATTGAATTTTTGCAACGTTGATGTGAAATACTCGCCGTAATTGAAAAGCTAGAAACCAAAAACCTTCCTCTTCTTCCTCCAGGCAGGACAGAAACTCAGGGCTGTCAACAACTCCCATCCTTGTTAGATGAGCGTGAAGTGAGCTGTGGCCGGTGATGATGCCAACCACAGTTCTACATTGTTTCCTTCCGAGTCCCATGAGAAAATCGGAGATATTAGCATCGGGTCCATCAATAAACAGTTTTGTACACCTGCAAGTACTCAGGTTCGCCCATTTCTGCTGATGCTTTCTATGAACATCCTCTTTGATGAGAGGTCCGATATACTAGGTGGCAACGCCTTCGGCGGGTTTCGGTCCAAGGAACGGAAAATGAGAGCCAGCCCTAGGCAAAAGTTCAGCCCTTTCATTCCCCATGATCCCCATGTGACCAGGAGCACACAGAAGGGACACATTGTAGTGGATACACAGCTTATCCACAGACAACATATAATCCCCCAGTAACTTAGATGTTATCCGAGGGCCACTCAGAGCCATCATAGCTGCCTGATTATCCTAAAGATAGAAATGTTCTTCCTCTGTTTTGCATATCAAGAGCTAACTTCGCTGCCATTGATATGGCCAAGACTTCAGCTTGAAAGACAGTGGTGTGTCTTCCAATTGAGTACTCCATCCCAGTATCAGACTCAGGAAAGTAGACACCCGCCCGACATCCCTCATTAGTGAGAGAGCCGTCGGTGAAATTTTTTAAAGCGGACCGGTGAAGGTTCGATAAGCCACTTCCCTAAGTCCACGATTCCCTTACAGGAAAGCTCGGAGAGAAGCGACGTCCAAAACGAAGCTCAGGTAACATCGTATCACGTGGCATACTGGCCAGAGGGTTTTCCAACTCCAGCCTATACGCTAGAGAGCAACGAGAAGATCCACTCTAGCAGTCCTTCCAGGATTCCCATGGGCGCAATTTGTGCAGAGCCCTTTTGGCAACTGCCTGAGTGACAAGATCCAGGGGTGCCAGATTAATTAGGACCTCGAGGGCAGTAGTAGCCGCAGATCGTATGGAGCCCGTAATTCTTAAGCAAGCAAGCCTTTGCAGTCCCGCCAGCTTCCAAATCGCAGTCCCGCTAACTTCCAAATCGCAGTCCCCACAAGCGTCCTCGGTCACCACACGCAGGAGGCATATGTGAGCATTGGTCTAACGATCGAGGAGTACATCCAATGCAGAATCCTAGATCTCATGCCCCATGTGCAGCCAAAGGTTTTCCTGCATTGAGCGCAGACCCTCGTAGCAGCATTAACTTTTTCTCTACGTGCAATCCCCATATCAGCTTCGAGTCAAGGAAGACTGCAAGGTGCTTGACATGAGGAGGGAGTTGCAGAGTGCGTCCAAAAAAAGCTTTGGAAGAATAAAGTACCCAAGCTTATGTCTTCTGGAGAAGAGCACCAAGCTGGTGTTTGTTGGGTTTATTGTCATCTCATGACGGGTGCACCAGTACTGAACAATATTCAGTCCTCGTTGCATGAAGGCACAGGCAGCAGCAATGCTGTGCCTGGAAATGAGCAGAGTGATGTTATCCCTATATGCTTCAAATGAGCATCCTACGTTTTCAGCACAGTGAGTAGTGAGTCAACCAGCATACACCAGAGTACTAGTGAAAGCAAGCCACCTTGTTCGCAGTCTCTTTTAACCAGCACACTAAAGGCTTAAGCACAATTGCGACGACAGAGCGATAGAACGACAGACGATAACGAAAAATTCGCTGCGAAACAGGCAGTCGAAAAGTTTGGAACACAATTGCAACGAAAAGCGATGAGCGACGATTGTGACAGAAGAAGATATTGAAATTTCATTTGTTAAATGTTTCGAGCGTTTTAAAAGGAGATTTTTATCAAGAATATTTTATATTATATTTGAAAGAAATGCAATGAACCAAAGTGTGGAAAAAAACTGAAAATGCGGAAATTAAGTAAATTAAACGCTTTAAGATATCCATCCAACCCTTGTCTTTTTTGTCCACTTGTCTTGCCTGTATTGTAAACTATAAATTGTTTTATGGATTTCGCATTTCCTTGATCAAGTTTTCCTCAAAGCTCATTATTTTAAAATTACCGCGGTATGCTACCACCTAAAAAAGACAAAAGTGAATGCCACAACCATTTCATTCGATTAATTTTGTTGGTATGACTGCAGCGACGACGGCAAAATTAGAAACTGATCAATTTCGACGAAAATTTCGTCGATCGCTCAACGTCGGTCGTCGCAATTTGATGCATTCGCATAAGATGCTGTGTTTTTAGAAGTTTGACAGCGATATATCTTCGTCGTTTGTCGTCTGTCGTCGGAATTGTGTTTAAGCCTTAAGAGATATTTGGCCGCCCATCGCTACAGTTAAGTATCGTCGTCTTAACATTTGGTCGATCCATCGCACTACAGTGCGGCCAACACCATTTCGACGAGAAGCATTAGGTCAATGACGACTCTAGTAATCGAGTTGCTAACAAAATGATATTTATATTTTTTAAATATCAGAATATTTCTGAATTTATTGGTTTACGCAATTTTATGAAATATTCTTTTATCACCTACATACATTCTAAAAAAACAAAAAATATTCACACACCTTTGGGAATCGATCAAACATTTTTCATCATATCTTTTATCGAAAATAAAATTACTGTCAGACAAAAATTTATTCTTAATATTCGCAGGTGTACCAATAGACAAAATTCTTAGATCACGTAATTTACAAGCCCATTACAAGTCAGTCAGAAGTCAATTTGCAATTCTCAGAGTATCAATTGCCCAACAGCTGAAATTAAATTAATTATAGAACTATATACAACTAGAACGGGGCAGCTATATTTAAACCTACAATCCTACTAAAAACGACCCTTTTCATTGTGAATTTTACTTTTATTAAAGTGGGAAATCCTATATCTATCTACAGAAGAAATAATATTGTCACTAACTAAAGAATGAAAACTATTCGAGAGCCGGAAGCCGTGAAGAAATGAACACGTGCTGAAAACTTTATCCTATTCAATACTCACCCCTCCTACTGTACCGAATATAATTACTCCAATATTGATGTGGCGTCTGAATGTTATCCTGTTTCCTGCGTCTGCATCACGTGCACAATATAATACAAAGTCTCGGTACCTTCCTCAGCTTAGAAATTTTTCAATTTCATCGACATATTCTCTCGCGTCGATATTGATGCTGCGTTTTTCATCTTCGTTTTTTATTCTCTTCTTAGAAAACATTTTTATCTCCAACATGCATACGATAGCGGGATACGTCATAAAATGAAATGAATTTCTTCAGAGCGACGTATGTAGTAGAAAAAAAAAAAAAAACAGTCAACCAATCTACGTTCACTGATTAGTAGCAGTTGACTAATTATGCTGTATAAGCCCCCAACCCTTCAGTATATAGAGAAGACTAAAAATGAGCCTTGTTTAATACTACCGGAAGTCGGGAAAAGTTCTGCTCTTGAACTAAATAATTTCAAGTTCGACAGTCGCGCCACATTCGTAGAGAGATTTTCTTTCTTTTAATTTTTATTTTATTTTTTGAGCATGTGTGCCTACGGTGGATATTCGTCTATTGAATGAGACAAGATTAACTCTGCTAGTTCTTCTATTAGTTATTAACGATCTAAATTAGACCATGTTAGTTTTTAATTAGTACACCTGGTATGACGGAATCGTATGTTGATTCTAGCTCTACTAATTAACAATAAATGGTCGTTCATATTACATATTTGCTGATGTTTCGTAATATTTACATAAGACATTTTTTTTTTCAGGAAAACAATTCGGTTTTCTACTCCAATAAACTAATTTCCTTTAGATCAGTCTTAATTGAAAATAAGAAATTATATTAGAATCGTTGCCATTTGTACTAGCAATATCCACCCACATACGGTCTTGTGCCGGAAAAATAGCAATATTTGATTAGGATAAGAAAATAAATAAATTTTTCTTGTTAGCTTTTAGTAGTTATTTCAGATATTTGTGTATTTTTATGGTGACATTTGATAAAATAAATAAACTTAAGAAAAGCTTAGACTCATTTATGGTAAATTTAACTGGGTATTTGCTTCAGAGTAATTGATTTACTTAGTAAATTTGAGACCTATTAGTCTTAGGGCTTAGAGCGATACCTACATCGGAAGCTGCATTTTATGCAGAAAGCAAGCCGTTTTACCCAGTGATACTTGGGACCAATATGAATGATTTCATCCGAGGAAATAAAAATTTAATCTACTGGAAATCAAGATGGCGGACCTTTTCCAAAACGGCGGCTGCTGTAATTTAAAAAAAAATATAGACTCAAAACAGCTGAACCGATTTTAGTGATTGGGATGTCAATCAATTCGTATTGAATCCTTTAATGAAAAGAAAAAATACCGTTAAAGAAATTAAAGATGGCGGCCGAATATTAAGAAAATTGTTAAATATTCAAAAAAAATTTTTCGTTCTAATGGAAATAATAGCTAAATATCCTCTACATTATGGACACATACTTTTTAATTTAAATAAAACCTGATAATATTATCTAAAAAAAAAAAAAAAAAATGCTTTACAATCCGTCGGGTAGTTTTTGAACTATACGAATTACAAAAGATCCGCGTGTTTTTGTAATGCTGCTGTTGTTGGTGGGATGCTGGTTACAAATTTATTTTTGGTAGCAAATAGTTCCTTGCGTACCAAGTTGACCGATGAATGTGCTGTTTGTGAATGTTATAGATAGCAGGTAATTTATTCAGGAAGACTTTGTAGTGGCTGTGATATTCCTTTAAAAGCTGGTGTAACTTCAGGGTGTGACAACCACGTTTTCAAGCAAGACTTCTTTCCTTTTGTATGGAAATAAGAAGTGGTGTCACTCCCTGTAAATGTATGAGAACCCCGAAGAGCAGTCGATCTGTCAGGACCCAAAGTATTAGCTATTTTATGAACTTCGACATAACGTCGTTTATTTGCAGTCCCTATCAATAGCCATAACTATTGCAGGCCACTCTCAATTAAAGTTTGATGAAATTATGATATTAATAACACCAAAACATCTGTATCAGAAGATCTGATCAAAAACGCGTAAATTCCTGTTCTCCGATATCTTTTGCGTGAAGTACGATGCGGCCATAGGCTTCTTCCGCATGCGTTCGTATTTTTTCCAGAAATCGCGGTGCAAGAGTAGTCTGAGAAAGTCAATTGATTAGCAACATTTGTCACCACATTAGCAGCATCAAAGTCATTTAGGAAGGCTTGCCCCAGAAATTTAAAAAGCTCTAATTAATTTTTTTGCATTTCGCAGAAAATCTGACCATTCAGAAGGTAAGCTATTATTAGAAATAAGTTAACGTCGAATGCCAGCTCCTCTTCCTTCTCGTTCTTGTCTCTTCAGGCTATTCGGCAGATAAAGATCCCGTACGAGGTCTATTCTCTTTGCATTTACTTTTAGAACGATTTGGGGAACATGAGGCCTGAGATCTGTTGCGTAATATTCTTGAAAATTTTTGGAGTTCTTTGGCCGAATCATTTGTATAAGTACAGCACCATCAAAGATTATTCCATCAAATTTAATGGGTACGTTTTCTATTCGCACTAGAGATTCCAGATTTTCAGCTAGATCAGCCTTAATGCCTGAGAGAATTTGTCCAATTGCTGACAAAGGAGGTGGGCATCTTTAATTCTCATATTGAAAAAAAAAGTGTCCAGATCAGGCACTTGAAATTATAAAAAGTCTGGAATAAAGCTGAAGGTCCAGTTTCAAACTTTTGACAGCGTTTACTTCTGCAACTTATTTATTTTCTTGATGGGATCGTGCATCGTTTTTGAGCCTTCTACAAATCTCTCTTTTGTGAATGTTGTTTGGTATGCATAATTTCCTGATTTCTCAGTCGCGTACAAAGCTGTTGAAGGAGCCACCACTCGAGTATCTAAAGCCAAGAGTTCTGTGCCATGCTCCATAAAAGGTTTACCGGTTTCAATAAAGCTGGTTTTCAATGCCACAATCGGTCAACGAATGCTTTTTGATAAGCAGGGTACTGTTCAGGGTGCGTCTGAATGTTATGCACAGCATTCAATTGCATTGACTCAAATTTGAATCTTGCATAGCATAAGATTCTATACGGTGAATCATATTAGTAGTTGCCACATTGTGGAGGGGTTCATTAGGGTGCTTTGGTTTCATGCAAAGAAAACATAACTCTTCTTTAGCGGAAGCAAAAGGTACTGATGCTCGAGTTATACGTACTGAATTTGAAGGGTCTATTCTGATGTCACTACTCTTTTTTGAGTTCTTCTTTATTTGGTCTAAACTTTCACCTTTATAACATGCATAGCATATTTTTTGTGCTACTTAGCTTGGTTAGTAATTAAAGCCTGAAGAATGCTATCACCTTGGTGTAACTTAGCAATTTATTGACCACACGGCAAAGTATAATTTAAATTGTTAAGTTCTTCAAACACAGAAGCTAAAGTTCGGTAACCGGAATTCAAGTCTTTTGAAACTAGATTTTTACTTGGGCAAATGACATTTTGTCAAGCATTTTTTTTTATTTTGTAGATAATATTATCAGGTTTTATTTAAATTAAAAAGTATGTGTCCAGATTGTAGGATATTTAGCTATTATTTTCTTTAGAACGAAAAAATTTATTTGAATATTTCACAATTTTCTTAATATTCGGCCGCCGTCTTTAATTTCTTAAACGGTATTTTTTCTTTTCATTAAAAGATTCAATACGAATTGATTGACATCCCAATCAATAAAATCGGTTCAGCAGTTTTGATTCCATAATTTTTTTAAATTATGGCAGCCACCATTTTGGAAAAGGTTCGTTATCTTGATTTCCAGTGGATTAAATTTTCATTTCCTCGGATGAAATCATTCATATTGGTCCCTAGTATCACTGAGTGAAGCGGCTTGCTTTCTGCATAAAATGCAGTTTCAATTTGCTAAGCCCTATAAATATATGGTGCACATAAATTGGGGTATTTTGAATGGAAACGCGTATGTCGAACGGTTAGTATGGATATAAAATTGTCACAATTCAAGTGAAGCATCAGCAGGCGATGTAGATGATAATTTTCGAATTGTCATTTTTCATTTCCATTTTTGTTTTGATTTGTCACTGTCTATGGCTGAATATGTGCTTACACAAATTTAAAATTTCTAGCAACTACCAGTTGGCGCTATCTACCCGGGTAATTGCAATTACCCAGGAATTTTTGAGGTTATGGAATACCCCAAAATTACTCACTCGTTTTTCAGGGTATTTTTCAGAATACTCAGGGTATTTGGTGACTCACACGGAGTAAAAGCAGGATTATTTAAATTCACAGTTAAATTGACCATGTGGGTACGTGCACAACAAGGCGAGGCGAGGCAGTTGAGTAAGGCGAGTTGAAGGTACATTAGTAGTAGTATTTAGGTAATATTCACAAAAAGGCGTTGAGTTTCTTGATAAATCGCAAAGTCAGAGCATAAATTATATCATCAGATTCTGAAGAAAACAGTTTGTGATTGTCCAATAGTGCAACAATGTATATGGCATTTTTCACTTACATAAGTGCACTTTCCGCAGTTTTGCTTCTGACCCCATAAATAACAAACGATTAGAATTTGGATAATTCTATCATCCACATAAGGATATGAAAATTTATATACTGATCCTCTATAGATTTTTCCAGTATATGAGAATGAGTAAAGAACCCTTCGATTATAATAAAAAGAAAAACACTTATAAGAATATGCCAGTTATCAGAATTAATGCGTTGCACCTCGCGAAAAAATCAAGCGAGATACCTCGAGGTGTCTTGCCACATTGTGCATTTCCGCATCGTTGTTATGAACTCTTTCATTGTACAGCGGGCAATCCTTTATTTCTTAAAGTCTTGATATAGCCTCGCCTCAACTCGTTGTGCACGTACCCTATCACAGGTATAGAGCGTTCAAATCCCAGGATGCCTGATTTAAATAAAAAAAAAAAAAAAAAAAAAAATTCAAGCGTAAGAACTATGTAGGAGGAGGGGTACGGGGGTGGTTGAGCATTCATAGGAAAGACACTTAGGTTGTTCATACAATGCTGTCTTAAAATATATCGTACACCCTGCACTTTTGAAGATATAGGGTGATTAATGAATAAAGAGCATATTTTATTAATCACCCTGTAACTCGGTAGGGTGAAATGAGATTTTGCCCCACTCCCCCACTTCCATACAATATTTTATTTGTCTGGACGAGTGGAATCATTTGGAAAAATATAGTCACATTAGTCTGGGACATCCTGTATATACAGGGTGTCCCGTACGTACCGCATTTCCTTTATTCCACGGATTCCTCACTCAATTTCGAGAAATAAATTGTATGGGAGGAGAGCCGGAAAATGCACGGTGTGGGCGATAGGGGGGTTTTGTGATTTTGGGTGCTTTTTATCCTAATACCATGTAACTTTCTTGTTATACACCCTATGAACGTGATCTCAGGTGATAGTAAACCATCTACCGTTTCCAACAAATGCCCAACGACCTCTCTACTACCTTTCAGTCGGCAGTTATAGGATGTCAAAGTAAAAAAATTGGATAATTTTGCAATTTCTTTTTCATTTTCAATGATTTTCCCGCCAAAATGCATGATAACTATACAGTTTTATGACAAGATTTAAAGACCCTGGAATGCTACCTTTAATTTGACTATGCGCATGTACCTACCTAAATGCTACCGTTTTTTAGATATTCCTGTTTTTATGGTGCATAATTTCATTAATTTTGCTAATAATAATAGAAATCGCGCCTAATTTTATGCAATTCCACGCAAATTAAAAAAATTCATGAAATTATGCATCATAAAAACAAGAATATCTCAAAAACGGTAGCATTTAGATAGGTATATGCGCATAGTCAAATTAAAGGTAACATTACGGGGTCTTTAAATCTTGTCATAAAACTGTATAGTTATCATGCATTTTGGCGGGAAAACCGTTGAAAATGAAAAAGAAATTGCAAAATTATGCAATTTTTTGACTTTGACAACCTATAACTGCCGACTGAAAGGGAGTAGAGAGGTGGTTGGGCATTTGTTGGAAACGGTAGAGGGTTTACTATCACCTGAGATGCAAATCACTCATTCAAAGGGTGTATAACAAGAAAGTTACATGGTATTAGGATAAAAAGCACCCAAAAACACAAAACCCCCCTACTGCCAAACACCGTGCATTTTCCGGCTCTTCTCCCATACAATTTATTTCTCGAAATTGAGTGAGGAATCCGTGGTATAGAGGAAATGCGGTACGTACGGGACACCCGTATATAAATTTTTAAGATAGAATCTCGTTCTATGAATGGACAACCAGTGTTCCTAGATTGTGAGAATTCTCCCATTTTAAGGGAATTTCGGAACCAAATTTTAAGGAAGAGAATTTTAACATTTGATTTAGTTCATTTGTGGAAAAATTTCTGAAAACATTTATTTTGTTGATTGATAGCTGTATATAATATTGTTACGTGCAGTATACAAAGGACAAGCGAAATTAACATCTTCGCGTAAAATGACTAATTAAGCACGAACATAAGCAACTTTCGGAGAATCGTATCATAGAAAAGGGCAAGCGACATCTATAAAGTACGAACATAAACTTTAGGTTCGGAGAATCGACGTCTCGAGAACGGAATATTCAGATAGGTTCTAGGATAATTTGTGGTATGTAAATATGGCGCTTGTCACCACCAGGAGGCGAGTCTTGTCATAGACAGTGCAGTAAATACAAGTGAAAGCGAATAAATAGAAGAAAGGATTGAATTGCGATAAGTTCAAGTAAAAAGTGTCCTCCAGTCATTTGGGAGTGAATAGAACAATTTCTAAAATATGAAAAAAGTTTTAGTGGCTGTGTATGCGAGAGGATGTGGAGAAGTGGTATCGCAGATTGTTTGTGTGTAAAAGGAAATGTTTAAGTATATGTAATGTCAGAGCCCTATTGGAAAGGAGAGCTGATGCTGACGAGGTCACGAGAGAAAATTAGCATTAAATACCGATCGAATGAAGACTCACTATTACTTACGTGCGAATTCAGCAGGATTTAATGAAGGTGACCTTGTTTGGCTCTACAACTGAGAGCCGACGTAAGGGACGTTTTCCAAAATTACAACAACACTGGAAGAGACCGTACTCAGAATAAATGAAATAGTGTACAGGATTCAGCGTGGTACAAGAGGCAAACGAAAAATTGGTTATCTGGATTGCTTGTGTCAATACTGCGAGCATCAAGCCCGTGGACCACCTGTTGTTCAGGACGAAAAAATTTTAAGAATGGGACAGTGTCACGTGTATTAGAAAAAGGAAAAGCGACATCTTAATACTTCACGTGAAATGACTAATTAAATATGAACATAAGAATTAGATGGGAATTCAAAATTAAAAGTGAGGGTAAAATTACCAAATTTCCCCATTTTTGTGGGAATTTCAAGTTCAATGCTGCGAGCAGCTTTAGCTAGTGTAAATAGATTGCATTGAAATCAGATTACGAATATACACACAATAGGAGAAAAAGAAATACTTATTCAGTGAAATATTGCTAAAAGGGTGTATATGATTTCAATGTAAATTTCTAGTTAGGAGGATAGATAAATTCTTTGAATTGGTTGTTATAAAGAATTATTGTGCTCTCAAAATGTCTATAATATTGGGAGTATCGGGGAAAATGTTTGCCAATTGTTGTAAATTTATTTTCTTGTATATTGCATAAATTGGGTAAAAAAATCCATTCATATTAGAAAATGACGTATATAAATCGTAAAAAGATTTAGCCTAAATTTTTTTTCTTGACGCCCGCAGACAAGTGGCATATGTATAGATGGATGATACTATCTGTCTTTACATCCAGTACAGCAACTGGCTCTTCTACATAATTGTACGAAGTCCTATATAGTAGCAGCTGGATAGCATTTCATTAATATTACTTTTTAGTTTTTAATCTATAGAAATTCTATGCCAAAATGATCATCCATCGACTTCGACTACTTCCGATTTAGGTGAAACTCCCAGAATTAGTTAAGTATTAAAAACTATTCGAGTCATATTGTTTTGTGTTTAGCCTACCGACCTGAAGATTTGGATACTGGGTGACTCAAATTTGAACGTATCATAGTTTTATATCTGTAAATGACAATAGTGTTAGTGTCAAATAATACTCGTTTTGTATTAAAAATAATATTATAAAATTGTATCTCCCAAACTACGATAGGGTAGGAACTGAACATACACAAATTTTTGATATGATGTGTATTAATGTTATACTTAGTATTTCAAAACTAATACTTTTTAGGGGGGTGTTTCTCTTTCGGAGCGGGTAAAAAATCCAAAATTAATTAAAATTGTTTTTTTTCAATAATTTCTTTTTCTAATATTATTAATTTTTAATTTTTAAAGAAAGCCCCATTTAATACAATTTATGAGAAATATCGCACAAAAGAATCGAGTAACGCGATCCCAAGTAATCAGCAAATTAAAAAACACGACAGTGAAAATAGTAAAAACGTTCAAATTTGGGTCAGCCTGTATCCAAGACCTCAGGTCGGCAGGCTAAACAAAAAAAAAAACGGGTCAAATATTTTTATACCCTTGATGAAATTTATATGGTATACTAAGTTTGTCATTCCGTTTGTAACGCAGAGATATAAAGATGGTAGAGCAAAATGCATTGGACACCCACGCATAATATTAAAAATATTTTGATTTTTGCATGTCCGTCCGTCCGTTCGTCTGTCTGCGCCTACTAGAACTCGAGAACGCGTATACTTAGAGGGCTGTAATTTTGTATACAAACTTTAAAAGAAAAAATGTAAAATTAAGTTCGAAAATGAGACAAATCGGGCAATTTTTTCGTGGGGTTGCCAAACAAAAATTTCGTTTCCCACTATATATTTGGGTACTGCATGAGAATGCGTCGACATAGAGAGCAAGGTATTTTTATAGTAATAACAAATAAAATTTCAAAAATGGGCTTTTTGGTGTTGTCATATAAAAATTTAGGTTTTCTACGTTTACTGTGAAAACGATCAATCTTACAAGTAGACATTTTTATTGTACTAAAAACTTCTTCAGAATACGAAATCCTATAAAAGTGGTTATAATAATTTTTTCTGTTCGACGAACCATTCTAGAAATATATGTGAGAAACCACTTCAAAAATCAAACCTGTACAGATGGGTGACCATATGAAATTTCATACGGGCATTCATCTAGGGTATTATAAGAACTGGCTAGCTTTTTTGCATCGAACCACGGTCGCCAGACTACTTTTAGATTTAAAGACAGTGACGACTGCTCAAATGTGTTCCTAAGAGCCGATGCAATACGGATGTCACTCCAAGCACCTTACGAAGGCCATTGTAAAGTCATTAAGTGCTTGAAACATTGCTACCCGCAAGGTCCAGAATAGGGAGGTTAAAGTTTCGGTTGATCGATTAAAACCATGCAAATTCGGAAATATTCAGCGAAGGTCATGTGCACTCACCAACTATTTCAACACGTGACACTCTTGCACCGGAGGAATGTATTCAGCCAGCGACTGGAAGCTCCCCGGTTCAACAGATGTGCATTGCGGAATGTTTTCAGCCAGTGTCGGAAGACTTTAATTCGCCAAACAACTTACACACTGAAACAGCTCTCCGTTGGGCGTATCAATATGCCATATAAGGTTCATGCATGACGGTTTAACTAGAAACCTAAAGCGAATCACTCTCACTAAAATGATTCAAGTAACGCAAAACCTAAGGTTTTGCTGGCAGGGGATTGTCTGTGGAGACGTGTCTGTGCCTTGTCTCCACTTTTTTGAACGCATGAGCCGTCAAGGTGTAAATCGGGCAATTTATTTGTCGTAATTCTGAGCTAGTAATAGCTTGCTGAGCAAAGAAAGCTATTTATTGTCAGAATTGAAGAGATGAAGTTGTTAAAAAGATTTATATCGTTGTTTTTAAAAACTCTTCCTGAAATACAAAATAATTTACAATAAAGGATGCAGGGAATCCAATTTCTAGAATCAACGACCTTTATTTTGCCTGATGTCTGCTGGAAGATTATGTTTATGCTCGCTCAAATAGCGGTCCCGTATTCTTTGTTTTTTAGGTGTTCCATTTAGGATGACCTGATGTTAGTTGTGATACAATACCGCCATCGTTAATTCGCAGACCCTGTAGAATATTGGTGCAAAAGGACGTCCATCAAATCTGCCTCGCAGAATTGGACCGATCAGCCGCAACAACAGAACCAGTGAAATCACCTCGATCAGTTTGACAGGGGATCAACTGGTTTCATGTTTTTTATGCTCCATACTGGAGTTATAGGTTCCCAAGTAACGTGAGAATTATATAACAAGGAACGTGGTGATACTGCAGCTAAAAGGGGACATATTGGTCTGTCACAAGGAGTGCTCATGGGTTAGATCTCACGACACCTATTTCTTTCTTACAGAATGCACCGACGTTATCATGTGCACGACAAGTACTGACTATACATACAAGTGGCACACTAAGGACATCCTAGTGCTAAGATCAAAATCGTCATAATTGCTGTTCCTGTTGCTATGTTTAGAGTCTCTGACGTATAGCGACTCATGCCTTAGGTAATTTAACTTGTCTTGTGCCAGCAATCTATTCGCAAATCACGGAATATATAGACCACAAGGGTCTCTTAACCCACTGCCAATCAGGTTTCCGCTGTAATCAAAGCTGTGAAATTGCGATGCTTAAAGTAACATCTGATATTCACGAGGCTAGAGATAATGATCATCTATCAATATTAGCACTATTAGATTTCAGCAAAGCGTTTGACTCTATTGACCATCGTCATTTGCTGCAAAAGCTCTCTCGCCAATTCTCTTTTTCATCATCAGCAGCTAAACTAATTTGCAGCCTTTTAAATAGGCGCAGCCAAGTGGTAAGAGTACATGACCAGATCTCAGATATAGCATTCTTACACCGCGGTGTTCCTCAAGGATCTATATTGGGTCCATTATTATTCAGTCTTTACATAAATGACCTTCCTGATGTCGTCATGGATGCATCTATTCATATGTATGCTGATGATGTACAGACATACTTAACCAGACCCATAGGCTTAATGGAGGACTGTGTATGCCGGTTAAACGATGATCTACAACGCATTTATAACTGGTCTTTGCTCAATAAATTAGACTTAAATCCTGACAAATCTACATGCCTGGCAGTTTATAGGAATAAAATCGATTCTCTATCTTTACCATCCATATTTCTCAATAAAACGGGACTTGTCTACGTTGATTCTGCTAAAAGTCTGGGCTTTGAACTCAATTCAAAATTTTCTTGTTGTGACCACATTCGTGCTACCTTAGGTAAAATATATGGCTGCTTAAGAAGACTATGGCTAAATTCAGAACTACTAGCACTCCATGTTCGTAAAAAGCTTGTCAAATCCCTAATTCTTCCCTACTTTACTTATGGCTGTATAATATTTTCCTCGCTTGACTCCGTCTGCCGAAGAAGGCTCCTAGTGGCTTATAATGATGTACTTCGCTTTATATATAAACTATCTCGAGGTAGTCATATCTCCCCATATATTACTTCTTTGCTTGATTGCCCATTAGAAGCCTACTTAACTCAATATAGGCTAAAGTTTTTACATCGGCTCATTTTCAGCCAGCAGCCCGGATACCTATTTGAAAAGCTAAGTTTCTTGCAGTCGAATAGACATAGGAATCTCCTAATACCACGATGTAGATCTCAATACGGGCAGCGTTCCTACTTTGTCCAATGTGTTCGCAAATGGAATCTGTTACCACATGATATGCAACTTACTAGGACCAGGGGGACTTTCAGTAGACAATTAAAATCAATTGATATAGTATAAAAATCAGATCAGCTCGTTTTGGATGACCTTGCTAAGTAAATATTTACCACCTTAGTTTTTATTGAATTGCATTATTTAGTTATCTTTATTTTTATTTTTCTAAATTTATTATTTTTTTTCTCTTAATTTTCTTTTTTTTTTCTATTTTCTTTTCACTTAGCATTATTTTAATTTTACTCATTTCTTCATTTGTTAGTACATATAAGTCTCTTGCTTTAACTTTTTTTTTCCACGTTGAATGCCTACATGTAATGTACATTTAAAGATCTTGTTATCTTAGTACTGTTCCAAATAAATATGCATTATTATTATTATTATTATTATCCTAATTGCTGTTTCGCTTTTTTATATCAAGGACCTCGAGCATACAGACTCATACTTCAAGACATTAAGTGTGGTTAAACTACACTTTCTTATCTTACTCATTTGAAACCTCTACATTAAGACAGCTAAGGAATATCAAGAATTAAGGTCTCAAGTATCCAGTTTGCAATCAATACGACCCGTTTGAGTTTGACTGTCAACCGCAACGTAAAATATCTGGTGGGTCCTGGGCATGATATAAAGATAACAAGGTATGACCGAGTCGAGAGGAATATTTTATGTTGCTATGTCATGAGGTGATTAATGTCATTTCGAGCGAATTTCTTTGGAGTTTTTCGTATTTTATTGACTGAAATACGTTTTGAAGATATTAAAATATTTAACAAAACATTAGTTTCTTCGTTTAAATCACTTCGGTAAAAGTAATTATATGTCAGTGGGAAAGCAAAGAAATTTCCAAATAGAAGTTTTTTTTTCACTGTGATAAGGACGATTGAAATTGAGACGAACAAATTTCTGACAATTGTAGCCAAAGGAGGCAAGCAACCAATTGACAGATAATTCCGCCATACCTTGTTAATCTTTGTATCATGAGTCCTGGGTATCTTTCTATAATTTTTTTGACAATACTCTGAAGTAAAATTTTGTAGTTATATTAAAACCTAAACAAACTGAATATAAGAAAGAATTTCATAGTTTAACACAAATATTGAAAATTATTCCTCTTCAAAACAAGAGACAAAATTTATAAAATGAAATATTCAATATATTGTGGACGGCAATTTTAAAGTGTTATCGACTATCAGAATTCAACAAAAAAATCAATTTTTTCATTGTTTCTCTCAGATAGATTCAGTATATTCAAATATGATTAAATTGTGCAAACAGTCAACAACTTTCAGAACAATTTGCGAAATAATTGTGCTTGAAATAATTGTGCGTTCAATAATATTGTGCTAGAGCTTTTGTGCGGACGTTTGTGAGAAAAATATTATGCGATAATAATAGACCTGTTATTTGCCATATATACATAATTCTATTAATATGATAGTTGCGTATACAGTAGTAGGAACATTTATACTAAATAGGTAAATATATAAAAAAAAAGCAATTACCTGAGGCAAGATTTGTTTGTAATTTAATTTCCACTGTATCAATGAAAATCCTCCAATAAATTTAAAATTCACCTCCTGGGTGTCGTAAACATGATATAATATGAAATGTATGTAGGTAAATGGATATACAAACATGTGTGTGTCGTGTATTATGAAAGGATATTCTGAATGATCCTGAAATTAAGTATATACATATATCGTTCAAATTTTTAAGCCTTTTTATTGACTGCAAAGCAAGCAAAATATCGATTTAAATGGAAATTGATTCAACCATGAAATGGCATCATATATGTATGTATAAGCGAAAAAAAAAGAAACGATATCAAAGTTTAGGCTTAAAATACGTTTCATACTTATAATAAAATTTTATGCATATACATTTATGTTATATGTATATGTAGAAAATACTAAATTTATGAGATTATTTGTGCTACCACAAAATGAGATTACTTTCTCATCAATAAGAGAGTTTTGTTCGTTTTTCACTCTTTTTTTTTATAAGTCGAAGTGCGGTAAAAAAAACTACACTTCTACCCTTTTAGCATATTGTATTCTGTACAACTTCACTTTTCTATTAAAGAAAAGTAATCTCCACTTCTAGCTCGTATAGCTTTTATCTGCTCGCTCAGAAATTGTGAATAAAGAAAAATTTTCGAAAACGCTCAATTCAATTTAATTCATTTTATTAAAAAACTCTATACAGGTAAGACAAAAGGTGTCGTCTTATTCGTCTTATAAGTATGCGTACGATATAAATATAGAAAAATCTAAAAAAAAAAAAAAACAAAAAAATTGATAAGAATAATTAGCATAATTACTACAAGTCAGACATTTATTAAAAATAATTCTAGGGGTTCTTAACATTATCGAGGTATTTAATAGGGTGGGGGTCTCGTAAAACGGGGGGGGGGGGGGGGTGTATACAGTGTTCAAGAAATCTTTGTATATTACGATCGAATTACTTTTTTGGCTGGGTTAAGTATTAATTTACTATTCCTGGCCCATTCAGAAACCGCTGAGAAGTTTGCATTGAGTTTATCAATCTCATCCTCAATAAGCCCCAGCGGCATGGAAATATAAAGTTATAGATCATCGGCGGCATAGAGATGAAACTGACAATAATTTATTGCATTTGGAAAATCGTTGATTAAGATCGAGAAAAACAATGGACCCAAGATCGAACCTTTCGGGACACCGCAATTTATGGGCAAGAGGCTCGAAGACTGATTATTGCAAACTACCAATTGAATTCGACCGGAAATGTAAGATGCAATCAGTTTGCAAGCGGGGCTGTAGAAACTGAAATTGCTCTTTAGTTTACTAATTAACAAAATATGATAAACTTTGTCAAAAGCCTTTGAGAATTCCAAGAGTACTAGTATGACAACTCTATCATCATCAATTGCCATGCGTATATCTTCGGTAACCTTAAGTAGCGCAGTAATACAACTATGTCTCGATCTAAAGCCAGACTGAAGAGAATTTAATAACTTATCGCCACCTTTGGAACTATGTCCCGATCTAAAGCCAGACTGAAGAGAATTTAATAACTTATCGTCACCTTTGGAAAATAATGGTAAAATGGATATAGGTCTATTTTGAGGAACCCCAGAAGTAGATTTTTTCACATGAATAATTTTAGCCTTCTTTCATACAGAGGGAAATATTCAGGTTAACAAGATATTATTGAAGATATGGGTCAGTGGGTGAATAATACCAGGGAGAATCAACTTAACAAATTTTGGATGAATACAGTCGAGCCCAATTGTTTCGGAATTTACCGAAAACACAGCTTGCATAGCATTATTTTCATATAATCTCGTTATAGAATAGCCATCAAAAGTAAAGTTACTGTTTAGTTAGAGATAAGCTAGGCATAGTATTTAAATCTGTAAATGAAGCAGCAAATTCCACATTCAATACGCTAGGATTAGCACAAATTTTACTCTATTTACGAGATTCAATGCCGGTTATTCCATAAGCTTCTTAGTTAGTATCTTAACATTCCCAAGAAAAAAAAAATATGGAATGCATTTACTCTCAATAAATATTTTAATCTGCGAGGGCACTTGAATTAATTCAATTCTTGGACTACTGATTTCGAACTACATAAAAAATGGTGAAGAATACAAAAATAAAAATAGGTGCATATATTTCCCTTGTGGAACTGTGGATTATTTCTTCCTGAAGTGAACATTGGGCCTTGTTGTGGTCACCGTTCTAGAAAAGCCTCGGGGTCTCAACTTCATTTCAATCCATCGAAATCGACGATAGGTGAATAGACATTTTTGGAGAGGCGAAGTGAAAATTAAGGAAGAAGACTTAAATCAGATAGTAGCATCCATGGTACAAAGATTAACAAGATATGATCGATGTGAAAGGTATTTGTTGTGTTGAAATATCAGTTGGTAGAAATTGGAATTTGTTTCGAGTTTTTTGTGTTATATTGACGACTGATAACAACTTTTTGAATTTTGCAGTGTTTTATGTAGCAAAAGTTGCAAAAGGAACATCCGGTTGAATATTTAATAAAAACATTAGTTTCTGCGTATAAAAGTCACATCGGGAAAAGTAATTAAATGCTAGTGAGAAAGCAAAGAAATTTCCAATTGGAAAATTCGTTAGAACGATTGAATTTGAAACGGATAAATGGATAACTAAATGAAGTAAGCACACAACCGACACCCAATGAATCGGCCATACTTATTAATCTTTGAACCGTATGGTAGTATCGATTTTCTGTCCAAGATGTAGTTTGTCATCATGGTCATCATCTCTTGGTCGTTTCCATCTAGAGAAAAACATCTGGTAAGCAAAATAGTATGTATGTGTGTAGTAAAATTTCTCAGGCTGATTTCTTTGGAAAATGGACTAGTAGCGCCATCTAACGTATATCAGAAGAAGGCTATAGTACGAAATCTCCTCTAATTTTTGTGTTTGTTAGAAGTTCAGTATTTTGCAGTTTATATTTAAACTTACATGGTTTTTTGTCTTCGTCACATTCTTCAAAATGAAGCAGAAAATAGACTACAATTACAGGGGCTAATTTACGGTGATGGCTGATTATCGAGAATAACTCTTTTTCGAATTGTATAAACTTGTCCAGGAAGAACAACAATCGCACAGTGGAGCAATTGACATATAAAGTAAAAAAAATGAAAAAGAACATGCGCGATCGTTTTTATTATATTCGTATGCCTTACTATCCTGCGCATAATTAACCAATAGCGTAAGGTCGTCAACTCAGTTCCGTTCCTCTCCAGGATGACTCAGTCGAAGCCATTTGTTTGCGAAGATTACACGTGCGATATTATCGTTTGTTTTTACCTACTTTTGTGCATTTATTGAGAGTTTAATTTCTAAAATATTCCACACTTTTAGTAACCATTACTTTCAAAAAGGTGTAAATCATTGCTACAACATAAAATGGCCCATGATTATTAGATGTTTTAAGTTACTCTAAGAAACAAATAGATTATTAGTTGTGTTCCGCCCCAGATCCGATTTAGGTTTTTTTTAATGAACATTGATTTTATATTTCATAACCGATCTTGCTGCCTGCCCTTATTTGCCACTTACCTTTAATAAAAATCAAATATTCCATCATTACTTTCAGGGATACAATGTTCATAACGCGAAAAGAACTTTTTGATGTTATGAGAAGCTCAGGGCACAATGAAATACTTTTGAGAGAAGAGATCAAGACTAGAACAAAATGTCCCGAAGTAAATCTTAAGGACATGATTTGTTCAATCAAGGTTTTGATCTTAATACGCTTCTCAAATTGGATTTTAAATCTTGTCTAAGGTTCAGTATACAGTATCCACTTGTTGATATTGAATATTATGAATTTCGAAAATTTTCGAACATTAAAATTTTTTGGTTTCGAAAATGCATAAGCATACCAAATTTAATCTTGTTACGGCGGAAGGTGTAAAAGTTATGGAGTGAAAACAAACTAAAAAAGAGTATGTTTAGATTTTCCCCCTTATTCCCCCTCCAAAACAAAAATTCAGAAATCTGTAACACACTTTGGATTGTAATAATTTCGTTTATCATTTGAATTTGATCGAAATTAGTTTAAACTTCGATTACATTTTATCGAAATTGGTTTAAATTTCGATTACAGAATTCGCTTAAATTTTCGAATTTCATATTTTTATTCGAATTCGAATATATACCTTTAATAACATCTTTAAAAAGAAATATTCAACTTTGGAATCCATTCATTATGCGATTTATGGCCAACTTTTAAGGGCCGCTGCCCCACTGTGAGTCGTTATGGGTAATTAAATCATAAAAAATCATGGTTCGATAATTGCCTGTATTAGTTTCATTTTTTGATCGCGCAGATAAAAACAAAGACAGCCATGTTTCTTTTTTAATATGTATGGCATTGTTGTAAAAGCATGAAAAATATTAAAACATTTCCAATTCTTCGACACCTTGCTAAAAACTGCAAAACTTAAATAGCAACCTTCCTTCGTAGGCTACTGTCAGCGATATGATTTTGTTTACTAGTTAATGGTGCTATATCCTCTAGATGTTGGCTACCGTTCCATTACTATGAACAAGAGATAAAACCCTATGGGCTTAACTCTAAATGTTACTGAATAAGGATTAAAGTGTCAATTTTTTGTTGGATCAAAAAATCTTTGCATCTCTTGTCCAGACGAGAAGCTCTCATTTTAAAAAAAATAATAACTTTATTTTAATTTTTGATCTCTTAACGTTAGTGCAATTTTTGACAATAGTTGATGCTACTGTTTTTCGTCACCAACCCAATTTTACTATACATTTTTCCTAATAGTATGTTATAAATACGAAAAATGCTGATACTAAGAAATAGATGTTCTCTCCTACTTCCTTCTGCAGTAATTTTTTATTATATTACATACGTAGCTCTGCAAGAACATGCTGCTTACCTAAGTAATTATTCATTACGTAAAATCACAATATATCACCGACCAGACCAGTGACACACTTAAGAAATCTGTTGCGCTATTATACATATTATATCCGCCCACAAAATAAGCGCAGTCATTAGTTAAATTCCATAGAACACTCTATTGTCTGTCTGAAAAAGGTCGACAAGGGTCACTTATCCACCAACCGTAACAAATTTTTTCTTTTTTTTTTTCTTAGCTGTTTCAGAACTTTTAGCTAATTTGGTTACATCTGAGTGCACAGGACTTTGGATATGTACGAATATACATACATATGTAGTTGGTACAGATTCAGGTAAAAGAAAAAAAACAAAATAAATAAAATTATTACAGAGCTCATCGGAGCATGAAAATCAGCAGCATCAGCTCATTCTGTGATATAATAAAATTTTGGACAATTACTAGGTGATAAAGAATAATAGCCACCGGTTGATTTCCTTAATCACTTTCAAAAAGTCCAATTACATTCGTATAAACGCGCTTGTATTTATTTAATTCGAAAATGAAATAATAAAATTCGAATTTTGAACTAAGCACAAGAATTTCTGTGTTGAAAATTAATGCGATGCCGCAGGAAAAATAATCATCTCTTACTGATTAATTTCAGAATATTGCGGATGATAACAAAATCAAAGTCAATTGCGTTTCTCTACTCCTCCTCCTTCTAGTACTACTACTACTACTATTAAATACAGATCTGGATGATCAGGATCTACTATTACATAGTACCGGTTTAGCGTGTGCATAAAATTTAATTTCAGTTTACTGCTTCCGGCAATATAATTTCAAAACATCTGTTCTTGTTGTAGAAAAACATTTTTAATTGAAAATTCTGTGCAACATTAGCTTGGCTCCTCCAGGAAGGACCCTGTATTGGACATAGTTTCTCGAGTCTTCTCAAGTTTCAATCGACAAATTTTATTCTGGGCAAAAAGAAATTCCTGTTTTACACTCAATTAACTAACATTAGCAAAACAACTCATGTCTGCAGGAGTTCTTTAACCTTCTCACTTCTGAATCCTTGTCGACGACGCTTTACTATATCCCCATCATACTTCGGCTATCGTATCCGACAAAGCTGGAAGTTTTTTCTTTATTCTGTTAGCTTCTCTCTATAATAAAGCCAATGTCGGTTGATGGTGTGGTAGTCAAGTGAAAATTAACCTCTTGATAGACTTTCAAGTCTGACAAAAAAAAAAAAAAAACGTCCTGACTACTCCTGGAACGTGTCTTGTTTCCCAAAGTACTTACAGTGAGTGAACAGTGATACCTTCCCAGATGTCAGTCTTTTCCAGGTTGTTTTTATAGAGGGAATTTTGTTGAGCATGTTTTGGTTACCGTAAATTACGTGGTTACATGATTATCTATGAAGCTGTGGTACCTACGTATACATAGGTGAATAGGAAAATAAAAATAAGAACATCATCCTTTGTGGATGTTTTTAGATCAATTTTGCCTTTATTCCTCTTTTTTTGTGTAGAACATCAATTGAATTTATTATTGGAAAGTTGGCATATAGAAAAAAAACATGTGCGAGACATTTCACTTTTTTCTTTTTTTGTTAATTTATTTTTTCTTCTTCATTTTTTACTTATTCTAGAGGTTTCATGAGTTGTGAGCTCAGAGATTGTCTAGGATCGTTGCATGGAACAAGGAAAATAATATTACAAAAATTTTATCAAAATATATAAAATGAAATCATTGCACGTAGGGTAGCAACTGAGACTATACTAAGCATAGAGTATAATGTACATAGAGAAGTCATCTGGAAGAAAAATGTGTCAATGTTTTTTTTTACTTTTAATAATGTTCGGATCTCACCGAGAATTTCAATTTCAATTTACTTTTTGAATTCCATCATGTCCAGACTTCTATTATATTATTTCTATGAAACTATTAATTGAATATCAGAAGTAGATTAATACAAGTTCGCTGTACTGACATGTTTAATAAATAAACGGTCAAAAAGACATGCTTTTCATCACTTAGTTAGCGCTAGTATTGGTATTTTCTGTTTTTTTTTTTAAGGTAGGGAACAGGATACCCTATCCCAAGCACGGAGGCCATAGCGGCCCATTGTGCTGCTCTGCTAGAAGGCCATTCAATAAAACTTTCCTGTCCCCTTAATGAAGCGCATCAGGTCTTGGTGAGGCAGGTTTTTAAGCTCATCCACAGATAGAAGGGCAGACCCTAGAGTATCCAGCATGCAGTGTTCAGTTGTCTAGGGCTCTCCCTCCAGGCTGGACAAACACTCAGGGCTATCGAAAACTCCCGTCCTTGTTAGATGAGCGTGAAGTGAGCTGTGGCCGGTGATGATGCCAACCACAGTTCTACATTGTTTCCTTCCGAGCCCCATGAGAAAATCGGAGATATTCCCATTGGACCCATCAAGAAACAGTTTTGTACACCTGTAAGTACTCAGGTTCGCCAATCTCTGCTGATGCTTTCTATGAAAATTCGCTTTGAAGAGAGATCCAATACTCGAGGTGGCAACGATTACGGCGGGTTCCGGTCCGAGGAACGGAGAATCAGGGCCAGCCCTAGCTAAGAGGTCAGCCCTTTCATTCCCCATGATCCCCATGTGACCAGGAACCCACAGAAGGAACGCCTGGTTGTGCATACACAACTTATCTACAGACGACCTGCAACCCCCCAGTAACATAGATGCTATCCGAGGCTCACTCAGAGCCATCAAGGCTGCCTGACTATCCGAAAGGATAGCAATGTCCTTCCCTTTGATTTGCATATTAAGGGCTAACTTCACTGCCATTGATATGGCGAAGATTTCAGCCTGGAAGACAGTGGTATGTCTGCCAAGTGAGTACTCCATCCCAATATCAGGCTCAGCAAAGTAGACACCCGCCCTACATTCCTCATTAGTAAGAGAGCCGTCGGTGAAGATTTTTAGAGCGGACCGGGGAGGGCTCGATAAGGCGCTTCGCTCAGTCCACGATTTCCTTACAGGAAAGTTCACCCAGAAACGACGCCCGAAACAAAGCTCAGATACCATCGCATCACGTGGCATACTGGACAGAGAGGGGTTTTCAAGTCCAGCCCAGATGCCAGAGAGCAATGAGAAGAGCCAGCCCAGCCATCCTCCTAACATCCCCATGAGCGCAATCTGCCCAGAGCCCTTTTGGCATCTGCGTGAATGACAAGATCCAGGAGTGGCTGGTTAAATAGGACCTCAAAAGCAGCAGTAGCCGTAAATCGCATGGAGCCCGTAATTCCCAAGCAGGCAACCCTTTGCAGGCCCCCCAGCTTCCGGATCGCAGTCCCTACAAGCGTCGTCGGCCACCATATACAAGAGGCATATGTAAGCATGGGTCTAATGATCGAGGAGTACATCCATTGCACAACCCTCGGTCTCATGCCCCATGTGCAGCCAAAGGCTCCCGTGCATTGAGCGAACTTTTTACTTTTTCCTCTGTGTGCAATTCCTATGACAGCTTCGAGTTGAGGAAGACTCCAAGGTGCTTGACATTAGGAGAGAGTTGGTATTGTTACGTGCAATACAAAAGAACAAGTGAAATCTATTGATTTGAACAGTAAACAGCTTGAGGTTCGCAGAATCGATGTTTCTGGAATGAAATCTTCATGAAGGTTCTGCAAAATTTGTAGAGTATAAATGCAGCACTTTTTAACACAAGGGGCAAGTCTTGTTACTGACAGTGAAATGGATGTGGTAAAAAAACGAAATTATCTTAATTGGATTGCGATAATTTGAAGTACAGTACTAGCGTTAATGAAAGTAGAGTTGATTTATTATGATTGTTTGTAAATTTTATAATATTAAACAGTGGAGTGTAATAAAGAGAGCTTGTGAATTATGTCAGAAATATTGTGTTTTGATCAACGAACTACGCTACGCTCGTAACAGTATGTTAAACTAAGCATAAACCAAACACCAGATGAAATGTCCTGCAATGCAACATAAAATAAGTGATTTAAATATAATATAGACCTTTTTTTTAACATGCAACAGAGATAGATTACTCAAATTGTGCCTACTATCACAGAAAGCGAATTTGTTAAGTAACAACAAGAACAACGAACATTCAACAGTTGATGCACAAAAGTTACATCGGCAACCATGTAACATTTTTGAAGCGGGTGCATATTTAAAAGCTTCAAGCGATTCTCATATGGTGGAAGAATTAATGAATTATTCTAGGGTAGGTGCCTTAGAGCAAAGCATAGGACGTTCCTCTGAAGAGATTCGGTACGTGTGTCCCGTAAAATGGAAACCAGAGCGGAATAGCGTAAAAAATTTATGTGGGAGATAAAGTTCAATCTTTGGTCATATTTTACACCTAACTCAGAGACAGAACTCGCAGGGCGAATCGAGGAATCCGAGAAGTCATAATCGCAAGTGGTTGGTTTCTATTTCTTATGCAAACTCATATCCTAACACTTGTCGATATAGAGTACCAAATTAATGCTTTTGCACCAATAGTAAAATTTGTGAATGTCACCCTGTATCTGTGAAAAGCCACAACGTCGTCAGCATAAATCCAAACTTTGCAGTGCCTCACAACAGAATCAATGTCGTTAATAGATAAAATAAAGAAGAACGGTCCCAGATGACTCCCTTGAGGTATGCCAGACGTAAAGGCGGATATAGATTTGGTATGTTCTGCTATCTACGTAAGACTCCATCCATTTTAGGAACGTTAGGGAAAACCCATACTTTTCCATTTTAAACCATATCACGGAGAGAGGTAACTTGTCAAAAGCTTTACTATAGTCAGTATAAATACAATTTGTCTAATACCCTTTTGTAAACCCGCCAGTGGTATCCAAGACAAATTCCAACAAGTTAGTGGATGTAGACATGCCCGAAATAAACCCATGTTGGTTTGAGGAAAACAAATATTCTTGCAGAAAATTGATAGCTGAGAATAAATGATAGATTCCATAGCTGCAGCAGACAAGCCATATACAGCGAAAGGCTGAATGGATCCCATCAGAACTCGTTGTACAGTCATTTGGAAGCATATTAATATGATCAAGTATCAAATATATTCTCTAATGCAAATGGCGTTCATACGACTAAAATTTTTATATTGACGTTGAAAATCTGACGAGGCAAAAGCATTGTCGATGAAGCAAACATATTGCAAATGAACCATCACTAGCAGAGTCTTTTTACCTCATGGTATTGGGGTAGTTGTCTTTTTGTCCTTGTTATTAATTAATTCAAAAAGATGCGTAGGTCACTAAATAATTTTGCACGCATGCTTTGAATATACTCATCAGTGTAGAGGAAAGATCTTTGAACTCATTATAGGATGTGAGGAAATTGTTGTGACTTATAATGTCTTTGTCCCTCATATAACTTTTCCACAATTTATTCTTTCTATTTTTAAGACGTTTCAGTTCTTTATTGAACCACGGCGGAGATGTTTTAGAGAACCGCTGACGCTCACAGGAAAATGAAAAGAAAATCAATCGGAAAGAATTATATAATACACTTAGAAACATCTTTATCAATACTAGTGCAAGACAGCAATGTGCTGAAATCAATAGAGGTAAGTCTACTGGAAAGTTCCCAAAAGTCAGCCTGAAAAAGTATGGTGTTTCGTAAAAAATTATAAAGTTTTCGATTTCATAGCAATATATAATTAGTAGAGGTGGTGCTATTTGTCAAGAGAAGACATTAGTAGAAAATGCCAGGTCTAATTGCCTACCAATGTCACATCTTAACATTACTAATTTGGCTGAGATGAAGCGATGAAATAGTGTCCAGAAAGAGCGATTCCCTTGTTGTCAAGTTATTAAGAGAAAGATAGTCATCGTCATCATTTAAAAAGTAAAAAAATAGAAAATTGTAGACTATCAGAAAGAGAATTTCTCAGGGTATTCAAAACCACATTCATTGTGAATGTTTCTTTTTTTCTGTTTGCTCTATGTGTGGTTAAATTAAGGTTTACACAAGCGAAAAATGGAATTGCTCGACAATTTTGAAGAAGTGTAGTATTTGGAGTTTTTGAAGGTTTATGTGTAATAACGTTTATGAAACATGGATACTGTAGATATTATCAAAGAACACTCAAAACAAAGGGCTTCTCTTGGTGAATATGCTCTAAAGAAGGCAAAAAGCATTGGGTCTCATTTGTATAGAATTGATGAAAGAGCAGCACAATTTTGTGACAACAAAAATATTTCTCTACTACCACAATAGATTTAGACACTAGATTATAGGAACTTCTACATAATGTTATGACCAAAAATTGTTGAATTGCGCTATGAACCAGCCTATTCTTCAAAATTTATCTCCTTAGAAAACTGTTGGACAAAGACTATGACAGAAGACGAGCAAAAACTTTGATTTCCAAGAATGATGTGAATGGTGTATTCAAAATCAACATTAAATACTAAAACGAGAAAATTTTGGATCACTTAAAACTAAAACTATAATTACTTCAGAAATTATTATCAATCGATTTAGAGGTTGTGGTCCCGTTGATATCTTAAATGAATCCAAAGATGTCGCAGAAGGTAACGTACGTAGAATTAAAAGAATTACATCTGTCGAAAAACTTGTTGCTTCAGAGGATTTCATTAAAGCAGCTCCAAATAATTCGGAATTTGTCGACAGACATTCCATCGCCTTTTGGGGTAGTTAGAATAAAAAAAAAAAAAAAAAAAAAAAACGAATTACGTTCTACCAAAATTAAAATGGGAATGCCCATATTAGGCCCGACATCAACATACATGAGAGATGTCTCAAACGATGCACTATGATATTCTGAACATATTTTATTAACAATGTTTATTTCCATTAAGCGGCTGAAGGCACGGAGGATGGGGGGGGGGGGTTGTAAGAGTGTAATTTAGTACATTTTGGAAAATGTAGCACATAATCGAAATCCTTAAGTCCTGAGAATAAGTTTGAGTACCCACATTCCTATACTCGGACGATATTAAATAGCCATCCCCATACTCACTTTTGTAGTATTTCCGTCTTTTGTATTCGAACTGAGGTACTAAATTTTTCGCACCTTAGATCAGCCCTAACTCGGTAGGGTTATGTTCGATCGGAAAACGGGTTTTGTTGTTTGTCTCAGCTCATTACCAAGTCGAAAGATGATTTTTTCTACATACTTTTAGGATGAAGGTAAGAACGTCTGATGGGGGGGGGGCTCCAATACGGCATGTTGCATATTAAATGAAAGGTCTCGTCGAAGTATTATCGGGTGGTGTACCGTTTTCCCTATTCAGAAAACTCTCTCGGGACATTTCTGCTGTCGGAAATGAACTTGGGTCATATACACCCCAGTCACTACATTTCGCATATATATTTGCAGTTATTTCTTCTTTTGTGGCCTAGTCTACCAGTAAACGGAAACAAGAGGCTAGCAGATGTACCGCTAGTAAAGTAGCAAGCAATATCACAGTAAACTTCCCGCTTATTGCTAATTAATCTGATGATTGTTTACATAACGGCTGTAGTTACTAAACATGCTACATCGCATAGAGCACGGTCATTGTCCGTTTTGTTTAAAACAGCACAGCTGCTTGCTATTGGTGATATTGGCCAGCAGCTTCGTCATCGATTGTAGAATATTACTGCACAATAATAATTACATTTATGTTGACGGTCAGATTCTACTTCCGAGTTCCGTCTGCAAGTTTTCAAGGTGCGCAAATAAATTCGTGTGGACAGTTCGGGTTACAATTAAACAGCGGTGGGTAGGCGCTAATAGCTAGATCAAATTAGAGTCAAGTCAGTAAATAAAAGTAATGCATTTCTTGGGAACGGAGTGTTTTTATTGCTAAGAGGCATGACACTTCCATGGCCATTAGTGCTCTATTGTGAACATTTTTCTCATAGGAGTTTATTTATCACGACTCACCAATTTCGCGCTTTCATGAGAAGTATAAAAGTGCACTTTTTCACCCAAGAAAGTCGCTCAAGCTACATTCGATCACCAATGCTTTTCCCTGCTTAATTGAAATAAACATTGTTAATAAAATATGTTCAGAGTATCATAATTGATCGTTAAAGACATCTGTCATGTCTGTTAATGTAGGGCCTAAGGTTGTATGAAAAGTCAGCATTCCCCTTGCTGCAGTAAGTTTAAAAAATTGAAAAGAATATTTTAGCATCTGAAGAACCTAACCCCCCTCCCCCCTCCTATTTTATTATCTTATGTCTTAGATGACTACATTAATTATTTATATATACCTTAATAGTAATACATTCAAAATAAATTGAAGCATGCAAGAGCTAATCGACAGTATCACCAACATGATTCTTTTTATGAAATGAAATTATGCATATATGGATCAATTTACCATCTACTTACTATTCACGATTTGTTAAACGAAATACAATCAGCCATCTCAGATAAATCTGTTTAATTTCCATCTATACATTTTAAGTCTGCCGAAACAGCATAAAAATATATATAACTACGTATAGACTCCATTTTCATTACTTGCATAGACCCATATAGCCATAGACTCAGGGAACGTAAAAGAGATTCATTTTAATTTCCCTCAATAAAACACATCACATGTAACCTTGAGACTCGAATCGTTTTCATTACCCTTTGGAAGGGAAGAGCACTAAAAGCATGTCGAAATTCGGAAATCATGAATCTATGTGTAACTTAAGTACCCTCTTTGTCGTAGAGGGCAGATCGGTAAGAAAAACTAGTCAAGAGTAAAATGAAAACATAGAAAATCCTCTTGGATTTTCTTCCCTCATTTAAATTGAATTTCCTGAATTTTGAAGAGTAGGGAAGGGTAATAAATTAGGGATCGTGTAGATTACCTTGACAAGGTCTTTACAGAAAATTGATATTGGTCCAATAATGTCTAAACGAATTTGATTACATTCCAGGTGGGGTGGTGAGTAATTGAATTAGTCGCGAATTCACGTGATTTACAAACAATGACAAGGAGAGAGATATTTTCCTCAATTATTACCACTGAAGTTACCTGCATTTATAGCTTGTATAGCTACGACATTGTGCTGGGTTGTGTTGTAAACACTTTTCATCTATGCTAAAGATAATGGTTGAATTAAATAGTGAAGATTTATTGGCGTGGAGTCTGTTGTTAGCTTGGTTTATGTTTATTAGGATTTTTTTTTTTGCCTCTTTTAATAATGCCGAGTGAGCTTTGAATAGAGATTTTCGCAGCCTTGTTTTGAATTGAATTGTGACTCAGGCAATATGCACACAGTTGGTGATTATTGTGAAAGAAGTCTGGGTAACATAATTTTTGTTTTGTGAGAAAACATCTTTTGCTTCAATATTGACTTTTGTCTCGGTGAATTCACATTTATTTTTTTTTTTTTTTGACATGGGTACCTACTTAATATGAACACAGATGTATTTAGTTAAATGAGAAAAATTGCTACATTAGTACCTACTTTCTTTTGTTATAGGCTGTACGAGTTATTGAGTCTGTGTATTGTGGAATAGATAGGTAGATATATGCAACAGAGAAGTAAATCTAATAAGTTTTTAGGTTAAAATAAATTCATTCAATTAGTCAATTTTCAGCATTTAGAAGAAAATTTTTATTAATGATCTAGAATTCATTGACTTAAAACTTCGGTTCATGACACTTGTGATTTTGATTATACTGCATACTGTGAGTTTTTTTCAATGTTAAACACATTAGTAACATGATTAGTAAACGTGCAAATGTAGCCATCATTTGTCAGCTGTGCGGAAAAGATATAAGTCACCTCTTAAGGCTGGTTCTATGTCATAATTGGGACAAATCGGTGCACAGTTAGCAATATGGGGCGGGGCGTTAAGATTTTTGAATTAATCGCAAATTGATTAATGGAATATTTATTTAAACACCTAAGGAAATAAAATAACGTTTTCTAATTTTTAAATTTGTCCGCCAATTTTTATTGAAAATGATTTAAAAATAAAATTCAATGATTTTTTTTAAATTTCTCTGGTTTGCGGAGCGGGGCTGCCACAAAGTAAATTAAATAAATTTTTAATATAAGCTTTCTGAAGTTAATAAACAGAAAATAACATTTTGCGATTCTTAAAAATCCGCTTATATCTGCGACAATTTGACGCAATAGATTGCGTTACCCGCATTTTAACCATTAAGAAAGCAATCTATTGCATACAATTTTCATAAAAATAAGTAGAATTTTAAAAATCGGAAAACGTTATTTTCTGCTTATTTACTTCAGAAAGCGTATGTTAAATTTTTTTTTAAATTTACTTCAAATTTGTGGCAGCCCCGCTCCGCAAACCAGAGAAATTTAAAAAAAAATCATTGAATTTTATTTTTAAATCATTTTCAATAAAAATTGGCGGACAAATTTAAAAATTAGAAAACGTTATTTTGTTTCCTTAGGTGTTTAAATAAATATTCCATTAATCAATTTGCGATTAATTCAAAAATCTTAACGCCCCGCCCCATCTTGCTAACTGTGCACCGAGTTGTCCCAATTATGACATAGACCCAGCCTTAACTAGAATGAATATGCGTAAGTAGCTTGGGATGGTTTCAGGTTACAAAGATACACACAAAAAAAAAATATATTTTTTAGGGGCCCAAACCCACCTCCATTAATAATAAACTAAAATATATTTATTTTTGACTATCGAAATATGTACGTGACATTAAGTCCTAACATTCTGCTAAATTTCAAATTCCTGCTTCACGTCGTCGTTTTCATGAAAAACGTGTGTGACAGACACAGACAGACGAACGCACGAGCTAGCTTATTTCGTTTCTTCTTTTTGTTGAACGGAACCCTAAGTAATTAAGTATTTGATTAAATATACTTTTGTTTATTATTGAAACAGTTAAACTTTCCTCAGAAATTATTTTCTACGAGAACAGCGTACAGTTCATCACTATATTAATTCAAAACTCCAAATTGTCGATTATATAAAATCTCTTCCACAAAACAAAATTTCAGTTTATGTTTTTTTTTCACTATTCTCAACTGTAAGTCAATTTTAATTCCTTTGTTTCATAATAAATCACTAAATAAAATATATTAAAAAAAACTTTTAAAATAAATAACTTTTGTAAATAAATTGCACTAAAAAATAAAGAATATTTTTGTTCTTTTCTCAGTGATATACAGAAGAAAAGTTTAATTGCAAAATAAAAAATGCTACAACTCAGATTAAGTCTTAAAAGTTTGGGCATCCATAACTATAATCACAATTGCCTAATGCAACTCATACACAAATTTTTAAGATTTAACCTAAGTTCTACCATTTCTTATTTTACAACAAAACTTTTCTTGTGTTTATATCAATGAGAAAGAAAAAAATATTTTTTACTTTTTAGTGCAATTTATTTTAAAAGTTTTTTGAATGTATTTTATTTTCTATTTTAGTCATAAATTCTATACATTCTTCACTCTCGACTCTCGGCCCTCCACTCATCACTATCCACTCGCCATTCTCGTCTCTGGACTCTTCACTCTCGATTCTTCACTCTCTATTCTCGATTCCCCACTCTCGATACTTCACTTTCCCTCTCTTTCTCTCTCTAATCACAGAAAATCTTAAAATAGAGGGTATTGGAATTGTGATAAACCAAATTTAGCGTAGACAAATTCTGGTTGGGTTAGAATCTGTTGCCGCTGTAGTGAGAGCTTAGTACAAGCGTGTAGCATAGAGAACGGGTCAACAATACTGCGGTTGTTCCCACCGAAAATGCTCTCAGTCATGCCTCTCAGTCGCGTTCACTGCGCTAAAGTACACGGAGAAGTTTTCCGCTGTTTCAAATGTGGGCAGCTGAACATACATTTCCCCAATTTCCCCTATTCAAGAACCCCAAAGAAAAGCCATGCTCATGTACACGAATTTTATAGGTATCAACACTTCCTATTCTATCTATATTCTAAGCACAAAAACATGCTTTTGTTCCGAGCTGGACATTCAATAGATCACAAGCACCGCTGTATTTGCTGTACATAAATTCCGTTTTAAATACCTTGAGTTACCGTGCTGACGACCCTAGGTAGGCTAAAGCTTTTGTTTGGAATTTTGAAAAAAACAGAGAAGTTCAGTGCGATGTCAGAATCGATAAGAAAAAGTTTGTTGTTTTATAAAAGAAGCTTTATAACAAGATTACTTGAGAAAATCGAAAGGAAAGATAAATAAATAAATATTCACTATCATCGATAGCGACAAGCGCTTTCAATATTCTTCGATTGTGCACAGGACTAATGGTCATGCCCGCTCAAATAGCGGTTAGAATTTCTTTTCCGTTTTAGTTATTTCTTTTTAAAATGATCTGACGGTAACTGGGGTACAACATCGACACGGCAAGCTTGTCGACGTTAAGGAGTCTCTGCAGGAGTTTTTAACTCTTCACAACAACATCAGCGATGAAGCTAGAGCTACAGGCTCAAGCTATCATCAACTTTGCATCAAAGTTCCTAGGACTGTCTCAATCGGTCTCAACGTCTGAATTACTCAAACCGCCATGGCCAGTTGGTATTGGACTAGCTGGTCAATTACGTCGATGGCATTTGTTCGTTGGCATTTGTTCAACAACACTAAGAAGTACACGACAAAAAGCATCCACCTGCTAGAACTCGCCAGCATAATTTTGATTCTATGAACCATTTAACAGATTTTTAGGTGTTGCGGCGGGCGTTATAGACACTAACTGCCCGTATACTAGTTACTCTGTGCTACTTTGTGGGTTGTCATTGGCCTCTCAGATAACACACAAACCGGCTGTCATTTTTCACAAACTCAAGACATCTAGCGGACCCTGAAAGCACCATAATCAGGGTTCATTAAATGGGTAAGTCAGGTGACACACAAACCGGCTGTCAATTTCCACAAATTCAAGAAGCGTGAAGGCACCATACACAGGGTTCACTAAATAAAGTTTCTTACAGAAGAAAAGAAAATATGCAATTTAATAGCACTCAGCAAGAGCTTTAATTTGATATCACACATGACCCAAATTAGATAAGCCCATGGATGATAGTTACTACCCCCACCCCAAAACCCCCTTAAACGTAAGAAAATTTTACCCCATTAAACGTCCCCATTCGTTCATTCTAAATAAAAAAAAAAACCATGTAATTCCATCCACGTTTACTACCCTAAAACTTTTTCGTCACGAACGGCACTCTCAGACACTCAAGCGCTCAGACACATAGATTTTCTTTTTAGTCAGCGGTCTGTGAGTTGATAAAAGTTAATTAAAAAAAATACTGGACTTGTCGTACAATTAGAAATGCCGAACTGACACAAAATAAGGCCAAGCTTTCTTGTACCCCCCCCCCCCCTCTCCCTGCTTATCACACGCACACGAATTTTCCACAATATATCCTATCCTGTTTGATATAATCTAAATATTCGCATGTTCCAAAATTATTTGGGTTTGTAGTATTTGCGTTTGTAGTAACCGAAAACATAACCAAAGTTGTTGCGCTTTTCTTTTTAAAATTGTTTTTTTTAATACAATTCAAAATTTCTAGTAATCACTGCATTTGTATTAAATTTTATTAGATTTCTATGAACCGAACAGCCACATTTTGCAGATATTCTCACATAATTGTGAATTCGAGTTAGGCGAACAAGAGTGCACATATTCTTGATTTTTTATTTATAGGCAAATCCAAACGGCGTACTGTTGGTGTAACTTTGACCAATGTATTAACTAATGGAAATTTAATGGAATTGATAAAAATTCCTACAACAAACTACTAAAACAATATGAATTACCTAAAGGGCCCACCACCTCTACAACCTTTATTGGTGTTACTCTGGGCTGATAGGGCATACCGCAAGGCTCTGTGCAGGCACCTATTCTTTACTTACTGTTCATATAAGTGACATCATTATCTTTATACATATTTAGCAATACTCATCTTACGATATATTGAGCTGGATCAGTCGGTAATCTTATCTATCCTCTAGAGCTCTAGCAGCCTCTTATAAACACTAGCGTAGGAACTCAATTTTTATATCAATGCCCCTCTCGCTTCTATTTCTACAGTAGGAAGTTTTTCCATTGTGACTTACGAACTTATTTTAGAAATATACAAATTAGAGTTAATGTTATGTAATATACAATACACAAAAATTAGAACTGAATAAGCTCAATATCATTTAAAAGTATGATGCAAGATTTATGTAGGTACAGAGACTTGTCATGTAAGGTGTAGCATTAGTAGTTTGGGTCTTAGTTTTAAGTGATCTTACATTGGATTTGTATTTTGTACATAATTCCTAGTCCTAGCTGTATTTTATTCAAATTTTTATAAAAAAAATTTTCCCTCAAAAAAGCTAATAGGGTTAAAATATTTTCAATTATTATGTTTCAATTCAATTTCCTATATATGTATTTCCTTTTAATCCACATCAATGATGAGATAACTTTCACTCAAACCTGTGGGCTAATAATAGAACTGCTGCTGCTGCTTCTAACTTTTAATATTCAATTAAAGTTTTAAGATTCTTTTATAACTTAAAAACTTCTTTGAAAATATCTATTGAAAACTGTCGGTACATACCTGTGGTAACGTTTCATTTAAACTTGAATAACTTGAAGCTCTACTGGGAGTTCTTTGAAGTTCTGTTAGTGGCTCTGGACTTCCACATATTGAGGATGCACATGATGTTGTCGATCTCAAAGAAACTGAATCTGAGCGATTTCTTAGTGGAGAAATTTGTACGTGTTTTAACATCTGTAAAACAAATAAAAATAAAAAATATTGTAATAGCTGTTGTTTTACTAAGAAATAATAGTATTAATTAATTAATAAATGTAACAGACAAAAGTAGCCGCACCCAGCGGCGTAATCTAATAATGTCAAAACATCTGTTTATTTGAGATAAAATAAAAAGAATTCGTTGACTGAAATTTCACGAGTAGTAAATTAAAAAATCTACTTGAAATGAATTCGCATCTCTAAATTCAAAGACCAAATGGATACAGACTTGCCATGTTTTCTCGTATATACAACCAAGATAAGCTCGTCTGAGGGGAAAATTACTTTCGTAACTCAATTTCTTCAGACCAGTATAGAATTAAGCTTTAAAAGGTTTTATAATCTTCTTCTATCCAACCATCCTTTTAACCATCTACCAACCCACCAACTCACACACATTTCGGGACTTAGTGTTGTACATTTAAAGAGCTTTCAAAATATAGATTACGGTGAAATTCCTTGCCCTAAAGTGCATTCATTTGCTTTGCAGCTTTAGTTCTAAAAAAATAAAAATAAAATAAAGTTTGCAGAAGCGCATTTCGTCAAAAACAACTACTTTTACATTGCTCTGACGAGGCGAGTGATAATTCATATACCTAACTTTTGGTGCTTGATTTGTAAATAAAAGATACTTTAAAGTTGCACATTTGTAACTGTACAAGAGGAATATGAAAATTACAACAACATTTGTGGAAGAAGGTGGTAATTTCTTTTGCTTCATTACACAATCCGGTCTTCTAGAAAATTGCTTATTGTAGAGGAAATTATTCAACTAATTTATGCAGGCAAAGGTCTTAGACCTCTTTCATATGAACAAAGAGCTTTGACACTTTTTGGTTACTGTAATTATACTGTTAATGTTCTTGCAAAGTTTTAAATGGGTTCTTGAATTTTTTCTTTTCTTCTTTGAATGCTAAGAGTGTGTTGAAGCTCCCTGCAGATTGGTGTAAAAAACAAGAAGTGCGGATAAAGTTTTACTTTTAATTAAAAGAATTATGTAAGCAAGAAGAAAGAGTAACTTTTTAGTTGGATTTACCTAAGGGAATTAATTTTGCATTGGGAGCTCATTTAATTTACTCCTTAGAGATTATAAAAGAAAACTGCAATATAATTCGTAAATAGTTTGTTTTTTGATTTTTCTTTAAAAAGTGGTATAACTTTAGATCTAATTGTTGTTTTTAATGTTTGCTTGGGAATCAAACCGGCATTCTTGGGGTGAAAAAGTGAACTTTTCTATTTCTCGTGATTGCGCAGAATTGGTACGTCGCATCGTGAAAAATGACTTTCTATGAGAAAAATGTTTACAATAGATCACAAATGGCCATGAAAGAAATAACTGCGAAAATATATCCGGAATGTAGTAACCTGGGGTGCTTGTGACCCAAGTGCATGCAAATGGATTTTCCGGTTGAAAAAACATCCCGAGAAAGTTTTCGATTTGGTAAAAGAGTATACCACCCGATCGGGAAAAATTTGCAATTAAAAAGAGGGAAGTGGGAGGGTAGTGGGATATAACCCTACCGAGTTAGAGCCTATCTAAAGTGGGAAAAATCTGATGGGATATAACCCTACTGAGTTAGAGCCGATCTAAAGTGCGAAAAATCTGAGGTACCAGATAGTTCGAATAAAAAACAGGGTACTCAAACTTCTTCTCAGTCCTAAGGAATTCGATTCTGTACTAGTTTTTCCAAAATGTACTAGATCAAACTTTAACACCACCTATAGGTTTCCCCTGCTTAAGTGAAATAAACATTGTTAATAAAATATCTCCAGAGTATCATAGTGTATCGTTTAAGACAACTCTCATGTCTGGAGGTGTCGGGTCCAGTGTTGTCAGAAAAAATTTTGTTTTTGAGTTCTTGTGATTTTTTGCGGAAAATCTGGTGAAATCTTGAGATTTTAATTTAAACAAAAATCCTCTTAATGAAACACAAACAACTTTATTGAAACAAATAAAACTTCAAAAACATAACAAATATTTTATAAAATAGTCCTTCTTTTTCAAATAACTGTATAAATTATACAGGTATTGCTATATACTTAAATGCTTTTATGAAATATTTTTTTTTAAAACTTCTTTTTAGTTTTATGATTGCGTAAAATTCATTATTTAATTTCAAATTATCTTTAGACAAAAGTATACCACTAAGTGTAATCGATTTCTTGTTTTTGTTTTATTTAAGTTAATATAGATAGCAGTTGAAAAACAGAAGCAAGAATTTATTGCTTTGTAAAATGTCAGAAATTATCTCTTTTTGATGTGAACCTAAGACATTTTTAGTAATGGTAATAGTTTTTGTTCGATTATACGGTAAAGTTTTACTTACTACATTATCACAATTAGAATTTATAAGAATTTGGACCAAGGGGTGCATTTAAATGGAAAATCATGCTCGCAGCAATCTTGAGTTACAGAATATAAAAAAGGTGCAACCTTTTGGTTTTTCTATAAGCCAAGTATTGATTTTACCATCTGGTTTCCAGTTAGGGCTGTATTTTTGCTCATATCTCCGTTTCTTTCCAATATTTGAATCTAAAACTAAAAATTTCATAATACTGACTGCGAACGATAAGTAAGTATACTTATAAGTAAATTCCCAGTTCCTACCACGTTTGCTATTCTGGTTTGCGCTCCTTTGTATTTTAGATATTTTAAGCAATTCCAGTCATTTTTTATTTTACTTGATATGCTATGGCTCCCAGCTGCTATGGACATTTATTTACTTATTTTATCTGCTGGCGGCTGCAATTGTTTGCTGGCTGACGTGCTGATTTACGAAAATAATCACAATCTTCTTCTGATTTGTGCTATGTAGATATCTGGCAATCTCCAAATAAAACTCTGGATCGGGCCTAAAATGGACGTTTTCCGCTTTCAGAAGGAATTCGACAATTTGCATATTATATTTTCGACTATATCTCTTCTGTCTAACAAGTTGAATTATGTAAACATAACCAGCATCTCGTCGGACATTAAAGGAAGAGATTGTGCATTTGCGCCCCGTTTTGGTCAATTAATGTGAAAATAAAATTAAAGTAAACTTTGATTTTTGACATATTATTTTGCGAATTTCCGTTTTCTATTTGTACAGTGAGGCTGTGAACTGACTAAGTTATGAACCCTTTTTAGTGATTTTCGTTCAGCTCTTTGCGTTTCTTATAAATATGGATTAATTTTGAAAATTATGTAATATGGTAGTAACAACATTTCCAGACAAGTTGTAATATCATCGGTGCTTTTTTGACTACCGCGTAAGTTAAAGTCAAAGGTAAATTTTCGGCAGACATTGACAGACAACTTCTTCTTTTTTCTGTTATTCAATTATAATGACAAAATTATTGCTACTGAACTTTAGAATACGACGAGAAACATAATATTTTTGGATTTTAGGCATAAAAGTGTTAAAAGAAATTGTAGTTCCTTACCTAAGGAAGGACTATCCTAGAAAGTAACGCACGGTTTTCAAAACTTTACTATATTAATATGAAGGTGTAAAATTTCAATTTTGTGTTTTTGTTTAGTAATATTGTATAAAAAAATTTTAAAAAGAAATTTGTTCTTGCCAGGAGAACAATCCAACTTTTTTCTTAATTGCAGCCATCAGCTTTTGCATAGTAGAATCACTCACTCAATTTCCTGTAGATAATTTCCATAAACTAGAAATTTTTTGCATTTCATTTGGAAACGATTCTTGAGTAGGCCATTAAGTAAAAATATCTGAATCTTAAAGTAATAGCTAACTTTTATAAATAAATGTGTTACCAAAAAATGTTACAACTAGCCCCTAACAATCCCCCCCCCCCTAACATAAAAGTAATTCCTCACATTACATTTACATTACATTACGTTTACATCAGGCCGAAATGACGTAATTTCGATGAAATCGTCGACATCAGCTCAAAATTATGTAATTTTCCATACATTTTTTCATCTCATTTCAATGTAATTTCTACAAAATTACGAACGCATCCTAAATTACTGAAGTGATGCTAACTTTGCTTAGGAACATTGGCATTTTATTCGTTTCAAAATGGCCGACCTTGGTTCATAGCCTTGTTGCTGTACTGTCAGTGTAGGGTGATACACTTTTTTTTTAATATTGTTTATTATTCTAACCCAAACTACAAAAATTTATCGTTATACTAATAAATGAAGCAATTTACTCTGAAGAACTCAAAAAGTAATTGGGTGGTTCTCTGCGGTGGGTAAATGGGCAAGATGACCAATGGGTGAAGGATATTCTTCTCTAATTTTGAGTGGTCTTTCTTGTAACAAAATAATAGTAAAATAACAGGTTTATAGCAAATTGTCTGCTCCTCTTCAAAGCTTCTGTGTTGACGCTTAAAAAAGAAATAAAGAATATATCCAAGATGAAACTATTGTTGATGTTTTCCGATGTTTTTTTTGTTTTGTTTTCGAAATCGGTAAATATTATCGAAAGAAATTTTATAGAAATTTTTCATATCGAAAAAGTTTTTCTAGTATGGCTAAATTGGTTCTACAAAAATATTTAGATAGTTTACTTCAAACAGGAATGAAAATTTTCACAATGTATAGAAAGATAGCCAAAATTCGAAATTAAATTTCGAATTTTAAAATTTTTCGAAAATCGATCTTTAGATAATGGAAAGATGTACTGTGATAAAATGATCAATATCTGTTAAAATTTTTTTAAATTACGCATATAATGAATAACACTCAACAAGGAGGAGACCAGAGCAAAACGGCCAATAGACTTGTTTTATCGAAAATTGTAGATCGTGGAAACTCGACACTGCTGTTTCGAAGATGACTTTATATGTTATATTTCATGAAAAATGTATAGGTACTGCTATAGGTTTGAATTTGTACAGCGTACATCTGGCGATCTGGCCGACATCGTTTTCTAAGATTAATTTTCAAGCTTTAATAAATAATAATATGTACATATATGTATATAAAAATAAATCAAGACTTATTTTCTCTTTCATATATAAGTTATCCAAAATGAAAATATGGAACTTATTTTTAGGACATTCTGTATTAAAATTATTGAATGGCAATCTTATACAGGTGTTGCCTAATATTTATGCTCCGAAAATTTAAATTTCTAGATCAACACGATTTTGAGTGTAGTATTGACACAGTGACAAGCTTAATATAAGCATTCCTTCCCCCTTTTTTTTTAATGCGCAGGGAAATAATAATTTTTTCCGAAAATCTAAAAAAAAAAAATTTTATTGATTATTTTCCAGTTTCCCATGTTAACAGACTTAATGCCGTGAACATACAAAAAACAAAAAAAATCTCCATTCTAACTCTAGTAAACTAGATATATCTATTTACTTCCTACAATGATAAATAGGGAAATCCTAGACAATTGTCTTCAGTTTCACTTTCTTCACGTTCATTGAACCGAAATTGAAATTGAAATTCATTAAGAAAATTTGTGTAGGTGTTGATCGGATACTACCAGGAAAATCGTGAATTTCCTGTATAGACATCCATAAAATCTTGGCAGCATGCACGAATAACCTCACAGTGAATATAAGCAACAAAAACAACAACAACAAAACCAAATCTGCATTTCACTGCATCAAACCACCGCGGCTTTGAAGAGACGCCAAAATGAGCTCCAATGACACAAGTGGAGCCAGTCTGCCTCGAGGCTAAACTGACAACAATTAAAGTTGCAGCAGCAAAAAAGCATAGTCTGCTCTTTGTATTCCACAGGAGACATGCTTCGATAATCAGCGAGGCATTACTCTAGCATGGCATTACATTTAAAAACACAAGGGGGCAAAGCCCCCCCCTTCACACATCTATCAATCCATATAAAACTCGGGTAACCCTTCTTCTCATAGAAAATGCACTTAGTACATATAATAAAGGAGGCCATACGCAAATTAGTTTCCGGCTTTAAATCCGGGTATTCCCAATTCTATAACCACACATAGCAGAACCAGACGAAACAAGTGGTTACGGTCGCCTGCTGATAGTTATTTAAATCAGAAAGGTTCTGGAGGAAGAAAAATATGTAGTTAGGTGTACATATGTAGGTAAGGTACATACCTATATCTCACCGTAAGGTTATTATTCTAAGTGCAACCTAATAAGGAATTAATATGCAAAACATGCAAGGAGTTGTGGGAAGATCAGCACAAGTTTTGCCATACATCACAAAACAGCAGCAGACAAATTTGTAATCATCTCACTCGCGGATAATTATCATATCCCTGGGAGGAGACTAAATCGATATCGGTTTTGCGGTGATTAGAAGGCACACAACCATATTTGATGACAACCTTTTCGTGTGGATCCAGGAAATGGAAAATTCAAATACAATTAATGTTTGGCTTACAACATCACCAACGTTGCCCTGCGTATTTTATGACCGGGGGCTGAGCTGTGGGTACCAAAATGGTTTCGGGTATGAGCACCAAATATATTTATACATATACCTAGGTGTAACCGTACCTACCATGCTTTCAGGCATTCATACCTAAATTACCATGACGGGAACTTTTTGTAGGGAAATGTAAAATCAAATGATCAAGGGACCTTTTGCGGAAGGAAATGGGTTTTTACTGTTGCGATTTCGGAAGTAAAAGTTGGTGATGTGGAAACGAATAGTCTGTGTTGAATGCAGCGATATTATTCTTGGTTGGGAGAATACAATTATGTTTAAATGTGAATTGTTTTTGTATGCCAGAGTTTGAAGGGTCATACTATGACTGGGGTAATTCGGTTTTATCATTAAATCTAACCAAGATAATTTGACTTTCTGCAGCAAAAAATATCTACATACGCTTTCATCATATATTGTAATGTGTCTTCAGATTTATTTTACATAAGTCTTTCACTTTAATAGTGAGTTTCTACATCGTGTAGGAATATTTTCAATACTGGTGCTTAAAAAACATAAATTACTACCTCGTTTACCGTTTTCGAAAAATTCAAAAATCAACAAATTTCAAATATTGAGTGATTCAAAAATGTATACTTACCCAAAACCCAAATCACGTGTTGGCGTAGGTAGGAAAAATGTGAGAAGCAGTTGTAAAATGAAATATGGGAATTTCTAAATTATCTTAGAATTTTAGGGTGACAAAGAATTTTCGATTTTAAAAGAGTTTCCACTCACATAGGACCCTATGAGACATCTTAGGATGTATCTACAGATTTGCGTCATATTTGTACGTTAATAACGATAAGTTTCAAAAACCAAAAAAAAAAAAAAAACAAAAACAACCCTTTTATGTTTTTATAACAAAAAAAAAAAAAGTGCAGACGCCGCAGTCTAGTAGGAATAAATTTCGGTTTTTGTCGTAAATATATTATGAAAAAAATGTATGTGTCCTTTTAATTATACGAAATAAAAAATCTGGAGAAAAAATTTGTTTTAAATTGGCGTTTTAAGTAAGCACAACGATCTTTGCTACCAACCACAATTATTAATAACTTTTAATGAAAATTAGTAGATAAAAAGAAATTATCGCTTTTTTGTCGTAAATTTATCGTTTTTATTTCTGTCTCTGTTCTAAATTGGTGTTTTAAGTAAGCACAACGATCTCTGCTACCAACCACAATTATTAATAACTCTTAATGAAAATTAGTAGATAAAAAGAAATTATCGCTTTTTTGTCGTAAATTTATCGTTTTTTTTTATGTCTGTGTTCTAAATTGGCGTTTTAAGTAAGCACAACGATCTCTGCTACCAACCACAATTATTAATAACTCTAAATGAAAAATAGTAGATGAAAAGAATTTATCGCTTTTTTATCGTTTTTATTTCTCTTTGTCTGTTGTGGTCGATATTTAGCTACATATAACTTATTATAATTTTTGTTTATATAATTATTATTTATTATTTTTATTATTTTATTATACTGGGTGCGGCAAAAAGATCTGACGGTTTTCGCCGCCCCGTACTGTTGAGCGAGTAGGTGATGGGGCGTGGTGGGGATAGGCGCGTTCCAGAGCACATACGTGGATATTTTTAGTAGCCATGAAGCAGTGGTCGGGTGAGCACCGTGCGGTTGTTGCCGAGGCATTGCTGCGTTGCTGCTCAGCGGCAGTTCCGTACGCGTTTTAATTTGGGTCCAAGAGGAGGAGTCCCAACTCGTAACACAATTCTGCTATGGTGTGGTTCCAGCAGGATGTTGCATCTGCCCATAGATCCAATTAGGTGATGGACTTTTTGAGAAGCAAGTTTCATGGCCGAGTCATTTCGCATTTTGGGGACATTGTATGGCCAGTTCGCTCCCCAGACCTTAGCATTTGTGCTTTTTTTTGTAGGGATTCCTTGGGGGAAGAGTTTACACAAACAAACCACGCACACTGGACGAACTGAAAGAGGCCATAAGCCAAGAAATCCCCAACCTGTCTTCTGCAATGTTAGAGAAGGTGTTCGACAGCTTCAGTGAAGGACTGGAAGAATACTTTGTCAAAGAAGGACATCATTTAAAGGATATTATCTTCAGATCTTAAACGGATGAAATCGGTTTTTCATTAATTTAATAAGCAACAAAACAACTTGTATCACTTTTAATTTTTGTGTTGTTTTTATTTTAGAACCGTTAGATCTTTTTACCGCATCCTGTATATTATTATTAATTATCCATTTTCAAGCTTCAGAGAAGTATACTTCTGCTTACAGTGATTACAATATAGGGTGTTTCCGCCCTGGTGGAAGTTTTTCTCAAAACGAAGTGCAGGGTGTACGGTCACCGTCAAAAGCCCATTTTATGCAGAAGAACTTTATGGATTTTCTAACGACTCTTCAACCAGTGCCGTACTTCTCTCAGCTCAAGATTATGGTGGTCTAATCTAAAAAATTCGGATTTTCCTACATTTTTTTTTAATTTTTATTTTAACCTCTTTCTTTTATACAAAAAGGTGGTTAACATAACTTTGTTTTTATAAAAACTGTAAATTGTGTACTCTCCTCTTTAATTTGACCTAGCGCTCTCTATGTGCTATCTGTAGCCATTAAAGGGTTATTAGCTCTTACCCAAATCTCAAGGCTAATTTGTTCCTTAGTGACTGAAAACACGTAATTTTTAAAAAATATCATGTAATAGGTAAAATTAAAGAGGAGAGTTCACAGTATACAGTTTTAGTTAAAAAAAAAAGTTATAATAACCACCTTTTGGTATAAAAAAAAAAAGAGGTCAAAATAATAAAGCTGTAGTAAATACCGAAATTTTTAGTTTATACCACCATAATTCCTGTGGCGAGAGGAACACGGGGCTGATTGAGCAGTTGAGCAGTAGTTTGAAAGACCATGAAGTCCTGCATATAAAGAGATCTTTACGGTGACTCTACATTCTATACTTTTTAATATACAGGGTGTTTTGTTAAAACTAGTATATTATTTTAATCGCTCTGTAATTCCGTAAAGGTTGATATGCCCAGCCCCCTACCCCCAACCGAAAACATATTTATTGTTTGTCTTGGTGAGAACTATCACTTTTCACCTTATGGACCACCATGGCGGAAACATCCTGTATATTCAAAAAATTCAAACATAACCTCCAATATCTAGATTAACCCCCCCCCCCTACTTTTCCTCCTAAAAAATAAATATAAAATTCAAATTAATGGAGGAATAGGAGAAAATTACCCAAAAATTTAAATTCGGATAAGCGAATCACAATGAACGCTTTTACGATATTACACAGAAGAAAAAATACAAACAAACAACAACCATCTCTTAAGTCTAAAACCACTTATCTTCTATCCTAAGATAAATTTTCCTCAAATCTCCATATTTCGTTTGTTGTTATTGTTTTTTTTTTCTCTCTTTCATAGACCTTGATAAATGGTCAAAATATAGTCCTGAAATGTCTGTTTGATTTTACAATGAATTATTCTTTTGTAAAGAACGAATAAAACGAATATGCTAACCAAAGGAAATCACTATCCATTAAGGTCCATCCGATAAATGGACACTCCTTCCATTATAACAAGATTACCCTTGAGCAAAATATTGATTATAAATTCGTTTTTATTTTCATCTCGAAAAGGACGCGTTCCTGTCTATGAGAAGTTAACAAAAAGATAGTCCTCATTTCAGGCGGCGGCAACTTATGAGCGGTTTTTTTTTTTTTTTGTCAAAAAGCTTCCACCATTCTTGTTAAAAACGTATGAAAAATATTCTTTTATGGTCAAAATCATCCAATCGGTTGGAGGATAATAAAAGATTGTTAGAAAGGAAGAGAAACGGTAGAGGAAATTTCCCGTTCAGTGACTATTTGTCCATTTAGTATACACACAAAACCAGGAAAGGGTAAAATCCCTAAGGTTCTTCAACATTATTTTATTCTTTTGGTGACTATTATACCTATACCAGAATGATGGAGTTGTCTGATTACGTTTATATGCCCTCCGGCCCCTATCTAAAGTTGCCTTCAGTATTACACATATATTGTAGCGAATCTGGTAGAAGATGAGCTGAAACATCCGGTTATATACATCCAACTGCAACGGATATGCGACAATTGAAGATTTCTGGTGACACTTGTGTGCTCGACAAAGCTACAGATAAACTGTGTCTCGTAAATCTGAACTTGATAGACCGTGAACACAAGAATTCTGCGTGCGGTTTTTGTTCCTATTTAATCGATTTCACTGAGCCCGAGGCAAATCTATTATACACCGTTCATATACTAACATGAATGTAGCAGAAGCTACTGTTAATGGAAAAAGATACTACCTATACTGTGTACATAGATCTGTTACGGTTTTATTACGGTTGCCACAGATTAACATTACATTCTCAACGCACATAAAGCAAAGGTCTAATGTTTCCTCATAAATGTACTTTGTGTGCCTAATGTTCGTCCACCCATCTTGAATAATTCTCTATATATACCGATATGTATATATGTACTTTGTGTTTAGGCCGTGAAATACCTATCACAGAGATTTGCTCTATACTACCTCCTAGTAGTCGCCCATATGTAGACAATGGACCCCCATTATTTTTACCTATATAGCAGTTACCATCAAGGCCGAAAGTCGTCTTTGAGACGGTAATTTACGATGCAAATTACTGTCAAAGTCGCATTGTTTCACTGTTATATGGCTTGACTTTTTCTATGATCTTCAACTTATGTACACCCTGTGTGTGGGTTATATATATAGAGTTTTCAACATCTGTGTACCTACTCAGTAGGGATATGATATCATATTATCCGTTCTACTATGTACCGTTTTGTGCTATACTAATATACGTTTTATTGAGATGAGATAGAAATAGAGAGAATTCACCTGTTTTGTGGCTCACGTCTCACGTGCTTCAACTATATTATGTAATTAAGCCAGGTACTAATTACCACGCACAGATGGAATTAAGTAATTGAATTTAATTAATATTAGAGAGAGAGGAAGTTACAATGAAATGGATGCTTCAGGGGTTCTGAAATTACTCATTTAAGCTCCCATCATCATCGAACTGGATGGATGAAAATAAATTGAAAATATCGATAGTTTTGTTAATTAATTTCAGACTAAATTAACTTTTATTACAATTTTAATATGGAATGAGAATATTTAACAGTACTTAACATTTAGGTGATGGTATCAAATTACATTTTTTTTTAATCATTAAATATTCAAGTTGTGTGGGAGAATTGGTTGCATGTTATAGGTTACATTATGGACTATAGGTATATTGTGAATGTAGATTTTGGAAGTGATAAATTAGAAATACAATGTCATTTCAAACAAATATGTTTTAATATAAAATTTTATCTAGAAGCTACTGATAACCTCAATTATATCCTTTTCAGGTTGGACACTTTTGTTATACATAGTATAGCAATGAGTTAACGAATATATGAATTAATAATAATAATAATAATATGTTTATTTGCTGGCAAGGTACACAAGATTTAGAATCTTATAAACGTACAAAATTGAGTGGAAATATAAGTAACTAATAACTAATAACAAAAGTTAGTATTATGTAAAGATAAAAATAATATTAAAAAGAAAAAGAACAAAATTCAGTAAAAAAATTAAAGCGAAAAATAAATACAAAAAGAGGAATCAAAAACCAACAAAAGTGATGCGTTACCACACACACACAATACCCATTCAAACATTGGAAGTTGTTACGCCTTAAGGTATGCGAGTCAGAGTCAGAAACCTGTTGAATTCCCCAACGGAACAACCTCTTTGACCACTGACTGGTAGACTATTCAATATACGGATGACCTGTACAAAGTGACTTTGGTAATTAGGTAGTAAGAGGTTTCGATGGCGAGCGGATCTGAGGGAATGTACCCGATCATTAAGGTACGTCGGTTCTTTAGAGTAGTATAGATTGTATACAAATTTTAGCCTTCTATGCATTCATTGAAAGCGGTGGTTAGTTTCAGCTGACAATGAGAATCAAGTTTAGGGAAAATCAAGCTTCCAAAGATAAAGTGTGATAATATTACCGCTTTGACCAATCTCAAGCGCATTTGACGAGAGAACAAGTTGGCGGATAATCTCAGCATGTCTCAGGCAGGTATACACCTTCCCAATAGAATTGGAGACATGATTACAACAAGTTAACTTTCCATTCAGCTCAATGCCCAGATTCCGAACGGAAGTAACATAAGGAATGACGGTATTTTTAATCTTGACGGGCGGCAGCTCTTCTTGATCATAGCTCCCTCTATATATAGGCATACTGGTAGACTTTTTTGGGTTAAGTATTAGATGGTTATATTTGGCCCAGTTGGTAATTCTAATCAAGTCATCATTGATCCGAACCATGCACAATCCTCAATCAAACCTATTGGTCTATCCAAATAAATCTGGACATCATCCGCATAGAGATGGATGGACGAATCCTTCACGGAAATTGGTAAATCATTTATATATAAAGAGAAGAGCAGCGGAACAAGTATGGAACCCTGAGGTATACAACGACTGAGAGTTAGGGGAGTAGAAAGTCTATAGCAGATCTTGACAACAATATTTTCAGCTTTATGTTTTTCTTGTATGTTTTTTTTTTCGATATGGAATGAATTCTAGATAGAATTTTTAGAGATTTGACGACTCCAAGTCATTCATATATGTAAATACTGTGTATAGATTGATTAAAAACAAAAAATCCAAAATAGAAATGAATTTAGGCAACAGGAGAGACTCGTTTCCCTATATAATGAAATATGATGTAATGTTTGTGAGCCAACAGCCAATAGAATATTCAATTTAATCTACGAAACTGGATCTAATTTATAGTAAACTTTCCAAGTCTTGAACTACTCTCAGATCTTTTTTATAAGAGTATGGCATAATCTATGCCCTCAACTCGCATTAAAATAATAATTTGAAGTTATGTATTACTTATGAAGATAATAAAAAAAAAATTAGAAAAATAGAAAAAAAAGTAAAGATCCTAGAATAGAGCCGTGTGGCGCACCATACTTCGTTAAAGTATTCTATGACAAAATTCATTTCACTGCAGTAATGATTGAAAAACTAAAATAGGTACGAATTTTGTTTCAACTTGTACAATTATGTGCCAAGGTCTGAAGCCGTATTGAAAAGGTTACTGAAGATTATTGATGTTAATGAATGCTTGAACCTTATTATCAATAAATTAAATAAATAAAAAAAGTCATAAAAATATATTTGAGATAGAGAATCACCTGACGAATTATCGACTTTTGAAATTATCTGCTGGCTTGGGTTTCTGCGTCAACTGAATGTTTTAAAAATACAGGTGTGCAGATATTTTGTTAGAACTCGTTCTACAGAGATTCTCTCCACATGTGTTGTGTACGATGCCGAATTGATGCTTCCATGTTTTCCAGTAACAAGTTTCATTCACTACAGCTATGTTCTTCATTGATCAGACGAGAGATAAACACGCATACGATCCATTATGATCCATTGCCAATAAAGTTTCTTCAAATTTCTTAATCAATATTAAAATTTTCATCTGTTTTGGTGTACTTCGTAAGCCAAAAATTGTATGATTTTCATGAACTGTCTACGTATATAATTTTCATAATATTTGTAGTATATTTTAATAATACCAAGGCGTTGTTCCTTTGTATAGCGTTCTATGACTGGCAATTGCAATAAAAGTTGTAGTTTCAGGTACGATTGAATTTGAAATTAAGGAATCGAATTCATTAGAGATCATCCTAAAGATCTTGGTGTTATTAGTATTATAAAATACTCTTGAGTTATTCAAATATACATTATATTCATGTAAATATTAATACTTGGGAACCCTTTGGAACACCGAACATTTTGTTTATTTCATATGAAATAAATCTGTACATAACCAAATAAATATGAACAAATCCAGTGAACAAACTGTAGAACATACAAGTTGTGAATGAAAATTCTGTGATTATTTCTATCGAAAAGGTTTTTTCTTAAATACTAGACATAAAATAATTGATAAGCTCTAATAAAATTATCACAGCGGACTTAATGTTTATAAAATAATGTTGAAAAGTGTCCATGAAGGGATTGCAATGATGATTTAGCTTATGAAAAAAAGCTAAGCGTAGAAAAGATTGACAAATTTGCGACAGCTTTTTAGTAAGGAAAGCCACATTTATTTCATTTCTAGTGCAAGGGAATACATAATAAGTTTTCCACCATTGCGAAAATATATGCCATGAAGTAAAGCTAAATTAAGTTAGGTTAGGTAAGAGGGGTGCCACTATAAGTACCTAGCCTGCTTCACTTAGACTACCAGTGGGCCCATTTCTCTCCTTTCCTCACGGAATAACCTAAATAGTGCCCTAGATCCATCCTGCTTCTCTTAGGAAACTCAGGATGGATCTGAACTCTTTATTTTGCAGGTCTCCCAGACTTGAAAAAAGTAGCTACCCCAGTAGCATACCTCTTTTGTTCATCAGAGTGGGGCACTCGCAGAATACGTAATGCACAGATTCGATGTCCTCCGAGTCGTTACAGCTCCTGCAGAAATCGTTTGCTGCCATACCCAGCCTTCTAGCATGGCCTACTATGGCCCAATGACCCGTAATGACCCTTACTAGATTCCTGCTATATGTTCTGCTGGCATTAAGCAGTTCTCTCCTTCTTCTCTTCCTGTCATATGCAGGCCATAATTGCCTCGCGATACGGCAGGTTTTCCTGTTGATCCACCGTAGATCTGTCTTTTGATAGGCGTCCTTGATGATCTCTACTTTTAAACTTCCGATCGGGATCCTCACATAAGCTACTGCTGCGGAGATATGCAGTTCAGAGCCCTTTTTGGCCAATTGATTTACTATCTCGTTGCCTGGAATATTGCTGTGACCAGGTACCCAACATAAGGTCGCCTTGTGCCGTGCAGTCAGTTCTTCAAGGCTAGTCTTCGATAACTGCACCAATTTTGATTTAACCAGCACAGCATCCAGCGCCTTAATGGTTGCTTGGCTGTTCGTATAGGTACATGCAGATGTGCCGTGCGGACCCACTGCACATAGATGCCAATATTACCGCCTGGTGAATCGCTACGAGCTCTGCCTGAAAAATATTACATTTTTTCGGCAGTTTATAAGACTTGTGGCACTGATAGTCTCTAAAGTACACTCCAGCACCTGTGCCTGCACTCGTTTGGATCCATCCGTAAAAACAGAAATATAGAAATATCGGATGTTACCACCATCTCCTTCCCATCCCAGTTACACCCCCCCCGAAAAGTTAGGAATGGTATTTTTCCTGCAATCACTGCAGTCTATATTCCGGAGTATATTGGAATTCCCAAAACCCCTCTACGTTCACCAACTTCCCACTCTAAGCCTGACAGCACTGAATGCCGCTACACTCCTACACTCAAGATCTAGTGGCAGTAAATCTATCATGACCTCTAGTGCTGCTGTGGGCGTGGTGCACAACACCCCGTTATTCCCAAGCATACAACCCTCTGGATATTTTACAGAACATCCAGGTTACATTTCCTCGTCAGTGCTGTCCACCAGATCGTGGAGCCGTAGCAGAGTTACCAGTTCACTTGCACACGTAGAAGTCTACACTGGCCTTCTTAACACGCTCTTCTAAGTTAGCTTTCCAGCTTAGCTTAAATCAAGTATGATTCCCATTTATTATGCTTCGCCGGAGAGAGTAGGATCCTCTCCACCTAAAATTGGAAGTCTGAAACGTTGCACCCGCCTTCGTCTTGTAAAAAGGGCCAGCTTCGTTTTCGAAGGGTTTATCCTCAATCCACTATTATTGGCCCAGTTATCCAGCTTAAGCAGCGTATACTAATAGTAGAGAGAAATTTGCCAGTCACAGGGATGTATATGTCATCCGCGTAGGCAATTGCTTTAAAACCCTCTCTCTCTCTTGACGAGGATTTCATCCACCACCAGTAGCCACATGAGTGGTGATATCACCCCCGTCCCCTGCTGTGTATCTCTATAGACTGCTCTTCTCGCAATAGCGCCACCTCAGCATGAGGTAATCTTTCTGTTGAGAAGCATTGAGTTGATCCAGTCACATAGACCCTTATTCACTCACGCCCTTCTGAGTCTATTATATATGTAACCTAAAAATAAATAAAATAAATGACAATAAAAAATGGATACCATCTCGATTAGCTCAGTTTATTATCAGGCATGTATTAAAACGCTTTTCGATAAACATTTGGTCTTTAGTTTGTAGGGAAGTTAACAAGTTTCGTTTCATCAAGTAAGTAAAATCACTAAGATCAACATCACAGAAAGATATTTAAAGAAACATCGTTATCATTATCAACGTAGTTTGCCAAAGCTCGCAGTTGCGCTTTAAAGTCATGAACTTCCTGAACTACTTAGGCTCATTGCCTATAGCAAAATTTCATCTTAAGTAAGTAATCATTATGTAAATGCTCTAACTCCCAGAGGTACTAAGATCGCAAATTAAAATGGTTTAAATATATCTGGATCACTCCTATAGAGATTCTTTAAGTTCTTAAGGTGCTCGTGGTCTACGATTAACACAGTTTGAGAGGTACACATTAAATGCAACAAATAAAAGAGTATTATAAAAATGGTTAATGGATATTCCTAATCTCTTTACCCTCTCTCCAACACAGGATGGGATTTGTTAACAATCCTGTATTCAGAGGATGCGGAGATGGGACAAGTAACTCACTTTCTCTGTCGATGTTCATTAATATTATAATTTAATTAATAATTTCCCATATTTGTGATCAACAATAACTATAACCTCTAAAAAAAAAAAACAAAAAATTATCAATTTCACATATCAACGGGATGCGCTCAAAATTAATTGTCTAACTAAATATACGTTCGCAATTATTTCTAATATACCTAATAGGGTAAAAAAAAAAAAAAAAATCATTTAGTGCGTGTGATCACCAATTGATCGCAATTAATGTGAGTATGTTGCAACTCTGAGACACAACGACGCTATTATTTTGTTGTTTTATTATTTTTTTTATTTCCATCAAAATCATCTTGAGTAACATCGGAAAGAAATACCCAAAACTTTCATTGCGCACTCCAAAGATAGATAAAAGCGGTTGAAGATCAAGTGGAAGCAATCATACGATACGAGATCAGTTTGAAAATCAATTGCGTAACACGCTATCATCATTGATCACAAAAGAATTGGAATTGGAAGTTGAGGTCAGAAATTCTTGGTTTTTTTTTTTGTTTCTTTAAATTTTCCGGCGAAAAAAAAACCTAAGATCAGAAACAACATTCTTAGAATGTTTCAGTTTGTCGCTTTTTTGTTGTTTTTTTCCCAGACACCTAATAAGTGTGAGAAACTGATTTGGATATGCTTTGTCCATAGGATTTCCTCTTACTACAAAAACCTGTTCAAGGCCCAATAATTACTTTGAAATGTATAAAATAATCAGCTAAAAATATAGGAAGGTAAGAAAAGAATGAATTTTTAGAAGAATGTTGTGAATTAAGTCATATTATGTAATTTACAGACAAAAGTAATGAAAGTAAAATTAATTTCCCAGATAATCTATGTATAAACTTTCTTCAAGGAAGGAGGGAAACGGAGGGGGGGGGGCACATTTACTGTACACCTTTTTTTTTTAGACATACAATGATATTTTATGTGCTAGTTTCATTTGCTTATTATTAAATATTTTCTTGCTTTGATCACATGCATCCATCTCAGAGGTGTAGCTAGAAAATGGATAACAATGGATGAATGGATACCACGGTAGTTGATTGCTTAAGCAAATCGGTGGCTGTAAATGAAATAATTCTCACTATTCAAAAAAAATTTTTTTTTTTAATCTCTCAGAGGAGGAATTTCCTTTTGTTGGTGGTATCTTATAGCCCACATATGAGAGTGAGTTTTTGTATTTTTATTTTCTTTAATTTCCTTCTATTTTGTTGAATTTCTTAATAAAAAGATGTTTATATGTATGAGATAAAAAATTCACATCCCCCTTTCACAGTGTATCTTTGTTTTTGTCGACCAATGATGATGAAAACTGAGCAGATTAATAATGATAAAAGCGTGAGAAATATGTAATATGACAATTACTTATTTTTCTTTTCCCTATATTCATGACGAATTTGTATGTATTTCAATGAGACTTATAACAAAACAAGAAAACATTTTGTTTTTAATCTACAATTGACTGTAATTTCAGGTCTATGTGTATGAAATTTGAAATTTTGAATTATGAAAGCTGAAATTTGTCTAGTAACAAAGGAAGATAACGTACAGATTGTGAATTTAATTTTTGTCGAATAGTTTCATTCAGAGAAAGTTATAATCAAGTTTAAGGAAATCTACACATTAAAATAATTTGTGCAAATTTACTTTCTTGATTCGATTTGTGCAAATGTTTAAATTTATACCAAGATGTGTGTAAATATGAAGGATTTTGTATTTATTGTTTACGAAGTGAAAGCTGTGAAAATTGGTATCTGTGGTAGGAAGTTGAAATTGGGATAGTCTAAAAACAAGACATTTGTTTGACTAGGTGACTACTGTGGACCACCATTGATTAAACACTCTGTATAAGAGTTACTATATGTATACAATTTTTTGGGAAAATGTTCACATTTCCGCCGCTGTAACTTGTTACATATCAGACTTACAAAAAAAGTGTTTATACAAAAAGTGTAAGGAATTTAGTCTTCTTAATATTTATATATTTTTGTTTTATATTTTTGTCGGTGAGGAATTAATTAAAAAACAAAAGCAATTTTTGATACCTTTTATTCAAGATAGCGGGTCGCGACCCCCCCCCCCCCCCCCCCCCCCCCCGGTGAAATTGTGAATTACGAAATAACATCAAGCGGTCGGGTGCTTGAATTTATAGGAGTTGAGGTCAAGTCAGAAAGTGCTGTCTGCAGTGTATCGTTTTCCAGGTAACTATGTATGATTTCGACTGCTCACTGGAGTTTGAAAACTGCTTTTCATATGCATCACAACACTACACTAATGTTGTGGTGGGAGGTGATTTCAATGTTAATATTCAGCTTCCTAGCCTTAAAACAGAAAATCTTTTACACTAGCTACAATCCCTGCTCTTTAATGTAATAAACTCGATTCCAACGTTTTTCTTTAATACTGCTAATCCATCTCAATTAGATTTGTTTCTTACCTCGGATGCAAGGAAGATAATTTCGCACAACCAAAAAAAAACCCCAAGCACTCTTGATCACAACATTCTTTTCCGCTGTTATAACTTTTCTCTAGGTTCGATGACAGCCCCCAGCTATTCTTAGCCTGACTAGAATAGCATTGATAAGAGTGCATTATTCGAAGAATGTTTTTGGATGCCATGGTGCGATATATTTGATTGTACATCTATTGATCGCAAAGTAGAAATTTTTTCCTCTATGTCTAGTTACTTGTTCACTAAATATGTACCAATCCAAACAGAAAGGATGTCTGCTGATGGTTTTCCTTGGTTTTCATCTTCCATTCGCCTACTCATTGCAGAGCGTGAATATCTCTACCAAAGTTATAGACGGCTGCAATCAGAAAATGTTCGAGTATGGTTCAAAGTTGCTCGAAATAGAGTCTCAATGGCAATTAGATGCGCCAAATGTCAATATTTCGTAGCGACATTCGACTTAAATCTTCAACCCAAATGGTGAAACTTAGAGATAGTCGGCGTCTATAGAAAAGTTGAGAATAGATGTGATTTTTCTCCTGATGAGCTTAATACCTTTTTCGCAGCATCTAATAGTTTCTCAGTTGGCGGACATGGCGTAGTAGATGAAAGTCGATTCGATACTGTGTCCAACGGTGCGGGAAATTGTTTTTCTTTCTGTTGGATTGAGCTTTTCAAACTGACTACTTCAATGCATTGCATAAAGTCTAATGCTATTGGCCCAGACAATATATCCCCTAAATTTATTAAGTTATTATTTCCCTTAACTACAAGTTATATCCCTCATATAATAAATATATGCTTGATGTCATCCTCCTTTCCCAGAGAATGGAGAAGTGCTACGGTCTTACCGATACCAAAAAAATCTTCTCCTAAATCTCCTGCTGATTTAAGACCTATAAGCATTCTATATTTTCTGTCCAAATTGTAGGAAAAACTTATGTATAAGTAACTACATAGTTTGCTACTTGGAGAGAAGTGAATTATTCTCGTGCTGGCAATCAGGCTTTCGTAAATTTCATGGATATGAATCGGCAGTATTAAAATTATCTTCTGACATAAAAATTGCTCTTGATCAGAACTATTTTAGTGCAATAGTACTACTTGATATTCCAAAAGACTTCGACAGCGTCGATCATCCTTCTCTTGCATAGACTCCGCAATCGACTTTACCAAAATAAATAACATTTCTGGTGTTCCTCAGGGCAGACATCTAGGGCCACTGGTTTTCATAATTTATCGACCATTTCCGATTTAGTTGAAACTTTCAGAGTTAATATGGAATACGCAAATCGTTCACTTTTTTTTTTTGTTTCGTCTTATCACGCTCCACCAGCCTGCCAGGGGGTTAGAAATTTCACTATTTTACAATAAAACGTCATTTAAAAAAAATCGTATTTCGAGAATGGAGCAGCCAATGTTTCTGTGTCAATGCCAACTGAATTTTTTATGAAAAATACAATTACTCTGAACGATTGTGTTTTTGTTAATAATAGTTCAGATTTTATTAAATAGTGTTATTTACTCTTGAGGACTTCTAGCATATGTTTTTTTATTATTATTTTAAAGATAGAAATCTTATCTATCTGTGTGAAAAAACTTGCAGAGATGTTCGGCTTTCTTTTGATGATTTGAATTTTTAAAGTCCCAAGTGACGCAGGGGAATTTAGTATTTCTTTATACTAAAGGGTTTTCCAATAAGAGGTGTTATTTTGATATTAAAAAAAAAATGCCATTTTTTATAAAGAGGAAGGTATGCCATTAATAATGGAAAATAACATCAGCCAAATGACCACCACGACCACGCCTACAGGACCATATCCTTTTCATGAAATTTTCCATAACCAAATCGTAAAGTGGCTGCCCTATGTCCTCGATAGCCTCACGAATACATCTTTGAGGTCTTGAATCGACGCTGGGCTGTTGGCGTAAACCTTCTCTTTCACGGGGCCCAAAGGAAGAAGTCGCAAGGTGTTAAGTCACAAGATCTCGGTGGCCAATTGTGATCACCTCTTCGAGAGATAACATGGTCCGGAAACTTTTCCCGTAAAAGATCAATGGTTTCGTTGCTTGTATGGCACGTAGCGCCGTCTTGTTGAAAGTAAACGTTGTCCAGATCAATACCATCCAATTCCGGCCATAAAAAATAATTAATCATCTGTCGATAGCTCAATCCATTCACCGTAACTGTTGCTCCAGCCTCATTTTCGAAAAAGTAAGGTCCAATGACCCCGCGGGACCATAAACTGCACCAAACAGTCACACGTTGAGGATAGAGAGGCTTTTCAACAATAACTCTTGGGTTTTCCGAGCCCCAGATGCGACAATTTTGCTTGTTGATGAAGCCATCGAAGTGGAAATGGGCCTCATCACTCAAGATGAGTTTTCGATGGAATTCCGGATCATTTTCATGCATTTCAAGGACCCAATCAGCAAAGACTCGACGTTGTTGATGATCGGCCGGCTTGAGTTCTTGTGTTAACTGAACTTTATGAGCCTTAAGACCCAAATCTTTATACAAAATATGGTGTAATGACGTTTGTGGAATGCCTAATTCCAAAGAAGGACGAGGAATGGACAAACCTGGGTTTTCTTCAACACTTTCGGCTACAGCAGCAATATTCTCGGCTGTTCTTGAGCGACGTGCACGGGTTTTATTCTTCACATCACTAACTTGTCCCAACAGCTCGAATTTTTCTACCAATTTCTGTATTGCGGTCTGACAAGGTGCTTCACGACGACCCAAAAATGTTCGAGTTTTACGAACCGTCTCTGCCATATTTTCACCATTTTTATAGTGAATTTTAATAATTTCAATGCGTTGTTGAATCGTGTATCGTTCCATTTTTATTAATCGCGTAGTTTCTACTTGTCAAATGTCAAAAAATGACAGCTCCAAAAGTGACATCTACCGAAATAGCGGGCTAATTAAAATAACACCTCTTGTTGAAAATCCCTTTATTTTACATTTTTCTACGTTTACAATTGACAGGAAAAAATTTCTTCTTCGAGTTTTCATTTATTCTTTTTGATTGACAACCCAAGCATGGTTTTTGGCGAGTTTATTAAATTTAGTAACATAGGTAGTTTATCAGTTATCGTGTACTAACAATATAATTTGAACAGAGCAGACATAGAACGATTGGATATAAAGCAGAATTCCTGATTTTCTTCTATGACCGATAAAAACGTCGGGTTATGAAAGTATATAGTTCCAAGGAGACACAATCTGCTGTATACACCGCTGATAGAAGATGATTCCATTAAGTTCTCAAATTCCTTCCTACTATCTGTTTTATAGTTATTATAACCCCATTAGTCTAACAACCCTTCTCCTTAGAACTGTGGCGAAAATTCTTGACCACTATGCACCTTACAAATACTTTTTGTTCTCCCATGCTTCATAGAAATCTAATTTGAATAAAAAAATTGATTTTTCTTTAGACTTTGGCGATTTTGAATTGCATAAACATATGTTGTAATTTAAAATTCATAAAATTTTCATAACATATTTAATAAGAAATATTGAAAAAGTTCACAGAAATTTTATAGCTTCTCTTAATCGAAATAAACTGAAAGCATATCATTTTGGTCATCTACCGGAAACAGGGCTAACTTATTGAATAATAAATTCAAAACAGAGGAAATACAAATTTTCAGGCAATAAAACCATAATTAGAAACAAATTTTCCACATTATTAACATAATTTTGTGCGTTGGTTATTTCCTCTGATCATTAAGACAAAAAAAAAAAAATTTTTTTAACGGAAATGTTGTAAGAAACTTAATAATCATAAATTATAGCAACCAGTCAGGCGCCACGAAATATGTATATTTCTAGTCAAGGTCATTGCTAGAATGTTTTTTTTTATTATTTCAAAGTAGCTCAAACTTTCTTTTACTTCTCCAATTCGCTTTATGACAATAAAGTTAAAGTGCAAATAAATTTCGTGTGATACTATAAACTTCCGAAAAAAACGTGAAAGAATTGCTAATTTCTATTGTAAGGCTGAAGAAAAACAACAAGTTGCAAGAAACCACAAAGTTCAAGATATAAACGCAAACAATAGCCGCTGAGCCATTTACAGCAGAAGCAAAAAAAAAAAAAAGAGAAATTGAAAAATGTCAAAAATTCTTTTCTTTGAGATTTTTTTTTTACCATAAATTAAAAGTATTATGGCAAGTTTCGATAACTTTCATCATCGAATTGGAAACTATAAAAACGAAATACAAAATAAAAAAAAATGAAATCACTCTCGATACGATTCGCTGTCCGGTAAAAAAGGTGAATTACAGCCAAAAGCATCTGCTATAAATCTTTTTGCTTCATCATCAATAAAAGTACAAAGTCCACCCGCAATTTAGCTACTACTGCTGTGCCGGAGGAGGGAGATAAGAGCTTGAAAAGTAGAAACTAATTCAGAACGGAAAGAGGTTTTCATCTGCTCTAAACTGCATCACCATCAGCTTCGATACAACAGACACAGCATCACATCGGACCCATTGGACGACACTTTTAATTGAGTGCAATTGATGTATATTGCTATAGGGCCCTCGAGATGACATCTCGAGATTCTGAGAATGGTCAGTCTGTGTATACGGGTCAAAGAACACTTCTAATAATTTCTTTTGGGGTTATGATGGCGTTGTCGACATGGTTGTAAAATTTTGTTCTCAAATTGTTGCTTTTCGGCTGTTTTTTTTTTTTTTTGTGTGTGCGGTGCTGAAAGAAAAGGGAAATGTAGCTACTTTGAAATTTACTCTGACATTTAGGTTTGCGGCTAACTGATAGATGTTCAAGTGTAAAGTTGAAAATTTGTCGTATATTGATGTAAGTGTAGGCGGAACTTTATGAAGGCAGCATCTGAACACATTTTTTTATTTTATTGTCTGTTAATTTGTACTTAACCTTCCGAAATGCTCATACAATTGCCCTGCATGATGCACGTGGTATGTCTTGATTGAATATTGCGAATTCTGGTGATTGGTACAACGAAAACTCCAGTTTAGGACCTCTTATCTGTTAAAATCGAAAATCCTCAAATCTCCAAGTGAGCATATCCATTATAACACCCCTCTATAGTCTGGTTTTAGAACTGGAGAAAATTGCTCTATGCGTCCTCTCTGGTATTGTAGCACTTGATAATTACTTCTTTAAATTCATAGAGAACTCAGCTTTTAAAAGAGAAGAAGAACCTTCATTCGATCGGTAGATGGATTAAGACAATACTCATAGTCCGCAGAATCATTACTAGAAGTAGTACTATTTGACAGATATTAATCTTGCGGCTTGGGCGCCATCTCTGATCAAAGTAAAATAACTTCCGTACAAACGAGGAAAATTTACAAAAATTTCTTAGTTCAAATTTTGACAGCAGTGTACTGAAAAAAAAATCGAATGTATATGCATGAAACCGATGGAGACATTTTTGGCATTAGAGTTTACTATTTGAGCTAGTTGAATTCATGTTCGTTGACTCTTTATCCTGAAGGCCGAAATATAGTGCCAGCGTAGACGACTTCCACTCAGCCGACGTTTAATAACTTCGGCGTAGTGAAGTTTGGTTTAACGCAGTGTAGCTGTTGACAACTGTTATTCCCTGACGTTTATCTATTTTTTATAATCCCGGCATTTTAAGTTAATTAAATCTACATGTCGCACCAAACTAATCCACGTTTTTTGATAAGACATTTCTGAACTCACTAAAAGCAAATCAGCTGCTGACTGTAAATAACGAAAATCATGCAACCAAATGTCAAAGTTGCGCTTGAGTAGAAACTAGAGCTACCCCAGCGTTTGCTCAGCGACTTTACCATTAGAACTTGCCCAATTTCTTCTCATGTAACCAGTGACGGTTTTACCAAAGACCAATAAAGTTTTAAAGACCAGTATCAAAGAAGAATTGCCCACACTCAAAAGACAAGTGCATATGGCATGTCCGCTTTTGTCTTGTATTGTGTTTTACGTCAAAACTAGATGGCGCTGACTATGTATGCACTAAACATTTGTTTTTAAATGCCTTTAAGACAAGTCGTCATATGAGTTTTTAAGAAAAGGCTTCAGATTATATTTAAAACTAGAATTACAATGAACGCAGCAAAGTAAAAAACAAAGCAAAAAATCTTGGACTCTTAGCTCTTTCTATGGAACTCTTGTAAAACAACTGGATTTAACTGTGTTAAAAGGTCATTCTGGTTTATAATTTTCAAAAAATCGTTTTTTTTTTTTTTGTATTAGGTCGTTGCACATAAAATGTCGGATCCGGTTTTGAACTGCTAGCTGTAGTGGAGTCTGATCCTCGCTAAACTGTAAGCACTTGGGAGAATTAAAAAGCTCGACAAGTGGGTCCCTCATGATTTAACTCAGCGAAATATGATCAATCGACTGGAAATTTACAACTCTCTGCTCTCCCGGCGCAAAACAGATCCGTTTCTACACCGAATAGTGACATGTGATGAAAACTGGATTCTGTATGATAATTATCGTCGAACTAGACAATGGTTAAATGCTCACGAGGCACCCAAACCCATGCTTAAGCCGAATCTTCATTCGAGGAAGATAATGGTGACTGTTTGGTGGTCTGCTGTTGGAATTGTCCACTATTCCTTCTTAAACAGTGGCGAAACTATCAACGCTTAGAAATACTGCACCAAACTGGAAGAAATGCATCGATAACTAAGCGTTAAACAGCTTAGATTGTGTCAACAGAGATGGAATCATACTGTTTCACGATATTGTACGACCTCATGTGGCAAGAGCTGTGATCTACACGCATTGTAGTTTGAAATTCTTTTTCATCCACCCTACTAACCGAAATTGTCCCCAACCAACTACCATTTCTTCACACATTTAGATCACTTTTTGGCGGGGAAATAATTCAATAATCAAGAAGACATAAAAATTGCCTTCGAAGAATTCTTTCAGTTCAGAAACTCAGATTTCTACAAAACGGGCATAAACGCGCTTGTATCACGTTGGGAGAAGTGTATTGCATCTAATGGTGCCTATTTTGATTAATATACAAAACGAACAACAGTATTTTAAGTTTCCTATTAAATATCCGACATTTTATGTGGAACGACCTAATATCTGAAAGTACTGTGTAAAAAATTAACAACGATTGGAGCAGTTTAACTATGTTATTCTGTGACTTTTAGGTTGTTACCTTTACTACCTGAGCGTGCTCCCCCGACCTGCCTTTTGTCTAATCAGCTTTCCGTGCCTTTATTCATTCAATCAGCTGTTTGCTTTTTTTCTAAGAATTGAACCATTGTTGATAAACTCGACAAGTGAAGAGGGACCTTGAAACGTTTGAATAGCTACAGTAACATCAGTTTTCGCTTTTCATTAAAAAAAAAACTTTAAATGCGTTTTTCTTAAAATAACGTTTTTTGGTCGGCAGCGGTGATTTCTCCGGAACCACTGAACCGATCTTTATGAAAGTTTAAGCACGTATTCTACACATGAATAACTTCAGCGCATTTCATAACCATAATAAAATTTTATTATTTATCATATTATTATTTATCAATAAATATTAATATCCATGGAATAAATTTTTGAAAAAATACCCTTTTTTTTATCATCCAAATCAGAATAATCCCTTAAGGAACAGTTGATTTATCCACGACCATTAGCATAAACACTTCAGATCATGATTTAAATTAGATATATATTGCTTTATGATAGTCTGATTGATTTGTTAAGGTGTATTTCAATATCATCTACATTATAAGTGAACTGAAAAAATGATGTACATACAAATCATGCAGTATGTGCGGGCTGAGAATATATTGTCAGGCTGGCAATCAGGATTTCGCCCAGATCACAGTTGTAAATCTGCTCTCTTAAGGGTCAGATTTCATATTCCTAAGGCTCTTGACAATGATCATTTAGCAGTACTGGTCCTTCTCGATTTCAGTAAGGCCTTTGATTCGGTGAGTCACGTCAATTTGATTTGCAAACTTGGTACAAAATATGGCTTCTCTTCATCGGCCATTGGATTAATTTTTGCTTTCCTTTCGAATCGAGTGCAAGTTGTAAAAGTGCAGAATTCTCCATTGTCCCTTTTCGCTGGTATTCCTCAAGGTTCGATTTTAGGCCCTATTCTCTTCTCAATCTATATAAATGCCCTCTAGTCGGTTGTGAATAGCGTTTCTGTGCATTTGTATGCTGATTTCGTTCAGTTGTACCTTAACAGACCCATAGGCCTGGTCGAGGACTGTATTGCTGGAATCAATAATGACCTACAGCACGTATACGAATGGGGAATGGATAATGAGCTTGTCATTAACCCAAACAAGTCGTACTGTTTTCCGGTATATAGAAGAGTTTTCCCAAATATCTGATTTACCTTCAGTTCCGTTGAATAATTCCACGCTTGAATATATTGAGCCAGTTAAGAATTTGGGCATTCAACTCAATTCGAAATTTAGTTGTTGCGACTACATCAGCGCTTTGATGGATAAATGTTTGGCAGTCTTCGTGAACTATCTATTTCTTTCAGTTGTCTGTCTGTAGATTTTCGCAAGAAATTGGCTATGACTCTTATTCTCTCCCATTTTAACTATGGGTGCCTTAGTTTTATCAGACTACATTCAATTTGTCAAAGAAGAGTTACTGTAGTCTTTAACGACGTCATCAGTTATATTTATAAACTTCCTCGGAGAGCTCGTGTATCTTCTCTTGCTTTGTCCTATTTGACTCGTCGGAGGCTTCCTTCATAGGCTAATTTATACTAAAACCCTTGCACATATCTCCGAAAGCCTACACTTCTTGTACTCGAATAGAGGTCTTCAACTTCTTGTTCCGAGATATACATCTAGGTACGGTGAGCACTCTTACTTCGTTCAAGTTGCCCGAATATGGAATTCTCTTTCAAATTTAATTCAGCGCACAGGTTCCGGCCTGACCTTTATTAAGCTAGTCAAAGATTACCTTAATTAGTTATTAGATTGTGATTGGTATTTATTCTTAGATCTTCAAATTCTCGTTGCAGTATTTTAGTTAATTTTTAGTTTTATTTATTTTCTTTTTCTCTTTTGTTTTTAATTTGTTGTATTTTTATTTTATTTATTTTTTATTTTTGCTCTTTTCTTTGGTCTCTTTATCTCTTAAGTTCTCTTTTCTTATTGATCTTTGGATTTTCTTTTTCTTTTTTTTTCTTTATTCTGTTCAAGAAAGAATTCTTTGGGATTCTCCGGTATATAGCAAAAGCTCATATAATTCACACCCAGAATTTATTCTGAGTTTATATGAGAAGAGATCAGTTTGATCTATTTTCAAGCGTCTGCAGCAGGCAGAAAACCAAGCTGCACCGATGAGTGTAAGGTTTTCTGCTGACACGAAACGCTTCTTCTTCTTCCTTTTCTTCTTTATTTTTCAGCCCACTGCGTGGCGTATACAGGTTCGATTCGCTTCGAATGAATCTGTTTCTTTAAAATTTTTAAATTTTTTTTAATAATTAAAAAAATTGTTTTTTTCTATTTTTCTCAAACTTTTCATTTCTTTCTTCTTCTTTTCATTTTTTCATTTGTTTTTAAAATCACACAATTTCGATATTTGTGACCTGTTGATGAGTCAAACCAAGACTTGAAACTTGTCACCAAAAATTAATGGGTTGTGTGAAGAAATAACAAATTAGAACATTTTTAAGCTTTTGCTATATACCGGAGAATCCCAAAAAATTCTTTCTTGAACAAAATTAAGTTTAACCCGGTAAAAAGTCCAAATGTAATCTGTTTATTTTCTTTATTCATTTATTTTTAATTATTATCTTATTTTTACTTTAATTTTTAATGTTACTTATTTTTGTTTTCTACTTAATTGTACGTCATAAGATTTTGTAATCTTCTGCACAGTACCCAATATATGTATTGTATTGAGGTTGTAGAAAGGATACTAAAGACAACATTAAAAAAAAAAAATAACCTGAATAAAAGCGGTCCATGAGTTGATCCCTACTCAAATAAAGGTTGAAGGAAACTAGCTTTAGCAAGAAAATATATCAATTCAATAAAATTAAGTTTTCGCATGAAGTTGAATCTCTTAAACCAATAGGTTGACATCGATCCAAGTATTTTTAATTGTCATTATTGTTATTTACGCACCGTTTATAATAACTGACTTTTCAAATATCAAATCAGATCAGGTGAAGAAAAATACATGGTCTTGGATTGGTTGGAATCTGTTGCTTACATTATATGATGGCTTGAAATAGACTTGCATCCGGTTTGAATATCATTTAAATCAATTCGACTTGAAATCAGCTTCAGTCAAGTTAATCCAGATTTTTTTTTCTAATCTAGGTACCTACTTGAAATTATTTAATACAAAATTAGCTTCAAATTTGATTGGTGAAAGATAAATTTCACAAAATTATTACGAAAAAACACCCAATTTTAATGAGATGAAAGTATATCGTCTGTTTCTACTAAGTATACATTTCCAGCACCATTTAGTTATTATATAAAAGAGAATGCAGGATTTCAGGTTAATACATAAATTGTTTTCGTAACGTGTATGGCATTTTATAAATTTCAATTCTTAATTTTCTTATAACTCGCAAGGCCATCTACTTATACATTCACTATAAATTATATAGTAAGTCACATTCGAAGAATTGATCTCGTTAAAGTTATCTTGAATGACATTGGTTTTTCCGGCAAAACATGAATATTTCAAGTTTTTCACAATAATTCTTCGTAATAATTAAGTGATTCACAAATTGTTAAGTAAAATTTAATCTATTTATAAGATGCCTACCTAGGGTTTGAAATAAAAATTCTGTATGACATTTTATTTTATTTAAGAAAATTATAGAATCAAAATAAAAAACGATCCTCCGCCCACATAATCATAATAAAAAACCATTTATACACCCACTGTCAATACTTTGAGAAGACAGAATATTTTGGGCATATTTAGGTGGAATAGGTTGTAGGTTGTGTAACACTTAAAAAACTTTATAGAATGTAGTTAAAATGCTATTCTGTGTTTCTATGACACCTACCTACCTACCTACCTACCTACCTATGTATCTACCTACCTAGTACCTATATACATATTGCGCTTCTTTTGATCGTGGGAAGTTACACATTCATAACTGCATTTATAAACTATATATATTCACATAAAATTAAAATCCCACGGTGTTCCTGAATAAAAAATAAAAACAAAAAACACACACACACACAAAAAAGACGACTCTGCTACTATGTAGCTCATCTAATTATGCAAAAATCAATTAATTGGTCCCTGATGTTGGACCACTTAAACAGTGGGACTAATTAATTATGAGAGAAATGCCCCAGGTAAATGAGCAGCTTCTCTTAAATATGTTTACTTAAGCGCCGTTATGATACCCAGTGAAGATGGGAAAGATATACTTAGCAAAAACATCGTCGTACTTTTCATGTACATATGTTGGTATATATTTTTTAATACCTGCGGATTCCTTGATATATGTACCAACATCGGCCTTAAAAGCTGATTATGATGCGCGACCTTTTTCTGGACATTTTGATAATAGGTTTATCAGGAAAACAAAAAAAAAGCGAAAGAATATGAGAATGAAGCAATCTCTCTCCTAACTAGTGTGAATCGCGATTAAAATGTCGATGAAAGATGGAAATGAAGATGTCACGAAATGGCTTTTCATTAATTGATTCACTCAAATTTCACATTCAAAACATGGAAGGTAGGTAGGCATGTAGGATTAAGGGAGTGGTGGGTATGTAATCTCATCATATGTAAGTAGATGCAACAGCTGGTGTAAGTAGATATAAATAAAAATAAGTACTTTTCCCTTTTCAAAGGACCATTGTTATTGTTCTTAGAAAATCGGAGAAATAACTCTTAAATGCATTCTCCATTGAAGTCTTAAAATAGAAGCATGAAAACATTCCAAGTAATTAGTCTAAACAACAACAACAACATCAACAGCTATGCAATCACAATCATCTAAAGAATTTCTGTAAAATTGAAACCGGATTCCATATCCGGTGATAGTACACACACACACACACACACCGCATACAGTTTTTATGCAACCAACTTACAACTACATATATCAACCTAGGTATGTATACATTCTCCAGGTTCTTAAATCATATTATGCATGCATAGGATCAGAATTAGAAGGAAAACTCAATTACTTTCATTAGATGACATTGTAGACCCCTTCCCCTCCCCTTCACTCCCTCCACCCGCTTCTTTATACCAATTATCCATTACGTGATCGTAAATTTATGCAAACCTCTTGTTTTGTTCTTATATGTATGAATTCGTCCAGCGCAATTTGATGCTGATCTCTGATTGAATTGAAAGCAGCCAAAGAGAAGCCAAAGTGATTCACGCATGCGCATAAAAGATAACACGACAAAAAACCAGAAGTGCCATGAAGAAGCATAATCCTCCATCTGGGCTGTGTCCAATCCAGGTATAGTTGTTGGATTTTTGTTGTTTTATAGGAAAATATCTGAGGAATTCGTCGTAGGCATCTTTCCTGTGGCTTCTTCTTCTTCGTCTTCTTCTTCTTCTGTTAAACAGATGAGATGAGAGACGACCTTAAAACATGAATCAATGATGAGAGGAGAATGACCGCGCGCTCAGGTGAAAATTGACATCGAGATATCAGTTGTATAGGTATTAGTAGAGCGATCGCGAAGTTGATCTTGCTGCTCATGGTGAGGGAAGATGTATATGCAGTAAGTGATCGCGATTTGATTAAAGTGTAAAGATCAATCGTTTCTGTATTTTTGTTGTTTTTCATTTCTCGAATAGTTAATTTCCATTTTTCTTTCTTTTTTTTTATATTTAAATGAAATAACTCTGGACACTTTCAGATAATTTTGCAATTGCAACACGATTATATAATGAACGCGACGACGTAGGAAGTGGGCCGATTCATTATAAGTTCTGCAATAAGACTTCAATTGCGAATAGTGTGTGACATCATGTTAATATATATTCATACACATATACAATCATAACATAAGTTTATGATTGCTTCTAAGCATAGTATAGCTTTTGACATGGATATCAGCATGCGACCGGGCGGCGGATACATTTATTATCAATTATTAAATTATTCTGTTTTTATTCAATGAATTTTGTTTTATTGGTTACGAGAACAGGAAGTAATTTATGGGCTACTGATTATGTTTGATTTTGTCTTCTAGACTTATAGAGACGAGTTTGCGTTGGTTTTATTAATTTCTAAGTATAAGTAGGTATAAATGGAAAATAATTAAGTATTTAACATTAATACATCCGTGTTTGTTAAAACTTCGGAATTTTCTTTATACATATGTATGTTTGTAGGTACCCCCAGAGGAGAGAGAATGCATCGAAGTTTATTGGCTTTTCTAGAAGGCAGGTCTGTTTTTTGGTTTTTGTTTTTTTTTCTTCCAAATGGTTCTAAGTAATTACTAAAGAAAAAATCTAACTTTAGATTTTAGTCCCTTTAATTGGTGTTATTTGTCAAAAACTTTGATAGATTGATTCCGTTGATAGATTACTTTGGCCTAAAAATTTCATGTATATTAATGTTAACCTGAGTAGAGAAAGTTTCTGTTCTTTGGCGTTCTTTTTGTGGTTTTTTATAGGTAATTATTGCTTTTGTTCTATTTTTTTTTCATCTTATGAAGAAAATATTTGGTCTTATTAATATTAGAGTATATAAGTTTTACAATTGTCGTAATTAATTAAAAAAAAAAAAAAGAAAAACTACTCGTTTCTTGGAAAAATACAAAAATATCTTTTTTCATTTGAAAGTATGTTTCGTAAATAACGATTATTTTTTAAATTGTCGTAGAAAAAATTACACAGAAATATTTATTCAATTAAGATCTCTTCTACACTTACTTTCAGCTCTGTTCATTGTTAGTAAAATTACGAAATTTGTTATTAATAATATAAAAATAATAATACACCTGACCCTCTATTTACACGGTGGATTCGTGTACATTGAAATCATGCAATTAAATTCATGTTTTATATTGAAAAAGTATACAACAAAAGTAAAACAATATTACATATTTCTTTTTAGTTAATTTATTTGAATATTATAAGTATGTAGATTTTCATAAATTCAGGCGAACGTACATATTAAATCGGTAAAACAAAATTAGTATTACATAGGAATCTGTACTGCCGTCGGCCTCTCTCGCCATCGTAATTGAATTAATTCAATAAAGTTAGACGTTATCTACTCTATTGAAAAAGACTTCCTCTTTAAACAATCTATGCTGGCTGTTTTATCGATGTAGAAGGTTTTTTTAAAAATGTCCTTCTACATAAGTTCACTGAAACGCTAACAAAACATGGAGTGAACCGGTGAAACACTGGATCACACAAATGTTGAACAATAGAACTTTACCGAACTGGGCGGAGTGAATAGATTCCAGAAAGGCACCCCTCAAGGCGATATTTTATCACCTTTTGTTGTAGGTGCTCATTATGGAGAATCACTAGAACTTTAACACTCAACCGGATGCGGTACAAAGCTCTATGTTATACCGACGACTTTATGATCTTGGTCAGCAGTATATGTGAATCTGAATTCTGCGACTGATGAAAAACGCGATCCGAACGTATTGGGCTACGGATTCCCGACTTTTCATTAATCCATTGAAAGTAGATTTATGACTCTTTACTAAGAAAAGGAACACTACCAGTTTGAATCTGCCCTCTATCGCCTCCACACGTTTGGAACTGAAGGACAGGATAAAATATCTGGGTATCATATTAGATAGAAAATTAAGCTGGAAATTACACCTTGAGGACAGAGCGAATAATGCTATTTGAGGCGCCGTGATGTGCCGCAGATCCTTATAGAAAAATTGGCGACTTAAATCACGGATGATCCTTTGGATCTACACTAGCGCCATCCGACCCATGTTAATCTACAGCTCTGTAGTGTGGTGGAATGCAATGGAGCTCGCCAGTCATCGCAAAATATTTGAGAAGATTCATAGATTGTGTTTGTTTAGTGTAAGTGGTGCTCTCAAGGCAACCAGCTCGAGGGCTCTTGAGGTTATACTCAACATACACTCCGTGCATATACAAATCAAGAAGGGGGCGTCAATCGCTGCGCTGAGGTTGCATCTCAATCGGAATTGGATTCATACTGGTACAAAAGTTCCACATGAATCCATCTTTGAATTCGTGTAGTCCATCGTACCTGTCATAGACAGGGACAGCGATCACCTTCTCGAAACTATGCTGAAGAGCAACTTTAAATCGAAAATTCCAGATAAGGCAGAATGGGCATAACATTCAGTGCTTCAACCATTGACAAACCCTATTATATGTATATACAGACCGCTCCAAATCGGAAGAGAATACCGGAGCAGGTGTTTTCTACGAGGAGCCCCACATATAAATTGCTATACACATTGAAAGCCATGTAATGGGTTTTCAGGCGAAAGTCAAGGCCCCCTTTGAAGCACGAAGGTATCTCCTAAACTCATATACTAAGAACAAGAAGATTGGAATCTGCTCGGATAGCCAGGCAGCTTTTACAATCTCCAAATTACAATTATTAATTTTTTCGTTTTGAACTACATTCGTGATAGTCAATCCAACGGATAATAGGGTCAGTGAGAATAAGGACTCATTAGTTAAGACTACTCCTCTCGACTTTATCGCAGTAAAGGTAGTACCCTTTTGAAAAAAGTTCCAGCTAGCGGAGGTCACATAGGATGCAATTAAATTCGGTCATGTTGTTAGTGCTCTTGATGAGAACGTGATACGTCTAGTGAGTGACATTGTCGACGAACCTCCTCGCGCTGACAAGTATGATAAAATTAAGCACACATTGATCTCTCGGCTCTCTAGCAGTGAGAATCACAATTTAAAGCAGCTCCTCACAGAGCTCTCCTTAGGAGACTCCCAATCTTCCCAATTTATAATAAAAAATGCGTGCCCACAGCAGAAATAAACTGGGCTAAGCAGTTTTAAAACCCCTCTGGCTCGAAAGATTATCAGTTCACATGCAAGCCATTCTAGCGTGCAACCCTGGTATGTTGAAAGTGTTGGCCGATTGTGCTGATAAGATAGCAGAGGTTAATCCTAGAAACGTGGTGTACGCTGTGACGTCCCCCTACAAGGGCTCAGATAGAGCTTTGGAAGAACTCAGGTTCCAAGTCAGTGAATTGTCGAAATTGGTCGAAAAGTCTCCAAAATCAAATCATAATGAAGTACAATAATGAAGTGTTATCTTCCTTCATTATAGTTACAATGGGGAAAAATGTGCTAGATTTGGCATATCATATAAATCTGAAGTTCAGCTGTGCATCTGTCGATTTGAAAAATAAGAAGAAAAAGTGCAAAGAAATACAAATCAAAAATTTTTTCTTTGTTTTTCTCATTTGTAAATTGTTAAATTAAAAAATAAAATAAATAAGAACAAAATTTGTCGCGTTAATTTTAACTAAGTCTATATTTATCCATCAGCAACTTATTAGCATCTGAGTTCACTGCAGTGTAGACAGCAGGCAATTTCAGGGTTCATTGCTGTCCTGATGAGATCGCGCCCTGTTTCTGCTGATCGAAACACTTTACACACAGTACCTATACTCTGAAAAATTTCTTTATGGAATTTTTTGGTCTTCGGAGATCTTAATAAATTGAATAAATATTTCTGTATGATTTTTTTCACGAGATTTTAATAAATGATCGTTAAAAATCTTTAATAAGCATTGCACAAGGATTGAAATCATATGTAAATAAGGTTTAACCGTTTCGTTCAGTCTTTTAAAGGAAAACTCATAGCTAGAATCATTGAATAATGAGTTTTACAATAAAAAACTTGAAACCGTTACGATCCCTGTTCGAAAGTGTATCATTGTAAAATGTTGTAATTTATTACAAAATGTTGTAAAATAATACAAGATATATTCATATAAAATGCAATGCAAAAGTTTTTTACTTGTATACACTCGATTTTTTTTTGTATTTTTGATTAAAATTATTTTCGTAATGGCAACCACACAATTTGTAACATTGCAACCGATACAAATCTCAACTGGTATTGTAGTATTAGAAAAATTTCATTATAAATTTTTTAAATGTCATTAATTTATGACATTTATTTATAACTAGTACCTGTTGGAATCATCAATTAACTGATAATTTTCAGGTAAACAAATTAATAATCATCTTTATATGAAACATAAAATTAAACTACCACTCCCTACTCCCTAGAGAAATTTCAGTTTTTCTTTCCTCTCCAGCCATCTATTTAAGCTAAATCCATGAAATTGTGGCAGATGAATTTATAAGTCCTCTGATTTATTACTGAATTTCCCTTGAGTCTCATTTCTTTCCATGAATACTCCTCCAATTTGGCATTAAGTGATCCGATGATATTTTATATACTCTCAAGAACTTGTATCAATGTAACAAAAATTAAATCCCTATAAGAACTCAGTAGCAAGAAAAAAAAAACCTGAGATTAATTGTTGTAATTAGTAAGAAACAATCTGCTCTGGTACCTGTTGAGAATTTTGCTGAGGAAGAGAATTTGCTGTCTGTTAGAAGGAAGGAGGTTTTTAATCATGTAAAATGATATATCCCTCTTCTATGTAAGGTCTGACAGGTTTTTTTTTCTCTATTATTGATTTTACATCCGCCGACAGGTACATGTCCTTTCTAAATGGAGTTTTTTTTTTATTTTTATTTTTTTTATACCCACGTTCAGGTGAAAGAAGCAATACCTCTCATCTCCCACATTTCAAATACAAATCCCAAATCGAAAATAAAATTTTTCTCACGTTTCCCGGGCTGTTTATTTGAAGTGCTCAAGGGAAGGTCTCTTCTGTCTATCGGGTGGTGGTGGTGGTGGTGGTGGTAGGTAGGAAATATCTAAGTATAGCACCACCGTTATTTCTTCTAAGGATGTTTCCTTATGTTTTATATTCGACTATCCAGAAGGGAATCCTTATAAAATAGTAAGTTTCCCATATTGGTTTGGTGCTGAAATTTTCTTATAGTAGGGCACACGTGTAAATTGAGTACCTTTTTGTTGTGCACCGCAGCAGGTAAATACGTGATGTTAAAAGATTATCTTGGTTTGCGATGATCATAAATTCTGCGATTTTATATGTTTTCCGAAAACTACAAAAATTTCAATTTGCTTTCGTTTGGTTGTTTTTGATTTTGTTTCTTTAATTTTACGCGCAAGAGTAGTATTAATTTCGGGAATATCCTTTCAAAAGTGCATATATATATGTACAAAGGATTTACTTTGATGTTGATTGGTGTTATGTTTTTTTTTTGTTCCTTTTAGTTTTTTGTTGTTGCTGCTGCCTTCAAAATTATTTAGGATGTGATTGGAATCTTTTATTCTACAAGTCTTGCGTGAATAACTTGGCGCCAAAAATCAATTCTTTGTTGTGCTTGTGTTTATTATTAAAAAGTCGACGTGCACAGGATATTTAATTTTTACAAGAAAGAATGTTGGTAAATAGGTGGTTGAAAAATGGAAAACTGAAAAAAAACACTCTCAGAAGTATGTTGTTCAAAAGGAGAGACAATATATTTTACATTTTAAGGATTTATTTGTATTACTTTTTGTAGTCAACAAAAGAGGATTTATTTGTTTTTTTTTTTTTTTTTTTTTTGTTAGCGGTGAGGGTGGATTTTTAAATATTCAAGTCACAAGCTATATTAAGTTGGGAGACATAGGTTGGATAGGTAAATACATATACTTGGCTGATTATTTTAAACAAGTTAAACTTTGAAAAGTTGTTGTATGTAGATATAGCCTTAGTTGATTCAAAAATTTTAAATACTTAAGAATAACGTCAGAGGAAGGAGAGGTAGCGTGAAACACATAAAATGATTACCACCAATCGTGCTGACCTAGAAGAACTTATTACAAATAGTATATACAATAACAGTATTCACCGCCAAGGCTTCAAACTTAAAATTCGATACTGACGGCACTTGGAATATCAAATATCATTTAATATTGATTTCAGCACCTGAATCGAAGCTGCCATAGGCTAAAGTCGCACTTCCATACTCACAGTTTGATGATTTTGATAAGTAATGAATTCGTATCCGAAGTCGAAACAATAATTGCGTCATCGCAATAAGTGTTTTAAGAAAAATGTTAAAATGCGACTCAGTGTTGACTAGGTAGGTACTACACCAATATCAATAAAGTCATTGTAGGGATAATCAATATCCAATATGCACACATTGACGAACCTTGATAAAGTTAAGAGTACGAAGATATTTTTGACGTATACATACAGTAAGCCTAGTATAAATACCTACTTACATTATGCATAATACTTGTGAAAGCTTAGAATCTTTTGTGAGATTCTATTACCAAAAATTTTTATTCAATTTGGAAAGCGAGTTGAATATAAATTTAGGAAGAAGTGTGTCCACGATTTTCATTAGTATCAGGAAGGGGTTACAAATACCTGGATATAAATTTGATTTGATTTAAATTAACCAAAATGAAATATAGAAAACTTTTAGTATTTCTAAGGTACGGTTAGAAGTAGGTTGAAATCTGTACCTGAAAGTTGGTTGAACTCCTCTTACCATAGAATATTGAATCGAGCGTCATTGGCTGAATTGAAATTTTAATTTCTTGGATTGAAAAGAGGTTGGGAGACTTAAGGAATCTCTAGAGCTCCCGCCATCACAATAAGGCCCATTGTTCACCGTCCAGTCCAGGTTTATGCGAAATTGCTCATATATCTTAGTCGTACGTTTTCACAAAATTTAGTATTGACTCTAACTCACCCTACGTGCTTCATTCAATTCATCTAAGAGGTTTGAGCCAAGGAAGCTGTAAAGCTTACTGAAGAGAGTTGAATGATGACAAATAAAATGAGTTACCGTTTCAGATTTCTCTTAGCATCCTATGCATACGGGATTGTTAATAAGTCCCATCCCATGTAGCCCATGAGAATGAGTGTCCAATAAGAATTGAAACTAGTGCTCACAGGGTTGGCTAGTTATAAGTCTCTGCAGGTTTTTCGTTAAATTTGAGTTTGGTTTACCCCATAGTATTTTTGTAGCTCTACCCGCGGGGTGATCTAACCCAAGACGAATGTGTTGGCAGGTCGGCTCAAGCTAAGATGTTAGGGTAAGGTGTTTTGGTGTAATTTCGATTGTGAAGTGGGTATTTTCAAGGATGTACGAAGATGAGCAAGGTCGTCCACCTTTTTATTTGCGCTGATCTGGTACCCATAGGACGAGTACCAAATTACACAGAGAACGAGAATTCAGTGTAATTTTACACTTCTCTACCAGTTTGGAGATTGTAAGAGGCTGTGACCTCTGTTGTTGACTATCCGAGCAGATAGCAATCTACTTATTTTTATTGTCTGAGTTGAGGAGATACCTTCCGGATTTTTCCGCCTGGAAGATCGTAACGTGGCTTTCAAGGTGTATAGTAGTATGAGCAGAAAAATGAAGTATTGAATCCAGATAGCAGCTATGATGAACGTTTACCAACTGGGGTATGTCTGACCCTAATCGAAATTTACATTTGCAAATAAATGACAAAAAATGTCCGAACGTCATACTGCTTACGAACTGTTGGTAATTTTATATGAAATCTATCACCACTACTGTTCGAACTATGAAAATGAAAGATGCTGATTTTATCAATTACTTGCACATATGTATGTTTAATAGACATAAGGAAATCCTTGGATATGCTGATTGCTGATGACTTGGAGCTTGTTAATAGAAGAAGTCTTAACTTATATCAGGAAAATGGTAATAAAGCATATAAACTATGATCATACTATGCCTGTTCAAAAGTTTAATTAACGTATCCAGTGATACTTCGTGACGGTCGAAATTTACACCAACTTACAATAATTAATTAGTAACATTACTCTGCAGAATTATTTCCTAAGTTAAAAAAAAAAAATATTGTATGCTTTATGATGGATAGTCAACGTCTATTTAAGCTAATTTATTTTCTAGTAATCTATCTGCAGACTACCACATTCAAGATATTATTTCAAAATATACCAAATCCGGCGCAATTTCGTTCATGTATCTCTAACAAATCTGCTAAGCATTTTTCTCTTCATATGGTACCTACCCATGTAACTATTTCGTCGGGTTTTTCAAACTGACAAAGTCAAATATATCAATTTCACTTGTAGGCATATTTCAAGTAAAAACGAGTATTTAATATAATTTTTACATAAATCCCCACGCGTTTTTTTTTTGTGTTATTCACGTTCAAAATTCACAAAAGTGCAAACTTCCTGTTCACTTACAATTTTGAAAGAATAAAAAAAAAAAAAAAACTTGATATTCTCACAAAAATTTTCATCACTCAATTACCTGTCATTGCACTTCCCTTTCGATTTAAATAAATTTCCCAAAGAACATGTAGCATGCCAGTTAGAGCGGTTAGGTACCCAAAGGGTACCTACTTACTACTATCATGCTTTTTCTCCCTGCATACAAAGTGTTAAGCTTCCCACTATTCATATACGCCTCCAGGCTAATATGCTGCAGAAATGCTCCTTGTAAAAAAGGAAAACTTTTTTTTTTCGTCTTAAACTGTTAAACAGGCATTTAGGCCTCAGCTCAGTATCAAATCACCTGGTCAGATCCCAAACAGCGAACGCAATTTCATCGGACTATGATGAAACAACTTTGAAACTGGTTCAAAAATGTCAATATGTAAGAAAAAAAAAAAAAAACGGAATGGGAAAATACCGCAGGTACCCGTATAAATGTTTAACAGACATCCGGATATTGCTGGTGGCAGGAATTCTTGTGCAACTTGCCATGTTTCTGGGCGGTACTAAGCATTAAAGAAAAAAAAAAAGATTCTATGATGCGATAAAAAAACTAAAACAAAGAGGAGATCTTTAATGGTGGCTCCAGTTATATCCGACTATAAGCGGGCTGGAGATTTATTTATGTTTAACAACTAACTTCACACCTTAAGGAGTCGGTTCCTTCTGTAGCACCAAATAACCAAATGTTGCCGTATGAAAAGAAATGAAGTGATTTGACCCTCCTTCCAGAATTGAATTGCTTTTTGAAATGATTGATGGATTTTCAGGAAATTTTGAACCTTTTATCGCATTGTCCATATGTTGGCATAAAAGTATATATTCAAAAAAAAAGAATACCAAAACCTTCAAGGAAGTAAAAAAATCTCTGTTCCTATGTACCTAATAAATCCTATATGCATCTGTTTCTAGGGATGATTTTAACTTCTTCTTTCTCTTTAGTCTTTGTTCCCATGTGAATTTACGGAAGTTCAGTAAGCACTTCTTACATCAGAGGCACACGTAACTTAATATTTTTGGGATATTTTCATCTCGAAGTTGATTGCTTACGTCTCTTTGAATATTTGCATCTGGCACTTAAATATTTGGATAACTTTAAGTACGAAGATATCCAGTTTTATTTAAGGGAAATGGACAAGGTCAACATTCTACCGGAAGCTGAGTCAATTATTACTGTAGTAGGTACTAAGAAAAAAAAAGTTGATTTCTTCCTGACCTCCTTTTAATTTTATGTAGATATTACATTGTAATTTCAGTGCAGTCCATATAACATGGGGCTCATTTAATTTCTGTTCATATAAAATTATTATTTTTAAGTGTGTCAAAATGTTTGGTTCGATAGAAATTATTGAGATGAAAATTCTGATTTAGCTGAGTTTGCTAAAGAAATTTTTGAATAGTCAATTTCATCTCTTAAAACTTTGTGTCAAAAATTCAAATATTAATTTTCTTTTTAGGGCTATTAAAATATCACCGCCCGCACACTTTTTCATGCAGATCATCTAGATGTCGTATATAGTAAGAGTCCTTATAAAATAATTCTATGATTCACATTCACAAAGCCTCGGTGAAAACTATAACGAAATAATTATGATAAACATTCGAAATTTTGGTTTTCTGGCAATTAAGAATTTCGAAATATATTCTTAGCTCTCTTCTTTCAAAGTTATATTATAGTCGTCACTGTACGGCGATGACGATATAAATTTAACAATATTTTCAATATTTATATGAATATAGAGAGGGAAGGGGAGCGATAAGCAATAAGAACAACCATATTTTTAGTTACCGAACAAAACTGAATGTAACCTCTAGCTGGATCAAGCTCGATGTAAATTTTATTACTGTTCAATCACGGATAAGTTAGTGCTATAAATATGGTAATTAAAAAATTAAAAAAAACAAAAAAACAAAAGAATATGTATGGCATTACCTATGACTATCTGGCTATGAATGCAATTAAATCTGATACTTACTGTAAATGGATTGTCTCCACAGTTTATTATTTAACTAGTTGCACCTAATTTTATTAAGACCTATTTCATATTTTTAGCCATTGACTCATGACGTCTCAATTTCCCAGTCAGTGGAAAAGAGCGTGTGTGTTGCCTATCCCAAAAACAAAAAATCCTCAGCATCTGTTCAAACTCGACAACCAATTAGATAGTCTTCTATGTGTCTTAGCTAAAGTTCTTGAGGACATAGTTTATATGCAGGCTGTGAACTAAAACAATCTAAATGGATATCTGTCTTGTTGACAATCTGGATTCCGACCGATAAAAACGATTCTTGCTTGGCTTGATTTCGGCATTCGATGCTATCCAAAATTGCAAGCTACTGAGAAAACTTCAAAAAGATTTTTCAATTTCCTCGTCTGCAGTAGAACTTGTCACTACATTTTTTAAGTGGAGGCAGTTATTTTGTTAGAGTTAATGAGGTATGCTCGAGTGCAAAGTCTCTTTTATTTGGAGTTCCTCAAGGATCCATACTTGGCCCCTTGCTGTTTTGTCTCTACTTGAATATCATTATTATGCAATATCAGATGTTTCATTTATCTATATGCTGAAGATGTGCAATGCAAATGTATTTAAGCAGACTGATTAGTTTGATGGAGGACTGTGTATGCCGATTCAATGAAGACCTGCAGTGTGTATATAGTTAATTGGTCACTGCTAAATAGCCCGGAGTTGAATCCCGTATATCCGTACTATCATATGTATATTCAGCTAAAGCCTCTGGCTTTGAGCAACAGTCAAAGTCCATATATATGGATGCCTGCGACAGTTATGGCTCTAGTTCTATCTCTCCCCATATACCTTATTAATACGTCCTATTACTGCTTGTGTTCTTTCCTGGTTGTAATAGACCCCAAGAAATCGGGCATTTTTCGTAAGAAAAAGCTATAAAAATTTCTGCGCATTTTCTACTGAGTTTCTTTTTAGTACAATTTCAAAAGCTGTGCTGCATACCTCAAAAGGGTAGTGTGTGTGAAAATTAAATGATTGGTAGAAATTGCTCACAATATTACCTTGTCTCTTGCCCCAAAAGAGGCAGTTATTATTTAAACTAATACTAATTTGACTGAAAAGCATCAAGGTGTTTGCAATTCATGAAGAAACATATAGAAAATTAAGTCCCGATGAGCATTCATTAAATCTCATCGAAGGGCTCATTGGATATCATGAAACTGCTCCATATATGTATGCTAAACCAATAATAAATAAATATTTATTCTTATCATCATCGTTTCAGATGACATTTTTACTAGGAAAATTTGAATTGATTTTTGTTATTTATTTATTTAAGTTTTTAAAAATTAATTTTTAATTTGTTTTCTGCGGAAAGACGTCGCCCATATGCTGGACTAGACGTTATATCCATATCCTTACGCCTCAGCGTCAAATTCGGAAATATATATGAAACCAATCGTAAAATCAAATTCTCATTTATGAACTCATCATGATACTCATTGATATTCTCATTAATAAGCTCATCGTGACACTCATTGATATGCTCATTAATAAACTCATTGTGAACCGCATTGATATGCTCATTAATAAGCTTATCGTGACACTCATTATGTACTCATCGAAGTGCTCATCTAATATTGTAAAATCCCTATATACCAACTTAATATTTATTCTTGTCATCACCTTGTCAGAAGACATTTCTACTAGGAAAATTTGAATTGATTTTTGGGATTTATTTATTTAAATTTTTTAAAAATTAATTTTTGATTTGTTTTCTGCGGAAAGACTGTCGCCCATATGCTGAACAAGACGTTATGCCCAAATTCTTATGCCTCAGCATTTTAGAGTTTGATTTGCAACCGGAGTTTGAATTCGGAAAAATATATGCGAAATCAATCGTAAATGCAGATTATCATTTATGAATTCATCATGACACTCATTGATATCCTCATTAATAAGCTTATTGTGACACTCACTGCTCAGCTCATTAATAAGCTCTTCGTGACAATCATTGATATGCTCATTAATAAGCTCATCGTGACACTCATTGACATGCTCATTAATAAGCTCATCGTGACACTCATTGACATGCTCATTAATAAACATTGACATACACATTAATAAGCTCATCGTGACGCTCATTATGTACTAATCGAAGTGCTCATTTAATATTTGAAAATGCATAAAAGACTAGCAAAGTTTTCATTTCGAAATAAGTAAAAGAGATGCAATATCTCATTCACATTGCACACTATCTGTGAATAAGTAAATAAATGCTTTTTTTCCGGTTTTGATTCAAACGCGAATAAATTTCATCTGTACGTTCATCTGATTGTTCATAAGGAACTCATTGATGAGCTCATCATGATATGTCTACCAGAGTAACGTATTACCATAATGCTTTGGTATTGGAATATTCCAAATGACCCCCTGAATAAGATAACAGATACGAACTTAAAATATTGGGGATTGTAAAATTCCTGTCAGAATGGTACCCTTTGTATGCTTCTCCTTGAAAATGAAAATTGCAAAAATAACAGATTTCAATTACTCAATGGTTAGAGTAGTTAGGCCGTCAGTGTAAAATTTTCAGTGTCTACCATTGAGTAACGTGTAAATTATGTGCATAAAGTTATACAGTTTGGAAGTTACAGGATGATAAAAAACATATTACAAATTTTTAAAATTGAGGTTATCACGAAAAGTAAAAATCACACCTAAAAGTGTCTGCAAGGTTTTTTGACGCATATTACATGAAAGAAAAAAGAAAAAAAAAACTGTCTCACCGCCGAACGTTTGTATAGATGATATTTATCAGAGAAGATGCATTTTATTCTGGCAGTTCCGTCGTACGATTTTGCTTCTTCTTCCATTCGTTAGGAAGTTATGGTTAAATAAATTTAAAAGTTTTGAATTTTTTTCTTATAACTACTATTTGCATTTTTTGTTTCAAATTTGAAATATTCGAAGTCTTAAGCTTACAAACAATCCTCTAATACTGAATGCAACTTTTTTTGTATTGTTTGCACTTTGTATTAAGCAAATACATAATACATTACTCATTGGAACGCATAATTTATTACACAAAATTTTAAATCATTTTCAAAGGGCTTATCGTTCAGAGCTTATAGCATTTAAAAAATAAAAAAAAATAAAAAATGTGTACTCCTTCTACAGCTTAAAAAACGTATTTACGATAAAAAACATAGGGTTTTTTTTTTTTTTTTGATAGTGTGAATAAATATAATCATCCTTCATTTGTCAAAGCTGTCACAACAACAAACAACGTCAACGAATCAGAAAATCACATTTTCAAAAGCGTAACCTTGCAGAAAATATTTAAATTGCTAAATTCTTTATCAAAGTTCATATTGGCATAATCAATTTACTCAAGCCGTTAAACATTATTAATTGAAAACAAATATTAAAAAAACAAAAAATTATTTATATCTGAAAATTATCACTTACCTCTTTAGATTTTTCTTCCCAATGACAACTGTTTCAATTTTGATTGCTTAACGATCACCAATCGACAAATGATCGTTCAAATCATTACAGTGCCTTCAACCTGAAAAAAATACCACCAGAAACGTTAAGTAAATGAACTGATAAAAATTCTATTGAAAAAAATAAATAAATTAAATTAAATAGGGGTACGATGCCCCCTGAAATTGAATGGAAAGGATCAACGAAATAATTTTATCGATCGTTTCCCACAAGATATCGTTCATTACCATTTAATTTAATCGGTACAAGAAGACTGGAGTTTACTCGATTACCTTCAGGTAATCATGACAGAAATTGATTTTTGATAACAAGCTTTTGGGAGTTCTTCCTCTGATTATATTATTGATCGTGTGACGATTTTTTGTTGTTGTAAAACTTTCATGTTATCTGTTTTTTTTTTTCATATTTTTTATTAGTTCTGTCTTGTGTATAACAGTCTCTGTTTGCTTTAAATTTAGAAAGAAAAAAAAAAGCCTTCTGGCTTCAGTGAACAGCGGAATTTTTAATTTGGGAAAAGGTTTTCTGTACGTTACGATCAAATACGAGATGGAATTTTTTTTCGCAATCAGAAAATCACTTCCCTTTCGATTTAAATAAATTTCCCAAAGAACATGTAGCATGCCAGTTAGAGCGGTTAGGTACCCAAAGGGTACCTACTTACTACTATCATGCTTTTTCTCCCTGCATACAAAGTGTTAAGCTTCCCACTATTCATATACGCCTCCAGGCTAATATGCTGCAGAAATGCTCCTTGTAAAAAAGGAAAACTTTTTTTTTTCGTCTTAAACTGTTAAACAGGCATTTAGGCCTCAGCTCAGTATCAAATCACCTGGTCAGATCCCAAACAGCGAACGCAATTTCATCGGACTATGATGAAACAACTTTGAAACTGGTTCAAAAATGTCAATATGTAAGAAAAAAAAAAAAAAACGGAATGGGAAAATACCGCAGGTACCCGTATAAATGTTTAACAGACATCCGGATATTGCTGGTGGCAGGAATTCTTGTGCAACTTGCCATGTTTCTGGGCGGTACTAAGCATTAAAGAAAAAAAAAAAGATTCTATGATGCGATAAAAAAACTAAAACAAAGAGGAGATCTTTAATGGTGGCTCCAGTTATATCCGACTATAAGCGGGCTGGAGATTTATTTATGTTTAACAACTAACTTCACACCTTAAGGAGTCGGTTCCTTCTGTAGCACCAAATAACCAAATGTTGCCGTATGAAAAGAAATGAAGTGATTTGACCCTCCTTCCAGAATTGAATTGCTTTTTGAAATGATTGATGGATTTTCAGGAAATTTTGAACCTTTTATCGCATTGTCCATATGTTGGCATAAAAGTATATATTCAAAAAAAAAGAATACCAAAACCTTCAAGGAAGTAAAAAAATCTCTGTTCCTATGTACCTAATAAATCCTATATGCATCTGTTTCTAGGGATGATTTTAACTTCTTCTTTCTCTTTAGTCTTTGTTCCCATGTGAATTTACGGAAGTTCAGTAAGCACTTCTTACATCAGAGGCACACGTAACTTAATATTTTTGGGATATTTTCATCTCGAAGTTGATTGCTTACGTCTCTTTGAATATTTGCATCTGGCACTTAAATATTTGGATAACTTTAAGTACGAAGATATCCAGTTTTATTTAAGGGAAATGGACAAGGTCAACATTCTACCGGAAGCTGAGTCAATTATTACTGTAGTAGGTACTAAGAAAAAAAAAGTTGATTTCTTCCTGACCTCCTTTTAATTTTATGTAGATATTACATTGTAATTTCAGTGCAGTCCATATAACATGGGGCTCATTTAATTTCTGTTCATATAAAATTATTATTTTTAAGTGTGTCAAAATGTTTGGTTCGATAGAAATTATTGAGATGAAAATTCTGATTTAGCTGAGTTTGCTAAAGAAATTTTTGAATAGTCAATTTCATCTCTTAAAACTTTGTGTCAAAAATTCAAATATTAATTTTCTTTTTAGGGCTATTAAAATATCACCGCCCGCACACTTTTTCATGCAGATCATCTAGATGTCGTATATAGTAAGAGTCCTTATAAAATAATTCTATGATTCACATTCACAAAGCCTCGGTGAAAACTATAACGAAATAATTATGATAAACATTCGAAATTTTGGTTTTCTGGCAATTAAGAATTTCGAAATATATTCTTAGCTCTCTTCTTTCAAAGTTATATTATAGTCGTCACTGTACGGCGATGACGATATAAATTTAACAATATTTTCAATATTTATATGAATATAGAGAGGGAAGGGGAGCGATAAGCAATAAGAACAACCATATTTTTAGTTACCGAACAAAACTGAATGTAACCTCTAGCTGGATCAAGCTCGATGTAAATTTTATTACTGTTCAATCACGGATAAGTTAGTGCTATAAATATGGTAATTAAAAAATTAAAAAAAACAAAAAAACAAAAGAATATGTATGGCATTACCTATGACTATCTGGCTATGAATGCAATTAAATCTGATACTTACTGTAAATGGATTGTCTCCACAGTTTATTATTTAACTAGTTGCACCTAATTTTATTAAGACCTATTTCATATTTTTAGCCATTGACTCATGACGTCTCAATTTCCCAGTCAGTGGAAAAGAGCGTGTGTGTTGCCTATCCCAAAAACAAAAAATCCTCAGCATCTGTTCAAACTCGACAACCAATTAGATAGTCTTCTATGTGTCTTAGCTAAAGTTCTTGAGGACATAGTTTATATGCAGGCTGTGAACTAAAACAATCTAAATGGATATCTGTCTTGTTGACAATCTGGATTCCGACCGATAAAAACGATTCTTGCTTGGCTTGATTTCGGCATTCGATGCTATCCAAAATTGCAAGCTACTGAGAAAACTTCAAAAAGATTTTTCAATTTCCTCGTCTGCAGTAGAACTTGTCACTACATTTTTTAAGTGGAGGCAGTTATTTTGTTAGAGTTAATGAGGTATGCTCGAGTGCAAAGTCTCTTTTATTTGGAGTTCCTCAAGGATCCATACTTGGCCCCTTGCTGTTTTGTCTCTACTTGAATATCATTATTATGCAATATCAGATGTTTCATTTATCTATATGCTGAAGATGTGCAATGCAAATGTATTTAAGCAGACTGATTAGTTTGATGGAGGACTGTGTATGCCGATTCAATGAAGACCTGCAGTGTGTATATAGTTAATTGGTCACTGCTAAATAGCCCGGAGTTGAATCCCGTATATCCGTACTATCATATGTATATTCAGCTAAAGCCTCTGGCTTTGAGCAACAGTCAAAGTCCATATATATGGATGCCTGCGACAGTTATGGCTCTAGTTCTATCTCTCCCCATATACCTTATTAATACGTCCTATTACTGCTTGTGTTCTTTCCTGGTTGTAATAGACCCCAAGAAATCGGGCATTTTTCGTAAGAAAAAGCTATAAAAATTTCTGCGCATTTTCTACTGAGTTTCTTTTTAGTACAATTTCAAAAGCTGTGCTGCATACCTCAAAAGGGTAGTGTGTGTGAAAATTAAATGATTGGTAGAAATTGCTCACAATATTACCTTGTCTCTTGCCCCAAAAGAGGCAGTTATTATTTAAACTAATACTAATTTGACTGAAAAGCATCAAGGTGTTTGCAATTCATGAAGAAACATATAGAAAATTAAGTCCCGATGAGCATTCATTAAATCTCATCGAAGGGCTCATTGGATATCATGAAACTGCTCCATATATGTATGCTAAACCAATAATAAATAAATATTTATTCTTATCATCATCGTTTCAGATGACATTTTTACTAGGAAAATTTGAATTGATTTTTGTTATTTATTTATTTAAGTTTTTAAAAATTAATTTTTAATTTGTTTTCTGCGGAAAGACGTCGCCCATATGCTGGACTAGACGTTATATCCATATCCTTACGCCTCAGCGTCAAATTCGGAAATATATATGAAACCAATCGTAAAATCAAATTCTCATTTATGAACTCATCATGATACTCATTGATATTCTCATTAATAAGCTCATCGTGACACTCATTGATATGCTCATTAATAAACTCATTGTGAACCGCATTGATATGCTCATTAATAAGCTTATCGTGACACTCATTATGTACTCATCGAAGTGCTCATCTAATATTGTAAAATCCCTATATACCAACTTAATATTTATTCTTGTCATCACCTTGTCAGAAGACATTTCTACTAGGAAAATTTGAATTGATTTTTGGGATTTATTTATTTAAATTTTTTAAAAATTAATTTTTGATTTGTTTTCTGCGGAAAGACTGTCGCCCATATGCTGAACAAGACGTTATGCCCAAATTCTTATGCCTCAGCATTTTAGAGTTTGATTTGCAACCGGAGTTTGAATTCGGAAAAATATATGCGAAATCAATCGTAAATGCAGATTATCATTTATGAATTCATCATGACACTCATTGATATCCTCATTAATAAGCTTATTGTGACACTCACTGCTCAGCTCATTAATAAGCTCTTCGTGACAATCATTGATATGCTCATTAATAAGCTCATCGTGACACTCATTGACATGCTCATTAATAAGCTCATCGTGACACTCATTGACATGCTCATTAATAAACATTGACATACACATTAATAAGCTCATCGTGACGCTCATTATGTACTAATCGAAGTGCTCATTTAATATTTGAAAATGCATAAAAGACTAGCAAAGTTTTCATTTCGAAATAAGTAAAAGAGATGCAATATCTCATTCACATTGCACACTATCTGTGAATAAGTAAATAAATGCTTTTTTTCCGGTTTTGATTCAAACGCGAATAAATTTCATCTGTACGTTCATCTGATTGTTCATAAGGAACTCATTGATGAGCTCATCATGATATGTCTACCAGAGTAACGTATTACCATAATGCTTTGGTATTGGAATATTCCAAATGACCCCCTGAATAAGATAACAGATACGAACTTAAAATATTGGGGATTGTAAAATTCCTGTCAGAATGGTACCCTTTGTATGCTTCTCCTTGAAAATGAAAATTGCAAAAATAACAGATTTCAATTACTCAATGGTTAGAGTAGTTAGGCCGTCAGTGTAAAATTTTCAGTGTCTACCATTGAGTAACGTGTAAATTATGTGCATAAAGTTATACAGTTTGGAAGTTACAGGATGATAAAAAACATATTACAAATTTTTAAAATTGAGGTTATCACGAAAAGTAAAAATCACACCTAAAAGTGTCTGCAAGGTTTTTTGACGCATATTACATGAAAGAAAAAAGAAAAAAAAAACTGTCTCACCGCCGAACGTTTGTATAGATGATATTTATCAGAGAAGATGCATTTTATTCTGGCAGTTCCGTCGTACGATTTTGCTTCTTCTTCCATTCGTTAGGAAGTTATGGTTAAATAAATTTAAAAGTTTTGAATTTTTTTCTTATAACTACTATTTGCATTTTTTGTTTCAAATTTGAAATATTCGAAGTCTTAAGCTTACAAACAATCCTCTAATACTGAATGCAACTTTTTTTGTATTGTTTGCACTTTGTATTAAGCAAATACATAATACATTACTCATTGGAACGCATAATTTATTACACAAAATTTTAAATCATTTTCAAAGGGCTTATCGTTCAGAGCTTATAGCATTTAAAAAATAAAAAAAAATAAAAAATGTGTACTCCTTCTACAGCTTAAAAAACGTATTTACGATAAAAAACATAGGGTTTTTTTTTTTTTTTTTGATAGTGTGAATAAATATAATCATCCTTCATTTGTCAAAGCTGTCACAACAACAAACAACGTCAACGAATCAGAAAATCACATTTTCAAAAGCGTAACCTTGCAGAAAATATTTAAATTGCTAAATTCTTTATCAAAGTTCATATTGGCATAATCAATTTACTCAAGCCGTTAAACATTATTAATTGAAAACAAATATTAAAAAAACAAAAAATTATTTATATCTGAAAATTATCACTTACCTCTTTAGATTTTTCTTCCCAATGACAACTGTTTCAATTTTGATTGCTTAACGATCACCAATCGACAAATGATCGTTCAAATCATTACAGTGCCTTCAACCTGAAAAAAATACCACCAGAAACGTTAAGTAAATGAACTGATAAAAATTCTATTGAAAAAAATAAATAAATTAAATTAAATAGGGGTACGATGCCCCCTGAAATTGAATGGAAAGGATCAACGAAATAATTTTATCGATCGTTTCCCACAAGATATCGTTCATTACCATTTAATTTAATCGGTACAAGAAGACTGGAGTTTACTCGATTACCTTCAGGTAATCATGACAGAAATTGATTTTTGATAACAAGCTTTTGGGAGTTCTTCCTCTGATTATATTATTGATCGTGTGACGATTTTTTGTTGTTGTAAAACTTTCATGTTATCTGTTTTTTTTTTTCATATTTTTTATTAGTTCTGTCTTGTGTATAACAGTCTCTGTTTGCTTTAAATTTAGAAAGAAAAAAAAAAGCCTTCTGGCTTCAGTGAACAGCGGAATTTTTAATTTGGGAAAAGGTTTTCTGTACGTTACGATCAAATACGAGATGGAATTTTTTTTCGCAATCAGAAAATCACAAATGGTACAGAGTTTATTTTCTTGTTAGTACAATACAGATGGAATTCTGATCACGATTTCATGACCCGATTGATACATTTTCATCCTTAATTATTAATATAAAATTTGTTTTTTTTTTTAATTTTTATATTTAATCCAATCGAAGAATAAAGAATTTTCTTGAATGTAGCAGCGTATATGTTGAAAAAAAGAAAATTTAAGAAAATTATAGACAAAAATAAAATAAATTGCAGATATATTTAACGCCATCGCTATCTACTGGTCAATAAAAGGGAAAATTGATAATGTAACTCATATACAAAAAATTAAAAAAAAAACTCCCAGTCAAACGATTGTAGATCCATTAGAATTTTGTTGATCTGGCAAAAGGGTTATTTATTACCAGATACATATGTAATTTTCTCCATGTATGTACATATCTTACAATCAAAATAGATTTTATAATGGGCACAGTACAGTGACTGCATTTTTTTAATTATCTTCTTATGATATTAGAAAAAAAAAAACATGGATTAGGACAGATCTACTCTGGGGTTGTATATACAGCTAGAATTAACCTTAAGCCTTTTGATTTATTGGATGAAGAGATCTTAATTTTAATTTTTTCAATTTTCCAATGCTTTCAGGTGGTAAATGAGTTTTTCAAATGTTTAGCTTTATTATTATTTGATGTTCCGCAAGAGTCCATCGTAGTCCCCACCTTGTAAAGAATCAGGCCAGGCGATAATTAGTTTTAAGAATTAGTTTCACCAATAGTCATTTTAAAATCGTGACCCTGAGTTACGCTATGGCCAGTTTTAACCCTACCATAAACTCTGCATATACAGTGTGGATGAAAGATTTTGCGTGTCTTGAAAACTACCAAATTGTGGTTCTCCAAATATAGTCCGTATTTTTAAACTTTGCGTAGAAGATACTACATATAATATTAATTTTTCCTTAGTATCCAAAACAAAATAAAAAGTATTAATTTTCCTATTTTTTTTTTAGATTGTTTCATTGAAGAGCCCATCAAAAGTATATTTTCAACCAGCGAATGGTAAGTCAGTCATTGAAATATATTTTTTTTATAAATAAGTGTTTATAGTAATTGAATGCTAATGCGAGATTTTCAAAATAAAGATCTCTTAACAGTACAAAGGTAGTAGTAATGGGGTATGTGCGACCCATTTTTTTTTATCAAAAAATTTGTGAGTAAAACATCAATTTCGAATTTTTCTGGATTAAACAAACAGACCGTATATGATGTTAGTTTTTATTTGGATCTTGCAGAAATCATTTAAAATTAGTAAAAAAAAAAAAAAAAAAAAATCCGTGAATTCACCCTACTGAACTTTATCCCACCTATCACACTGGTAATCCAGGCTATCATTTAGTGACACTCTTTTGTCCTCAGAGGGGAATCGATTTGTACATTCGTAATGATGTGCCTTTCTCTATTACTCCTAAATTTGCTTCAATTAATTTAGAGTTTAAGTTAAACTTCATTAACATATCATTTAATTTTATTGTTTATACCGTAGCACCAATATGTCTGAAGCTGACACTGGATGCTCGTTTGATACATACTCTATCCTCCAATATAGAAAATATTTTAATCAAATCCCCTACTTTTGAAATCGTTATTGCTAGCTATTTCAATATTTATAACATGCAGCGGCTCAGACATTTTTCAACCACAAGTCCAGCGGGGAAACATGTTGAAATTTTTAGCGAGTCCTTTAACTTGCAGCAGTTAGTTGATAGCCCAACTCGTTTGCCTGATATAATTGGACATGGCGTTAACCTATTAGATCTGTTTCTAACATATTATCCTGACAAGTACTCAACGTCAATGTAATCTTCTCTTGGCAGCTCGGATCATTATCTTGTTTTGGCCCACTTCTCTATATCATCACTGAAACCCACCAGTCGCCTTTGTAAAAAGCGATTGATGTGGCACTATGATTGGGTTCCATTCAACAAATTCATTAGAGAATTAGACTGGTCTGAGTGTTTTTCCTCGAGAGATGTTGAGTACTGCTCTGAATCTATCATCAACATCTTATTAAATCGCATTAGATATCTGGAAGGCCTTCGATTGAGTCGAAAATCCTGTTCTTTTAGCTAAATTTCAGGCATTAGCTTTAGATTCTCCTTTCTTAAATTGGATTAAAACTTTTTTCTCCCGCCGTTCAATTCAAGTTATATTGGACGGAGTTACTTCTGACCGTTTTATAATCCATTCTGGTGTACCGCAAGGCTTTGTGTTCTTCTCTTCCTCATTTTTGTTAATGATCTGTTAGCTCTCACTATCAATCCTATTAGTAGTTTTGCAGACAACAGTACCTTTGATTTCGTGTACTCGTTCGACTCTATAGCTGATTGCCGTATAAATGTTATAGTTGACAATGGAAGTCATATGTTTAATTCGCTAAACTATGATCTCTAAACAATTCTCGCTTGGGGCAAATTGAATCTGGTCTTGTTTAATGCTTCCAAGATGCAATATTGTCGTACGTACTCCAACACCCGCTTATCCCATTTCCGTCGACGGAGAAGATATCTCGAACTCACATCCAAAATAATCTTGGTTTGGTCCGATCACATTTTTGGTATTGCCCAAAACACGATTAAATATCCGGGCTTCTTGCAAAGATGCAAGAAATCTCTTATTCCATCAGACCTGGCGCAAATATACAATCTCTTATCAAGTCTAGATTGGTATATAGCCCCCATATTTGGGCAGGGGCTGGAAGCACTGCATTGTCCGCGTTAGACAAATTCCAAAAGAAGGCCTTCCGGCTTGTTAGCTATGACATGTCAGTATTTGATTCCTTAGAGCACCAGCATAATGTCGGATATGTGCCTCTCTTTCATCGCCACTTGTATGGTCATTGCTCTGACGAAATTTCTAGCCTGATCCCTTGTAGAGTTCCTCCTATGCGTACCATATGAGCTGTAAACCGAGCTCAGCCTCACATCTTGGAATTCAAATTCGACCGTACCATGAAATTCCGTGGATCCGTCATAATCAGACAGAGCAGTACGAATGTGGAACAGTTTCCATCCACCTTCGCCGCTCTCCAGCTATGAGCCACATACATTCAAGCGTCTCTACTCAATAATTCTCAATTCTCAAGTGATTGGTCCATAATTCAATTCTTCATTTCCTGCCAAGGCTGTGCTAGCGTATCATAGGGCAACATCATACAAAAAAAGGATGCTATTCTTCAAGAATCTTCTTCCACCTCTACTGCTGCCACAATGCCAACCGTTATTAAAATAAGTTTTTTTTTTTTGTATGAGTACCTAACATTAATAAGGCATCATTGTGATAGAATAGATGCTACCTTACTGTAACTAAACTTAATCTCAATAACGATTAGGGACCACTCACTTGACCTCACTACTCTATGCCCCTCTTCTTTTTGTAGCAAGGAGAATTTAAGTTCCTGCTGATGTTGTAACAGTGTCAGTCTTTTTACTTTTCATTGTGTACATTTAAAATCACAAATTCCAATTAAACTTTGTGACACTTCTTGGACATTAGTTCGACAGTTAAAAGCACACCAAATGAGATTTGTAAAATATTTGCGTAATGATAAAGTCTGTTTCTATTAACATTCAAACGAATTTCATTCGTATTAGTTTTAATCAAAAAAAGATTATACTCTAACAAAAGCGGTAACTGGTAATGCATCCAAAACTAAATAACTGTAAATAATTTCAATTTTTTTTTTAATTTGACTCCAATCCAACCGATACGATGATTAGTCCCGAAATGATTGTCACAGATGGGACAGCAGTAAATTTAGTCCAAATAGTCTCTCTGAAATGTGACTATTATTACGGTTACCGCGATCTACTGAACACAGTAATTGTTATAAGCAAACTTAAATTTTTCGGTCATTTACAAAGTATGCGTGAGGCGCGTATACCTTCTGATGGATAGGTTACTCATCTGTAACAAACAATCCCAATTTTATTTGTTCATGTCGTTCGTTACTCGTCCGTGCGAAAAAGCAAATCCTGTTAGACTGCCTTTAATAAAAGTTTGGAACCTCTTTAAGAGAAGAGTTTTGGTTTTGGGTGTGGAAATAATTTCCATAGAAATCTGACAATCATTCTTTAAATTTTTATTTTTGAATTATTGAACATTTTGGCTTCTCGTTTTGTTGTAAAGATAACACCAAGATTTGTTATTTTTTGATAATTCAGCTACCTTCCTCTCATTGGCACCACGTAATTTATAAATATAAAAAAAAGGAATTTAATAAAACTGTCATCGAACCAATGATTTTTCTGTTATTTATTTGTCTTTTTTTTACATAAAATCCCTGACATGGGGAGATATTGGACAGCAGCTTTTACACGAAATTCTTTTATCTCATTGATAAATTGTGCGAAAAAGATCAATCAAGAAATACTCGGCCACAAACTGGTTGTGAATTGGCAAAAAGCTGTCAATCGATTTTTATTGAGTTGAGTGAACAGCAATTATTTTATTGACCGATATTTGATGGCGTGGTCTTTTTTTCGCTATCTGCTAGAAATATAAATAATAAACAATGGCCGGGTGACGAAGTTTCGATTATCACACTTCAGCCGAGTGTGTGTATTTTTGAATTGCATTGGTTTGATAGCTACTATTCGTTTCATATATTTTCTGATAAGCTTTATTCACTCGTAAATTTTCTGTTCAGTTTCATCCATGTAATATGTATAGAGGAAGAATATTGTATGTGTATGTGTGCGAGATTATTTTTAGAGTTATGATAATGAAATTATTAAATCAAATATGTAGTTATATGTATATGTATACCTCCTAGGTCATGGGTCTAGACAAGAAGCAATTTATTAGTTTATTGACAATATCTGTTTTATGGCTTGTATAAGTATCGATGGAAATAGTTTTTTTTTTATTTTAAATTACAAATCGTTATAGCTATATTATATCTCATTGAAAATTAAATGTTTCGACCCGTTGGTGGTCATGATTGTGATGAGTAAATATATATATGTTAATCTCTCAAATATTAATGTTTTTAAGTCCATTAACTTGGTGAATAATATAAATTTCATGGCTTTTACCGAAGCAATTGAATAATCCGGCTCGAAGGACCAAAACAGATTATTTTGATAAAAGTATTTTGATTGAAGGGACTGTAGCAATTGGGCTAGGGGGGTTTAATATATTGCGGTTCAAAAGATCAAGGCATGAATCATATTTTTTTTAGTAGTATAGACTTAGAATTTGGTCCTTAAAAATATAATACACTTACATATTTTTTCTTGTACTTTTTCTAGTAGTATTTCGTGACGTTGAGTTTAACTTACGAGGGTGAATCAATAAGTACTCGTGTTTGAAGTTAGATAGCGCTGCTGAGGAATGTTGTTACCATTGGATACTGTCAGTTGTAAAATGATAATAGACGAGAATTTGGACTGAGTTCATAGTTCAGTTTTGAATTGATAGTCATTTGTGTTGCATGTGTTTGGTATTTAACGCTACAATGGAAAAAGAACAGTATTAAACGGTGATTCAATTCTTATTTTTGGACGGGCAAAGTTGCGAAGTTAGATGCAGTTTATGGAAAGTTTTCCCCATCTATGACAGCAGTTAGATATTGGTTAATTTAAACGTGGGCACATATCTGTTTTTCTTGAGGAATGCCCAGGCCGTCCATCAGACTTGTGACTGAAGATATCGTGGGAAAAGTTCATGATATGATTCTTGCTGATCGCCGATTGAAAGTGCATGAAGTACGGAAGGCCATAGGCATTTCTTATGGATCGGCAATCAAATTTTTGTATGAAAAGTGGGCGGTGAAAAAGCTGTCGGTCCGATGTGTGCAGCGATTGCTCACGTTGTACAATGAGCGGATACGGCTGCAAACTTCGAAGCAGTGTTTGGATATCTTCAAGTCAGATCCACAGGAGTCTTTGCATTGGGTCATAACCGTGGATGAAATCTGGGTTCACTATTATACGCCAGAAACCAGTCAGTATTCAAAACAATGAAGATTTGCAAGCGAATCTGCTCCGAAGAAGTCAAAGATGGTTCCATCGGCTGGGAAGGCTATAGCTATGATTTTCTGAGATTCCAAGGAATAATCCACATCGCCTTTCTGGATAGAGCTAGAACGATAACACGGGAGCACTACAGTAAGTTATTGGACCGATTCGATCAAAAATTGAAAGAGATTAGGCCCCATTTGATTAAGAACAAAATTTTGCTCTACCACGACAATGCACCAGCTAAATCAGGCCGAATCGGTGTGTCCAAACTGCATAAACTGCGTTATGAATTCTGCTGCAAATGAAGAGATCATCGGTGAAACCGAAGCCTATTTTGATGCGTTTGAAAAATCGTAATTAGAAGGTTTAGAGAAATAGCTGGAACGTTGGGAAAAGTGTATCACATTAAAAGGAGAATACGTTGGAAAATAAAAAACAACATGTGCTAAAAGTTTGTGTTTTCATTCCTAATGCGGGTACTTATTGATCCAACACACTACGAGTCTTTATATGACTATCTCCTGCATTTTCCAGCCATGGTAATCTGATTTTAATTAGTTCCTTATAAATAAGTTAAAAGAACTCACCAGGATAAAAACTAATTAACAATGATAGTATCAATTCAATTGAAAATAACAATCTTCAATTAATATTATTTACGACTTGTGCGACTTACGACTTGTGTGGCCATAATCAATGTAGTGAATGAAATCATTCATTCACATCCATGTTGCAATTTTATTAAAATTTATCACATCAAATCATAACTCCTCCAGCAGTTAACAATAATCTTTTAAACAATTTCAATTTGTAATCACACTGAAATAATTAATTTAAAATTTTATTGTTTCGTGAGAAATGATGCCATGATATCTTTAATCAGAAACCAACATCACATACGCCACCACAGACAATTTTCACTTCCGCTTTAATCGAATCAGCACAGATTTTCATTGACCCCTGATTCCTATAACTATATTATACATACCAGAATGAAGAGGATGCATACTCCGCCCTTTTCCGTATCAAGAAAAAATAATTTCTCAATTTTTTTTTTATTATATAGCGGCTTTCATCTAATCGAAAAAGAAGAAAAACTAATAAAATCTGTAAAGATCAAAACAGCGCTATCTAGCCGCGTACTATAGCTCTGCCGACTATTCCAAATGCATGCGCATATGTTTTAAATCGGTCCGATGTATGGTGACATCTTGCGCTATTAAAATTTTCAACAGAATTTCTTGAGTATCAAGTAGAGAAGATGTAAAAATGAAAAAAAAAAAAAATATATTTCCATTTTTTGTGATCACACAACAGAACATGGGTAGATATTGTGGCTTTAATTCTGTGGCGTATGATCTGCGATCTCTGTGACTTCTACTATTAAGATATACATTCAAATGTGCTATTCTTGAATCACGGTGATAAAAATTCAAGTCTGAGAAAGAAAGGAGACTGCGTGCAGACTCATAGATCCTGCATAATCTTCATATGATCTTCAAGTGATCATCGATGCTTATAATTTTTTTTTATCGTGTAATACTATTCCCCCCTCATTCCGGCGATGATGAATAAATTTAAAATACTTTTAAAAAAAATCCAACAGATGTTGTTGATATTGTGATCTCTCCTCACATAAAAGAAATACCACGATCGCTACGATCTCCGTATATACATATATATACCCAGAATTTGCTTACAATCGAGGGTGAGAACTTTTCTTTTTTAAAAGATCGCGTGCATTTTTATCTTTAGCACCTTCTGAGAGTTTCCTTTCTTGCAGACAGTAGAGAAAATTGTAACAAATTCCTAAGATGAGGATCATGACGACGGTAACGGAACCATCATCACTTGGCCAATTTATTCTTGCATTATAAAGATCACTAGGCTACCGGGTCTGTTGTTGTTGTGAACTTTATCGTCTGTTGGATATCATCCGCAAAAATACATTGTGTCTGGATAATAGCGCCCCATAATTTCCTGTACTCAAGATCTACACAACACATCAATTTTGATCAGATATGAAGATCTTCTCAACTGTGTTTACATACCTTTGGCTACCTGCCTGGTGTTTTTTTTTTTTTTTTTTTTTTTAATCTCAACAATGATCTATGAGTAAGATCTAGAGAAAAAAAAATTTGCAAACGTTCTTTTCATATATATATATTTTTTTGTTATACATATATAAGATCGACCGACAGTCCGATGGCTGAGGAAAAACGTTCGTTGGAAATGAGCGATCATTATGGATTAAATAGGCCCATCTTTACTATAACTCCATACATTGTGGGAAGATCAGAAGGAAATTAACGGGTTTTTAAAGTCACTACGATTTCCTTCGCAATTACTTATAACTGTGAGCACCAAGCACTATATATACATAGTAGTTACTAACTACAACATTAACTGTGACATATCAATTTAAGCAGGCGGCGCGGCACAGTGGTCGACGATTGCAGAGTTTCCGTCTATGAAGAAGTCTACTCATGTTAAAGTAAAGAAGTGAAATGTGTTCGTATAATTATGGTTTAGGTTAGAGCAACATAGTTATAGCTTACCTGAATTATTTATGAAATTGTGGCGGTTGTTGTTTTTTTTTTGTCTTGTTCATGTTTTGTGGAAATTTTTATTATTTATTGTCTTCGTGTGTTGAGCATGCGCACGGGTATGTAATTGATAAAAAGCAAAACAAGTAAAAGGTGAAAGCCTGAAAAATTATATTTAATTAGCGGAAAGGCTTTGTGGCAAGTTTTCTCCTTTGGACATGTTTGTGGTGAATATTTTTAGAATATTTCTGGATATTATCCCATTTAAAGAATAGTTTTGGTTTTTGCGGCCTCAATCGAATGAAAATTGGTTATTATGATGGGAGGATGGTGTTTTTTTTTATGTGTGTTAAGGTTAGACGAAACACTTTCTCTATCGAGAGAGGAAAGACTTGTTTAATTTTATTGATTGAGATTTGTAGAAAGGAATTGTACGTAGTTATGAGAGTTATGATTATGGATACTCTTTTAACCAATAAATTAGTAATGTCGTTACACTGAATATGGTTATCTCCAAAAGACTAACTAATTTATTTTACTAAATTTGTATTTTTAGTTTAAACAATAAGGTTCCTAAAATTGAGCCCTGCGGCATCCGGTTCCAATTTAAATTTTCGTGTCTAGCATTTTAATATTAGCCTAGACTTCTGAAGATAACAAGATATTTAATTAATTATTAAACGGCATAGTAACAAGAGTTTTGAAAGAGGCCGAACTTAGAGCTTTAGTTCTTCTTTAGGTATATTATTTATGATATCCTGCAAGGACTCGTTTGCATCATTTTCAATTATGTAAGAGATATGTTCGGGTAGTACTTGATGACACAAAGGTCAAAAATATTTTATAATGAAATTAATTTTTCAACATAGTCACGTATTTGACCTTATTGTGTACCCACCGTTTTATAGACGTGGCCTTGGCCACAGCTTTTCAATAAAATATTTTTGTATTGTATCGTATTGTATTGGTAAACCTGTGATCGAGTTTCTTGATTCAGACGTCATTTAAGTTTACGAATCGAGTGTTTCAATCCTTCTAGAAACTTTCTCTTTCAACAATAAAATCCGGATCAAAAGTGAATTAGGTCAATAATGATAATATATGCACAATATTAGATTAATGTATTTTGAAAAGTATCTAATGGATGAAGCATTATACAGATGGAACTGTATAAATTTTATCGGTACCTGTAGCCCTGTTTCAATAAGAACAAAATTATTCTTATTCAAATTCAACGTAAAACCTATATGGCGGCAGCATGATTGTGAAAGGTAGCCAAATAGTGTGTTTGCTTGTAGATCAGTATTTATGTTATGCCCTAAGAATTCGTTAGGAAGGGCTTCTATTAGCTGTCCAACATGATACTACAGACAACATGACGGAACTAGATCGAAATGTGGAATTTCTCATGCTAAAAAGGTTTAATTAAGGTATAAAAAACATTGGATGGGTGGATTGGAACTAGGTTAGGATCCGAAATGGGTGCGTGGAACCTAGGCCACAACAAGACCCATTGTTTACTCTCTAGACTTATTAGCAATTGCCCATAACTCCCAGCTGGATGCTCTAACAAAATTCAAAATTGGCCCCGAACCCGCCTTACCAGCTTCATGCAGTTTTTCCAGTAGGTGTGAACTAAGGAATCCTTAACGTTTTCCAGAGAGGGCCGGAAAGTGACAAGAGTGACAGTTTTCCTCTCGCATTCTCTGTATACCGGATCTTCAACAAACCCCAGCTTATGCACGTGACTCTTGAGAAGAGAATGCCCAGTGAAAGTTGACACTAGAGTTCTAAGTGTTGACCTGTTCAGTCCCAATAGCTGTTTCGCTTCATTTGGGTTAGGTCTGCTCCACAGTTCGTTTGTAGTTCTACCCGAAGGGTCATCCAACCCAAGGCAACTGTGTTGGCAGTCGACCCAACCTGAGATAGTAGAGGCAAGGTGTTTTGGTGCGATCCCAATAGTGGAGGAAAAAAATTGCGGAGAAGTCTTTTACGTCTGCATTTAGATGAAATCTTATCATCACAATTTTTGCTCATAAAATTTGCTTTCGACCTAAAGAATCTTTCATACGGCCGAATACTAGGATTTTAATTTGGTAGAGAATCGTGAGATTATAGAATGAAATGATAGCCACTCTTAACAGGACCAATGCAAACTTGCTAGAAATAGCTTCGAGGAATTAAAGTGAAATTAGCTTAAAGATTTTTTACACGATTGGAAAATGGCAGATCTGTGTTAATTAAGAATACAGGTGGAAGATTAGATACCTCAACTGCTCTGCGATAGAAGGCAATATACTGTGACTTTCTAGCATTAAGCAATAAAAGATTGCTATCAGCCCAGTGTGAAATACTGTACAGGTCGGAATTCAGCCTACCAATGCAATCCTCCACTAGTCATATTGGTCGACTTGCCCATCACCGGCATACAAGTGAGTTTTACAGTCACAACAACATTGGGGAGGTCATTTATATACAGGCTGAAGAACAAAGGGCCGAGAATAGAGCCTTGAGGGACACCACAATTTAGCGGCAAAACACTGCACACACAATTCTTTACCTTAACCCACTGCAATCTATTGGAGAGAAAGCTGCGGATTAAGGACACAACATAGGGATGAAAAAGGAAGTTTAAGACCAACTTTTCAAGCAGATTGGAGAGAAGTGAAATAGGAATTAAGTATGTCAGGATCCGAGTTACATTGCGGTTTATTTCTGCCATACACAGACACCTTACGCAAGTTTTTCCACACAATTTTGGGGGTCTCAAACTTTTGTTTAAAGTATCGTCGCTTGGCCACGCGAACCATAGAGTTGACCATATTTCTAATCAGTTTATAATGCGTACGGCTTTCAGTGGCCTTTAATCTAACGTATCTGCGATATAAAAAATCCCGTTCAGCGATAAGTGACTGGATCGCTGCAGAAAACCATGGACAACTATTTTTCCTGATTCTGCGTGAGTGAGTTGGAGCATATTTATCGTGAAGATTATGTAAAAGTTCATGAAACTCATTAATTTTCTTATCCACTGAGGTATGAAGGGTGATGTCATTCCAGGGCAGCAAGTCACACTCATCTCCCAACTGATATGGATCAGTGTCATCATATTTCCTATGTGATATATGCTTGTAATTTTTGCAGTTACCAATATCAATGCTATATGTCATAAAAAAGAAATCATATGAAAGTTACAATTACGGTGAACAATTAAATAGAAATGAATTAAAGATAGATCCTTGTGGTATTCCATTAACCGGGACATCTAAAATTGCAGTTTTTGTTTTTTTTTTAGTTAAGGTTCAAGCAAAATTTAAGAAACTTAAAAATATTTAAGAATTTCTTCAGTATAAGTCTGAATTGTCTGAATGATCTTTACTTGGAGCCAACTGATCTATATATCCATGTCATATACTGACGACGTAAATATGTAATTTATATTACTATGATCCTCGTTTAGATCACTAATTCTTAGATTTTTGTATGGATAGGCCAAAAACAAATTTTGATAATGGCTTGAACGAATTTAGTTGGGAAATATGAACCGAGGTGTTGTATTAATGAAATTCTATATTCGATCATGTTCATGGGCTAAGTGAAATTAACATTTAAATTTTTTTTTATCAGAATATTAACATTAAATTTCCCTAATAAACATTTTTCCATGTCTCCATATATCTTCTGAACTCTTAGGCATTATATAAACATCTGTTTGATTCAAAGAATGATCCTTCTGATCGCAGAATACAACTGATATCACACTTTACTTAATTTTTTTTTTTTTAAAGCAAATATTTTCTAATGCAATATTGAAATATTCTACATCCAGAATGATCTCATAAATGCGGTATCATTTCATCAATTACAATATTGAGGAAGAAATAAATTTACACACTGATCACGATTAACTTACACGCGATTCATTCAGCTAAATAATCTCCATGTATTTGATACAAAAGTAAAAAAAAAATATAGTCTTAAGATAGCCAGCCACATAATACATATATGTACATATATCCGAGTACATCACTTCCAATGTTAAATCAACACCACACCGGATTAATTAACTGCTTGCTGGTGGCTGCACAGCGTGTATATCAGCTTAAGACATTCCGGTGTTTTCACTAACCGGTATTCGATCATTGGCACCCTTTGAAATGCTGGCTGGGAACCAACATCGGCACCTCTTGATGATTACAAAAAGAAAGAAAACAAAACAACAAAAACACCGGCGGAGGTAATTGCATCTCATCACGTACATATATAACAAAAATTCTATAAAATGTGTGAACGTAGAAAGATATTCTCTCACAGATTTTCCCAATTGAGGCCTCCTATATATTTGAGACGAATCAAAATACGTGGGATGTTGATAATCATTCAACTATGACCATTTCTTTTATTTACTGTTTTTTTTTTTTTGCACATTTTCTGAAAAATAAGATTTTTCCGACATGTACGCATGCCTTAGTAATTTAAAATTTCTATGAGTTTCACTCTGTGTTTGAATGCGCGTGTGTGCGTGTTAAAGAAAAAGTAAAAGAAAAATTATAGTTAATATAAACGGATGTCATACCTAAGTATTTACATATACATTACATATGTACATAAATATGTAAATAAATGATTGAACGGATGTTTTGCTTTGAACAGGTCAAAAACCACAGGAATTCAAGTGAGAAATAAAAATACACTTGTCAGCCAGGCAACTGATCATGGTCTCATGAATGAAGATCACTGCTATCATTGCTACTATTGAGATACAAAAGATCAATGGATCTCGTGTTACACTTGTGTGAAAACGTAATTGATATACTGAGGGAAATATAATGTATATGTAAACTACCACAATCTAAAAGGTATAAAGGGTAGAGCCGGGTGCTTTGTTTCATTGATCAGTGATCGTTTAACGATCAGGATATACTTCATTCGAGTTTCTAAGAAATTGCATTGAATAGTTTCGACCCCACACATTTTCAAACAATTGTTTTTGAGTATAGCTCTTAATTACAACTTAGATAACTTCCGTCTGTGTCGATCATTGATCACAATAAGAATATGTTTCAGGTTAAGGACCAACTTCCTTTCCTTTATTTGGCTAATAATAATAAAAAAAAAAAGGAACCATAAATCCGGTCAAAGTGTCATCTTATAATGGGATTTGTTATGATCGTACTTATAGGAAGTAATTTTCCAAACTGCAGTCAATGTGACAAAATTTGAGAAGGCTGTAAACTTGAATCCCAACAATGTTTTGAAAGAGAATCTTTAGTCTCACAATTGACCGGATGTGAACACTTTTTGACCCTTAGTAAGGTTCATTTATTTTGCCTTTTCTTTGCGGTGTACCTACATATGTACCATATGCACAGAGAGATAGGGTCAAGTGGCTTTGAGTGTGTTTTTGTAATTTTCTGTTGTTTTTTTTTTCTTTACCGAAATTTAACTCTGCAAGAGATCCATCTCACCTGTTGATTATTTGAATTTATGGGAAAATGGGATATATGTATACAGTATATCTAACGTAAGTATAAAGTTGATACATATACATATGAATTGAAGGAAAAAGTTTTAAAACTATTAACATTTTCTCTCGTATAGTCTTAATGACTTCTTGCAGAGTTAATGATTATACCTACAAGTATATAAAACTTAACCTCAAATTTTACGATGGAAATATGTTGGAACTTGCAACTTTAATTATTTTCTGTAATGAAGCGGATATGATAATCTACATGTTAAAACTGAAGGAAGGTATCTAAAGTTCATCGTCATTTAGTTTAATTTCACTCATTTATTTCATGGTTTTTGTGTAATTAATTTTTCATGAACATTTTAATTAAAATTTATTGAATTTCTTTTAAAGTTTTAATATTGTAAAATGCAGAAAGGGTTAGATTTTGAGTACAGACTGTGATAGATTATTTTAAAGGGCAGCTTTTGGCCTTTTTAAATCCAGTATAAAAAATTTGGTATTGATATCAAAATATGAGTTAAATAAAGAAAACTGAGTTAATATTTTGAAATTTTAATTTTTTTGAGTCATAAACGGAGAAAAGGATGGGGAAAATGTATAAACGATTATTTATTAACAATTTTACATAGTTATAATGCGGTGTATAACAAAACTTACAGGTATAAAAGCATACCAAAATATTTTGGCAGCGTTCCGATTCCCCCCCCCCCCCTCTCCCCTCGCATACAATATTTTTCTTGTCTTAGCATGACCTATCCTTAGCCTCTACGTGTAACACCCAAGACCAGACAGCCTGTATTTTACGTGCGGGAAGTAACCTGCAAGGGATCTGACTAGATTTTCATCAAAACATTGAACATGTAGGTATGTAGCGATAATAGAGCGAAGGGCATCTGATACTATGGTGGTATTCGAGCGAGTCGATATAAGAAGTTACTCGTACATCGCCAATGAGCTAGAATGTTCTATTCTGGATAATATCTATAATGACGCTAAGGCTGTACGACCAGCCCTGGTACAGATGTGGGAATTGTATTCCATTCTAAATCTGATATAGGACTTGCAGAGGAATGCAAGATTTGACGGGCTGAAATATTTTTTACACCTTTCCAGAAATACAAGACATTTCAATGCTTCTTTGGCAACAAAGAAGATGTGAGCAATTCAGCTTAACTTACTGGAAATATTACGATCACAATAATACTTAATGACCGTGTATCAGAAATTAATGCTCCGTCAATAGAACGGGAGTGGTTAAGTAATAAGATGAGACAGCTGTTTGCAGATGATGCGCAGGCGTATCTCTCAAGGCCTATTGGTTTAATTGAGGATGGCGTTAGCTGCCTGAATGAAGACCTCGAGAGAATCCACCAATGGACTATCCTAAATAATCTTCTCATTAATCCAGCGAAATCGAAAGCTTTGGTTATTTACAGGACTTTTATTAACACGTCGTACTTTCCTCCGATTATTCTAATAGCATAATTCCATATGTTGAATCGGTTCGTAATCTTGGGGTAATTTTTAATAAGACCTTGAAGTGGAACGATCACATTAAGTTTATCATGCGTAGAATTTACGGTGGTCTTCGTTCGCTTTGGGCCACAAGCTTCTTTACACCTACTGAGACGAGATTGCATTTAGTGCGCATTTAGTGGGTGTGAAATCTATGGCAGGCTCGATTCTGTTTGCTGGAGGGTGCTTTTAACTACATTTAATTCTATGATTAGGTACATATAACCTTCGTAGATTTGATCACGTCTCACCGCATGCTTCTGCAGTTTTCGGTTGTACTCTTGAAGCTTACTTGCAGTTTCGATTGATCTTACTTAGATACATTGAGTTCGACACGATTTGGTTTGCTCCAAGCAAAGATATTGTCAAGATCGTTCTTCAATGATCTAATCATGTAATATCGTTTGATACATGTAGAATTCCCTATGGAGTCAATGAAAGTGTCAAAGGACTAAGCGAAATCAAGGGTATTGTTATCGTCAAAACTATGGATGGGATTGTAAGTGATCTGCTTCATTAATGAAAATTAAGAAGAAAGACTGAGAGATAACAGAGCCCTGAAGCACACCGGAATTTATAGTGTGGGGTTCAGATATAATGTCATCTACTACTACACTTATTAGGTGAACAGACAAAAAACTTTCAATCCATAATAGAGGAGGATGGGAGATACCAAGTGCTTTCAGTTTAGCTAAACGAGCAAGATGTCAGACTATATCTAGCGCCTTTAAAATATCTCAGGGCAACGATTTTGTTCTCACCAAAATTGTAAAGATGACTGTTCTAAAAGAAAATTCAGTAAGTCTGCAGATTAGTGTCCAGTGCAGAAGCCATATTGGCGATCGTTGATGAGTTGATTGGTTTCTAGATACTTCATTAATTTGGAGTTAATGACAGATTCAAAAACCTTTGAAAGAATTGAAGTAGTTGCAAGTGATTGATAATTTAAGGGATCGCTACCCTCTCCGTTTCGGAGAATTGGCTGAGAGTGGGCTAATTCCCAAGCAGTTGGAAAATTGTCTGTCTAATAAGACAAGTTTGCGCAGAGGTTTAGCCAAGAATGAAGAACAGCTTTTAATTAACAGGGGCTGAGCAATCATAAGAAGCTGTGGCTTTGGAGATGTTCATCTTTTTCAGGACCTTGAATACATCTATCATAAAAGTGTGTATTGCTCTTTTTGAACATATGTACCGGAGAAGGTACTGATGAAGTTTTTCCTGATGGCTTTTACCAGAGATCCGAAATCTTTCCGAACTTTACGGCTTGCCAACATTGCTAACATTCTAATCAAAGAGATTATTCCCTCTGGACTTACAGGTGTTCCGTGCAGTCTCCAATTTTCCTGTTGTTACCAAAGTTTTTGTTGATCTACTTATAAAATATTACTCTCACATTCGATCAACACGTTTCCAAATTCCTATGACTTATACTCGATCGCAGTCTATTTTTTATTTTGAAAATGCTCTTTCGAAATTCACTTGCGTTAATAAAAACTTGTGAATTTTGAACAAATTTTCGTACTAAAAAGCGTACAATTGGCTATTACAGATTGTAGATGCACTCAGTGATTAAATTTTTCTGTTAGGTAATTGGTGATAGACTCATCCTCACTTGTAGAATATTCCTCATGTGGTGAGGATTCATTTTTACCTTGGAGATCTATTTCTTTACCATACATGTTCTGTTCAAGAAAGAATTTTTTGGGATATCTCCGGTATATACATAGCAAAAGCTAAAAAATGCTTTAATTTGTTATTTCATCACACATACATACATGTTCTATATAACAAATAAACTTCTTTGTGTTCAACAAATCGCCTTTTTATCGCCATTATCCTTTTGTCTGTGTAGTTTTGTATCCTCTATCTCTACGCTATTTAAATCGCACAGGTTAAGTTTATCTGACCAGTAGCGCAATGGATATAATTATTATTTTTTATTTAATATAAAATTATATGTAAAATTTTGTGAGTATAAAATTATCAAAAATTTAATATATTTTTTATTTTCTTTTTTACATTTTGTCAAAAAGTTGCCGCCTTTCAAAATGTGCTTCTAGTATCTTGTATGACCGTCCGACCAGGATCATCTCTCAAAGTTAAAATTATTGGATTTTTATTGATTTTTATTTTTATAAAAAAAAACATGTTTATTTCAAAAACCGCGTAATATATAATGGTTTTTCTCTCTACAGAAATGAAAAGTTGAACTTAAGAAAAATTTGCAAGACATTTGAGCATTGCATTTGATTCGATGCACGTGTTAGTGTATTTGCAAGAACTTCGACAATCATTTTCTTACTAGATGTACCTTATTGGACCCCATCGGTCATAATATTTGATGCAAAAATTTTTCCATGTTTTACAATGTCAGTCATAAGGCCATTACTTTTAATAGTAATTTTTTATTTGATCACAAATAGTATATTAAAGTCAGCAATCTAACTTCTGTAGTCCTATTCCTCCTCTTCGGTGTACCACAGGGCTCTATTCTTGCTCCACTCTTCTTTACTAACTTTATTAACGAACAACATGACGTTTGTTGTCAGGCATATTCAAATCCATATAATTACTGCCGATGATATACAATTTTATCACAAGGAACCTGATACCGATACTCTTTCGTGGTGTGTGAATAATATTAATCATGATTTATCTAAAATAGTGGATGGTAATTTATTGTGATTCTGGTAAGAGCAAATGAATTGCGAGTTTCGAAGGTAATGCTCAATGGCCTTCATTAATATAGTCAATAATCTTATGGCCTGTTTTACAGTCAAGGCTTAAGCCACAAAGATGGCTTAAGCCAAGGCTTAATAAATATTTCAGTTTCACAGTCAAGGCTTAAGTGATATAACTGTCTTAAGGCAAGCTGAACTTACGCCCGTCATCTCGAAGGCTTAAGCCTCAGAAGTTGCTTTGAAACACATAGGAAATTATTGCTAAATATGTATTTTCCCTAAATATTATATTTTTTGTTATTAAACGAACGTGCATATTTCAAAAGTTATACTTTAAAACTAAATTGAAATTTTCCAAGCGTTTTGAGTACTTCCTGACAGCTAGTGTCGTTTTGGGAAGAAACCAAACAGTTTAAGTTCATATCATGCAGAGGATATAAGCGTCGTAGAAATGCATAATATAATATCGCAAGGTGTGACCCGTGTAAAAATTGTAAGAAGACGCCCCCAACATTTCGAGAAATGGAATGACGTTGATTTTTATTCTCGGTTCCGACTGTAAAATCATTCGGCTATGATGGTTTACTTTGTCGAAACAATGATTTTGGATTTGATATCCTTCCAGATAAAAACCACAACAAACTGATAAATAAAAAGTTCTTCTTTTAGCTTTGTTTTTGAATCCACAATGGCAATTTTCCTTTAAAAAAACATCACAATTACAGCAGTGCTGACAACTTAAGAATTTTCATCTGTAGCTTAACTAAGCCTCAGCTTACTGAGGACTGTGAAACCGAGTAAGCTTAAGTTCTGGGCTTAAGCCACACCCGTGGCTTAGCTAAGCTTTGGTTTAAGCCTGGACTGTAAAACCGGCCATTAGAATTACTATAAAAAAAAATATTAACATTGGATGACCACATTAACTCTTCGTCGTTTCTATTAGGACCAAGGACATGTGAAAATGTGTGGTTAGATTTGTCCTAAATTTAGTGCGAAGTCCATTGATTACAAATACACGTTTGTTGCTGTATGTAAATAAACCTATAATTTTCTATTAACAAGTACCCCTTGTACATGTGTTTTTTTTTTTTTTAGATATATCCATAAGCAAATTTCTTATCAATCGCGCAATTCTTACAAAATATTATAATCAAAAGCACTGTTCAATTTGCATAAGCACATCATGATTGAAACATTTTATTTTATTGACATGCAAAATAAACAGAAAAAATAAATCACACGTTCCTAAAACCCCATTAGTTGATTGTAGATTGTGTATAAATGTATGTGTTTATGTTTATCGACAAGCCCCAGAGACATAGTTTGCATTCGAATTTAATCGCACAATTGCATAAATTATCACCAGCTCATGTTTCGTTCCGTGTAAATAAATCTAAGGGAACGTACTCGCGCAATTACCAATAGTTTGTTTATTATCAAATCGAGCGCAAAATCGGAACGCTATTAACACAATTTATAATTATAACGAAGATGACAAATAATCAGAAGTTTATCCACGCGCTAATTATTTCAATGTTAAGGTTATCATCAGCATCATAATAATCGATTTTCAACATGTTATACTATATACATGCTCGCGCAGACTCACTAACAGCATGAGTTTAAGATAAAAAAATAAATAAATAAAAAATTCGAATGGTGATTCATAGTAAGTTAGTCGAACTAGTAACTGATCGCAGAGTATATAAACATTGGCAAGAAAAATGATTTTAAGCAAAAACCATTTTTTTTTTAAATATTATCTAACGATCCTTGGTTTCCTTTTGAGAGAACAGTAATCGCTCTGTTTTCCCTGAATCCCGCTGAGACTGCAAGTACAGATAAAATTTAAACAATGGCGACTCTGTGTTTGTGTTTTACCATATTTGTATTATGATAAAAGAAATGTACCAATAAAGATAACGTCTGCGCTGTATGTATATGAGATCTTGTCGGAATATACTCGCGCGCATAAATTCATATTTCTATATCTCATCAGAAAGCTGTTTGTTTACTCATGCTTCAAGGCGATTGCAAGAAGATGTGGTCAAGAATGAACTGAACACAAGACAAACCAAACCCACCAAAGACGTTTCTTCATTTATTTACATTTAAGCTGAAGATCGTCAGTAAGATCAGTGGTAACAGTTTTATGATCTTTGGATTAAGTAGTTAGCGCGTCTATATATTGCATAATGCTCATAATGTGCTAAACGTTATGGTTTGAGACTTTATTATTGTTTCACTTTCACTGATGTCTACTATAGTCACGAGTATTGAATTGTTATGGAAAATGATCTTATTGTCGAAAGTTGTCTAGACTTGGGTGAATGATCGATGGTTTGGGTATAATTATGAAGGTAATGAAGTGATAGAATTCCTTTAAAAGATTGTTCTCTTAATGAGAAATTAATTATTTCAAATGAAAGCTATAGTTTTTGACAGTCTGTTGAATTTGAGTTATTAATTAGCTCGAGATGGATATAGATGATGGTAGAAATCTTTGTGTAACTTAATTTGATTACAAATTCTTCTATGATGACAGACCGTAATGTTTAGTTTTGATCGTCTTAAGATAATACTCAAAGTATAATTTCTGTACAATGTACCGTGCTACGTAATTTGCTAATCGTGCAGAAGGTCATTTATAGATTTAATGATGAGAGCTGACATGAATGAATCTTAATGATTACACTTTTATGTAAATCGATCGTTGTGCTTATGTATGTGTTTGAAGATTTTGATGAATGATGTAATTAGATGAAGCTTTTGAAGTACTAAATTGTATGAGTGTCAATTTATTAATGGTGTATTGCGGCCCTCATTTTTTGTTTGTTATTTATTTTTGTAATTTGATTGCACTTAGACGATTTTGAAGGATGTAGGTATGACGTATGCATGTGAATTTTAGTTTCTTATACGAAAAGTTTTTACAGCTGAATTTTTTTGTTTGTTTTTTTTATTAGCATTTTGATAATTTTCTTTAACCTACACAAATAAGATTTTGAGATTAATAGGCCATACTGCAATAGTGAGCCACAAAGCACACCCTTTGAGAAGGTCTATATTAATTTGCAGAAAGTGAACTTCTGTTAAGATCAGGGTAGCCACTTGAATTTTTTTTAACGTAGCCCGAAAGTACTTTGAGTAGTAATACGTGAAAAAAATTATCGAACACTTAAAATCTTATATACTTATGTAAATAGAACCCTATAGAGTAATTAACTAAAATTTTGGGTTAAGACTCGGGAAAAAAATCTTTCAGTACCTGACTGCTATAAAGCAGTGCTAATTAATTAAAAGCCAAACATTGAATAAGCCAAAGTCGGCATTGTCCTAACTCTTACAATTTTTTATTATATAAATGAGCTCAGAAATGATGCTAGACTTATATTGCTACAGTGCTGAAAATAAAAATATAATTTATCGGTATTATTTTGGCCACGTATTCAAAAAATCTCTAGAGTAGCCAAAATAATAGGTGGTAACTGTTTGTTACGATTATATTCAAAGTGGCAACACTACCTAAGACCTCCCTTGTTGTTTCTGATTCCTGTGGAGATTAATATGATCAACATATTACTAACATTTTAGAGAATGTTTAGATAAATGTGGAAAGATTAAAGTGGTCTAGTGATCATGAGTTTTATAAGTGCTTTGTCTTAGGACTAACTCCCTGCATGAAGTAGAATTAGGAATATTCAAATAAATTATTTATACCGTCAATTTGAATTAAGAAAGGTTTAAATAAAATTCAATTAAAGTAATTGTAATTGAAATATTGTAAAAAATTACAATTACTTGTAATTAAGAAAAGTAATTGAAGTAAAAATTATCATAGAAAGATTATAGTAATGATTACTTTTTGTATGTATTTACGCATAATTTACTTCTGTACGTATTTAATTATAATAATTGGTAATGAAGTGATGATTTTATTGACATTTTACAGCTGCGACCTTGATGAATTTATTTTATGAGAAGGATAATAATTAAATACAGTTCTTCTAGTTAATGATTACTAAAAAGACATTTTTCATTACTTCATCTTTTCGACAATTACTACTTTTCTTTCTATAATGTTTTTTATTTAATTATAAAATTGTAAAAATCCACTGCAAATTTTGCAATTGAAATATTTCTCTGATTATTTTTACCTAAGTTTGATATTAAGATAGTTTTTCTCATATTTGAAGGTAAAACCTATGAATTTGTGTGAATTTGCACTTGCAAACCTGTTTAGAAATTTTTTTTTTTTTATGTATTTGTCCGTGAACAGTGTTATTAATAAAAGATGTCTACACAATTCCGACTGTCTGTAAACTACTTTAATAATAGCTTGCTAGAGAATACATATTTTGTATGTTTACGAGAGATACACACCGCGCCCATGTTATTACCAAATCAGACTCTAATGTTGTTATTGAATATCTGCGTTCATAGCAAATTATGCAAAATTTCTTATATAGGATAGGCAAGGCATTGTATTTAAACCTAAGCATATTTTAGTTTTCAGCACATTATAATCTATCACATTTCCCATATAAATCAGTCTGGTGATAAAATTTAAAATACATAATTGCCTAAAACTTTGCCTAAGTGTAGGCCCTATGTTTGTTTTTACTTTCTAAAGATCTACAGTTACCGCAGTATTTTATTCAATTACTTTTTGATAAGAGCAATTACTTCTAATACTTGAAAAAATCGGGACTTTTGTTTGTTGGGATGCTAGGCAATCCATTATGGTCATCAAGGACCCAGAATGGGTATACGAAATAGACGTCTCTACGTAAAAGCCACATGAATACGTCTTGACATATGAATACGCCATAGTGCAGTATGTGAAAACTAAAGGTTGCCAAAAGAATACGGCGTCGCAATTGCGCAGCGAAACTCCATCGGCGCATTTACCCTGCGAACAGGAATAAAGATTCTAAGTAAAGGGGTTTTCCAACAAGAGGTGTTATTTTAATTAGCCCGCTATTTCGGTAGATGTCACTTTTGAAGCTGTCATTTTTTGACATTTGACAAGTAGAAACTACGCCATTAATAAAAATGGAACGATACACGATTCAACAACGCATTGAAATTAAAATTCACTATAAAAATGGTGAAAATGTGGCAGAGAAGGTTCGTAAAACTCGAACATTTTTGGGACGTCGTGAAGCACCTTGTCGGACCGTGCACGTCGCTCAACAACAGCCGAGAATATTGCTGTTGTAGGCGAAAGTGTTGAAGAAAACCCAGGTTTGTCCTTTCCTCGTCGTTCTTTGGAATTAGGCATTCCACAAACGTCATTACACCGTATTTTGCATAAAGATTTGGGTCTTAAGGCTTATAAAGTTCAGTTAACACAAGAACTCAAGCCGGCCGATCATCAACAACGTCGAGTCTTTGCTGATTGGGTCCTTGAAATGCATGAAAATGATCCGGAATTCCATCGAAAACTCATCTTGAGTAATGAGGCCCATTTCCACGTCGATGGCTTCGTCAACACGCAAAATTGTCGCATCTGGGGCTCGGAAAACCCAAGAGTTATTGTTGAAAAGCCTCTCTATCCTCAACGTGTGACTGTTTGGTGCGGTTTATGGTCCCGCGGGGTCATTGGACCTTACTTTTTCGAAAATGAGGCTGGAGCAACAGTTACGGTGAATGGATTGCGCTATCGACAGATGATTAATGAATTTTTATGGCCGGAATTGGATGGTATTGATGTGGACAACGTTTACTTTCAACAAGACGGCGCTACGTGCCATACAAGCAACGAAACCATTGATCTTTTACGGAAAAAGTTTCCGGACCGTGTTATCTCTCGAAGAGGTGATCACAATTGGCCACCGAGATCTTGTGACTTAACACCTTGCGACTTCTTCCTTTGGGGCCACGTGAAAGAGAAGGTCTACACCAACAGCCCAGCGTCGATTCAAGACCTCAAAGATGGAATTCGTGAGGCTATCGAGGATATAGGGCAGCCACTTTGCGATTTGGTTATGGAAAATTTCATAAAAATGATATGGTCCTGTAGGCGTGGTCGTGGTGGTCATCTGGCTGATGTTATTTTCCATTATTAACGGCATACCTTCCTCTTTATAATGAAATAAAGATCCGATCATTTATCTCAAAAAATGGCATTTGTCTTTGAATATCAAAATAACACCTCTTATTGGAAAACCCGCTAGTAAGAATGGATTCCAAGGAACAGCGGGATGATTCCGGTGCAATTCAATTAGTGCAAAATCACAGTTTAGTATTTTTTTTGCGTCAAGTGTGCGGTTATCATTTTTACGAAAGGTTATCGAGTTTTAAGGATTCTTACGTAATTCGTAGGAAGCAATACTTGGCGAAACGTTGCAATAGAGTGAGTATAATGTTTACAAATTTTAGGCGACCATACTAAGCGTAATTGTATTCCATCTCACAATTACGGTTCCGCATTCTCTTGAAAATAGTAACTTAAGGAAAGTGATGATGCTCTTTTTATTGTTCAAAGCAAAAAAATTTTCATTCATGATAGACAAATTTATTTATTTATTTTTTGAATTAAGTAAAGACAAAGCATTTTCCAAAAATCATACTGACGAGAAAGAATTTGAATTCATTAGATATTTACACAATTTGATATTGGTCCGTGATAGCTATAATTGATTTTATGCTGAGGAGCATACATACAACGGATGCCTTGCAAGAGCATAAATATTAATTAATAAAAGAAATTAGGATGATTTTATTTTAAACGAAAGTATATTTTTTCACAAATAAAGCACAAGAAGCTTCGCGACTAAGTTTCAGACTTGACAAACCAAGCAATTTACATCTCACATTGTGCGTACATATGATGGTAAGTTGTCATTTTGGTAATTTATTTTCCATAAAAGAAATCTTGTAAATGCATTTTGAATGGATTCAATACGATCAATATGTACGTTATAATATGGATACCATAGACAATGAATGCATATTCAAGAATGGATCTCACGAGCGAAAAGTATCTGAATGTTTTGAAAGTCTTTGTAGTTAGGAAACCTCGTCTCGATTTACTAATAATAGTTATAATGTGTGAGGTAAATGTCAATTTAGTGTCAAGCATAACACTTAAATCCTTAATATGTAATATCATTTGTTCAACAAAATATAGCGTAATTAATTTTATAATCCAATAAGATGGGACAAGAGATGCGATGAAAAGTAAAAATTTTACATTTTCATATGTTAAGATGTAAATTATTTTTAGCGTATAAATCAATATTGAGATCATTCTGCAGTAGTAAGCAATCGTTTAGAGAGTTTATTCTAATGAATAGTTTTAAATCATCCACAAATATTAGGCATTTGGCAAAAACAAAGCAAAGCTGCTATATCATAAATGAAAAGCAGAAACAATAGAGGACTTAAGTGACTGCCCTGAGGATATAATAATACAAATCCCTACATATTGTTTGTGGTTATATAAATAGGCCACAATCTGGGTTAAAAATAATATCTATAAGATTAGTTATACATGACCTCCCCCTAATAAAGCCATGTTTCTCAGGGACTATGACTATATATTCTTTAGCTAGAGAAGTAAGCTTAGAGCTAAGTATATAATCAAATAATTTTGATAGGATTTTCATTACAGAGATCGGTCTGTAAATCTCTATACTAATTTTGAACCTGATTTAAATATAGGAGTCCTGAATGAGATTTTCTATTCATCAAGAAAAGTATCGGTAGTTAATATGTTCACGCCGGAGCCAATATTCATGTTTTTAACTGTGAGACGGAGCTCGAATTCATATTTCGCTTGATCTGGCGATGCGGTACTATCGCAGTCGACCATCTCCAATTTGAATGAATCTTTCACAGTTTGTAGGAAATACCGAAGAGCTCACCCATATTCTTTTGTTTCCACCTATCACGCTCCACCCCCCGATAGGGGGTTAGAAGTTTCGTGATTTTACGATGAAACGTCATTTTCACAAAACCATATCTGTGGAACGAAGGAACTGATTTTTCTGATTCAAATGCCAAATGAAGCAGCCCCGAATGAAAAATTTGTTTTGCTAATAATAATATTATTTTCATTAAAATAGTATTATTCACTAGTGAGGACTTCTAGCACTTTTTCTCAATTTTTGATTTGAAGCTAGAGACCTTATTTATCTATGTATTTACAAAAAAATATGAGTGTGTTTGGCTTCGTTGGAACAAGTTGGAATTCGTCTGAGATAATTGGTGGTGGTTTTTAGTAGCATACCTATGTGTGTAGCAACTTAATTGGAAAATAATATATTAATTGTTCCTAAACGGCTAGGAATAATGGCATGTGATGTTTTTTAAATGAAAGATTACAGATCATTGATAAATTTAAGAGTTGAAAAAGGCTTAAATGTTGCAAAATTTAGCAGAAAGATGGCGTTGAAAGTAATGTAATTACCGATGAAACGTAGTATGTTACGCAAATCATTTTAGGCTCGGTGATTAGAAACTGATCGAGGTATAGTGAAAAGAGTTAGTTTCAGAACAGATAGGGGTTGTAATTAACTACCATTATTTAGCCCTCTTAGGAAATTTTCGAACTAAAAAATTGATTTCAAAAAATATTTTTTTTTAAATCCAAAAATTTTGCCATTTTTATCTCCACCTCCCCATCCTGCTGGGACCACCCCTCAAATTTACATCCATAGTATTGCGGCATATCTTAGCCATATTTTGAAAAAGAATTTTTGAAACCCATCCAACATTTATGCCGAAATATCGATTTTGGTGGATCAAGATGATTTGATGTTACCCGGAAAAAGGTGAATTCGGTCGTCTTCCAGCACAGAAGAGACTCTATAATTTTTTGAATATAAAACATTAAAACTTGTTGTGATCGAAATTACATTTTGTTCTCTACTCACATATCTAATTAGTTTGTAAATTCGATAAACAGTTTCGAGTTAACTCGAAAAGAAAGCAAACCAGTCCTTTTTAAAGTGGGAAATGGCCGTTTTTTGAGTGATAAATGGTTTTACTTTAATCTCTCGTGCTTGCAAAGAACCATTAGGTCGGTGAAATTTGCAAAAAAAGAAAAATAGAAAACAAAAGAATGTTCACAACATACCGCTAATCCATACAAAAGAATTAACGGGAAAAATGAAGGAAGGGGGTGTTTATGACCCCAGTACTAAAAAGGCATTTTTTAAAGGTAAATCGTCTGTATGAAGTTAACAGGATCAAAAACGAACAAGCCACTCAATTACGTCTTTAATTTGATACCACACTGTCCCATTTGGAACAAGTCTTACAAGGGGTGGGACCTCCCCCCCCCCCCCCCCCCTTCGAGCCACTGCTACAAAATCCTTATTGCGTTAATACATTTATAGCATAAAAAAAACTATTTTTGTTTCTGTTTATATTTTCACTTGAACTTGAAAGTAAATCTTTTTACCTTATTGAACTTAATTATAGTAAAATCTTTATAAAAAAAACATCTAAAATATTCAAAACTTTCAATTTATACACAATTTGAGTAATTCGTTGCCAAATTTATTAAGATATCAAAGATTTTCTTATTTTTCTATATAGTTTTCTATATATGGAGTACATTTTAAACACATAGTGACGTCACGGCACATCAGCTGCAATGTGTCAAAAATTTAGTGAGAATACCTTGTATTTTATATGCCTTGATTGAGACCCATCAAGACATCATCAGCATTAAACAATACATGACCAACATCCAAAGGGGATGAACATCTCTGTGTTAACGGGATATTTTTGGTCCGATTCATCAATGGATGTGCTACTACAAAGTATAATCAGATTTAAAGTAGTAGGCAAAAAATTTCAACTAGTGTGCAAATCGAACGACTTATTAGAATCGTAATTTAAAACCTTAGGAAAAGAAGAAATCGTACGCTTAGATATTTTTATAAAGGACAAAAATGGCTTGCTATTATATTTATAACAACAGTATTATACCATTATTGAGCCATCTTAGTTGGAGTACCAAAACTTAAAATATCGTAGGTATTACATAATTTCGGAACATAAAACCGCAGATTTAAGAATCCCAAATTTGAGAATAAGTTCAGGATATGCAACATTTTGAATTTATGTGTATATTTATGAAGGTTTAATTACGAAATGATTATTGCGGTAACTTTGAATTAGATGCATTCATTTAGCAAAGGTAAGACACAGTTCAAATCATGGAAAAAGTGCGAGTTTTGTAAATGTTCTTCACACATTTTACGCGTTAAACAGGAATGGAAACTCAGCAACTGAAACAGTAGCATTCTGATGAAGTTTCCCTTCTCTTATCAGTAGCTTATTTAGGAAATGTAGGAATTCCAGAAGATAGACTGTAGTGATTGCAGGAAAGAAACTAGCTATCAAATACATTTCCCAACTTGTTTCTATATTTCTAACTTTACCAATGGATCCACGACGAGTGCGGGCATAGGGGCTGGAGTATACACCAGAGACTGCCAGTGGCACGAATCTTATAGACTGCCAGACAAATGTAGTATTTTTTTTTAAGCAGAGCACGCAGTGATTTATCTGGCGGTAATATTGACATCTATGTGCAGAGAGTCCGCACGGCACCTCTGCATATAAACTGACAGCCAGGCAGCCATTAAGGCACTGGATGCTATATTCTGATTAAATAAAAATTGGTGTACAGTTGTGCAAGAATAGCCTTGAGACATTGACTAGACAGTACAAGGTGACCCTGTTCTTGATACCTGCCCACAGGGATATCCCAGACAACGAGGTGGCTGATAAGTTGGCCAAAAAGGGTTCTAAAATGAAAAGGTCCGCAGCAATACCTTATGACAGGATCCCGATCGGAGCTTTAAAGGAGGAGATCATAAAAGGTGCCTATCAAAAGGCAAGCCTCCTTTGGATCAACAGGGAAACCTGCCGTATTTTGTGGCAATTGTGGCCTCCATAGGACAGGAGGAGGATAAGGAATCTGCTTAATGGCAGCAGTACATATATCAGGAATATATTAGCGGTTATTACGGGTCATTGGGCTATACGAAACCATGCTAGAAGTCTAGGTGGTATAGCGGCGAATAATTTCTGCAGGAGCTGTAAGAACTCGGAGGAAATCGAATCCGTCCAGCATATTCGGTAGCTACTTTTTTTCAAGTTTGTGGAAACTGCAAAGCAAAGAGTTCAGATGCACCCTGAGTTTCCAAAGGAAACCAGGATGGATTTAGGACAATTTTACAGGTTATCCCATGAACATAAGGAGCACAATGGACCCACTGGCGATCTAAGTGAAGCAAGCTAGGTACTTATAGCGGCACTCCCCCTACCTAACCTAACCTAACCTAACCTATTTAGGAAATTTCTGATATAAAATCTTTACACCACTTTTAGTTCTTAAGATTAATAATCGTTGATATGTGAATTTGAATGGCACCATACTTCTAGCTATTTGGCTTTTCAGTTTTAATAAAGAACAAGTAATATTTATTCTTATTGTCAACCAAAAGTGTATGATATTACAACAATCCTATAATTTATCAACCAACAAAAATATATAAATATGAACCAATCCGAGATAATATTTTTCCATAATATTCGCCTACAAATCATGTAAACTTACTTCAAAATTTAAAACTTAACACACAGCTGCAACCCACATTTATAACTCAAAACCCTAACAATTCAGTCAACACAGCACCGCCAACATATAATATTTTTGAAATAATAATTTTACATCAATAACATAACACCATTTCTCTTTAATAAATAACTAAAAAGCAAAAAAAAAAAAAAATAAACCCTCTCAATCCCAGCTATGATATACCGGCATAATTTCCCGCCTTCTACTATAAATTGTATAATAAATTAGATACAAAAATAGAAGAGAAGACGGGAAGAAAAAAAAAATCATAAACAATATTATCATGTCTTAGTTACAAATTATAATATCATTGATCGCACAAGCCGCATATATGTAGCCCTAGAAACTGAAAATCTTAAGACATCAAACCACTTATCCTACCTACTCTTCACCTCTCTTCACCTTCTGAGCAGATGAAATAAAGTAATGTACGCAGGCGAAGATGCAAAGAAGTGATCTACCCACGGTCAGAGGTCTCATTGATACTCGGAGCTAATCAAAAAAATGATGCAACTGATCACTATACTTCCCTTATCCCACATTTAACTGTATGTAGCTGGATGGTGTGGTAGATCATTAAAATGTAAATCAAATCAGTAGAAAATATATACGAACATGAAAACACAATTTCAAAATGTTAATCTTAATTCTATATTGAAATGCAATCAACCATATGGTTACACACAAACAAAGCCTAAAATTTTGAATGCCGAATTTGGATCTCAACTTGGTATACTAATTTTTCTCAAAATTATAATAATTAATTCGTGTTTTTGCTAGGTATACTTTTAACGCGACATAGCTTAGCCCCCATAACTAATTTCCTCGAAGTGTTGAAAGAAAAATCTCAGTAGCTTACTTGGATCATGTTTTACGGTGAATTCAACAAGAGAAAAAAAAAGAGCCAATAATGGCACAGAAAACACAGCGAATTAATATTGTAAAAAAAAAAATGAAATAAAAACGAAAAAACACGGTGACAAATTGTCAACTTGTTATTTTAGTATGCTAACTTCTCGCACCCTCCTTTACGAGGAGACAATAGAACCTTTTTAGACAATAGAAGTTATTTAAAAAACAAAAAAACAAAAAAAAACAAACAAATAAAAACGATCAATTGAATAAGTGCGATCGATGACAATCAATGCTAGTCTTCTATACTATCATAGTACCTAAATACATACACATAGGTCTGCTATTAAGCTAGCTGCGCATACAAGTGAGTATAGCAGAATTCTTTGAATTATCATTATTATCATTTCTGATCGTGCTGAAGAGCTAATTTCGCATTCCATAAAGCAGACTATACACAGATTTGTATAATAAATAAAAAAAAAAGAAAAAAATCCATAGAGCAACACCATTTACCAAGGAATGCAGTCGGTAGTCACCAATCGCCGATAAAAATATTGTCATCGCGGTTGTCGACTCTGCGGTCATGGCAAATTACTTAGTCACAAGTTGAGAAAGTTTTTATTCCATGGAAAAATCAGTTACATCATATATGAAAATTCCCAATCTATACATCGATTGTAGATAACCTTAACAACATAATTTTATATTTTAATTTAAATATCATCAATACTTACGTTTATTCAAATTTTAAAAATGTCCTCCCCCAAAACAGTCCAATAGCTATAGACTAGCGCTTTGATGTTCAAAAAATCGTAGTTTACTAAACCGAGTGATAAGCAACTCCGTTGATAAAATTGAATATAATCCAAATCCGGTTTACGGTCGTCGTAACACTCAGCAGCTCACTATTTCACTCACTGGATAATAATTATTATGGTAGTATGTAGAGGTATTTTGTATACTTCTTCTTACATATATTATTCTCTCCAGTTCTTAAACTACACAAATAAAACGTGCATGAAATTCCACACAAAAATCTCTTTCAATTCACTATTAACACTATGCACATGCGCACGCCACTTAAATTTGAATTATCTGCACACGTCATAAAAATAAGCGCGCGATTTTTCCAGATATTTTTCTTTAATTGATCATCGACGACAATTCATTCGGAGAAGCACTAAATCGATCTTGCGGATTTGTTTGTAAAGATTAGCGTTGCATATAAAACAGAACAGACGCGGAGTGTATAAATCAACCTTCTTCTTTACGATTTGAGTCAAGACTAAACGCAACATACAAGCGTCAGCCGGTTGTATACTCTACTCAGGCTCGGACTCTCTATAGAGCTGCTGCTGCTAAAGTAAGCTAAGAGGTAAGGAAAATGTTTTACTAAAAACATGCCGCCCAAAGGAAAATGCTACTCTTCGCTTATGGAATGGAATGGAAGATTGCGCCCAAGCCCATTTTAATGTTGTGCAACAGAAAATGTGGTAAACATATGTATGAGAGATATTCCATAGGAGTTATTTGGAAGGATAATATCCATAGGGTAAATCATATGGGATTAAGAAAATTTACATTTTATGTAGATTTATCTGGATGTCTGTCTGTTTGTCTGTCTGTTTAATATAAATCAAGAAAAAAACATACATGTAGAAAAATTTCTAAATTGATAAATTTTGCAGTAGCAACATTTCATGTTGCTACAAAAAAAAAAAAAAAACATGTTGGCAACATTATAAAGTAAAACATTTTTTTCTCATTATTCCTCATAATTAGGGTAATTAGCCTGACTGACCTCCCCCTGAGATTAGAAGAGACTTCTCTAGTATAGTAGTACTAAATAACAAAAAGTCTTTGAATGCAATATAGCTAGGCGGTTGGTCATTAGAATTAATTGGGAATGAATATAGAGTTGTGGTGCGGTGGCGGTACACGGTATATGTTGTACACCCATTATGTGAAGTAATTGTATATTTTTGATAGGCGTAGGTGTTAAGTGTTTGTGAATAAATTTGCAATCTGTCTTAAAATAAGAAAGCATTTGAGCGTTTTATTTAATTTTCAATTCAAATTGTTATTAAAGTGGGAGTTTTGTTTAGTGAAGGGAATTTTATGTAAACATACATACATTATTTAAAACAGTACAAATTAATGAGATTTTGTTTTTTTCTGTGTTGAAATGAAAAGGGGATAGAAAAAAGTAAATAACCTTGAATTTTAGAATAAAAATATAAATATAAATCTTAATATATAAAAATTCAGTGTTTGTACACGCTAATCTCCGAAACAGCCTGACTGATTTCAATGACTTCTGTGAATCTGTTTGGTTGGTTTCAGCTTGAGAGATAGGATAGTTTTGTAAACGATAGATGGCGCTGTTGTCGAGACGTAAAAGACTGCCTGACAACGCTTGGATCTGGAAAGCTGAAATTTTATATACTGCATTTCAATAAAAAATGAAAATACATGTTCAAAAATGCACTAAATCGATCAACTCCTTCGTAGGGTTGCCATACAAATATTTCGTTTTTTAGTATATGTCTGGACACTGTCTGAAAACGAGAACATGTAGAGAGCCGAAAATTTGGTACGTGGTGTTTTCATGACAATAGTAAAAAAATAGTTTGAAAAATGGGCTAATTCGGGTAGTCCCTATTTGGTGTTGCAATACAAAATTTTGGTTTTTCTCTATATATTTGGAAACTGACTAAGAACGCGTTGATGTGGAGAGTTGAAATTTTGTACACGGCATTTTCATGTAAATTGCAAATAGAACTTCAAAAATGTTTTAAATTGGGAAACTCCTTCGTAGGGTTGACATAGAAAACTTTGGATTTTAACTATATATTTTGGCACTGCATGAGAACTCGTCGACGTGGACTACTAAAATTTGGCACTTGATGTTTTCATAGCAAAACAAAACAAAACAAAAATGGTCTGAATCGCGCAACCCCTTCTTGATGTTGCCATACAAAAATTTAGGTTTCTACTATATATTTGGACATTGCCTCACGCGAAAGACCGGATTAAAAATTACGCAAGCTAAGCACGTTCAGGGCATCCAGAGGAAAGGGGCACCAAAAACTGGTCATAGAAAAAAGTTAAGTTATTTTTTAAATAGAAAATTCCATAAACAGCTAAATATTTTAGTAAGTGTTTGACTTACCAGATACTTAAAGATTATATTTTATTTATGATTAGTTTTGCTAATTTAATAAATAAAGCACAAAATAGTGTATGATACGATTGGTATCAATAAACTTGTTAAAAGTAGGGTATATAAAGGGTTTTCCAATAAGAGGTGTTATTTTAATTAGCCCGCTATTTCGGTAGATGTCACATTTGGAGCTGTAATTTTTTGACATTTGACAAGTAGAAACTACGCCATTAATAAAAATGGATAAGAATTTGCTGCTATTATGCACTTCGTTTCTTGCATATGCCGGTATTCATATTAATCCTAAATATACAAAGATGGAGTCACATAATGACGAAAACCGTGACGACTGCCAGTCCTAGTTTTACTGTCTAATTATTTTAGTGCCAGCACAATTAAAATTTTGGTAGATGTTAAGCTTACGAAGCCATTTTGCAGAGCAGAAAATAAGTCAGATGCTTTCTTAGGTTAGGACAACGAGCACATAATATCTAGAGAAAAATCATAGGTTTGGCTGGCTAATGAAATTATTTGATTACACTTCCATCAGCTTAATTTCAAAAAATAGAAAATTTCATTTTTTTCCTGCTTTGAATTGTTACAACGCGAACTAGAAGTTCAAAAATTACTCAATAAATTTGGAGAATACACTGAACGCGAATCGCTATGCTAAAAAAAAAGCCAACACATAATAGGTGTGTCTGTTAACTCGAGAATTTTTACTCGTTTTAAAAACTATTACGCAAATTTGCGCACAAACCGTCTGTTAACTTTTAAGATCATTAAAATAGAGTAAACTGATACTATCCCCTTTCCACAAAGTTACACATACTCAAGACGATGTGTCACTTCGACATGCAATCAGCTGACTGTCAAAATTATTAAAATTAAGATTAAGTCTCCTGCTGTGGTATCGAGTGAAAAGTGATCACCTAAAGAGCTGCAATTTTAATACAACTATTAAGGAACGCTGTTTTACTTAAACAAAATACTCTTCCAATTATTTACAAAGTTGTTTAATTTTTTGCTTCCGACAGCAAACGTAGCTGTCAAACTTTTGACAAGCTTAATAAAATTTACTCGAGAAGTGTCTAGTAACTTTTCTTGTGTAATCCCCTCTTCCGCATAAAAGTTTTTCCTTGATTTTTACGCAAAGATTTTTGTTCTAAAGTTACCAGACAGACCTATTATGTCGGATCAAAATGGGCAATAATTTTTGTGCATTATAATTTTTATTTTTGAGCGAACTTGCCAAAAGTTCGAATGTGAATGGGTCGAGTCCACAATATGATCTGTTTATATTTTTGATTGGCTCCACGCAACTACGGGAGCTCTGATTGGTTCTACCGAACTATTTTTGCTGGTAAATTGTTAAAGTGTTTTTCTCAATTATACCAAAATGCTTTGGCAATTAAATAAACAATAACCACTTCTCTCTTTCAGTTTTATATTTCTAGAATTTTAGCTGAGTTGTTTTTTATGTTTGAATTTTATAATGATCAACAGTTCGTAATACCGGTAACTTTATGGCTATCCTAGTACCACGTCATCGAAAAGCACAGATTAAAGGCTTTAATACAATTGCGATGAACAGAACGGCCGACGGAAATCCGCTGTGAATTGAAAAATTACAAACACAATTGCTAGGAACGGTGGCGAGCGGCGATTATGAAAAATAAGATCCTACAGCTCCCCGATTGTATGTAATCCTGCCGGCGATTTTTTTTTTATAAATAATGCGAAGATTTTCTATATTTTCTGCAGTTATCAACTGAAAATACAGAAACGACCTAAATTTTTAAATGCAAAATGTCACAACTTTAGCATTTGTATTTAAATGCCTCACAATATCCAAAATCGAGTCTTTTTCTCCACTTGCCTATACTGCTCGTATTGTAAGTTGTAAATTATTTTGTGCCTTCGCACAATTTTTCCTCAACATAAATTTTTTTGCTTTTTTGAAATTGGCGCGGTGTCCTACAACCCCAAAATGAGAAAAATAAATGCGAAAGCAATTTCATTCGTTTGATTTTGTTGGTAGTACTGCAGCTTTTAAATCTTTAACTGCGAACTTTTCTGGTCGTTTGCCAACGGCCGTCGCATATGTGTTTAAGGCTTAATGCGAATACCGACAATATTGAGTATGCCCTTCTAAATGTTGATATTGGATACAGCATATTCATATCATTAATGATATTCAATTATTCAGCTGAGCGGTCATTTTCTCAGTTTAAGTATATAAAAAAAAAAACACAACAGCCAACCAGGCAGGCTTGTTGTTTTACTCTACTAAGTGTATAAGCAGATGTATTACGGAAAATTAGTTTTGAGGATCTTTTCAAAGATTTTGTCACTATAAAAAGTAGGAGAAAACTTTTGTTTATATAAATAAATTGGTAATTTACAATTATAAACATTATATTATATCTTAATTTATTTTACGGTTTATATTTGTTAATATTTTCAATATTCAGTTAGATGTAATATAGGGTCACCAACATTGTTTCAGTACTTAGCACTTCTAAGGACTTTAATCCGGCCATGCTCACGCGTTCATCTAGAGGGACTTTCTTAAAAACATTTAAATTGAGTTCAAAAATGGTACCATTCTGGCAAGTCTCTTCATAGGGTTGCCATACAAAAAATTTGCTACGTGGTGTTTTCAGCTTAGACTTTGTGCACGGCGTTTTCATAAAAATTGCAAATACAGTTCGAAAATGGAACCAATCGGGCAACTCTTTCGTAGGGTTGCCATACAAAAATTTCGTGTTTTACTATATATTTGGGCAATGCACGAGAACGCGTCAACGTAGAGAACTAAACTGTCTCACACATATGAATATATGCACTCACACACGCACACACACACACAAATAGACACAAAGTGAAATCCTAGAGTTCAAAATCGCGCGATCGAGTCAGATAACAGCTTAGAAATTATATATCCCTAATAACCCGCACCCCCCCCCCCCCCCCCATCTAAGTATTTATATTATTGCCGGGAAACTCCGACGGTCTGCCCCTAGTATAAATATTCAAATACAAATAATTTAATGGTTAAAAGTATCTAAGATATTACAATTTTTTAATTTATACCTGATAGGTTTCCAGCTAACTCATAATGTTACATAATGTCCTTGTAGTAATTGTCTTTTTGTTCTAAGTATTTATTTAAATTTATTAATAATGTATTTTTCTTTTATTGTAATTTGTTTTCCATTTTGTTTATTTATCTTTTATTATTATTTTTAAGAAAACATTTATATAACGGACAAAAAAAGAGCTCCTGAAGAAGGACCGAACTTGGATCCGAAACATGGAGGTATGAAAAAAATAAAAATAAAAATTGTTCAACAAAACGTTCGGTGTATTCCTCAAAATAATCTACCAAAATATCCATAATTTTTAGATGATACAAACTTAGTTGGTAAGTTTTAAAGGCAAATTCTAAATTCATATTAATAATTAAAACAAAAAAGACTAAAGGCAATCACACACCGTCCGGTGGCGGTAGCGGTAGAGACGGTGGTGGCGGTGGGATGCATAATATTGAAATGATTGTGAGCGTTCTAACCAAATGCGGTCACGGTGGCGGTGACAAAAGGTGGCGGTGACAAAAGCGATGGCGGTGAGTTGTTTCATGTTGCATTCTCACCGCCGACAGCGAAATTCATTTCAGTTGAAACAGGCAGTGGTTGCCTTAAATTTACAAAGCATGATGGCAAAATAAAAAATAAAAATCATAAGAAATGGATATATAAGCTGAGCAAAAATAGATATTAAAACCAGCAAAAACTTTAAAAATTAAAATAAGCAATAGCAACAATTATTAGCAGTGCAGGGAGGGAAAGAGCATACAAAACCGGGAAGACATACGTAAAGGATGAGAGAAAAAAGTGATAATAATGATAAAAACAAAAATAAAAGCGCAGTACATAGTTGTTTCGGAGTTCGAGCACAATATCAGTCCGCCTGACTATCATTCGAAGCCAGCTTACAAGTCAATAGTACCTACTTTGAATGAACTGACCGAGATTGTTCGCTGTAATGTCTCCGGAAGACTATTCCAAGGACGAACAACATTATCAAAGTGAGAGCATACGAAAATTCGATGTTAATAACGAGGAACACGTAGCATTAAGTCCCTGTAAGAGTTTGAAAAGCTGATGTCGGTCAATAGATAGCTGGGACGCCTAGTGTAGATCATCCTATGAAGAAAAAAAAAAAAACAAAATTATTAGTCTCAGATAAGCATCTTAAGACATACCCAACACAGAATTACGGAAGAAGGAAATGTAATCGTATCACCTCAATCCATGAATAAAACGGATGCAGTCATTGAAAGCGATATCCAGCTTACTCCAACAAATCGAATTCAAGTGAGGGAATGCAATGCTTCCATTTGTGAAATAAGGCAAGAGAAGAGTCGCCACCACCCTGGAGAGAGAATTCTCACAGACAATCACAACCTTCGAAGTATTCCATAAATTTTACCAAATGTATTTTTAATATGGTTGCAGCAAGTCATAGAAGAGTTGAGGATAAGTACTAAATTTCGCACATAGGTAACATAGGGTAAACTTGTGTCATTCAGAGTTACAGTTGGAACTGTGAGACATCAAGCCTCTCGAGATTTAAAATCATGTAAGTTAATTTCTTGGGATTTAAAATTAAGTCATACCTCTTGCGCACTCAGTGATTCTCTTCAAGTCTGAGTTAATTCTCTAGACACAATCTTCAATAAGGCTAACCGGCCTATCCAAATATATATATGGGCGTCATCCGCATACAAGTATATTTTGGAGTCTCCTATTACATTGGACAGATCATTTATGTGCATACTGAACAATAAAGGGCACAAGATTGATTCCTGAGGTATCCCACAAGTGAGAGGCAAGCTTATCGAAAGTAAATAATGGACTTTGACTTGTTGAGATCATCCAGTCATAAAGCTTCTGATAAGTGCCACCGAGGATAATCTGATCTTGTCTAAAAGGACGGTAAGGTATAAATACAAATATAAAAATAAATATACGGTAGAACATATATTTGTACAAGGTTTTACGATATTTGTAATTCTTATTTATCTAATGGGTTTTTTCCCTCTTTTGTTTATGTCTTTGTTATGAAAATTATTGAATTTAAAGTTGAACAACTGATGACTACACAGGTAAAATTTAAATCATGGCAGCAAACAGAACGATGTACATCTACAAACTGATACGTTACCAATAATTTTAAATTTGCACATTTAGTTTGTGAAAAATTGTCACATTTGTTTCCATATTCATTCGACAAAAAGAAATTTCAAATATAATGAATTTATAATTTTATATGAGTAGTTTTTAATATTAAATTCTTTATTTTTAAATTCTTAAGTTCACAATAGTACACATTCAAAAAAATATATGTATTTATGTAGAGGAATGTCATCAGGGTAGCCCCCTTTTGTTTAGGGACGATTTAGGTCAATCCAAGCACATCATTGGAAAGGTCTGGAAAAAAGGACCATTTTTGCTGAACATCGTAAATTGATTGTATGAAAAATGAAAAAATATGGGCATTATTTAAAAAACAAAAGTGAAATGCTGTCGAGGTCGGTCCGTGCTGTCTAGGTTGGTCCAACACTGAATATCGAAGAAATATTGCATTTTACTGTTTTTTTATTCGATTTAGCAAAATTTGAATGGCACATTATTCGGAATCGAATTTCTGGCAAATATAATAGCTCGTCATTATATTGGCGTACTTCAAATGCATTCCAAAATGGACCTTTTCTGTGTCTTTTTTTGCGCGGCAATCTTCCTTTAGCTGGTATTTTATTGGTGGACTTCGTTGGGATTGGTGATGGATGTGTATTTTGGGGGCATCTTCGAAGCACACACTCATGGTGTGGCTAACCCTGCCTACACAAATGGTCCAACCTTGACGAAAACCACAATTGCTTCATCGCATCACAACACAACCAAATAAAGGGTTTTCCAATAAGAGGTGTTATTTTGATATTCAAAGAAAAATGTCATTTTTTTTTAGATAAATGATCCGATCTTTATTTCATTATAAAGAGGAAGGTATGCCGTTAATAATGGAAAATAACATCAGCCAAATGACCACCACGACCACGCCTACAGGACCATATCCTTTTCATGAAATTTTCCATAACCAAATCGCAAAGTGGCTGCCTTATGTCCTCGATATCCTCACGAATTCCATCTTTGAGGTCTTGAATCGACGCTGGGCTGTTGGCGTATACCTTCTCTTTCACGTGGCCCCAAAGGAAGAAGTCGCAAGGTGTTAAGTCACAAGATCTCGGTGGCCAATTGTGATCACCTCTTCGAGAGATAACACGGTCCGGAAACTTTTCCCGTAAAAGATCAATGGTTTCGTTGCTTGTATAGCACGTAGCGCCGTCTTGTTGAAAGTAAACGTTGTCCAGATCAATACCAACCATTAATCATCTGTCGATAGCGCAATCCATTCACCGTAACTGTTGCTCCAGCCTCATTTTCGAAAAAGTAAGGTCCAATGACCCCGCGGGACCATAAACCGCACCAAACAGTCACACGTTGAGGATAGAGAGGCTTTTCAACAATAACTCTTGGGTTTTCCGAGCCCCAGATGCGACAATTTTGCTTGTTGACGAAGCCATCGAGGTGGACATGGGCATCATCACTCAAGATGAGTTTTCGATGGAATTCCGGATCATTTTCATGCATTTCAAGGACCCAATCAGCAAAGACTCGACGTTGTTGATGATCGGCCGGCTTGAGTTCTTGTGTTAACTGAACTTTATAAGCCTTAAGACCCAAATCTTTATGCAAAATACGGTGTAATGACGTTTGTGGAATGCCTAATTCCAAAGAACTACGAGGAATGGACAAACCTGGGATTTCTTCAACACTTTCGGCTACAGCAGCAATATTGTCGGCTGTTCTTGAGCGACGTGCACGGGTTTTTATCTTCACATCACTAACTTGTCCCGACAGCTCGAATTTTTCTACCAATTTCAGTATTGCGGTCCGACAAGGTGCTTCACGACGACCCAAAAATGTTCGAGTTTTACGAACCGTCTCTGCCACATTTTCACCATTTTTATAGTGAATTTTAATAATTTCAATGCGTTGTTGAATCGTGTATCGTTCCATTTTTATTAATGGCGTAGTTTCTACTTGTCAAATGTCAAAAAATGACAGCTCCAAAAGTGACATCTACCGAAATAGCGGGCTAATTAAAATAACACCTCTTATTGGAAAACCCTTTATAATGACTGTTTTTTTTCTAAGGCGTACAATTACCGGTTAATTGTGACTTTTATTTTAAAAGTCATAAAAGTTACCTGCCCTGTTTTTAATCGGTTTCACTGCACTGTCAAAACGATCAACTTGCCAGATCTGAATTTCTAGATCTCCTAATTCCACTTTTTTTGCAGTTAAAGCCTGTCATAGGCATCAAAAGGTATTTCGAGGTATTTTGGCTGCTTAATAAAAAAAAATGTATAGCCTAATCTTTTAGTGTAGTAAGCCTACCCTCGCGAAATATTGGTGCTGCAAATTTACTCCAATCTTCTCACCTAAATATGTAGATACCACTCACATTAGGCATCCATAATTTTGACACAGATTCAAAATTGTCTCTGTAGACTAATCGAAAAGTCCTGTTGGTGCGCTGCTCCTTAACATTTGTCCTATTTTACTCTTAAAAACCTCTCTAGTCTCGCAGGATTAGTACAAATAAAAAAAAACATAATTTTTTCATCTCTAACGCTTTCACTATAATTTTGTGGTATGATTTCCATGAAAACGCAAACTCAATCAATTATCAAACAAATGAACAGGTGAACAGGTGAACAGCCAGGCAGGCAGCAGGTTCAAGAAGAAAGCGAAAACAACTGCAAGACGAGCTGCCTTGCCGCCAGCCATATATATTTCTCTGGATTATGATGGATGCTGTAGCTGTAGCTCCACAATCCTCCTGGTCTTGTGTTACAGGCATCAGGAACGGACATTGCACCTGGAGCTGGCGTTTTTACTACGTTCATCCACATGTTCTGTGCCAGCATGTTTTACATATCAAGAGGGCTGGTCGATTCACCAGACCAGGTTGACCATTTCTTTTGCCATTTTTAAAGGTGAATGGATACATGCACCTCTAGGGCTGTTGGATATACAACAAATCGTTCACTATCGCCGGTTTTTGTTGTTATTTGTTTTTTTATTACTGTTTGGTTATAGCCTCAGAGATTTCCTGTTATAATGCTGCTGCTGCTGCTGCTGCTGCTGCTGATGGTGTTGTGGAGTTGTGCATATTTGCTTCTGGCTGATTTTTACCCATTATTCATTCCTTGAATGACCCACACTGCAATGCCAGCCAAAGGTACAACTTGTGACGTTTGTTAACACGTGTTTTTTGTTTGGTCTCGCGAGGAAGTCATATCCAATTATGAAGATTGTGATTTTTGACAAACGGCGGCAATGTGGCAATCAACTAAAGTCATGCTAGGAATTGTAAATGATTTTGATAGGCAGATGTTACGAGTATTTTGAATTGTGATAAAATTCTTCTGATTGATGAGTAGAAAGAAAAAAAAAAGCTGGACAGAAAATAGCTTGAACCAGAATTCTTTTGTTTCGTGTACTTCGAAGAGATTACATTTCAAATATAAAGGGAATGCAATTAGTCAGCTGAAATTCAGACTTTTGTAGTTGTATTGACATCGATCCCTTTGATATGAACATCTTGCATAGCTCAATTAACAGATCTGATTTTCATATCTCCGTTACCATGGATCAATGTAATTTCAGAAGTTTTTAACGATAGAGGACGAGTGGCGAATGCCCTGCGCACCTATAGCATTGAAAAGTAACCTGTTTTCGCTAGGTTGGGGATTCAGTTGATTGTCTATACCCCACTCCTGTGAATCGGTAGGTAATGCCATGAATACGGATTACTGCTATGAAGATGACCTTTGTTTGAAACCATTATACTAGAGAAACAATTCATTTTGAATTTCAAAATCATTAAATACACATACAATTTCCTGGAGAATTGAAATCATAAATTGAGAAATACAGAAACTTGCAATGCTAAATTACAAGGTGTCGGGTAACATTTAATTAAGCCTAATGACAAAGGGTCGAAATTCTGCAGAAATAATTCATATTAAGTTAGTCCGGAATTGTTTTAAATTCATGGAACATAAAATTCCGCGAAAAATTAAAATCCTAGTAAATTTAAGTTCGTTTAATTTTTGGATGAACAAGACGCATTTCCCAAAATTCTGACATTTTTATTTTTTATGTTTTTTGTTTTTTTTTTATATAGTGTATCTACTATTGAACTTTATGCTTTGTGCATTTGATTTAAAAAATATGCATGTCACGGGAGAAGGAAAAAAAAAAAAAAATTTAGCATGTTATTTTTGGAAACTGAAAATTATGCATATTATTTCAAATCCTTTGATATATCCTTATCTTCGGGATTTTATTTAATATCGATTATGACATTATGGAAACTTTGTAAGTTCAGACCTCCGAAATTTTACAATATTTCTGCGATTTTCAAATTTTCGGTTTTTAGTTACCAATCAAAATTAGATTCTCCAGAGTTTTGTTTCGCGATTTTATAATCGAGAATTTGAAATTGGGGATATTTTACGTAATGAGTGGGTATTGGTAATATTTTAACTTTTACAATTTTGAATGAATCATTTTATTCCTCTCTCTTTTGGATGTATTCTGTTATAGTTATTTTTTATTAAATGCAATTTTGGGGTCTATTTCATGAACGGTAGAATTTAAAAATTTCAATATTTCAATATAGAAAGTCCCGATATTCTTACATTAAATAAAACCAAGTAAAGGGTTTTCCAATAAGAGGTGTTATTTTAATTAGCCCGCTATTTCGGTAGATGTCACTTTTGAAGCTGTCATTTTTTGACATTTGACAAGTAGAAACTACGCCATTAATAAAAATGGAACGATACACGATTCAACAACGCATTGAAATTATTAAAATTCACTATAAAAATGGTGAAAATGTGGCAGAGACGGTTCGTAAAACTCGAACATTTTTGGGTCGTCGTAAAGCACCTTGTCGGACCGCAATACAGAAATTGTTAGAAAAATTCGAGCTGTCGGGACAAGTTAGTGATGTGAAGAATAAAACCCGTGCACGTCGCTCAAGAACAGCCGAGAATATTGCTGCTGTAGCCGAAAGTGTTGAAGAAAACCCAGGTTTGTCCATTCCTCGTCGTTCTTTGGAATTAGGCATTCCACAAACGTCATTACACAAAGCAAATACGGAATTTCAGATATTTATTCAAAGCGCAACCAAGAATTTTCCTCGAGTACTGCGAAATATGTTCATATCTTCTAATGCTAAAGACATACCGAGCACATGAGTTAAATGCGTCATTTGATTTTCTACGACTCGAGTAATCTAAGTGACAATATACAACGTCAGCATAATTGATAATCGGTAGTAACAAGCAAGTCGAACACGTATATGTAGTTTGTGGCGTATATTCTGAGTGACGCAATAATGTCTTTAGTCCACCATAGATCTTACCTACAACACCATCGATGTGGTCACTCCAAGATAACTGGTGGAAGGTCAGTATAAGTTAAATTGAGATAATAAATGAGCATAGCATGAGATTTGGATGAATTGAATCTGAGCTTGTTAAGTTCAGCCCACCTACTTATGCATTGAAGATCTTAGTTTAGCTCAGTAATTGCGTGTGGGATATCATTTATGGGAGCAGATGTATAAAGTTGTACATCATCAGCATATAACTGCAGTTAACATTTATTAATGTGATTTTCCAGATCATTTACGTATAGACTGAAGAGAAGAGGACCTAAGATAGATCCTTTTGGCACTCCTGAATAGAGAGAACAGAGCTTTGAAGATTTCGAGTTACAAACATCGGGAATTTGCTTTCAATTATATGTTTTTTTTTTTTGGGATTTTGTACACATTTCGGAAAAAGTTACTAACTACTTAATGATTTCATTTTCGATTATGCACATATTTCGGGGACTTGTTGTCGGGATTTCGTTTTCCAAGACTATGTTTTTCGGGATTTTGTACGTATTCTGACATTACATTATATTATACATATATTTCGAGATGTTTTATGCGAATTCCAAACACAGAAAATTAAAAAAAAGAAATTAAAAAAATTAAAAAATAAATAAAAAAATATCACAAAGTTTAGAAATTTCGAAAACTGCAAATGCTGAAATTACAAAGCCATACGTTCGATTTTTTCAGGTTTTTGTTTTCCAAGTATTTTTTCTTTTTGATTCTGTACCTATTTTGGAAACAGTTATTTATTTAATATTTATTTATTATTTGTGGTGGATGCAGACAGAGCTGCCGCATTACATCTAGGCACCGCGACCAATTAGATCTTTTGTGACATAACCCCTAAATGCCCTAGGGCACCCATTCGAACTTAAGGTCTTTTATAAAGCCTATAAACAAAAATGATATAACATAATAACATAATAATATAACATAACAATATAACATGTTATATTATTTGTGCTATGACGTTCTTGGGAGCCATGTTTTTGACATCTTCTGGCCTCTCTTAGCCTTTTGCGACACAGAGCTTCACGCTCAAAAAACGACAGGTCTCATCATCGACCTTACTCTGATATCTAAGTGAGCAGTGCCCAGTAAAAAAGTTATTTAGTGATGATGTTATTTTCGGCAGAATTTGCGTTTCAAGACTACGTTTTCGGGATTTCGTCTTATAGGATTATGTTTTCCGGGATTTTTAAACCATTCTGAAATTGCATTATATTATACATATAATCCGAGATTTTTTCTTGCAAAACCCTAGAACACAAAATTTCGAAAAAAAAGCAAAAAATCGCAAACTCTAGAATATTTGAACAGAACTGAAGATATTGTAAGCGCAAGCCTCGAAAATCCCATTACGAATTTTTAAATAAGAAACGCCATCAATTTTTCGAAATTTTGTTTTTCATCTATTCTTTTCGGGATTTTGTTTTTGGAATTTTGTTTTCGGGATTTTATTTTGGGATTTTGATTTTGGGATTCTGTTCTTTGGATTTTATTTTGGGATTTTGTTTTTGAAATTTTGGGAAGTTTTAGGTATTTGTGTTTTTTTTTTTTGGATATTGACACAGACCCATTTTCTTTAACCAAATTTTGTTTTCCGGGACTATATTAGTTCCAGGACTTTCAAATACATATTGGATTCAATACCAACCTTTTACATTAAATTAGGTTTGATGGAATCTTGACGTTTTTTTTTTTTATTTTTCCCTTAAAATGAGAAAAACTTAAAACGTAATTTGGTCGAAATTTGTCTGTCATCAGTCAGAATTATAATTTTCTGCGATTTCATAAATTTGTATAATATTTTGCTCAGCACCAATTCATAAAATCTAATAAACAGATTTATTATGAAATCCCGAACTTCAAGACTCCGATTATAAAATTCTTGAAAACATATATCAGAATAAGAGATCTCGAAAAAAATCCCGAAACAAAAATAATTTGGACATTTTGAGAAAAAAATCTGTTGTGAGGATGTCTGCCTGCTGAGTCTGAGCCCAGAGCAATCCAGACTCAAAAGTTTATCATAATCTGAACGATCACAACTATACGTATCTATGTATCTGACAACACTGTCTTTAAAGGTTATTTAAATGCTTTTATACTTCTAAACGGGTTTGGTGAGTAGTTGCAGATTATCATTTGAAATTAATGTCATAATTAGAAAATAAGTCCGTAGCTGTAATTTCTGCTGTTATTACTTACCGTGTGCAAATCTCTCATATCTTAATAAACTAAAAACCGCCGTAAAATAAATAGTCCCCCAGAATATAATTCAATATAATTACCTACAATCGAATCTGCAAATTAATTTCTTAATTTAAAGCTATCATCATTCGTTGCAAAAACAATTCATAATAAACGCAAAAAAAAATAATTGTCTTCCGCTTTGTTTAACCCACGATTTAAGTAGGTCTCGTGCCAGCACACTCTGCGATTCTAGTCCCCGCGGATCAAATTCCTCTAATTGAATTGTCAACAGAGATAGCGAGTATCTGGGTGGTGGTTGGTGGTCGCGCGACCAAGTATACAGCTTCATTAAATATTCCAAACAGAGACTCTCTCTAGTCTCTATACACCCACGATTCGGTCATGAAACTTTGGATGTCTCGTGGAAAAAAAAAAAAAATCAATTAATTTTTACCTGAAGCCTCCAAAGAAACCGATTTAAGTTGAAATCAATTGTCGACAAAGAAATTCGAAAATAAAATCATAAAATTACACACAATTTCACAAAATTTGACATCTTATGCTCGGTTCGATATACGTGGATTGATGAAATTTGGAGTCTATTCCAAAATATTTACAGAGATGAGTTCTTTGGTTGGGTTCAACTTTGGCTCAAAAAAACCAATTAATGTTGGCCACCGTGGAAGTCTTTTATGGACGATAAACCAGTCCAGGTCCACCCTACGGCATGATGTGGTGGCATAGATCTGAGGTGATTTGATTTCATTGTGGGCTGACGAAGTATGATAGTAGGTATGTAAGTATGAACGAAGACGTCCGGTTAAATTTAATAAACACACAATCGCTCGTGTCCATGAAAAATAACATGTAAACAGACCGAGCTGATAATGCAGAATCGTGACGCCACTTTATCTCCATACTTTCGCTAGATTTAAAGATTTTTGTTTTGATTCCTAGAATTCTAGAAGTTGACAGCTTACTGTGCAGTAAGTAAGCAGCAGACTATGGTAAATAAGAATTCCTATTCCTGCGGTGGTGACATAGTGATAACATTTTTATGGGTATTTCGTTTAAGACACTGTGCAATGGCTAAAGGTCATAAAGGTTATGACTATGCTTCTGTGATTTTATTGAGTATTTTCTTGTATTTTTACGATATTTTGATAACGCGCTGACCCGTCGAAATGTGATATAACGCGTTTTTGTTATGTTTTATTTTGTACACGAAGGTGTTATGCGATACTTTATCGGTCAAAAGGGTAAATATTTAATAGAAAGCAAATTGTAATTATTGTTGATAATTTTGTGTGAGTGTATGGTATAAGTATAGTTAAAAATAAATATTTAGACAGGGCGCCAATCACTTCGGCGAATTATATGCTTATGAAAATATCGTTTGATTATTTCTTATGAATTCTAGTGATTTCGTAATTTTTTTTGGGATTATCTTTAATTTTCAATTTGCTTGTGTTTACTAACTTTTTATGCATTCTGAAAACCTCAATGCTTTCTACTAATTTCAATTGTATTTTACTTGACAATCCGTTTTGTTATGAATTCTGTCATTTTTGTAATTTAGTAAATCATTCCAAAGTAGTACTAATATGTACTGATTATGAAAAGTATCTATTTTGATGTAGATTTCTGTCAAAGCTAAATATGCCGATAAAAATTCGTTTCTATACATTAACTCACATTAACTCACTGTAAATTCCAAAGTTCGTCAAGGATGTGTGATGACAATTGCTGTACACTGCAACTGTCCACACTACTTCAACACTTATTTAGATTCCAAACGAAAAATATTATTTTAAATCCCCTTACTTACTAGCATCATTTAACGACCTATAGTTTTAAGATACCCATAGACAGATGTGAAATGACCATTAACCTCAAAATCAAAATATTATCTTTAAAAGTATTACAGGTAAAAGACAATTAGGACCATAGTCCAATTAAAGGAACATTGTAATATTCCACAAGGAGACATAGAGAAAACAATATAACCATAACCCCTGTAAAAGATGTCATCAATAATGCAAAGGCAGCAAGTATGGGCCCTGGGCGCTTTTAGATATGGGGGCCCCTAGCACTATTTTCTAAAATATTTTGAGATATTAACGTAAAGTATGTTAAAACGCGCTCTGGAGACGTTTTGTTCCGTAACTGTTTTATCACCACCGTCAATTTCATTAGGCTATAATGTTAATACGCGCATGAAGTGACTTGACAGCAACGTGACTTTTTGGTTCCTCTGACTAGCAACTTTTTGGTGACGACATATTCATGTTTATAGAAATGTGCACGAACTGGTAACATTTTTGTCGCTGTTTCACTGCCATTGTTTTGGGAGACCTTGAAGAAGAGACCTATCGGTACTTTGATATATAACGGGTCTCTTGATAAGTTATAGCAGGTCTCAAGATCGGTAGTAAATCAAGGCTTTCAATATCGAGAATCTTTCAGGATATGATCGCTGTTTATTAAACATTAAGTGAAATTTTCCTTTAAGCATGCTTTCGCTCTAATTTGATGATGAGTGATGATATCAAACATGAGTTTTGCAGATGACAGTTATTAACTATGTGCATACTAAACTAGCCCACGGCGACAGTGATAAGTTGTATGACAAAAAGTCTCCAGTGTGCGTTAGGCCTAACATCAACTAACAGTATAACAATATTTTTTGATTACCAAATAATTTGATTTTGGCTACTGAAAGTATACCATAAAAAATACCGGAAATTTAAAAATACTGGCGCCGCAAATACTTTGTACTGAGTGGCGCAAAAATAATGACCCTATTTGGTTCAGCTACAAATTCTTTCCTAAATTAGAAAACTGGAATTAGGTTTTTATATAAGTATATTTTTGCAATGAAATTTCGTCGCATTAGGATTTGAAGATGATGTTCTTAAATGGTAACCTCCAGAGTTGGTACAAATTTCATCCCTATTTATGACATTTTCCATATTTATGACATTTTCCATAACACTTTCTGCGATATGTTTCTTATCTCTTGATGAATGTTTTCTTCTAGGGCTGCGAGAGTCTGTGCCTTGTTCACATACACCAGTGATTTCAAATAACCCCAAAGAAAGAAGTCTGGATAAGTCAGATCGGCTGATCATGCAGGCCAAGGCAAATCGCCAAAACAAGAGATAACACGGCCTGGAAAACATCCCTCACTAAGTCCATAGTATCGCGCGCTACGCGTGCTGTGTCTTGTTGGAACCAGATGTACTCCAGCCCCAATTCATCAAAACTGGGTATCAAGAACTCACGTAACATGGTTCTGTAGCGCTTGCCAGTGACAGTTATCGTATTGCCTGCAGCGTTTTTGAAAACATAGGGTCCAATCACTCAGACGCCATACAATAAACTAACTTTTAGTGGGTGTAAAGGTGTTTCTTGAATAATGCTCGGATTTTCAGTGCTCCAGTTGCGAGTATTCTGCTTATTGACATGCCCCGAGAAATGGAAATGCGCTTCGTCAGTCATAACCAATTAAAAAAAAAAAATCGTTTCAAGGTAAAGGTTTATGACGCGTTAGATGTATTAAGACGAGCTAGGTGGTCAGTAGGCAGCAGCTGATGAGTCATCTGAGTTTTATACGGAAACATCTTCAAGGCTGGAAATGCCCAATTGCATGCCACGTCGCCTCGTTGGTGTTTCTGGACACTCTTCCATATCTTCGCGCACGGCATCGATATTTTCGGATGAACGGCCTGTTCTTGGTCTGCCAGACATAGGGCTATCCAATGTTGCGCCAGTTGCTTCGAGGCGTATGGCAGAGCGTCTCATTGTGCCACCTACCGGTGCCAGACGGCGAGGAAATCGTCGACGAAATTCACGTTGTGTTTTTATCATTGATGAATTATTCCATAAAAACATTGACACGATTATTCCATGTTCTTGGGGAGTAAACAGTCCATGTTTATTTTTAGTAATTTTACATTTGTTTACTACACAATTTTCAATATCAGAATGACAAGAGATGTTATATAAAAAAATATAAGTAATTTCTATAGTGCCAGTACTTTTGCGCCACCCAGTATAAAAATTTGTTGCCATGTATAGAAGTTCGAATAACGCCCACGCTCTACTTTCAGTAGCCAAACTAGCTTGTAATAAATAGGTTGCCTTACTGGTTGAAGAATTGATCATCGGTTTGTCTACTATCGCAGGGACTTGGGTGTCCCACGAATCGCGGGTCCTGGGCCCGGGCCCAGCGTGTCCTTGAGTAAAGATGGCACTGGCAGTTTCGGTTAGCATATATAAGTATTTCAAAAGTTGTCAATATCGGAAATGGTAATATATCGACCATTAAGAATGTTCTGCAGAAATCCAACGTAAACGATGAAATGAAGATAATTAAGTTAGGTGGAGGAGAAGCAACATTTTCTACATCAGCGGGGAAATACCTCCTGATTCTAGCCCATCGCACAAGAACAGATTATCAAAGAATCACCTCTCCATAATATGATCTACGGACATCTAGACCGAAGACCCGATAAATTCACCAATTATGGAATTGGTTTGCGAGGAGGGGGGGGGGGGGTGTTAGTATATGTTCGCACGGAAGAAAATTATTTAATTTCATAATCACGGCATACTGTGAAAGTAGAGGAATGCTATGAATCAACTAATTTGATTGGAGCCTGGAATAGACTAACAGTAAAAGTGAGAAGAGTGGCGTAGGAAATTCGCTCTGGTACGTTCTCTGGAAATGATATAATAAAGCCAAGCAGAAATAATGCGCAAGCGATTGTTCTAGGAGTTATCAGTGCTAGAACAGAACCGGTAGCTTAGGTTAGGGAATTTTAAGATAGAGAATTTTAAATACTATATAACAGACGGTATCTGCAAATATTCAATGACCATAAATATTGTTTCGAGATACTAAAAAACGATATCAACATTGGTAATATCTATCCAGCAGCAGTTATTGGCTTAACAGCAATAACACCAACAGTAATTGCATAAATATAAGATTTTTGAACATGACATACATACATTAAAATAATATCCTTCAATTCAAAGCTCATACGTCAGCCTGGACTTCTCGTCTTTGATTACCACAGTTTAGGACAACATGTCTATCTCTCCATCATAGTTCAACCATTAGTTGTCCACAGTTTTACTATCAGCTGCCCACATTTTAACCATCAACTGATCGCAGTTTAATCATCATCAGATAATACATCAATGATCAGCTGGTGATTTTTAAATGATCAGTTGATCTGAGTTCAAAGATTATCAGCTCGCCAGAGTACGGAAATGGAGTTTTCAAGACTGATCTAATAAATCTTTTAAATCTTTTGAGCGGTACATTCACATGGTATGCAGGGTGTTTCCCACTAGGAGTTCACTAGGAGTTCAGTAGAGTGGGCGGTGATAGTACTCCCTTAGACGAACCAAAAATTGTATGGCAGGGGGGGGGGCATATCAACCGTTTAGGAGTTACAGGGTGATTAAGAAAAAAAGCTGGTTTTTCATAAAACACCCTGTATCTTCAAAACTACAGGGTGCATGTTCACAGTCAGCTCATTGTATGCAGAACTTCACGGCCTTTCCAACGACTGCTCAATCAGCCCCATAGCCCTCTCTTATCAAGAATTATGGTTGTCTAAACTAAAACTTTCGGATTTTCTTACCTTTTTTTAAAATTTAACCTCTATTATTTTTACAAAAAGGGGCCATGCACCCTGTAGTTTTTAAGATACAGGGTGTTTTGTGAAAAACCAGCTTTTTTTCTTAATCACCCTGTAACTCCTAAACGGTTGATATGCCCCCCGCCATACAATTTTTGGTTCGTCTAAGTGAGTACTATCACCTCCCGCTCTACTGACCTCCTAGTGGGAAACACCCTGTATATGTAGTTCTTCTTAGAAAATGATGACACAGACGCTTCTAATATTTGGTAAATACGATGATTCGCTCTTATCCGTATTCATATTTTCGTCACATTTATACACTACTCTTATGCTTCTTTACCAATATTGGGTCAATTAGATTTTTTGATCAGCGAGATCTGTATGGATCACTTCATTTGATGAATTCCCGAAAATTCTTGAGCAATCTCCCTATCATGTTTTAGTTACTTTGCAATTGGATTGCACTGAGTGTTTATGTACTGCCTGCTTTTTCACTTACAACAACTAATGGCATAATTATGTATGACCAATTTAGTCCCTAGATATGTAAATTGTTTCAACTACACTAACTCGAATTTTCTGGTCATGTCTAACTACAGAAATTATTATTATGAAGGTCATAATAGTTGACTTTATTCAAAATAATTTTTATGCACAGTTCCTCAGGCTTAATAATAAAAATAATTGTTTATTTGGTTAGGTACAAATATACATATGCTATCTTAGATGTACAAATTGCAGTGGTTAAATTAAATTTATTGTTACTCAATACAACTACGAACTAAACAATGTAAAATAGAGAAAAAACAAAAGATTTGATAATGGAAGTAATAAAAATAAAGTAAAGAAAATAATAGTAGAGACTATAGACTAAAACTAAAAATAGTGTACAAGAGACAGAAAAAAAAAACACACACACAAAGACCCCAAATGTGTGTCACCATTACTAAATAGAAAGGTTTGCATGTTTAATAAGCCTACAGAAGTTTCTGTTGGAAGCTGTGCACTGAATATTGCTTGGAAGCTGATTCCACCTCGAGCACACTGAACGAAGAAAGAGCGCTCACCATATTGACTCCTGCATCGAGGAATCAAAAGGTTTACATGTCTGGTCGATTGCAAGAACTGTAGCTTCTTAAGATAAATAACCTTGTGCAGAAATTTCAGGCTGCGAAAAGTAAAATGAGTCTCTAAATTGCAACCCAAAAGAGAGCTTGCATACAATGAGATGTGGCTACTTCTAGGCAATTTGTAAATATATCTAATCACATCATTGAATGCTACGAGTATTTTTCTCTGGCAAACTGAGTCCAGAACTGGAAAGATTATGCTGGCAAATGTGAAATGTGGAATAACTAATGTTTTAACTAACCGCTGACGCAGACTAAGCGAGAGGATACTAGAGTTGAGCCAAAGTTGCCTCAAACAGCCATATATCTTCCCTACTGTCCTTGTAATGTGATTGCAACACGAGAACTTCGAATTAAGTTCAACACCCAAATTCACGACAGAATCCCTATAAGGAAGTGTTACCCTGTTTAATAGAATGGGAGGAAGCATACTTGAGTCAATGCCATTTCTGTAAATTGCTAGGCAGTTTGATTTAGTTGGATTAATTGCTAAACTATTATGTAATGACCACTCATGAATACGTTGGAGATCGGCATTAAGTCGACATACACAGTCCTCCATTAATCCTATTGGTCTGCTGAGATAAATTTGCACATCATCCGCATAGAGATGTACAGAGGCATCCAGTACTGCGTCGGGAAGATAATTAATATATAAACAGAACAGTAGAGGCCCCAGTATGGATCCCTGGGGTACGCCGCAGCTAAGGAACTCAGGCCTGGAATAGTTATTCTTGATTCGAACAATTTGACTACGTCCTTGCAAAAAGTTATTTATCAGCTTAATAGCAGACGAAGAGAATAAGAATTGACTTGATAGTTTTGTTATTAAATTTGAATGATTTATGGAGTCAAAAGCTTTGCTAAAGTCGAGCAGGACGAGTAATGTAAGACAGTCCTCATCAAGGGACTCGTGTATATCAGAAGTTACCTTCAATAATGCAGTCTCACAACTATGAGAAGGACGGAACCCTGATTGAAAAGTTGATAATATAGAATTACTGTTTATATAATTCATAATTTGCAAATAAATCAGATTTTCAAGGATTTTACCTAGAAAGCAAAGCAGACTAATTGGACGAAAGTCTCCCATATGTAAGGCGGAAGACTTCTTTGGAATAGGAACAAAAAGAGCCCGCTTCCAACGGACAGGAAACTGTGAAGTTGTGAGACAGTGATTAAATATATTCGTAAGAACTCGTAATATTTCCGGAGCAATTACCATCTCCTTATTAACTAATGAAAATTCCGACTTCCATTTCACAGGAAGCATTGCTTCTAAGGCTATAGCCGACGACAACATAGTGTATTGACCTTTGAAGGATTAACTACTTCTCTCAGTTCTGAAGCCCAAATGCATGTTTAAAATGTACAAAAAAAAAAAAAAAAAAAAAAAAAGATGTTGTTGCGTGCAATCTTAAAGGCCAAAACACAGTGAGGACGACACAACAAAGTCGCCGTAAATTGGTTGCTGTCAAAGATTCGAATATACGGAAGTCCCATATACTTAACACAATGAGGGCGACGCGATAAGTTGCCAACAAAAAGTTTGGGAAAATCTCTAAATTAGTCGCCAACATAATTGACATTTCTGTGTGGACAGTGAATAATTGACATTCATATTATGTGGATTTGGATATTTTTATGAAACATAGTAAATTAAAAGATAATAGTAAATAAACTAGTTATTAAAAACTTGAATAAAATTAATTTCATTTATTAGTTTGACAAATTAGGGGTTTTGAGGAGGAATTAATAGAGAAAATGAGGGTAAAAGTTATGTTGTGCAATAAACGTCATCCCATAAAAATCTCTTCTTAGTCTTCTTTTGAGTTTATTCTTTATGCTTTGCAATTTTAAGTAATCCGCATAAGCTATACTAGCGATTTTCCTTAATTTTTGTCTTTTTGCCATTTCTTTTACAATAAATAAAGCAAAGATAGCTGTCAAAAACATTTGTCGAGTCGCGTTCATTGTGTTTTAAATGCGACATTATCGCCAACTAAGTTGCCAACATTGTTGTGTCGCTCTCACTGTGTTTTGGCCTTAAATGTTGGTAAACATTTTCATGTTTACCTAAAATGTTACAAAGAACGGAAAACTGTAAACATCAGAGAAATTCCACCCTCACATATATATTATAGTGTCAGTGGTAATAATACTGCATTTGGGGAGATGCCATTAATAGAAAATTTTCCATGGTAAAATTATAGGACTAGCACCACACCTATAAAGGCATAAAAACAGTGCAAATAGAAACGCGTGCACTTCGGGTAAAATAAAAGCTATAAAAATTTTCCCCTTTTTGAAAACGCCATTCAGGGACTGTCTACATGAAAAGCCCTTTTTCTAAGGCGGTACGTATACAATATAAACACGATGCAATTAGGGAAGAAAAACAAAATTCTTCCTTAGGGATAGAAATTTCATTCCCTTCGAAACTCATGCTTTTAACCGTAATTGGAAAATTAATTAATCTTCACGATGTACACTTCCGCACGCATCTTTTTAATTATTGAAATGACTTCCATTTCCACGCGATTAAATTTCCTCCAGAAAAAAAAAGCGAAAAAAAAAATCAAACAAACGCCTGAACTTTATCCACCTTTTGTGCTGCGATTAAGCGTTGCAAGCATTTCCTCTGCTTCATAGTTCGTAGGAAGACTAAAGATTATTAATTACAGCATCAGGCCAGGGGCCATTCAGGTTATGTTGATCAGGTGTGCTTCGGGCCCGTTTAGACAATATACTGTGTTGTATTTCATGACCGAGCGATGGTGGTGCGCAGGCGTAAGACGATCATTAGATGCGCGAGTTCGCGCGCACGCGCCATACCTAATCAATTCACCTTCTTCATTCGTACGGAAATAGGCACGCGTATGCTTATCAAAAGCTGCCAAGTGATCGATCCGCTTCATTACCTGTTGATGACAACACTTTCGTAAATCCGCCCTCTGTTGATGCTAGTTAGGCCCGTGTGACAAGCCTGACATGAATTACGAACCTTTTAATTGACACACAAACTTAGATTGGGGCTAATGGTTGCAATACCGTGTAGATCACGGTAAACGTTTCGTATGAACACGGGCGGACATTAATGTCCGTCCCGCCTTAGTCCCTTAAGAAAAATTAATCCGCCTGCTATAAGATTTGCGCGCATGTTTTATGTAGGGTTTTTTTTTTTTTTTTAGCTGATAACTCGCTTCTTGGGATGCCTTTTGTCCGAGTGATTAAATTTTCTGTGCTTTCATGGAATTTCGTTATCGTTGCGTTTTACATACCAATAGGCACACCTACGCAGCCTGGTCAGGTTGGTATAAGGTATAGTGCGCGAGGTACTTTATGAGTTTCAATTCATTCTCTTCATTTTTTTTTTGTCACTTAACTAATGCCGAAGTCTGGCTTGCGCATTCGCTATGAGACACCTACAAAGATCATGTAGAAAAAACTGGTTTCTCCAGATGTTGTTGGCTACATTGGAGGCATATATTTTGTTCATTGGATGAGACATTTCAATTAGGGATATGTTTGATGTGACATTGTGACCCTGCACCCTTACAGCGGGTTATTGTAAACATTAAGAGTGTGACTGATGTGAGTTCTAGTTTTTCTCATATTAAGAAATCTGTGTGATTGCAGATGCATTCAGTGTGTGTGTATGTGTGTGTGTGGAACCATCTGAAAAAATGCAATAAGCATAATTAAGTTGGAGATTAAATGGGCGCTCTTTGGTGTTTCATGTAATCTCGACACGATAAAAATGTGAGAACATGAAGGCAGATGGTCACCCTCAGAGTTCCAATAAAGCCCACTTTTGTTGGGAAATTTATTATTATTGTTGGGCATATGCTTGAATGGAATTACTTCATTATAGGGTTCGAGTTAGTATTTAAATACGGTGAAGGTTTCTTGGATGATCATCAATGGAGTTTAGATAGTAACTAACGGTTATATGATTGTAAATTCTATATACCCGTGTTAATTATATTATTTTAAAACTATGCTAGATTTTATAATCACAAGGTATTTCACGTTTCTCGCCTTGACAGAGTTCTGCCTACACTGTACAAGTAAAGTAAAATAGATTAGCCTGCAGCATGTTATTAGGTTTTTTTTTTTTTGTTTTGTAACTTTCTATGATGTGAAATGATTTTCATCAATAGTCCACCAAATAAGAGATCCGGTGAGACTGTGGATTTTTTCATAATATTTCTTGCAACATGTGATTTTTGGTTGTCGTATGTTATTAACTTAGTTTTTTTTTTTTTTTGCTGAGCACTGTAGTTAGTTTTATTGACCTGAAATTTAAGTAAACTGGATTTAGTCGAATGTTAGTGGAAAGAGATTATGTAGAAGGTGGAATTTTCTTTGTTCTATTGTGGTACACGCTTACTGATTTTTTTATCATGTTACTAATAAATGTGAAATTTTCATTTGGTGGTATACCTAGTACCATATTTATACCGATGATGTCTTTATGTTTCTTACCATGTACTATTGTTTTGCACAATCATAGGGCTTAATAATGGTTAATTACTGGCGTAAGGTAGGTATATACTTGGGAAAAGCGGTGTAGCCAAATTGAATAACATTTATTATATGATGATAAATTAAATTTAAATGGCTTAAAAATACGTAAAAATATTTAAGTATATTAATTAGTATTATTCATTCCAATTAAAGAATTGATTACGTAATCAATAAATTTATTCAATTCATTACATTACAAAAATACAGAATTAACTCGCCCGAGTTGATTTGTAGGAAGGGCTAATTCCTTCTAGATGCTTTCTGTAAAATACGAACAGAACAAATTATGGTAATCACGAGCCTATTTCCAATTATTCCTCAATGTTTAATAAATTTTCATCAATTATTGATATTTCTATGCCAAGAGATAATTTTAAGTCCTGTATTTTTGATAATTATAGATGTGTTAACTCTTCTTAGAATTAATTAATACATTAACTGCAGGTCTGTAAGCTATTGTAATCTGTAGACAATTAAATAAATTAAATTAAATTAAATATAGTAAGCAAAGATCTGGGTTTTATCTTTTCAATCCTTTTCACTTTCACCATTAGCAACGTCAGTTATGCTCTCAATATTTTTGATATGAGATTTTATGATGTTCGGATCAACAAAATTTTCACATTTATTTACAATTCTGTGAACATACCCGTAATCCGAAATAATCACGCTAAAAATATTTGATTTTTTATTTATTAAATAAGTTATTATTTCGCAATTGTTCTTAAATGTTTTGTTAACTAAAACATTTTGTAATTGGCTTATAATGTCATCAGAAATGGTATAACTAAGTCAGATTGTTTTTTGGCACAAACTAAGCTCTACAGAATTTTTTTTTTAAATTTTCTCACTACCAAAAATAGTAAACACCAATAGCCAGTTATTATCTTACATTCAAGGAGGATAATTCTTGTTTTATAATCTTTCGGCGTATGCTCGGCGATTGTTAAATGCTATTTATTTAAGAAATTCATGCGATAGTAAACAAATAAATCCACTTACTTACTACTATTAAATAAATGCAAACTTTAAGTAAAAAATAAAAGAGGAAGAAGAACTACAAAATTGTATACAAAAAAAAGAAAAATGAAAGAAAAAAAGAAAAAAATCAAATTAACAAGTAAAAAAGCTAGAATTGGTCTAAGACGAATTCTAATGATACCCTAGATGAATGCCCGTATTAAATTTCGTATGGTCATCGATCTATTCAAGTATTGATTTTGAAGTTGTTTTTCGCATATATTTCTAGAACAGTTTGTCGCACAGAAAAAATGATTATAACCAATTTTATAGGATTTCGTATTCTGCAGAAGTTTTTAGTAAAATAAAAATGTCTTGGACTGATCGTTTTCAAAGTATACGTAAAAAACCGAAATCTTTATATGGCAACACCAAGAAGGACTTGCCCGATTTAGTCCATTTTTGACATGTACAAAATTTCAGCTCTCTACGTCGATGTGTTCTCAGGCAGTGTCCAAATATATAGCGGAAAACGAAATTTTTATATGGCAACCCCACGAAGGAGTTGCCCGATTTGTCTCATTTTCGAACTTAATTTTACTTTTTTTTTTAAAGTCCGTGTACAAAATTTCAGCTCTCTAAGTATCCGCGTTCTCGAGTTATCGTGCGCACAGACGGACGGACGGACGGACGGACGGACGGACATGCAAAAATCGAATTAACTTTTAATATTATGAATGGGTGTCCAATCCATTTTGCTCTACCATCATTATTTCGAGGTGTTACAAACGGAATGACAAACTTAGTATACCCTATAGATTTCATCTAGGGTATAAAAACGAAAGCAAAACAGAACTGTACAGGATGTTTCACAAGTGGTGGATAATAATTAAGGAGGCGATAGATCATGTCGAGAAATGAAAAAAATTGTATGGCAGTGGGGGGTGCATTCTCAACCCTGTCCGAGATAATCGGGGTTAAAGGACTAAGAGTACGTGAAACGTAGGTTTGTACTAAAACAGTTATATCTCATAAACGACAAACAGTAGAAAGATGGTCCCGGTCCGAATTTATAGAGAACCTCCTGCCCTTTTGATTCAGTGTGTCAGTGCTTCTTCTACAGTATGCAGTTTAGAAGAAACGGTCTGCCAAACTTCAAGTTTCAGCTTTTGTACCTAATTTTTTTGTGTTTGAAGCAAAAAAACTAAAATAAAAATCTTATAATTTTTTTTCTGTCTTACTCCTGTCAGAAGCTAAGATTGTTTTCTTTAAAACGCACTTTGTTTTCATTTTATACCTTTCACCATTTATGAGTTATGACACAAAAATTATTCCAATGCATGACAAGTCTACCTTGAAAGAAAATATGAAATAGTATTAAAACCATAAACAACATTTTTATATTTATTTATTATGATCGAGATAGGTACAATTAATAACTATTTAACTATTTATAATATTTTCAAAATGTCCCCCGTCATTTTGAATACAAAGTAAAGCTCTACGCTTAATAGATCTTTTAAGATCAGTTGCTGCCAAATCCTCTTTAATTTTGTTGGAAGTTTCTTGGACTCTGTGTATAAGTTCGTCTCTTGATAATATTTTCGACGCGTACACAATCTCCTTAATAGTTACCCAGAGGTAAAAAGTCTAACGGTGTCAAATCAGGAGACCGTGGTGGCCAATCCACTTATTTCGGTAATTGGTGTCCATCAACTGCAGGATATTTCGTCCGGTGTGTCCAGGTGCTCCATCGTGCTGGTAAATGATATCTCTTCTTATTAATAGAGGTAGATCGTCCATGAGATCTCGAAGATCATTTTCCAAAAAGTCCAAGTAATTTTCGGTATTTAATGTACTTGGTAGAATGTGTGGACCAAGAACCTTTCCGCCGACAATATCTGCCCAAACATTGATGGAAAATCTATATTGCGATGATACCTTCCGAGATACGTGTGGATTTTCTGTAGCCCAGTGGTGTAAATTGTGTAAATTTGATCCCAGTTTTTGTAAATTGGGATTCATCGGTCCATAGGATATTGTCCAAAAACGTGTAGTCGTGAAAATCTCTCTTTAAGAGCCAACTGAAAAATTCGGTGCGTAGCGGCTTATCTATTGGTAGTAGCTCCTGCACAGGAGTAACGTGGTAAGAATACATGCCTTCCTTTTTTTAAATTCTCCAAACAGTTGACACAGACATTCCTAAGTGAAAAACTATGCACTTAGTTCCTATAGCAGGATCATTCCTTGCTATTTCTAGGACCATCTCCTCTGCTTCAACTGTAGTCGTTAAAGGATTGAAGGTTTCTCTCGACACATTTCCAAAGTTGCCAGTTTCTTTAATTCTTTGGTTAGTTCTTTGAAAGACATGTACGGATGGAAGCCTTCTCGTCGGAAATTTTCGATGATATTCGCGTTGAGCCTCAAGGGAATTTCCGTCGCTGTAACCGTAACAGTACACTATGTCTGCGTATTCGTCATTGGAAAATGAAGCCATCGTTGCTTTAAAGTGTTTCTTCTTAGTTTTGAATTATGAATAATGAAATCTTTACTAGCATTGGTATTTATAGTAGAATAATTTACCTGCACATGAAGTTAATGAAATTAGTGATAGTTATTGCTTACAATAAGAAATTAAGTCCGTTTTCTCAGAGACCGAATTAGTTATGACTTTTTACGAAAAAAGCCTACTTTACTTGTTATTCTTGATCGATAATCGCTTGAAGCTAAAAAAAACTGGGCTGGAAAGGCTTATAATTTTTCTGGCAAAAATAAAACGCCAGCTTGTCTTTTTGTGTCATAACTCATAAATGGTGAAAGGTATAAAATGAAAACAAAGTGCGTTTTAAAGAAAACAATCTTAGCTTCTTACAGGAGTAAGACAACAACAAAAATTATAAGATTTTTATTTTAGCTTTTTTGCTTCAAACACAAAAAAATTAGGTACAAAAGCTAAAACTTGAAGTTTGGCAGACCGTTTCTTCTAAACTACGTACTGTAGAAGAAGCACTGACACATTGAATCAAAAGGGCAGCAGGTTCTCTATAAATTAGCACCCCGACCATCTTTCTAATGTTTGTCGTTTAGGATATATAACTGTTTTAGTACAAACCTATGTTTCACGTACTCTTAGTCCTTTAACCCCGATTTTCTCGGTAAGGGTTGAGAATGCACCCGCCTCTGTCATACAATTTTTTTCATTTCTTGACATGAGCTATCGCCTGCTTCATTATTATCCACCACTTGTGAAACACCCATAATAAAGGGCTTTCCAATAAGAGATGTTATTTTGATATTCAAAGAAAAATGCCATTTTTTTTACATAAATGATCGGATCTTTATTTCATTATAAAAAGGAAGGTATGCCGTTATAATGGAACATAACATCAGCCAAATCACGACCACGCCTACAGGACTATATCCTTTTCATGAAAATTTTCCATAACCAAATCGCAAAGTGGCTGCCCTATGTCCTCGATAGCCTCACGAATTCCATCTTTGAGGTCTTGAATCGACGCTGGGCTATTGGCGTAGACCTTCTCTTTCACGTGGCCCCAAAGGAAGAAGTCGCAAGGTGTTAAGTCACAAGATCTCGGTGGCCAATTGTGATAACCTCTTCGAGAGATAACACGGGCCGGAAACTTTTCCCGTAACAGATCAATGGTTTCGTTGCTTGTATGGCACGTAGCGCCGTCTTGTTGAAAGTAAACGTTGTCCAGATCAATACCATCCAATTCCGGCCATAAAAAATCATTAATCATCTGTCGATAGCGCAATCCATTCACCGTAACTGTTGCTCCAGCCTCATTTTCGAAAAAGTAAGGTCCAATGACCCCACGGGACCATAAACCGCACCAAACAGTCACACGTTGAGGATAGAGAGGCTTTTCAACAATAACTCTTGGGTTTTCCGAGCCCCAGATGCGACAATTTTGCTTGTTGACGAAGCCATCGAGGTGGAAATGGGCCTCATCACTCAAGATGAGTTTTCGATTCCGGATCATTTTCATGCATTTCAAGGACCCAATCAGCAAAGACTCGACGTTGTTGATGATCGGCCGGCTTGAGTTCTTGTGTTAACTGAAATTTATAAGCCTTAAGACCCAAATCTTTATGCAAAATACGGTGTAATGACGTTTGTGGAATGCCTAATTCCAAAGAACGACGAGGAATGGACAAACCTAGGTTTTCTTCAACACTTTCGGCTACAGCAGCAATATTCTCGGCTGTTCTTGAGCGACGTGCACGGGTTTTATTCTTCACATCACTAACTTGTCGCGACAGCTCGAATTTTTCCATTTTTATTAATGGCGTAGTTTCTAATTGTCAAATGTCAAAAAATGACAGCTCCAAAAGTGACATCTACCGAAATAGCGGGCTAATTAAAATAACACCTCTTATTGGAAAACCCTTTAGTTATGACTTTTTACGAAAAAAGCCTACTTTACTTTTGCTCAACCTTGCTTCAACTCTCAATGCAATTTTTGCAGTTAAATCAACTGCAGTTGGTTATGACATGATACCACCGAGATTTATTAAGTTGATCACCCCGTATGTTACACCAGTTTTGACGCATATCTTTAACGCGTGTCTGACTACATCTCAGTTTCCTGCTGCTTGGAAGAAAGCTGTTGTTATTCCAATCCCAAAGAAATCAAATACTTCTGATATCAATGACTTCCGACCGATTAGTATTTTACCTTTTTTTGGTAAGGTTTTTGAAAAACTCATCCTCTTGCAAGCCAATAAATTTATAGACCAAAATCGTTTCTTATCTTCCTGGCAATCTGGATTTCGACAGGGACATAGCTGTGAAACTGTTTTATTAAAAGTCATTTCTGATATTAATGAAGCTCTTGACAATGATAAGTTAACCATACTTGCTCTTCTAGACTTTAATAAAGCCTTCGATAGTGTGGACCACATTCACCTGCTTAATAAATTAAAGAGCAGTTTCGATTTCTCTTCCTCAGCTGTGAGGCTGTTCAGAAACTTCCTATCTTCCAGACATCAAGCTGTGAAAGTAGGTAACTCACTGTCCGCTTTTCGTCTTACCTGTTGTGGCGTACCTCAGGGCTCTATCCTTGGGCCATTTCTTTTTAGCCTATTCATAAATGATCTCCCCAATGTGATTAAGGACTCCACCATTCATCTATATGCTGATGATGTCCAATTATATCTGAGCCGCCCAATTGGACTACAGGATGATTGCATTTCACGGCTAAATGATGACTTACAACGAATCTACGAATGGTCTCTTGATAACAAGTTGGTATTGAATCCAAGCAAATCTAATTCCATTCCGATATATAAAAGCAACATTGATGCTTCAAGGCTACCTCCTGTTTTACTCAATAATACAACTCTACCATATCGTGACTCTATTAGGAATTTAGGAATAATATTAAACTCTAGCTTAAGTTTCTGCAAGTATGTTAGTAATATTATTGGAAAAGTTTATAGCTCCCTTCGTCAGTTATGGGTCTCTGCATATCTTCTGTCTACCGAAATGCGTCTAAAACTAGTGCGTACGCTGATTATTCCACATTTCCTTTATGGCTCGATATTGTTCCCAAAGCTTGATTCAGTCTGCCACAGACGGCTCATGGTTGCATTCAATGATTGTATTAGGTATGTATATAAACTGCCCCGTAGCTCCCATATCTCCCCATATCGTAACAGTATTCTCGGATTCCCCTTAGATATCTACCTTTCTCACCGTAACTTGTATTTTTTGCACAAGTTAATAAATCTTAAAAGTCCTGAGTACCTCTACAACAAGCTGCAGTTTCTACGATCACAAAGAGGTGTAAATATTTGTATGCCACGCTGCAGATCACAACTTGGAGAGCGTTCTTATTTTGTTCAAGTTCCTCGCAAATGGAATTTATTACCATCAGAATTTCAGCGCGTGGGCTCCAGCAGGGTTTTTCTTAAATTGTTAAAATCAACCAATTTTACCTAAATGCACATTCTTTCTATAATTTAACAACAATTATGTAAATATAATCTATTTTTTGTCTTTTTTTCGCATTTCTCTTTTTTTGAATTTTTCTTAACTTTTTTTTTTTATCATTCATTTTTTTTTTATAAAGATTAGATATTATTTTTTTCTGATTAGTTAAGTTATTAGTTATTATCACTTATTGACCTACCTGTAAATTATAAACTAGTGTTCTGTATATTAATAAGATTTTAAAATCTTTGTACAGTTGCCAAATAAATATATATTATTATTACTTGTTATTCTTGACCGATAATAGTTTGAAGCTAAAAAAACTGAGCTGGAAAGGCTTATAATTTTTCTGGCAAAAATAAAACGCCAGCTTGTCTTTTTGTGTCATAACTCATAAACGGTGAAAGGTATAAAATGAAAACAAAGTTCGTTTTAAAGAAAACAATCTTAGCTTCTAACAGGAGTAAGACAGAAAAAAAAAATTATAAGAATTTTATTTTAGTTTTTTTGCTTCAAACACAAAAAAATTAGGTACAAAAGCAAAAACTTGAAGTTTGGCAGACCGTTTCTTCTAACTTACATACTGTAGAAGAAGCACTGACACATTGAATCAAAAGGGCAGGAGGTTCTCTATAAATTCGCACCGCGACCATCTTTCTACTGTTAGTCGTTTAAGAGATATAACTGTTTTAGTACAAACCCACGTTTCACGTACCCTTAGTCCTTTAACCCCGATTATCTCGGAAAGGGTTGAGAATGCACCCCTCACTGTCATACAATTTTCTTCATTTTTCGACATGATCTATCGTCTCCTTCATTATTATCCACCACTTGTGAAACACCCATAATACATAGAAGACATAAGCGGAGAAAAAAGAAAATAAAAAGCAAAGAATTCAATGGAAGTCCATTAATTGCTAAAAAAAAACGAAAAGACGAAACATCAGATATTAATAAAAAATAGATAATAGAAACAAAAAATTAGAAATAAGATAACAAATACAAATAATAAGGTAACTTAAAAAGTATAATCATAAAAAAAGAAAGGAAAAAAAGTAAAATAAAATAAAATAAAAATACAAAATAACAAATAAGCATGAAGGCAAGGAGGAAGAAAGCAAAAAAAAAAAAGAAGGATGAACTAGATCTAGCTAATAGGTTTGTTCGATGAAAACACCGTGTAAACTTTCCCCTACAATTTTCCCCAAATTTACCCGGGGTTTTGTGCATTCATCGAACAAGTTTTTAAAACACCGGGTAAATCTAATGTAATGACATTTCTCTGAGCATAACTTAAATAATAATTTCTAGTGATTTGTCAAAATTTATTTATAAAATAGGTGAAATAATTAAAAATTTAAGAATAAATAAATATTAAAATGCACAAAAAATATTTCTCAGTTTTTTCTTAATTACATATTCTTTTATTAGCTTTTTTACATCGACATTATCGCCTTTTCTGTAACTTTACTTTGAAAAAATTACAATTGGTTCATCTGTGACCAGATATAGCTCCATCATTTCTGCACTATTTTCACTTTGATCATCAGATGTTTTGTCACTAGATATAAAATTAATAGTTTGGATGATCAAAATCTACAGAAATGATCTTCTCTATCCCGTTGGCTTCTTCTCGAGCACTATTAATCCCCTTTGCTGACATCTCATTTAAGAATTTAGAGAATTTCTTATATGTTGTTTGCTTCAAATCTATTTGCTTGGTAGCTGCAGGGATAACGTGAAGTCTATAAAAATTACTTGTTAATAATTGGCAAAGAAACATTTTACGATCAAATTTCTTACTAGAAAGGCAGACCTTAAGATTTCGTCCATGTCCTTCGACTTTAATCACCTCCTCAAATATTTCCTTATAATTTTCATTCGAATTTCCTATGTGCATATTATCGATGGGTATTTTGTCATCTAATTTCCTATCCAACTTCCTTATATAATCTGAATTTTGTATGAGCTCCACGATTTTTTCACTTTTATATACAGCACTCGACCCCAATCACCGAACAAATTACATGTGACAGTTCACAAATGACAAATGTCATACGTTTACCCCTACAAATTTATAGTGCAAGTTCGAGGCAAGAAATCAGAAACACCGCGCATTCATCGAACAAGTTTCAGAAACCCCGTGTAAGCCCAGGGTTTTCAAAAAACAAGATAGTACAGCCCGGTGTAGCCCGGGGCTTAACCGGTATTTTCATAGAACAAACCTAATGTAAAGTGGAAAAATTATCCAAATATTTTATTACGACCAAGAGGTTGCGTTTAAAAATCGTAAAGTTGTCACTAAATATATCTAAGTATGTCGTTATATAGGACATTGTGGGATTTTTGAATTCTAACCAAAGGGGATTTGAAGCGCAACTAAGTGCGGGGAGCATCGATATGGAAAGTAAGTGGGTGGCGGGTGAGGCGACTAGGAAAGCTAATTTTTAAGATAGATAATAGTTGAGATGGGTCAATAGAACCATGTAAAATTTTAAACATGAACATTTAATCAAGATAGGAACGACGTGCTTCTAAGGATAACATGGAATATCTGACCAATCTGTCATCATAGTCCACATATGAGCCTGTAAGTTTGAAAAGCAAGTACCTAGTAAATCTACGTTGAATACTCTCTTTTTTGTTTCTGTACGTCGTATAAAAAGGGTTCCAGATTGGGGAAGCGTACTCCAGTACAGATCTAACCAACGTATTATACATAGTAATGTGCGAAGAAAGCTGTTTAAATGGCCTAGCGCACCTGAACAGTAACCCCAAGGTTTTAAAAGTTTTGTTGGTAATATGATTACTATGCGAGTCGAAGACAAGTTTGCTATCAAATTGTACTCCTAAATCATTGATTTCTGATACGCGCATGATAGAGACGATGTCCAGCTTATATTTCCAGTATAACGTGGTTTACTTTCTTGAGAAGGACATGCATTTGCATACTCTGATTGCTGATGATAGTGCGTATTCATAGTGATGCCTGCATGTATACAACCTAGCACAACTGCTTGGAATTAGTACTTTGGTAAGCTTAAGATTACGGGCTGTGGTCTCAAGCCTCTCCTAACCTAAAGAGCGTATCATAACCTTCTCGTGCTCCATTGCTGTCACTTATTTATAAGTGCTAATATGATTAAGCCCGAACAGAGTTACCAGCAACGTTTAAGAATCTGCATGAAGGTACACTGGGAGTACTCATGATAGTACGATCATGTTATACGAAGCCATACCAATTGGGTAGCCGACATTACTAACTAGGTACTACGGGGTTGAGGAGCCCAGAATAGCGCTGCTTTTAGTAGCAATATTCGCCTCTACATGGGAAGGCCCCCTTGTGGGAGCATCGTAGTGGTTGTGGTTAGCCCATATGCGGGCAGAGTGAGATTTTCTGAGTCTGCATAGCTTAGGCGAACATTATTCTCTAAACAGAGTAGTTTGCTCTTTTATCATAATTACATACTGCGTCTGTGAATTTGAAGGATAGTCGCTTGGTAATGTATGATTAAAGGATTGGCTCTCGGCGTTGCGCTAAATCAACCGGGTGTCGTGACCCACAGATCGGAAAAGATTTTAGATAGATGGGTCTCACTTCGACCAGTAAGTCCAATGTCAAGCATGCACTGACAAAAACTGGTACTTCTGAGACAGAATATAAATTGTATTCTGCCCATCGAGGGCGCTGATTGTCGCTTGTCTTCTAATCCGTGCATTAAGACTGCCGTGAGATTAAGCCATAATGGCAGGTGCTCACGTAAATCCTGACAAGTTTCTGTACTCCTAAATCATGGATTTCTGATACGCTCATGATAGAGACGATGTCCAGCTTATAGTTCCAGTATAACGTGGTTTATTTTCTGGAGAAGGATATGCATTTGCATTTATTCACATTTAAGGATAGTTGATTTTTATTACACCAAGATAGCAGTTTCTGTATGTAATTTTGAAGGTATTGGCAATCGGATGGATCATTTATAACTCGATAAATTTTGTTGTCATCAGCATATACTAAGGAAGCAGAGGATAACTTATGAGGGAGATCATTAATATATAATAAGAAGAGAAGTGGGCGAAGAATCGAGCCTTGAGGTACACCCGAGGTTTGCATGTATGAATTTGACGTAAATCCGTTAATTACAACCATTAGATGATGATTCGAGAGATTTTTGAAAAATCGATTTATTTTTTTTATCTCACCTTGAAGTACATATAGTTATGCGTGCTCTGTCAAATTAAAATTCGCATTATTACGGTCGCTACAACCTTTCTTAGAAAAAGAGATTCGAGCGTAAGGCGACGCGCGTCATTCCTTTTTTTCCATCCCTAACGGCACATCCCTACCTATGGTTCTTACCTGCTCTTCTATAACCCAAATAGAGTGTCAAATTCGTCAGTTTCGTGTTGTTATTCAGAAAGGATTTTGTATGGAGCTGGGATGGCCGATTGATTATAAGTAGACAATTTATGTAAAAAAAACCCTCCTTCAAACTTTAAACACGTTTTTCTTGAAATGCCCTTTTTACAAACGGTGTCAACTCGCAGAGAGTTTTGTAGCTATCGACTTGAAATTTTTACGGAATTTTCTTTAATTCATTCTTTATGTCCCTATGGAAGTTTTTTTTTATTTTTTGAATTCCTATTTTGTCACACGAAAAACTGTTGAAAAACAGGGCTAAATTTCGTACTTTTTTCTCAAGCCGTCGCCATTTTGTCAAATTAGAAAAAAACAAAAAACCTCCATAAGGACATAGCGGGTTCCCTACAGATTAATAATCAATTTGATTTTTTTCTTTCTGATGCAAACTGCGGCCACAACCGTGAACACTGATTGCACCCATTTTTTTAACTCACTTTCGAAAATAATTATTAACAACAAGTAAGAATAAATAAAAACTAATGAAAAAAATATTTTTGTATTGCTTAAGAGTGGTGTTATTCGCAAAAAAAATAATCCCCCCCCCCTCCTATCCATCCGAAAAAAAAAAATTGCGAAAATTGACAATTTTGTGGTCGGTTACACTGAAATGATCCCTTAAACCAGAGGGTACTGTTAGAATCAAAGCCCAATCCTGTTATCTTATCTATGACTAACTATTCTATCAAATGCCTTAGATATATCCGCATAGAAAACTGAATATCGAGAGAATAGTTACCGTAGTTCGGCCTGGTAGGAAGCCATGTTGTTGAGGGCTGATGTAGGGCTTTAGTTGGTGTTTTAGAGCATTATAAACGATTCTTTCAAGGATCAAGGCTAGGGCATTGGAAATAGAAATGGGGCGGTAATTCTTTATAAGCCCTTTATATCCCATGTTTTGAAAGCAGGGTGAACAAATGATCCTTAAGAGCATCAGAAGCAGTATGGTTGGAAACAGATGAATTGACTAACATGGATATAGGATGTGATAGGACCAAAGAGCGGTTTTTATAAAACCTATGGGAAATACCGTCTGGACCCGCATTTTTATTTTCGGCCAACGATACAAGAATTATTTCAACATCACTGTGACGTATGTACAGGGTCTTCCAATAAGAGGTGTTATTTTAATTAGCCCGCTATTTCGGTAGATGTCACTTTTGGAGCTGTCATTTTTTGACATTTGACAAGCAGAAACTACGCCATTAAAAATGGAACGATACACGATTCAACAACGCATTGAAATTATTAAAATTCACTATAAAAATGGTGAAAATGTGGCAGAGACGGTTGGTAAAACTCGAACATTTTTGGGTCGTTGTGAAGCACCTTGTCGGACCGCAATACAGAAATTGGTAGAAAAATTCGAGCTGTCGGGACAAGTTAGTGATGTGGAGAATAAAACCCGTGTACGTCGCTCAAGAACAGCCGAGAATATTGCTGCTGTAGCCGAAAGTGTTGAAGAAAACCCAGGTTTGTCCATTCCTCGTCGTTCTTTGGAATTAGGCATTCCACAAACGTCATTACACCGTATTTTGCATAAAGATTTGGGTCTTAAGGCTTATAAAGTTCAGTTAACACAAGAACTCAAGCCGGCCGATCATCAACAACGTCGAGTCTTTGCTGATTGGGTCCTTGAAATGCATGAAAATGATCCGGAATTCCATCGAAAACTCATCTTGAGTGATGAGGCCCATTTTCACCTCGATGGCTTCGTCAACAAGCAAAATTGTCGCATCTGGGGCTCGGAAAACCCAAGAGTTATTGTCGAAAAGCCTCTCTATCCTCAACGTGTGACTGTTTGGTGCGGTTTATGGTCCCACGGGGTCATTCGACCTTACTTTTTTGAAAATGAGGCTGGAGCAACAGTTACGGTGAATGGATTGCGCTATCGACAGATGATTAATGATTTTTTATGGCCGGAATTGGATGGTATTGATCTGGACAACGTTTACTTTCAACAAGACGGCGCTATGTGCCATACAAGCAACGAAACCATTGATTTTTTACGGGAAAAGTTTCCGGACCGTGTTATCTCTCGAAGAGGTGATCACAATTGGCCACCGAGATCTTGTGACTTAACACCTTGCGACTTCTTCCTTTGGGGTCACGTGAAAGAGAAGGTCTACGCCAATAGCCCAGCGTCGATTCAAGACCTCAAAGATGGAATTCGTGAGGCTATCGAGGACATAGGGCAGCCACTTTGCGATTTGGTTATGGAAAATTTCATGAAAAGGATATGGTCCTGTAGGCGTTGTCGTGGTGGTGGTCATTTGGCTGATGTTATTTTCCATTATTAATGGCATACCTTCCTCTTTATAATGAAATAAAGATCCGATCATTTATCTCAAAAAATGGCATTTTTCTTTGAATATCGAAATAGCACCTCTTATTGTAAAACCCTTTACATAGCTATTATAATGGATTTCATCGAATATAGGAGGGATTGTTGAGTTCTGCTGAGCATTGAATGTATTTTGAAAGTAAGTTGCAAATAAGTTACAAATACTTTCACGTTTATCAATAGACGCTCCATCGTAATGCTTTTCCCTAAGGTAGGAGCCAGAGAGCAAGTGCAGTTAATAGTGCAATGAAAAACTTATTAAAAATGAGTTTCCACAGAATATTTTTATTTGTAAGATCAGATTACTCAGAGTCTTCCATATCATTGGTCGAGAACATAATATTCTTTGAAGAAGAAAAAACAGAATAAAAGTAGAATAATTAACACCAGAAATAGGTTGAACTCGATGTTAGCAAAGCAAATTTCTGCAACCAGTCAAGTCAGTCAAGTGAATAAAAAGGCAAAAGGCCATCCGGGTAACAAGGTTTTATTCAATTGCACTCATGAGCAATTTGACTTTATCAAGATGAGCCATTCGAGAGAAGCGTCAATTAAAAGTTTGCATGCTGAGTGAAACTGATCTATCTGAATTGTAGGCCGACCATTGTTCATTGACAGTTTATAATTATACTGAAAGACATTTCTTGTATGCATGTTATTTGAAAAACTCATTGTTTTTTTTTTTTTTTTAATCATCATCAACTCTCAATCCAAATCTTATTTAATTTACTTTTGGATGTCGTCTGGGTAATTTTGTTGTATCCAAAGAATTCACGATCAATGATCTCTTCCTGATATTCTTTGTAACGCACTAAACCGCCCATTGGTGTTATAGTCATTTTCATTTTGATTCTCTCAACTGGAACTGTCTCGTTTCAGTGAATTATGTCTCTTCTAAGGAGACAGTAAAAGTTTCAATCTTTATACGCAGGGTAAAAACAAAAACAAAAACAAAAAACTTCTAATCTGCAGAAAATTCTGTGTTGTTTCAATGAACTCTTCTCTGTCTGGCATAAATAGGTGTATATACCTGTGTACTTCTCCTCTGAAAGAAGTGAAACTTTCATATTCAGTTGTAGAATACTGACTTAAGTCGATTATAAAAAGCTTCACAGAGGAACTCTGCTGATTTGTAGTTTTGTAATCATAATACCGGAACGTCTACCTACTGTAATATGTGGCTTCTTTCGCTATGCTCGAGAACTTCAAAAGGTTAATTTTAAGCAAGCTAATCTTAAGACAGATAATATCTAGGCATTGAATGCTGAATTTTCTTAGGATAAATAAATAAAAAAATGCTACAAGGCTTTTGAAAGATCAAAAATATTCAAAGAACTGAAAAATTGTTTATTCTGAAGTGTTTCTATTTTTTTTTTCGAGTACAGTTCAATGCACTAAATGTGTAATAAATATATTACATAGACGCTATGTACACGTTTTCATATAATGCTGATAAATGTTTTCTTAGAATTTAATGAATTCTTCAAATTTTGCAGTATGAAATAAATTGCTACTGTAAATTGTGGTCTTATATAAAAAACAATCAAAGTGCAACACCTGTTTCAAAGCGTGTAGTGCTGAATTGCAATGCAAAAGAGAAAAAGTATGATTTACGTACCTTTCGCGTAGTACCCTGCATCATAATTGAATTTTAGAGAGCGTGGACATTTTAGTATCCGGCTATATATATAAAAAAAATGTATTTTGGTTTTCGATTTTGGTATTAACTTCTATTTAGAATCTTTCAAAGGGCAAAGTTCCATTTTACATTTAAAATGGTTAAGTAAATTAATAATTATTACGGACAGCTGTGATAGCTTTCAAGAGAGTGTGGGTGGTCCATTTCGATAATACTATTAATACTAGGTAGGCATTATTTGCGTATAAAGGTTTATCGTGGTAAGCCGTCCCAATTACTAGTTGCTGAAATCGCCTGAAGCGGTAGCTGCTAGGCTGTAATTGCTTGTAGAGTGGCTGTTCTCACCTAAAACCTAGCCGTCCCTTTGATGACCTTGAATGTTCTGTTGTTCCAATAAAAACACTTAGAGCGGTTCTGCTACGTTTTTGTTGTTTCCAGCGTGCTTGCTCTGCGAAGATGATAAAATTCTTTGACACAGGAATTGCTGTCTTGAAAACCTGAAATGCTTAACCTAGAGTCTAGTCGTCCCTATGATGAATTGGCGGCTGCGGGTGATCTGAGGTCGGATAGGTCATCTTACAATCTTACGGTAGAGTTGTAATTCCATCTTACAGCAAAGCAGTTATTTGCCTTGTCAAATGAAGCTTCGAAATCACATCTCTCTTTCTTTTTGAAGTTTTTACGGTAGAAATAAGACAATTTCCAGATCTCGCCTCTCATACGGTACCAGTTGTAAAGTACTCATCATCCTGCAATTGACTCATCAGCTTATGAGACGTAAAAAAGTTGTCAGAGTATAGTATATCCGGTGACGGTATTTTTGCTTGACAACGTCTAATAAACTTTTCACCACATTTCCATCAAGTCCTAAATCTTTGGAAAAATTTTCATTTTTTCCAACATAGGGAAAAACTTTAAAAACGTAACCATTATATGACGCTAGGTATCATATCTTGTAGCCAAATTTGATTAGCTTTCCCTTGATAAAAATTTTACAAGAACGTCGTCCATGATATGGCCACATCGATTCATCAATGGATAGCAAGTAAGAAAAAATCCCGAATTTTTCACAATTTTCCGAAATTATTTCCATGTAACGCCTGACTTTATAAAATTTATCCATTGGATCAATCTCATCATTATTTGCTAAATGTGCATTTGACATTATTTTATGATATGCATTTCTTGGCATTGTGTTCCTTTTTATTTTACAGTCATAGTCCAGACTGTTTGATCGGTAAAGCCTTTCTTGGGGAACTGAATGATGACCAGAAAAAATTAGTATCCCAATAAATCTTTTGAGGTGTGGAAGAGTCAAATTGCTTGTATTTTTTTGTGCTGCGTACGTATTTGTTTGATGGGCTTTAAGTTCATGCACTGAATTATCAATAAATTCCTCAAAAAGTTTTGTGGATGAATGATTTCCTAGTCTACATTCTATGCCCTCCAAAAGATGTTTTGTTTCATCAGAAGAACTTCCTTCAAAGATAAAGGAACTCGAAGACGTATTTTCCCATGTTGGATTGAGTGATTTATTTTGAACTCCACAAATGTGTGGACGAAAGATGGATAGAGGCAGTTCATCCTCGGATTCCATTCTACATCATTGTAAACGTTTACCTCCAAGTTATCCGCTGCATCTTCTGGAAACTCATAATCACCTATTGCGATGCAGTTTTCGTCAACGAATTCCTCGTTTGTAATACCTCCAAAGCCTTCAGGTGGTAGAATAACAATTTCGGGTTCACCATTGCTAATAACGGGTTTTCCAATAAGAGGTGTTATTTTGATATTCAAAGAAAAATGCAATTTTTTGAGATAAATGATCGGATCTTTATTTCATTATAAAGAGGAAGGTATGCCGTTAATAATGGAAAATAACATCAGCCAAATGACCACCACGATCACGCCTACAGGACCATATCCTTTTCATGAAATTTTCCATAACCAAATCGTAAAGTGGCTGTCCTATGTCCTCGATAGCCTCACGAATTCCATCTTTGAGGGCTGTTGGCGTAGACCTTCCCTTTCACGTGGCCCCAAAGGAAGAAGTCGCAAGGTGTTAAGTCACAAGATCTCGGTGGCCAATTGTGATCACCTCTTCGAGAGATAACACGGTCCGGAAACTTTTCCCGTAAAAGATCAATGGTTTCGTTGCTTGTATGGTACGTAGCGCCGTCTTGTTGAAAGAAAACGTTGTCCAGATCAATACCATCCAATTCCGGCCGTAAAAAATCATTAATCATCTGTCGGTAGCGCAATCCATTCACCGTAACTGTTGCTCCAGCCTCATTTTCGAAAAAGTAAGGTCCAACGACCCCGCGGGATCATAAATCGCACCAAACAGTCACACGTTGAGGATAGAGAGGCTTTTCAACAATAACTTTTGGGTTTTCCGAGCCCCAGATGCGACAATTTTGCTTGCTGACGAAGCCATCGAGGTGGAAATGGGCCTCATCACTCAAGATGAGTTTTCGATGGAATTCCGGATCATTTTCATGCATTTCAAGGACCCAGTCAGGAAAGACTCGACGTTGTTGATGATCGGCCGGCTTGAGTTCTTGTGTTAACTGAACTTTATAAGCCTTAAGACCCAAATCTTTATGCAAAATACGGTGTAATGACTTTTGTGGAATGCCTAATTCCAAAGAACGACGAGGAATGGACAAACCTGGGTTTTCTTCAACACTTTCGGCTACAGCAGCAATATTCTCGGCTGTTCTTGAGCGACGTGCACGGGTTTTATTCTTCACATCACTATCTAGTCCTGACAGCTCGAATTTTTCTACCAATTTCTGTATTGCGGTCCGACAAGGTGCTTCACGAAGACCCAAAAATGTTCGAGTTTTACGAACCGTCTCTGCCACATTTTCACCATTTTTATAGTGAATTTTAATAATTTCAATGCGTTGTTGAATCGTGTATCGTTCCATTTTTATTAATTTCTACTTGTCAAATGTCAAAAAATGACAGCTCCAAAAGTAACATCTACCGAAATAGCGGCTAATTAAAATAACACCTCTTATTGGAAAACCCTTTATTATGTTCAGAACAATCATCAAAAAGAGCTAAAGCTTCTTGTAAAGTAAGAACTTTCTTGCCATCTAGAAGAGGAAACAAAAGCGTTATATTCCAGTGATGCGTTTTCGCAACATTTAAAAAAAAATAGAAAATCGGAAGAAACAACATAACCAGAGTACGTACTTTTGTCACAAATTCAATGAACCAAATCTATTTTATAAAAAAAATACTTTTAATTGCCAATATATATCTAAATTCTGAATTGTTAACAATAAATTCACGCCATTTTTCACAGTGTTGGAAAGGCTCACATTAAAATAATAAAAAAAAAAAGTAAATGGTGGACCTACCCAAACTAAGTGACATATATAAACATGTAAGCTTGCCTAGTATATAATAGATGGCACAAATGACTGTAAGAATATTTTAATTAAGCAGGAAAATTTCGTAAGATTTGTGTTGCAAAAACGCATCACTGGGATGAAACGGGTTAAGAGCAGCATTGAAGCGCTTGCCTTTGCTGACATGCCTATGTTAAAAAGCAATGAACTGGGATAAGGAAAAGAATCGCTACGATCCTCCTGGGAAACGCTTCAGGAGGGTACTTAGAGCGGTCTTTTCCCCTGTGGGTATTTAGAAAAGTTTCGAAATAAATGGATAAGAAAAAGGATGTTGGAAGGAAATAAATATCGAGACTGAAATTCAAGAAAATTCGCAACAAAATATTTAGAAAAATTTCCCAGTATCATAAATTAATTCAACTCTTTTTGGTTCCTTGAAGGATTTGATGCATTCAAATTCTGAGGAAAAATGTTCTACTAATAAATTCCTAAGAAAAAAACTAACTGTAATCCTACACTCCAATGAGTATAGTTTATGCTAGATTTCTAAATCTCGAGTTGAAGTTATCTGAATCGTAGAGACCTGAAAGTTTTGTATTGGTTGATGAGGTGCTAAATCCCGTCTAGGAGTTATTATGAGGGGTTATTATGAGAGGTTTTTGCCTTATTTTTGTTATAACACCCGTTGTATCTCTGGCAGATTTGTCACTATGGCGACTGTTGATACGTTGTTATTGCATGTAGTATATCATGCCCTTTCCAATTATTATACGTTTATTCACTTCGCTTTCTTTCTTAGCCCAGAGATACGACGCTTTCGAAGAAAGTGTAATGAATTTTTCCTCATTGTAGTTTATACTCGAACTTTGTATTCCGAGATTTTGTGTTTCGGCGACTTGAAATTGAAATTATTCAGGATTCGGAATTTTGAATTAAGAGGAGAGGGGGGTCTAGTTCAATGGTATCATCATCATTTAAGAGAATTGGGACAAGAATGATTCTTTGAGAGTCCCCTGTTTGCATAAGCTTAAAAGGCAATTTGTGTTCTTAAATTTATACATAAAATTCTCATGAGGTTAGACAACTGTAGATTGTAGAAATTAGATAAGTGGTAATTATTGATGGTATTTAAGCACAATCTTCATTATTTCTTTTTCCATTTTTTTGCCTTGCTCTATATCAAACACGTGGCCAACAAAATCCAAAACATGTTTGTATGGATAAACGGCTAGAGGTGACGGCATTGCCTGTTTATTGATATTTTGATGCATCCACATGACAGATATGAAATTAATTGAAGTGGTGGCAAATGCTTCCGCCAGTGTTGATGTTTTTCCTCTTAAATATGGAAGACGTTCTATACGGAGATACTAAAATACGCACTAGCCCACACGAAAAAGATGTGGAAGTCGGAGCGTGAAGTGAGCTTGGGCCAGTTGGCGATTCACTTGCTCTAAGTTCTGCTCTGACAACAACACGGTTTCCAGAGGAGCTGATCGAGTACACGTGACACCAAACTGTTGCTCTTCCGGTTCATTGCTGACGTGTTCGATGGACATTGATGTTTCTCTTACATTGAAATTATCTAGTTCACTGTTTAGCACAGTATCATCGGACTCTTCCATTCGTGTGTCCTGTACTAAATTTAAATTTCCAGGTGAACTTGAGCTTCACATTTTAGATTGACAAATTCTGAAGAAGTGCTGAGAATCATGAGGAAACCAGAATTGTCTATAAATCAAACATACTTCCTATTTTTGTAGATGTCATCCAGCAAGCGAAGTGCCTCCATGTATGGCCACTTACCGATTTTCGAATAGGTACCTCCACTTCGCTGACTAACTTCCGCCTTTTTCTTCTCACTTCGATATTTTTCTCTAATCTACCTAAAAGTATTTAATGTCTTTTTAGATTTTTCAACTAACATATTGCATTTTTATAGTCAACTTGCTTAAAATGCGAATGGGCTACGTTCCGCAAGGCTTCTTCCACTTGAACTTTTTCAATAAATTCGAATATTTGTTCCTCATCCATGTCCAGTTTAATTAACTTTTATTATAAAACGCCATAACACCGCCAAATCAGAAAACAAGCAAACAGCTATCGTTGTCAAAGCAGAAAATTCGACAAAATAGACACTTGCTGTCACCATCAGATTGCTTCGATACTAGCTAAAAATTAACGTTTTTTTTTTTTATTATTAAATCATGAAGTGTGCAAAAATACCTCTTGTTTTTTGTTAGCATTCATAAAAAATATTAAATCAGAAAATAACATTGAAACATGTTAGTTATGATAAAAAGAAGTATGGAGCTTTTTCCACGCCATCTACATGTTAGTAGTTCGAAATTCCAGTTTATAAGCTTTCGGTAATGGTACCGTGACAATAGAATAGAACGCATTTTCATGCAGCTCCACTCTGCGGTACTCTGAACCAAACAGAGATAGCCATATAGACTACTGCGTGCGAAAAAAGGATTTCAGTTGCCACTCTACACTACATTAATCCACTCTACATTGTGAATGCGGCAGTAATCTTTGAAATAATTTTGGAGATTTTCTAATTTCAAGGAAAATAACTAGTAAGTTTATGCAATTATTGTAGATAGAAATTCTGGCTGTAGATGGAAGTTGTTTTTATATCGGCAAAGCTACAGCAATTGTGATTGTTTCGCTGATTACCTCTTCCTGCAATCTAATTTTACAATTTATTCTTTTCTTAAGTGAAGTTTATCAGCAATAATTTTTATTTATTTATAGAAACGCAAAACTCTCCTTCACGTTAGATGCAAAAATGATAAAAGTGCATAAATTGCGTTCCTAGTATTTCCAAACATACATATTTTTATACGTGGAAGAATTATGGCTTTTCTTATCTGTGCCTAAAAGTTTTGTTCCACCATTATTTAATATAAACCCTGAACTCTACTGGAACGATACTGCTGATGATACGCAATGCTTTGATATGTGGACCTTAATTTTCTATTTTTAATGTTTTTGCTCAGAACAATAAAAGCTTTGCAGATAAAACAAATAGAGGACACACATGAAATATGACTGACACTGGTCAAAAGATTTATTGCAAAACATGTTGGAGAGGATAACAAGAAAAAACCTTTCATTAGAAAAGTTTACTTTGAGCAGTAAACATTGATAAAATCACGTTTCTTGATAAGATGAGAGCTTTGCCGAATATTTTTTTGTAATCATTTGAAAGGCCTCACAATGTTTGTTTGTTTATATGGATTAGAGGCATAAGAAAGAAAATTGATCAATTTTATGAGAAGGTAGTCTTTAGTTCTGCTTTTGCTTACTATTTTGGTTGAATTTTATTTAATGTTCATCGATGGTATAATCACTAAGCAAAGAGTACCTACCTCTAGCTAGGGCTAAACTCTAGCAGCTGTTTACACGAGTAGTGTTGATCGATCTAGGTAGATTAAAAGAGCTTTAACTAAAGCAATAAAAAATATAGACGTGTAAGTTCATTTCTATACGTGAAAGTAAAATAAATTTTCGTCAGACATTTTTTTCTCAGTTTATAGCGTATAGTGGTGTCTACTTTTACCTCATGAGTGGTATACAGCATAATTAATTAATAACTAATCCGCTTACGAGCATCGCCAAGCATGCATTCCACATCTTTCTTTCTTCTTCGCAAACAAATGTCTAAGAACAAAAGAACAGAAAATATAGTTTTCTAAAATTCCTAGGGATTTTGTTTGATTGTTTGATTAGTTTGGAATACCCTGTAAAAGCTTTAAGCTTTGGAGTAATTTGCTCCTGATAGTATGCTATTAACAATTTTTATATCTTAATTGTGAACCTTGTCTCGGATTTTATTTATAATTAACTTTATTATTACGTGTCTAAAAGATTTAATTCAACACATAATTACTAATTATTGTTGATTTAGAAGACATATATCGACTGATTGTTTTTTATGAATTTAAAACGCAAATAAAGCTGAGCCTAACTGTATGCAATATTTATTTTTTATTTTATGTGGACTTTTAAAACTACAGTCAAGGTGTATATAAACTGACCATTGATAACTTGATTTTCTAATAAAAACTAAAATTTCTAATTTCCAATTTCCTCGAAAGAATTCTGGCATCATACCAGTTACCTGATACTATAGTCAAGATTTTATCATCGGCATTAAAAATTTGGTCACTTTTGTATCCACCTTGCTCAATTAATTTGGCAAGCTGTGAAGGGAATTCTTTGGCAGTTGCACTATTTCCAGAAGCTATTTCACCTTTGATCTTGATATAATTAATTGCATGCCTTTCTAGAACTCCTTGTAACCATTCATTATTAGCAGCCAATTTATTTTTGTTGTCATTGGTTTGTTTCGAAAACGTTAACTGTTCCATATTTTTTATTTGGTCATAAATTCTGAAATTAAAGGTATTGGTATCACGTGGAATACATTTTTGGGTGTAATCTTCTGTCAATGTCAACAGAACCGTTTTCTATAGATATCGTTTACGAAGAGGACTTAGCATTAAACTTGGTACCAGAAGTCACGGATTGTCTCTTCGTTTAATATCAAAGATTTTGCAATGGAACTGGGACCTTCACCATTTCCAAGTCAATCCAGAATTTGTATCTTTGTTTCCGAAGAAATAGTTGTTCGTTCGAAAAGCTTTAACTTACTTTATTCTAGTCAAACAAAACACATTTTGTTCAGTTTCAATAAATAAATAGCACCACAAAATTAAAAAAGATTTTTAAGAACCTAAATTAAAATATAAAGAAAGATACGAAAATATAAAAGTGGTGTCATTTGCTTGCATGCATTTTTGGTTCAACGAGCATTTATATACCATATGTCGTAGACATTTGACAGTAAGCCGAATATGGACAATCAGGGGATATAATTCGTATAGCTTCGTAAATTGGTACGGTTATATTTTGCGGTATCCAGATGAACATACTAAAAGTCGTCAACGGTGGGGGTGTGCTGATAGTGTAGGGGGTTTAAGGTACCATTTTTCAGGTTTTTGCTCATATCTCTAATATCTGTACGAATAATTTTATGTTTACTTCTGAAAAAAGTTTCTACATAAAATTTTCTACAAATTTGGTCATATTTATTTTTGCTGTACGATCAATACTTTAGGAGCTACTGCGTGGATGTGTAAGTTTCAACAAAGAGGTATAAAATAGACGATTTAAGAAAACGGCGTCGTTTTTTCGTCGTTGTTCGTCATCACTTACATTTTTAGTTTAGAATAAACAAGCTTAGTCATCTGCCGACCCAACATAAAAAACTCTATGTCGATCTATTGAGAATTCTAAACAAAAAAGGCGATAATGTATCCTAGGGCCGAGCGTGCGAGATACCATGAGTCCATAGCTATGACGGTCGTCGGGGGGCGCGGACCCGCGCATACCACTACCACTGATGTTGAATTAAAACCGTCGTTTCTCGTTGTCACCCCTCGCCCCCGCCACTACCGCCTCATTTAGTATGCTTACAACGCTTACATCATATCCATCCTGTTATTGTTTGGCATCGCATCGTACAGTTTTTGTAATTTGATTATTGCATCTATTTTAAAATGCAAGCATTATGACTGATAAATGTACAATTTGTGATAAAGACATGATTAGTGACAGACTAGAAGTATCAAAGAAAGGAATTCAAGGGTTGATAAAGGCCAGTAAAAGCCGTCGATCAATTGTTTTTGTTCCAAACTATTGCGATTGCCAAGATGGACGACGAACATCTGGTATCGGTTTTGGAGTATGAAAGCAGGATGAGGAAAACTAAAGAAGCACCTTTGTATGACATTCTCCCCAAAACCGACAATACTATCAGATATAAAACTAGTGTCATGATCATTGATGGTGGGTTTATTCAGCACCGAACCAAGCGGCAATTAGGCTGTCCTTATTCCAACATATGTGGCCAGTACGTAAAGTATATAAAAATCAATACGGACCCAATTGTATTGTCCTGTTTGATAGCTCCGATGACACAAAAAACAGTACAAAAGTATCAGAACAAAGAAGAAGAAGACAAGCAACGAAAACGTCTGTTTACATAAATTTTAAGGTTGCTATGAGGGTCACTGTTCAACAAGAGCATTTCCTATCAAATGCGAAAAGCAAGTCCTGACTCATTGAATTTCTGACAGAAAAAATGCAGGCTAAGGGAATCGAAACACGAGTGGCTCCTAGTCATGCTGACTATACAATTATAAGAAGTGCCATTGAGAAGGCCGCTAACCATCCCGTGGTTGCTGTTGTTGGGGAAGATGTGGATTTAGTAGTTCTTCTAATGGCTTTATCGCCACCAGAAAAGCAAATATTTCTTGAGAAGCCAGGAAGAGAGAAAGTGGAAACCAAGATATTTTCGTCACAAGAACTCCAAAAATTCTCATTTCGTTGTGCTATTTATTCTTTTCCTACATAATTTTACCGGCTACGATACAACCTCAGCAATTTACAGGATAGGCAAACATGAGAAAAAGCCAACAATCAAGGATATAGCAGCCATTTTCTATGACCCAACACCAACATCGGAAGCCATAGAAAAATCAGGAGAAATGATGTTTTTGATGATATATCGTGCGCCCATTACTCAGACTAATCTTAACAGCCATCGATACTAGCTTTTTGTTAAATCCAGCACCAAGGCCAAAGCTGATCTCTCCCCTCTCCCCTACTAAAGGGTCAGCAAATTATCACGCATTACGAGTATTCCACCAAGTAAAAGTGTGGCTAGGTAACGAAAATTCTCCTGAAATGTGGGGTTATAAGCGAGGAGCTGATGGAACCCTCGAGCCAATTACCACCACCGATCCTCCAGCTCCTGACACCGTGCTGATTTCAATTTTTTTTAGCTGCAAAAGTGGTTGCACTGAAAATTGCGGATGTCGAAAAGCCGGTATTTCATGCAGTCTAGTATGCTTGGGCTGCTTGTGTTCATGTACAAAAGGTGTACCTGTAGATGTAATAGAAGAAGAAGACGAAGATGTCGATGTAGAAGACGACGAGTAACGTCCCAGTAGGAAATCGAGGGACTAGTGAACACGGTAATGGGTTATTTCATATAAGAATACTACACGTCTGTTTCATCGATGACATAGTAATGCAGACTGTATGGTAATGTAAGCTCGTTTGCTTAAACAGAATGAAAATGATGATTCATATGAAAATAAGAAGAAATGTTTTGTTCATTTTTATTTGTTTCAGCGTGAAGCTAGCGTCAGTCAGTTGTCGGTGTGATTATTCTCATTTTGAGTTGCATTAATTAAGTTGAGGTCAAGTGTGTTGTGTATGTGTTTAGTTTTCGTGCACAATAATTCTTTTATTATAATTTTTAAATTCTATTTTTTTTTTTTATGAATTACAATGAATTAAACCAAACATGAATTTGAATTATATATAAGTATTATTCATCTTTATAATATAATTTTTAAAATTGTTCTCTTCTTATGTGGAAAAAGATTGCTTTTTTCTGTAAATTTTGAATTTAGAGTAATAAATATATATAAAAAAGCGACTTGTATTCTTTTAAATATATTAGTTCATGGATGAAATCAGTTAATATTCGTTCTTCAAAGAATTCATGGATGGCTTGGTAATGCTTAAATTGCCCCTTACTTTTATCCCCATATTCACTTCAATGATATAATCAAAGACTAAAGTGTCAAATAGTAAGGTATGAATTTCCAATGACATCTCTGTGTTAAAATTCACTGGTGTTGGGAATGTATATTAGTGTACATATGTTCATTCCCAGCGGGAAATATGTCAAGCGCTTGTAAAGGGAAGCGCTTCCACACCATAGCAAGAAGATACCTATTCCGAAGCGCTCTCTTACCATAGCCAAATGAATCTTTGCGGAAGCAGATCTCTTATCTGAGTTTAGGCTTATTCATTTTTTGTTGTAAAAACCTGACTAGTATGCATCTGAAAACGCAGCAGAAGATTCAATCTTTTCCGAACCGCTCTCTTACCATAGCCAAAGAAAGCTTTGCAAAAGCAGACCTCATTTCTGAGTTTTGACTTATTCATAACCTCTCTTTTTTGTTGCGAAAAAATGACTCATATGCATCTGAAGGCAGAGGAGAATTTTCATTCTGTAATAAATAGTCAGTCAAAGTGTACGGTTAATTGATATTTAATTTGATTTAAAATAAAACGGCGCTCAATCAGAATAAAACTAAAATTATTAATAAAGCCCTTATCTCGATTTCCTCTGTATTCCCTAAAAGCACTCCAAGATAGCTACGGCTACCCTACAAGCGTTCCAAGAATGCTACCCTGCAAGCTCTCCAAGAGTACCACCTTGCAAGCGCTGCCAGAGTGCCACCATAAAAGCGCTCTAAGAGCGCTTTCCCAATAATCTAGAACTGGGCGCTTCCCTCTGCGGACATGCTCACGTTAAAACGATATGAAGAAGGTTATGGTGGGGAAGCGCTGCAAGCTTCCAAAGAAGCGCTCTTGCATTCGGTTTTAAGCGCTTCCATTTCCCGCTGGGTTACTTCATTAATGAAGTAAGGAAAAGATTTCCTACTGGGGTAAAGGTGGGTACACACTGAGCAAACAAATGCAAACACATGTGCTCGCACATTTGAAATAGAAATTTTGTAGTGTGCATGTTCAAAATATTTCCAACGATGCCTCGACCTGATGTAATGAAAACCTCAATTTTTTCTCAAAAATTTACTGGAAATTTTTTCCTTAGAAATTTTATTCATTATTGGAGGCCGCAACGTGCACACGCTATTTTGGATTTGCAAGAAAACGCATTTGCATGTTTTCCATTGAAGCTGGAAAATCGCAGCACATGTACTACGCATATTGTTCGTTATGGCTTGCATATGCGTACATACTTTTCACATTTGTTTGTCACGGAATGAACAAATTCTGTGGAAATGTGCATTTCAGACGGAACATGAGAACAGTATAAAACACATTCGTTTGCATTTGCAACACGTACACATTTAATCAGACAGAGGCAAGAGTTCAAACACATGTGTTTGCGTTTGTTTGCCCAGTATGAAAATTTATGTAGAAACTTTTGTCAGAAGTAAACATAATACTACTCGTACAGATATTAGATATATGAGCAAAAGCCTAAAAAAGGTACCTTAACCCCCACCCTTAGCCCCACAATCAGCACACCCCCCAAAGTTGAGGATTTGTAGTATGTTCATCTGGATACCGCAAGGTATAACTCTGCCAATTTACAAAACTGCACGAATTATTTCCCCTGATTTTATTAATTTTCCCGAACTATGATGTACATAACTCAGCACTTATGAAAAGTCTGGGCACAATTCATGAAATGTGAGCAGATAGTGTAAAGGAGCGTTTACAATGACAGAGTAGAGTGGAGTCACCAGATTGCATCTTCTCTCCTTTACTCAAGCTTGCACTCTCATATAAGTTCTTCGCGCTACCCACCAGAGTGGATTTCACAGAGTAGCGTCAGATTGGAACAATTCCCAATCTCACGTTGATAGTTTCGAAAGCTTTCAACATTTGTTTCGAAATACTAGTTTCTAACAGATGTCGCACTGATAAAAACAAAATTTAACTAACGAAAATTAATAAATTATAACAAAAAACCCAAAAATAAATATTTCTTAAAAGGAATTAAAAATGTATTTAGTATTTTTATGATAGAATTTCAACAAAATAAAGTCAATTAAGAATTAAAATTTTCTTATGTTCGAATTCGCTCATCAATGGAATATAGATGTCACTCATTCATTTCGAAAGTATCCGTAATAAATGTTAATTTGTATTTTGTGATAATTCAAATCGTTCATAGCTCATTCTGGTGTAATTATAGAAATATTTTCTGTAATTTAACACCATTTGTGATCTGTTTTGAAATATATTTCAAATGTAAACACATGATAATCTGTCACACAATTTACATGTGATTTCGAAAATCTGAATGAAGCTCACTCTGTATTGTGCATGCACGCTACTTTGGTAAAAGCTCACTCCACTCTACTCTGTCATTGTAAACGCTCCTTAACAGTTTGCACTTAAGGCGCGTCAAATAAAAGCTCGATGTCTGACAGTAATGCCACCTGTCAAGCGTGTGCTAAAACAAAAGTTCCACTATGTAGTGCCACCTGTGAGTTAAGAGATTTGATTCAGCTTATTCATTCATTATTATATGTACTAAGCTATATCAGTGAAGCCGGACCTTTGTGTTGAGCTGAAACGCGCCAAACTAACGCATTCAAAGACTGGGCAATTAACAAAAATCGATAGCGTCTCATTCGAATATAAAATGGACGATGCCTCGACTTGCGTTCAATGAGGTAACTAAAGGGTAAGCCAGCAAAAAAAAACAATCAATTTTTTCTTAGAAATTTACTGGGAATTTTTTCTTTAGAAGTTTTATGCATTATTGGAAGCAATATAAATTCACCGATGTCTCGACCTGATGTAGGGAATCCCTAAATTGTTTCTAATGCGTTAGAAATTTCTTAATTTTACGATGAAAGCCATTTTCAAAAAATCATACCTATCTGGAGAATTTAGCGACTGATTTTTCTATTTAAGTTCCAAATGAAGCTTAACACTTTACATTTTTCACAAAAAAGTACAGTAGTACCGAACGAAATTTTTTATTGTTAATAATAGTATATATTTTTTTAATAGTAATATTTACTATTGTATTTTCATTTTAAAGTTAAAAGCAAAAAATTGCGATGGTGTTCAGCTTCGTTGTGGAGATATAAATTTTTAAATTGACCACGTATACACAGCCCTTCCACGCAAAAGCAATACCTTTGTATTATTTTGGACTAATTTTATAATAAATCATTTTCGATTTAAATGAAACTTTCATAGTTTATATGAAATACAAAAATAGCTCACCCGTATTTTTCAGTTTCCCGTACTATACCCTACCACCAGAGGGTTTATGAATTTCGTGATTTTACGATGAAACGTGATTTAAATATACATTTTCCATATATATAAAATGCAATCACCAAATCACTGAATTAAAAAAATTGATAAATATCGAATATCTCGCCCGCTACCAGGGTTGTATGCAATCTGTAGCAGTATATAAATTAAGTATCGGAAATATTCTCAAAATTTACTTGAAATTTTCAAGTCCCCTCGCTCCAATTTTCCTTTTTCTCACTTCATTTACTTTCGCACCCACACAATTTTGTTTTTGTTTTTAATATTTTAAAACATATTATCTGAACTTTCGCAGACACTATCCCATATTAAATAGGTACGATTGCAATATTTTGGGTCTACTCATCAGAAAGCCAAGTAAAACAAAGCTTTTCTCCCATACAAATCAAAGCTCAATGAAAGAATTTCTATAGTTCAGTTTGAGCGCCATCTACTATGGGTTAGTAAAATCCAGAATAGCTATTTGTATGCAAGAGCTGGCTTTCAAAATTACTTGTAATTCACTTTACACATAAAAATCTTAAACTTTTATGTCAGAATATATCATAAAATATATCAATCTAAGTAATAATACAAAAGGGTGCTTGAAAACGTATTTAAAAATAAGGAAATTCGTCTGTAAAAATTAAGATTTTTTCTCAAGAAAAGGGTTATGGTCGAGAGTGCTTTTAAAGGAAATAAAGCAGAATATTAAAAAACTATCTCCAACAATTTCTCAACAGCACTCCACTTTACTGATATATGTACTTTCGATTTAATTTTATTAATTTTCAAACGCTGTATCACATTTTGAAAATCACCGAAATTTAGCTAATCTGGTAAATACCATGTTTTAAAAAGCTTACAACTTTTTATAAATTACTTATATCAAAAATTTATTCCCAACAATTTCTCCATAAGATAACATTAGTTTTTAATTATTACAATTTAAAGAATATAATCGCATGAAGTAAGTTATAGCCGTGTTCAAAAATTAGGTTTTATTGCAATTTCGAGAGGAGGCGCCTTAATGAGATTTTACACGAAGTGTCTGAAATTTTTAGTCACTTCATGGAATGCTACTAGCGTTTACGCCGATAGTGTAATACCAACCGATATAATCGACAACTAGGACAAGGAGATGATCGGTGAAGGGGGATGTCGTGCTCAGCCCTGCAAGCAACACAGATACACAAACACACACTCCCGACTCGATATACAGGCCAACACAATAAGTCTAATATTGCCAATTTCATTAAATTTTCTAAAATATCCCCCTCTCAAAGTCGAAGGAATTTTGAATGCATAGAAAGCTCAGAAAAATTCTAATAAATCGAGCCTCCAAAATTTTATGAAATTCCCCTTATTCAAAACTAAGTTAAAGATATAATTTTTTTTATTTCAAAATGTCGTCGTAATTTCGACCCTTCCAGAGATTCCCTTGTCATAACAGAATTGATCGATTATAATTTGTTCAAGAAGAAGCGAAATTTATCAAATACGGTTGAATGACATTTTCCAATATTTCTAAGGTATTTAAGCTGAAATTCTTAATAATAACAAATTAAATTTATAGGAAATTTTTGACGGCGTTTTAAATTGTTTTTGATAAATTCCATTCAAAGCTCTCATTCCAACAATAAATTTACTCAAGGAAAACTTTTCATACGAATTTCACGGTTACCTTCCTATGTTCATTGGTCCTTAAATTGCTGAGATTAAAATCTCCCCTAAGGAACACACATAGAACTTTTCTTCTTCCAGAGTAATACTTCGAGACTAATACTCTCTCGTCCAAGAATTGAAAACAAGATTTTATTCGCCAGAAATTCTACAGTTTCCGTTTAATTGAACTAATTTCGAATTAATTTCATAGCCTTAAGTTTCTTTAGTGTTCGCTAATGAGCAAACTTCACAGTCAGATCTTATATTTTTGTTTCCTTTATTGCAGCCCAAATATGTCTGATGACGACACGATATCCGCATTTGAAAATATCTCCAATAATATTGATCACTTGCTTTCTGCCTCTCCCTCTTCCGAAATCATCTTAGCAGGCTATTTTAATGTCTAGAACATACCGTGGCTCAGATATTTTTCTACAATAAGCCCTGCGGGTCGATATGTCGAACAACTAGTGGATGCATCTACGCGAATTCCTGATGCAGCTGGAGATATAGCTAATTTATTAGATCTGTTTCTGACATCTCACCCCGACAAATACTCCTTCTCCGTCGGTTTCCCTCTTAGTAATTCAGACCACTGCTTAATTACGGCTCAATTTACCACCTCAAACCTGCGCCGCCTTACTTCTCCACCTACAAGTAGGCTTCTGTGGCACTATAAAAATGTTGATTGAGAAAGTCTCAATCATTGTCTTATGGACACTGATTGGTCGGTCTGTTTAGCATGAAGGGATGTTCACGAATGCACATGAGAACTTTGTAACATTCTAAGTCTTGGATTACATGAATCAAGGTATAAAATCGAAAGAGTCTACTTTTCTCGCCTATCAATTACATCCATGTCCAGAGCTGAAACAAGTCCAAAAGACTGCATGGAACACCTGTAAGTCTATTATCCAGAGAGAGAAATTTCTTTCTGACCATAGTATTCGGCAGAGAATCTTGGGAAGCCGCAAAGGTAGCACAGATTTCTGGTCCCTGGTCAAAACCATCAGGAACAACTTCATCAGTCCCTTTATACCTTCACTACTTAACAATGGTGAAGTGGTTGGTGATTCCCTGGATAAAGCTAATATTTTATCTGCTCAATTCGCTTCAAATTGTCGGCTAAATCTCTGCGCAAACTTATCTTATTCGTCAAGCAGTTTTCCTACTACTTGGAAATTAGCCCACGCTCAGCCAATTCCCAGAAACGGAGAGGATAGCGATCCCCAATTATCGATCAATTGCAATCACTTCGATTCTTTCGAAGGTTTTTGAATCTGTCATTAACTCCATATTAATGAAGTATCTAGAAACCAACCAGCTCATCAACGATCGCCAATATGGCTTCCGGACTGGTCGTTCATTTAGGGACTTGTTGACTTTTCCTAAGGAGCGTTGGACCGGTAGTCTCCACAATTGTGGTGAGTCCAAAATCGTTGTCCTAGGTATTTAAAAGGCCTTTAATAGAGTTTGGCATCCTTGCCTTTTAGCAAAACTTAAAGCGCTTGGTCTCTCCCCTCTTCTGCCATTATAGATTGAAAATTTTCTATCTGGTCGGCTAATTCATGTTGTATTAGACGGCGTTATATTTGAATCTCACTCCATAAATGGCGGTGTGCCTCAGGGTTCTGGTATTTCTCCGCCTCTCTTCCTAATTTTCATTAATGATCTGCTTTCCCTTATTTTCAATCCCATGTACAGTTTTTCCGATAACAGTACCCTTAATTTCGCAAACACTTTTGACATTTTCATGGGCTGCAGAGGGAATGGTACATCTGTCAAACGATATTGCGTGTTTAGATCATTGAATAACGATCTTGACAATATCCTCGCCCGGGGCAAAGCGAATCGCGTCGAATTTAATGCATCTAAGACTCAAAACTCTTTCATCTCTTTAAAACAAGATCAACACTTAACCACTCACATTTCATTTGATGGAGCATTAAATTCCGATTCGCCGTTCCTTGGCATTCGAGGCATTAATATTTCCCGTAAATTAAGCTGGACAGACTACATCTTCTCTGTTGCCAAAGAAGCATCGAAATGTCTTAGATTTCTGAAGCGATGTAAGAAATATTTCAGCCAATCAAATCTAACGCTCCTCTATAAGTCCTATGTGAGACTTAGAATGGAATACAATTCTCATATCTGGGCCTGGGCTGGTCATACAGCCTTAGCTTCATTGAATATTGTCCAAAAGAGGATCTTCAAGCTCTTTGGCGATTTGGCAATAACTTGTAATATCGACTTACTCGAGCACCGCCCCAATATTGGATACCTTTCGATCCTTTATTGGTACATGCATGACTAATGTTCCGATGAAATATCTAGTGTGATCCCTTGTAGATTAATTCCTGCACGCAATACTCGCGCTGCAAGCCACGCACATTGTTTCAACCCTCAAAATACTTTTGGCCGTACAGTGAAATTCCGTGATGCTTTCTTATCACGAACTGTGCGAATGTGGAATAGTTTACTATCTTCTGTTTTTTATCGGACTTACAATCTGCGAAAGTTTAAGAGTGACATACATCAGCACCTCTCCCACTTTCCTCATGTGCCTTAATCCTTTCCCTATCTCCTTCTTACTATGCTGTGCTTGATTTAATAAAGTATGAAAGAAAAACACTAGTAAATACAAGTAAATAATACCACTAAGAATATTATTTCACCATTCTAGAATACCGCAGTTTTCACAGAGAATTTTCGCTTCAATGAAAATATTTGCTCATTGAATCTCATGGCTTGACAAATACTTTATCACCACAAATTTATTTAAAAAAGAAAGAAAATTACAAACTTTTTGAAGCAAATAGAGAATTTGCCTGGGGTAGTCATTATGTTCAGGAAGTAGACAAAAATCAAGTTATTCTTATTATGCGCTATAAAACAATCTGTGTAATATTACAATATATTTGTAAAAATAAATTAAAATTTTTCAATGAAAATTAAAATTAAGTAGGAAAAAAAATTACAATTAAATCTTCATTTTCCTTGATTATTTTTAAAATATTATATAAAAATCCAGTGTTACTGTGTTTGTACACGCTATTCTCCGAAACCGCCCAACCGATTTCAATGACATTTTGTTAATGTTTTTGGTTTGTTCCAGATTGACAGATAGGATAGTTTTGAACACGATAGATGGCGCTCTTGACGAGACGTAAAAAACTGCCTCACAACGCGTAGTTGTGGGAAGCTGAAATTTTATACACGGCGTTTTCATGAAAATTGCAAATACAAGTGCAAAATGGGTCAAATCAAGCGACCCCTTTTTGGTGTTACCAATTTACCATACAAAACTTTAGGTTTTCACTATATATTTGGACACCGCCTTACGCGTCGACGTAGATAGCTGAAATTTTGTACACGGGCCTTTTTTTTAAAAAAAATGTAAGTTAAGTTCGAAAATGGGTCCAATTTGGCAACTCCTTCGCAGGGCTGCCATACATAAAATTTGGTACTTGGTGTTTTTATAGCAATGGTAAATAAAATTTCAAAGATGGACTAAATCGGGTTACCCCTTAGTGTTGCCATATAAAACTTTCGGTTTTCACTATATATTTTCACTATATACTCGGTAGCTGCCTGAGAAGGCGTCGAGAGCTCATATTTTGTAAACGGCGTTTTCATAAAAATTGCAAATGCAGTTAGAATATGGGACCAATCGCGCATCTCCTTCGTAGGGTTCCATACACAAATTTTGTGTTTTACTATACATTTGCGCACTGCCTGAAAACGCGTCGACGTAGTGAGCTACACTCCCCCCACCCCCCTCTCCGAGTGAAACCCTAGAGTACGGAATCGCGAGATCGTGTCAGTAGGGGTTTTGCCGTACAAAAGGTGGGATAGTTCTGATTTTTATATATGTTATTTAGTTCCGAGCCTCGATGAAAAATCCAAGTTTACAAGCTTGCGCGCGGTCCGCCATCTTGGATTAAAGTTATCAAAAATAGTTTTTTTTTTCAAAATAATTCCACAACGGTTGATCCTACGACAAAAATGTAAAAATATAAATTTGAAGAAGACCGGAGCACGTTTTCTTCAGTTTTGCAGCCTTCTGTGTAACAATAGGGTTTGTTCATGGTTGAGGCATGGAGTGCGACGCCCAATCTGCCCTAGATGGAATTATTGATTTAAGGTCACTTTTCAGTATATTCCCTAGAAGGAGGTCGCTGTCTCTGCTAATGTCAGAAGCGATGGATTGCACGATTTCAAATATGGATTCGTGTGGAACTCTGCTCCAGCGCGAATCCAGTTCTGATTGATTTATTCTACTGTAAGAAGGCACAGTCTCTGAATCTTTTCCAATATCTTACGATGATTGGCGAAAGCCATTGCTTTCCACAACACCACAGAACCATAGGTTATAATGGGTCGGATGATGCTAGTGTAGATCCATAGGATCATCCATGGTTTAACTCCCCACTTTTTCCCTATAGTTCAGCGCCACATTGCAAAGGCTCTAAGTGCTTTTTTTGCTCCGTACTCTAGGTGTCATTTCCAGTTTAGCTTCATATCTACTATGATACCGACGTATTTAACCCTATCGTTTAGCTCCAAATGTGTAGAGCCAATGTAGGGGAGGTTCAGAGTGGGGATGTTGTTTTTCTTAGTGAAACGGCATAGATCTGTTTTTAGTGGATTGATGGATAATCCAAAATCCGTAGCCTAGTCTATGACTAGTCGGATTGCATTTTGCACAAGTCCACAGAGTACAAATTCATAACTACCAGTGACTAATATTATCAGGTCGTGTCCATAATAAACCGCCTTATATCCCCTCCCAGTGAGTGTTAATAGGAGGTCAGACATAATGAGTACCCATAATAAAGGTGACAAAATACCGCCCTGTGGTTGTTTTTCACTCTGATCACCCCTCCCAGACTGGAAAAGATAGTTCTCTTATTCAACATTCGTGCGATCCAGTATATAAGGGACTAGTTCACTCCAATACTTTGTTAACATTTCTGGGAACTTATGTAAAGGCACATTGTTGAAGGTACCTTCTACATCGGTAAAGACAGCCAGCGTAGATTGCTTAAAAAGGAAGAAGTTGAGTGGATACACGTGCTGGTGTTGTGACAAGCTTCTTCTGGGTATGGAACATCTCAATTCCCACTCGCAGATACGCTCAAGTGTTTTGAGTAGGATAGAAGTCAGGCTTATTGTGTTACAGCTGATTTTATGTAACAAGTAAAAGGGCTTCGAATTTCCTTTTTGCGGCTAACTCAGGGAGGTAGGGTGCGGTCTTACGATTTACCAAGCTCAATACTCAAAATTAATTACCTTCGGAACGATGATTCTTGAAAGTGACATATGGGCGCCACTTGGCTTTTTTTTTTTTTTGGTTAACCAAGAAACCGTAAAACAAAGGAGACTCTTTCCAACAATTCAATTTCACTTTATTCGATATGCGTCAAGATTTCGCCACAAATTGACCGTGATTATCTCGTACGAAACTAACAAACTAACACTGCCGACAAGCACTTAATCACGACAAAAGAAAGATCTAAAAACGTACTTATTTCAAAAGATTACTTGCCTTTAATTGCTCGTAAATCCCAAAGTCCTGGCACGATATTTAAGAGTAAAATAAACTTCTGCTTGATTCCAAAATAATAAAAAAATATTCCTGCTCAGTGCAAGAGCCAAAAAGTCGGAACTCAAAAAAATTAGTACTGCTCGGTTCAAGAGCTAAACACAGAAGAAGTAAAACGACAGCTGGTTCCCTGTTCTACCAATCTAGCCGGCTCGAAATATTTTATCTTAAAGTTTGGCAACAAATGAAAGGCGGGAAACGTGATTCTTATTTGAATTAAATTTTCGTTTGAGGTAAGTGCTTGACGGTTAATGTAGAAAGTTAATATTTACTTAAATGTACGTAATTAATTAATATATTAGTTAATTCAATTTTTAAGAGCTTATTCTAATTTCCCCAATTCAGTCAGAAGTACTTCTCAGCAGAATTCGCTGGATGTAGCCGTAGTACGTTGTTGCTTCTGATAACAATCCATTGCCTGCAGTATCCATAGTACGTCATTCCTTCTCGTAAGAATCCACTGGATGTATGTTCCTCCCTCCATTAGAATACCTAAAATGCAAAGAACATTGCGAAGTAAACGTTTCTCTACACAACAGGTAGTCAGATCAGTGAAATTATAATTAATTTAAGCGGATATCAGTGCTCTCTTATATATATAAATCTTTTCGTCAGGGGCGATGCCTGCGCACACAAAAATAAAACCATAACAATTGGTCTATATGCCTTAGCTGTTGAGTAGTTCGCCCGGCCAGCTTTGGGAATAAACACAACTTTAACCTCTTGCCATAGCTTCGGAGTATAGCCCATCTTAATGCAGGCCCTAAATAAAAGGACTAGGTTTTTAATCAATATGTCGCTCGAGTGTTGAAGGAGAGCTGAAAAATGCCGTCCTTGGCCGGGGACTTAAAGGGTTTTATCGAATTCACTGCCCAATTCACCAGCTCTTTCGTGATGAAAGCCACGTCTCCCTCCCCAGGAACAGTTTCACATGGGAAACTTTAGTATACGTCTAGTAGGATTTCCAAAGATTCCCCAACCGAAGCAGCCGAGCTCGGGTTGGCTAGGTGTCTTTGATAAAAATCTTTTAAGCCTTGACATCTCATTTACACCGTCCACATTTTCACAAAAGAGTTGGCACGAATTTCTTTTAGATCTGTTAATCGAATATTTGTAATGACGTAAAGCACTTAAAGCCTTCGCACCGCTTTACGTTGATCTCTTATCTCGCACGTGATCCAGGAAGGTGCAGATCTATATTCTGCCTTCTTGACTGGGCACAAGGCCTCGAGGGACTGGATTAACGCCTCTTGGTGAAAGAGTTACTGAATGCTTTCCAGTTGGTTCTGGAAGGATTGCTGTAGGTCACCGGATTAAAAGCCGTCACATCTAATTCAAAGCGTATGTAACGATGGTCGGAGAGTGAGACCTCTGTCGAAACCCTCCAATTACGAACATACGACGCTATATGACTAGTTGCGAAACTTAGGTCTAAGACCTCCCTACGACTGCATGTTATAAAGGTGGGTTCCTGGCCTTTATTTAGAACATGCATGTTGGTAGTTACAAGAAATTCAAGAAGGACTCGCCTCTGGTGTTACATTTGGTGCTTCCCCAGATTGCATGGTGGGCGTTGGCATCACATCCGATAATCATCTCCAGATTATTGTCCTTCGCGTAGCCCACGATGTTCAGCATCTCCATAGATGGTGGTGGTTGATCGGAATCGATACGTACGTAAAGAGACGAGATAATTAGTCTCTTCAACCTTCCTTCCACTGACCTCTCCTACAAGGATTAAGATTAGCACATATTGTAATTGGCGAATTGCTTGAAAGTGTATTCTTTTTAATCCCAGTGAACCCAAGCGACACTCATCTATTCCATATAGTCCACTCCAAATATCCAACGCGATTTAAATTTTTCTTAAATTATAGGAAGTAATTTGAAAAATAAAATAAACTATGCACGATTTTAAAATAAAAATAAAAGAGAGACGTGGCGTTTAATTAATATAGACCTTTGTTTTCCACATCCCCTCGTTTCCTTCTCTCACGTGTTAAGCAAAATAAATCAAAATTCTCAAGGTCTATACACGAAATTGATATGATAGTGATGCTCAACCTAATGCCCGTATTCAATCCAAGTACCAGTACCAGGACCATACTTCAAATCTTTTAAATACAAGTACAAGTTTCGGTACTGGTACTTAATAATTATTTATAGTATTTATAAAGGTCAATAGCTTTCGAAAACTCAAATCAGAAATTTTGAAAAATCTGTAGCCAGTTAAGTAAGTGGAGGAAGGGAGCGGATTGTGGCACTTGATTGCCAACCTTCTCACAAAGGATATCGATTCAGGATGTCAGTTTCTGTCCTACAGTTACTCATATATTGTGCTAATTTTCTTTCTATTTTACTGAAGGCGGTTTCTTGAGGCACTGTCGAAATGTAGATAACCTATATTATTAGAAGGTGTATTTAAATAACTTACAAGAGCTGCAGTACTTCGAGTTATGGCCGTATTTGTACTAAGTGCGTCAAGTACCAGTATCGGGACTTGTACTTGAGTATTTTTTGAGTACCAGTACCAGTACTTGTACATAATTACATTTAAGTCCAGGTCCCGGTACTCGTACTAGTACTTAAGTACCAATGTACTTAAGTACTATACAAGTCTGAAGTTAGATACACATTTGAGATCAATTAATTACGTTTTTATTAAGCACCAATAAAGAGATAGTTAAGGTCTGTATATGCTTTAGTTTACGATTTTTTTTCTGCAAACTTTTCATTTTCATTGTTTATGAGTGCCATGTTCGAAATCCGTTCCTGAAGTAGTTGGTCTTAACCAAGGTTTAACTCGATTTAAAAGCTCCGTTCACAGCCGGCCAAACTGACAGGAAGACCCTGAGCTGCTTGCAGGTGCTTCTAAAAATTTGGGCAGAAGTCTTTATTTATTTCTGTTTTCAGTCTTTCTAAATTTACTACAATGCTCTTGTTTTGGAACATATTATTTATTATTTTTGTTTCACCCTGTAAGGTGGAAATGTCTACACTGAAAACATTTTTATAATTTTCTACAAATGCCTCTCCATGTTTCAGGTACACCTTTATAAATGAGTCGCCAAAGGTAGATTTTCAAACCTATTTTTGAAGTTGCTGCGATAATATTGTCGATCACTTGGTTGTAAATATGTTTCTTCCAATATTCGGATGGCCTTGGTCTTGTATCTGACGGAAAGTCAACTAAATTATTGCTACCTAGACTGGATTTTATCAGAAAGTCGTTTGCTCTCTCCGGTTGCCTTCTCCTTTTCGAGACTCGAGTAGGTTCTAGACAAATTTAATGTTTTTCTGTGAATTTCTCGAAGTATTTATTGTCTAGAGTGATAATATAGTTTTATTCCTTAATGTAGCGTAAGAAAAATATTATTGAAGTTTTTAATTGCAATATTTCTTCCTTATAAAGATAATCAGCTTTATTACTGAATACGTTGGGATTAGAATAGAAAAAGCTTTTTTTCCGGAAAATTATACAAAGTTTTACAAAATTTTCAAAGTTTCATTGCTATCAAAGGTTATCAATTAAAATTTCCGTACAAACTGTCAAAATAGGTCTGCATGATTCCTCGTACGGATCTCACCTTTGTCAAAATTCAGTGGAATCAGAGCAATCTTAAAATAGTTTTTAAAAATTTTAAAAAGATTTTAATAGGTTTTCTTCAAGAAAAAAAAAACTCGTTAAAGCCTTTCGATTCCGATCAGAACGGATTGAATTTAATTAAGCCTAACATTGTACGAATTACGGATTATTTTTTCAGGGATTTTTATAATTCCCAAAGGGGGGGGGGGGTAGTCCATATTCTAGGGGGGCCGTTTGTATCCTGGGGGGTACCCTAGCCCCTACCTAATTACGCCAATGGCTAAGAGTCGCTCAGTATTTCCAAACGCGATGTGTGATACAATTAAATTACTATTAAATGAATTAAAAATGCAATATAAAAAGTGATATGGAATAAGAATGGTTCTGCAAATAAATAGAAGGCACAAATCTTCAATTAAATCAACTTTCATTTTGTTAATTTTTTTGCTTTTGCCTCTTTTTAAAATTGAACACATTAAATTTCAAGATAATAACCCTTGCGGAATGTGATATCGATTTAGGGCAAAAATTTCAAAAATTCGTAATTAAACCTCAGTCTCGTTGAAATTCTTGAAGTCTTTTACGGCTATAGTGGTTCAGCCTGTAGATGATACCGCAAAGATCAGATCTAATCTGAAAGCCCTGTGTGACTGTAGTAGAAATTGTTTTGTTTTTCCCCCAGATGTGTCGATAACCTTTTTTGCCTAAAAAGGATTTTTGTTTTTTCTCCCAGTTATTTATGGTAGCTCTGAAGTAACATTCCCGTTTAGTATACATGTATGTATGCGGGACGAATTTTTCCAACAGTAGGAACAGTTTTACTCCCGCACTATTAATATTACATTAAAAAGTAATTTTATTTACATTTAAATAGATGTACTAATTTTACTTGCTATCGGTTTACACTACACAAACGTACAATATTGTAAAATCACGCTCCCTATATGGACTATTTGGATATTAATGTAGTAATTTTACACAAATATTATATAATAGGGGTATTCAATCTTTAATGTATCAGTGTAACCGATGTAAATATACAACAAGAATTTACAACAAAGAGTGAACACACTCTTTAGCCTTTAGCTTACTTCGAAATGTAATTATGGGAACAGGGTGATAATATGGCAGACCGTAGGAGCTCTCCCCGGCCCCGGAAAAAATTGAGGAAATCCACAAAATTCCTAGGATTCATAGTCATCCTAAAAAGAAAGAATTGTGAAGATCCGGTTAAAAATAGCTGAGATAAAAACTAAAGTATCTCAACTATTTATGAAAAGAAAGGCTTAAATTAAGGAAATGCCGGTTTTTCATAGAATTTTTTAACCGTTTGGGTTGTTTCCCAAGTTGTTATTTTTACTATTCCTATAAATTATACACTATTTCAGTATAATGTCAGCGGATAAAATGAAGCCTCTTTTGTTGGGAACGGTTATTTCTAATTAGTTTTCAGCTCAGGCTAATAGTTTAGAGGAAATGTTAATAATAGTAGAACAACCTCCTTTTACGGCAATCTTTGCAGCTTTTTGCCGTGACAAAATGTAAAAATTTACAATTTACCTTTACGGAATAACAGTGGTTCGGAGGGATTTTTTTGTAAAGATGAAAAAGTTTCAATCGAACACTTATGCCTATGATTTAATATGCGACCCAAATGGGGAAAAACAGTGAACTTCGGGAGTAAAAGCTCAGTGTGGAAATATCTCAAATTGAAATTAAAAACCTTCTAATAGATAGAAAATTTTATTACCTTTAATTTAGATGCAAAAGTTTTTCTCTAGGGGCATCCCTTATGATGCAGGGTCCGACAAGTAAAAAAGTGGAAAAAATATACTATGGAGTATACCTGATTGAAATTTAAAAAACGCCATTCAATAGAGCTCAGTGGGGGCTTTAAATAGAAGTCCCACATGTCTTATTTGGGGTTTTGTGGAGGGTAGGGGTAACAAATTTAATCGCCTTGTCGAACTAAAGACGAATATCAAGTTCATATTTTGAACGGTCCCCTCCTCATCCCGAAAGAGAGGTTCAAATTTTGAAAATAATTAAAGCTAATTTCTGAACTTCAAATACTATTATTAAGTAATTTAGGGCGGAAAAAGAAAATCGATCGCACCAATTTGTTTTTCGGTGATGTTTCATTAAGTTTTCCAGAAAGTTTTATGCTCTTTGATGCGCCATTACTGATGTTTTGGGCTCACAAATTTGCAATACCTTTTTTTGTGGGGGAAAACCATGATGCGGGTAGATGTAAATTGAACACCCTGCTAAATCAACTGAGTACTACCTAGAAAAAATACGAGTGCACCAGTCGATAGTCCTCAAAAGGATCTTTCATTTGGCACACTGGAAAATTTCCTAGGACACTCCCCTCGCTAGCTGCACCCGCTGACATTTGACGTTCAATCTCAGCTCCTAAGTACAACTATACAACCCAGTTTACACTGTCAATTTGTGAATGTAAAAATACAAGACCATTGTATTGCATTTTATATGCGTAAGCCTTGTATGACTTTACTGCGTTGTAATCAAATACATCTTTTACAACGATACACTCTTTGATACAACATTGCGTGAATACCCCTATTATGTTGTAAATTTATCGTTTTATACTGACAAAAAATATGTCTTAACGTTTATTGTTGTAAAATCAGCTCTTTTTTCTTAGAGTATTGCTAGTGCTAATGGACATTTTTTGAATAACGAAATAAACTTTGGATTTGTTGTTATAATTGACTCATCACCAATGTACCTAAAGGCCTCCATTGGAACTAATATAGTGCACCTTGTTCTTGTTCCAATGTGAGCAAGGTCGTATACAGGGAGGGCTTTAGGTGTTCTGCAACTTCTTTAAAAACAAGAAGAAGGAGTGCGAAATGACATTTTAGAATTGAGTTTAGTTTATTCGTAGTTTTGGTGAAATTGGAAATTTGTTACGTGAGTGTGATTTAGATTTTAGTAAAGTGGCTGTACAAATGGATGTAAGTCAGGAAAACAATGTAGCGGAATTCACTTCAAATCCTACAGCGAAGGCTTTACACGATTAAGTGTATTTACAAATGTGCCAGCACTAAGCGGTTATTGCAAATTAAAATTCATATAATTTTGAAAAATTATGGTATACCAAAGTCAGTAATATATTTAGTTTTCAAAATTTGTATCTATTTTCATATTTTTTCATATGACAGTTGTCAAATTTCCTTGAAGAAATGGTTGCAATAGCTAAAAACTTTGGGTTAGTTCTTACAAGAGGGGAAGCTGTGACGTAATATGCAGAATTTATGTAATTTTTTTGCACGATAAAGTACAGAAACTGAAAGAGTATAGAGAAAATAATGAAATTGCCATGACTTGAATCCCTGAAAAATGTCAAAATAGAACTTGACAAATTTCGGGACAAAATTTGGCAGGTTTAGCGTTTTTTTCTTCCTTTATCCTTCATAATATGCATAAGAGTTGCAGAAGAAGATATCAAACAATAACAAATTTTAATTAATAAAGTTAGATGCTATATCGATATATATTATGGAATTTAATGTAAAGCTACTATTAACAGCTATTGAAAATTAGATTAATTACTATCAAAAATTCAAGATAACAGGGAATAATTAAAAGTAAACAGATTAAAATGAAATAATGAAAGCTTGAGGAAATTTGATGAATCGACAAGAGGAGAAATATACAATGATTCTTGGTATTAAATTATTTTTATGTAATGGTTATTCTGATTGCGGAGAGAGGGGAGTCTCAATTTCATTTCTGATAACAGTTCTAAATGAGTAGACTGAGGATGTCAACATCGTTTAGCAGGGCATTAGGATTTTTCTGAATACATACCATAAGAAGGAGATTTATAACGCAGATTAGTTCTGGCAGTCGCAGTAGGGATCTTGAAAGTTAAAGGTGAACGGGTAACTCTAGTTGGATTAATAAAATTAATGCTGCTTAATAATTCTGGGCAACAAATATGATTATGTATTATCTTAAACAAGAAAATTTCATCCAGAAAAAGGCGCCGTTTTTCGAGGGTAGTGATACCAAATTTTTCAAGTCGAGAAAAGTAATTTAGATAACATCCATCCATTTTGTATTGAAGAATTCTTGTAAACTTCCTCTGCACGGATTCAATCTGTTGTATATACACACACCATAAAAAGGATTCCAGATAGTACACGCGTATTCGAGATGACTTTTTATTAATGAATTTTACAGGGTAATAAATGAGGATGAAGATTTAAAAGATTTACAAGCTCGGAATAAGAACCCAAGTAATCTAAAAGTTTTGGAAGTAATCCAGTTGATGTGTGACTGAAATAATAGTTTCTGGTCGAATATAACACTCAGATCTTTGAATTCAGTAACACGGTTAAGACAGATATCAGAAATTTTGTAATGGTAATGTATGGTATTTTTCTAGAAAAAGTTGTGGTTTTATATTTGGAGATATTCAACGGTAATAAATTATCCTTGCTCCAGTTCTCCAAAGCAAGAATATCTCTCTGTAAAGATATGCAGTCCTCTTACGTCTCAAAAACTTTAAAAATGTTTGCATCATCTTTGTATAAAAGACATTCGCTTCTTAGTTGGAGGTGTAGGTAATTAATGTAGATGAGGAATATATAAGGACTTAGAATGGTACCTTGCGGGATACCAGACGTTTGCACAAAAGGGGTGGACTGATAATCATTTAAAACTACTATCTTGAGTCGTTTACGGAGATATGAAGCAAACCATCCTATTAGATTTGCATGAAAACCTAAGCAAGACATTTTTAGTAATATACGAGAGTGCTTGATCCTATCAAAAGCCTTAGAAAAATCTGTTTGAATAGAACGAACTTGTTTCACCTTATCAATTGCAACGGCAATTTTGTTAGTATATATGGCTAAGTTCGTGACAGTGGACTTACCCGGAAGGAATTCATGTTGTTGCAAATTGTTTGGGGAAGAAGTTGGTCGTAAATTATTTTTTCAAACACAAGAGCTAGACTATTGGAGATGGATATAGGTCTGTAATTTGTTATAGATTTAGGATAATCACATTTAAAGATAGAAGCAACGAAAGATTTCTTAAGCGTAGATGGATAAACTTTGTGATGTAATGACAAATTGAAAAATATGCTTATTGGGGTACTTTAGACTGCATAGCAATTCTTCAAGAAGATGTTCGGTACAGCGTCTGGTCCTGCTTTCTTACTTATATCTAAACCTAGAAGAATTTTTGTACATCTTGCGGAGTGATTGGAAGCACAGAAATAAGATTGGCGGAAGATAGAGGAGATGAGAGGAGTGCTGAGGCAACTGTGGATGTGGGCAAGTCATTATCACTAGTATTGTCAAAATATAGTGACTTGAAATGACGAGCAAGACTATCACAAATATCTTGAGGTGTATTGAAATATATATTATCATAATACATTTCACTAGGAAAGACGTTTGATGATTTCAGCGTTTTTGAATAAGCCCAGAATGCTTTAACGTTGCTTTTTAATGCTGTCTTGGTTTCCTTTAAATATTTCTTATAACACTCTTTGATTAATCTGTTGGACAATCGACAATCGACTCGAATAAATTTCGGGGTGTTTTAAGTGTTTATATTTACCGCGATACTTTTCTTTTTCTTTTAAAGCTTGCATTAATTCGCCATTGTACCAATTTGGATATTTTTGGTTTTTAGAATGAAATGATGGGACCAAGATTGCAATACAATTATCTAGAATAAAACAAAAAATTAATAAATGATTCATTTACATCAGTAGAAAACTTAGAAGAGAAATAGAAACCATGTCCTACTATAGAGTAAATCATATGGGATTTGGGCGTAAGCACAGGAAAAGTGAAAGTTGATGAGACTAAAGTATCTTTTTGTACCATTTGTTTGTAAAGTAAATGGCGGAATTGGAAACAACTTGCAGAAAATGGAGGCGTGCTTATACCGTGTGATACGGTTGATCTGAAAAATGGGAGTAGAGTTGCTATGTTCGGATACATGTGAATTCATGCAGTGTACCTGCTCAATAGAAGTCCTTTTTTTTTCTCGTTCGGATCGCGAATCGAATTTGTTTTTCGCACGTGATCTAGGTTTTGTATACACTCTGTATTTGAGGGGGGGGCAAGTTTTTGTTTACACTCCATCTTCGTGGGGGGCTCATGAGGGCTCATGGGGTGGGGTCCATGGGGGTGGGGCCCATGGGGTGCGGTCCGTGGGGAGCAAAGTTGTTGTTTACACTCTGTCTTCGAGGGGCCTGTGGGGGGGGGGGGGGCAAAGTTGTTGTTTATATTTTGTGTTGAAAGCAAAAGTGGCTGGCGATAGAGAAGCGGTATATAAATGTTGGGTAAGGTAAGTTTTGCGTCGTTGCGAATTAATGAGGTGGCGATGATCTTAAAAAAAAAAAAAAAGGACAGGCTGCATGAATTCACATGTATCCGAACTCAGCAACTCTATTCCCATTTTTCAGATCAACCGTATCACACGGTATAAGCACGCCTCCATTTTCTGCAAGTTGTTTCCAATTCCGCCATTTACTTTACACACAAGTGGTACGAAAAGCTACTTTAGTCACATCAACTTTCACTTTTCCCGGGCATACGCTCAAATCCCATATGATTTAGTCTATAGTGGGACATATGGTTTACCTGCCCCCTACAGATGCAATGTTATTTGGTATCCAAAGTGTCCATATACTACTGGTATGCTTGAGCCCATTGCAGTCTCTATTTATTTCATTAAATTAAAAATATCATAATGTGATAAAATACAAAAAAAAATTTTTCCATCGGATCCGAAAAAAGGGAAAAAGTTCTTTGGAGAAATAATTAAAAAAGATGTGGATTTTCGTTTGCAAAAAAATTGAATTTAATCACGATTAAAAACTTTTAATAATATTATACATTTCTTGAGGTTCTATGAATTAAATTTTCCCTTGTCACTTATTGAACTAAATTCAAAAATTCCTAAAGTCCATTAACTATCAAAAATTCTTTAATTGTATTTTATTATTACAATTTTAATAGCACAAATCTTTCCTCGTATACATTCCTATAATTAAATTTAATTCTAAAACTAGTTAATTTCACACTTCACTTCACTTCTTAAATCTAAATTTACGACGAACAGATCATATTCGGACAACGTGTAAACCGTTGACCGATTCCAACTCTGTTTTTATTTGTTGTACAAACCACTTGAAAGTATTGCTGGAGTCCCTTTAGGTTGCCGTGATGTTTCTGCTGCACTGACCAAAAAACTAAGAGAGCTTGTATAGCTTTCTTCGGACTTTTATAGACCCAGTTCGGCCATTTTCTTTGGTGATGCCAATCTTGCCCGTCTGTTTGGACAGTAGAAAAAATAAACATTAATAAAACTCAAAAAATATGACAGATAAATTGATTAAGTTGTTTTCTTTGCTTCGACCATTATTTTTATAAAATAATTTAATAAATTCAAGTGCAACTATTGCGTATTTGCAGCAAATTTTATCAAAAGTGATATTTTTAATGCTGTGGTGAATAAGAAACTAATGTCGAAAACATAGAAAACATCTATGGCGGTACTAATTTACTGCGCATGATTTTTGTACTTCGTGTATTTTCGTGAAATTGTTTAAATTGTCTCTTTTTTGTTATCTGTTCGTCTCTTTTTTACCTATTGTATAAATTAAATTATTAGTTTTTCTTAAATTTCGCGTTATTTCTTAGATTTCGCGTTAAATTATACTGATTTTTGAATTCCGTGTACAAAAATTTCTTAGGGTAATGTACTTTCCTCGAAAAACAATTAAAGCTCGCGCTGTCAAATGCATTTAAAGTTTGAAGTTCGTACTCGTGATTTGCTGTCGGATTTAATCGAATATTTGTGTTTCTGGTGATTTATGGTAAGTAAATTATTTGTTTTATATGTTTAACAATCAATATATGTTAAGTGTTTAAAACTTTTATTAACATTTGAATATATATAATTGTGAGGTTATATTAGTAAATTATCGTGTTTATTAAAGTATTTTTATTTATGTTGTCGATTTGATGGTTTTATTTGCTCAATTTATTATTAAGAAAACAAAAAAATGTAAATTAATTTCTGTTCTTTGATTTTAGACATTCGACAAATGGGACAGGAAATATGTACGGGGAATACTTGTGATCTAGTGAAGAGTTTATTATAACCATTGGGACATGGAAATGAAACCAGCTCTTCGTGTATTTCGAGATTTACTTATTAGATAAGTAACAATTTCATTTCCTTTTTTTGTGTCCTGTGTCTTTTCTTTTCTTCTCTTTCAGCTTTTGAGACTCTGCTGACTGATTCAACACAGTTAGACGTGGCTTTTTTGCTGGCCGATGAGCAATCAGTTTCACTTCATCCTACCGCCACTGAACTGTCCTCTTAGAGACGTTAAATCCCTCATCGTTTTTTAGTGCGACTACACTAGCCACACTCTTTCTCCGATGCTCAGTCAACACCAAAGTCCCTGATTTTACGGTCATCACGTGGTGTGGTGATCCGTTTTCTCCCACATTTTCCCTTACGGCTCGCTTCCAGGGCCAGATTATCGTCGATTTTATTCTTTATTCTGTTAATCGCCGACTTCGAAACACCTAAAATTGATGCTATCTGGCTTTGCGAATGTCCAGTGTGCAGTAATAGCGCGCTTACTTCTGCACATTTTGTCTGAGAAATGTCTTTACCTTTTCCCATACTGAAAAACCCAACAATGACATAATTTATAAAAAAAAAAAAAAAATTAATATTGACTTAAAAATTAGTAAAACTAATAACAAATTCAGATAACTTTCCACTGTTAAAACTGCCAAAATTTGCTTTTAAAATTAAATTTACAACTTAACTTGAATACACGTTTTCACCAGAATGACGATCGCATAGTAAAGTAACCACCAATTTTTGACAGATAAGGCTTGCCAGTTTTCAAAACATATTTCTGTATCTACCGTCAGTAAGAAGAAGACAAGAAAATACACGGGAACAATGTATTTGGTCATTAAGTACATTTGTCCCTAATAATTTGGCAACCCACTGTAATTGCTGCAAGAGGTACTTGGGGTTTCCTTTATGAGGAGTCAGTACCAAGATTTGCAAGTTTCATACATTTTTCAATGCGAATTTCTAGCAAACTATTTGTAGCAGAATAATGATTTATATCTCAAGAGGTCTAGTAAATAACGTCGAGAAAAATAAAAAGAAAATGCATTGGAATGGAGATATTAGCTCGGAAACTTGTAAAATATTGTAAAAATTGATTTTTTCCAAATCAAATTCCTCTTAGTAGGTATTCTCCTTTCTTTATATTGTGAATATTTTACAGAGATAAAGTCTAGATTTAGCAAATAACGTCGAGTTTTTTCATTTTTAGTGGCGCAGTTTTTAATTGTTTAACTCTAATAGTAAAGCGAAATCGTATATTTAACAACTAAGGAGTGGTCCAGAAAAAATTGACCCATTTATTTTTGTTTGCAGTAAAAATTCTAATGACAATTTTTTTATAAAATTTATATATTTTGTTTCTTACAACTTAAACTTTAAAATACAAAAGTTATTTCTAATACATTTTTTGTTTTAGAGGAATGTTTTAACTTTGTTCTTCAAGCCGCGCATTAGATTTAGAACAGTTATATTAGTAACATTTCTATATGCTCTTTTCCATTTATTTCTGAAATCAACATCATTTTTGGCAAATTTCTTTGTTGTTCTAAGCTCCTTTTTCATTAATGCCCAGTTCCTCGCTACTGGACGAAGTTGGAGGCAGTTTGCTGGATTGGTTTCCCTTGGCACGATATTGACCTCATTAGTTCTGTACCATTCCATCGTTGCTTTTGCGTAATGACTGGTGGCGAAATCTGGCCAGAAAATAACAGACCCTTGATGCTGTTGAATAAAAGGTAGAAGTCTTTTTTGAAGGCACTCTTTGATGTACACATCGTAAACCGCAAGAACAGATCGCCTGCCAAATCATGTACTTCTTGGGAAATTTTGTCATTCCTTTTGTTGAAAATTTTCTGGATACTCCGCCCGACTTTTTGCAGTAAAATATTCGGCACCTGCTACCTGCGAAAAGTCAGCTTTGCAATAGGTTTCATCACCCATAACGACACAATCGTATTTCGTCAGGTAGTTCTCATAAAGTTTTCTCGCTCTTCTTCTTGCTGTTTTCTCTTCTTCTTCCTTCCTCAGCGGCACTTTTTGAACCTTATTGCTCCTTAATCCACAGATTTTTTTATATCTGTGCACTATAGACTTTGTTTTTCCAGCCAATGTCGCCATATCTCTTTCCGAAGTTCCCGGTTTCCGAGAATAAGTACCCTTCATCTGTTTTATGACGTCTGGACAGGATGGCCGTGGTTTTCTACCTGACCCACGTATCCTTTCTATTGACAAGCCTCGCATATACTTGGCTATTGCCCTTTTTACCGTGGAATAACTTGTATTCAGATCTTTTGAAATTTTTAACAATGAAATTGTGGGATTTTCCAAATATTTGGACAAAATCATTTCACGCACATCTTTTTCGCTTCGAGACATTTTAACTATTTCACTTCCAATACACGAATGATTCATATAAACTCAGAGCTCAGTATTTATGGAATATTTTAACAAAAAAAAACTAGACCTGGATTATTGTAATTTTGCAGATATAAAAATAACTTAATGGGTCAATTTTTTATGGACCACTCCTTATGTGCAAAATAAAATTTAGGAGAGTTAATTCTCTTTAAAAATTTTCAATTTCTTTGAACTGCAAATTTTCATTTTCGTCTTAAATTGTCGCATGTTGGGTTTCTGTCTTTTACGCTAGATGTCTCTAATGTGACTTGTGGTCTGGGTCTAGGCTAATTTTATATGTACATTGTATTTTCATACCTTGAGGACACAAACCTACGTACAGTAAGTTTTATTGCTTATAGGCTCACTGGCATCTGAATTGAAATTTTTACTGAGTACTGAATCCTCTTAAAACGTTTTTGTGCTCTGATTTTGCAACACGTGGCAATTTAGATTGATGATAGATGAGAGAAATTGTTGGCCGTTAACCCTGAATATTAATTAACTTACTGCGAATGATCATATATCCACCCAGCAGATCTTCGTTGGCGTAAATTTCAGAGAACGTGCGTTTGTTAATTATATCTGCAATAAAACAAATTTTTCAATTTGTAATTACAATAACACGTCCGCGCACTCAGAGAGTTATATTAAGTCTTGATATTTTTAACCATAGTACGTCATTGAAAGAGCCGATTTTTTTCTGTTTTCTTCTCGCATAACTTTTTGGATATTACTATTTTCAAATTTTCCGGAGGAAGTGTCATTTATATAAAAGCATCCCTGATTTGCATTCGTCTAATTGACACAGTATAAATGAAAATAATTTTAAAAGCTTCCAACGGCATTTGCTATGAAGGTCCTCTAATTTGCATCCTACTGAAGATACTTCTGTTTTTCCCACTGTTTTCCTTACGCATTTAAAGCTATCACGGCTGAAAATTCAGTTTTACCTTTTTCATAGTCCTTAAGTGCTGGTTTATGTACAAAATCGATTTTTAAAAGTCCTTAGACTGTTAGAAATTGATCCTAACGTAGCATTTTATCTCTATACATAGTTACGTAAATTGAAAGAGAAATGTTCATCTTAAAGTCATCACTTTCATTAAAGCAATAACTCTTACACTTGCAAACAGTCCCAAATTCTCTCCGATTCGCAATAGATTTTAATCAATTCATATTATCCCAAATATAGATTTCAGGGTCTGGAATTAGATCCCTATAACTCAGTACTGTGTAAAAGTGTATTTTCGGAAAGCTTTAAATAACTCTTCTTTACAGCTATTGCCAGACAAATATTCCCATCGATTTTCAAAGCTTGTACGAAAGTCCAAAAATCTGCTGTATAGCTAATCCATTCCATTTGCAAGTACTTTTAAAACGAATGTAGTCTTTCCCATCGTCAGGTAATAGGGTCGTCCATGACAACATTAAATTGAATTAAATCAAATTGTTACCTGACTCTGTTAAATCCAACTTTATAATCTCTTGGATCCCTTCATTTGCATCGAAAGCTTCTGATTAAATTTTCAATGTCTGTAATCATATCTAGCTGCTGTTAATGTTGCTGTTGCTGGTTCTGGTAGTCCATAGTATAAAATTCATTACCAGGTGCTGGTGGATTATATGAATTTTGATATCTGAGACGACCCATATCTGATGTTTTTTTTTTTTTTTGATCCCACCATATTACAAAAATAATTCCAACGTTTTGCAAAATATACCTACATTCAATCCCTCTGGGTCATAAGTTGTGATTACACCCAGCTGGATTAGAGTTAGTTACATCAGAATCGCTGAGCTCCTTCTTATCTTGTTGTCAATGTTGTTTTCAAGTGGAATCATTTTCTGTCCGCTATTCATATATAGTACACGATATAGCTTGTGATTATTAGTAGAAATCAGGGAGAACACGTTGCACAACAGCTGATTTCATTTGGGTTTCTAAAAATATCCGAAACTTTTATATAACCCAGATTTAGATACCCTTGATAATTCACTCCCCTATATGTAAATTCATATGTGTATGTTTTAGGTCTTATCTGGAATTTTTACATGGGCTTCTGTATGTAGTCCCTTCTCTATGAAGTGCCTAATTTGTTTGCTCAATTTGACGAAAGAATTCTTTTGAAGTTTTCAAAGTATCCCTCGGGGCGATAAGTGTTATGTCTAAACAACAACAACAAAAGAAATTCAAGGATAGCAGTTGACTTTGGTGAAATTTTGTCCTTTGCCTTGCCAACAATTTGGTGTGATTGAACCATTTTGTTCTGGTTCAAGGACAAAAAATTGAACAATTTATTGCCATGAAAGAGACGAACATGGGTGGTGAATAAGTCAAGAAAGGCCATAGATCTGAGGGATTCACAATGAACCTTTCTTCGGGCGACAGTTTATAGGGGGGGAGGAGTTAGAAATTCCCATATTGGTTTAGCTTTGAAAGGAAAAGAAAATATTCTAAGATAAACGAAGTGTACAGTTGGAGTCGGATGTGTGAGTTATTTTAAAATTAAAATCAATAGGTTGAATAATACGAGGATGACTTGAAATCATCGGAAAATCTATTCTTTTGAAAGAACGGAGCTAAGTTGGAGCTTGTACATGACTGGGCGACAATCATAATTGTGGAAATTCATAAAATGGTAGTATGTACTTGAATTCTTGCATTTACGTACCTACATTTTCATTACACTTCACTTCTCTGTAAGAACTTCAAAAAGAATTGGTCAGTGTAGTTTTGTATTTTTGAGATCAATCAGATATAGGTGTCAAATGAGCTTCCTTTCGTCCAACTTTTAGCGAACCCTAGTAGACTTCCACATTTTTTTTTGGATATATCTATATAACTTCCAATTGAAACTACCGAAATCAAAAAGAATCACTCTGGACCAGGCGCGTATCAAGACTTGTATAGCCTGGGGGGGGGGGGGGGGTCACAACTAAAATGTTCGAGGAGGAGGAAAAGTCGAAAGAAGTCGCTCTTAAATTTTTTTTAAATCACATTTACGTTATATCACAAAATCCAATTTTCGGTTTGATTTGGAAAACCTATCGATAATAAGGGTTTTCCAATAAGAGATGTTATTTTAATTAGCCCGCTATTTCGATAGATGTCACTTTTGGAGCTGTCATTTTTTGACATTTGACAAGTAGAAACTACGCCATTAATAAAAATGGAACGATACACGATTCAACAACGCATTGACATTATTAAAATTCACTATAAAAATGGTGAAAATGTGGCAGAGACGGTTCGTAAAACTCGAACATTTTTGGGTCGTCGTGAAGCACCTTGTCGGACCGCAATACAGAAATTGGTAGAAAAATTCGAGCTGTCGGGACAAGTTAGTGCTGTGAAGAATAAAACCCGTGCACGTCGCTCAAGAGCAGCCGAGAATATTGCTGCTGTAGCCAAAAGTGTTGAAGAAAACCCAGGTTTGTCCATTCCTCGTCGTTCTTTGGAATTAGGCATTCCACAAACGTCATTACACTGTATTTTGCATAAAGATTTGGGTCTTAAGGTTTATAAAGTTCATTTAACACAAGAACTCAAGCCGGCCGATCATCAACAACGTCGAGTCTTTGCTGATTGGGTCCTTGAAATGCATGAAAATGATCCGGAATTCCATCGAAAACTCATCTTGAGTGATGAGGCCCATTTCCAGTTCGAGGGCTTCGTCAACAAGCAAAATTGTCTCATCTGGGGCTCGGAAAACCCAAGAGTTATTGTTGAAAAGCCTCTCTATCCTCAACGTGTGACTGTTTGGTGCGGTTTATGGTCCCGCGTGGTCATTGGACCTTACTTTTTCGAAAATGAGGCTGGAGCAACAGTTACGGTGAATGGATTGCGCTATCGACAGATGATTTTTTATGGCCGGAATTGGATGGTATTGATCTGGACAACGTTTACTTTCAACAAGACGGCGCTACGTGCCATACAAGCAACGAAACCATTGATCTTTTACGGGAAAAGTTTCCGGACCGTGTTATCTCTCGAAGAGGTGATCATAATTGGCCACCGAGATCTTGTGACTTAACACCTTGCGACTTCTTCCTTTGGGGCCACGTGAAAGAGATGATCTACGCCAACAGCCCAGCGTCGATTGAAGACCTCAAAGATGGAATTCGTGAGGCTATCGAGGACATGGGCAGCCACTTTGCGATTTGGTTATGGAAAATTTCATTAAAAGGATATGGTCCTGTAGGCGTGGTCGTGGTGATTATTTGGCTGATGTTATTTTCCATTATTAACGGCATACCTTCCTCTTTATAATGAAATAAAGATCCGATCATTTATCTCAAAAAATGGCATTTTTCTTTGAATATCAAAATAACACCTCTTATTGGAAAATCCTGTATTATCCACATCAATGTCGATCTCAGAGTGGACATTAAGGACTCATAACGAGATACACCTTCTCGTCCAGAGATTGTAGAAATAGATGCTGACCCAAGCAATTCTGTCACGGGTGAAGTAATTGATTGATAGTGAGCTTGCAGCTTGAGTCAAATTTAAAGGAATGGGAGTAAGAGTGCATGATTTGTTACTAACTATTTCTTCTGATGGGAACTTAACCGATCTTGCTCTCTTCTGAAAAAAGTTGTCAATGGTCTTATCAGTCTTTCGCTTTTCTACCTCCATCGGTGACTAATATAGCAAGTTTGTCCTTCAGCTACAAATTAAAAGTAATCGTGAAGTTAAATTAAACAACTCTACTTGAATTAATGCGAAAGTACAAGCAAAGAAACGGCAACTAGGAGGAAAGAGGAAAGCGAATGGTTTTTATTTTTATGGTTTTGCCGTAAAAATTCTGAAGAAAAATTGTAGAATTAATTTTAGTGGTACTCGAATCAATCCATGGATGGGTGGTTTTCAGCCACCAATATTGTATAAAAATTCGAAAGAAAAATTTACAAGTAAATTCATAAGAACAGAATGTATGCTTGGCAATGCTCATAAATATCTTTAGCGACCAAGACCAGCCAAGGCACCTGAATCAATGTTAATCTTTGGAACCATGGTCCAGTAGTGCATGCAAAATCGAAAGAAAGAATGTCAATTCTTTCTAAGAAAACTGAATGCTTGTGCCACAGTATATCCATACAGTAGAACAGCTCTGTCAAAACTGTCACATGAATAGGATGCTTCTATAATGTGACTATACTTTCTCTTTCAACATTTTTGCCTAACACAATAGCCAATTTTTAATACAAAGACTCCTATCTAAATCTAAAGTGGAAGAAAGAGAACTTAAGCCATGCACAATCTTGTACTAGAGGAAAAAGGGCAAAATGACAAGCAAATAAGCTAATAACAATTTGTTCCACTTCCCATGCCATTCGGCTTGGTTCTACTCTCAAATTGTCACAAACATTATTACAGCCATTTTGCATATATTACACTGTCCATGGCATATCTTTATGAACGTACACCACTTTGCAGTCAAACAGAACAATACATTTGTAAGTAGATTGTCGAAATTACATTAAACTAATATTTCTTCCCGTAGACTGTGCAACTAGCTATACCGTTCGCCCATTACTTCCGTATCAATTTGAGGTTTTTTTTTGTAATTAAAATTTTAAAATTCACTTTTCAGTAGTTTGTTCTAAGCTGGTCTACTGTATGTATACTGTGCTTGTGCCCTTGTCCGGAAAGAGTGAGCCACCAGAATCAATCCACCAATTCGTTTGAACCGTTGTCGGTGAGTAGTTATTCATTAAAATTCTTAAGAATAATATTCAAGTAGGTATATTTCTAAGAAAAATTTAATGCTTCCTTACGTAAGTAAACATTTTTAAGAGCTCAGGCATAAATCAGTGTGCTATGAAAAATCAACAGTTGATGATTGCATGGAACTAGGGTTCTACTGGAAGTACCCTAAATCATAATTTGTTAAGTCAGTTTGTATGCTTCTGTTGCGAGCACGCCACCAACTTACCCTGCCATCGATCTTATGTCGGAAAATCAGATAGGTAAAAAAGAAATTATGATCGCTGACCAATTTGTTAGAAACTATAACACTTTCAAATCACGAAACTGTGTGATTTCCCATCTATAGGAGTAAACGGTGCCACAAAAATATAAAAGTATCATAATAACTGGGCTGCTAAGTGTTTCGTACTTTTTCTAAACAATCAGCACCAAAATAAATATCTAGTACCTATTTAATATTCCCCGGACGGGAATCGAACCCACACTTGTTAGAATCGTTCAAAGATGGAGAGTAGAAGAATTTTAAGAACTTTTACTTTTAACTATTCTCAATCAAATCATAAATACAAGAGGAAAAAGCAACAGACGAGGCGATTGATTTTTCCTCTTGTATTTATGATTTGATTGAGAATCGTTAAAAACGAAAGTTCTTAAAATTCTTCTACTCTACAAATATATGTATGTAGTATTCCAAAATTACTTACGAAGAACTACGCCACTTCAGACTCCACTATAACTAATCAAAAGACAGACAAACGCCCAACCCAATGCTAGCTGTCACCGCAGGTTCGAAAAGTATGTTTACAGCACCAGTATTAATCGCCGGCGTCAGCTAGTCATTAGCTGTGTTCTTTTGTGTCCGCAGAACAAAGCAGAACAAAAGATATACAAAAGAACGCCTCATACATTTTCATAGGAAGATTTAAATGAAGCGAACAGTACAATTAAGTTCGCTTCAATCGACAGAATAATTTGTTCTCTCCAGTATATGGGAATTCAAGAACAACGTACACAAAAGAACACAGGTATTGTTTCCGTACCATACGAAAGTCGTCCTGTTAAACTTTTACAACACTCTACAGTTCAGCGGCACATTCAATTCACTGCGAAGGTTGGGTGGTACTTTTGAGGGGGGGGGGGGTCATGACACCCCCCCCCCCCCCATGACCCACTCCCTGTATAAGCAACTGCTCTGGACTTTTCAATAAAGTCTGACATCTCAAGAAAGATTTGTTTATTTATAGAGTAGTAACCGTAAGGTTTCCATTGCCAAATTATATAACTCAGGTTATATATGTCGTAGACATTTGACGTAACTCAGCATTTCACGAAGAGTCTAGACACTTCATGGAGAGGAGGCAAATAGTGTAAGGGTTTTGACTTAGCCACTTTTTACATTATGTGTCTGAAATTTTTAGTCACTTCATCAAATGCTAAGTGTCTAGACTTTTCGTGAAATGCTGAGTTACGTCAAATGTCTACGACATATAGACTAATGGATATTCGAAACTTTTTTGTGACCACTATAAACCCCATATAGAGCTTAAATGGAGGACTATATAAAGGTAACCATGACTTGATTTAAGTAAGGTTATATAAATAAAGGTTTTATAAATTGAATAACAAAAATATTCTGGTTACCTTAATAATAACTTCTTATATAACCCAGGGCACTCTCGATTAATTTATTTTGGTCATAGCAGTGGTTGCGATTGTTCGTGATGGTACCGTTTCCACCGCGCTTGATCTCAGATTGATTTCTTTTAGTGATTGAAATGATTGGGAAATTAATTTTCGTTAACTGTATAAAACAATATAAGACAAACATTTACGTAACTTATTTTTGACATAGAATTTCGATTTTCTTTTTGTATTTATTATTTATTTATTTATATTTTTATAATATGACTAATATTTTTACATCTTAGAATTACAATTTTTCGCAATATACGTGTTGAAATTCTTCAAAGATGAAAAAATGGTTGCTTGTACGTAAATGTACAAATAATTTTCGTTGTATGCTCCTCGGTAGTGAAGTGAATAATTTTATTATTTACACACAAAAAAAAAAAAAAAAAAACACATGGTGCAAACTGAAAAGGCAGGTTAAGAAGACCTAGTTTGTGTCGTGTCCCAACAGCTTGGAAAAATAAAGGCATATTGAAATGCCCAAATACGACAAAACTGACGTTACTAAAAGCTTCCGATTTTTATAACAGTCACCTTCGTTACTAAAACGCTATAAATAAATAAAAATAGTTTTATAATGACTACATTCGATACTAAAAGTCATTTGTGTTTATAACGGTCACCATAGTTACTACAGGGGCACCAAAAAACGATATTTTATAGTTGGTAAATATATTAACGAAATTTCCTTATTTTTATATTTTTATATACAAGGTGTTCCGTAAATGTCTTTAATCCTTTAAGGGAATGAAAGTAGAGGTCATTTGGTTCAAAAATGTCCATATATACTTTTATATCGAACTCCGCTTGGTTTTCGAGTAAATCGATAATATCGATTTTCGAGATTTTGCATACCTCTTCAGAGTAATTTCGTTATAAGTTCTATTGTAATTAATGGGTTGTGACGTTCAAATCTTTATTTAAAAGAACATATATTGGCCTTTCTATGAATGTATTATAAGTTATAATTGGCCTTCAGTTATTTAAAAAAAAAAAAAAAAAAACAGTTTTCTCTAGAATTTTTTATTTCACCAAAATTTTTGTCGCGCCTTCAGTGTACATTTATTCGAAATATCACCATTGCACGAACTTAGCAAAACTATGAAAAAATTTGCGCATTATGTTCCCTTTCCAAAATGACCCTAAGTGCTATCAACAATAGCAATCAAAAGTTGTAAGCAAGCATTTGGAAGATGTGCCCATCGAGGTAATCTCCAGTTTTTTCGTAGGATTCTATCTCCTCCTACAGTTTTCAACCTACGACAACCATTTATATGTCATTGTATTAGGCTATTAGGTAGGGTACTTTTCGATTTCGAATTTCAAAAATGGAGGGGGTAATTTCGAAAAAACACTTTTTTACTTAACTTGATATTTACGTAGATTACGTTATACACCGCATCTTTTAGTGCTATTCATTTTTGCGGGGGGGGGGGCAAGCTCTGGGAGGGGCGGGGGTTCAACTTTAGCCGACTATATTTTCTCAACCAAGCATTGTCCTAGCAAGTAAGTCCTAAACTCATAAATGGAAAAGACATTTTTGGTGTACATTGTTTTTATTCAATTTAAAAGATTTACATATTTTTACAAAAGATGTTCAAAGTTCTCCCCATTAGATCTTAAACATGCCCTTGCTCTTTTAAATAATGATCTTTGAATCGATTTTCCTGTAAAGCTCTGCTGTATCACTTCAGCGGCAGCAAATATATCCGTCTTGAGTTCTCTTGCATTCGAAAATTCCTTTTTGTATACTAGAGACTTAAGGTGCCCCCAAAAATAAAAATCTATCGGACTGAGATCCGGTGATCTCGGAGGCCATGCCACAGGTCCACCCCTTCCTAACCACCTATTGGGATATTTCTCATTTAAAAAATTTCTTACTCTAACTCCGTAATGCGCGGGCGCCTCGTCCAATTGGAACCACATACTTCTTTTATAACTTATCGGTAAATTTTCCAATAGATTGTCTAGCTCGTTATTGAGGAACTCTTGAAAATTTGCCGAATTTACGCGTTGTGGTAGCTGTACTGGTCTAATTAAATAATCTCCTATTATTCCCACCCACATATTTATAGAGAAGCGCCTTTGAAAGTGTGCCCTCGTATACACATTTGGATTTTCCTCAGCCCAAATGTGCTCATTGTGCATATTCAAAATTCTTCTTGTCGTAAATATTGCTCCGTCTGTCTATAAAATAAAAGGTATTTCACTTCTGTTTTGTTGGATCCATCTGCCAAATTCCATTCTACGGATAAAGTCATGCTCCTCAAGCGCTTGAACGCGCCTGTAGTGGTAGGGATGTAAACTTTCTTCATTCAGAATCCTCCACACCTAAATATACATATTTCGAGATTCTCAAAAACTTTAAATGCAAACTATAGGCTCACCTGAGTTTGCGCAGTATTAGCTCTTCAGCTCATTTCTCTAATGCTCATATTGGGCTCATTTCCCACAATAGAAAGAACCTGCTCTTCATGTCTAGCACGAGATGATGTTCTCGTCCTGCCACGTCATTCTAGTGGTTCCATTAAAACATGGCGTACACCTCTCATTGTGACATAGAAAGGTGCTTGCCGAGTAGGGTATCTTGTCCGATATTCCCGTCGCAGAATCCATAGATAAAATACATATCTAAGTACTCTTCATGTGAATACCTGATCACTGACATTTTTTTTTCCCGGAAAGAACTCGTATGGTGTACTTAACTTGGTTTAATGTTTAAGATAACGGATAACATCCCTTTTTATACTTTTCGGTAAAAGCGTTCTTCTGTTAAAATAAATGTCACAGTTATTACAATGAGTAGGCAGTTTTGAAAAGAGTTGTGTGCTTAGAAAAAATAGATTACAGTTGTCATTGTTTCGAGAGAAAAAAACTGGGCACATCTTCCAAATGTTTGCTTACAACTTTTGATTGTTATTGTTGATAGCACTTAGGGAGGTCATTTTAGAAAGGGGACATAATGCGCAAATTTTTTCATGGTTTTGCCAAGTTCGTGAAATGGTGATATTTCGAATAAATGCACACTGAAGCGCGACAAAAATTTTGGTGAACATTTCCATCACCTACTTATAAAACCTTTAGTAACTTACTTCCACGATAACCATTAGTAACCTTTAAAAAAATCTAATAGAAGTACGTCACCAATTGGTAATATTATAAAACTCTTATATAACCACTCAAATTCTTATATAACCGAATAACTATTATATACGCCTTATAAAACAACCCATCATCTTTACTCACCAAAAATTGTAAAAGTTGTTTCTTTGGCATGCTATTGCTTTGTCCGAGTTCAAAGCTCCTGCTCAAAATTCCTCACTTTGGCTCTCATGGATTAAAGAATGTTTTTATTTTATTTACTGCAACTTTATTCTTTTGTATTTTATTTACAATCTCAGCTTTGCAGATAAAAGTACGTTTGGTTTCATATATTCTTCTTTTGGACTATCAAGCGACCATCAGCATAGGTTAAATCCAGCATTGAATAAAATTCTCGTAGAAGTACCTACATACTAAATCGCTTCAATTTTAATGAATCCAAAATCCAATGTAGCGTGCTATCATTTAAGCATTGTACAAATCTCGTTTGATCTGTTTCGCTTGATAGCATTTAACGTGTATTTTGAATTCATCCTTCTGAATATATCCTTGGAAACACAATTAACAAACACGTGTCATAACTGGACTATATCTTTACAAATACGAAAAATGAAATAATGTGTGTTGGTTTCATCGATAGATGAAATAAATATTTCTTCGCATCAGATATTGCGCAGATATACCTATAACTCTCAATATTAGATCTGGATTGGAATGTATGTAACTCCCGCATCAGGTGTCGTATATTTATCTGTCGGCCGGTCTCGAAATTTTCTAAAATCATCCAAAAGGAATCATGTAAATAATATAAATTACATATTATATCAATTAAAATATTTACCCCAATAAATACATTAGATTCAAAACAATATATATGTATAGTGTTGTAGTTATATATAGTGTTGTAGTTATATATGTATATATATATATAATAAATTGAATTGAATTGAATTGAATTGAATTGTCGTATGTTGGGTTCTGTCATTTTACGCTAGATGTCTCTAACGTAACTTGTAGTCTAGGTCTAGGCTAATTTTATATGAATTTTCTCACTTTCAGGACACAAACCTGCGTATAGTAAGTTTTATTGGCTACAAGCACGCTGGTGTCTAAATTGAAACTTTTGCTGAGTACTGACTCCTCTTAATATGAATGAAATGAGAAACAATATTATAGACATTTTTTCGTTACAGAAATCTTTTGGTTTATTTGAATGAATTTTTTGTATTAGGTAATAGTTATAGGTTAGTCACAAATATTGTAAATTAATTTTATTAACTTTTTCCCGAAATCAGAATACATTTGTCAGTTTTTATTCTACGAATGTCTACCAAAAAAACTTTTTTTTTTTTATTTTTTTTTCAATCTATTCATTATAACCTTTGGACTTAATTCAATGCACTTATGTATGTAATATGGTTCGACAAGTGATATCGTATAACAAATCGTCTTAAGATTTCAATTAAATGTAGATATTGACCTTGACTTTCCTCAACAATTTCCAAAGAAATCAATTGATTAAGAAGTCAAAAGTACTCAAGTTCAATAAGTATATAACAAGTATAAAAATATCATTGAAAATTTTACGATTAGTTGATGAGATAAAAAAAAACATAATTAAATTAGAAATTATGTCATAAATACAAGCATTGTAATTTTCCTAACCAAATGATAAGAGAATCTAATAAATTTCTGATCGATATTTACTCGTACAATGCTTCCATGTACATACATAATGTATATGACCTACAGACCTACTTAAAAAAAATCTATTCAGGTATTTAGTAGCTAAAATAATTATTGTAGTGTCAAGTGGAAATACATAGATTGACTTTCATCTACAAATAAACATAGAACGCCCACCGTGTGCTCGCTAAAGTTTTATAAAAAAAAAAAAGAACTCTGCAAATATTGTTGTGAAGTAATATGACATGGAATTTAAAGTTTCTAGTAATATCTGGAATAAGTTCTACAAGAAAATGTCAATTTATTGGTTGTGAAATTACGACGCGTCAGCCTTATTTATCTTTGTAAAGATAAATTTTTTTTTTTTGGGACAAAAGTATCTGAATGAAAAGTTTTTAACAAAATTCAAATAACTTCAGACGATGTCTGGAATGTAAATAAAATCGATTTATTTATGTTTTGGCTTCAATCACTCAGACGATAACGAATTTGCATGATTTTTTTTTTCGACAACTACGAGCAGGCACATATTACATAAATTTGTAGCATAATGAATTGACTAGACGAAAGATGAATGCATAATCAAGTACCTACTACTACTCAAGAACTGACTGATAGAAAGAATTGTTTTAAAGTTTAATCATATGTCGAATTAAACTGTTGTGGGTTGATTGATGGGTTACTTCATGAGGAATATAACAAGTCCTTTTATCTTTTTAAAACAACTCAGTGTCATCTTAAATAAGTATGTTTAAAAGCACTCAAAGTTGGCTCATCATCAGCTTACTAGAGTCATAGATTTTGTAAGGTACCTAGGGATAGATGTTCGACCCAATACATAAAAAAGTAGTTTTATCATCCTCCCGGCAAAGTTCACTAGGCAAAGTTGACAGTAATTAGTGATTGGGTGAAGTAAGAGTCTAGCATCCATTCTATTGTACTTCAAAATATCCATCATAAATGCATTGCAATGAAACGCTTTACACAGGTCTATTCATTAATGATCCTTGAGTAAATACGACATCCTTCAGGTACACGTTTGAGTAAGAACTACTTAACTGTACATAGAGGTAACCTATTACATCGGGTCTGGTCAACTAGAATTACATACAATATTCCAGCCTTACATGTAAATCTTATCTTATCTTTCGTATAGTCGATGAAGGTTTGATGACCCAAATAGGGAAATACAGGAAATACATAATACAGCTTTAATTACTGGCTTGAATATCGAAGACTTTAAGATTCTTTTGTGGTTAAAAACTCTTTTTAGGTCAGATCTTTTAGCATGGGAGACAATGGAATCTTTTTCTTAATGATGTCACAAATTTAGGACATTTTAAAATCAAACCTAGAATTCTGTATAAGTTTAGGGTGTTTTTTTTCTTTGTTGATAATATTCTTAAAAATTACGAATGTTTGTCGATTTTCTTTATTGGGTAATTGAAATGATGAGAATTTCATCGGTATATGAGCTGATGTTATTACCAGTTCAGAAATTTGCTTGGAAACATCTTCTATTGAGATATTACCTTTGTCAAGGCTCTATCCTAGAATACCCAATACGTTTATTTTGTTTGGCAATACTGACTATCGTACTACCCTTCTACAGTTGAAGGTGCATAGGTTTAACAGCATTTCCAGAGTGTTGCTGTTGATGTTGTTTGTATGATACCAATGATACTTATGCAGGTCATTCTCTTTATATTTCTAAATTTGGAGTTAAACAAATCTAAAACATTATTCAGGAGTTTAAGCTTATTGTTGGTCTAAACATTCTAAGCTAGGAGCACTTTGTGGTTGCATCAATCACTATACTGAAGATTACGAATACTAGAAGTTTTGTCATAAACAAGTAGGGTGAATAAAACTCCACCCTGAGGGTAGAGCTGGGCAAGTATCAAAGAAAATATACTTAAGTATACAAGTACAAGTACCGAAGGCCTGAATATCTCAGCGTTAGTACAAATGTCGTAGAAAGTACTTGTAGCTAAGTATTCAGACTACTTAAAAGTACTGATTACTTTTTAAGTACCTTAAGAAATCCTAGTACGTTGGTAGTAATATAAAGAAGGTTATTGAATTTTGTTAGTATTAATATAAAATTAGGATAAGTATATAGCATTCTCAGATTTATTTAAACCATTAACAATTGAGTTCAAACTTTAAGCAAATAAATTTAAACCTTGAACAAATTATTTTAAACCCTTAACAAATAAATTTAAAACTTGAACAAATGACTTTAAGCCCTTAACAAATAAATTTAAACCTGGAACAAATGATTTTAAAGCCTTAACAAATATATTTAAACCATTATCGAATGAGTTTCAACTGTTAACAAAATGACTTAAACCTTTAGCAAATATATTTAAACTCTAACAAATTTATATTTAAAATATTTTATTTCAAGTTAAGTAAGCTTTTCATACACTTTTGTCTTAAAATTTTGGGTAAATATTTAATCTGCAATATTTATTATTTATATTTATATCTGCTACACTTCTGACTTTTCAGCGCAACGGTTGACCATCCATTGCCTTAGGAATAAGCAAAACCATATAAATTATATAATTGGAACAATCATTATCTGTGATTTGTTGCAGGCTATCTTCTATCACTCAGAGAAGATTATGTTCTCTACTCATGTCACCTAAAACTGAACGTCTATGTGCCTTCATTTTAGAAAATGATTTTTCGATAGGGTTTAACATAGGCGAGTAAGGAGGCAAACATTTTAGTATTAAATTCGTTTGAAATAACACTTTGTGAATTTGTTGTGTTTTGTGTATTCTCGCATTAACCATAATTATATACGCGTCACTAAGCGATGGATTTGTTTCCAGTTTTTCAGCAAGTTCCCGCAGAAAACCTATCGGAATTGAAAGTGGAATTTGCAATAATTTTATAATAATTCCTTGGTTACTTATCGCAGCAATAAGTGTGACGTTTCTGCCACGTACTGCTGGAACTATAACCCGAGCAAGGGTTCTTGAGATGGCTTGAGATCTTCTAAGATGAAGATTAAAACCACCCTCATCGATAAATATCATTTTACTTCTGTTCTCCTAGGCCCACTCCGTGAAATGCTGCACATATGTTTGCCTCAACTGTATTGTTCGCAGTGAGTTCATCTGCTCATTTTCAATGGAAGTTATTTTGAGAGTAATTTTAAGCTCATGAAGGGCATTTCCGATGGTAGTTAAGGACAAAGTAATGTTTTAGTGACGAAATAAATTTTGTTGGATACCTCGAGTTGTTATTCCGGGTTTACTCTCAATATACTGCTCTATATGTACTAATACTTCCTCTGTTAACTTTCGTGGTCTTTTTCCACCACGGCGGTTTTTGGGCACTTTTCTATCTTTTTTATAAGCTCGAATGATGCTTTTAATAATATATATGTTGATTTTAGACCTGCGGGCAGATTCAGCCACTGTCATACCCTCTTCATAATTCGTGCGACAATATTTGCCTCTTAAGCCCCGCAGACACTGTTGTTCTTGTTGTTGGTCATTGTGCTGTTCGTGGTAAACATCACGCACTTCAGCATGCGCGTTAGTGTTGGCTTATTTACGAGTATGCTTCCGGGACACAGTATGCACATTTTCCAAGTTTTTTGTTTGCTTATGATTAACAGCTATATCATACCTCTAGATTCCCTTGAAGCGCCATAATCTGCAGGCTCTTCTTCTTGAGTAGATGGCCGCCATTCATCGGAGCTACCTCCACTAAAATCTTCACTGCTATTCATATTATTATTGATGCCGAAAATCTATAAAACTTTACGATGATTATTTATTATTTGTTCGGAAGAGTTGCCTCCCTGTAAAGAAATCTATATCATGCTTACTTTACTCTATCTCTGTGCACAGCATCAAATGGGCATTAAATACTGAATTAAAAAAAATTCTCAAAATGCATTAATCTGTTCTCAATCGTTATTGTAAAATAAGCAATAAAACCAGTTTTACGTTTTGTTCAACTAATAATAACCAGAATAGAAAAAATCGCACCCTAAATGCAAGACTACCATAACTCAGCACTGCAAATTTCAAGTAGTACATTCTAACTGTAGTCTTTTGATAAATAAAACACAAAACGCAACAAGTTCGCGAAGTGTTATCTCCAACGAACTTAATACTGAAATTCTTGCCTCCTTACTCGCCTATGTTAAACCCTATCGAAAAATCATTTTCTCAAATGGAGGCACATTTACGCTCAGTTTTAGGTGACATGAGTGAAGAACATAATCTTCTCTTTCTCTCACTGATCGAAGTTAGCCAGCAATAAATCACAGCTAATGACTGTTCCAACTAAAAAATGGATTTGGTTTTGCTTATTTCTAAGGCAGTGGATGGTCACCCGTTGCACGGAAAAGTCAGAAGTATTGCACCCAAAATTTGAAAAAAATATTGTATGAAGTGCTTACTTAAAGTGAAATAAATAATTTTAAATATAAAATTTTAAAGAGTTTAAATATATTTGCTAAAGATTTAAGCCGTTCTGTTAACAGTTCAAACTCATTCGTTAACGTTTTGAATATATTTGTTAAGGGGTTAAAATCATTTGTTCAAGGTTTAAATTTATTTGATAAGGGTTCAAAATCAATTGTTGAAAGTTTAAATTTATTTGTTAAAGGTTTAAAATCATTTGTTCAAGGTTTTAATTTATTCGCTTAAAGTTTAAACTCATTTGTTAATTGTTTAAATAAATCTGAGAATACATATTGAAAACTAAATATAGTAACCATCGACGCTCCACGTAGAGTATATAAAATACATAAAAACTAATCAGAATCAATTTCCAACATTTCCAAACTGAAACGATTCTAAAACACCAAAGCGCACTATTTCTTTTAACCGGCACACGCCTTAACAGTTTTCTCTGTGTCTTTGCTATTGGAGTGGAACTTTGAGGTTATTTTTAATATACGGTGTGAATTCCCACTAGCTGCACTTCACCTGTTTTTTATTTATTACACATTTTAAATTTTGTTTAACAGCTTAAGTTTCGAAAAATTGAAAGAAAAATTGAAAAACAATTTTGATGGCGATACAAGTTGGAGTTTAGTTCCGCATTCTTTTCGTAAGATTATTCAGCTTTATTAGAATAACTTGAAATGAAAGTGTTATGAAACAAATTAGTTTTTCGTTTAAATTCTGTGAATGCATACACAATAAAACTGAATAAAATTCAATAAAAAATGAGCTGCGCAAAAGTATCTGCTTCCTTTTCCACAAAGATTTAGCAGCGATTTCATATATGAAAATAATCAGCGTCAATCCAGATCCTCTTGATTTTAATGAAGTCTAGAATCAAAAAAATATTAGTTAATGTGAGATTTGAGCTCAGCGAAGGGGGTGCCGGTTTTAAAAAGGATAACTCAACTTTTATAAATTCAAATATAAAATTCTTTAATTCAATATATATCACTTAAAACTAATATCACAAATTCTATTCAATAATCCAAAACTCTTACAAATACCTTAATCTAATATATATAAAAAAAATGACTTCAATATAATTCAGAGAATTCAAAACAAGTGTCGCTACAGGAGTTTGTTCCCTTTAGTTCTGAAAAAAAAAAGAAATGAATTCACTATTAACTTCATGAAATAATAAGATAGACGTTTTTGTGCTGCCCGTGTAAGCAGAAGTGTATTTCTACAGCAGGAGTAGTTCCTGCTTAAATAAACGATAGAATAAAGCAGAAGTAAATTTTTGCAGCAGGAGTAGATCCCTGCTTAGACGTAGGATAAAGGTGAAGCAGAAGTAGATTTCCGCAGTAGGAGTAAATTCCTACTTAGGTGGGAGATGGAAAATAGCAGAATTAAATTTCTGCAGTAGGCGTAAATTCCTACTTAGGTGTGGGATGGAAATTAGCAGAATTAAATTTCTGCAGTAGGAGTAAGTTCCTATATGGATGGAAGCAAAAATGGGTTTGGATAATTAGAAAAAATCAGAGTAAATTCTGATGTGTTCAGATTAAATTCTGAATTGGGTGTGGTTCGTCGCCTTTTTATAGCCGCCGTGAACCGCTACGTTTCGGCTTCACGATGGGTTGCTCTGGCAACGCTCGTTCTCAAAATTGCATATGATTAAACTTTGACAGCGGCTTCCCGCAATGACGTCATAGTTTGACCATTATCGAACTAAATGTTGGATTTCATCACTGAATTCTGACTATGGCGAAATATCTGATGTTATGAAATGTCATTTGAATGACATTACAAATATAAATAATCGGACGTCTGATGGATTTCTGGTAAGTTAGTTAATTTATTTTATTATTTATTGATTAGTAATGAGTTTTTTTGTTTATTTTTAGGTGGAAATACATTTGGAAGCAATTAGGACGGCATTGGACAAAAGGGAGAAAGTTCCCTAGTATTAGATGAGTGCTTTTGTTTTACATTGTTTTAAGAATTGAATTCTTTGTGGATTTTTGTTTTGTATCCTTTTAGGAAATATTTTCTACGAAGAATTCGAGTTCAGTATGTGGACTGAACAGTTAGTTTTGTTTAGCCATCAGGCTTTAAAAAAAAATTATAAAACCTAATTTTGAATTAATTTTTTCCTATAAAAAACGGGTTTAAATCATTTGCATTTATTCATCATTTGAATAGAGGTCATATGCAAAAAAATATTTTTTCTTAGAAAGACCTAATCTTTCTACTTAATTAAATAATTAAAAAAAAAAAATAATAATAATAAAAAAATGAAAGAAGTACCCCCTTAGTTTTTGTGATAAGATTTTTTCATAGACGCACCCATGAATTTTTCAGAATTTTTGGAGTAAAGCATTTGTTTATCTTGTTTCAGATCTTTTTGATTTTAGGTAGGCAATTACATTACATTATGTATCATCAAAAACCTTGTATGACTCACCACTGAGGTAGGCTACTACTATCTGAGACAATATACATCTAGATGTGAAAACATCACGAAAACCTCACAAAAAAGCAGTCGAATTTAAACGAGCTAATGGCCGACTAATAGAAAGCTCTATACGTTGACGAGCTTTGAAAAAGTGATCCGGTGAGATTTTCTTATCTAGTTGTATGTTGTTTGTGCTACTACCAAAGAACATATAACTAGATGCTATCGAAAGCTTTCTGGATTTTAATAAAAGTTTCTACCCTCTGTATCTTATCCAAATCAACATCCTCAATCCCTTGAACCAAGCTTCGAAGTACTGTTATCGGTGATTTTCTCATTGAATTTGTATAGCAGTTGTTATTAAGAACAAAATAAGGAAGGTACTATCAGCAACATTCTCCATCGTTTTATGAACTTTTTATCCTAAATTATTATTTATTACTCCTATTATTTATTATTTTATTATTATTCTCTACATAATTAAGGCCAGTGGTCAAATGTATGTGGGGATAGATGTAAAAATAGTTTAAACAAAATTCTAACTTAGTTAGATCTAATAGTATAACATAAATAAAAACAAACAGAGAGAAAAATAAAAAATACATTAAAAGTAAACTTATACTAGGCAACGATATATAATTCTTAACTTATATTCAAGAGCAAAAGAAATAACAAATAGGAGGGAAAACAAATGTTCAAACAATAACCACATTCTTGAACCACATACCAACGGTTCTTTCTCTTCACAAAATCAATTTCTGACAGTCGAGAAAAAAACACAGCACCAGACCCAGACAGATTAGCACTACGTGAGGATTGGGAAAAACACACTTTGTCATATAAAGACATAAGTAGGGCTGTAAGAGGATGTAACACAATTAAGGAACAATAAATCTTTAAACAGAAGATATGATTGAAGAGGACATCCAAGGATGGTCCTAGCAAGGTTTGATATATGGTCTAAACGCCTTAGGTTATAAATATACCTAGCAACGGAGCTATATATGCAATATTCAATTTACGTGGGGAAGCAGTTTCGGATTTGTACCAAATTTTGCTGGCTTAAATAAAAAGTATTACTATTAGTGACCTAGCCAGCATCATCCTAGTGAAAAGTAGACTATGGGAGGCTGAAACAGAGAGCTTACGCAGAGATCCATACACCTTAGAGATAACATTAGAAATCTGATTAGACCAAAACGTGTATTGTTGATAATGATTCCTAGAGTCACTACTTTTTCACGATAATGTAAGAAGACACTATTGAGTACAACACGAGGCAGTGACAACGTATCCAGTTCCTCTAGATTAAAATTGTATTTTATTTGTTGTATTCAGCAAAGCTCTGATTAAGGCGATCGACGAAAGTCATCAGTGACCTTCAGTAGAGCAGTTTTACAGCTGTGCTTCTACCGGGATCCAGATTTATTCAAATAGTTATGACGTTCCTTGGACAGAACTGACAGTGGCGTTCGATTGTTACTTTTTGGATACGTGAATAACCTTAGCCAACTAGCAGGAGGAGATTATAAGTATAAACAATTTTATAAACTTTTATTTTATTGAGAAAACTGCATTGAACACTTTCAGGTGGATTATTTCTCCTCTACAGCAGATTGACATTGACTGAAAAAATGTTCAATGAATTTCTAAAATGCATAAAGAATGCAGAAAAAATCGAAACTTTCGACCCAGCGATCAGAGAGGTCTCATCAGTATGGTTATCTCTGATCGCCTACTGAGAAGTTGGATAACCCTATCTTCGAACTTCTATGGTAGGCGATCAGAGGTTAAATACTTCCTCCTGCGTGACGCAAGCAAAATGTATGTATGTATTATTGGTAACTGCCAGTGTGCTATATCCCACGATAGTGGGTGGAGAGGGTGGACCTGAACTGCAAGTGACAAAATTTAAATTTAAATCATAGTGAATCAACGTAACTCTTACATTCTGAAGTACGCCCAACTTTAACTCTTCTTAGATTTTTGTAATTCATTAGCAACAAAATTGCGTAGATTATGAAAATTTTGCCACAAGTTTCAGAAGTTCTAAATCGCTTCCCTCTGCGATACGCATTATTTTGGGTATTGAAATCGATGTTTGAATTCGTGCAGTGGCTAATTGGCTAGCGGAAGTTAGAATACTGTTGGTCCGGTGGGGGGGGAGAGGGTATGAAGGGTCAAAAAGATATTGCAGTAAGTACATGGAAGGAATAAATTATCTCCCAATCACAGGCTTAATAAACATCACTTGGCTTATACTCTGGTCTATTGATTCTCTATGGTGTCTTATGTCTCAAGTCCGATTTTGAAAAACTATAGTGTATATCGGAAATACACATAAACTACTGGGTTTATTTTATATAGAAAATGTTTTCCGTCAAGGAAAACTAAACTATCTCTGTCCACTTATTTTCAAAGAATTGCACCAATAAATGTGTCGTCTTCAGTATCCAGAGTATTTTTCCGTAGTATTTACCCATCTGACAATTTTCTCGAATAAATTTGGAAATCAAGAAAGGAAATCTAAACCGAAATAGAATGTAGAACATACGTCACAAGTTTCCCAGTTAAATTCTATGAAAGAAATTTATGGACAAGGACATACAATGGAACTACATAGACACACCAACTTGCTTGATATTTCATGTTTCTTGTGGCTTATTCTCTGAACCATCTACTGAAGAAAATACATTCTCACAAAATTTTCTAATAAAATCTACCAACAGATATGGAGCAATATACATAAATACGTAGAACTTTGTACTTAAAGAATTTCAAAGTTGTACATACATACATATTGTACTACAGTCCGTGTTCGTGCTCAAAAAATATCAACTTGAAAAATTTTCAACTTGACTTCATCAGAAATTTAATTATATTCATATCATGTCAAAAGTCCAGATAATCCCCCAAATATTTATTTTTCTCTGCCTGTAAGAGCTAACCAAACAAAAAGACTAGAGCTCAACCAATCAACCACATTCAGGTAATTAGGCACCTTTAAACAGCGCACTTTAAATTGAGAAAAATTATCCTCCGTAGTGATTGTGATTTATATCTGCCACTGATTAGATTTACGGCAGTCGAGAAAATTGGAATTTCGAATGAAGCGGCACAAATAAATCGTTATATATTTGCCAACTTTCTGACCCTTAGTAGGGATCGTTCGCGAATAAGGACCTTTTAAGTAATTTGAAAAGTTCACTTCTAGGGAGTTGGAAATTTAATCGTGTGGGTGAGCAGCGAAAATTACAATCGCTATTAAAGCGTAATTTGCTTCAGAAGTATAGTTGATGAGAGAGTTGAAAATTTTTAGATAAAAGAGAATAGGATTTCTTAACATAATTGGGACGTAATCAGTACTTTGATCATAAAGGACCCAAAATGTAATTCATTTATTCTACGAAGGATAATTAATCGAGATATTGAAATTTTTGGCAAAAATTAATTTTGCATAGAAACAACCTCAAATTTTAAAATGGGTCTGACATTTTATCAATTATTTCACATCCTTCTGTACTCATCATGGTTATAATTAAATTTTTGGGTTTATCTTTTCTAATTTGGGGTTTAGATTTAAAAAAAGTAGACCACTGGAGTTGAAGTCTTAAGAGTCAGTTAACATTCAGACTTAATTGGTTGAACATCAATTGATTGGAGTGAAACTTAAATTTCAATTAGTTTCTTATCATCTCGTGAATACTGTTTTGTCCCATATGCAAAAATGTAGTTTTGAAATAAATGCAGTTAAACTTAAGACCTTTATTATAAAAAAAAACTGTTCGATACATTTTTTTAAAATTTGCATAAAATTCAGTTGTTTTCCGTCTATTTATTTCTTGAATTATTTTTGTTTCAATTGAAGAAAATTTCCGTTAAAATTTAATTAATTTGAACCAGTGTTGTTAATGGGCACTAAATTTCCAAACAATATATTGTTTTTGTATGATGATGAGGGGTAAAACAATTTACTAATCCAATTAAAAGAAATATTTTATTACTTCACCATCTTTATTTAACCTTGAATATTTCGTAGTTTTTCTAATTAAAAATACATTCGTTTATATTTGCTCAAGTAGGACGAAATAGAGATAACCGTACTGATGAGATCTCTCTGATCGCTGGGTCCAAAAGTTCAATTATTTTTTTTTGCGCTTAAAATACATTTTGTAAATTTATTGAAATTATTTTCAGTATATTTAAGTGTTTGTTGACGGGAAATCTCTTTCATGGTTATATTTAAGTATATATATAAAAAAAAACACCTGCTGGGACTCATCCGCGTTACAGACTGAGGTTTTCTTATACTTATTAAGTGACCTCCAATAGTTCACCGGTACATGATCAATTCATGATCTCAATATAAGATTGATGGCGCTGAAGTATATCAGGCGCATATCCAGACCTGCAGCCTAGGGGGGGGGGGGGTAACAACTAAACTGTTCGAGCGGGAGGAAAAAGTCGGAAGAAGTCGCTCTTAAATTTTTTTTAAATCATATTTACGTTATATCACAAAATCCAATTTTCGATTTGATTTGGAAAACCTATCGATAATATTATCCACATCAATGTCGATCTCAGGGTGGACATTTAGGACTCATAACGAGATACGCCTTCTCGTGAAGAGATTGCAGAAATAGATGCTGCCCCAAGTGATTCTGTCACGGGTGAAGTAATTGATCGATAGTGAGCTTGCAGCTTGAGTCAAATTTAAAGAAATGGGAGTAAGAGTGCATGATTTATTACCTACTATTTCTTCTGATGGGAACTTAACTGATCTTGCTTTCTTCTGAAAAATATGTAGTCAATGGTCTTATCAGTCTTTCGCTTGACACTTTCATTACTATTTCTACCTCCATCGTTGACTAATATAGCAAGTTTGTCCTTCTGCTACAAATTAAAAGTAATCGTGAAGTTAAATTAAACAACTCTACTTGAATTAATACGAAAGTACAAGCAAAGAAATGGCAACTACCGCAGGCAGAGGAAAGCGAATGGTTTTTACTTTTATAATTTTGCCGTAAAAATTCTGAAGAAAAATTGTAGAATCAATTTTAGCAGTACTCGAATCAATCCAACTGATGGCTTTCAGCCACCAATAGTGTATAAAAATTCGAAAGAAAAATGTTCAAACAAATTTCTAAGAACAAAATGTATGCTTGGCAATGCTCATAAATATCTTTAACGACCAAGACCAGCCAATGCACCTGAATCTATGTTACTCTTTGGAACCATAGTCCAGTAGTGCATGAAAAATCGAAAGAAAGAATGTCAAATCTTTCTAAGAAATCTGAATGCTTGTGCCCTTGTCCGCTCCGGAAAGAGTGAACCAACAGAATCAATCCACCAATTCCTTTGAATCGTTGTCGGTGAGTAGTTGTTCATTAAAATTCTTAAGAATAATATGCAAGTATATTTCTAAGAAAAATGTAATGCTTCCTTATGAAAGTAAACATTTTTAAGAGCTCAGGCATTAATCAGTGTGCTATGAAAAATCAACAGTTGATGATTGTATGGAACTAGGGTTCTACTGGAAGTACCCTAAATCATAATTCGTTAAGTCAGTTTGTATGCTTCTGTTGCGAGCTCGCCACCAACTTATCCTGCCATCGATTTTATGTCGGAAAATCAGAAAAAAAATTTCTACCATTCAGGATCGCGATAGCTTCCTCCTCCGTGAGATAAGTTTTACCAAAGGCTATAACTCTAAATTCTTTCAAGACTGGGCATATTGCCAGGTAGTGCAAAAAGTCCTCATCCTCTTCCAAGTTACAAAGGGAACACATTGAACTTCCTTCTGTGCGCCATGGACTTGTGTTTAGTTGTAGCATCCCGCCTCTGTACATCAAAATTAGCTTTATATTCATTATAGAATTGTTGCCCTTAAAATAGCTAAATTCTCCCAAACTGTAATTAAGCTTATCGTACAATCCATGACGTACGGTCAGCCTCGCTCGTTCCTGTGCCTTCATCCAATGCCATCGATCCTCTTTTTCTAAATAGAACTCAGAATGGACGGAAGATTTTCTACGTTTTGCCATGTAGTACAAAGTTGTACGTCGTGCTTTTCTGCTAGATTTAACCATTCCTCAAACAAGTAGATCTTGTTATCAACCGCTTTTAAAGCCAATATTCGTGGTAGTCTGTTTTCTGCATATAAGCTCAAAACTCTCTGCATATATTCAAAATGACATTTGATGGTAAATATATATAAATTAGGTAATCCTGCCTCTAGTGTTAGAACGTAATTGAGCATTTGTCTAGGCAGCCAAAAAAGTTTTTTTTAATAAAGAAACGCTGCAGTTTTTCAACTTCTTCATAATATTCAAAGCCTCATACTTGAGCAGCGTAACATAAAACTGCCCTTGAGGTAGCAGAGTAAATCCTATACTTAGCTGAATGACTTATTTTTGCGTTTCTTATAAAGTTATTCCAAATGCTGTTTAAGACCCCTTTGGCTGCGCTTAAGCGATCACTTATGTGGTGCTTAGATGAGAGCCCTGGCGATAACTTGATACCAAGATACTTAAATGTCTTGACTACTTCGATATTTCTTCCTTGAAATTACCATCTTTCCCCATTCGCTCTTCTACCACCTCCCTTTTGGAATATCATTATTTTGGACTTATCTAAATTAACCACCAGGTTCCAGCATCGACAGTATTCCTCTAGCTTCGATATCATTTCTTGCAACTCTATCCGGTCTTCAGACAATAAAACCAAGTCATCTGCATATAAGAGTGCTTTAATGACAAGTCCATCAATATTCACCCCTCCTCCCATATCATCCTCAATGTCATTAATAAATAGTGAGAACAGTAAAGGGCTTAATGAGCATTCTTGCCTAAGCCCCGAACTTGTATAAAAGTGTTCAGATAGTTTCTCACCATTTCATATTTCTACGCTGGTATTTCTATAGATACCCTGAAGGAACCTAATAAATTTTGTTGATACTCCAAGTTTATAGAGTTTATAAGGGAGAGCAGATCTGTCAATTGTGTCGAAGCCGGCCCTAAAATCTACAAAGAACGCATAGACCTTTCCTCTTTTTTTATGTAGCTTGATCTTAACAATATTAAGTAAATTAAAAATATTGTCGATTGTGGAATAGCCAGGCCGAAACCCAGCTTGACACTCATTTAAAACGCCCCTTTCTTGCTCCCATAAAGCTAGCCTGTTGTTTGCAATACCTGTTAGTAGTTTCGCAATCGCGTCCATAAATGTGATGCCTCTGAAATTTTCTGGAAGGTTTGGATCTCCCTTTTTATATATAGGAAATATGATCGACTACGAAAAACTATTTGGGCTATTTCCGCTTACGTATATGTCATTAAATATTTTCACAAGCTTATGTAAAAAAGCTGGAGGGGCATATTTAAAGAATTCATAAGGCACTCGATCTGGCCCAGGTGCTTTGTTATCTTTAACGTAGTAAGAAGCTCGTCTAATGTTATTTCACTATCTAAGATTATATCATCTATATATGCTTCCCAAGCATGCGGCGAAATTCCATAATTTAGGGCGAAAGCCTTATTTTAAGTCAAAATTTCTTTATAGGAAAAAATTGTCATAATCTTTGAACACAAAATTACCTAAACAAGGATTTTTGCCCTCAAAGTCGAAAAATTTGGCTATTTCACTTTACCATCTAGGAAAGTCGAAGGAAAGTAAAAGTAAAAATTTTAAGTCAAATTAACTTTAAGGCCGAGAACTGTAATATGCGCCATGTTTATTTAACAAAACATGGCTGCCATATATTAAAGGAATGAGTAGAAAAATTGCATGAGAGCTTAATTTAATTTTTTCCAAAGTTACTGCAGAAAACAGCAAAATAAATAATTTGTTTTTTTAATTTCAGAACGATTTGAGAATATTTAAATTAATTTCAAGCTTCTAAATGGCGAACCAAAGAATAATGTAAAAAACTTTAAAATTATTATTGTTTTTTTTTTTTTTTTTTTTTGAATACATACACTATTTTTAAAACGTGTTAGTGTTTTTCGAAAAATAATTTCCATATTGATTGTCGTTTTAAATTGAGAGAATTAGTTTTGCATGATTTTGAATATCTGCATATATTATTAAAGAAATACTTCTCATAACCATTCAAGTTAGAATTTTTGTCCGTGTTTATAATATTTATATTACCTACTAGGGAAACTACACACAGACAATTCTTATAAAATGAAATTTCTTCTACATTAACACAGACACAGAGTTAAACTATGTAGGCAGAAATTAGATTGAGATTAAGGAAAATTTACGTAAATTCGACATGAAATTTACGTTGATTTTACCAATTCAAGGAAATGTATCTTCTGTCCTATAGGGAAATATTTCCTAATTTTCCTAATATTTACGTTGCAATACGACGTCCTCTCATTCTCGACTTACGTAAATCAACCGTGTAAATATTAGGTAATCCCAACTTAACCACAATTAGTCGCTACACTAATTTACGTCGAATACACGTAAATTCGATGTAAAAAAGAGGGGAAATGTTGCTTGCGATGGGCAAAAAAAAACTACAACCAATTTTCAGACATAATATTTGTTGGATATGCGAAGAAGGAGAAGAGACTGAAGAGAACATGATATTTAAAAAATGGGCACACAGAGGGCTCTATCCAATTCGGTGATATTTACGACTACCCAACTGTAAATAATCTGGAGTTAACAGCCGTAACTCTTTTAAGTGATCTATACAGATGACTGATTTTACCACTCTTATTAGATTTGTTTGGAGGTGTGTGCAGGTGTTGGCCTCGCAATCACTGCGACCTGAAAGATCTGTTGTGAGTCCCCGTTCGATTAATTCCCTTCCTAGGTTTACACTGTTAATAATGTCTAGTATCATTCTGGGACTTAGGTTCCACGCGTATTTTGGTGGAGATGGAGTAATTTCCGTCTGGCCAATGCTTCGCAGTTGCAGAGCAAGTGATCCTAGGTCTCGTGAGCATCTTGACAGAAGCGATAGAATGAAGTGTCGGCCAAGACCATCTTGTATAGGTGATACCTCAATGGGCAATGGCCTGAGAAGAGCTATGTAATCATTTTGAGTACTGTTTTCCTAAGGAGTTCCTTTGTTTTTGCGCCAGAGGTGTCAATAAACTTTTTAGCCTGATGAAGTCCTTGTAGCCATTCGCAATAAAGGGATGGTTGTTTATGCTCCCAGCTATTTAGGATAGTTCTGAGGTAACACTTTGAAGTACCATAAAAGGGCTCTGGCCAGACAAATGGACTTTCTGCTCCAGTTTTGGCTAGGGCATCAGCAATTTCATTGCCTGTATAGTCCTAATGTCCAGACACCTACATTGTTTCTCCTTGATAAAATTATAAGGACCTGCAGACACTCACAGACTATGCTTGATTTAATAGTAGAGGATGTTAAGGCCTTGAGTGCGACTTGACTGTCCGAGAGGTTATTAATGGTTGAGCCATTAATGGCTCTCAATGCACGTATTGGCGTATTCTTTTATGGTCAGTACATCGGATTGGAATACGGGGATAGAGCCCAGGGCCACGCAGTCACTGTTCGATTTGGAACCATCTGTGTACTACATCACCGATCCTTGTTGCAAGTACAGTTTAGTGGAGCGCCATTGTTGTCGGTTTCCCAAAACCACGTCGAATAGCTTTACAAAATCCACCTTGGGTGTGATTATATCAGATATTATCGGTTTTCTTTTGATTAGTTTTTAGCCAGCATGAGATGGCCGGATAGGAGGTGTGTATTCAGTATATAATTTTTGGCTTCAGATCTATATTGATGAAGTGGTGATTTAGTCAGAATTTCACTTCAGATATGAAGCTCTGGGATTTTTTCCATGGACTTAAGTAAAAAAAAGTGGAGAGGCTGATGGGTCGGAACGATTTGTCCAGAGAACTAGGTCTTTTCCTGCTTTGGGTATTAATACCACACTGACGTCTCTCCAACATTGGCGAATATACCCTAAAGTGTAACTGGTTCGAAAAATTTTTTGTAGTGGAAGGAGTATTTCTTCAACATCCTGCTGTAGAGGCCACCAGCTTCAGCAGATTTAAAAGGTTTAAATGTGCGAATGGCCCATCTAAGTGGGAGTAAAGATTCTTTCTGAGAAGCTCTTACTTCTGTTTGAGACCTTGTAATTATCCACCTAAATTGGTTATGGAGCTGCTATTCCTTAATCAGGAGTGAGAGAGTTGGGGAAAATGAGACTATAATAAGAGTCTGACTATTTCCTCACAACTCTCGGTGTAGTTCGCATATTCCTTTTGAAGTGAGCCTATTCCATTCGTGTGATACTGCGAAAGTACCTTATTCAGCCTGGTACCTACGGGCTATTGGTCTATGCCATAGCAGAAGATCCGCCTGGTTCTTCTTTTGGATCTTCTTAATTCCCTATTATATTCCATTAGTCCATTTTTATATTATTATTATTAGCTTAGCTCTGTTGAATACTTTTCTGACTTCTTTTCTTTTCACTCTCAAGTGCTTATGCCACATTTATGCTTCAGAAGGCAACTGTTTTCGAACGAAGTCAGTACCACCACCCTTGCAACCATTACCATCCTCCTCGATAAAAATCCAAAATATGCAATGTGTAAAATTATAACACTAAAAGTTGTGACGGATTTTTTTGGAAAGGTTATTTTCAGGAATACACCGATCGTTTTGTTGAAAAATATTTAATTTTCTAGAACATTGCTCGAGTTATAATCTCTCCAAGTACATTTGCAATATCTTGCAAAAAACGATCTCTGACAGTACACGCAATATAAAAAATACAGATGATTTAAAGGAATTCATAGACAATATATCACTTAAGCCAAACGATATTCTTATCTCACTAGATGTAGAATCACTATACACAAATGTCGACATAGAACTAGCGCTAAAAATCATAGAAATGAAATGGTCAATTATAGAAACCTTGACACCAATAGACAAAGATCTGTTCAAAGAATCGGTCATCTTCTATGTAATGGAATGTAATTATTTCTCATACAATAACAAATTCTACAAACAAAAATACAGCCTAGGGATGGGTAACCCGCTCTCAAGCATCTTAGCAGAAATGGTGTTAGATCACATAATTGAGGAAGCCTTAAAGAAATCCGAAATAGTACCAACATTTCTAAGAAGATATGTGGACGACATCATCTGCGCTATTCCCAAAGACTTAGAATATATCTTGCCAATAGCTTCAATAATATACACCATCGATTCAAATTTACAGTGGAAAAAGAAATTAATAATAGCATCCTACATACAACAAGAAATCAGAGCATTATAACAGACTGGTATTGCAAACCTTATAGCTCTAATAGGATTTTAAATTATTACTCAAATCACATACATAATACTAAAATAAATACAGCCCAAACCCTCGCAAACAAAATTTTTAAAATCAGTCACAACAAATTTTCACAAAAAAACACTACAATCGTTACAGATATATTAATAAAAAATAACTATCCACTACATGTAATCCACAAAATAATAAAAAGAGCGGTAAGGAACAAATATTTTAACAATTTAACACAAACCCCGAACAACACAATAAGACTGGATAACACTAATCCCATTTACACATCAATCCCGTTCATATATCCGTTATCCCTAAAAATCGCGAAAATTATTAAAAATGAGAATAATCACATAAAAATAGCATTCAAGCCAATAACCAAACTAAACAACAATTACACAAAAATCAAGGATCCGATACCCACACAAGAAAAAAACAGTGTTATATACAAGGAGAACTGCAACATGGCATACATTGGACAAACATCAAAAAAGCTTACAACCAGATTATCACAACATAAAGCATATGTCAATAAACAAGCTCCACGATCCGCACTAGCATCCCACGCAATAGACACAGGACATGTATTTTCCTTCGACAATACAAAAATAATCGACATGGAAAATAATAGAAAAAAACGTGAACTTAAAGAAGCATGCCACATATACCTTAACAAAAACAAAGTTATAAACTTAAGGCAGGACACAGAACTAATAAATAAAGACTATAAACACATACTGAATAAACTAAAACCGTAGTATTAGTCATAAAATTTTAAACATTTTCTCAACGACCGCTTAGTTATATATCGTCCTCGTAGCCAGTTAATTGTCTTTTCTGTTCTAAGTTTATTTTAATTTATTAATAATGTATTTTTCTTCTACTGTAATTTATTTTCTATGTTGTTTATGTGTTATTTATTATTATTTTTAAGAACTATTTATACGCGCCATAGACAGAAATAAGGTATTAAAATATTTATATTTAGATTTTTTATAAAAAAGCTTGAACTCATATGTGATTTATATGTATAGAGCTCCTGAAGAAGGGCCGCACTTGGACCCGAAAAGTCGAGCAATGTTCTAGAAAATTAAATATTTTTCAACAAAACGATCGGTGTATTCCTGAAAATAACCTTTCCAAAAAAATCCGTCATTCAAATAACCCGATCAAAAACATAAGGCCAGCTGGAAACTTATCAGCTGTAAACTCAACTAAAAGTTGTGTAAAATTATTTTTTATATGTTCTATGTTGAAAATAAGGTACAAAAATTGGGATATTTTCTTTCATTCAAATTACACTATCCTTATAAGCGTAAATCGATCCTGTTTTCCTCCATAGGGTTTCCAATAGATGCGATTTTTATATATTTTTCTGTATTTTTCTATATATCTTTGTACAACGTGCTATAATTTCTTGCAGATTCTAGTCAGGAGCCTGTTTTGACATTATCGCATGGAGAAAGAATATATTGCTGCAGGGCGGGGGCGGGGGTATGGGAGTGGTTCAAGGTTAAAAAAATGTTTTTGGGAGTAATAACAAGCATCATCCTAGAGTTGAGAAATTTCGGGCCAATTCATATGAAGGAAAAATCATTTCATCTTCCTACTCCTCAAAGGGCATATTTCATCTCCTCTCATAAAACTTTCATTTTGTACCTAAATCCAAAATGTTTGCTTATTTCGAATCCAACCAAGTAAAAAATATCCCTCCCATTTCTGGACTGTATATGCCAAAAATTATCAAATTTTGTTTGAAACAAGTAGACAGAAAAAGAATTAAAACAAAAGCATGTCGCAAGATTTTTGTTTTTCAAAAAATTGCATTCATTTAAATCTTGATTAAAAATAACAAGAACAAAATTTTACCACAATCACTGTATGCGCACATGCATTCCCTTGATAAGAACTTTTGGAATTGGAAACAATTCGTTGGTGACTTTTCGTATCTAATCTAGAAGAAGACAAAAAAAAACTTTCCACATCTGTAATGATGATACAAAGTTGAAAATTATCAAAATCTGATCGACTCAAAATGATCTAGAAATCGCAGCCGGGCCAGGGTATCTATATTTTGATAGCCAGAATCTCAACGAATGATAAATGCATACTTTGGATAGCCCTTCAGACACACGAAAGTAGTATATAAAGTCTGATCCATCTGAATCAAATCATCAGTTCGCTGTGGAGATCTATCGTAGTTAGTGAGTCTTACTTTTATCAAAATGAAAATTTGTCTATTCGCTTTTGTTGCGCTTTGCCTTTGTAGTGCATATGGAGGAGTTTCAAAACCGGCCTTAAAAGGTAAAAATTAAAAATTAAAACTTAAATTATTTCGATTTCATAAAATTAACAAAAAAAACTGTTTTTTTCTCGAATCTTAGGCCAACCTATGTGCAAAGCACCAAATGGTGGTGGTCTACAGTCAGTTGTTGAAGAATTTATTGCAATCATTCCTATTGATGATGTTCTTGCTATCTATGCAAATGCCGTTAGTGTTGATGCAGAGGTTCAAAAGGCTATGGCATATCTTGAAACCGAAAGTTTCCTCAGCCTATTGAAAGCAGTACAATCAGCACCAGATTTTTATAAATTAATGAATTTCGCTTGTGATAAACTATTCCTAGACATGTACTATTACTTCAATTTAGTCGGAGACTTTTTGGGATTGCCACCACTTCAACGTCCTTTGATGGCTACTACTGCACGTAAAGGATTAATGGGAATGGTTCAGGATATGATTGATATTTTACCAATGGAAAAATTGAAAACTTTATACAACGAAAAGATTACAAATGATGAATACGCTAAGAAAGCTTTGGAGCTTTTATCATCAAAGGATTTCAAAAATATTGTCAAGACCCTTGACAATCTTAAAGAGTACAAGGAGCTTATAAATGAATTACGTAAGGTGGGCGTTGATGTAGATACAATTATTGCAGAAATTAAAAAATATTTTAAATGGGATTAAAATGAAAATCCAGTTATAGTGTTACTTTAAGACAACAGGAATTTCAGTTTTATTATGGTGGAATTAATTTTTTGTTGCGAGTAAAATTTTTGCAAAATATTTTGTTGTTTTTTGTTTTTAGTATTTTTGTTTAATTTGTCCATTCACATATGTATTTGACTCACATTGTCCACACCACCGATTTTGATACCTACAAAGTGAAAAATCTATGCATTGTACTACTTTTAGATTTCCACCAATCATACCAATATTAGGAACACCACCTTTAAACTTTTTCGTTTCTCTTCGGAACTATTTCTGCAGTTCGTTCTTGAAACGGCTTCAAGTCATTTAAACTATGCAAGATTTATTATTTCGAAATAACGGAAATTTTAGCTAGCTTGGTGCTCATCCTTTTCTGCTGATTGATTGAAAATTGAGGTTGCGACCACTTACAGGGGCTCTAGAACGGAGGCCTTAAAACTCCCATTGCTCAAGCTCCAGACTTACGAGTAGTTGCACATAGGTCCCAACTGGACGCTCTTACGAATTTGTGTATTCGCTCCCAGCTATCCTTACCAGCTTCGTGCAGCTCGTCCAGGTGGTGTGAGCTAAAGAATCTATAACGTTTTCCCGAGAGATCTGGATAGTGACAAAGGAAGTGAGTCACTATTTAGGATTCCTCTCCGCATCCCCTACACACAGGGTCAGCAACAAGCCCTATCCTGTGTAGGTGATCCATTTCTGCTAGTCACCATCTCTCTCTGTAGTACAGTACTATATATTAACACCCAAGAAGGTCCTGGGTTTTAATCTCGATGGATGATTCGATTGAATAAATTTCTTCATGGGGCACTGCAGTTGCTGTAAACTCTTTGATTTAGAAAAAAATAATTACACAGTATAAAAAATGAGGCAATTTGGCCAATTTATCGCCAATTATCTTCATGGCAGATAATAGAAGAGTTTAGTCTTACTTTTATCAGTCTCTTTATTTTGGACTCCTCAAAATATATAGAGCGCGTATAATTCTTCGGTCGAAAATTCCTAACGCTCTAATGATGACATTCATTAATACCTACAACTCTAAGTAACTCTTATAATTGTCTCGTAGATATTGATTGAAGATTATGACACGTTTCTACTTTATGGAGGTGAAACGTATTCAGAGATATATGAAAGAATTTCACAGTGCAAAGTTCATAATTTTTACTGTAAGATTTTGTCTAAAAGAAATTAATTTTCAAGTACCTAGTTCAAGTCATTTTCTTTGTTGATTTGATTTGATGATTATTCTATATGATATCAGCTGAACTAGTACTTAAGAGCTCGCAATTGTATTACCAGAAAAAAGTATAAATATTAATATGAAATCTTAATCTATTTTGGATATTCAAAACTCCTTCATTAAGGTCATCATAACAATGATGATGAATTTTCTTTTTTGAGTCGATGTGTCTGATAATACTTTGAGAATCTTTAATTTCAATAAAATTTTCAATTTTAAAGTATTTAAGTAATTCTAGCATTTCAAGTCAAATTTTGTAAAATAAAGCGCGATATTGTCAAGTTTTCATTAAAAAATTGTTTGGAAATTTGAAAGAAAATGTAGACAATTTTGGTAAGAAATTTCTTGATGACAACAGTTAATTAGGGTCATCAATCTCCTTCCTTGTATGTAATTTAGTCATGTTCCTGTTTAATAATTGTTATAAGTTGCATATTGTATTTTATGTTTCTACATCGGCTTTAGTTATTGCTTAACAGTATTTTCACTTCTATTTAGCAGCTCAAGAGCTTAATGAGTTATTCTATGTTGATAATGTCTTAAGTTAAAGTACTAATTTGAAACGTGCCTGTTCGAGTTCTGTAAAGAATGCTACAACTAAATCTTTGTCAAATGTATTTTCCATAGTTCAGTCAATAATATAATCAATTAAAACATCTTGCTATAAAATTCTAAACATCTATGTAATTGTTACCATAAAATCATTCTTATCAATTGTCATTATTTTTTTCATGCATATAAAATCTATAAATTGTTTTTTGTTGTTTTTTTTTTGTATTGGTAATAATTTTTCAGAATCTCAGCATGTGAAAATGAAAAACTATGTTCCAATTTTCTTCTGGCTCGGCATACCAAACTGACAAGATCAAGTCTACAATAAAAGTTATGAAATATTTAAACACATAATCGCACACTTGATCCCGCCAGTGCCTGAAACAAAGTCAGATAAATCTCCGGCAATAGATCAACGAATCTTGCTAATCTGACAACATCTATTAGGAACCTAAATTGTTCTTCGGATATAGTTGCCAAATTTTCTCGAACACGGTCGAGCTACTCGTCAAATAGCAACTTTTCCCAAGAATTCCTTTCAGAAAAAGAAAGTTTCTCCTTAACGGACATTCCCTACGTTGCAGACCCTGAAAGAAACCTCACACACCCAATCAACCTGGAGAAACTCAATGATATGCTGAGCCTGCTCAGTGGTATGACACCCGGTTTAGACAAGATCACTTATAAAATGATCAAGGAATCCCCTATCTCGTTCAAGATGAGATATTTATCGATATTGAACTTAAAAATGGATAGAGAATCCTTCCCATAAGACTGGAAGATTGCCACAATTGTCCCTATTAGGAAGAAGTTAAACTCATCTTACACTGTGAATGATAACAGGCCTATTTCTTTGTTATCCTGTCTTTCAAAAGTATTTGAGAAAGTCCTGACGTGAAGGCTTAATGCAGTCCTAGAGAGCATACCATGTAATGTTCAACATGATTTTCGCTCAAGAATAGGAAAACAATCTCTTCTTCATAACCTAGAGGTCTAGCTGCACGGCAACATGGCGCTATACATTCAGCCTATTTTGAAAAAGCCTATGACCTGGTAAGAAGACTCATAATGGCTAAACACTTAGCTGTCTGGGGCATTAATGCCAAGTTCCTTCAACTAACCATAAACTTAAAATCATCCAGAAAGTTCAGAGTCAGAGTGAATGGTTTCCTATCCCCAATCCACTCCTTAGATAATGGAGTTTCACAGGGGGCTCGCCATTCTCAACTAGTATTTTAAAAATTTGTATGGATTTTATTTGTTCAATCCTAGAAACAATGCCAAATATTAAGCCCCTGATTTATGCAGACAATGTGCCTATTGCAGGCCACGGCATCGGAGAAGAGACTGATACAAATATGAGGAGCACTTTCAACCGAGCAAATATCTGGCCAGAAAGCACCGGAGGGAAGTTTTCCTCGGACAAACTCGAGCTGTCGTAAGAGACTTTGCTGGACTATCAGCTGCAGGATAGATGATTGGGACCTAACAGCGAAGGACCAATTTAAAATCCTGTAACTTGACCAGGAACTTCAAATGGAACCTGCAGGCAAACATAACAATACAGGGATTAGGTAGGACTAACAACCTTCTAAAAGTCCTGGCGCCTAAAAGTAGAGGAGTCTCCACAAAGTCTCTCTGCCGCATCTGTAGGGTGCTGACTTATGGCAAAAACACATACGGACTTAACGTTTACGGTCGCACAGCCCAAACTCTGATCAATAAGCTACAAATAAAAATAAACACCATTATCAGGACAACGCTAGGAGCCTTTTGGACTTCTCCGATTGAAGCTCTTCTGATCGAGGGAGGTTTTCTGAATATAAAGGACAGGCTGGCAAAAAGTGCGGCCAACCTAATCACTAAAAGTTGGATGCGACAAGACCACTACATCATAGAGTAAGATGAGCCATAGAAAGTCAGTTCCACACCCCGAAATTCCTCCACGTTAAGTACCCAGAATTATTTTTAGAATTAGGAATGCCCACACCTAACCCACCACCACTGGATGATACCCTAGCCTTACCCTACTCATATCCTCCACACAAAAATTTCTTGAACAATGACTAAACACAACAAGAACGTAACATCTACAAACGTGTACCAACAAATGTTCCTGGAGATGGCGAGCCAAATGATTGAAGCTGAACTATGGTTCATCGACGCCAGCTACTCACCAGAAGATGTTGGAGTGGCGGCAGTCAAAAATATTGACGGGATCTGGCAAAAAGATTACGATACCAAGCTACACCCAGACACTACGTCACAGCAGGCAGAGCAACATGCAATTGCTGAGGCAACAGAAAGGGCCAAACCGAGCCAAGGAGCGATAAGAATATGTATCGACTCCAAAGCTGTCGTGGACGCCATCAAAAACGGGAAGAACGACTCGCCCACAATACATGAATAATACATTAGAAATAATTTAAGAAGGTCAAAATCCTCATGGGGACTTCTCAACAACAGCAGATGCAAGACTGATAGGCAAAATATCTGTCAAAGAAAGTGATAGGCGCAGACAAACCAGTTGGGACAACAACAGCACCTTCCTCCACACACGCTGGTCTTCAATATAACAAACCTGACTATAACAGGACACTCAACATAAAACACACCAGAAGCTTGACAAGACGCAGACTGGGACGCACGAGACTCACCCACGGACACATAATAGCCAGGACACCCAGACCCCTCTGTACTAATTTCCAGAGTTCTTTAATGGTACAACACCTCCTTTCAACTTGCCCCATGTCCAGAAGCTTCCTCAATTTCACAGACTTCCCCCTCATCTTAGAACTCCCTAACCGGGATCCCCCTATTTGGTATCTTTAACTCTGCATTCACCATTTAGTCATAAGATAGATACTAAGGAAACAGACTTAAGTTGTTCCATCGCCACCCCTACCCAACCAACCACCCCATCCTTACCTAACCCGCTGAACTACTAACAATATCACCACCCATCTAGACGTAAGTTATGTACATAGTAAGGTTTCAAGCTCAGTTAAGCAGATAAATATTAGAAATCATACATATTATTAGTTTAGGGTCGCCATATGGTCTTGGACCGAGTGCTTATTTAGCTATAAAAACATTTATGTTAATGTAACTTAGCTTAAATAAATAAATTAATGAATTTAACCATATTGAGTGTTTTTCTGAGCCTCTTAACTTTCCAAAGAAGCATATCTCAAATAAACATAGTGAGCTACATCAAACTTGATATCTACTTGTTGATATCAGTAGTGCACCCAGGATTGGGACTTCGAGGGTGACTATATGTGTCCCAAGTGCAAAAGAGGTAGGAAAAAATAGGGCTCTAAAGTCGCGTCCTGAGCATCAGAGAACTTAAGAACTTCTTTCTTGAAGATATTGAACTTCAATTTTTTTTTGCTAAAATCTCGACATGGACCATAAAGCCTTATCTGTTTGCCTTATCTTCAATAGATTAATCATAATTTCATTTCAGTTTTACAAAATTTTCAAAACAAACCTAAGGCCCGATGCACACATCAATGTTTTGGACATGACATAGTGGCACGTGAAAAATCAATACATACAAATACATTTGAAATTATTCTATTTCTATTCTACATACACACTCCCATTATGTCAGTAGTACTCAGAGTCTTGAATAACGGCACCGATGCGGTGCCATAGGAATCCCTTTCGGTAGTCCTGTTCGTCAGTCAGTCTAACTTAATTTCTCCTTAATACAATGGAAGAACCACATTAGGAGCGGTTTGCTCAAGCAATGGCCACTGCACACACACCAACATGCTTACCAAGCAGAAAATTCTACCGCAACTGCCTTACATAATTCTGTTTTAGAGCTAGAAATGGAGGTGAAGGATTAAGATATCGATATCGAAGGAGCATTTGACAATACCTACTTTCAAGCTATTGAAAATGCTGTTACCAGAAGAGGAATGGAACCGGGGAATTACAGCTAACCTCGATTACAGTAGTGGCAGCCAAAGGATGTCCCCATGGTGGGGTTTGGTTCCCTCTACTATGGTCGCTGGTTGACGATGATCTCCTGTAGAAGCTGATCAACTTCGGCTATGATAATAAGAGGTATCCAGATCATCTGAGGAAGACTTTGATCAAATGCATTTGCGATTGGTGCTAAACAATGAGAATTCGAGCCAATCATGGAAAGACAGTAAATTTTCCTTTCACCAGAAAAAATAGATTTTACTTACAAGCACCGGTTTTTGAATTCCCGAAGGAGGTCAAGTATCTAGGTATTAGATAGCAGGCTAACACTTTAAAAGAGTACTGGAGAAGGCCACAGTGACAACATGGATGTGCCGCAGGTTTTTTTTAGAACTTGGGGTCTTAAACCACAAATGACCCTATGTTCCTAAATATCTATTATAAGACCCACCGTCACTTATACTTCACTGGATTGTTTGCCAAAAACTAAACAAAAGACAATTCAAGCTTGTTTACAAAAGCTGCAACGAATTGCATGCTTTGGAATAAATTGTGCCATGCGTACCTGCCTAACTGCAGCCTTGGAGGTTATTCTGGGCCTACTGATTTTATATTTGCATGTTAGGAAGGAAGCGATCCCCATTGTAAAGAATCTATATACAAACAATTTGGTTGTCCACCTGAAAGTTCTTCAAGAATTCTTAGAGGACCTGATGGCCAAGCTAATTTCTGACGTTATGCCAAAACGTCATAACTGTGAAACGCCATTCAGGGTGATCTTAGAGAACCGCAAGCAGATGCACATTGGGGACGTACCCTTTGGAAAAGGATCTCTTAAATGATACACGGATTGGTCCAAAATATATGGTAGATCAGGGGTGGATATATTCGGGCAGAGGTGCCATTCGCAAAGGCAATGGGGACCTCACCAACTATTTTCCAGGCAAAAATACACGCCATAAGTTTCTTCGTACATTAAATAATCCACAGAAATATACGCGGAGCAAAAATACTATCAAACTGCCAAGCAGCGTTAAACACAGTTACCTTTGAATCTAAGCTGGTCTGCGACTGTCTTACTGACTTGAAGCTACTAGCCGAAGCAAACCAGGTGTCGCCGATTTGGATGCCAGGACATGAAGACATTAAGGGTAACGAGATCGCCGACCGTTTTGTAAACAAAGGAGCCAGATCTGCGTTTATTGGCCCTAAGACCGTTTTTGGACCCCCAAAAAGTGACCTTTCAGCACAGATTAGGCGTTGGGAGGACAGAATTAAAAATTAAAATAGCACACTGGGAAAATATGCCGGAGCTGAAGCAAGGGAAGTAAAGTAAAAAAGTAAAGTGCTCGCAATACAGGACAAAAGCATTCCTCATGTTCAGCAGAATGAAATTAAAACTCATAACAGAACTATTTATTAGGCATTGCCCACTTAGATATCATCTTAAAAAGATGGGTAAGGACGATGATGAGACCTGTCGCTTCTGTATGGAAGGCGACGACCGAACCGAATACGTCATGTGTGACAGTGAAGTTCTGTACTGCATAAGGCTAAGACATCTAGAAAATGATTCACATGATGCTTACAAACTTTCCCATCATCACTAGATAATTCAAGCTTCTAACTCTTTCTAAAATATCTATGTGATAAGCTCTACATTTTGTTTCCTTTAAATATTCTCCAACAGTTATTCTATCATCTACATATATGTCGAAGTTTCTAATTTAATTTTAAATACTTCTGAATCCATATTCATCGTTGAACTTTCATTTGTTTTCGGCCATACAGCATAATGACGTTGCCAGTATACATATATGCAATACGAATGGTATCAACTTCATAACTATAGCATAAATGTCTACAATTACTCCTTTCAGTATCACAAATGGAGTGCTCATAACACAAATTGACATTGATTTCAAACCTCCTTATTCGCCATACTACCGTTACAATTAAAAGGCTGAAGACACACTTGTCGAGACACATCTGCTCAACTCTACTGGGACCACGAAAGTAGATTGTTTTGCAGTATTAACACTGAGACATTTCTATTTTTGTTAACCCTTAAATTCCTTGAAGAATGCATGAAAGTCAGTTCGTCACTGAGATATGATGGCTTTTTGTTGTAAATTAACTTGTGTAAAAATATAATTTGTTTGCGAATGAGCATCGTATTTAAGGAGTAACCGGACAAAGCACATCGAACAGCTGAGATGTGGTATTAACGCTGTTGGAGTAATATTTTTACAAGCTTCATATTCATAGATCTTTGCAGTACATCAGCAGACAATCACAGGCGTCGAAGTCCCATACACATTTTAGCAACGGTACCATTGACTTTGTCACAGCAGCTCACTGGAGTGTTAAGGAGAACTCCACGGATTTAACCGTATTGACATACGTCAAATTGACAGAGTTCAGAGCAATAGCCGAGATCTCGGTTGTGTCCAAACTCTGCCTATATATTGCCATTGCATATGATTTAGTGGAATTTAATAGTAAGAGATTGTCTTCTGCTCACCAACCAACTCTATAAAGATTCGAGTTTATGCTGTCGACGCAATCTTCAATCAGACCTATAAGCCGACTGAAGTATAATTGAACATCACCGGCGTAAAGATGTATATTACAATACTTAATGTTTTCAGTGAGGTCGTTAATATAAAGACTGAAAATAAGGGGACCAAGTGTGGAACCCTGCGGAACCCCAGCAGACAATAGAAATAAGCTTGACAGATGGTCAACGAGACTTACTTGTTGATATCTCTCAGTAAGAAAAACCTAGTGTGGTGTCCGCTATCAAAAGCCTTGGAGAAGTCCAATAGAGTTAAGACAGTTAACCAGTGCTTATCCAAACATTTACGGATATCGGTAGTCACTTTCAAAAGAGCAGTCTCACAGCTGTGAGAAGGCCGAAAACCTGACTGCCAACTTGTTAAGAGATTGTTGGTGTCTAAGTGTTCCAGGACCTGCGAGTACAGTAACTTCTCGAGAGCCTTGGACAGAAAACATATAATGCTTATTGGTCTATAGTCATTTGTGAGCTTTCGGGGGAGTTTGATTTAGCTATAGGTAACACATTCGCAATTTTCCATGATATAGGAAACTGAGAGGCAGTGAGACACGTGTTGAAAATGTTAATAATGGGAGAAACAATCCACGGAAGAATAAATTTGAGAAATTTAGGGGAAATTTCATTCAGACCGGTTGCATCCGATTTTATGCAGTTTATAGCATAGAAGCAGTGAAAATAACTGAAACCTCCACTCTGATCAGCCGATCTTCCAATGTTTGCAGATAGCACATCGGACGTAGGGGCTGCATAATACGAAGAGGCGAAAAGAGCATTTAATGCCTCCGGAGTAAGATCACAAAAACGCCAACATTTTTTAGATTACTCCATAGTTTCTTCGGGGCAGATTACAGTCAAATTTCGAGCTGTACTACCTACGCTTAGCTGGACGGATCTTTAAACTAACCTTATTTCTTCTAGCTTTAAAGCAATTGTGGCTATCCATAGTCCTAAGACGTAAGTATCTTCGATACACATACTCACGCTCAGTTATTAAGACTTTGATTTCACGGGAGAACCACGGGCAACTACCCAACTTAATAGTTCGTGTTCTTAAGGGAACATATTTATCAAATAAATAATTAATTGTTTCACGAAAAACTTTAACTTTGTCATCCACTAAAGCAAGTCGGTGTAGATTGATGACAGCGATGCACATTCACTGAGTCAAGCTGTGGTGTCAGAATTGTTAAAATCTCTAAAAGATATTAGCTTCTGAGGCGTATCTGCATTGACAGCGAAATCATAAACTAAAAATAGTATGTCATGATTGAATAACGAGGTCGACTCGAATTGATTGTGGGAAAACACTTTTTCAAGGTCAGGAACGAGGAATAAGTCAAGTATGGATGGATTAGAAGTGTTTTAATAAGTAGGGAGGCAATTCACAATGTTTTCGTACAATGGTTGCGAATTCCACTGTTCTAGTGGTTGAGCCAAGAACATTCATGTTGAAATCACCACCTAATATCACCTTAATATACTTTCGTGTAAAACGAGCGATATTTTCGGAAAATTCGGAAAAATTATCGTTACTGAAACTGACAGGCGGGCGCACAGGAGACATTTTTCATGTCCATTGTTCACCTCGATGGCCAAGGACTACATCACATTAGCAGAAGACCAATATATCACTTTTACCTTCAAATCTTCTCTAACATAAATGGCGACCCCACCTTCCACACGATCAGCTCTATCATTGCGATATTATTTAAAACTAACGAGATCTACCATAGAAGACTGTCTCCCCGAATGTAACCATGTCTCACTCAAAAAACCCACATGATCCCGTGATCCTAGAAACACTTCACGCATTTCATCGATTTTAGGACGTATAATTCTAGCATTTAAATGTACTACGTTCAGGCTCGTGGCCCGCACACAAAAGATCTTCAGCATTATTCCCACTCTGTCCAAGTGACTCAGATTATTATCCATTGCTGTAAACTTAGCAACAAGGGGCTTGTTAGATATACAGGGTTTGCCAGAAATCAACGTCAAGCCGGAATCGGGCAATAGACCAAGTCGTTGCAGTTATCAGAAAAATATGAAAAAAAACTTGGTCATCTTTCAAGTCCTGTGACTGAAAATATTAACTTTTCGTCAGTTTTTTTCTGTAATGTAACCATGAATAATCCATCTGTAAATTACAGTTAAAAGTTAAAACATAACTGCCTCAGTTTCAAATAAAAAGTTAGATTTTTGCCCAACATTACATTCAAAATAATTACATTACCCAAATTTAACCGACTGTACTGTAACAAAAAATGTACTGCACTATTTTGGCAAGTAACATTAAAAGATGGCGCGTTTAATAAGGATTCCAAAACGTCATGACACTTACTAATTGCTACTTCTTCATTGAGGGAAAAAAATTTAATGAAGTCGGATTTCATACAATTTCGATTGAGACGAAGAGTGACATTTGTTTTACTGGTGTGAGCGAGACAGATGGTGACGCTACTTTATTCAGTGTGAGCGAGATAGATAGCGATGCCACCTTGACCAAAGGGTACCACTGGCAGTGGCGGATCCAGGGGGGGGGTCGTGGGGGTCATGACCCTCCCTAAATTTGAAGAACATTTTTTTAATTAATTGAGTTATTTGAAAAAATATATTTTTTATTTTATACTTTTTTTATTTATATAATTCAACTTAAAAAAAATTTTATTCCAAAACTTAAAAAAGTAAAAATTTATTTCAATGAATGGTATTGTATGCATGTGATGTATGTGTATAGGTTTTTCTCGGAATTTGGGTTTCGGACCTCAGAGAAACACTTTCCAAGCCACGAAACGGACTCCCTCACTACCACATCAGAGCCCTAACTTAACTTAGTCCTTACCTTACTCCTGTTATATTTCGGGGTTTATCTTAGCCGAAGGCAATCACTCTACGCCGTTTCAGGAAGCTGTGATTAAGACAACTCGCACACTTTTATTTTATTTATATATATATTTTTTTACTTTTGCTTTGTTCACAAACTTTTTCTCTCACAAACTTCCTCTTATGGTTATTTTCACAAAACGTTTGTTTTTTTTTTGTCTTATCGCAACTTCTATTTTCTTTACTTGTTTACAATTAGTGTTCAGCCTACCGCGGCGGACGATGGTTGAAATGAAATTTGATATTTTCATAAATATCAAACCATCGTCTTGCTATCGTGCATACATTGTTGCACCCAGAATGTATGCCGTTCGCGACAATTTGCTGAAAGGAGACTTGATCGTTTAAATCTTCACCGAGTAAATTTTATGCGCCCGATATGTATGTAGTACATATCGTATTTTTATTTTCGAAAAATCTTACTGAAGGTAAGATTTGTCGTGGGGCTTTTTTCTATTGAAACGACTTGGGTTGAAATTTAAAACTTTTATTTGTCCCAAGTCGTTCTATGGGAAATACTTTTTGTTTTTAACTGAGGAATTTGAATCAATTACTGATGGCAATTTCACACACTCTAACACTCCTAACATTCTAAAATATTTGCAGCGTTCTTATGTAAAACCACTGACATTTAAAATATGGACTGACTACGTCCATAGAAATACAGTGTAGAAAGTGGGCTCATTTCCATATAGCGTTCTCTTTCGATATGCTAATTCGCACGTCACATAGAAATGTGACCTAACTCAAAATTTGTCGTTTTTGAGTTAATTACACCATGAAATTGGCATATTTCTATCTGATTGTTTTTGCCGCTAGATAGCGATAGTGTCACTTTTCTGTTACTTAAGAACAGAGATATTCTTCATAGAACAGTGTGTCAGTGTCACTTTTTGAGTTGTGACGATCTTCATAACAAACGTAAATATGTTTTCGACATTTTAACAGTATTATTTTAAATTGTGTCACTTTTCTCCAAAACAGCATTTATTTCTTACAAATTTTATTATGAGTTTTGACATTTTTCCAAAAAGTTTAAAGTACGGAATTTAATTCTTAAAAATCGTATTTTGAGTTGTGCCACTTAAAAAAAAACTAGTAAAAATATTTATTTCGCAACAAAGAAAAGCGACACAACTTAAGAGGATGCGGGATTAACAGCTAACCTCGCCAACTGCGGTAACAAAAACTTAAAATTTCTTTTATATAAATCTTCAGAAATATATTTACTAACAAATTTAAGAGTTCAGACTATTTTTAACAAACAATTACTACGTTAAGCTAGAATTAATTCTATGTACAGCTTTTCGTTTTTTTGCTCTCCTGAAAAGTTGCATTTTTTGAGTTGGGTCACTTTTCTATGTAACGTACGAACTGAGAAAGGGCTGTAAACAATAAATAAATAAGTGGGTTTGTCGAAATAATTGTTTTTAAATTAATTATTTGGGTTAATAGAAATTCGAGAGGTTTCACTTTTCAACTTTCCGTAAATGAATTTTTCAATGTTCGCACCGACGTATGAACTATTTTTAACACAAAAAATTATACCCGCATGAAATAGCATATCGAGCAGTCCATATTATATATGACAGTGTGTAAAACTGAGAAAAGTTTGGCTTGAATGTCTCCTGCAGTTTGCACCCTATTCTATTAAAAAAATTAGTTTTTGTAAAAAAAAAAGTATACTAAAAAATGACACATCATCCACATAATGCGGATTTCCTAGTTCCAAGTACTGCAGTACTGCGGTGACTATGCTCGATTTAATTTGTAAGATGACCCCCCCTAATTTCAATGCTAGATCCGCTCCTGACCACTAGTTAAAAAGTAATTTGTTAGTTGTAGGTTCATTTGAAATAAAATTCAGTTGTTGGATTTCTTTAGTTATGATTTTTATTAAATCAGATTTTCAAGGTTTTATAACAAATGTTCGAACTGTTTGCTTTCAGCTGCAATGCAAGCTCTACATCTCTTTAAAAATGATCGCGTAATAAGCCGGGCGTATCTTTTCGAGTTGATGTATTCTGCGGCTTTTGCCATTCTTGGCGCAGCTCGTCTAAATCTTGAATAGGTTTGAGTATACTTTTTCTTTATCGTACCCCACTAAAAGAAATCTATCAGTTAGAAGAAGATCCCAGTTGTCAGAACAAGTTTCTGTTTTCGTGCTAGTGTTTTTATACCCTAGATGAAATCTACAGGGTGTATACTAAGTTTATCATTCCGTTTGTAACACATCGAAATAATGATCGTAGAGCAAAATGGATTGGACACCTATTCATAATATTAAAAGTTATTTTGATTTTTACATGTCCGTCCGTTCGTCCGTCCGTCCGTCTGTCCGTCCGTCCGTGCGCACGATAACTCGAGAACGCGTATACTTAGAGAGCTGAAATTTTGTACATGGACTTTAAAAAAAAAAAAGTAAAATTAAGTTCGAAAATGAGACAAATCGGGCAACTCCTTCGTGGGGTTGCCATATAAAAATTTCGTTTTCCGCTATATATTTGGACCCTGCCTGAGAACGCGTCGACGTGGAGATCTGAAATTTCGTATGTGATGTTTTTACTACATTAGAAAATAAAATGTCAAAAATGGACTAGACCGAGCAACTCCTTCTTGGTGTTGCCATATATCAATTTTGGTTTTTTACGTATACTTTGAAAACGATCAGTCCAAGACATTTTCATTGTACCAAAAACTTTTACAGAATACGAAATCCTATAAAATTGGTTATAATCATTTTTTCTGTGCGACTAACCGTTCTAGAAATATATGCGAAAAACGTCTTCAAAATCAAACTTGAAGAGATCGGTGACCATACGAAATTTAATACGGGCATTCATCCAGGGTATCATAAGAATTTGTCTTAGACCATTTCTAGCTTTTTTACTTGTTTCTGTTAATTTAGTGATTGTTTATTTATATATTTGGTGTTCGAGTTTAATTTTATAATTTGGTCTTTTCGGTGCCGTAGTGCTGTTTGTGATTTACTTGTTTTGCTCCCGACTTGGCTTCTAACACAAATAAGTGCTCGCAGCTGTGTCGATATTTTTGTTTGCCGGTTGAGGTTCATTGCTTGTAAATGATTTCTATTCATTGTTTATCTGCAATTGTGATCTTCTTCGTTATCGCTGGTACTTCTTTTTAAAGATAATTTTTTATTATTTATATATATATATATATATTTTTTTTAATCTTTTGTTATTGTTTTGCAAATATATTTCCACCCTCTATCTGCTCATTGTTGAAGTACTTTGTCTTAGCGGAGACAACTAAGCGATACTAGCCGCGTGCATTATTGTTATACTCACTTCACGGGCACAAACCTTTCACCGGCTTGGTACACTGCGGCTCAAAATCCTTATTTTTGTAAGTTTTCATTTTTACTTTGGTTTTTGTCTCCGAAAATTTTATTCAAAAAATTTTATTCAATCGCGGTCACTTTAACATGGCAACTTGCAAAGTCTGCTCTTCTAAAAAACCAGAAGATATGATTGCATGTGATGGTATATGTGGTAAATCCTTTCACGTTTCTTGCTTGAAACGGAGCTCCAGAGCGCCTACTTCTGGACTTACTACTTGCAGTGAATGCTCGGATATAAAGCCCTGCCACACTTTAAAGTTTTTAAAAAGTTTTACCGAACGTCTTGACTCTCTTTCTTCTGTTCAGTCTAGTGATGTGAAAATACAAGACCAAGACCAAGACTATAATGGTCTTGGTGTTGGTCTTGGTCTTACAAACTTAGTCTTGGTTTTGCTGTTGATAATATTGGTCTTGGTCTTGCATAGTCAAGTCTTGGTGTTGGTCTTGGTCTTGGTCTTGGTCTTGGTCTTATTCTAGCTCTTGGTCTTGCAATTCAGTCTTGGTATTGTCTGTGATCTTGTAGTAGGTTTCAGCTTTGGGCTGCACAGTCAACTTTTGGTTTTAGTTTTAATCTAGGATTTCGTTTTTTTGCGCAATTCTAGAATTGATGTATCATGCCATAAATTTATAAATAGTTAAAAACTATCTTATCCCCATCCAAATAAATCTTGTCAGCAGTTTGTCTTGTCTGTTTGCTCTTGCTACGTTTATATGAGTGTGTTTATGCTTATAATACATTTTTCTCCGATATCTTTTCGTAGGATTAAAAAAATAACAATTTTTTCTGCGACTTTGTGTTTCATATATCAATTTATAAGTTTTTGAATTTACCGTATTATTTCCAATTACACCCATACATTCACAACCATAACACTATTCTTTCTTATATTTTCCTGAGTTTTTTTAAGTCTAAGTTTGTTACGTAAGTTACTATACTTCGAGTTTAGAGGTTCGAGCTCCAGTATCATTTGTTTTTCAAATTCATTAATTATCGTTTCTCTTGTTGTTTATTTTTCATTAATTTTAGTGCAGATTTTTGATGGAATTTAACGCTAATATGATGAAAAAATTAATCATTAAAAGTATGGATTCATTTTTCACACAGTAATAATTTATTCTGTTGGGAATAAAATTGATTGAAACATCCATTATCAAAAATAATAGCTACATTATAAATTTGAACTTACAGAATAGTATCAAAAATATATCTACAATATTTAATAGATGACAAATTTGCTCTTAAAACGACTTCATTATTGCCGTTTCGTGCTGAAAAAATATTCAATTGAATTTATACATCTGCAAAAACTTTTGAAATAATAGATTCGAAAAAAAAAGACGTTCGACGGGATTCGAACCTAGATCCCAAGAGTAGAAACCAAGTACGCTTCCTACTCGGCCACTATGACGCCGGTTTACAAATCAAGACTTAACCTATGTAAAAGCGTTGCTTATTTGTATTTAGGCAGTTTTTCTCTCAAATTCATAATGAGTCTTCTGCTTGCATAATGTGGTCTTGGGCTTGGTCTTGTTAACGTACAGATGGTCTTGGTGTTGGTCTTGTGAGCATGTTTACAATCTTGGCCTTGGTATTGGTCTTGCATATTCTGCAGGACCAAGACCAAGACTGCAAGACCAAGACCAATTTTGGTCATCACTGAACTTCAGTCTCTCATTGCGGATAAATTTAATAGCTTATCTATGAACTGGACTGGCCTTCAAGTATATTCTGAAGACCTTAATATCTTAAATGGTAAAATTGACAAGCTACTTAATCTTGTTGATGTACTAAGCTTGAATTCAGATAAATTGCTCGAAAAGTCACATAACCTATCTGCAAAGAATCAAAATTTGTCTGACTTCATGCAATGTTTTCCAAAGATGACTCTCCATCTGTCCCTCAGAATTCAAACAACAAGTTGGCGAGTTGAAGGCGATATAGAGTCTTGGTCATCTACGGTTTCCGAGAACTCAAGGCTAATCAGCTTCATGGTAACTGATTTGAGGAAGTTGACTCCAGGGGATGAGGAATCATCTGACTCTGATTCTCAACCATTACCTAACGTGCAGCAGGGAGTAGACTCTAACTCTCCTGTATCTATTGCTCATAGCAGTAAACCAGCTAAAAACCAGAGGAACCGTCGCAGACGCCACCATAATAAGGCGATTCGCTGAAATCAGCACTCTGTTCAATCTACAGCAAACTGCGATCCAGTTAACATCACACCTGCTTTCATAGTAACGAATGATACTGCATCTGCGTCCTCTTTAGGAAATGGTATTGACGTCCCTTTGAGAACGGTACCAAAACCTTCGTGTGTTTTCGTCACCCGTTTCTCTCCAGAAACGTCGTGTGAAGACGTCCTGAAGTATCTTAAGTCCAAAACTATCGCAACGGATGTTTTTTCCTGTCGAAAAATTAGTAAATGCTCTAAACCGGTCGCATCCTTTGTTTTAACTGTCTCAGCGGATGTACAGGACAGGTTATTGGATCCCACATTTTGGCCCTCTGGCGCTTTTACTAAACTATTCGTACCTTCTGGGCGCCAACTTACTAATACAGTTAAAATAAATAGCAATATCTCAAAAAACTCAAATCGCTCTCCCTTTCCTATCAAAACGTAAGGGGGATTCGGACAAAAACTGCACAAATTTTCAAATCCTCTGTTGCAAATTGTTTTGATATAGTTGCTTTCACTGAAACTTGGCTGTATCATGGCTTTCGCGATGCTGAAATCCTTGACAATTCTTATCAAATTTTTAGAAGAGATAGACATACTGTTTCGGAAGCTCGTGGCGGTGGCGTACTCCTTGCTTGTAAAAACAACATTAATTGCAGTCAAATTGAGCTTCCCAATTTCTCCAACACTCTCGACATCAAACTTATCGGTCTCAAGTTGTGTCTCTTAAAACATGACTTATACATATTTTGTTGCTATATTCCTCCTGATTCCGTAAATGTTGTTGATGACAAAGGTCAGAATATTTATGACCTACTCATTTTAACATTTAATTTTATCCATGGCAAGACGGAACCTATTGACGAATTACTACTTATTGGTGATTTTAACTTACCCAATATTCAATGGATACTTAATGAAGATGACGATGACTATCTTCCACTTAATTACTTGACATCAAGGGAATCACTTTTCCTTGACACTATTTCATCTCTCGGTCTCAGCCAAATCAGTAATGTTATGAACAACTTGGGTAGGCAGTTATACCTGGTATTTTTTACTGACGCGGATAGCTTACTAGTTGAACCTAGCCCAGTTATAATGTCTACTCTTGACAAATACCATCCCCCTTTACTAATTACATATTGCTATGAAACCGAAAACTTAACAAACTGTGACGAAACACAATACTTATTCAATTTTAGAAAAGCTGACTTCTCGGAACTTTCTAGTAGACTTGCCTCTATTGATTTCAACACACTGCTGTCTTGTAATAGTGTTGATGAAGACGTTTCTAAGTTTCTTCTTGTGTTCCCAGCGAGCGTCAGCGGTTGACTAAAACATCACCGCCATGGTTCAATAAAGAACTGAAACGTCTTAAAAATAGAAAGAGTAAACTGTGGAAAAGTTATATGCGGGACAAAGACATTATAAGTCACAACCATTTCCTCACATCATATAATGAATTCAAAGAGCTTTCCTCCATACTTTATGATGAGTATATTCAAAGCATGCGTGCTAAATTATTTAATGACCCACGGATATTTTTTAAGTTTATTAATATGAAGAAAAAAACAGACAACTATCCCAATACCATGAAGTACAGAGACTCTGCTAGCGATGATTCGTCTGAAATTTGTAATATGTTTGCCTCTTTTTTTGACAATGCCTTTGCCTCGTCAAATTTTCAACCTCAAAATAGCAACTTCAGTCATATGAACGGCTCTCATATTGTTTCTTTCACTATCCCTTCAATTACACAAGAGGATATACTCGTTCATATTAATGGGCTTCCAAATGACTTCACAACCGGTCCGGATGAGATCCCTCCAGCCTTATTTAAGTATTGCTGCCTTTCTCTGGTAGCTCCGTTGAGAATTATTTTCCAAAAATCGCTCGATAGTGGTTGTTTCCCCCAGCTATGGAAAAATTCCTCTATCATACCTATCCACAAAAAAGGTAGTAAAAATGATATTTCTAACTATAGGCCTATTGCAAAATTGTCTTGCATGCCCAAATTATTCGAATCTATAATTTCTTCTCAATTATCAACCTCCTGTAATAATTTACTCTCTTCAAACCAACATGGGTTTATTTCGAGCAGATCTAAGTACAACCAAAATAGTGTACTACATTTTTTTTTACAGTACAGTCGGTTAAAGTTGGGTAATGTAATTATTTTGAATGTAATGTTGGACAAAAATCTAACTTTTTATTTGAAACTGAGGCAGTTATGTTTTAACTTTTAACTGTAATTTACAGATGGATTATTCATGGTTACATTACAGAAAAAAACTGACGAAAAGTTAATATTTTCAGTCACAGGACTTGAAAGATGACAAAGATTTTTTTTCATATTTTTCTGATAACTCCTACGACTTGGTCTATTGCCCGATTCGGGCTTGACGTTGATTTCTGGGACACCCTGTATAACAAACAGATCCGGCTTCCCAACAGTCAAACCATGCATGAAATATCTGTACCAATATTAATCCATGTTCACTGTGATTCCATTCGCCTCCAAAATGGATAAACATTAAGATTAAATCATGGCAGTAAGCTGGATTGTGCTTCTTATTTGCACTACAGGGACATCTTTCACCTTTTTCAAGTACACTCTTCCATTTCTAGTAAACATTGAGTGCACCTGATTTAGTTTACGAGATCTAACAGTCTCACACAGGACCTGATTAGTTTCTTCTGTAAGGCTTTCATGAAGTTGAATTGGGCTGTCTGATGTGAAACCTGCAAAGTTTTTCAGTTTGATAGTCCTATGTTTACTAAGTGCAAGAAAGAAACTACGTCTTTCATTGGGACATGAAAATGGCGGTAATCGACATGTTACGTACTCTGGTGCTGCGATTAGCTTGTGAGTGCCTATTAGAATGATTATTAGCGTTTATACGAAAAGCAGTCGAATAGGTTGAGCGGTCAATGTTGACAGTTTTACAGATATCGGAGAATAATGTAAATGCATTATCACATTCGCACACAGGAGTTCCCCTGATTACAATGTCGCTGAGATGCTGAGAGGTACGCATATCGTGGACCAACTCTTGGGTAGCTGAGAGTTTATTATGCAGATTATTCACAGAAGTTACCAGAGATGTGAGGCGGGTGTTAAAAGTCCTCAGTATTTCATCAAGCTTTAAAGAGAATTTCTCTTCGTGTTCGTTAAGTAGATGACCAATTTTACTCAAGATCTTCAAGTCCAAGATTTTTAGTAGTAGTGTTGTGGCCCAGTCTGCTGGTACACGGAAGCAAGAGCATGGCAGGTGTACCGGTAGTAAAGTAGCAAGCAATAGCGGAACACATTACTTCGCACAGTAAGGTGTCCGCTTATTGCTAAATAATGTGATGATTGTTTACATTACAGCGGCAGTGACTAAACATGCTACTTCGCATAGAGCACGGTCATTGCCCGTTTTGTTTACAACAGCACAGCTGCTGCTATCGGTGACATTGGCCAGTAGTTTTCATCATCGGTTGTAGAATATTACCGCATCATAATTACATTATGTTGAGGGTCATGTTCTACTTCCGATTTCCGTGTGCAAGTTTTCGAGGTGCGCAACTGAATTGGTGTGGTCAGTTCGGGTTTCAATTAGAAAGCGGTCGGAACAATAGTGAACAGTAATTTAAAATAAAAAGTGTAATTTAAAGAAGTTGGTGTTTTCAATTGTTTAGGGACACGACAGTAGCTCGGTATTAGCTGAGACAACTTAGAGCTACATATGAAAATCTCCGTATAAACCCGGATCACTTTTGGAAACCTCTTTAACTTTTATTCAAGTAAAGAAAGTTATCATTGCGAAGAATTTATGTGGCATAATATAGCAAGATAGAGAGAGAGAGAGAGAATTTGTACAGCTTTATATTAGAGGGCCATTAGCTCGTTTAAGTTGGACCGCGTTTTTGTGAGGTTTTGCACATCTAGATGTAAGTTGTCTCAGGTATTAGCATCCATCGAGGCAACAGTAATCTGGGCTGGATAACCTCTGGTAACACGCGCTGAGTTGTAGTTTTTGCAGGGGTAGATCTTTCAGAAGTTGCTCCTACCTTAATCTTTTTACGACCTTTTACAGCTGACTATTAGGCACTATGCACCACCGTTAACTATAAGATCAACTTTTAGCGACACCTTTCAATTAAGAAAAATTATTATTCTATACGAAAACGCTAGGCTTGTAAATGATCACAAATAGAAATCGAAAACTCCAATACTATATATTTAGATTAGAATGCGGTAGACAATTTTGTCCGAGAATAAAATTAAACTATAGAATTACGGGAAAAAGCGGCAGGAGCACGAAATCACCACGTCTATTCTACTCGATACTCATGTCTGTAAGATATTTAGGTACATTTTAAAAAATTAATTGAACATTTTGAGAATATACAAAATCTAAAATAAAGTTAAAAAATAAAAACCTACTAAAATTAAGCAAAAATTGAAAATAACTATAAAAATAACAGGAAAAGTATACTACTAAAATACAGAGGCAGAAAAGAATAAAAATTAAATAAGAAGAAAATTAAGAAAATTAAAAAAAATTAAGAAATTATATCATAAAAACACGAAATAAAACAAAATATTAAACATAATTGACAATTGAAAATTATGAAATTATAAAAATGATAAAAACTATGAAAATGAACTATGCAGTGAGACAAGAGAACAACATGAAAATAGGCGTGGACGTTTAAAAGCACCGACAGATCGCGCGTTCTGATAACTCAGGCGAAAACTATTCCAGAGACGGGCTACCTGGACAGGATAAGAGTTTTCCATTAATGATTTATGAAAACGGGATATTTCCACATTCTGATTACGTTCCGAAGCTGTGTGATGGAAAAATTCACACAGATAATATGGTTTGTTTGTACGTAATAGGTTATAAAAGTAAGTCAGTCCTCTTTGCTTTAGATAATCTCGTATTGAGCAACCCAGAAATGTTGTGCGGTAAGGTGAAACATGGTCGAACCTACGAAGTCCATATAAATGAAATGGAAAAAACTCTTTATGCAAACGGAAAATCTTTGAAAAAATAAATTTCATTGCATTTCATATAAACATGAACCGTATAATTGTCAGTACGGCTTGGTCCCTGCCTGCCATATACGTCAAAGGAAACAGCCAAGCTGACCTCATATATAGACTTAAAAATAATTTTTAAGTTTGAAATACGAAATAGTACGTATTTACTTGAATGCCTAGCAAGATTAGCCCTATGCCCTAGACATAGAGAGTTTTTCTATGAAAATTCATAGCGAAATAAGTCAACCTGAAATTGACTCAGATTGCTGCTAAGTCTGCAGCTCGAGAATTGAGTGGAAAAAGCTCTTTATGCAAACGAAAGATGTTTGAACCAATCCGCACTGACGATTATATGGTTCCTGCTTATATGAAACGCCCTCTTTTTGCAATGAAATTTCTTTTTATACCCTAGATGAAATCTAGAGGGTATGATCTGTTTATCATTCCGTTTGTAACACCTCGAAATAATGATGGTAGAGCAAAATGGATTGGACACCTATTCATAATATTAAAAGTTATTTTGATTTTTGCATGTCCGCCCGTCCGTTCGTCCGTCCGTCCGTCCGTCCGTGCGCACGATAACTCGAGAGCGCGTATACTTAGAGAGCTGAAATTTTGTATACAGACTTTAAAAAAAAAAAAGTACGAAAATGAGACAAATCGGGCAACTCCTTCGTGGGGTTGTCATATAAAAATTTCGTTTTCCGATATATATTTGGACACTGCCTGAGAACGCGTCGACGTAGAGGGGTGAAATTTCGTACATGATTTTTTTATTAAAATTGGAAATACAAGTTCACAAATAGACTAAGTTGGGCAACTCTTTCTTGGTTTTACCACACAATAATTTGTGTTTTCACTATATATTTGGACCCTGCCCTGAGTACGCGTCGATGTAGCGAGCTGAAATTTTGTACACCGCATTTTCAAAAAAGTAGTAAATTACATTAGCAAATAAAATGTCAAAAATGGACTAAATCGGGCAACTCCTTCTTGGTGTTGCCATATAAAAATTTAGGTTTATACTGTGAAAACGATCAGTCCAAGACATTTTTATTGTACTAGAAACTTATTCAGAATACAAAATCCTATAAAATTGGTTATAATCATTTTTTCTGTCCGACAAACCGTTCTAGAAATATATGCGAAAAACAACTTCAAAAATCAAACTGGCATAGATCGGTGACCATACGAAATTTAATACGGGCATTCATCCAGGGTATCATAAGAATTTGTCTTAGACCATTTCTAGCTTTTTTACTTGTTTCAAAGATTTTTCGTTTGCATAAAGAGTTTTTTCCACTCAATTCTCGTCCGACTTAGCAGAATCTGAGTCAATTTTAGATTGATTTATTTTGCTATGAATTTTCCTAGCAAATCTCTCTCCATAAATGAAGCCGACACAATCATCTTTCGTGTCTAGGGGATTTGTGTGTTAGTTATGTACCCTGGGGGGTCTATGCTGGATCATTACAAGGATCACGTCAATAATATATCTGCGTTATTGTTTAATCAAGATCATAATCAATTGCGATATCTCGGTGATTTTAACCTAAGTAGGAATGTTAATTTCAATTAATGTAATATCTAAGCGTGACCGATTTGTAATTTAGACAACATTATAGGCTTAGATTTAGTTCAAGTTTATGATGTATGTAATGATGCTGATAAGTTCTTAGACTTGGCCTTTTTAAGCAATTATATAATATATCCAATTAATTTAGTTAATTTTCCCCTCTCTACTTGTTATTTCACCATATAGCGCGAATAGATTAAATTTGTCATTTTATGATTTTGCTAGACAGCTTAATGATCATTCTAGTTTTACATTTAACTCTAATCGTGTTGACTATGATAATTTAAACACTTTCTTTTCTAATATTAACTGGTCTTTTTTATGTACATACATATGTATAACGATTTGCAGTAAGCGCACAGCAAATTTCTTGAAGTGGTTCATGACGGTTTATCTAAATTCGTTCCTATCAAACGTAAGCGTATAAATAAGCACTCGAAGTGGCTCAATAAAAGTCTTACAAAATTGAAGAATGCTAAACTCAAAGCGCATAAGCTCTACAAATCTGTTAACTCTAATAACTTGGAAAATTTTAAGTGTTTGAGGAAAGATTATGAATTCATGCATTCAAACAATACGTGTGGTCGGTTGAATCCAGATTAAAATACAATAGCAATGCATTTCGGTTTTATATTAATAATATGCCGTCAATCGTCAGGTTTCCCTAGGGTTTTGAATATAATAGTATTAAATTCCACGATTTATAAAGTGGATGTGATCTGTTTGCAGTGAGTGTTTTCAGACCGGCTATGGTACCCATGTGCTGATAACTGCATCACTACTTGTTGCCAAATTCCTGATGAACATCGGCTTCTTATCAGTTGAATATGATGATGTCTATAAGGCATTATGTAATCTTAATTTAAGTACTAAACAAGATATTAATTTCCTACGTCCCTCGCTTCTAAAACACAATATCGCTATCATCTCCTTTAACTGAAATTTTTAATTTATATCTTCGGTTAGGGTTTTTTTTTGTTGATTGGATTTTTTTTTTTTATTACACCAATTTTTAAATACGGGTTAAAACATGATATAACGAATTATCGTGAAATGAATAATGTTCCGAAATTATTAGATTCTATAGTGAATACTAAAATTGGTTTTATTATGTCAACCCATAAGAAAAGAAAGCAAATATTTAAAAACGTAGAGTGCGAATATTAAGAAGTTTTGTTTTAGAAAAAGCCTTGTCAAATTTAAAAACAAAAAAATATTATCCAAAGTTATCAGTCCACATTTATTTTATTACGTCCTGCAAAATCAGAAGTGGGATATAACTGGATACCAGATACATATATACTATACAAAATAAAATGGATAAGGTACAGATTAAGACGCTAACGATTACGGAGATTAAGCGACGATTGACGGAGCTTGGTCAAGAAACAGGAGGAAATAAGGCCGAGCTGGTTTTACGTTTGGCTTCTGTGATTGGCGGCGATGAAGTTTAACTGGACGATAGCGAAAAGAATAGAGATGTCGACGATAGAATCGGGAAACTGACGCAGGAGGTGAATGTACTAAAGGAAATGCTGGAAAAAGCATTAAAAGAGTTTATGGGAACGAAAACGGCGTTGATCGAACGAATGAGCCACCGATGATTCAGATGGACATAACCACGGATTCGCATGATATCGAGCGACAAAAATCTGTGGCTGGTTCATCTTCATCGTTAGAGCTAGTAGTTGGTAATAAGTGCATTGAAGCAGAGCCTAGTTTCGATGTTCCGCAGACCGATGCGCCGATAGGATATGAAAATACATCCTGCGTAACTGCGACGAATCTTAATCTTATACCACCACCTTGTGTGACGCAAACTTCTAGACAATCGAATATCGCTTCATGTGTGAATCCGACGTTATTGCCGATGCAAAATATTATGGAAATTATTCCAGAGCTTGACCCATAAGACGAGCAATCATTGACAGCTAAACAATTCACCGACCATGTAACGTTGTTGAGATCTGCATATCGTTGGGATGATCGCCTGTTTATACATGCTGTGCAAGCAAAATTAAAGGACACTGCAAAATGTTGGAAGGACACCTTGCCGATTTATCTGAGTTGGTCAGATTTTGTTTCCAGGTTACAGAGTGATTTTTCGACAACAGAAACTGCTGCCGAGTTCATATGATTCTTATGAAAATGAAACAACGAGGTAATGAGAGCCCAGAAGAGTTTTTTCATAGAATATGCAGTAAAGGCCAGAAAGGTGAGTTAGCTGAAGAAGACATAATAAAATATTGTTTAAGAGGAATGCGTGAACCGATAATGGTAAATGCTTTACTAGGAATGCCTTTTCCAACAACAAATGATTTACTGGTTGCTGTCCGAAGGTTTACAGCACGTTCAAATAAGACGAAAGCCATTGAAACAAGAAATGGAAAATCAGAAATGAGAGGAAAACTGCTCAATATTCCGAATTTTATTATAAATAACGACTTTCGGGGGAATAATGACGGAAAAGGGCCGATGTGTTTCAATTGCCGAGAAAGGGGTCACATTTCGAGAAATTGTCCAAACGAGTCTAGAAAGGAGAGATACTTGAAATGCAACCGAACTACGCACAGGACTGATCAATGTCCAGGGAGGACCGAAGATCAAAATTTAACTGTGCTGGCCGTGGCTGCAGATGGTGAGAATATTCCAGCGGTGGTTACTAAAGACATATTATTGAAAGGACAAGTTGTTCAAGCTCGCATTGACATTGGGAGTGAGAAGTCACTAATTTATCAAACGTTAGGAAATAAATTGGGAATAATCTCTACAGATAAACCTGTGATGTTAAAGGGATTAGCTGGAGGTACATTTATGGCGACTCAACATATTAAAGTACCTATGACAATGGACGAATGTACTACGAACTGTCGATTGTATCTTGTGCCCGACGAGGTCTTATCACAACAGGTTCTATTGCGAGCTGACGTACTTTGTTCTAAAGGAAATCGATTAATCATTGAGTCCCGAGAATGTCGCATGGAGTCAATAGACGACATTGACCTCAATACCGGTCCTATTAATGCAGAAGTGGAAACATTGAATGCCATTACAGACAGTAATCGCATTCTTAGAGAAGAACGTGATAATCTTTCGAGGCGTGTTCATGAACTTACTGAACGTGTAGCCAAAGTTGAAGATGAGCTTTTCCCATTACAAGACAAAAATTGTGAATTGCATGCTAAGATAGAAGAGTGCACATCGGAGAATACATCTCTTCAAACTGAAGCTGTTAAATGGAGGCAGCGAGCGAATGTTTTAGTTGAACGTAGCAACAAAAATCCCGAAGATATTGAGCGATTGCAAAATGAAAGAGAAAATCTCGCTAAAATGCTAGTAACTGAAAAGGAAGCATTAAAGAAGTCACAAAAGGAATTGGCCTCTATTACAAATGAAACCGAATGGGATCAACGCATAAGAGAACTGCAGTGGGCTTTGAGTTCACAGCAGAATCAGACTACTGGTTGTAGTCCAAATGAGGTAGTATTCGACTTTCCATTGAGAGACCTCATTTCAAATAGGATACTAGACGCCTTACAGGATAATGTCGACGAAACTGTAAAGTAGATGACAGATTCTTCAGAAAAGAGACGAGAGATAGCATCAAGAATTGAAGCCGAGCGGATACGCTGGAAAGCCAGATTTGATGAACGACATCTTATTCCAAAACTATGTAAAAAGGGAGATCTGGTCGTAATTGAACATATTTCCCCAGCAACAGGAGAAAGCAGGAAATTGGAGTCTAAGTATCGAGGACCGTTTTATGTAGCTGACATCCTGGACCGTGACAGATACATAATCACTGATCCACCGGATTTACAGAAAACTCAGAAGCCGTTCAAATCAGTATATACTGCAGAACGAATGAAACCATGGGTGGCTTCATCACCAGAATTGGAAGATGTCGACATCGAGGATGCAGATGAAGAATCCGAGACGGATTCAGATGTGGATGGCCGTGCTGTCAACCCATAAGAAAAGAAAGCAAATATTTAAAAACGTAGAGTGCGAAAAAATATTAAGAAGTTTTGTTTTAGAAAAAGCCTTGTCAAATTAAAAAAAAAAAATATTATCCAAAGTTATCAGTCCACATTTATTTTATTACGTCCTGACAATTATATAAGATTTAATAGCTTCCCAGCAGCATGGTTTTTGCTCTTGCAAGTCCTATTCTACAAATTTGGCAATATTTTCCAATTTTGCGTTTAATTCTATTGAACAAGGTGCCCAAGTAGATGTGGTTTACAATGATTTTGCTAAGACATTCGATAGGGTTAATATTTCACTAATAGTTTGTAAACTGCAATGTATTGGCTATCTTAAAATGGGTTGAATCTTATTTAAGCAACCGTAAGCATATGTGAAAATTGGCAATCTTATTTCTACAGTCATCTCCGTTACTTCTGGTGTTCCTCAAGGCAGTCACTTAAGATCCTTACTTTTTTGCTCGTCATTAATGACGTAGTGTAGTACCTGCTTAATTTCTCATATTAACTTGAATCAAGACCAAATCAACCGCACGCCCGTTGACAAATTACCGCCTATCTACTCTATTCGACCTCGAGGAACGAACTAACTTGTGTACCTTCTCTGGTTTTCCCTGTTTCATTCCTCTTACTGGTTTCCTTCTCTTTAGTCTACGATTGCTAACCCTGCATCTGTATTTCGATGCGTACACTACACGTACTTAAGATATAGCAGACTAATTACCTAAAACATTAACTGGAGCCGGCATTTATTACCTCCTAACAGATATTCCTAGTTAATGGCTTGCGAAACCCTAGTTCTTTTAACTTAGCTACATACATCTGTGCTGATCCTGTCGGTATATTATCCGTACCGTTGAGAAGGTCATATAACCTCATATTGTCGTCGCCTTTAATTATGTGCCTTTCTTAGGAATCGTCGCCAGATGGGATTTGTTTGACGACAATTCTTACAATAGTTAGATTTTTCCTGATGATCTTAAATTTTATGCAAAAATCGATTCCTTGAACGATTTCCTCTAACTTCAAACTGATCTTAATCGACTATTTACGTGATGCTCCATGAATGAATTAGTAGTGAATGTTTCTAAATGCAAAATTATGAGCTTCACCAGAAAATTCGACATTTTTAACTTTAATTACACGATCAATGATATTCTCATTCCTAGAGCTTCAAAATTCAAAGACCTAGTAGTAATATTTGATCCAACACTGAATTTCGCTTCACATGTTGAACTTCTTATTTCTAAAGCATTCCGCAACCTAGATTTCTTAAGGCGTAATTCCAAAGATTCCAACGATACAGGCACACTAAAAGCTTTGTATTATTCGTTTGTAAGATCTGTTCTTGAATACGCGTCTGTCATTTGGTGCCCTTTTTATGATGTTTACTCGTTTTACTTAATATATATGTATTAAATTATAAACGTGACAATATGCCACGTTATCGTGTAAGGTGTTTGCTTCTGGGTTTATAAACTCTTCAGTTCAGACGTGAAGTGAACTGTGCTGCTTTTGTAAGAGATATTTTATCTTATAGAATTAATTCTTCTGAACTTTTGTCTTTAATCTTCTTTTATGCACCTGAGAGATCAATACACTCAAGAAATTTGCTGTATTCTCCAAAACATAGCACAAACTATGGCATACATGAACCTATTTTAAATTATATTTTACTCTTTAATTCATTTTCCAATACCTAGGGAATTATTTAAACTAACTCTTTATGAGACTGCTTAGTTTAATTTTTGCATTATAATCATTAAGCAATTTTATTTAGAAATCATTATTTGGCTTATACAGATGTACATATCTCATTAATACTTTTGTATTTTGTAAATTAAATGTTCTTGTCTGTAAGATAATCTTTATCGGTAGACATATGAATAAGTAAATCTATAAATTAAACTGCCGAAAGTAAAGTAAGGTAGAATTAGAGTTTTAATCAGTTTTGAGCGGATTTCGAAAGATAAGAGTCAGTAGAGAGCAAGAGCTTACGACGTACAGCATAAACCTTACCAATAATTAACTTTGTATTGTCGCAGCATTTTATATGTTGGTTCAAAATAATGCCTAGATTTTTAACTTTGGGTACCAAATCTAAAATTGCACCGTCCAAGAACAAAAGAGGGTCAAAAGTGCCATTATCGAACACAGTACATTGAGACTTGTCAGGGTTTAGCTTTAGGCCGTTAGCTTTGGACTAGATATTGATTATCTCTAAGTCGTCATTATTGCGAGCAATACCGTCTTCAAATGAACCAACAGGTCTGTTTAGGTAGACCTGCACATTGTCAGCATTCATGTGTGCGCTGACGTCTCAAATGGTTTTAGGGAGATCATTTATAAATAAACTAAATAACAAAGGGTCCAGTATTGAGCCCTGAGGAATGCCAGACAGAAGAGGGAGGGAACAGGAAGTATTGAAATCAATTTTTACCACTTGCTCAAGATCCATCAGAAATTCCTGGATAAGAGCGACCGCAGAGGGATTGAAACCAAAGCAGCAATTGAGTTTGTGAAGTAAGATCCCAAGATCTACCATACTATCAAAAGCTTTCGAAAAATTAAGCAGTGCCCAGGCAACAAAGTTGTTTTGGTCTGATGTCAGTGGACACTCGCAGTACTGCGGTTTTGCAGCTATGATCACGACGAAAGCCAGACTGCTATTTGCCTAGGAGCTCTCTCGAATCCAGATGCTTAACTAATTGCTTATTCATTAGCTTTTCCAGTACTTTCGATAAAAAGCATAGGATGTTTATAGGTCTGAAATCAGAAGGGGACTGAGGAGAAGATTTTTTGAGTTTTGGTAAAACAGTAGAGGTATTCCAACCGCTGGGAAAAGATGAAGTCATAAGATATTACAATATGGAAGATGCAGGTATATCTATGAAGGGGAGCAACAATTTGACGAACCTCTAAGACATATTTTCTGGACCGATAGTAAAAGAATTGATAGCAAAATTGCTTCAATTAAGCTGTCAATTCCGAGGAAGGAAAAACATAAATCATTACCTCTTGTGATATTGGAAGTCATCAAATATCATGCATTTCATCCACAAGTCTCTGCCGTGTGTTAGTAGAAGACGTAAAGACATCATTGAGCACATCGGGGTCAAGTTCGAAGCTTGTTTTGTCCTTACCAAATACTCTCGCGTGCCGCAAGTTATGCCAAAGGGCTTTAGCAGAGAGATGGCAATTAAATTTGGAGCTAAGGTAGCTGCGTTTTGCTCGACGTATTGCAGTTGTAGCGATGTTGTGAGCTGCTCGGTTTAGAGAACGGTCATGATCAGTTTTAGTACGCATATATCAGAAATAAAGAAACTCACGTTCTGCCATAATATACTGAACTTCACGCGTAAACCAAGGACATCCATTAACTTGCGAGCTCTTAGTTATTATTGACAAATATTTTTGATATAAATATAGTTGAGCAATGAAAAAAAAAGTAGCGGCTTAGTCATCAACAGATGAACAGTCAAATATATAGTGCCAAGATAAAAGGACACACTCTTCGGATAAAGCGTTGATGTTGATATTTTTATAGTCACAATAAGAAAAACAGCTGTGAGGTGATTCAGAGTTTAGCGGGATGTCATAAGAAAAAAATAAAATATCGTGATCTAAATTACTAAATGGGCATAGATGATCTTGAAAATTTACTTTGGTCATATCAGAAGTAAGAACCAGATCAAGTAGTAACGGATTTGTGGAGTTGAAGTGTGTGGGATATGAATACCTTCAAATTCCTGCACAGAATCCGATCTGAAGCCATTAGGCGGACAGTACAACACACTTGATAAAAAACATTTAGAACTCCCCGAAACTATTTCAATGCCGACAAATTCGAACCTTCGATGTAAAAACCCCATCTCGATTTCAAATCTTCCTTTACATAAATCGCTACACCTCCTTCCACACGATCTTTACGATCATTTCGAGAAAGATTGTAACCGGGAATCGTAGACAAGAGAGGAAGGTGATTGTTCCCCAAAGTCGAAGGAATGCCGGTAACCGGCAGTTAAAACAATTATTATTATCATTAAAAACTATTTGCATTTGCATAATTATTTAACTTTGAAATAATAAATGGGTTCTGTTAGAATTTTAATTATAAACTCAGAATGTTACCCATAGTTTTTTCAGTTAAGAATTTTCGTCCTCGACTTCATTTCATTAGATATTTTTCTCTGTAAAACTCCACCAGCTATTAATAAATTTAAATATAGCAAAGCTATTTATTTCACTGTAGTCAAAAAGTATAAAGATCATCAATTCTGGGTCCAAAGGTTTTTCATTTTATTTTATTTCTTATAGCTATTTTCAATTTATACGATGAATCTGTAGTGGTTGAGGCGTAAAATGCGATCATAAAAATACACTTCAACTCAATATTATCAAATTTGATATTTTACAATCACCCTTTTAGATTTATAATGCCTCATAAGTCAATTCATAAAAATGTTGAATCACCTGAAAACAATAACCTTCTTAAAATTTAATAATTGTCTAAAACTGAGTGCAATGTAACTCACGGTAATTAACTACGTATGAACGGAAATCATACTAAAAACTTTTGAAGTGTTCCAATTATTATCATCCAACTTCGCTGATACTGTAAGACCACACACACCTTCTTAAGTACACCTGATTTCATCAAAGAAATCAAGGGATTTACAAAATTGTTGATTAATTTATCAGCACTTTTGGTAGATAAGGTTTTCACTATAAATCTAAGGGAAAGTCTTACGAAAATTAGTTCTTTCTCGTATTGAGTAACAAACGGGTGTTCTGAAAACTAAAAAAAGAAGACAAAATGAGATTCTTCGTATTTGCTTTGGCTGCTTTGGCCTGTGGAGCTTATGCTGGTGTACCTGCAAGTAAGTTATAAAACACACACATAAATACACACTCTTCCTGAGATTCTTCAAATTAACAATTATTTCTATTAATAACAGCTCGGGATGATGGTCCACTTTGTCAAGCACCAAATGGTGGTGGACTTACACCAGTTCTTAAGGAATTCGTTGATCTACTTCCAATAGAAGATCTTGCTATGATTTACTTGACTGCAGTCAGTTCAGATCCTGAAGTGCAAAAAGTTATGGAATATATTGAATCCGAAGAATTCCATAAGATAATTTTTGCAATTACAGCAGAACCAGAGTTCTCTACTTTAATGAATTATGCCTGCAAGGAATTGTATCTTGATGCCCACTATTACTACAACAAAATTGCCGAAATTGTAGGACTTCCACCAATTGAACGTCCACTCTTTGCTGAATTGGCTGCTTTACTTCGTTCACGTTCAGGATTAGTTGGAATGCTTGAAGATATGCTTGATGTTGTACCTGTAGATAAAATCAGGGCTCTATTCAAGGAGAAATTGGAAAATGATGAATATGCAAAGAAAGGAATCGAACTTTTGAAATCACCTGATTTCAAGAAAATGGTGAAAATGGTAGAAAATCTTCCAGAATTCCAACATATGCTTAATGAATTACGTGGAATGGGTGTTGAAGTTGACAAAATTATTGAAACCCTTAAGAAATTCTTTGGATGGTAATCAGGATTGAAGATTGAACTCATTATAATGTGAACAAAAATAAAATAAACGAATAAAAAAGAAATCATTTTGGAAATTTTTTGTTTTTTTTTGTGTGCATGTGTTTGTTAATTAGTTGTTTTTTTTTTTTACTGCATATATTGCAAAACTCCAGGGATATCGGTTCGTTATTTAGATCAAAAGTATTTTTCTTTTATTCGTTGTTGTTGTTTTGTAAAAATTTTCACCACAGATGGCAGCACTGTTACAGTGGTGGATCCACGATTCTTGTGAGGGGCTGAGTGCAACTATGGTTTAAAAATGGTATATGCTGAACACTGAACAAAAGTTAGAAGACACTCGTCACGACTCACAAATATCATTTAAAAGATCACGAGTAGAATAGATTAGCAAGTGGCTACCACTCGCAACGAACAGAGTTGCTCAACGTTCTTTGCCACTCCCGAAAGTCAAAGGAGATGTTAGATTATTCATTTTGTTTGTAAATAGTGGAAGTGTAAAACTTCCCAATCATCCATTTTAGTTAGAAAAACTGGGGAAAAATATTTTATTCAAATTCACGAATCATCATAAATTTTTTCTTTGTAAAATTAAAAATTTACATTTATTTAAAAGAACAGATGCAATACATACCTTGGACGTATATAAGTTCGTCGGCAAGTTAAGAAAGTGTGACCTGTTTTGTTTTTTGTATTATTAAGCCAAGCTCAGGAGATATCCTATGAACTATGATGCAAAGAGAAGACAGCATGGCAAGAAGGTGATAAAGAAAGGAATTAGGGAACGTGAGGAGAGAAGACAGAAGATAGTACACTGTTTCACGTTCGCACAGTTCAAGATAAAAAATCATCTCGGAATTTTAATCTACGGCCGCTAGTATTTTGCAAGGTAAAAGGATATGCTTGGCTTGCAGTATAAGTTTAACATGCATGAATCAGGGATCAAATTAGATATTTGATCCGAACATTAACCATGTATGTAGCAATATAGGAGCGAAAGGCAACTAACATTACGGCGGATCTCAAGTGAGTCCATATGACAAATATTTGGAACATCGCCAATTAGCTGAAGGCCCTCTTGTGGATAATATCCAATGAAGCTAAGACACTGCGATCAGCCCCGGTCTACATATGGAAATTGTATTCCATTCTAGGCCTGATGTAGGACTTGTAGAGGAACGCTAGAATAGATGAGCTGAAATTATTGCTTAATCCTTTTCAGAAATCCAAGATATTTCGATGCTTATTTGGAAACAGAGAAGATGTGATCTGTTCAGCTTAACTTACTACAAATATTAATGGATGGGATTGAAAGTAAGGGAAAGCAGATCATTAATAAAAATTGAGAAGATCGATGGAGAGATAACAGAGCCCTGAGGCACCCCGGCATTTATTGGCTGAGATTTAGATGTAACTCCATCTAATATAATCCGTATTAAGCGACCAGATAAAATAGAAGAGGGGTGAGACCAAGTGCTCTAAGTTTGGCTAAAAGAGGCTGAATGCCAGACATTATCAGAGAACTTTGAAATATCTAGGGCAACGATTTTCGACTCACTAAAATTGTGAAGACTAAGGCTTCAACGCTCCATCAGAAAAAGAAAAGCCATATTGGCGATCGTTGTGGGTTGGAGTAGTTTCTACATACTTTATTAATTTGGAGCTAATGATAGATTTAAAAACCTTTGAAAGAATCGTAGTGATTGTAATTGGTCGATAATTTGAGGGATCGCTACCATTTCCTTTCTTGGGAATAGGCTGAACGTGAGCTGGTTTCGATGCAATTAGAAAATTTGCTGTCGAATAAGACAAATGGAATTTCGCAGAGCCTTAGCCAAGGATAACGCTCAGCTTTAATATAACGGGGGCTTGAAACTATCAGAATCTGCAGCTATGGAGACGTTGATCGTTAAGGACCTTGACCATATCTCTCGTACGGATGTGTATTCGCTCTTGTAGAAATTCAAAAAGGAGCTGTGAAGTGGGTAGAAAAGAAGAATTTGAAGAGAATCTAACAGTTAAAATATTAGTTTTATTCAGGGAGTCAACAATCACTTCATTGTAAAGTAGTGAAGGAATAGAGGAACTGCAGAAGTTGCTCTTGATGGTTTTTTAATAAAAAAAAAATTATTTAAAAATTAATCTCGTTTTTTTAAATGTAATAATACTCACTACAACTATGCACAATGACTTGTTCATGACTTGTTCGCCGTTGGTAAGTTTCGCTGAATTTCTCCAATTACGAGTTATAATTGTTTCTTTAACTGTTTGTTTTGCCACGTCGCGCCGATAATATTATAAGAAGCCATCTTTACATCGAAGGTTTATCAAAGACCTTTGGCATATGTTTCCAATTAAAACAAACCTTCCGTCGCGCTTACATAAATAGTCTCTGTCCCGCTTCAAAAACCCCAAACACCCCGAGCAAAGCGACGCTCATGTACAATTATCCGCGCTTCATAGGCTTCAATAACCACGACATAAATTGGAGCGAAGGCCAAGTTGCTAGCTAGGGCCTGCGTTACTAAATATATGAAACTGAATACTTCCAGAAATTGTTACGTTTTTTACAAAAGGTGCAGTAGAATAGATTTACTGCTCAGTGAATCATTTTGTTAGGAAACATTCAGAAGATCTACTGCATTTTTTTTCAGTGGTCTTCAGGTGCCCCCACCCCGAGCCCCCTAGCTGAATCCGCCCTTGCACTGTTAATAGTGTGTAGACAAATGAAATTTTTAATGGAGTGCAAACTCTCCACTTTATTTAGTGATTTTATTATGTGTCATGTTGTAGAAAGAAAATTCACCCTTGAGAAAGATAAGAGAAAGAAAATATAAATTGATTGTCTGTGCTACCATCTATGGAGAAATTAAAAAACTCCAATTGCATCCAACGCTGCCTAATTTTATAATTTCGTAGCAGTTTAGGCGGTAAGCAAGCTGTAAAAGTTTTCTTTATACAATGGAAAAAATTTGTAGAATATGTAGAAGAACCAGAAATGGTATGTTTCTGTCACAGTAGTTTTCTCTATTTGATTTTATTTATTTTGGTTTGAAATAAAGATGAAGTGAGGATATAGTAAATAGCTCACGAATAAGGTTTCTGGGCGATTTGTGCTGTTTTCGTACTCTGAAGAAAATTTACAGAATTTGAATTAATTCGCAAGTCACAATTAAACCGAAATGAAATTTTTACCGACATTTTTTAATTAGGCAACAAAAAGCAACAAAAAACTGTTTTTTAGCTACACTTAAAATATTTTTTGTCATTTAGCATACAACAATGAAAAACTCCGAAAGAACCATATTCGAAATCTATGAAATCTAAACTGAGATTAAAATTCATGATGTAGAATCGTAACCCGAAATAAGATATTTTACGATATATTTATATGCAAATTATTATTTTAGTTTAACTAGCTGACTGTAGATGGCGCACTAACTGTTAAAGGGTTTTGTTTTGAAATTTGATTATTTGTATTTATTTTACTTATTTTTATTGCTCGTGTAAGGTGACCAAGAATTAAAAGGAGGATTATTCTAATGAAAATGAAAACTCATAAACGAACAATTCATAAAAAATTTATTGACTATGTTTAATACCATTAACAGCAACAGAATTCAACACATTTTCTCATTTTCATATGCAGGGCTATATTTGAGTAAAAAATATAAACAATTTAATTAAACAAAGTATCTACTTAGATTTTAATACTATTAAATGCACAAAGAATTAAACAACAAAATTCCTGAATCAACCTTTTAGTTCGGAAACTCGTTTACATTATGGAGAAAGTTAAAGTTGAAAGTAATTCATTCTTCCAGAAGAACAAATGCTAAAGGAATTTCTTTAATACTTTTGCAAGTAGTAAAATCGCTTTGTGTGATGGCCTGTAACATAAAGACGGCAATGCCTGAATCAATCAAAAGCGAAAGGGTAAATATTGTGAGTTTTAGTTTTAGAAGCAAAGAGCGAAACAAATTTTTGTTTTATTTTTTAAAATACATACCCACAGAAGAGGAAACGAAATGAACGGATGTTTTTTCATCGCAGTTTTCTTGCTGTGAGCTCTAGTACTATACTTTCGTTTTACGTTTCATTTTAATAATGAAAAATATGAATGTCATTTTGAATGATAATTTATTTTTTCCCGCAATTTTCATTTATTTATTTATTTTTTTAACTATGTCATTAACATATGTTTTTAATACTGAATTTAAAATCCAAAGATACGAGGTGTTTCAAACTAGCACATTTTCTTAATCACCCTGTAACTCCAAAACGGTAGAGATGCTCCAACTCCTGCCATACAAGTTTTTGTTTGACTAGGTGACTACTATCACTTGAATGCCTTTGGACTTCTCACCAGGCAACACCCTAAATGGTCAAAAGTACGCCACAGTTGCAAATGTGTTTTTGGTTTATGAGCTACGTTCAAAATTATTTTTGGATGTAGGGAGACATTCGAATTGTGGTTACAAGTTTTATTAGGAGTTTACTGAAAAATTTTAAGAAAAGAAAAAATATAAATTAAATTCACAAAAATAAAAATGTTATTTATAAATAATATGAAAGTAAGTAGAGCATAACACCATACAGCGAAAATGATTTCTTTTTAATTTTTTAAAAATTATTTTTTGCTCCTCTCCAAATTTATTATTTATTTTTGTAATATATATATACCTACCTCTGCTGAAGTCTTAAGCCTAGTACGGAGCTCAAATAAAAACTGAGATTTCCTTATAAGTTTTACCGCTGGTAAAATCTCAAGCAACAATTTTACTGAGGTCTAGTAAAGACATACCTAGCAATGTACATAAATATATAACAAACGTAAAATATTGAACTGACCTGTACATTCGTTCAGCAAACTTTTCTCAGTGACTGTAGGTAACTTTTAAATTAAACCCAATGCTCATGGTCATGCTGCCTATTACGAACCACGTTCCACCATTAGTGACGAAATATCGTGAAAATGTATACAAAAGCACTAGAAAACAATACTCTCTCTTCCTATAAAAATGTATATACATTAGTCACGAAATTACGTTACAGAACATGTGCCAAAATTTTAATACGAATGAATATAGAGTTAAGGGAAGAAAGAAGTTTTTTCAAAGCGTGTGGAAAAACGTTACATAATAACGCAACTCATTTAAGAAGATATCATGAAAATCCAACTCATGCCAGGAATTATTAAACGCAAAGGAAACAAATGCAGATAACCTCATTATTAAATGTAAAAGAAAACAGTTTCCGGGAAGAGGTAAAAAGGGCCGAATATACCCTTGTTATGTTTTGTTTAATACACAACTAGTCATTTTCACTAATGGATTCACTGCCCGCGCTCCTTTGCGAATGTTGCTCAGACTCTGCTATCGCCAAAGCAGTTAAATGTGGTAGAACTAAGGCTACACAGATAACTAGATTTCTCGGCGATTGTGGTAAAAAACGAGTATGCGAATAGCTAAGGAAAACCAAATTTACTTTAATTGTCGACGAGTCCACAGACGTAAATTGCTCTAAAACTTTGGTTTTGGTGGGCCGGTATTTTGATCGGGCATTATATAAGGTTCGTAATCGATTTTTAGGCTTGCTGTATTTAGAGAAAACTGATGCAGAAGCCATTTTTCAAGCCATTAAAGATTTTTTCGGAAAATTTCAAATTCCAATGAAAAATTTGATAGGTCTCGCTACGGAAGGCGCAAGCGTAATGGCTGAGGAGCTTAACGGTTAACAAGCAAAAACGTCACACCCTCATCTTTTCTATATGAAGTGTGTATGCCACTCATTATACTTGTGAGTATCATATGCTACTAAACGGCTACCTTTTACGACAGAAAGGCTATGCAGATGCAGGGATATTTTTAATTTTTTCGCCTATAGCCCAAAGAGAGTTAATGAACTCAAAGAATTTCAGGAATATGTAGACCTGAAATCTAATAAAATTCTGGGTTTATCTCAAACGCGTTGGCTTTCATTAGAAAGTATAGTAAATCACATTCTGGAACGATGGAATGCTCTTAAGTTGTATTTTACATCGAATTGTCTTGAGTCAAAAGGAGTCGTTTCGACAGAGTTGGCGGAAAATATGGACAAACTTCGAAATAAATTCTATTTTTTATTTCTATCCTACATATTAAATATCATCAATAATTTAAACATGGAGTTTCAGTCAGAAAAGCTCCGTTTGCCTTATATTTATTCAATTATGGAATCTTCATATAAAAATATTGCCAGTAAATTCATGAGTTCAGATTATGTTAATGCCAACGATATTGATATTTATGACAAAAATCATTATCTGCCTACTAAAGATATTTATGCAGGTGTCAAAGTGACCCTTTTAATGAATTTAAAAGACTGATTGAATTAAGGTTTACTTTTTCTTGTGATGTAATTTCCGAATGAATATTTGTTGATTTTGGATAATAACAAAGTTTAGTTTTTGTTTATCTATAAGTTACATATATCTTTTGTTGAAAATAAATTTTTATGTTTTATAAAGCAAGTAGTATTTTAAAATTTTAATTTGTCAGTTGAATAGTATATTTGACAAATAACATTGGTACGTTATTGGTACATTTTAAAATGGAATACCCTGGTACATTTTTGGTACATAAAATTAAGACATTTTGGTACATTCAGTTCTATTCAACTGGTAACCCTGGTCTTGGTTCGTATTCCGTCATCCGAAAAAGCAACAAAGGAAATGGAGTAAGCTCGAATATAAAGTAATCCTTCATCTCGTTATCGGATTTCTTGGCTATGCACATTCTCTGGAACAGCATTAGTAGGTTTATGGTAATGTTTTTGCACTTCAGACATACAAAATAAATGTTCATACAAAAAATGTAGGGAATGTAGTCTTTTTGTCGTAGGATCAACCGTTGAGGAATTATTAAAAAAAAACATTTTTTGTAACTTTAGTCTAAGCCGACGGACAGCGCAGATCCCCCCCCCCCCCCAAGGTCAAGAACTTGGATTAGCACATAGGTATAATAGGTCAAAGTCAAATGAAAGAGGAGAGTTTACAGTTTTTATAAAAAAAATATGTAAGCCACCTGTAAAAAAAAAAAAAAATGTCAAAGTAAAAAAAGGTAAGAAAATCCGAAATTCTTAGTTTAGACCAGCATAAATCCCGAGGGGAGAGGAGAAAGGGGCTGGCCGAGCAGTCATTGGAAAGGCCATGAATTTCTACATACAATAAGCGTACACTCTGTATTTTTTTAAATACAGGGTATTTTGTGAAAGACTACCAAATTTTCTTAATCATTCTATAACTCCGAAAAGGGGGGGGGGGGCGGCACCCCCCTCTTGCCATACTACTCTCACCTCCTGTCCTATGGACCCCCAATGGCGAAACACCCTATATAAATGGTAAAATATGTATTCATTTTTTTGGAAGAATGTTCACCTTTCCGCCGCTGTAGCTCGTTACACAACAGACTTACACAAAAAGTGCTTATTCAAAAAATTTAGGGAATTTAGTCTTCTTCAAATTTATGTTTCTACATTTTTGTCGCAGGATCAACTGTTGAGAAATTATTTTGAAAACACTAATTTTTGGTACCTTTAATACAAGATGGCGGACCGCGCGGATCCCCTTCAGGGGTAGACCTGGACTTTTCGTCGGGGCCCAGAACTAAATAACATATATGCAAATCACAACTACCCCACTTTTGTAGGGCAAAGGCCTTATGTAGTCCCTATTTACTGGACTAAGTATAAATACTTTGGGAAGGGTGAATAAGAGTTGGTAGGAAATCATATCTTAAATTGAAACGAGCGAAATGCCCACCGTAAGATCTAGCTGGGAAATGACAGTTCAGGAAGGCTATAACTTGTTGATGGTTAAAACCAGAGCTCAGCGCAGACAGTTAGTTTACATCGGAAAAGTTTAGATCAAATTCAGCAGTTTTTCAGTTCTACATGAAATTTTAAATAAAATGAATTAATCAGAATCGGGCTCTTTTTTCTGCACTTTCTCCATTTTGAAGCCCCAGCACCCACATGCATAAATACATAGCATTGGAAAACGACAATTGCTTCATCGTTTTTTCATATAAGATGAAGCTGTACAATTTCTAGAAGTGATTTATCTCGCATCGATTGTGAATGTTCGAAAGATTTATTGTCGTTGATTTAAAATTTGCAGGAGATAGAAATCTCATTTTGTTGTCACAATAACTCTTTTTGTATGCTTTTGTGGTAGAACTTTCATCCGATGGCAATTGAAATTGCTTATTTTCCTTAGCCATCAGAATAAATTCTCTTCACTTTAAATGTATTCAGAATATAAATTTTCTTTACCGTATTAGAAAATACAGGAAAACAAATTCGACCTTTCATGTGGAAGGAGGTATTTTTGGGGATTTGCCTTAGTTTTGCGGTGGCAAATCGTCCCAATTACTACGTACTCAATACGACGTAGAGACTTCGCCGTATTTGTTGAGTTGATAACTGTCAACACAGTGTCGGAACTGTTCTGCAAGGGTGGCAGAGTTGCTTGACGCCAGAAATTGAGTTCTCAAAGGTCGAATCTGTGGGGTGGATTCACCTTGATCTACCTAATAATTAGTCTAACTGGGCCTGAGCAACTTCGAAACCTGAAATATTAAGACTCAAATTAAGCCGTCCTTATGCCGGGTTGATGACGGTCAGCTGGCCTTCTAGCTGGATGCATCTCGTGGGTCCTGACAGTCAAGAGGTCCTTATGACGACAGCATGCTGCAATCGTAATTGCTGCTGTGTTTGTATGAGCCTCGTCAGTCCAGGCTGGCGAGCGTATACTATTAGAACCATCTCTTGAACAGCTGTTCAATATACCCTTCTTCATCAGTGTGTAAAAAACAACGTGCTTGGTTATTGAAAAATGTTAGCATTTCTCCTTCAGAAAAATCAAGTATATTTCTCTTTGTCACATAAATGCGCTCAATTTCCTTAAATGCTACATGAAATTCTTTCTTTCGAAATTTGGATTAATTTTTTTTATATTTTTTCAAATGACGCCTACTCTGATGTGTAATCTCTTTCTATTGATCAGCTGTTAAGTGAATTCTTTATATATACTTTTTCTATGGTCCAGGCTGCCCTATGACAGTCTGCACGGGTACTAAACTTGAAAGAAAGCCGGATCTTGATACCAAGTCAACCTTATGTCAACTTGACGTTGTGGGAGAAGTTGCAGCAACGTTTATGCGGACGACTGGCCTTGATCCTGTAGCACTTGGTCGGTGATCAGTACACTGCGTACCTAAAAAAGCGCTGTCACTATAAACTGACAGTTTATCGGGGACTGAAGACACCGGTTCAAATTTTTTAAGATTCCTCCGCCTTCCACCCACGCATAATATTAAAAGTTATTTTGGCGTTTGCATGTCTGTCTGTCCGTCCGTGGGTCCGTCTGCTGTTTGGCTGTGTGCACGATAAATGGAGAACGCATTTAAGTACTTAGAGAGTTGCAGTTTTAAAAAACAAAGCAAATTTAATTCGAAAATGGGACAAATTCCTTCGTGGGCTTGCCATAAAAAAATTTCGTGTTTCACTATATATTTGGGAACTGCCTGAGAACGCGTCGAGGTGGAGAGCTCAAATTTTATACGCGGCCTTTTTTATTAAAATTGGAAATACAAGTTCAAAAATAGACTAAACTGGGCAACTGTTTCTTGGTTTTACCATACAAGACTTTGTATTTTCACTATATATTTGGACACTGCCCTGAGTACGCGTTGATGTAGCGAGCTGAAATTTTGTATACAGCATTTTCAAAAAAGTAGTAAATAAATTTTAAAAAATGAACAAAATCAGACAACCCTTTTCTTGTGTTATCATGTAAAAAGTTAGGATTTTTATGTATACTGTGAAAACGATCAGTCCTTAGCGGTTTTAATATGAAAAGTTCTTGAGAATGCGAAATCCTATAAAACTGGTTATAAACATTTTTTCCGTCCGACGAATCGTTATAAAATATTTATGTGGAAATTTACGTAAAAAATCAAACTAGTACAGATGGGTGACCATACGAAATTACATACGGGTATTCATCTTGGGTATCATAACAACTGGTTTTATTGTTAGACCAATTCCAGCTTATTTACTTATTTTTATTTTATCTTGGATACATTTCCAATTTTTCAAAATTACGTATGAATTGGAAAAGTATACTTGAAAGGGCAATGCGCACTTTTCATACGACTTTAGTCCCGACACCTCCAGACATGAGAGATGTCTTAAACAATGCAGATACTCTGAACATATTTTACTAACAGTGTTTATTTCTAGCGATCGGATGTAGGTTCAGCTTTTTTCTTGGGTGAAAGAGTGGATTTTTCTACTTTTCGCGATTGTGCTGAAGAGAGTTATCTGAATCTGGAAAAATATGCACCACCCGATAGAACCCTGTGGAACCTTTAATTAAATATGCAACATGCGGTATTAGACCCCCCGGGGACTCCTACTCCATCCTAAAAAAATAAAGAGAAAAAATTTCTTCTACGAATTATAACTGGTAATGAACTGAGGCGAAAAGTGAGACCTGTTTTCCGATCGGACATGACCCTACCAAGTTAGAGTCGATCTTAGGTTCGAAAAATCTAGTACTACAAAAGTGAGTATTTGGATGGCTATAAATAGCTATTTAAGCCTCCGAGTCTAGGAGTGTGGGTACTCAAACTTCTTCTCAGGACCCAATGAATATGGTTCTGTACTAGATTTTTCAAAATGTACTAGATCAAACTTTGATTTCCTCCGCTAGATAGAAATAAACATTGTTAATAAAAAATGTTGAGAGTATCAGAATGCATCGTTTAACCATTGCCCATCGCATTGTAATTTAGCGGGTTTCGCCGTCGCACTGGGTCATTTATCTTTGCTTTCATTGGGTAAAAACTGTTCAAAACATCTAAATAAAATCGTGAATACTCCTCAATAATTATAGAACGCGAATTGATATTTTTTGAAGCTTAAAAGTTATTATTTTTAATTCCACGCCCTTTTTCTGTTGGCGGGAAATTTCCAAGAGAAATTTCGCTTTGGTCACGAGTGACCCAGTGCGATGGCCCCGACGGCCAGGGTTAAGACATATCTCATGTCTGGAGGTGTGTTGTTAACACTGTTTTACGTTTGCATGTTCATTAAAATAGTTTTTTATTTGTTCCAGGCAGGGGTAACAAATTTGTTGATTTAATCATGAAGCGCATCTCAAATTTACCTGGCAGAATACTTAGTTGTAATGTGCATGGCTTATGTAAAGCTACATACTCCACAACCGTATGTGGAACCCGCTCGGACACTTCAAAATCAAAATATTGAAGCAGCAAGCTATGCTACTGGCACAGTCACTAAATATAGATACAGAAGAAATATATTCCGTCAGTCTCAAATTCATCAGCTTAATTATTTTTTCTCGCCTTCTGTTACTTCCTGACAAAGTTTAGTCATTTCGATATTCCAGAAATATAGTTTTGTTGAATTACATGCTCTTTGCTAATATGTTGCTTTCCTAAAAATGTAAAATCGGTATCGAAACTTGAAATAGTGGTTTGGAAAAATCAATTTATTGTATAAAAAAGGAAAATTTATAAATAACTTTAAATTTTTTTAAGAAGCTTTTCATTCAAATTTTATTTTCAGATCTTAAATTAGAGATTTTATGAACAATTTTCGGAAATTCTTTTGTAAAAACTTTTGCGAGGACTGTGGGTAATTTTCAATTCAAAATCTAAACAATTCACTCTATTTTCTAATTGTTCTCATTATGGAGTGGCAAAATTTCCAGACTACCAATCCACAACTTCTCGTATTCAAAGAATTTTAATTTTTGGTAATTTCTTTAACAAAATTCAAAAAATTGTTTATTTTTTATCAACCAATTATCTGAAAATCTACGGAATCAAAAAAATCATATATAGATACGCTTCATGGAAAGCCTCAGGATTTTTTTGATATTTTGAACCCTTAAAAAATATGTAAATGTTTTTTTTTAAGTTTGCGTAGGGGGAGGGGAGAAGGTTATGATGAAATTGAAAGTCAAGATCACCTGATAGTAAGAATTCACATACTAAGGATTAAATTGTTTTGTTAGGATTCTCTTATTGTACTGCCCGTAGTTAGGGCGTACATGCAAGAAATGAAGAGTGTTGTGAAAATTATGCCACTGGTATAAAGCTCGTGGTTTTATTCGTTTATTCGCTGAGTCTACACTTCACATCCACACTAAATGTTTCAAGCTCAATAACTATTATAACTTAAGAAATACACGACTTATATATATATATTTTATAGTATAAGAATCTGAAACCAATATTCAATAAATGAATAAGATATAAATTTGATTTATAAAAATGTTGCAATTGACTTGTACTCACCTGATCGATATATGGCAGCTGATTTACTTGACCTTTTATTTGATTGAGGTTTGGGATTAGGATACTCTTTATTGCAGTCGATACCCGCAATAAAGTGTTTAGTGTTAGTGATTAGTAAATTTCTTATTACAGTCGAGACCCGCAATAAGAAACTTCATTACAGTCGAGACCCCCAATGAAGTGATTTGTTAGTAATATATTATCTCAGTCGAGACCCGAGATAATATTCTTTAAGTCAGTCGAAACTCGGCTCAATGTGAATGTTAGTAAGTATCTTAACTTCAGTCGAGACCCGAAGCAAGATTCTATATTTATGTCGAGACCAGAAATAAAGTGTATTGCTAGTAATGTTTTTATTGCAGTTGCTACCCACAATGAAAACCTTTAGTTTAATCGCTATCTAAAACAAAATCCTTAATCCAGTCGATACCCAGAACAAGAATATTTTATTTTAGCTGTCAATTAAATAAAGTATTTAATTTGTTAACAAAAATGTAACACTAGGAAAAACACTAGGAAATAACACTAAGAAATAAATCGCCAAGTTAATCACTGCACTGCCAAATCACAAAAGAGATCGAAGCAAGTCAAACTGCTGTTTATATAGCCAGAGTTTGTGCACGGCACCAAAGAACGGTAGTACCATTTTAATTATTGTTGTTATCAAGTTGTCCTCTAAACTTATTATCAATAAAAATATTTTGAGAAAATTCAACTTATTTCCAATCCAGACCATATTGGATACAAAAAAGCTTCGCTTTTTGTTGAATTAAAATTTTTACTTTCCAAGAATAATTTGAACATTTTTAAAATCAGTACATTGAGGTGGCGTACACGTAGCTGGCAAGCAGCACGCACGAGTTGCTGCCCTTGTTTCTAGATATACTATCACAATATTCTGCTGCGCAGTCACTTCTTGTATAATTACCACAGTTCGTATGCTGCTTATGCTGCAGTTTGAAACTTGAATTTTAGATTGTTTCATACTTCTTATCCTTTCATTGTCTTTAATGCATGTTAGTAGCGTGTACGCCTTGAGCCATGCTTCATTGCAAATGGTGCTGCTATTTTCTTCCAGTTCCATTTCATTTTCTAGTGCCTTTTATTTTCTGAAGTAGTCCCCACTAGAGCTGAAAATTGGATCCGGCTATGCTAATATCCGGATATCCGGATACCCAGATCTGCGAACTATCCGATTCCTGAGATCCGGATCCGAACTATCCAGATCCAGATCCAGATCCGAACTATCCGGATCCAGATTAAGCAAAAAAGCTTCAAAATTGTGTTGTTTCATTGAGAAAATGAGAATATCATGAAATTTATATTTTCCCAATGAAACAATGCAATCGGAAGGAAATTTTGACCTTTTTTTGCTTAGTCTGGATCCGGATAGTTCGGATCCGAATCCGGATAGTTTGGTTCCGGATCCGGATAGTTGGGATTCGAATACTACTATCTGAGTTATCCGGATACCCGGATTTGAAGAATCGGATCCTAATTATCTCGGATAATCCGGATAGTAAATTATCCGGATACTTTCAGCTCTAGTCCCCATTGTTTGAAATATTTGTGTTGACATTCAGTTAACATCAGTAGATACTTATTTCTGATGTTTTTTTGGACTTCTTTGTGTAGAGATGATAGATATTCAGCGATTAAGAAGATTTGTTGTTCTGAGATTCCAATACCGTCACAAGTACATTTAGTAATGAAGCTAAGAGCAGATCTATAGTACAAAAATAACAATGCAAATGAATTGCAAATCGGGCGGTACTTTGTGGAGTGTGAAAATTCCATTCCAAAAGGTGATGATTTGCAGAGTAGATTTGTACCATAATGCAGGACAAAAGGGAAATTCTGTTGTAACATTTTATTTTTGTCCAAGACTCAGCTAATTACTTCTGGAGAGTGTAACAGTAGATTAAATGCACGGTCTTCCGAAGACACAATCTTCATGTTCGTGGGATTAATTAGTCAGGTAAGATTCATTTATGACTGTTTAAAAAGATTTGATTCTCGGTGATAGATGTGCTATCCTTTTTCAGGTTCTCCAAATCAACAGACGATACGAGAACTATATAGCTCAACAACAACAAAGACAGCAATAAAAGGTAACAGCTGACGAGAAATGAGTTGTTTATGAAGTCAGGTACGTAGTTAAATTACGCCATTGATTTGTTTAAATAGAACTATTTTGTTCCTTTTCAGATCTTGCCTCTTGTTTGAAACACCACTTATATAGAGGATATTTTCGACGTTTTCCTGCAGAATGCCAACTAAGAAACTAGAGACTATTCCGCTATCCATCGTCTACGAAACCTTCTAGATTAGTAGCTTACAACTATGCTCTGGACCTCAAACTCTTTAATGTATATCTGAAAAGATGGCATAACCTCACACTTTCACTTTTGATTGATTTTAGATATTTTCTCTACGGCAAATTAAAACTTGAGAATTAGTCAAATGACAGATAAAAATAGCCGTCAGTCAAAAATATTCTTATATATAAATATTCTCGTTCCCCTAGCCCACTCATTACAATCAACACTTATACGAACAAGGACGCCATCTTATTAGGAAGGACCAAATTAATAAACAAATAAAATGAACGTATCCAATCTCATTTCTTCCACAAACCCATTCTTGAAATATTCTCTGAATGTGTGTGGGAGTCATAAATATTTAACTAAACATGCTATGCCCTGCATAAATAATTCATTTTTAGCTCATCCAGAGTTACTTAATTATCCTTCTCCCTTCAACTGGAAATCCTAAATTTCCTACATTTGTTTTCTACCTAACCGTAAAAGGAGGAGGTTAAGGTTTAAGGCTGTCTATGGTTATAATTTACTTTTCGTAAACCATGTTCTACCAGAAAAAGGTGAAATTCAATTTTTCATTTCACCGTAGCTACAAATTAGACGGTTTCTACTAATCATTTTTAATTAAGAAACGAGAGTCATTTATCAAATCTCAAACTCTATAGTCGACTAACTCTTAAAGGTGGATAGAGGTCGTATGTCTTTATCAGAAGAAAATCTTTACAAATCCACGTGTAAAATTTTAGTGACATCATAAAAATAGTTTTCAAAAAAATTCCACAAAATTCAAGCTTTGGAAAATAATCGCGCACTCTTGATGAAAGAATAAAAATTATCACGACAAGCCTCAATCCTTTATCCTGAGTCCTGATTGATTGCATTGTTCGAGCTAGAAGCCATTGTAAATGCGTTGATAAAAAAAAGCTAAATTCAATGGAATCTTGCTGGAATTGTACAGGAAATGAAAACTGGAGGAGCATTCATCTGCATAGCAGAACTCGAAAATGTTTCAGGATTTTTCGTTTTTCCCTCCATTCCATTCCATCTATGATTGGCTGTGTAGTTTCCTGAAAATTTTGCTGGCCTTTAATTCGATTGATTTGTTTTGCACTGTTTACATAGCTGCAAATGAAAGCTTTTGAACTTTTCATCTAATTTGTGCAATTTATTTTTCTCCTTGTTTTCGTGACATTTTCCTTTCAAAAATATTATGAGGTTGAGACCCGAAATTTTTTTTAACATTTTTTCCTCTTACGACCATATTTAAATGTCGGTGATAGATTTCTACTGAGAATTTCATCTGAGAAAAAAGTTTGAGGTGAATTGGAATTTAGTAAGCTTTGATTTACCTTTAATGTCAGAGTTAAGGTAGGTTAGTGATTTTGAAAGGGCTAAGGTTTATGGATAAGAGGGAATATATCTACTAGCTCCTTTTTTTATGAATATGTAAACTTGTATGAGAAAGGCTGGAATAGGTAAAAATTGCATGAGTAAGGGAAAGTATCCGGTATAACTTGAGTAGGTTAAGCCATGCCTAAATATTAATAAATGAGGGGCTCAAAAGCTAAGGGGTACAAGTACACTTTTCACACTTTAAAGTTTTGGATATCCTAAATTCTGTTTAAAGCCTTAATTTTTTATACCCTATAAAATCTATAGGGTATACTAAGTTTGTTATTCCGTTTGTAACACCTCGAAATAATGATCGTAGACCAAAATGGATTGGACACCCACGCATAATATTAAAAGTTATTTTGATTTTTGCATGTCCGTCCGTCTGTCTGTCCGTCTGTGCGCACGATAACTCGAGAATGCGTATACTTAGAGAGCTGAAATTTTGTACACAGACTTAAAAAAGAAAGTAAAAATTAAGTTGGAAAATGAGACAAATCGGGCAACTCCTTCGTGGGGTTGCCATACAAAAATTTCATTTTCCACTATATATTTGGGCACTGCCTGAGAACGCGTCGACATAGAGAGCTGAAATTTGGCACATGCTGTTTTCATTACACTAGCAAAAAAAATTCAAAAATCTACTAAATCGGGCAACTCCTTCTTGGTGTTGCGATATAAAAATTTAAGTTTTTTACGTATACTTTGAAAACGATCAGTCCAAGACATTTTTATTGTACTAAAAACTTGTTCAGAATACGAAATCCTATAAAATTGGTTATAATCATTTTTTCTGTCCGACAAACCGTTTTAGAAATATATGCGAAAAACCACTTCAAAAATTCAACTTGCATAGATCGGTGACCTTACAAAATTTTATACAGGCATTCATCTAGGGCAGGGGTCGGTAACCTGCGGCTCAGTAGAATCATACTCGTGGCTCTTCAGTATTTTAATAGTTAATATTGAAAAATGAACTGTAATATTGCAATTTCAGACATCAAAATGCGCGGCAGATCCCATGCTTGTAACCCCAGTTTAGCTAAACTTACTCTCCACACTCAAAACCAAAGTGAATAGAAACAGAAGCGTTACCAGGACATTGGAAGAACATTCGTGAGCTTTGGAAATCAGCGTCCTTTAGTAGTGAGCCTTACAAATTTCCTGAAAAAACTCATCATGCAATGCGGGGAATTTCAGCGAAATATTTGTTTACTATCACTTCCAATTTGTTCGAATCGAAAAGACCTTAAAAAAGAGCCCTTTAAGTTGAAATTTCTTAATAAAATTCCTTAATTTGAAACAAATTAATTTCAGTTACCTTTAACTTCTATTAATTTTCTCGTTCAAACTAATTCAAATGATCCGATAAAAGAATCCAATCGAATTATTTTAACATTTTGTGCGAAAAAATTAACTGAAATCAAAGGAGACTAAAACGAATTCGCGAGAATCTTAGGTAACTCTAAAAAAAATTGTATGTATTCAAGTGCGATTTTTTAAGTTCTTTTTGCTTCCACTCGGACGGATTCAATAGCTGTGTTCTTTTGGTTCCGCGCAGTATACTGCAGAACACAGGAGATTGCGAATTTTATTAACTTGTGAGGTGCATAAAAGTAGAAGTGGTTTTGAAAGTATAGAAAAAATGATCAAATTGCCATGACTTGAATCCTTGCCAAATGTCAAAATAGAACTTGATAAACTCATTGAATAAATAACTAATAAGGAAACGGCATATCGGGTGAAAACGTAAGCATCTCGGCGAAATGTATTAGTGTGCTCTGCTTGTATTCGTTTCGTCATGGCAGTAATTAAATTCTGACATTCTGAAAGGGTACATTTTTCATAATCCAAATTCCTATGTAAAATAAACAAATTTTAGCTCCCCCTTATTTTCAGACAATATTTCTTGGCGTTGCCTTTGTATGACTGGAATAATTTAGGCACCAACTGACAATTCAATTGTAAACAAATAAATCGGCATTGGTAAAATGTTAAATCTTTTGCCATGGCTCTTTATTTTTATAGATATTTCACTTTTATTTTGTTTAAAACAATATAATAAATAAGTAAAGCTATTAAGCTTACTTGAAGAATGCTTTCCCACGACAATAACTCCGTTCGTTCCTGCAGGACAGCACAGCGCACTTCATTACGGTTTTTTAAGACTCCGGAGTCTCTATTGCACAAAATGTCGTTCACAAAAGGAATATTCCGCACTTATTTCACACTACTATTCATAAAAATCACGTTTAATTAATTATTTATTCCAATATCGCGAATTGAAATCCGAAACTTATTTTGAAATAATATGAAATGTCAGAATGTTGAACTGACACAAAATAGGCAGTAGGCCCTCTTGTCATTTCTCCCCCCCCCCCCCCCCCCGACCATAGGTCACACTGTCATTGAAATGCTTAAACACGTACACTGTATTCGCACGATACCCCGCCTCCTTATTAGTTATTTATTCAATGGATAAACTTCGGGGCAAAAATTGACAGGTTTAATGTTTTGTAAGAATTAAAGTCTTGGCACCTAAATTATTCTCTCCATGCTTTCAAAAAACTTTCTACTTCTATGTACTGTACAAGTCAATTCTATTCGCAATATCCTGTATTCTGCAGTGCACTGCACGGAACTACAGCTAATAATAGAGCCCAGTTCCATCTTCTTAATCGTATCGTCGTATTCAGGTTGTAATAATAACAGTGAATTTTTTGTCACCGCCATTGTACAAATGCAAGAAACCCTACTCTAAGCCACTACCCAGATAACATTTTGGATCGATACTCAAGCATCAATAAGCCTTCATTAATTCTTTAAATTCGCTAATGACGATTTAATGAAGATTTTATGAATCACACCATCAATATGAATTGATTGTTGTGGTGTGGACGCCAATTGGGGTAAAAAAGTGAAAATGATCAGTGGTATCGATGTGGGATGAATGCCAATTCAGTTCCTGTAGTTAATACAATGTTTCTTTTATTATAGCTATAGCATCATAATTTTAAGGGGAAATCGGAGAATTAATTTTAGAATGGCGGTACTGATGTTGTATATTGATGTCTTTCTGATCCCTGGTATCATTCTTGCATTAGAGAACGATTTCGCAAATTTCATGTCATTTCTCTGAAAGTTATTCACCTTGTTGGAAGGTATTTTTGCTTTGTGGAATTTTAGGAATATTAAATACAGTGGAAATCGTTTAAGTGGTAAGTGGAATAATTAAAACAATGTCCAGAAGGGAAAAAAGAATTGCTGGTGTTTCGGTTAGACATTTTAGAAGATTAGTGGCTGCAGATTTGCTACAAATGCGATCCGAATTGCACCCAATTAAGCAAATTGATGTAATTGCAACAAGAAATTTAAGTGATGTATGTCCTGATGGAATCATTAATGAAAATATAAACATGCCAAGAGTTTGCAATGAAAATGTTCCTGATCTAAATGCACTTGAAGATGTGGAGGAGCTCATGCCTGATAATAATAATGAATGTTGGTTGAACAAGGCACTCTTTTGCAACAACAAAAGGACGAAATCGCACAAATCCAAAGAGGAATGTTGAAACAAGGTAATATGATGAAAAGGTTGTGTGACTTCTTGTTTCCATCAGACAAATATACACCGTGCAACTTTCCATTCAAATTTCCTATCAAGGAAAATGAAGAAATTATCCGGTTGGAGGAGTTTCTTTTAAACACAGATAATCAGGATAAATTTGTAAGTTGAATTTAAAGACTTCAATTTAAACTGCTTTCACCATTTCAGAAACAGCGGATTTTGCAGATGAAAGGAACAAAAAATTTGAAGGTGTTCTTGCCTATATTTGTGCATGAAAATGTTCAATGCCTGTACAATGTTCGGGGCGTTCGTGGGAAGCAGAAGTTCACCACATATGAAAACATTTGTAAATATACCGTATTTTAGTCAATTCAAATAATTTATCATTTTCAATTCAAATTTCAGATAGCTTCAAACGAAACAGTTTCGGACTTATGGAATTCCATAAAGAACTGGACGAAGCGCTTCGCGCTGCAAAAATGAAAATCAACAAGGCTGCGTAAAAAAAAAAGGATAAATGCAGTTCTCGAAAAGTGTTTCATTCTTTTATTCTTATTATTGTAATCAAAGAAGGAATTATTCGTGAGTTTTTATTAATAAATAATTATTAGTTTAAAATCTACATTTTTCATATATAATTGTGGCAAACCATAATTATATACACTCATATAATCTTTTTTACATATGAAAAATGGAGATTTTTAAACTTATAATTATCTTATTAATAAAAAAGTCAAGAATAATTCCTTCTATGATAAAAACCCTTCAGAATGGGATCAATACAAATCATCAGTATGGGATCGATACAAATTTTCGATATGGGGTCGGAGATATATCGATGCAATTCCTTTTTTATACTTTGGATCCAATTCGGTGCTTCTCCGATATATCATTGATGCAAGGCATCAAAAATAAATCTCCCCTTCTCAAGAATTCGACCAATCAAATTTGCTTAAAAAGCGGACATCGTCCATATAAAAACATCAATATTAGTATACTGAAAGGTATCGATACTTTGATACTCGAGTATCAGTATTGTAACAGTATTTCATCACTACGATGCTATCTGGGTAGTGCCGAAAGTGTGCGAGTTGAATTTTACACCATTCCCATCTATTGATAGAGCACAATTTGAGTTACGGTTGTTAGATTTGAAAAATAAAGGTACTTGGACAAAAAAGTTCACAAATTTGCAGTCAGAACTAGAAAATTTCACTAGAGAGAAATGAAAATTGGCTGTCAGACTGCAGTGGACGGATTTTTCAAAATGTAGGAAGGAGGAAGACGTAATATTTGAACATGGAACTGTCTTTCCTCATTTTTACGATCATTTGGCATCTTGACAATTTTCGGATCTACATACTAGTGTTAACAATTATTTTCAAATATGACGATTATTAAAAATAAATTACGAACTTCGTTTAATGACGACAGCCTCGAAAGTTGCATAAAATTGAAAACTTCTGAATATTCATCAAATCTGGAAAAACTTTCACAATCCCTAAAATCTCACTAATATTAAATATTTGCGTTTATATTATTTTTTACATTTAATTTGTATTTTAAGCAAAGCTATATTTATAACCTACTGAAATTAAGTTATAAAAAAAGTTTTTCAATTTTCTTAAATACGTTGACTTATATGTTCTGTTAGTATGCAAAATAGAATGTTTTGATTTCACAATAAATACATGTTTTACAGCAAATAACAGTTATATTAATTTTTGTAATACATATTACCGATGTATATATACTTATATTTGGCTCCATAAAAAAATTATTTATAACATCGGGGAAAAAATGGCTCATAACTTCACAAAGGTTGCCGACCCCTGATCTAGGGTATCATAAGAATTGGTCCGACATAGACTAGACCAATTCTAGCTTTTTTACTTGTTTGTAATTATATTAAAAAAAAAAATCCTTATATCTTAATAATTTTAGATGTGCGTAAAATAATGTTCGGTGGTTTTTGGTTTAGTAAGAAGGTAATAATTTAATCTCTTGCAATCAGTTATACCCCTTCCCTGTAAGAAGTGCCTATGAACAAGAACGTGTACTTGTAATAATAAATAAATAATGGCTGCTATAAAACAGCATGGGATAGGAATTCAGTTATATATCTTTGCCTTTAATATTTTCAGTATATCTAGTTTATATTTATGCACTTATTTCAATTTTTAACAAAATGCTATACTTGTATCCCTTTGCCTTTGAGCCCCTCAAATATAACCAGATATTAGAAAATTGAAAAAAATTGATTGATGGAGATATAATCGTATCAGGAGGTTTAAATTGCATAATGGTAGGCGCGATTACTATCGTCAGTAGAAAAATTAATGCAATTATGAATCATAGAAACGGGAATATCTTAAAAACGGTTGCATTTAGGTAGGTAAATGCGTATAATCAAATTAAAGGTAATAATCTGGGGTTTCTAAATATTGCAAAAAAACTGTATAGTTATTTTGCATTTTAGCGGGAAAATCGTTAAAATTTGAAAAAATTATGATTTTTTTCCAATTTTTTTACTTTGATGTCCTGCAACTTCCGACGAAAGGCAGGAAGACAGGAAGGGTGATTGAGCATTCATTGGAAAGCTGAAACGGTTTGCTATCTATCATCTGAGATGAATCCCACCATAATAGGGTGTCTATCAAGAAATTTACAGGGTGTAAAGTGGAAGTACTATTAAAAGTCTTAAGCGCCTCTACTGCCGAAACGACGCGTCTTACCACCCCATGCACCTTTTTTTTTTTTTTTGTTTTCTAATTGAAATAAGCAATAAAATTTTGATGATCAAGCTAAAATAAATTTGGTTCTCAAATGTTTGCACGTCTGCACTTTTTTCACCAATTTACAAGAAAAATATATGACAGAAACTTCGACTTGTACTATTCCAATGTAAAATTCGTTCTTTATGATTGATTGATGCGGGCAAGGTTACCCAATCTGTTAGTAATGTTCTTTGAAATTCTGTATATATTTCTAAACATGTGCCTTAGCTGAATTATAAATTTATGCTGGAAAACCGGAGTATTAACTGAAAAGTTTTCAGGACGTACAGACCAGGATGTGTTATGGTCGTAGCATATTGCATGCAGCAGTATGCTACACTGAGGCTAGCTGCGTCATGTATGCGCGGGCTGCTTTCTGTATGGAGGGAGCATATGTACGCACCGAACGCCACGTAATTGACAGGGCAGCGCTACCAGATAGAACGAGTTTAATGGCAAGGATGAAGAAGATTTTTTTTTTCTGGGGAGAGAGGTGACGTGTGATTTTGGTTATTTGAGGAAATTGCTGCAAAAAGGAGCGAATTAAAAGTTTTCTTTAACCTAGATATCCAAAAAATAATCCCGTAATTTTACAAAAATCGAAAAAGACAATTCGATCCGTGCCGGACAACTAAAGTTTGCTTGAGCGACGCATATCATCAGAATTGGAATTTTCATCAGCGTGGCTGGTAAAAAGGATTTATATATATTCAGCATCGATAAGGTTGGTACGAATTTTTAAAATACCATGATTAAGTCGGAACAGTCAAGAGTGAAGGATGGTGTATAATCATCCCTAAAGAAGTTCGCTCTGGCGCATTAGACAATACGGTTACTGATAACTCTGGAAGGTCTTCTTAGTACGCTTCAAATAATTTAGTCGGTGCTTGGTCCTCTACAGAAGCTCGATTCCGTCCAGATGAATCTACGGTGACTTTTGAAGTGGCAATATTGTCATATGTGCTGAGCGAAATGCTAATTCTTTTTAGTCCTGTCAAAATTTGGAAGGAAATAAAATTTCTACGAAACCTTCTACCGAGTCTCCAGTAGAAGCAGCTGAACTAACAACTGAATTAAACCATCAGCTATCATCCCTTCATCAAATCGACCAAGAATATCAATCTTTTCCACAAACGACTTTTCTAAATCTTACTTCTTCAGGCACTGATCAAGTGGATAATAGTGATATGAGCACAGGTTTGGTGGTGAACTGGGAATAGTGTTCAGCCTCACACTGTTAGTGATTTCTTGGTACAATATTTGTTTTTTTTTACTATAATAACCAGCTTAACACAAGCTCGCTGCATGGACACGCTTAAGAAATAAACGGTCAACAACACATGCGTTTCATCACTTAGTCGGTGTTAGTATTAGTATGTTAAACTAAACATAAACCAAACACCAGATGAAATTACATGCAATGAACAAAAACATTAAACAAAAAAGATTAAATATTATATAGACGTTTTTATAAAACATGCTTAGAAACGTCAACAACAAAATGCTCAGCCATATTACTAACAGTAATACACATCCCATTAATAGGCTCATGAATGCTATAGTTAGACCTAGAGGAGTTAACGTGCAATAGAGGTAGCCTTCTCAAATTGTTCCTCATATCACAGAAGGAGATTTTGTTAAGTGACAACGGAGAATTAATATTCCCGTTTAAGACTTGGCGAACAAAAGTTACATCGGCAACCATGCGACGTTTCTCAAGCGAGTGCATATTCAAAATCTGCAAGCGATCGTCAAAGGGTGGAAGAATTAATGAATGATTCCAGGGTAGGTCCCTGAGAGCACATCGTAAAGAGTTTCTCTGAACCGACTCGATACGGTCGATGTGTGTACCGTAAAATGGATACCAGACCTGCCTAGCATATTTAAGAGGTGGTCTCACGAAGTAAGTGTACAAACGGAATGCTATGGTAGGATTCGAAAAACACTCGGGACCAACGTTTTATAAAACTCAAGATAGAAATACTGTTTGATACCGTATAGTTTATATGGGAGATAAAATTCAATCTGTGGCACATTTGATACCCAAGTCACAGACAGAGTCCATACGGTGAATCGAGGAATCCGAGAACTCATAACAATCATAAGTAATTGGTGTCTGATACCTACGGAAAGTCATAACCTCACATTTGTTGATATTGAGTACCAGATTATTGCTCTTGCACCAATTGTAAAATTTTTGAAGATCACCCTGTACCTGTTCACAATTGTTAACGGAAAAAATCTGATCGAAAAGCTTAACATCGCCAGCATAAATCAAGACCTTACAGTACCGCAAAATAGAGACAATGTCGTCAATAGATAGAATAAAGAACAGTGGGCCCAAATGACTTCCTTGAGGTACGCCAGACGAAGCCTTCAAGATTCTAGAGATGGAATGGCGGAATAGGATTTGGTATGTTTTTTATCTAAAGAGGACTCTGTCCATTTTAGAAATGTTGGGGGAAACCCATACTTTTCCATTTTAAAGAGTATCACGGAGTTTGATAACTTGTCGAAGGCTTTACTAAAGTCTGTATAAATACAATCCGTCTGATAGCCTTTTGCAAACCCGCGAATGTTATCCGAGGCAAATTTTAACAAATTAGTGGGTGTAGACCTGCCCGAAATAAACCTATGTTGGTTTGAAGCGAGTAAATTCTTGCAAGAAACTGATAGCTGAGATTAAATAATAGATTCAAGTAATTTGGGCATGTAAGAAAATAGGCCTAGAGTTAAAAATTTAATTTTTACTACCATTTTTGAGGATAGGCATGATAAAAGAATTCTTGCACAATTGCGGAAAATAACCACTATTGAGTGATTTTTAGAAAATAATTCTTAACTGGACTGCCAGGGAGATACATGGATGAACTTATCTTAGCCACTTATTCCATCAAATCTAATGCAATAGGTCCAGATGAAATATCACCCCGATTCATGAAGCTTTTATTCCCTACTATTTCTAAGTACATAATAATAAATAAATGCCTTATGTTCTCGATAATTCCAAGCTATTGAAAAGAAGCTGCAGTTATTCCAATTACGAAAAATTCTTCTCGCGAATATCTCCGTCCACTTAGTTTGCTGTGATTTTCTTCTAAAGTCTTGAAAAAAATTATGTACAAGCAAATCTTGGCCTATGTTAATAGGTGACAGCTGCTACTCCGCTGGCAGTCCGGTTTTCGTAGCTATCATTCTTGCGACATAGCTATTTTGAGAATAGCCGCAGACATTAGAAAGACTATGGATCTGGATAAATTCAGGGTCTTGGTACTACTGGACTTCTCCAAAGTTTCTAATAGCGTGGACCATTATATTCTCACACAAGAGCTTTCTACCTCCGCTCCGATGATTAAAAATTTTTTATTGGAACGTAGCCAGCGAGTAAAAATGGATAATACATTCTTTGCTTCTCTGCCTTTAAAGCGCGGGGTTCCACAAGGTTCCATCCTAGGGCCCCTACTGTTCAATTTATTTATTAACGATCTACCGTTGGTGGTTCAAGATGCGTGTATTCTAGCAGACGACGTGTAAATATATTTAAGCAGACCAATCGGTCTACTTGAAGACTGTATAGCTCGTATAAATTCCGGTTTGGATAGAATATATATGTATGGTCAAATAATACTGGGCTGCTGCTGAGCCCCATAAAACCACAATTTATCGTATTTTACAATGATGTACTCAATAACCGTTATGTCAGATCAGTATTTTTAAATGGTTTTCCAATATTTAGGTAAAGTAAATCTAACAACGTTGTTCTTAATCAACATATGAAATATAAGTATGAGGCTTCGCAAGATCTATAGTGGGCTACGTAGATTGTGGCTTTCTGCAACGATCTAGCCTTGTAGTGTACGCTTAAAGCTAGTAAAAGCATTGATTATGCCTCATTCCACCTTTGATAGTCTAGTCTTTCGTAAACTAGATAGGCAGTGCTCTCGTGAAATGGAGATAGCTTTCAATTTTTGGTTTTCGGAGGTTTGACCATATTTCGACTTTTCGATTGCGGCTACTGGGTTGTTCTCCGAACTCATATCTAGTGATATCTAGTGCGCAAGACTTTAGTATCTTTGTATTGTTTGCTTCATTCAGGTGAACCTGATTATCTCAGATAAATTTTTAGCCAAAAAACATCACAGCGCAATAGAAATCTAGCTATACCTCGTTTTCATAAATCAGTCATGGAAAGTTTTTATCCCATCTAAGTTTAGAAAAGATTGATACTTTTATGAGTTTTAAATTGAAAAAATATTTATTTGATAGAAACGTCACTGTTTGTAATTCAGACCAGTAGAGAACTAAAAATAAACCCTTTCGGTATGAATTGAAAAAGAAGAGAAAACTAGGCCTAAAATTACACTTCCAAAGACAAAACTGATGCAAAATGTTTAAAACTTTTACGTTTTCCTGTTTTTATACAACGAATGCCTTAAAATACCTTAATTTTGCAAGTTTTACAAATAAACCCACATATTTAACCATGCAGTTGTTGAATACACTTCATTTAAAACAAATATCGCCAAATTTCGGTATGACCTGAATAGGTTATGAGCTAATAAATCTTTAACGGCTACACTGAGCATATAGGTATAATAGATCAAATTAAAGCGAACGGTCCACAATTTACAGTTTTTATAAACAAAATTATGTTAACCACCCTTTTGTAAATAAAACAAAGTGTAAAAGCAAAAAAAAGTTAGAAAATCCGAAAATCTTAGATTAGCCCACCATAACTCCTGAAGGGAGAGGAGTACGAGGCTGGTCGAGCAGTCACTGCAATGAGCACTATACGTGGCCATACACTATTGAAAATACAGGGTGTTTTGTGAAACACTACCCAATTTTCTTAATCACCCTGTAACCCCGAAACGGTTGAGATGCCGCCCCCTTTTTTGTTTGACTAGGTGACTACTATCACTTCCTGATCTATAGATCACCATGAACGAAACACCCTGTATAAACCCTGTATAACTCGCTACACATCAGAGTTACAAAAAAGTGTTTTTACAAAAAATGTAGGGAATTTAGTCTTCTTGAAATTTATATTTTTACATTTTTGTCGCAGGATCAACTGTTGAGGAATTATTTTGAAAAAACTTATTTTTGGTTCCTTTAATCCAAGGTGGCGGACCGCGTGGATCCCCCCAAGGATTTAAACTTGGATTTTTCATCGGGGCCCGAAACTGAATAACATATATAAAAATCACAACTACGCCACCTTTTGTAGGGCAGAAACCCCTACTGACTGTACTATTACGGTATCATTAGAAATATGTTCCAGAAATACATAAAGTGTTTTACAATAAGAGGTGCTATTTTGATATTCAAAGAAAAATGCCATTTTTTGAGATAAATGATCTTTATTTCATTATAAAGAGGAAGGTGTGCCGTTAATAATGGAAAATTACATCAGCCAAATGACCCATGAGCCAAATGTCCTTTTCATGAAATTTTCCATAACCAAATCGCAAAGTGGCTGCCCTATGTCCTCTATAGCCTCACGAATTCCATCTTTGAGGTCTTGTATCGACGCTGGGCTGTTGGCGTAGACCTTCTGTTTCACGTGGCCCCAAAGGAAGAAGTCGCAAGGTGTTAAGTCACAAGATCTCGGTGGCCAATTGTGATCACCTCTTCGAGAGATAACACGGTCCGGAAACTTTTCCTGTAAAAGATCAATGGTTTCGTTGCTTGTATGGCACGTAGCGCCGTCTTGTTGAAGATAAACGTTGATCAATACCATCCAATTCCGGCCATAAAATAATCATTAATCATCTGTCGATAGAGCAATCCATTCACCGTAACTGTTGCTCCAGCTTCATTTTCAAAAAAGTAAGGTCCAATGACCCCGCGGGACCATAAACCGCACCAAACAGTCACACGTTGAGGATAGAGAGGCTTTTCTAAAATAACTCTTGGGTTTTCCGAGCCCCAGATGCGACAATTTTGCTTGTTGACGAAGCCATCGAGGTGGAAATGGGCCTCATCACTCAAGATGAGTTTTCGATGGAATTCCGGATCATTTTCATGCATTTCAAGGACCCAATCAGCAAAGACTCGACGTTGTTGATGATCGGCCGGCTTGAGTTCTTGTATTAACTGAACTTTATAAGCCTTAAGACCCAAATATTTATGCAAAATACGGTGTAATGACGTTTGTGGAATGCCTAATTCCAAAGAACGACGAGGAATGGACAAACCTGGGTTTTCTTCAACACTTTCGGCTACAGCAGCAATATTCTCGGCTGTTCTTGAGCGACGTGCATGGGTATTATTCTTCGCATCACTAACTTGTCCCGACAGCTCGAATTTTTCTACCAATTTCTGTATTGCGGTCCGACAAGGTGCTTCACGACGACCCAAAAATGTTCGAGTTTTACGAACCGTCTCTGCCACATTTTCACCATTTTTATAGTGAATTTTAATAATTTCAATGCGTTGTTGAATCGTGTATCGTTCCATTTTTATTAATGGCGTAGTTTCTACTTGTCAAATGTCAAAAAATGACAGCTCCAAAAGTGACATCTACCGAAATAGCAGGCTAATTAAGATAACACTTATTGGAAAACCCTTTATATAAAACTTCCCCACTTTCATAGCCCAATCCTTCTACAATGCGCTCTGTATCCTTTTTATTAACTATTTCGCACAAACCAGAATAGGACAGCTTCCCATTGAAATTGCAATATATGGTTTGGTTGCTTAGTTATTTAGAGCATTTCACACAATTAATTTCTGATGTGAAAGCTCCTTCATTACTTTGCCCTTCAGCTGTTTTCAGTTGTAAATTGAAATTTACTGAAGACAGATTTTTTCATACCATATTCATACTAGCCAATTCTAGTGTAGCCTCGTAAGTGTGTAAAACGAACATGCTCATCTTCGATTTTCTTACAGTCATTTGTTTTACTTACATCTTTGCTTGAATCCTTGGAATCGGAAAATTTAAAGCAGTGATTACCTACTTGCGTACTTCTCCCGTTATCATGCGATCTCTTGTTTAATTAAATTTGCGATAGTAGGTACTGTTGGGGTCCTGAGGACCTGAGCAATGAATCCTGGTGCATGATCCTAAAAAATCAAAATCACACAAGCCTCTGCTAAACTACCGTATAAGGAAAATTTCATTTGAGTTCCAAATACGTGTCGTTTAGGATACTACTTCTGGAAATCCTAGCTACCATTACCCCTATACACCCATAGGGGTAAAAGAAACAAAAATTATGTTTAAAATCTATTCTAGCTTAAGAATTCTCTTAGTTCGCCAGTTCGCCAAAGCACAGGGTGGGTAGTTTTCATTTCAGAAGATGTTCATAATCCAAACAGCCTATCAATCTTAATGTCAAATGAACAAATTCTTCCTGTAAATAACTGTACATGTCATTTCGGCAATTCTAATCAAATTAATCTACAATTTGATAGTTTTATAATCAACCAACTAAATCCACAGCTCAAAAGGTCAAACAACTTTAGTGCGGCTATACTAAAGCTTTTCTAAATGGCAGGACTCTTGATATTTTCTCTATATCAATGCCAAGGTGAATGAAATTATGTTGACAATTTACGTGTTCGGAAAACTAAGAAAGTTTTCTAGTTTCCTAGTTTTTAGTTTTGTTTTTGTTTTGCTTTTCATGACGCTTATTCCGGTTAGTGACTAAGGCTAACTCGGTATCCGTATCACGTTCAAAAGAGCAACTTAGCACTTTACTTTCATCTACAGTTTTTTTGAAGCCTGAAGCGGAATCACTAAATAAGTTTTCTTTAGTGTGTTAGCCTCACGACGAATTTAGCTGACCTAAAGATCTTCCACGTGAGTAGGTCTCTTTTCCTTATGGATAAGCTTTAATAAAACATGACACGCTCTTCAATTACATATAACGAAATACTACAAACCATACCGTGTCTGGTCGCATCGTATCGTAGCATACTTCCTCCCCTCTCCCTTATCACTCCGTTATAACTCAGAAAAACCAGCAGACTATCCACTGAAACGAGGATATGGCATTTTTTTACGTACCTTCCTGTGTGATAAATCATTTCAAAAAGTGTACCGGAAGTATAGCAAGGACTCGAGTTTTCACATCACGTAATCTGTACCTAAGTTCTTTTTTTTTAATTTTTATTAATTTTTTTTTTCGTCTTTTTGAAGAAGGTACAAGCGTTAATTTTTGGCAGAAATTCAATTTTAGTAAAAATCGGCGAGATATGGAGTACAAAAATGAAAAAGTTTTCCAAGGATATTCGAGCACTGTGTGTTTGAGGGGTTGTAGAGAAAATTAAAAGTTGGAAGTTATGCTTAGAATTACGTACTATCGTCAGGGGTTATAAGAACAGCCTACGGAAATTTAACGGATGAGTTTGTTCCATTCATCATCATTAATTGACTCAAGGTGACTCTTTCTCTTTTTTGGTTTTATTTTGCATATTTTGTTGTTTTTTGTAGTCTGTCTGTTTTGAATTACTGAAAAGATAAATCATTTGTTGAGTATTTTTCGTGACTAGGAGATTACTAGATACATTAAAAGGAATGAAGTGGAGCATTTTTATTGACTTTATGTGACATCTGAATGAAAAGAAGAGAGGATCACAGAGATAAAACACTGAGAAGAAACGGGAAATGAGGAGTTCGATCCAAATAACGTTCAAGAATAAATCTTTGGTTTGTGGTGTCATTTATCATATGAATTTAAAAAAAAAAAATTTAGTGTTCCTCAGGGCAGCAGTTTTGGGCCACTCCTCGTTCCTATTTCTATTTATATACACTATACTGCCTCACTCTAAATTTCTATATTACTTTTGTATTACGTTGTTTATGTTAAAATCGTTTGTATAATTTTAATTCAAACTGCACTTTACTCAATTCTAACTGAGATTCCTTTTGCAATTAGTGAATTATTAACCATCTTTCATTGAATATCTATAAGTACACTACTATCATAGACATATGCAGGTATCGGCGGCTGTAGTAAGAAAGTGATGTCTGAGAAGAACCGTAACCCCCGGTATATAATAAGATGAATTACAATAGACGTATTCGTTAGTAAAGTTACTTAAGTAATAATTGGGAAGTGGTGATAAGTATTTTACTCTTTCGAGACCCGTATAAAATACAAGTCTACAGGCAATTCTCAACCTACTGCATATGAGCAGAGCAAATTAAAAAACAAGTACCAAGGTACTGTCAGTTACTGGCCTAAAAGCCGAAGACCACAAATTCCATAAAGAAATTTTTCGGAGAATAGGTATTGTGTGTAAAGTGTTTCGATCAGCAGTAACAGGGCGATCTCATCAGGACAGCAATGAACCCTGAAGACTGCCTGCTATCTACACTACAGTGAACTCAGATGCCAATAAGTTGCTGCTTATTTAAAAAATCTATGTGTGAATCATTTTAAGGAAAATTGGTTGTCTTCACAATTTAAATTATTTTAGGGCATCCCATTTTTAACTAAACTAACTTTATGGAATTTTTGGTCTTTGGCTGTTAGGCCAGTAACTGACAGTACCTCGGTACTTGTTTTTTAAGTTACTTAAGTAAGTCTAAAGAGCCCTATGAATTAAACAGAGGTGCCAAAAGGCATCGATAAGGAACTATCGGTAAGCTCAAATGTCAAATTTCCGTAAACAAAGTGCGGTAGGAGTCGTTCATTCCGTAAGGACTAATTACACAATGATATATTAATCAAATCGGTCACACTTCTATCATTTGATTTTATTATAGAAGAAGAATTTAAAAAGAAGTTTTAGGAGAAAAGGGCTCCGAGAAATAATGCCCAAAAGCGATAAGTAAAATAAGATCCAAAAGTTCCATATAAATTCCAACGTGTTAAATGTGAAATAATGTCCAAAATTTTTGGGTGTTATATCACACATTTGGGTTTTATTTCACTTATCGGTTTTGGGCGTTATTTCATAATGATATAAAATTCAAAATTCTTAAAGAAACAAAATTGATCCTGATGAATTAATGCCCAAAAATCATTTCAGAACATGAAGAAAATATGTCCCAACGATGTGTATAAAGTAAGAACGCGTTGCGCGGATAGGAGTGGAGCGTTGGAGCAGCGCTTTCTCGTGTTGGGGCGGCGGTTTTCGTATTGATATTTGATTTATAGTAAGAAAGAGACACGCTTGGTGGTCGGCGTGGTGGCGGCAAGGGTACAGAGCGCGCGCGCATTGATATTTGATTTAAAGTAAATGAGAAACGTGCCCCCAAATCGAGAAAGCGCCGCTTCAACGCTCCTCCCCAACCCGCGCGACGCGTTCTTACTTTACACACATAATTATCAATATTTTGGGCTTTATTTCATTTCCTTGTTCTCTTGATCTGAATTTTGAGGTTTGTTTACACCATTTTTCATCTACTTTGGATTCTATTTCATATCGGTTTTCGGGCCTTATTTCATTTTTTATTTCACTTATCGCTTTTGGGAGTTATTTCCCGGAGCCGGCGAAAAGTTTGGCAAGGAGCTAAGAAAACGAAATATTGCTCCTGGAAGTTCTGCCGATTTTTCTTTTTGCAGATTGGTCTTATATTTTGTTTTATAATGTCCATTAAAGGTCCAACCCTAATTGAATTAACTTACATTTGTTCCTTTTTTTGTTTTTTTTTTTTTTTTTTGGTTTTACCACTTTTTAAAATTGAAAACATTAAATATCAAGATTATAACCCTTACGGAATGTGATGTTTGTTTAGGGCAAAAATGTCAATCATCCGTAAGTAAACCTCAGTCTCGTTCAAAATCATAAAGTTCCTTACGTCTATCGTGGTCCAACCTAATACAAGCCATGAAGTCGATGATAACGCCAACACATTAAAAGGTATTAGCAGGCCGTACAGCCATATAGTAAGAGCTCACGCCCACCAAGTTTGTACAGCTATTATGGACGAAGAGCGGAGATTCCAAGCTATGTAGCTTCATAAGCAAGTCAAACTTTTTACTCAAGTTCTCATAAGCAGAACCACATCTTTGTAGTTCTGCAATCAATCTGTTGATAATGACGTTGAATCTGATAACTCTGAATCCGTCCTTACCGGATAGTGCGACTACGATTTCGTTTCCTTTTACTTCATCAAAAAATTACTTTTTAATGTCCGGTGAGGCCCCCCTATAATGTTGGGCCTCTATGCATCTGCCTAGATGGAAGTTCGTCGTTAATGAGGTGAGTGTTTGCTTTGGATCAGGCTTTAAATGCGTTTAAGATGTAGATATAGGTTATCAAGTTACAGGTTGATCCACACAGACATTGTAACAGCAACAAGTTTTTAATAAAATAAATTTTGAGTTTCAACCAGAAAGCGAGGATTATTTTTTTTCTTTCTTTCTATTTCTTTTATCAGTTTACTTTCCCCAGTAAAAAAAAATAATTTTTCCCCTAAGGGTTGCTAAGTCCCATACTACGATACTTTTGCACATGTAGGGTAACTGCAAGTATCCATATCTCCACAATTGAGCTGAACACTATCGCAAATTTTAGAGCCTAGAAACATAAGTCTTATGTCTTCAAAATAAAAATACAAAAGATCTAGATGCTCCAATGGATACTATGGCCAAAAGACTTTCCTTTACAAGAGGTTAACAGATTAATGAAAGAAGCCAGATACTAGACGGAAGGCTCCAGTTCCCGCAACGGGCCCAAGTCTGGTATACTGATGGATCCCGGAAGGACGGCAAAATATGCGCGGGGGTGGTTGGTCCAGAAGTGGAACTATCCATTCCGCTTGTTGTCTCACCTTCCATTTTTCAGGCGGAAGTCTATGCTATAGTGGATGGAGCTCAGGAAAGCCTAAAAATGGCTGCAAGAACTCCAACATCTATATTTATGTATTCAGATAGCCAAGCTCCGCTCCTAGCTCTTTCTTCTCAAGTCTTTGCATCGATACTAGTTTGGAGCTGCTACTCGAAACTCCAACTACTGCCTAGGGATAATCAGGTAATTTAGTTTGGGTTCCTGGACACGAAGGAGTGGACGGTAATGAAAAAGCGCATGAACTTGCTAAAACCGGAGCTGATTATCCGTATACTGGTCCCTATCCGACATTTGGCCTACCAAAAAACCGCTTTAAGGAGGAACGGCAGAAGTGGGAAAACAGGAAACTGGATCTTTTTTGGCGTAACGCGCCCGGTATGAGGCAGACGAAGAAATTCTTCAACCTCTCTCCTCTCCAGACGCCCCAACTTATTAGATTTAGGAGACAGTCGCTCAAACTATTTATTGACGCAATCACTGGTCATGGCCCCTTCCTTCACTTCCTGAAGAACATAGGCAAACTCACCCAACAGTGACGCAGACCTGTAAAATTCCAAGTACAAGTACCAGTACAGTACCAGTACCTGGACTTGAAATATTTTAAGTACAAATACAAGTCCCGGTATTGGTACTTAAAAACATTTCAAGTACAAGTCCCGGTACTGGTAATATAAAATTTTTCAAGTAAAAGTCCAGGTACTGGTACTAATACTAGTACTTAAGTACCAATGTACTTAAGTACTTTACAGGTCCTCAGTGAGCTGTGTCGACTATGAGAAGAGGAAGATGAAACCTCGACTCATATTATTTGTGAGGGCTTAGCGCTAACCCCCTACAGTATTGACTTCTAGGCATTTGCCTAGTTTGCCTAGGTGAACGCTCGCCGTTGGTCTGGGGAGTGGACTACTTGCTATGGATAAAGCTTTAAATGGGGTTAAGATGTGCATACATTTTATTAAGTTAGAGGCTGATCCACAGAAACATGGTAACAGAAACAATTTTGTAATAAAGTAAATTTAAAGTCAGTCCAAAAATGTCAGCTAGGTTTTTTTAGGAATTTTTATGATCAACACTTTGTTTTTTATTCCTACAATTTCAATAGCGAAATCAACTATGATCTGCCTCCATAAACTCTTTTATCTTAAGAAAACTTTCTTTACGAAGAGCATTTATAACTGACTACTACCGAGACGAGAGTTTAGATTAGAATTATTTCAGGTTGTTATAATTCAAACTCAGTACTAACTACAAATATTTCCCTATAACCACACTTTACAGCATTAAAAAAAAAAAAATATCAAGTCAAATAAATTTCAACCTCAAAAGGGGTAATTTCATCCTTACAACGACACTATAATTTACGCTAAAATTCACCTCTATTCCCAGAAAGAATACATTTCTAACTTTTATTTTCCGTTGATAGCTTGCAAATTTCGTTTCGACCCATACAGAAGAATGAATTTTATTTTGAATTGCTTGCTGCACACAAGACTACTTACCTACATATCTACTATGTAGTATATCGAAAGCCGAGAAGTGTAATACACAATCCTTTTCAAACCCATTCACCCCAAAACATGACCCTCGAGAATATGATAGAAGCCGTATCCCATTCGGTAGATGTTAAATTCTAGGAAAATCCTTGAAAATTTATGTGCAACTATCGTCGTTACACAATATGAGAATAAAACCGGCTACAGTTTGAAGGAGGAAGAAGTGGAAAACTTATACTATTTACTTCACTGGCTGTGTATTTCTACTTGGCCCTAAGGCCCAAGATTTTCAATGCAAAACACGATTGACCACAGTGGCGTCATTTCGGTTTTTGGATATATACCGGCCCACTGCCCGCTCAAGTGTTTACTGTTCTCGTATTGTGTATCCATAAATAGCTGCCGTGTTGGAGTTTATATCGTACATTTTTTGGGTTTGGTGAAAAATGACCCAAAGAACTTGCTGCATCGAAAAAGCTCGAAGCCATCTAAAGAACCATTTGCACAGGTTATTTTATGGATTCTATATTGCACAGATGAGGTAAAAGTCCGACTATGGACTTGTGTTTCATCTTTTTGTTTTTTTTTTTGTACATAGGTACAAATGGCTCCTCATACACATGATAATGGCGGGAATCAAGCATCCTAGGATGTTAGTGAAAATTTTCATACCTGTATTTCCATAATTTCCATATTCCTTTGTTTGAGGAGAGTAAAGTGAAATTGAAATGTGCCCGGGAACTTTTGAGGGTAAGTGAAAATTTCATTAGGTTTTTAGTGGGAAGCAGTAGGAAATTTTATTCTCATGGAAATACGGTTTATTGGGTGTATTTCCGCCTTGCACAATGTCTGCTTTCATTTTTATAAATGTTTTATAGTTTTGTATTTTTAATTAAAATTTGATGAAGTACAATAGTTATGGATAAAGTTATGACAAAAGTAAATTTATTCGTAATATAAAAAGCTTCGAGTTAAATCGGTCAGGAGTTTCCTTTTAGTGAATCAGGGCGGATCTAAGGTGTTCGTATTGGGATTGATTCCCATGTATCTATTGTGCACCATGGGTTTATCAGTGATCTAACCTAACCTAAGCCGGTTTAAAAAGCTCAATTTATCGGATTTGTAATAATTCTAATTGTAAACAACAGAATATAGAGTCAGCACCATAAATCGCTTCAGACACATTCTGAGTAGCAGAATAAAACAATAAACACCGGCGACAAGCTGTCGCCAACATGGTTGTGGTTCAGAAGACAAAGAAAAGGAATGCGATGGATTCCTGGATTTATTTATGACTGGTAGTAATTAAAGTAAGGGTTGTATGGTGTAGAGAAAACGTATAAGATGTATAGGAGAAAATGTCATGTAAATAAGGAGGGATGAAAAGAAGTCTATGTCAAACTTAACTTAAGGGGGGTTGCCACCAAAAGAAAGCTCACCTTAAAAGCACAGTGGAACATATAAACGCTTAAAAGTATGCAATTTTAAAAATGAAACAAATCGCTATATGTACATGAAAAACTATATCTGAGACAACTCACATCTAGATGTGCAAAACCTCACAAAATCGCGGTCCAACTAAAACGAGCTAATGGCCCCCTAATAGAAAGCTCTACACATTCTCTCTCTCTCTCTCTCTTGCTGTATTATGCCACATAAATTCCTCGCAATGATAGCTTTCTTTGGTTGAAAAAAAGTTAAAGATTTATCAAAAAGTGATCCGGGTTTATATGGAGATTTTCATATCTAGTTGTTAGTTGTCTCAGGCTATACGATGCTGTGGTATTCATGTGTATTGTTCTCCAAGGCATTTCGGCCATCTGCACAGCAGTAGAATTGTATAAGCATGACGAGATTTTAGATTTGCTGTCGGATTTTTCATAGATTTTTTTTTGTGAACTTATAAAACGTTGTACGTGAGGGGCAACCAAGGGGCGAACGAAATATGTGCGCTCTATGCTGTTGGTCAAATACTTTTGCTTGTAATTTGTCTGGATTCATTTATTGCTTGGGCAAATTTTATTTTACTGAAGTCGCTTATCAAATAAAACTCTTCCAAGAACTCTGAGTTGAAATGTTTCATATAATTTTAGCAATGTTCGCACTACGTCAGTTTTACCATTTTATTAACTGGATAACCAAAGAACTACTTTAAAGAGTTAGATTTGACTTTACCAACAACCATTTTCTCCTTCCTACAGCTTCACTAAAACACATTAGGGATTAAGATCCATACAATGAAATAAAAAATATCGGGACTGCACATTTTGAATTCAATGATAACCGAAATATCCATTTTCCTTGAAAACAAATTTTCAGAAAAATGACCTTCATTAATTTTTCTCGGAAATTTCAAAGCTTCCCAAAATAAATAACGTTTTTTACATGGAGATACGATGATAACGTTACATCTACGAAGGAAAATTTCCCACATTTTTCAAATTTCAAAAGACCGTATGTCAGTCATATATGGATAGCAAATTTCATCAAAATAAAAAAAAATAAAAATTACACAAACTTGGTCGATTTTCTGTGTAACGGCCTAATAGAATTATATATTTCATATACACAAATGTGTATACCTAGTAATATTCAGTTTTCTCTTCTTTATTCCATGATTATTGGACTGTATTTTACTAACACGTCCCATGATTAAATACTAGTTACTCACAATTAGAAACAAATAGATAATAAATAGAATTGCCAAAGCTATTACTCGTTTCCCAAGCAAAAATAAGAAATTACTATTGATAAAACTTAATATATTCCGCGAAATCTACACTCAAATACCTAATTCAGAAAATGGCGGCATACACTTTCCGAGCCTGCACACTACAGCCCGCCGCAGAGCTTTCAAAACAACTGAATGATTTCCGAAAGCACATCATTCCATCTGACGGTGATGAAATGAATTAAAAACGCCAAATTGTATGCAAAAATATAAAAACAAGAAATTTTTGTGGTTGCCATGTTTAATATTATTGAATTTATTTCCTTTAGTATTACATTAAATATTTTGAGTTTTTCAAAATAAACAGAAAAATGTCCGATTTTTGTTACAAATTGAATTTTCTTTCCAATAATATCATAATTGTGTTTCTGGAAATAGCAACTTTCAAACCAAAATATATTAGTAACCAAAACTTGTTTACTAGTTTTCTCTCCGTCACTTCCTCTTCTACTTCAAGGACTTCCATACTCAAGTACAAATTTATGTACTTGATATACCAATATTACGTTATTATGTACAAAACTTTGTAAATTTCATGAATTTGAGAGTTGTTTAAAGTTAATTACATACATATAAAACCCCGAAATCTTTATTTTTGACACTTCATTACCTAAGTTTATGCTTTTTCTCAAACTATGTGGAATTCTGATCATGATAATACGCACAGATTTGACGCAAAATCGTATTAACTTTTCGTGTTTTTAACATTTCCGTAATAACCCCTCTTAATGACAAGTTAGGACACAGAAGAGTTTTCCGATTGTTTTACATTTAAAATGCACACGTCAAGAAAAGGAAGAAACAAAGAAAAAAAAATCAAGCTCTCTTTAAAACTTTTATGAATAAAGCAGGATTTACATTATGATGACATGCATTTTTTACAGAAATTGTGAGGGAGATAGTTAATTGAAATTTAAATGCTGCAGAAGTAATCATTGCAATACCTCACACCACTAAGCACGAGACCATTCTTCAGCATCTTTGATATTCCCAGGATCCAAAGACCCTGCCCTGTTATGGTCGCATGTGTACACGGCGGCAGCATACAGCTGCGTGTAAACATGGCAGACCGCCTCTACGAACCGATCCGACATCTACTTGTCAAAACTGACCATGGAACAGCTGGCACCACAAAGTGGAACATCGTTCACCATGTGGGGGGAATGACGAAATGGGACAGTGAGGAGGCCGGAAAGCGTGAGAGCCGGCCATTCAGTTTTTAGTTTTGGGGAATTGAGGTGGTGAGAGAAAAATTGGTAGAAAAATAATAGATTGGAAAACGTGAAAGTCATTTGAAATTGGTTAAAAAAAGAAAAAACAAATTTTGTTCGACTCAAAGAAAAGTGTACGAGAACCTGAATAGAAAAGTGCTATTAAAGAAGGCAGAATCCTGATTGCAAGGGTGGTTCGGCCACATGAAAACTACAAGGAACAACAACCCAGAAAACACAGCAAAGTACCCGTATCTTTTAAAGACCACGAGGATTTGTTTTATTATATAATTGTCATAAACAGTAATTTTAGCAATATAGTACGTCTAGCGGACCGTTGGGATATTTCTATGGCATTTTAGTCGCAGTCGAACCTAACCCCCAAAGGTCCAAGCATGTCCGTATTCCGTTTAGCAGCAGCACCTGAAATAAATAAACTTTCGTCGATCTCGATCAGGTATATTAATCAGATTTCAGAAATATTCAGTGACGATTTTAATATTTATAATGCCGACTTACCTAGTGCTGTCATTTAACAGGAGCACCTGAAATAAATAAGAATTATTTTTAATTTTCGTTATTTGTGTTCAATTATCGTAATAGTACTGTAAAATATCCATTGAACACTCCAATAATTACAATATGGACCCTTCTAGTGCTGTCGGTACATTGGGGTACCCGAAATATACATAAAACTCATTATAGTTTCTTACCTTAGTGTTAAAATGTCAACTCTATGAGAAATTTATTCATCGAAGACTTGAAATTTCATTTATATGAACTTACATAGTGCTGTCGGTATACATAAAAGCACCCGAAATATATGAAACCCATTATAGTTTGTTATATTAGTGTTAAAATATTAACGTTATGAGAGACTTAGTCATGGAAAACTTTAAATTGAATGTGTATGAATTTACCTAGTGGTGGCTTTGCGCCAGAATACCGGAATCAGAGGAAAATGTATCAGAATTCTCGAGATAATAATTACTGGCTCTACAATATTAGTATATAGTCGTCGAACGTTATAAGTCTAACCGCATTGTCATCGTCCACATGGGAAATTCCCGGCGATCGCATTTGCCTCAGTAGATCCTACAGTTAGTTTCCCCAGAAGGTCTTTTAGGGAAGTGTTAGTCGCGATACAAAATGAAAGGATAGATCAAATAGTTCCATCTACGAGTGAATTAGGAAACCCCTTGTTCGATCCGAATTTCACCAAGAATAATCTGCAAGGACCAGCACATCCACACATACAGCTTCGGGGGTAAATATAAGAAAATAAAATAAAATAACATTTTTTCTTGTAATTAGCACTGGGTAAATAAAAGACATAAAATGAAGTGATTATCTGTGAAAAATATGCCCGTATAGGCTAAAACCTGTAAACAAAATAGGTACAGGTTTACAAATAAGAACCCACGATTTAATTTCACCAGAAGTTTATTCAACAACTCAACAATTCCAATACTTAATTCTAAAAACAATTCAATAATAAGTTACTATAACAATGATAAAAATAATATTTTTTGGCCAATTCACCAATGTGTGGATAGAAGATATATTTAGAGAGATTTACTTGGCGGTCCTAAGCCACGCCAAGCTTACCTTTCAACACAAGGTAGAATATATATGTGAATATATAATATTTATTATGAAGCTAAATAATGAGGGTCTTTCCTTGATGGTCGTCTGAGGAATAATGAATTTTACTTAGAGAAAGTCAATTTTAGAGAAAGTCAATTTTATTGTGCCTATTATTAACATGTTTTTAAGCTTAAAAATATATATAGAATGACTTGCTAATTATATGCTACAGACTATATTTTGGTCTTTACCAGCTTATTACAATGTTTTCTAATTATTATTTACAATGTGTTTTTAAAATTGCTAATGAGGTATAATTACCTAGAAAAGGGACACTCTAAAAACTAGGTTACATTTTACTTTGCTGCTTTCGGCCTTATATACTCTGGAGCTCCGTGACAATAGTGAGTCATCCCTTGTAGAATATGGCCGACGTCACTGGTAAATTTCCCAAGTTTATTTCCTTATCAGTGTGTCCAACCTTCAGAAGCGAATGCAAGAGTCCATTTGTTTACAGCGGCTTACAGATTGTGAAATTGAAACTAAATGTCTGACTGCAGGCCGGTTAATATAATTCAACAGAGTAGATGTCCAGATCTGTCAGATAAGTATTTCTATTAATATTTATTTCATAAATAAATTTTTGTTTTAATAATAAGAATTTTTTCTTTGTAATTTTATTTGTTTTCCTTTCAGCACTTAACTCCAGGACAGAGCTACGTTACCACCTAATTTGTGAAATTTGTGCGAATAGATTGAAATTAACCAGTGTTTGTTGTTGTTTTTTTTTTATTATAAAAATTATATATGTATGTTGCAGTATGCTGCAACAATCTGATTGTTTCTCTTCGCCCTCCTTCCCATTAGAATTCTTTCTACTCCCTATAGGTGAACTACAAGAGACATCCTAATCGTGATATCTGGATATCATAGGCGGTCGGGTCGGCAGCAGGACCATACCATCTTATCCTTGAGATGTCCTTCAGGTGAGAGATGTATAAGGTCTCTGCCAGACCTGTCTGTGGCGGTTCTGTTGTGTTTTTTTGAATTAGATCTCGCTCAGCATTTTTTTTTTCTTATTCCTTTCTCATGGCACGATATCTTTTTGATTATGGTCAGGTGACAAGCAGGTTCCCTTGTTTTGAACCCACCCCGGACTCTCCGCTATTAGACCGAGGTGCTAGCGTGCCGGCCTGCAAAACTGTCACTGGGTGAGCTGTCAGCAATTGCTGGCAGTCGGACTAATGTCCTCAAGCCTCCTTTTCGTATTAATAATACCAAAACATTGTGTAAACAATTTGTGTTATTTGCTGGCATTTTTAAAGGCGTCCAAAGCCTTAAAGATTGTAAAATTTTTTTAAAAAATTTCGTTAATGAAATGAAATACATATACATAAAAATGGGTGTAACTCAGAGCACTATACTATAAAATTTCACCCCTGTATTTGCGACGCTCCTGCAATAGCTTCTGTTAAACACATTGAATTACACTGTAGTCCGAAAAGTTTTACAAGGGATCAGAGTATAGTTTCAAGAAATAGAAACAAAGTTGTAGTTTACCTGGAAATTGATGCTCTATTAAGAAGCGACGCTACTTTTAGAAGTAGAACAACTGCTACTGGAGAACATGACAGTGATCATCACAAGAGCGACCGATCAATACTCGAGCGCATACCAATTGATATGATACACCATTTTCCACCATACAAAATGCATCTTGTTGACGAAGGTGTCTGTAAAAAATTAATTCAAAAATGTGCTTGTGAAGCCAGTCTCACAAAAATTAAAATCTGAGCAGGTGAAGATGCTGAAAGTTGGCACCGATTAAGTATAGATGAGATATATGATGCATTAATTTCTGATTCACCGTCACTAAGCATTCTTGGCATTAATATTTCCAGTAAGTTAAGCTGAATAGATCACATCTTCTCGGTTGCCAAAGAAGCATCAAAATGTCTTGGTTTTTTGAAAAGGTGTAAGAAATATTTCAGCCCATCAAATATAGCGCTCCTCTACAAGTCCTACATCAGACCTAGAATGGAATACAATTCCCATATCTGGGCCGGGGCTGGTCGCACAGCCTTAGCTTCATTGGATATTGTCCAAAAGAGAGCCTGCAAGCTCATTGGCGATGTGGCAATTACTCGTCATATCGACTCGCTCGAGCACCGTCGCAATGTTGGATGCCTTTCGCTCCTTTATCGCTATATGCATGGCCAATGTTCTGATGAAATATCTAGTCTGATCCCTTGTAGAATAGTTCCTGCACGCAATACTCGCGCTTCATCCCGCGCTCATCCTTTTACCCTTCAAATTACCTTCGCCCGTACACTAAAATTCCGTGATGCTTTCTTATCCCGAACTGTGCGAATGTGGAACAGTCTACCATCTTCTGTCTTTCCTCCGGCATACAAGCTGCAAAAGTTTAAGGGCGACATACATCGGCACCTCCGCCGCTCTCCTCATATCCCTTAATCTTTTCGATATCTCCTTCCTGCCACGCTGAGCTTTGCATCATAGGGTATCCCCTGAGCTTGGCTTAATAATAGAAAAAAAAAAAATATTGGTATTCTAGATTCGATTTTGGTACAACATGTTGCAAAGGATACTTCATTTTATTCCTGTCTCAGTAATGCCTGGGGAGGAGGGGGGAAGAAGTCTGTAAAGCGTAATGCTGCCCAAGGTGAAAGCTATATAAGAGCAAAGCATGCATACTTGATTGAAGAAATTTGTTGGTTTGTTGTTTTAGTTGTATTGGAGATCGCTTTGGCATCTCCTACGAGAGTGCGAACAGTAGCGTAGTATGGATTAAAGATACCATTTGCACGAATTGGTACTTCGCACAGCGAGATAACTATACCTTAGCGAAATAAAAATTGAGATTTTTGGGGTACTGTAGTAGGGTTTTAATGGCGAAAGAAGTACAATCGATTATGTAGAGAATTTAAGTGCTCATGATAGCCAGAATAACAAAATCTCAGCCATAGCCTCTTGGGCAGGGGGCGAAATAATATCTTAGTTGATGAGTATGTTGATAAATATTAGAAATCAAGTATGTATGTTAGTAGTGCTTATATGGTTAGTATGTATGGTCATATCAGGAATATCTTAACCTTCACGTGGTGCTCTCCCAAGAAACAATTTTTTTTATATAGTAGTAACGGTGAGGTTTCCATTACCAAATTATATAACTTGAGTTATATAGACTAGTACTCAAAACCTCTTTGTAACCACTATAAACCCCTTATAGAGCTTAAATGGAGGATTATATAAAGGTTACCGTGACTTGATTTAGGTAACGTTATATAACTAAAAGTTTTATAAAATGAGTAACCAAAATATTCTGGTTACCTTAATATAGCTTCTTATAAAACCCTTATATAACCCAAGGTGCTCTCGATTAATTTATTTTGGTCATAGCAGTGGTTGCGGTAATGTTTCGGTTACCTTTACAAACTTTGTTTATAATGGTGATGGTAACGTTTCCACAACGCTTGGAATTCTCAGGCTGATTACTTTCAGTGATTGAAATGTTAGGGAAATTATTTTTCGTTACCTTTATAAAACAATAATATGCAAATATTTACGAAACCTATCTTGACATAGAATTTCGATTTTTTTTTTTTTGTATTGCATTTTTATAATGGAAGGGTTTAATATTTTTACATTTCAGAAGTACAAAGTTTCGGCATATATGTGGTGAAATTCAGCTGCAATTGAAATTTTACTGTGAATATCATCATAGATACTTCTAAAAAATACAGACCCCTCCAAAAATAAGCAATTTTTAATAATTTTAATTAAATATGGCAAAATTAAAAATTTTCACTTAGGTGATATTAATTCATAAAAATAACATAACATAATTTAGAAATGTTATATGTATACCTAAAAAGATGTATTTTCTTCATATAAAAATAAAACGGAAGCCATATATCTGCAATATAAAAAATTGACTAATCCGTCATTTTCTTTTTTATCTGCAATGCATAGATGAAAAAAATGGCGGCTTGTACTTAAATGAACTAATAACCATTATAAAACTTCAAGTAGTTTTATGTAAACTCTGTCTCTATTATATAAACTGAATGACCCTTATAAAAATTCTAGAAATATTATATAAATTGAAGAAACTACCATACCTCGAAAATGATCCTTATGTACCCTTTAATCATAATATGTAACCTTTGGTAATGTTTTATATCTTATAGTGACAAAAATCAGACGTTCGGGATCTTATATACCCTTAGGTTATATTGTGTTACCTTTGGTAATATTATATATCTTATAGTAACGAAAATCAGTCTACTGTTCTTATATACCCTTTGGTTATATTGTGTTACCTTGGTAACGTTATATATCTTAAAGTAATACCGAAGGATGTGTCAAGTTATTCTTAAAATAAGTTTTGTTGGGCGCGCCGTGTAGTGTTATAATGGCTCCATTCGACACTAAAAGTAATTTGTTTTTATAACGATCACTGTAGTTACTAAAGGGCCACCAAAAAATTTTACGATATTTTATAGTGGGTATATGTATTACCGAAAGTTCCCAATTTTTATTAAAGTCACCGAAATTACTGAAAGTTGTCGAGTTATATAAGGGTAACCACGGATACCGCAATAAACCCTTATTACCAATAAGTTATATAACGTGGTGATCAAAGCAATTACAAAACTTTTTTATATACCTTCTAGTAATGGTTAGTCTAAGTTATACAGACCGGCGATTGTAACATTTCCATCACCAAGTTATAAAACCTTTAGTAACCTACTTCCACGATAACCACTAGTAACCTTAAAAAACTCTAATATAACTACGTCACCAATTGGTAATATTATAAAACTCTTATATAACCACTGAAATTTTTACATAACCGAGTAACCATTATATACCCCTTATAAAACTACCCATCACCTTCAGTCACCAAAAATTGGGAAAATTGTTACTTGGGCTCTGACAGCGCAATTCTTTTTAGTCGTTGAAAATTAGATCTAGGCCCGAACGGAGTAACCAGTCCCGTTACAAAAAGGATATCTTTCATGATGATAGCCACTGGGAGTATTCATGGTCTGTTGATCATGCTTTACGAAAGCCATGTCAAATGGGTAGGCCTTCTTTAGCAAACTTGATACTACGGGGTTGAAGAACCCTGAATATTGGAACTATTCACGTCAACTTGGGTTGGCCTCTTTATGGAAGCATCGTGGTTGCTGTGGTGAAGGGTGCCGTGACCCTAGACCGTGAAGAGGTCTCGCTTCAACCAGTAAGTTGATTTCATGTCATGCTCTATTGGCATACTGGGACTCGGGACTCCGGGCATGAAGAATGCCGTGAGATTAAGGCATACTTGGCAGGTGCTCACGTAAAACCACAAGGACTTTCTCTCTCAGTAATGCACCAATTCTGAAATTCTATATTCATAAAGAAAACACACAAAAATTTCCTTAAAATTATTCGATGCATAGGAGGGAGGGTCTGTTTCAGATCTGCATATCTAAATAGAGTTTTTTTTTTCATAGTTCAGGCTCAGGTTCAGGAGACCTAAACAGATTCGGCACTGATTCATTACTCAGAAATAAATTGGCAGTTCTTAGTTCCTAATAATTTCCGCAAAACTGGAACTGGCCGTAGAGCACTGAAATTTATTATACGGGTTACATCGAAAAAAACGGTCGCTAGTGGGACATTGTATAGAAAGGATGGGGCCTGGCACTGACGAAAATTCCTTATACCGCAAAATTATGTGAAACCTCTGTAAGCCCACCATTATCGGGAGATGATTAGAATAAGAAAATTTCCAGTATATTTTTGCTATTCAACCTTTTTCCCAAACTTACTATGTATAACCTCATTAATTATTTCAGAATTAAATCAGTGCCTATATAAACAACTTTAAAAATTGTAAATAAAATGTTACAACAACAACAACAACATAAGGAAAGCATTAACATTTTATAATTGGTTCTACAAAGCATAATAAAATAACCAGTGCTCTTCATGGTCATCGTTAAATTCTTTGGTGAAAATTACTTCAAATTTACATTTCAAATTAAGAGAAGGAAACCCAACCCTCTCCATTAGACCGACCCCAACTAAGCACAGACAATATTATTTGACTTTCATTAGGTGTTTATTACTTTCTAAACACATATACATTGGTATTTATATATATGTATGTGTGCTATATACAGCTATGGATGTGGGTTTGTTTTGATTGTTCATGCTCATTCCTGATGTGGGTTTTTAAGTCTTTTACGACTATTCTTCTTGCATTCCAGGAACTTTAGTGGGAATTTAATTTACATCTCTGGTGAATATTCATGAACTCAATGACACTAGGTAACTTGACTTAGTCAAAGGGTAATTACAGTTTTTTTATTTCTCTGGCAAGTGCTACAAGATTTCCGATAAAATCTTTTGCAAAATTCCATGAGCTTTAATTTTCAAGGGATGAAATGAATCACAGGAAAATTATTCAATAGAGAAAAACGAAAAGTCTAACCATGCTTTCTTTATTCTCGATTTGATATCTTTTATTGATTCTATATCGTGTTTCCTTTATTAACTAATTCAAAGCAGTTTAGCGTGAATACTTACGTAACAGATATTTGGCTTAATTGGTAACACGTAATATGTAGTTAAACTTCAGCAATCACACCCAACAAGAAGTATGTGAGATATGCATAGTTTTCTTTAATTAGGTAGCTTTAAAGTACAAATTCAAAATTCCATACTTATGGCCGTATTCACCAAGCAAAGTTAAAAAAATTTTTAATTAAAGCTATTTACCGAATCGATTTAATGAAAATTTTATTTTAATTTAATTTTAAGTGAGGCCTTACCCTCTCTTAAATAAATTTAATTTCGATATCAGCTGATTGAAGTGTCATGCAGTCAAATGTCATATTTTTAATAGCGCTTTTAAAATTTTGAAGAAGCAAGAATTTAACTGTCTAGATATATTACGATATCAGTGAATAAGACCACGGTTTTTAGTTTCAAGTGCTTTAAAAAGTAAATACAAAATAATTTAATCTTAATTACTGCTATGGATTTTTGGTTCAATGACCAGTCCATTTATATACATATATGTCAGTGGAAATCATATATGATTCGATTATGATTTGGTCTTTCTTTTTTAGAAATGCGAGTAGCGCCCACAACAGCGATAATAGTAGCTGTGTTCTTTTGTGTCCGCAGAACAGAGCAGAACAAGAGATACACAAAAGAACGCCTCAAGAGAACAAGATTTTTATGTCCAGCAGTTGGCACTATTTATGATTCACTTCTTGTCAAAAAGTTACAGGCGAAAACAAAAAAAAAATTAAGTTGTTAAAATTCTTTAGGAAACACTTAATATTAAAATTAAATCTGAAAGTGTTGTATATTGAATAAAAAAGCAATTTGTTGTTAATCTATCGATATTTTCGCATGGATTTTTTTGTAGAATCAAAAATACATAATTAATTAAAATCTTTTCTGTTTAATCAACTTGTTAATATACTTTTAATTAGAATAGTCTTAGCAGTGTACAAAACGATTTAATAAAATAGGACAGTATTTGAAATAATTTTGTAATTTTTGTAATTTTTGACAGACGAACGGACATGCAAAAATCAACAACTTTTATTATTATTCGAAGGTGTCCAATCCATTTTGCTCTACCATAATTATTTCTTTGCGTTACAAATGGAATGATAAACTTGTATACTCTAGGATTTTATCATCTAAGGTATAACAACTGACGAAAGATAGTAAATAAGATTAAAATCATAACAGAAATAAATTTATGTTGATAGTCTGAACAAAAACAATAATAAAAAGTACGTCATCTAGATTAAAAGCATTTACAGACTTAATAGTTAAAAATTGTATTTCCTGTCTCACTTAATGATGCTATTCTCGTAGCTACCAGCTTAAGAGGGTTAGGGAATGCATAATGCTTAGCCTTTTGAATTCTCTTTGTAAGCGCATCCTCATCGTCACCAAGCAAAATCGGTACTTTTTCTTGAATTATTATTGCACCAGTATCAACGCCCTGAAAATATTGAAATATTTCCATTTAAAAACAAAGCTGGATAAATTCGATATTATAAACTCACTTCATCTACAAAATGAACAGTACATCCAGATTCTGTATCTCCAGCTTCAATAGCCTTCTTTTGAACATGTAATCCGGGATGTTTAGGTAGAAGCGACGGATGGATTTTGATCAGTTTTCCTTTCCATCGTTCAACAAATTTTTCTGATAAAACTCTCATGAAACCCGCCAAACAAATTATATCAATTTTGTATTCATCTAACTTTTTCGTCATAGCATCATCGAATTCCTCTCTACTCTTGTAATCTTTGTGAGATATATACAGAGCAGGAATTTTAGCACTTTCAGCACGTTGCATACCCAAGACGCCAAGCTTATTTGAAATTACTAAAACTATTTCCGCTCCCATACCTCTGAATGAGTCTCTGGTGGTGTCGATTAATGCTTGTAAATTAGTACCGGAGCCTTATATTAAAACGGCAACGCGCTTTTTCGGGGATCTAATGACACGTTGAACTCGGGAAATACATTTTTCAAAATTGTCAACAACCACTTGTGGGCTGTCTGGAGAATTTCGTTTGATTACCTCACCAATCTTTTCTGCTTTATGCGTAAAACGCAAATGTTCCATGATTAGGTTTTCAAATTTGGAATCAACAATTAGGACAACTCCTAGACCACAGTTGTACGTTCGTTGCATTTCATGATGAGTAATATTACCACTTTCTGCTAACTAACCGAAAACAGGAAGAATATGAAAATTGTTCGCATTCAGATGAACTCCGAGTTCTTTGGTGAGGACACGAGGAATATTTTCAATTAATCCATCTCCAGTAATATGTGCCATTGCTTTTATACACTTCTTTTCCAGCAGAGGTTTTATTGCGCTTACGTAAATTTTTGTTGGCACCAGGAACTCTTCACCTAAGTTTAAAGTAGACAAAATATTTCAATTAAAATGTAAATAGGTATGTTTTATGTTCTATTGTGACAGTTCAAATATGACAAATGTCAAGCATTTTCAGTTGAGTTTTACCAACTTCTACAACTAGAAAATTGTAGAACAGCGCCCCTACATTTTCATAGAAGATTTAAATCAAGCGAACAGCACAAATAGTTCGCTTCAATCCACAGAGCAAATAGTTCTCTCCAATGTATGGGAGTTCTAGAGCAAGGTACACAAAAGAACACAGCTAGTAATTGTTGCGAAAGCTGTTTTAAACAATGTTTTAAGAGACGGGAAAATTCCACCAATCGAAATTGAATTTGACAACCTAAAGCAACCTCAAATGAATATAAGGGATACTCAGACCGATTTTCCTGCGCGTAATTCAGTTATTGCGAATTTTTAATGTGCGAGTTGCTTAATATGGGCTATTTTTAATTAAAACGGATTGTACATATATTATAAATTATTTTTAATAATACATAAAAACTTCTTTCTTTAAATAATACATAAAAACTTCTTTTAACTTTTTAAATAATATTTAAATTACAGGAACTGACACGAGAACTGTCACTTGCCAAATTCGGAAATCTTGCAGCTGAGAGTCCGAAACGTCCGAAATTGTTTATTTTATTAAGGTTGGTGAATAGCTACAAAAATTTAATTGCGATCCCTCATTAATAATTAAATTAAAATTAAATTTGTATTAAATGGCTTGGTGAATATGGCCCTTATAAATTATCATTGAGATGTCGTCCACTAACTCGTTCTGTGCAATGCATTCCGGTGACTCAATATTCAGTAACATTTTCTCATAAAGCGGTGCTATGTTTTTGCGTTAATGCGAATTAGATATATAGACATAGACTTGTTTTTTTATTGGAAAAGCAGGTGGCCGAGAGATCCTAAGCATGGATGCCAAAGCGGCCCTTTATATTATCCTGTTGGAATCCCTATCACTAAAACCTTCCTGTCCTATTAATGAAGCGCATCAGGTCTTGGTGAGGAAGATTTTTCAGCTCATCTCCGGATAGAAGGTCAGCCTAGAAAATAAAGTCCAAAGCCATCCGACTGCACGATCTGCGTGGATTAATTGTCAAAATTACTATTTCGTGAAATAATAAATCTACGGTGCTTTTTTTCTTAATTCGAATATTTATAAATATAAATCGAGATTTAGTCAGTACCATTCAACCGAGGCCATACAAAATTCTGCTACCATGGCTCGGTAGTACCTTTTATCATACTTAGTAATAGTAATAGATACTCTCTATTTCCACTCTAAACCGTTCATAGGTAGTTTCCAGCATGGTTTTACTAAGGGGAAGTCAACAACTACCAACCTATTGGAGTTTTATAATCATTGTATATCTGCCATTAATACCGGAAAACAAGTTGACTGCATCTATACTGACCTCAGTAAAGCATTCGACAGGATTAGCCATAAGATACTTTTACATAAGCTTACTTTGCTGGGTTTCCCTTGTCGGTTTCTTCTATGGTTAAACTCCTATCTGTCTAACCGTACCCAGCAAGTCTCTTTTCGTGGTATTCTATCCAGGAACTTCCTTAATACCTCTGGAGTACCCCAGGGTAGCCATCTTGGTCCTCTTTTGTTTGTCATTTATATTAATAACTTACACTTGTTACTACCTCATACCAAAATTCTTTGTTATGCTGACGATGTCAAGCTTTTCCGGACTATCTCGAATGCCGATGACTATGCTCTAATTAACTCTGACTTAAGCACCTTCTACTCTTGGTGTTCTAAGAATTTTCTTTCTTTGAATATTGATAAGTGTTTTGTTTTGTCTTATTATCGTAAGCGTAGTCCTTTGTATCTGAATTACTTCATCAATGGAAGTTTATTGTCCATACTTCACAGCACCAAGGATCTGGGGGTTATTTTTGATTCCGGGCTCTCATTTGAAAACGATATTTCAAATATTGTCAATATGGTTAACACTGCTTTGGGCTTTGTTAAGAGGTGGTCCCGGGAGTTTAATGACCCTTTTGTAACCAAACCCCTTTATTTCGCTTTTGTTAGGCCGATCTTGGAGTATGCCAGTCCTGTTTGGGCACCATTTTATTCTGTCCATGTTAATCGGATTGAAGCAGTCCAATGCAGATTTATTAAATTTGCTCTTCGTGGCCTTCCATGGAACGATCCTTTAGCCTAGCCTCCTTATGCTGATCGACTCAAGTTGCTCTCTATCGACACCCTTGAGAGGAGGCGTGATATTTCTAGGATCCTTTTTATTTTTGATTGCTTGCATGGTACAATTAATTTCCCTGAGCTTCTTGGGCTCTTAAATTTCTCTGCTCCTTGTCGTTCCTTGAGAAACCATGACTTTTTTTGTTTGCCATTTTGTGATACAAATTACAGTTTTAATGGGCCTATTATGTCGATGTCTCGTTTGTTTAATGCTCATTGGCACGTACTGGACCTACATTTAACTAAAGCCCAAGTAAAGCATCTCTTGAATGGTCAGCTTACCTAATGTAGCTTTTTTTTTCTTTTTTTTTTGCTTCTTTCTCTTCTTTTTCGTTTCTCTTTTTCTGTTCAATTTTATTTCTAGTCTGTATTTTTTTATTATGTTCTCTTTAATCTAATGCTTTTTTTTCTCTTTTTTTTTTATATGCCTATTTTTAATTTATTTAAATGGGATCATTCTATGTTGTACATTTTCTTTTTGTTTTAATTTTGTAGTAATCAGCTATTTGATGAAATTTGTAGAAAAAAATAGAAAAAGTTGCTTCTCCATTCTCAAGTTAGTGTCGTAACAACTTCGACAATTTTGTTTGTTGACGATCTCATTTAACCAAAAAATCTACTTTTTAACTGAAAATGATATTTTTTAAATCAATACATATAAAACCCAGTCAGCTGAGAATCTGCAATTCAACAAAATGGTAATTTTATTTTAACTTCTGAATCAAATTAATCTTATCTATGGTTGTAGGCTGGAGGTTTGAGAAAGTTCAACTTCGATGCGAACAATGCATAATTAATAGCTCTGAATTTTCTGTAATACTTTCACTTAGAGCAGCGAGATTTTCTTCAGACTGAATAGGACAACTATTTATTGATGTTTAATAATTACGTTTGCCAATGAGTCACAGTCCTTTAGTTTTTTTTTACACAATATGAAGAATAGTTGCTGTGTAGGTTGCTTATGTTTGCCACAAATTTGGTAGACAAGATATGAAAAGTATGGTGAATAGAAGTTTAATGTTGGTGATAAATCCGAACAATTTTTAATTTTGTATTTAGAACTTAGCGTCGAGTCAACTTACTGTTTTTAGTCCAATTAGAGCTATATGGAAGCATGGAGACTAAAGCAGCCTAATTCACGGTCCTTGTGATTCGTACATTCTTTCTAACCTTTTTGCAGTGCTTGTTAGGTCCTGCAAATAAAATCGAAAAGGAATTTAAAAGCTTACAGGTGCTAGTAAAAGGATGAGTTCCTGAAGTCCTCCCACCTATAAAAGAATAATGGAAGGGAAAGCGGGTGCGGGTAAATAAAAAAATCTAGAAATGCTAAATAGAAGATAATATATATTTGAAATAAAAGAAGCGAATAAACAGAGCTTAAATAATAATAATAAAACTAGCTAAACTTATATGTAGCTATATTCGAAATCTAAACTTAGTTTCTAAAATGAAAACATACCTGAAATAATGACAAAATTAGTGTAATTCGCAAAATTTACGTATCATATTACTTTTAAGTGTCTCGTCTCTTGATGTATCAAAGAATTTTGTTATTGTTACTGTCTTCCTTCTTTGTATCTCATGTCTGAATGTCCTATAGAAATGACCTGGAATCTGGGAATTGGAAAAAAAACGGATTACTATCAGCAGAACTGTTGAGGTTGAGACCTAAAGCCTGGAAAAGGAAGCAATGAAACATTTGATAAAAATAATTATAGCCAATAAGTAAACAAAGTAGAAATGTAAGAAAAGCCGGACATATTAGGTACAATAAAATTATCGATGCATACACGTTACAGATAGAAAATATTTCTTTTACTAATTAGATGATAAATATGCTGGCTTCGTCTTGCTCGTAAATCTAACCCCACATTTCCGAAAAGTAAATTATCACGCAAATTCCATAAATTTCTTAGATAAACCGACACTAATGCACTAAATAATAAATTCGCGGTGATTTAATATGGCAAAAAGGTCTCCAAAAGAGGACAAAGGCGCGTAATGTCAAGAAAATACAAAAGATAACCGAATGTATACCTTTGTTCGTAATTTTACAACAGACACGATTATTATGGTATTTACGGTTATTATGGTATCTCTTTAAGGGGTTAGATATAAAGAAATTCTGAGTAAAATATTCAATATTTTCCCCGAAAAATTGTGCAAAATCACAGAAAATCGCAAAAGAAAGGAGCTGTCAAACATAAAAATTCAAACAATGAAAACTGTTCAGCTGTTCGTTCAGGTGTACACACCGAGGTGCTTTTCAATACATCAGTGTGCACACCACATGATAGAAAAAGTAGGGATACCATCTGAACGATTGGTGTGCGTGCACTTCGATTCGAAATGTCACTTCTGAAAGTTCTTTAAAAGAATAAAACTACGTTAAACGTCAAAACTACTGAGCGTACCAGGACACTGCGCTAACAGACCGTAGCGTAAAAATGTGTACACCGTTGTGCTGGGGAAAAGACAACCCTTCGGTCACCTGAACGACATGGTGTGTAAAAAAAAAGTGACATTATGTGACATTCTGCGTGCGGCTAAACGCACGGACGGAAACTAACAATTTTTGCAAAACTTGAAACACATAAAATTTAATAAAGTTTAATAAAGATGAGTTTAACACAAAAAAAAAACTCGAAAAGCCAAAACTAAAAAGAATTTTAAAATTTAGCCAATCATAAAATTATGGGACCACAAACACGGGGAGCCAGTCTCCATTACACACACAAAAGATATTTAACACAGAACTCACAAATGTCAAAAATTATTTGAAAATAATACAAAAAGATGAATAATTGTAGTATCCACCTGTTGAAATAAACACTTGACACCCGCGAGAAAAATTTAAAATTATATTTAATGTAATCCAGGTTGCTATAAACGACCGGAATGGTATATAACTAAGCCTCTGGAAAATTATAGTAAAAGTCAATTCTTTACTTAAAAAAATCTGGTAAAGTAACCCACGGTGACACTTTGTTTATATTTTTAATTTTCACCGAAACAGAATACGCGAAATACAAGTCAGTTTTCTCTTTTAAAATAACAGCAAGAAGGATATCCTGCTGGCTTGCCGGGGAACTACAATTACCCTTCTCGTGGAGCACCCTTTCTTCTAATCATGAGTTAAAATTGGGAAAGACTATATATAAATTAAAGCAATAAAGTCGCTCACCAGTCTTTGAAGACCCGTCGCTGGAGTAAGATACAGAACGGGTCGTTTAAGTGGAATTGCATAATTTTAGGCGCGATTACCGTCGTCGTGAGTAGCAAAATTAATGAAATTATGAATCATAGAAACGGGAATATCTCAAAACCGGTTACATTTAGGTAGGTACATGTGCTTAGCCAAATTAAATGAAACATTCCGGGGTTTCTAAATCTTGTAAAAATAACTGTATAGTTAACATGAATTTTATTTAAAAAACCATTAAAATTTGAAAAAAAATACTTTTTTTGTTTTGTCAAATTTTTTGACTTTGATGTCCTACAACATCCGATAGAAGATGACAGGAAAGCTGATTGGGGATTCATTGGAAAGCTATCGGTTTCCTATCATCTGAGGTGAATCATAAACTCTGATTTATAACAATGGACTGAACGATTTGCTATTTCATGTTGCACAAATATTGTGTTTCTGTATATCAACGTTAGAGCACCCTTTAAAACGTTTACTAAAAAAAACACAACATGTAAAACTCAACTAAGTAGATGAAATTTTACACCCGTAAATAGAACTAAATTAAAAGAAATTTATTTTCTTGTGCCGAAGTGATATTTTAATCGCTTTAAGGAATTAAACTCATTCCGAATTTAATTTTCTAAAGTTATTCTTACCTGAATCCTGCGTATTGGCAAGATAGACGGAGCACGATAAACACTATCTTTACCTTATTGTTTTTGTGGTTATTATACCTGTTGCCAACATATAAATCTCAAATGGCATAAGAAAACGTTCAGTAAGCAATACTTTGTGTTGGTAGCTCCAACTCTGCCATAGGGCGAAAGAGAAAATTATAAAACATTTGCCATTCTTTCCTATAGGAAAATGGCAATACGCTCATGCCATTGTTATAAGCCAGTGATCATAAAGTAATGATGAATCCAACCTTGATAGGGTGTATATAAAGAAAGTTACAGGCTGTAAAGTGGAAGAATAACTAAAAGTTTTAAGCCACCCCTACCGCCGAAAGGACCTTAAAATTTTTTGCTTGTCTCCATCTCAGCTAACAAATCCCTGAGTTATGTGCACCGATAGTGAAATACCCTGTATATATATATATATATATATATCGTTGCACATATTTGACGTGTCGATTGTAGGTGACGCCTAAGGCTTTGCTTCGATGAGGCTCAATGCTTAGTAAGTTTAGGCCTGGAGGGTGATTCTGATCTTTTGTCGTACTATTTAGTCGTGAATTTTGACATATTTTGTCGTACTTTTTCTTTTAACACAGTTCATTTTATGTCTTCACTATTATCTACCACAAAATGAACTATAATGAAATTTCGGTGAACTAACATCAAAAAACACGACTAAATATACGACAAATTAGTCAACTGCTCCCAGAGGTAGTGACAAAAATTTTACACTGGTAAATGGAAATTCTACACCTAATTAGAGCAATACAAGTGATTAAATTCGAAATATTATTTTGAATTTGTAATGTGAAGTGTCATTTTCAGTTCATTCTACGTCATGCAAGGGTTGTTGCCCTGAATAAAAACACGAAAAAATCAGTAGAAAAGTTCATTTCATTTAGTCGTATATTTTGACATTCAAGTACGACAAAAGATCAGAATCACCCTCCTGTTCGTGTTCAGTCGAATTTTATGGTGACATGTATAAGCAGCATTGCCAGAAAATATAATTTTAAATCGGCAGTTGCTTGTTAAAAAAATCGTCAAATGGGAGTAAAAATCGTCATACATATTAAATGAAATGCATCCTTTGTCTTATTAAAGGAACGAAAACAAATGAGGATAACCACAAAATATGTAATAAAAATCTAAACTTAACAGTTGCTTCACTAATATATTTATGAATAAAATTGGCAAAAAATAATATCACCAAAATAATACCAATGAATTTTTTTATGAACATTGTAGAGTTAAATTTGTTAAGTAAATCGTTATCTAAATTTAAATTCATATAAGCTCGCGTAAATAAAATTCCTTGTAAAGAATCTGTATAAAGTCGATTGCGAGTTTTATTTTTATTAATTTATTAATTATTAAAATATACGCTCGACATTTGCTGACAAATTTGCAGACACAAATTTTTCATGTTTTGGAAATAATTTTCAGTCGTCATTCCGTTTTAAATTGGAAATAGATTTCGAAAAATGTTCGACTGATATGTATAACACTTTCATCAAAAGTAAATATGGTCTTATTGTTCGAACCAAATCGCTTCGAATATGTATATTATTTTTAACAATGAATGAATTAAATCTAATCTAGTTGCTCTTAATCAAAATACAGGTACACAATTTAAAAAAGCCATGTATTTGTGATCTACATAACACATTGCACAAATACAATACAACAGTATAGCCTCATTGAGCAGACAAACTAAAATTATTATCATACTTATGTTTGAAGCAGTTAGATTTGCGTTAAAAACAATTCCTGAAAAGGGAACATATCCAAAAATACCATGCTATAATTAAGTTCTGAAAAGAAAAGCTAATTAAAATTTTTATATTCTCATCATCTTCATCAAACGGATTTTTCTCCGCTTCATAGTAAGCAGATTTTTGTTCATTTATCATAGCAGTTTCTTTAAATATCTTGTTACTATGCATTTTTGGGCGTTGTTATGTAAATTAATCGCTGATATCGTAATATCACAGCTGCACTGCAAGTTCTTGTGATCATGCGCCTCTGCTACTCCATCGTGTGCAAGCAAGGGTTATATAAACAACAAGCTGACTGATCTTGATCTTGAAATTGTTTCTTGATCTCTTTTTGTACTTGGCATCGCTTGATGTAAGTTGGCTGTTTAGGTACTAACATTTATATCGAGTATCGACTGATTTATCACTTTTTAACAAATAACATAACAAATCATTTCGGACATCGACTGATGTTAAGATATTTACTAACAATCATTTCTGGTCTCAACGGAAATAAACGCATCTTATTTCGAGGCTCGACTGAAGAGAAGATAACACTTTATGCCGGGTCTCGACTGACATAAAGAATATTATCTCGGGTCTCGACTGAGATAATCTTTTACAAATTATCATTTCTGGTCTCGATGGAAATAACCACATCTTATTTCAGGTATCGACTGAAGATAGGATAACACTTTAAGCCGGGGTCTCGGCTACTTTAAAGAATATTATCTCGGGTCTCGACTGAGACAGTGCATTACTAACATTAACACTTTGTTTCTGGTCTCGACGGGAATAAAGAATTGCTCTAACCAATGGTTAGAAGGAAGGGTCTTAACATTAGCTTAAAGCCAACCCTCAAGCATCAAGTTATAGATCGGTGAGTACCAGTCACTTGTAACAAATTATTATTTATTCATATATGTATCTATTTTATTATCTATTTACTCACTTACACTTCTTGTGTATATTTATCAAATATCATAATTCAACTTTATTCTATATTAATTTTACATATATATATTTATATTTATTACGCTCTTGACGATTTTATATGTAACGAAATGTAAAGAATCTATTTGTCTATTGATAATTTTTACCGGATCGATTAATGAAATAAGATTGGTACACATGAGGTCAATGAGAGCCACATGCGGGTTTTTCATATATATGAAGAGCCGCACCATAGTATTTAAGTTTAGAAATTGAAATTATACAGCAAGCAGCTTTCTTTAAGTGTGGATATTATGATTCTGGCATGAGTTTTCAAAATTCGATTATAGAAGTAGATTTGTGCTACATTTGCAATCCCTAATCCTATTTCATCTCTAATAACTCCAATTCTCCAACCACTTTTTAAAAAAAATTTAGTAAATTGAACATTCATCTTCAATAATATTACAAATAATATGCAAATGTAAATTTAAAACAAAGTCTTTAAACCTAAATTTGAAATCAGCTTGCAATTCTTCAAATTTTTTCTTATCTTTTTTGTTTAACTTTTCTTCTTTTCTTCGTCGATAAGTGATTAATTAGTTTAGACTTAAAATCAAGCTCTATTTCCTAATTGTGGGTAGTTTTAAGCTTTTTCTTTTCAAAATGTTATGATAGGATTGTGGAGTTCCACAAAATGTAAAAGCTAAACATTCTAAGTTGACTATAAAGGGAGATCACTGGGCAATTCATCTGTTTCAATATTTAATCGTAACTCTTCTATAAAGATCTTAAATTGACGATGAGTTTTGGTATTTGTTCTAATTAAATTCACAATCTGCGGAACAATCCTCCACACATTTTTGCATTTTAAGTAAACTTATGTAGCTATGAGTTGCTCGCGGTGAGTTATGTAGTGAAGAGATACAAAATGTGTAATTTCAGGATTATGCTTAAAAGAACAATGGCACCCTCTCCCCATTACAGGCACTCCATCAGTCTCAACACTTACGAATTTATCACTGTACCTTACTTCGTCAAGTATATATTTCTGAAATCGACACCGCAAGTTGTATCAATAAGAGCTACTAAGTCTAACATTTCTTCCTTCACATTTACGTCTATAGATACATAGTGGGCAAAAACCATGAATTGCGGAACCTCGTCGAGAGCTAAAAACTTTCCTTTTTATATGGTCTCGAAACCCTGAAAAAAAAAAATGAAAGCAAAGAAAAGGGGTAAATTTTCTTTGCTTTCATTTTTTGTTTGTTTGTTTCGTAATTTCTTTTCCTTCAGAAAAATTACATGGGCCCAAAATTTTTACACTGAAATACACTTCTCTAAGTCTTATTGTAGGAGGAGCATTTGAATAACCCAAGCCCAACTCTACTGAGCAAGCTGCAGACTTAATGCGCCTTCCTTTGGTTAGTTTAGCATATCAATTGACAAAGGGACGTAACATGCTCTTGAAAAAAAGGGCAACAGCTCCATATGAGGGGGTTTCTCGAGTGATTATACCATTTCAATGCCAGACTAAAAAAAACATCAGCACTGCTCTCTAATATGAAGGAGTTTTCTATTAAAATTCATAGTAGAGATTACTAGGAGTCGTTCTTAGTCTACGTTTCTTTGTTCATAGCGATTTTCTTTCGGCAATCTATAAACGTTAAGGATCCATGTCAATATCCACTCCAGACCGTCACAATTATCTCCCGTAAACATATGTGACAACTAGCAAAATTTACTCTCCACTTGGATAACCAAATCTAGTGGGGGCTGCGGTGTTGAGTAAGTTTCGAAAACTGACGCAGCCGTTTACCATATCATGGAGCCCATCCAGTTGGCCTAGCTTTTGCTAGAACACTAGCATTTCGTCTCCGATCAATACATAGAAGAAACATAAGTAAACATTGGGTTCTGTCCTTTCATATCCTATGTTCAGCTTAAACTTTTTCTACATGGGACAATAGGCAGCATAACATTTTCATCCACTTGAATATTAAATGCATTTTGCTAATCTACGTAGACATGAGAAGATATGGCTACATAATGTATTCCAAAATCTTGAAAAACAATTTGGCCAAAGCTTCGCCATCTGGTAAAGAATAATAAGAGTGAAAAACTCGCCATTCCGTATTTTTGATTAATGACCATAATCAATTAATAAGGGGCTATTTATGTCTATCGACCTATCCGTGAAATGTATTGCAAAGAGTGAAGAGCTTTTAAGGTGTCTCCCCTTACTATATGGTGATTAAGAAGTCTCTGCGGTTTCTCGTTGGGAGCAGCAAACGAAGAACTGATTCCCTTGACAAAGTTGAAAACTCTAAACATAAAAGACAAATCAGTTTGCATTTAAGCAGAATATTTGAAGAAAACAAAATATTATATTAAACGTCTAAATTTTGTCCTTCCACGGCAGCATTATATACAGGCGACAGCTTTTTATATGAAACGCCCAATTATTCCTACAAACTAAAAATGTACATATGGAAAATGTCCTATGGAACGCTGAACAAAATATAGCATTTTCCCCATCCACCATTATACCACCCAACATAACATTTCGATAAGACCAGCAAACTCTGATCGAGTGATAAATGGATTTGTTTTCGACTCAAACCTACTGCAACACATGTGCAGTCACACGACACATACGCTGAAATATTTGCCGCGTCTATACTACATAAAAATAAGGGATGTACTCAGCCTGGAGCAGTTTGAAATGGAGCAGATTCGAGCGTAATCTATTCAAAACTCTAGAAACAGAAAGTATGGAAACGTAAAAGCACTAATGCACTGATTTCTGTTCAATTCGAAGTAGTTTCGAGCGGTTAATATTTGAGAGTTAAACATGTCAATTTTCAATACGGGTTTTTCTTCATTATACAAATTGCTATCTAAATTGGGTAATAAATTCCTCTTCTCTTCATCAGCAATAACCAATTTGTAAAAATAAATAGTGTTATCTCTAGAAGTATATTTCTCTCTTGTGGCGTGCCCCACGGATCCATACTTGGTCCCCTGCTTTTCCATCACTATACAAATGATCTCGCAGATATTATTGTTGATGCCGCCGTTCATCTGTATGCTGTTAATGTGCAAATATACCTTAGTAGACCAATAGGCGTAGTGGAAGATTGCGTAAGTCGGATAAGTGAGGATTTTAAACGTGGATGTACATGATTGGCCAGAGCAAAATAGCTCAGCTCGCAATCATAACAAATCGAACTGCCTAGCAATGTATAGACGTCATATTGATGAAAACTCTTTACAACCAATTTATTTGAATGGCAATAGACTAGTATATGTAAATTCTGTGAAGTGTTTAGGTTTTCATTTCAACTCAAAATTTTCCTGTTGTGATCATGGAAGCCTGTGGCAGATTTGGTTTAACTCCGATTGCTTAATGCATAATTTATGCGTAAGACTAGCTAAATCCCTTCTACTAGCCTATTTCACATATGGCTGTACGATATTTCCAGTTCTCGATTCAATCTGTCGTAGGAAACTCTTGGTTGCATTCAATGTTGTAACCCGATTTCATCTTCAAATTGCAGTGGTATAATCACATCTCTCCTTATGTAGCATCCTGGATTGGTGGTCCGATAAAATTTATCTAATGCGTAATAGGCTAAAATTCCTTACTAGACTTATAACCTTCCGATCACTCGTTGTAAATCATTTTATGGTAGGCGTCCATACTTCGTCCAGGGAATTCGTTTGTGGAATCGTTTGACAGCTAACATACAGCGAACAAGATTCAACAGAATCTTTTACAAATCAATATTACCACTAAACTTATCTCAACCTTTTGGGGAGCAACTTGGATACATGTTGTTATAGCTATTTGATATGTAGTTTAGTTTGACTAAGTAGGAGGATCAACTAAACTGTTCGATGGGGGGAGGAAGAAGTCGCTTTTAAATTTTTTTCAAATCATATTTAAGTTATATCATAAAATCCAATTTCCGATTTGATTTGGGAAACTATCGATAATATTGTCCACACAATGTCGATCTCAGGGTGAACATTAAGGACTCATATCTAGATACTGCCTTTTGTACAGAGATTATAGAAATAAATGTTGACGCAACCGATTCTGTCACGGGTGAAGTAAATGGCCGATAGTGAGAGCTTGCACCTTGAGTCACATTAAAAGGAAAATTAGTAGGAGTGTATAATATGTTACAGGCTATTTCTTCTGATGGGAACTTAACTGATCTTGCTTTCTTCTGAAAAAAGTTGTCAATGGTCTTATCAGGCACCTGAATCAATATAACGGGTTTTCCAATAAGAGGTGTTATTTTGATATTCAAAGAAAAATGCCATTTTTTGAGATATATGATCGGATCTTAATTCATTATAAAGAGGAAGGTATGCCGTTAATAATGGAAAATAACATCAGCCAAATGACCACCACGACCACGCCTACAGGACCATATCCTTTTCATGAAATTTTCGATAACCAAATCGCAAAGTGGCTGCCCTATGTCCTCGATAGCCTCACGAATTCCATCTTTGAGGTCTTGAATCGACGCTGGGCTGTTGGCGTAGACCTTCTCTTTCACGTGGCCCCAAAGGAAGAAGTCGCGAGGTGTTAAGTCACAAGATCTCGGTGGCCAATTGTGATCACCTCTTCGAGAGATAACACGGTCCGGAAACTTTTCCCGTAAAAGATCAATGGTTTCGTTGCTTGTAAACGTTGCCCAGATCAATACCATCCAATTCCGGCATAAAAAAACCATTAATCATCTGTCGATAGCGCAATCCATTCACCGTAACTGTTGCTCCAGCCTCATTTTCGAAAAAGTAAGGTTCAATGACCCCGCGGGACCATAAACCGCACCAAACAGTCACACGTTGATGATAGAGAGGCTTTTCAACAATAACTCTTGGGTTTTCCGAGCCCCAGATGCGACAATTTTGCTTGTTGACGAAGCCATCGAGGTGGAAATGGGCCTCATCACTCAAGATGAGTTTTCGATGGAATTCCGGATCATTTTCATGCATTTCTAGGACCCAATCAGCAAAGACTCGACGTTGTTGATGATCGGCCGGCTTGAGTTCTTGTGTTAACTGAACTTTATAAGCCTTAAGACCCAAATTCTTATGCAAAATACGGTGTAATGACGTTTGTGGAATGCCTAATTCCAAAGAACGACGAGGAATGGACAGCTCTAAAAGTGACATCTACCGAAATAGCGGGCTAATTAAAATAACAACTCTTATTGGAAAACCCTTTAATAAGTCTTTGGAACCATGGTCCGCCACCAATATTGCTTGAAAGGTCTAAAGGAAATTAAAAATTAAAAATTTTGATATCTTTCTAAAGATGGGTACTGAGTAAACAAACGCAAACATATGTGCTCGCATGTTTGAATAAGAAATTTTCTAGTATGTACGGTCAAAATATTTCGAGCGATAAAGATGCACTTAAACAAATTCATTTGAAAATGCGGACGTCTAACCACAGCTTACCGAATACATTTGCTAGCGTTTTTCTAGGTTCTATCACAAATTTGAGCGAAATCGACGATGCCTCGAGTCGATGACTTAACTAAAGGGTACCCAGCAATGCTCGCTCCAATAATCAACCAATGATGCCTCGACCTGAAGGGAAGGCCTCAATTTGTTTCTTGGAAATTTACTGGAAATTTTTCCTTTAGAAAGTGTGTACGTGTCATCAAACAGATGTGTTTGCATTTGAATGTTTTCCATTGAAATTGGAAAATCATGGCACATGTGCTAGAATTTATCAAGAGTCAGTGAAATTCTTCTCTTGTTAAAATTGAGTGTTGGTGATCTAAGTTAAAATTATAATTGAAATTATGGAGTGGAGTAATAAAAAGACAATAGAACTAGTCGAAAATTATAAGGAAAGACCATTTTTGTGGAATCCACTGGATGAAAACTATAAAGTTTCATCAAAAAAATTCGATTCGTAGTGTGAAATTGTGATGGCAATAGATTGTGATATAGATAAAGTGAAAAGAAAGATGAATTCGCTTCTTACATCTTTCAGAAGGGAGAGACAAAAACAAGGTCAAATAAAATCTGGGGCAGGAGGAGGCGAGGTATATTTTTCAACTTGGTTTTCAAACACTTAACCTTTTTAATGGACAAATTTAAACCACCACCTTGCAAGAGCCACAGCCTGAAATAAGTAGCTTTCCTATGCAAATGGCTACCGCTGTAATGGGAATGTCTAAAGAACAACATTCTTCCATAAATACGGACTATGCAGCAAACTATTTGCAAAATTTTACTTCGTATTAATTTTGCTACTCGTAAACCATCATCTTATTCATTTAATAATATTATTTATACTAAGAAAAATGTTTTTTTTTTAAGTCATGTGGATTATTATTTTCTTGGAGTGATACATAGACGTAGGTTATTAAATCAAAAGGAAGAATTATCGTTAACTTTATTTTCTGTTATGTTATTTTATAAATATATGTAATACATATTCTATTTCCAATACACAAAAACGTTCAGTGTATATGAAATAAAACACACTTAACGCCTTTGTGTGGCTGACCATAAAATATGTTCACTTGAAATTAAACGTTTTTTCCTTACTTACCTGTAAAACGTAAAACGCAAAACTTCTATAATAGCAACACACACCTCAGGAAATATACTTGATATCGCCTGCTTTGATATTTTAAACAGGTATGTATATTAAGTTTGTGTAGGAATCACCACTAGCCAGAAAACGCAAAGTAAAGGCCTAACCACAATGTGCATAAGCGAGCATATGCAAAGTTGACGAATGCTTCCATATGCATGACTGACATTTGTAGTCATATGGTTAATGACATTTCGCGAATTACTTGTCATTTCAAAAACATTAAACGATATTGTTAAATACTGTAGTAAGAAAGTGAAATAATGGAAAATTTAAATAACTTAAAGGACTTGATTTTATTATTAAGGAAGTTAAACGATTTGAAAAAAATAAGGGAAAAACTAGACCGAAAAAAAAAGCGCTCCTGTTGGGTGCGGAAAATTAATTTAAACCGTGAAACGCATGGGTATTTCTCAGCCACTTTCCTAAAAATTAAAGATGTGGATCCGCAGCAATTTTTCATTCATACTAGAATGAAAGTCGCATCATTTAACGCATTACTAAACTTGGTTAGCCCATTCCTTATGAAAAATTCTATACGAAAAGCCATTGGACCTGAATGTCAATTAGTTCTCACTTTATTGTAAGTAAAATCTATACTCCCATGTAACCTTAAAATGCATACAACTGATCCTTGCAGGTTTCTTTCACAAGGAGTGACGATTCAAAGTTTAGCATGGAGTTTTAAGTTAGGAAAGGAAACTGTACGTACAATTATTTTAAAATGCTGTGAAGTCCTATGGAATTGCTTGTCTCCTGCTTATGTATCAGAACCAAATCGAAATGATTTTGAGCAAATTCGGAATGATTTTTGGACACTATGGAATATGCCAAATTGCGTCGGCAGCATTGATGGCAAGCATATTGCTATAAAATGTCCAGCAAATTCGACAAGCGAGTTTTATTGTTATAAACATTTTTTCAGCATTGTTTTACTGGCAGTGAGTGATGCAAAATATGCTTTTACTTATGTGGATATTGGTGCCTATGGAAGCCAGAGTGACGGAGGTAAGGTTGAATATGTCAACGAAAAAATCAATAATGACAGCCATTTAATTATTTTACAGGTATATTTCAAGCAAGCAGCTATGGAAAAAGATTAATTAATAAAGAGCTTCCACTTCCACCACCGAAAGCTTTACCTGGAACGGATAAATTTATTCCAAGCTATTTTGTGGGTGATGCAGCTTTCCCCCTAGGTGAAAATTTAATGAGACCATATTCTGGTCGTCAATTACCAATTGAAAAAGAAATTTTTAATAAGAGACTCTCACGAGCACGTCGTGTCATTGAAAACTCGTTTGGCATCCTCGCCGCTCGTTGGAGAATATTATTCACTACAATACATATGACACCAACAAATGTTGAAAAAGTGGTGTTAGCGTGCATCGCGCTACACAATTTCCTCCAGTTAAACAAAGATAGCGCTAGAACATACTGCCCAGAATATTATGTTGACTGGGAAGACGAATATGGCACAGTTCATCCAGGACTGTGGAGAGATGAAGTAGACAGGAATATATATTCCATTCGTCCCTCTCGCAACCAACACAGATTTGGAGGACAACGAGCAACTGAAATAAGGGAACAACTATGTAATTTTCTTAATAATGAAAACAGACTGTTTGATCAAAATATTTAATATACTTTTTAATAAATTATAAAGTTTGTATTTCGTTTTATTAAAAATATGGACATGGTAAAAATAAAGCACTTCGTGGCGTCTTAAATGCTAACTCTGACAAAACATGAACTTGGTAAAAATAAAGCACTTCGTGGCGTCTTAAATGCTAACTCTGACAAAACATGAACTTGGTAAAAATAAAGCACTTCGTAATGCAAATAACGCAAAACAATTTTAAAATCTACATATATTCACTTCTTAAGTCTATTATTAAATTAAATATTCGCCTACGGGCCACATCTTTGATGTTTTCCGGCAAATCTTTCATTAAACTTACGACTGCATTCATAAATGCTGCCTCCGTGCAGTCCTTTTTATTGCCGCCTTGCAAGCTTTCTTCAAATTTATCCAAAGTTTCCGAAAATTTATTGCATACTGCATCAAAAGGATTCTTCCTTTTTCTCTTCTCTGCCGCAGTGCCGGTTGAATTTGTGTTCCTAGTTTCACAGCTGGAAGTATTATTGTTGTCAGAGGCTTCGTCGTCATCTCCATCTTCATCTTCGCAAATTAAATTGCTGCATGGATCATTGTTTCTTGTTCTAAATTTGAAATAATAATATAATATAATATAATTAATAATCTGTAATACATTAAATGTGAACTTGTACTCACTCTCGTGGCCGTACATGATCCCTTAAGAACAGGAGACTTTCGTAATACTTCCAGTAGCTCCCGTCGCCTGAAGCACTCCCAGATGGCAAATTTATTTTTCTCAATTCCTTACAAAATCTCTCTCGTAACAACTTCCACCGGTTTTTGCATACATCAACTGCAATCAAAATTTATTAATAACTTAACTAACACTATTAGCAAACATTTCTCAAATTACCTGATTTTCCAGTTTGTGCACTAATTTCCGCCCAGATTTTTTCTTTTTGCTGTTTATTATGATATAAATGGTGCTTTTTGTCATACAGTGACTTAAAATTTCTTACAGAATTGATTAATAAGTCGAAAAATAGTTCGTACTCTGCTTCCATTTTCTGGCTTCTTAATAGTTGTTTACACAAAATGTCAATTTTGCTTATGCAAAGTACGATCATGAGCGTACAGACAGAAGTTGACGAAAGGAAATGAAACTTAACGAACGGCTTCTTATTCCTATTGTGGGTTGTTATTAGGAAAAGCAATTGCTCGTGTCTTTGCATATGCTAGCATATGCACATTGTGGTTAGGCCTTAAGAGCTAACCTTTCTTTAGACGGTATACAATCTCGTAAATTGGTATTTACTTTAGTTATGCGAGGTCCAATTAAGTGGAGTAGCTTTTCAAAGTCCGCACGTGACATCCGACAAAAATTATCAAATTGTTGCATATTTTGGGTTTGAAAATCCATTAGCAACGAACTGCCACTATACAGTTTTCGGCTTTCAAAGATTTTCGATGTCCAACAACGCCTGTTTTTTCTCTTATTATGTTTCTTTATTAGATCATTTAATAGTATAAACCCCGTACTTGCAATTATTAAATTATCGTCCGACATTATGATAAGCAAAATCGAAACGCACGAATGCTTGTTCGCGATATGAACTGGTCTTTGGAAATTTTTCTCAATGAAATCAAACAGCAAGCACACAACCAAAAAACACATTCGTTCTCTCTTTAACGGTCGTATGCACTGCGCAAATTTGTTTGCTACTGCGACTGAATAATATGTGCATGCATTTGTTTCGCGTACACACTAACATTTAAACAAATTTGATTTCTAGGCATTTTGTTCATTCTTGCTTGCAAATACGTAAACACTTGTCATATTTGTTCGCCACGAAACGAACAAATTCTTTGGAATGTGCATTTAAGACGGAACATGAGCACATGGTATAAAACACATTCGTTTGCATTTGCAACACGTACAGATTTAATTAAAAACAAAAGTTCAAACACATGTGCTTGCGTTTGTTTGCTCAGTGTGTACCCACTTTAAGAAAACTGAATGCTTGTGCCCTTGTCCGAAAGAGAGAACCACCAGAATCAATCCACCACCACCAATTCATTTGAACCAACCGTTTGGACAATTTGCAACAATATTTCTTAGAAAAATTTAATGCTTCTATGAACGTAAAAGTTTTGAACAACTCAGGCATGAATCAGTGTAGCTGTAAAAAATCAACATCAACGGATGGCTAAACGTTTATTGCATGGAACTAGGATTCTATTGGAAGAACTTTATAACAAAATTTGTTACGTCAGTTTGTTTGTTCTTGTTGCGAGCTCCCCACCAAGTTGAATTTATGTCGGCATATCAGATAAAGGAGTAATCGGCCGAACAAAAATATAAAAGTATCTTAATAACAGGGCTGCTAAGAACTACGTGCCTTTTTCTAAACAATAAAACACTGAAATAAATACATATGTAATGTAGTATTCCAAAATTACTTACCATCGTCTGATAAATATGATAGATGACTTTTCGAAACTATATAAAACACAAGAAAATTCGTACACATCCGAAAGTCGAAGAGTGTGTGAGTGAATGGCTACAGAGTAGACGTGTTTTCGTTCTAGCTCTCAGATTTATTTCTAATTAGTGATTTTGTTTAAAATTTAAAATCAAATCAAGTTCTTCCGGGTTCCTATTTTTTATATTTAAATATATTACTATATAAAATGCCGCCCAAAGTTGAAAAAGTTCAGCTACGCAGTGCATCGAGCTCAGATGCCCAAATTTCATTGGAGGATGTAGTTAAATCTATTAAAGCACTCGAAACACAATTGATGTTAAATTAAGTGGCTTTGAGAGATCTATCGAGGAAAAAATTAGTAGAATGGTAAATGAAAAGTTATCTGCTTTCATGGAGTCAGTTCAACTTGAAAGAAAAAAATTTGTTGATATTTGTTGTAAGAATGCAGTAGCTGAAGTTAACGGGGAACTTGGCGGGCTCCGTAATTGTGTCAGCGCTCTGGAAAGCAAGGTCGAATCACTTCAAAGAATTTCGAAATCTATTGATGCCTTGATTAACGGTATCCCCATAACATCTGATGAAGACCTCGGTGAGATTCTTAACAAATTATTCATATCGATACACTTTAAGCCCATCAACATGCCATAAATTTTTCGGTTGCGTAATAATCATAAAAAAAAGGCACCATCCATAGTAGTGAAATTTTCTGCTAGTCATGAGCAGAGGAAATTTGTTAAAGCTGTTCGGAAGATGAAGCCGAAATTGGCTGACATTGGGTTTTCTGGCACAACGGGAGTTTTCGTACAGGAGATTCTGACCGATCAATCACTGGGGCTGTTTCGTTTGGCAATGCAGTTAAAACATCAGAAGAAGATAGTGTCTGTTTTTACTACTAATGGACTTGTTTATATTCGATGTTCATCTGAGGAAAATCCAGTTAAAGTCACGGGGGATATCTTATCGAGCTTGGCTGAGAGCTAGATACAATGGCTTTTGTTATAACTTCATACAAACACAATTACTTAAATAGTAATGTGCTTCTTATTAATGCTTAGGCTTATTTACCTTGTAGTTAGTTTTATCCTCTTTTTCTATCTTTTTCATCTAATTATTTGTTTCTTAAAATTAATTAAACTAAATTTTTTCTTTTTTTTTTAATTTTTCTAGTATATTTTCATTACAGCTTTCTGAACTGATAAAATTATATAGTGTAAAAATTGTTGCAAGCATGAGTTTGGATTTATGGCTAGATTGGTGTGCAGATGAAATTGCTGATTGTTACCATGTTGATAAATATTTCTGGTAGTGCAGGTATTGACACCGTAAATACAATATCATTGAATAACCGCGGTGAAAATTTTCTTAGTATTTGTCACATAAATGCTCGGAGCCTGCGCTCAAATTTTGAAGAATTTGTACATGTCTTCACTCCTTTGAATTTTGATGTAATTTGCATTAGTGAGTCCTGGCTTTTTGATGGCGTTAGTGATCAAGTAGTAGCTCTGGGAGGTTATCAGATTTTTAGAAATGATCGTCGCTACTCTGCAGGCGGTGGAGTAGCCATCTATCTTCGAAAAAGTTTAAACGGGCAGATAATCTCCTCTTCAGATGGCGTAATCCCCCACGTCGAGTTCTTGTTTCTTGAATTAACGCTGTGCTATGATAAATTACTGTTAGCCTGTGTTTATAAACCTCCGAGAGTTTCTTCAATGGACGCTTTTTATGATACGCTTATGCTCTTCTCAAGCCAATATTCGTCTACTATCTTACTTGGCGATTTTAATATAGATTTGCTGGCAGATACCAGTCCAAAACGTGGCTTCCTTAACTTCATCAATGGATCAGATCTTGCTGTAGTTAATAGTTGTCCAACACGTTACCATCCACTCGGTAGTTCGTTACTTGACATTATAATTACAAATCGAATCGATCTTTTGGTTGATCACTACCAATTTCCATTGCCAGGGATATCTGATCATGAAGCAGTATGTGCACGCTTTTCTTTTCCTGTCGAACGGAACAGTTTGCGTGTGGTGTTCAGGGAATTTAAAAACGTTGACATTGAAGGACTAACTAGTAGCATTGAGGCCGTCTCCTTTAATTCTATCTATGAAACATCAGATGTTGATATTCAAGTTGACCACTTTAATGCTATAATAGTATCCTTGTATAACGAGTTTGTCCCTATTAAATCCAGATTACTCAACAATAGATCGCCGTGGATGAACAAACGTATTAAAAACCTCATGTATGAGCGAGATTATGCGTATGAACTCTGGAAAACCCATAAAAGGGACCTCTTTTTGAAAATTTTTAAATACCTGCGAAACAAAACTACCCAAGCGATTCGCACAGCTAAGCGAGACTTTTGTTTTCGGAAACTTGACCCTACGCTTCCCCCGCGAACTCTTTGGAAAAACATCAGAGATATTAGAGTTAAAAAATCACCGGCCTATTGTAACATTGACCCTGATGTATTAAATGAGTTTTTCGTGCAAAGGCCTTCTTTCAATGATGCTGCTAACTCTGGGGAGGAATTATGCATTGAACTAAATTTTGATGGTTTCGCATTTAATACGATCACTCCCTCTGATGTTATACTTGCCATTAAATCTATTAAATCCAACGCGATTGTAGTTGATAATATTGACGTGCGATTTCTACGCATTATATTACCGTTTATAGTACCTCTTTTGACGTATATAATAAATACCTGTATCATGACATCCAAATTTCCGTCTGCTTGGAAATATGCAAAAGTTGTTCCAATTAATAAAAAACCTAATCCTCGACTTAAGGAAGATTTTCGTTCAATTAGCATACTTCCTTTCTGTTCGAAAGTTACCAAAAAATTGCTTTGTGACCAAATTTCAACCTTTGTATCCGATCAGTCCCTTTTATATGCATTTCAATCCGGTTTTCGCAAACGACATAGTACAGTTGCATCGCTTTTATACCTAGTAGATAACATTAGATTAAATATGGATGCCCGACTAGTATCATTGCTCGTATTATTGGATTTTTCTAAGGCGTTTGACAGTGTAAATATTAATGTATTATGTAAGTAGTAAACTTAAAACACGGTTCCTTTTTAGTAGTTCTGCAGTTGAATTAATTTTCTCTTATCTTGCGGAAAGGTTTCAAAAGGTTGTGAATGCTTCCAGGTATAGACCTACCTTCTCAGGTGTTCCACAGGGGTCAATTCTCGGACCGTTGCTTTTTTTATTATACATTAATGATTTACCTGAAGTAATTCGATGTGGCAATATCCAGCTGTATGCCGATGATGTTCAGCTTACTTTATCTGCTCCTGCTACTTGTATGAAAGATGTTGTAGAGCTGATGAACTCTGAACTTGCTAGGGTATCTCGCTGGGCTATTGAAAACAAACTTTTGTTAAACGCATCGAAATCCCAAGCAATCTTGATTTATCTAAAAAGCTTCGACTTAAACAACTTTCCCCCAATAAGACTAGGTGATGCTATCATACCTTACTCAGAGTCTGTCAATAATCTTGGTGTTGTCTTCAATCGCACACTTACCTGGGACCTACAAACTAACAAAGTGATAGGGAGGGTGTATGGTACACTTCGTAAGCTGTGGTTTTTTGCAAAATACACTCCATAGGATGTTCGCACTCGTTTGATTGTCACTCTAATTCTGCCGGTTATACTATATTGTAGTGTAGTATACTGCAAGACCGACAATATTAGCAGAAGGAAATTAAATGTGGCTTTTAATTCCTGTGCCCGATACATTTTCAATCTCAGTCGTTTTGATCATATTTCTATGCACGCTCGAAGCATTTTAAATTGTACTTTGGATAATTACCTTGATTATCATGTCACTATTATGCTCTTTAAGATAATTAGATCCCTTGCACCTGATTTCTTGTCCAGTAAACTTCAGCAGCTCAGATCATCAAGAAACTGCCAACTTGTGATTCCTCGCAGTAATTGCAGACAGAGCGATAGATCTTTTTTTGTTTACGGTGTCAGGATTTGGAACTCCCTGCCGACCAGTATAAAGCAATCCATAACTATCAGCGATTTCAAAATTAATGCTTTCAAGTTTTTCTCTGACTATGGCTGAGTATTTACTCATCTTCTTTGCTGCCATAAGCCTCTAACCACACCATGTTGTTGCGCGATTTAATTTTATGTCTATCTTTAATGCTTGTAATATAATGCTTTTTCCTTTTTGTATCTTCTTTTTTCTCTTCTTTTTTTCTCTTCTTTTCTTCTTTTCTTTTTTATACTTTTCTGTTTATTTGTTCTTTTTATATATAATAATTTCATCAACTTACTTTAATATATATATATATTTTTATTTTGTTACTTTCCTTCCTGGAGTTATTCATGCAAAAGAGCGAAAGCTCATATGTAAATTTAATTATTTAATAAATTTGATTAATTTGATTTAATTTGAAGAGCTACGAGCGAATGAATATTTTACCATAAATAAGTAAATATACGGATGCATTGGGGGAAAACACCAATTGTCGGCCAAAAATGCATACCTTGAACCTTTAGGTAGCCGAAAGATGACTGTCCCAAGCCTGTTGCTATGAAAAGATTTTGTACTGAGAATGTAAAACGTTTAACATACATATGTTTAGCATAACAATACTACTAATATATACCGATATTTTTGATAAAAAATATAAGTTACAAAAATACACTTTTACCCTATAGTCGGCCAACAAAGTCCTGACTCCGGCCATAATGTTACCTAATGTCGGCCAAAGAAAGAGAAAATAGTTTTAAGTTTTATTACAAATATATTAAGGCCAAAACACAGTGAGGACGACACAACAAAGTCGCCGTAAATTAGTTGCTGTCAGAGATTCGAATGTATGGAAGTCCCATATACTTAACACAATCAGGGCGACGCGATAAGTTGCCAACAAAAAGTTTGAGAAAATCTCTAAATTAGTCACCAACATAATTGACATTTCTGTGTGGACAGTGAATAATTGACATTCCTGTTATGTGGATTTAGTCATTTTTTTTAAGCAAAGAGAATTAAGAGGTAATAGTAAATAAAGTGGTTATTAAAACTTAAAAATAAAATTAATTTATTTAATTAGTTCGAGAAATTATGGGTTTTGAGGAGGAGTTAATTGAAAAAATCAGGGAAAAAGTTATGCTGTACGACAAGCGTCATCCCATATACAGAAATCAGCAGAAAAGGATCGAATGTGGAAGGAACTCAGCACTGAATTAAAAGTAGATGGTATTTCCGTCAATAAATTCTCTTGATGCATTTTAAATAAACCAAAAACATTAGAAATAAAATGCAGAAATAGGTGGAAATGCATTCGGGACCAATACATGAGAGAGGTGCGTAAGCAAAAAGGACCTTCTGGAAGTGGTGCACTTGACAGGAAGCAGTGGAAATATTTCGAAATACTGCATTTTCTACGGGACTCGATAGATCCAAGAGAGTAAGTGTAAACATTCAACATAATATATATGTGAATCAATTTGTAAATAAATTTACTTCACGGTATTCCAGTAATTATGATTAAGAATTCGAAGATGACGATGATATGCCTACAGAGCTTGCATCACAAAATTCTTTTATCCCGATTTCGGAGGAATCCATTGAAAATTCAAGTTTTTAAATAGAGTTCACCCAATTAGGAGAACCTGGGTCTAGTAGGAGTGCGGAGCCAGTTGCTTCTACACCGATTATAGACAGCCGTTCGCAAAAGACCAGGGACTCGGACAGTAGGGAGGATTTTCAAAAAATTCTCCATTAAATGGCTGAGAAGTTCAATGAAAAGGAAGAAGAAGCATACAGAATGGATATATTCTTCAAGTCGTTGGCGAAATCCATAAAAAGTCTGCAGTTGTCGCCTTTCCAAGTAATGGACCTTCAGTGTAAAATTACGAATTTAGTGAAAGATTAAGTGTCGAAATATAACAAAGACAATTAATTTATTTAAGAATTTAAATTTAATTTAATAAAGATATATAAATAATACTAAAAAGACTTAGTTTATTTTATTTTGAAACAAATATGTACACAGAGTATCTCGAAGGCGAAATGCTTCCCGAGAAGTATTGTTGCATGTGGAAACTCGTACGAGGCTTTAAGCTTCATTCCGCCATGCTCCGGGTACAACTTCTCCATTAATAATGCGATCTGCATAACTTTTTTGGGGATGCAGTGGATGTCATTTCGAATAACTCGCCATCTGGATGCCATTATTCCAAATGAATTTTTTATCATCATCCGAGCTCGAGATATTCGTTTGTTGTAGTGTTCGTGTTCATTTGCCAAATTTTTACGTGAAACAATTACATACTGTTAAATTGAAAGTACACAATCGATAATTATTAATTGATTTTTATCTGGATAAGGAGGCATTAGATTGCGTTTTAGAGGAAAAGCAGGATCTCCCACGAAAAAGTATGGAATTGGAAACTTCATATTAGAGTTTTGGATAGAGAGCTGCCCTTTCAGAAGGTGCTTTCCTGGAATATACCATTATCACTGTGATTCCATAGGATCCTATATTTACCACCATGAAGCAATAGTTCGCGTCACATGTAGCAAGCGGAACAAGAGTATGGCGTCCCTTATAATTATAATATTGGGAACCACCTCTTGGTGGACAGACAATATTAATATGCTTGCCATCAATAGTGCAGATGCAGTGAGGAAGTTGCCATTTGCAATTGTATGCTTGCGATATCTTATCCCATTCTGTTGCATTTGGCGGTGCTAAGTAAATCGGTGATAATTCATCCCATACAGCCTCACAAGTTCCTATTGTTATTTTGGCAAATGTGGACAATCGTGTTGCTGCGAGCGTGGCTTTTGGTTCGTTATTTAAAACATAATATTAAATATTTACTATAAAAGTTCTTTATTTCAGTCTAATCTTATACAATTCACAATCCTTCAATTAATCAACTACACTTTAATTATCGCTAATACTGTACTTTCAATCATCGCAATCCAATTAGAATACTTTCGCACGTTTATTACTTTCGCTTGTTAACACTGCAACATCTAAAACAAGACTCTTTCTTGGCGGTGACAACTGTTATATTTATACCCTAGAAACTCTCCAGATTATTCTGGAGTGTTCTATTCCAGAACCTTCTTGACTCTTCTATTCATTCTATTCCTGAACCTTCCCGAAGATTCCGTCATCGATTCTCCGAACCTGAAGTTGTTTACTCTTCATTGCCAGTAGATGTCACCAGTTGTCTCTTTCTATTGCACGTAACACTATCTTAAATTTCTAGGCGTAAATGCTTCTGGGACCACCATGTGGAGAGCATCTATAAAATTAAAAGCTGGTATTTTATATCACTTATAATTAGTAATTATTACTTACATTAATGTTGCGGCTAAACTGCACTGAGCTGAAATTGGTCTTCGGATTGAGCGCTTTTCTAAATGCTCACGCAACATTACTAAAATTGCTGTACTGACATGCGTGGGCTTTGAAAAATATTTCGGGATCCTTTTCTGGTTTCAAAAAATCCTAGCCTGTCCCGATCCTTATTGATTTCACGGACACACCATCCTCTTTTCCGTCTATTTTTTATGTTTTGCTGTTTTAAGTAAGCAGCATAAGCTATAATGCTATACTTAATGGCTTTTCTAAATTTTTTCCTCGATTCCATTTCTTTAAAAGTAAATAAAACAGTGACAGCTGTCAAATACACTGATCGCGTCGCATTTACTGTGTTTTAAATGCGACATTGTTGTGTTGCTCTCACTTTGTTTTGGCCTTTAGTATTCACAGCAACTTTTGCGTTTAGCAAAAACAAACAATAAATATAAAAATAATGAAAACGTCTTTTCAATATAATAAACAAGGAATGAAATCAAAAGTTCAAGCTCAAGTACATATGTTTTATATATTTGGAAACTACCTGAGAATGCGTCAACATTGAGAGCTGAAGTTTTGTACACAACGTTTTCATAAAATTGCAAGTAAATGCTCCAAAATGGACCAAATCGGGCAACCCCTTCGTTTTGTTGCCATAAAAAAATTTGGTTTTTCACTATATATATTTGGTCACGGCCTCAAAGCGCATTGATGGAGAGAGCCGAAAATTTGTACGCAACGTTTTCATATAAATAGTAAATAAACTTGCAAAAATGAGCACAATCGGGCAACCTCTTCTGGTGTTGCCATATAAATATTTGGGTTTTCACTATATTTAACTTTTATTTTCCTAGGGCATAATATTATTGGTCTTAGACCAATTATAAACTTTTCTTTTGCTTGGATTATATTATTTATATATCTTTAAGATATCTTTGAACGGATATATGTCGACTTAAGGTTTGGAATCAGCCTAACATCGGCCATTTGTGACCGACATTAGGAAAAGTTCGAAAATTATGTTTCCCAATGCCGGCCCTCCGATATATTTAAGAAAAACTAAATTTTTGGTATTTTCTTCACTTCAAAATGTAAGTAAAAATTCACTTCAATGAATGAAATACTAAAATAGAAAATACAATACTATTTAGAGTATTTTTGTTCAAGAAGTCGTTTTTTTTTTATTCTCCGGTACATAGCAGAAGTTTAAAAAAAATTTATTTGTTATTTCATCACACAACCCATCTTATTTTTGGTGACAAGTTTCAAGTCTTGTTTTTGACTAATCAACAGGTCCCAAATAGCGAAATTGAGTAACTTGAAGAATAAATGAAAAATAGAACAAAAAAAAAAAAAAAAAAATTGAGAAAAATGCCTTTGTCGTCCTCCAATTGCCAATAAGCATTCATTTCTTCTGCCTCCAATAATGTATAAAACTTCTATGAAAAAATTTCTAAATAAGATTTGAAGCATTCCTACATACGTCAGGTCGAGGCATTGCGGATTTTATACTCGAGCGAGGAGTTTCAATTTTTTTTTTAATGGGCTCGCAACATGTATCTGATTTCTGGTTTTCTATCTTTCCATTCGATTCGTTATCTGTATATTTACTTATTTGTGATTATACCCAATCCGCTATTACTACTCATAAGAAGACAAGCAAATGCCCAGCCCAGAGCTAGCCATTGCCGCATATTGGCTCTAGGCCTAACGGCTGGAACAGAATGTGGTGCTTGGACTGGTGCTTGGAGTTGGCGCGGGCGGATAGTCTGCCGCTTACCTTTTATCTAGGTATGAATACAATGCTCCAGCTTAGGATTGTCAAAACTAATTTGATATTTTATATTTCATTCCATATTTTCGCTTTTCTTTTTAAATTCCCACAAGATATCTTTTCTTTTCATTATTTCGATGAACTTTACTGCATAAAAATTCTCCATGTTGACTCATTTCAACAAGCCGCTTCGCAATTACAAATGTCAATCTTGGTGCGCGTCAAAAATTACAATTTGGTAAAAGTGCGCTGCAACGCCAGCACTAAGTGGCAGCGCCAACTACGCAGTGTGTCATTATCATACGAAGATCGTATTGTTATATTTTGGCAGTTTGCGCTACAGTGCCAGCGCCACATTCTGTTTCACACTGAAATACAATGATCGGCTCGCGTTTTTTACGCGCCTCAAAATAACTTTTTTTCAATGGGTCTCTTATATGTATAGCTTGATCCAATGTAAGCCACACAATGATTGATTCAACTTTGTACGTTTGTTCCCTGTTTCACTTTAAGAGAACAAATGAAATTATTGGCATATTTAAAATAAAAAATTTCATACTTTTGGTAATAATTTTTTCACAATCCTTTAGCAAGAATACCTACTTGGTTTAATAATTATCATATTTAATTCATTTTATTTATATTTTTAACACATTTCACAATTTCACAGAAATAACCAACACACCTCAGATAGTTCAAACTGTCAATTGAGAAAAAAAAAGAACGCTTGGCTCTCATTGTATTATAAACACAACAAAACCCATTGATGCGTATTTTATCTAGGACTTCTGTCGACGCAGCAGTGCTAAAGTTAAATGTTGGGAAAAGTGCACTACAGCACCAGCTTTAAACGCCGGCGTCAGCTACACATTGTGTCCGTAACATGCGAAAATCGTCGTGTTAATCTTTTACATTTCACTCTACAGTCCCAGCGCCACATTCAATTCAGCGCTAAAGTAGAGTGGAGCTTTGGGTCATGACCCTCCATTACCATCCCCCTGTACACACGCCTGGGCTAAGACTAGTTCTAGTTTTTAGTAAATTAATGTAATCCCCCAATTTTAATGTTGCACAATTATTTAATTAATTATGTATAATTCCGAATTACTTTCTACGTTTAACATGATATTATCTTTTGTACTAAAAATGAAATATATTCCATTCTATTTTTTCCTGCTTCTGTAACCCACCAACCGCCTTTGCTCCCGACATTTCCAGAGGAGCTGGAACTTTAAAAGATTATGCCAATTACACCTTCTTGTCATTAATCGTCTTAACAACAGTTAAATCAGTTACCGCTGATACAGGGTGGATATGTCAGGTGTCACCACTAAACTCCAGGCTTACTTATAGCCTATAGCACAATGGGATGGGAGATGAGTCGACAAAGAAACCCAGTAGGTGTCCCCACTGCTCATGTAGAATCCATCGAGTTTATTCAGCGTATTCAATTTACCCTCAGAATAACTGACTATTCAATTCTTTTATCTGCCTTACCTACTCGTCTACAATATCCATCAAATTTCTAGCAATGCCACTTTGGATTATTTCCTAACTTAACCTCTACGATTGACTCGTCAAAATTTCGCAATCATCATACTTATTTACAGTAAGGACTTCTTCATAATTCTAAAATATATTTAATGAGTACCTACCTATCTACTGCTATAATTTTCTTCTTCTTAAAAAATACTTTGACAGAATAAACTCGTTTAAAATTCATTTTAGTATCTTATAGTGCGACTCTATAGTAAGGCAATTAGGTTTCATAGATAATTCATAATTAGTTGTGACAACATTTCTCTGTAGTACTTTGTAATTAAAATCTCATTCCAACCCCATTAGGTACTTCATATTAATCAAATCATATCCTTTACTCACAACTCCAATTATATGCTCCCCATTAAAGCAATAAACGTAACCTCAGCTTCTTAGTAGAGTTCCCCCATGTGAGAACCATTTTCGGTAAAGTATTGGTTTTGAAAATTCTGATACCAAAGCCTCAGAAACAGGGGGATAATATTTCAATGGAAGTCGTAAACAGCAAGCAGCACATGGTGTATACCCTTGTATCATACCCCTTTTTGCCAACTAACTACTTACCTACCTACCTACCTACCTACCTAGGTATATTTGCTAGATATTTCCGGGATGATCACATTGTTGGTAATACGCTCTATTTAGTTGCTAAATTAAAATATATTTATACGCCATCCATTTACTGGCACACAAAAACTGTTTTTTTCTTTGTTTTTGTTGTGATAGGCTGTCACTACCTTCTGTGTTAATTACCTCGATTAAGTTAAATAGGTACATGACTCTGCAGCAGAGTCCAGACCTTTTTATTTAGTTAGTCCGGAGGGTATTATCCCTTACCTGAAATTGCTATGAAGGTACCTACATTTTTCAAGAGGGTTAGGGTAATTTGGATACTATTATTATTTGAGCTTTAGAAAATTAAGTCTGTGGAGTTGTGTTCTTTTTCTTTTTTTTTATTTAATTTTGTTTGTCATTAGAATTCAAAAAGTCACTTCCGGTTTTTGGCATTTAAATTAGAACAAGGATGGCTGTTGAGGTGGATGGTGGGATTGTACGGATGCTAAAAAGGTTTTTCTTTTTTCATTGGATTTATATTTTGGGTCAACGACATCCAACCGGAATCGCAATTAATTATCTTTAGGGACTGCCAAGAGGATAAACTTTTGAATGAATCTTACTATTTTTCTCATAGGAATTGGATAGAGTTTTGAAAGTGATACGATACTGATGTGCCGAGAGTTTGGAATAATTCTGTATACATTAATGTAAAATCACCACTATTGCAATATTAGACAATTCAAAATATCAAATTGAATGATTATTTTTCATAGCACATAAAATTTGAAAAAAAAAAAAAAAATCCTGGTGTGGTTAATACTAACTCGATGGCTGACACTAAATTTTATCATCTACTAACAAGAAAAGGTTCCAAGCCCGGACATAGCGATTTTATCATGAAATATTTTCACAAAACTGATTTCAAAACGTACAGACATTGTCTTCCTTCAAACTATACGCGAAAATAGTTATTTTTAGCTGGTCATATATTTTCAGTTCAATTAAAGATATTTTAAAAATTCAACTTATCTCCTCGCGCTGCGTAGCGTGAAAAAGGCTCATATGTTTCTATATCTTTCCTTAAGGAAATCAAGATAAATATGGCCTTAAATTGCATTTTCATTATTTTATTAATTTTTCTTTGAGATCCAGTAAATTTCATTTCTTGGTATTTGATGGGAGTAAATTAAGTTAATCGACAGAAAAGATCTCGGCCTTTAATATAAATTCTCAATTACGCTTGCAACGCTCTTATAATTAAGGGGCTACGTTGAGGTGGATTAATTAATTTAAAAGCTGTTCTTAAAACTTTTCAAATTTTGATGATTTTCCCACCAAAATGTATTACTAGTATTTTTATGGTTTTGTTCTTCAAAAGGAAAAAAACGAAACAAAAAAGAAATCCATATAAGATCATTCTTGCGTACGTTTATCTCGAAAACGACGAGATGTGAAATTTGAAGTTTGGCTGAATGTTAGATCTTCTTGACGTGTATATATTTCGACAGTCAAAGATTATGATTTTTTTTTTTTAATTTTTAGGTAGGGTAGGTGTGGGGTAACTTTTAAAGGGGCTACTTTCAAGGATCAAAAATATAATAAAAAATGAATGTTTGTGGTGAATTGGTAATGATGATTTAGACCAAAATCTGTGAAAAATACCATATCCCTGTATACTTCTAGTTATCTAAAGCTAAAATTTTGATATTTGGAATGATATGGATTGAGTCATAGATATAACAGGAAACTTGCCGTTTTTCTTCAGTTTCATTCTTGGCGAAGAAAACAAAAGTTTTTTTTTTTTTTTTATAATAATACCATCTCTTATAAAATCAGCTTTGTATGACTTTTACGTCACCTTGAGTTTTGTTTGCTATTGATCATCAGTATAACCATTTCGTTCATCGATACGCGCTTGCCACCACTTTACAGCATTCGCCTGGTTCGAATCGTATTTTATTACTTTTCCGCTCAAGTCATTTTCTTGGTACAGAAATCCTGATTGCGCGTACCCAACATGCTCTTAACTACTATTACTTTTTTATTAATCTTTGCGTATTTTATCTTTTCTTAGTTCTCCTTTCTCACCAAAACCTTCCTGTCCTCTTAATGAAGTGTATGAGGTACAGGTGAGTTAAGTTTTTGACACATTAATTGTTCGGTTGTCTCAGGCTCTCCTTCCAAAACAGGAGAGACAATCAGGGCTGTCAACAACACCCATCCTTGTTAGATGAGCGTAAAGCACGCTGTGACTGGTGATAATAACAACCACAGTTCTATATTGTTTCCTCCCGATCCCCAAGAGGAAATCAGAGAAATTTCTCTTCGGCCCATCTAGAAAAAGTTTTGTGGAAATGCAAGTGATCAGGTTCGTCCATCTCTGCTTATATTTCTTACGAACATATCCTTTGACGAGAGATCCGATAACCGAGGTGGCAACTAACTCCTACGGCGTTCTCCACGGAACGTAGAAACAGGAGCCAGACGTGGCTAGAATGTCAGCTCATTCATTCTTCATGAACCCCATGTTAGCAGAAATTTGTATCTATACATAGCTTATCCACAGATGATCTGCAGTCTCCCCAGTAACGTAGATGCTATCCGAGGGCCACTCAGAGCCATCTAGGCTGCCTGACTATCCTTGTTGTGACTCAGGTGCCCAATGTCCCGAATCACAACCATAAGGTCAATACATCAATATATTGTCCCATACAATATATTGATGTACCTCATAAATGACCCTGAAAATGAAAAATTATTTCCTTTTAAAATCTTAATCAAAATTTAAAATGCATTTAGAAATGCATTCCCATATTATAACAAAATGCAATTCAGAATAAATTGCATTTTCTTATCAGATACACATTCCACTCACACGGTATGCATACTTACATACAGTGTCTTCTTGCTTTTTTCCCGCATGTACACTCTACATACGTACAGTACCTATTTTTCCAATCTAATTGTATGTACATACATACATACAATTATCACAATTATTCGTGCCCTCTTAAAATTAATATTTCAAGACGGGCGCACAGGTGCATATCGGATTACAGTTTTTCATTGATGCATATAGCTTGCATCAAAACTTTTTTACATTTTCTTACGTACGTTTTTTTAACGTCGTGAGAAAACAATAAAAAGAAAAAAGAGCTTTTGATGCGATCATGGGTACCTGGGCGCAATTTGCACAAACCTCGAGGAGTTAGTTTTTGAACCCTCGTGTGAAAAAGTTCGGAGAATAGAAAGAAAGTAATATTAAATTTAAAAAAGTTGAAATTAAAGGTGAATAAAATACAAAGTTTCTATTGTTCTATTTTTTTTTATGAAAAATCGGGAGTTCGTAGAATATAATATAAAAGTTACAGAATAGTGGAACAAAATATAAATGTTGAAGAAAACTAAGAATAGTGAATTAATGTATATAAAAAAAAGGAGGATAAATTAATAAAAGTCGAATACACTACAAAGTTGAAAAAATATATATTGAATTCGTTTTACTTATCATACAAAAACCCTGCGCTCTCTCTCCATTGGAGCACGGTGTGCGCGGCACCTAACATCCTGGAGAATATCAATGTCCTTTGCCTTGATTTTCATATCAAGGTCTATCTTCACTGCCATTGCGATTTCGAATATTTCAGCCTGGTAGACAGTGGTGTACCCTCCAAGGGAGTACCCCAACCCAATGTCAGGTTCAAGAAAGTAAACATCAGGACCTGGACACTTGCGTCCTCGGCCATCATACACAAGAGACATATTTGAGCATGGGTCCTAAAACCAAGGTGTACATTCAGTGCACAACATTCGGTTTCATGCCAAATGTGCAGCCAAAGGTTCTACTACATAGAGCAAAAGCCCTCATAGCTTCATTAAGTTTTTCCTCTACATGCCATTCCCCATGTAAGATTCGAGTTCTTAATTCTCTTACTAGTATTTCACATGGGAAATTATCGCAACTGAACGAATGAACATAACCTAAAATTCGCGGATTGTTTTTCTCGCTCCTGCAATAGATAGCTGAGATGAAAGGCTTAAACACAATTACGACGACAGAGCGACAGACGTCAGTGGAAAATTCGATCACAAAACAAGCAATCGATAAATTGGGAACACAATTGCAACGAGAGGTAGTGAGCGACGATTGTGAATGAAGAAGATACTGACAGGTCACTTGCTACTAGTTTTGAGCGTTTTTTTAAAAGGGGATTTTTGTCGACAATATTTAATATTATACAGATTACTGTTTTTATAAAAAAAAGTTATGTTAATGACCTTTTTGTAAAAATAATAAAGTTTAAATTAAAAAAAAAATGATAAGAAAAGCCGAAATTTTTAGTTTAGACAATCATAATTCTTGATGGGAGAGGGTATAGGGCTACGGGCTAGTTGAACAGTTGTTGGAAAGGCCATGAAGTTCTGCATACAATGAGCTGTTAACTGTGACCGTACGCCGTACACTTTTTAAGATACAGGGTGTTTTGTAAAAAACTAGCTTTTTTTCTTTATCACCCTGTAACTCCTAAACGGTTGATATGCCCCCTTCCCTGCTGTACAATTTTTGGTTCATCTAGGTGAGTACTATCACCTCTTGCTCTATTGACCTCCTACTCCTTGACTTTAGCAGTCAGAGTGATGGAGATATTTTTCCACGAAGTGGTTTTGGGAATAAAATTTTGAATTGTAGATTAGATGTTCCTGGTGAAGTAAATCTACCAGATACAAACATCTCTTTCCTATATTATCTTATGGGTGATGCCGCTTCTCCGTTAAAATAAAAAAAAACCTAATGCGACCCTACCCCGGACGAATGCTGAAAGCCGAAAGAATAATTTTAATAAAAGACTGTCAGAAGCACGATTCCATATTGAAAATACCTTCAGTATTTTCACTAATAGGTGGAGAGTTCTAGGAAACAAGATTCATTGTCACCTAAAAAATGTGGACAAAGTTGTATTGGCTACAGTTGTATTACACAACTTTGTAATGTTCCACAAAGACAGCGTTTATTTATCAATTAATCTTGTTGACCACAAAGAAAATGAGAACTTGGTAGTACTGTAGTACGTGCCACTCTTTCCCCAATTCACTTTTTACTAACATCCTTTCAGATGGTCTAGGTACAAGATGAAACCCGGATCTATGTATTTATCTCGATCTATGTGGTATGTTTGAAAAACCAAAACCGTTCTATCCACTAAATGAAGCGCATCAGATCTTGGTGAGGAAGGTTTTCACCTCATCCACAGATAGAAGGGCAGAGCCTAGAGTATCCAGTCTGCTCCGGGCGATGGCCAGACACGCACACAAAAAGTGTTTGGTTATCTCGGGCTCTCCCTTCAAACAGGACAGACACTCAGGGCTGTCAACAACTCCCATCCTTGCTACATGAGCGTGAAGTGAGCTGTGGCCGGTGATGATGCCAACCACAGTTCTACATTGTTTTCTTTCCAGCCCCATGAGAGAATCTGAGATATTCCCCCGATACTCGAGGTGGCAACGCCCACGGGGAGTTTAGGACCGAGAAATGTGGAATCAGAGCCAGCCTTAGCTAAAACGTCAGCCCTTTCATTTCCCATGATCCACAAATGACCAGGAACGCACGAAAGGGACACCTTGTTGGGGATATACGACTTATTACTCCCTCATTAGTGAGAGACCCGCCGGTGAAAATTTTTAGAGCGGACCGGCGAAGGCTCGATAAGGCACTTCCCTCAATCTACGATCCCTTACAGGAAAGCTCACAAGGATGCCCAAAATGAAGCTCAGGTACCATCGCATCACGTTGCATACTTGCCAGAGGGTTTTCTAGGTCCAGCCCATACGCCAGAGAGGATTGAGGAGAGCCAGTCCAGCCGCCGTCCCAGCATCCCCAAGAGCGCAATCTGCACACAGCCCTTTTGACATCTGGCTGAATGATAAGATCCAGGGGTGGCAGATTAAGTAGGACCTCAAGAGTAGCAATAGCCGTATATCGCAAGCAGCCCGTAATTTCCAAGCATGCAAGCCTTTGCAGGCCCACCAGCTTCCGGATTGCAGTACCCATAAGCGTCCTCGGCCACCATACACAGGAGGCATATGTAAGCATGGGTCTAATGATCGAGGTGTACATCTAGTGCACAACCCTCGGTCTCATGCCCCGATGTGTAGCCAAAGGTTCTCCTGCATTGAGCGAAGACCCTCGTAGCCGCATTCACTTTTTCCTCTACGTGCAATCCCCATGTCAGCTTCTAGTCGAGGAAGACTCGGAAGGTATACTATAGGATATTTAGTAAATTGCAACGTTCTCGTTCTTTTACCCTCCATCTCTTCTATTGTTTAAGTTTGCTACTCTGGAAAGTTTGCTACTCTGCTTTTTTCTATTTGCAGTTTTGCTAATTGAACTGAGACACACTTTGTTCTCTTGTGGATTTTTTTTTTTTTTTGTTCTTCATATTCTAAGAACAAAAGAACATAGCTTGTGGTTCCTAAACCAGTAGATAGGCTATACCGATTCTGGCTCAAACCGTGAAAAATTATTATTGAAGGTGAAGGTCATATTTCAAGCTCAAATGTGTACGTAGACGTACAATTTCCTCTATTTCCATTTTCTACTTACTATAATCTTTGAAGGTTTGAGCCAGAATTGGTATAGACTATTCTACTTAATTTTGATTTGTGCTAAAACTTTGTATTCAGAATACATTAAAAAGACATCACTTATACTCATAACGCTCCAGTTATTCATCTAAAAACTTATCGATTTTTGCACACAGTTTAAATTTCATTCAATTATGAAACTGATTCATATTGAAACTTCAATTTCAATTTCTTCTAAAAGTTCGTTCCATTTCCCTTAAAGCTAAATTAAACTACTTCGAACTTTTAATTATTACCCATAATCCATTTGATTGGTTGAAATGAAAAAAATAATTAGAAAATTATTAGTTCGAGACTTACATAGCTCATGTGCAACAGGAAAATGGAAGTACACAAATTAAATTCCTTACCTTAGAAAAGTATTCTTTTGTCAATATCTGAGGAAATTAAATCGTCATCATCCTTTTACCTTGATTTCATATGTGTGTTGGTAGCTGGTCAACTTAATACGGATAAGCTCATAATGCGATAATACGGATAAGCTCATAATGCTACTTAAGTAGATTATAATCCTCAATGGATTTTATCTTTAAAAATAGGATTATTATGGTACCTGAGTCCTGGAAAATAGATTATTTTAATCACTGTACATTGTGAAGATGACTGAAAGACTTTTGTCGGTATTTTCTAGTCTTAATTCGTTTTTAATTAATCAAAAGAGAAATATTTTTAGTTTTAATAAGATTTTGTGTTGGAATTTTAACGTATCACAGGTTATGATAGTCTGGGTCACATTGAGCTTATTGAGAAAATTTTTGTGTGACTTATACATAATAATGGACTAGATTAAAACAGTTAAACTACGTCAAATAAGAACGAAATTACTTGTGGCACTATTTGGAAAAATCAAGAAAGAATAAACCATCGCACCTCATTTATTGAAGAGGTTAATGTAGTGTGAGAGTCTTTGACATTCCAGTTGAGTTACCATATTTGTTAGAGATGTATGTATCTGTTTGCCTTTAACTCTACTATTTGTTCTATGTATGTATGTCTTCAAGAATAAGTATCGGAAAAAGTAGGATCATCGAGTTTTTGACGTGGGCGGTTTATTTTTGTTTTAATATTGAATATAATTTTGAGTTTTGCACATCTAAGTTCTGTTGTTTTTTTTACTTGGAAATAAATCGAAAGAGCAGGAACTATTCGATGGGTAATCGAGTATCCTAGAATGGGGTGGAATTGATCAAAATATAAAAGAAAAATCAATTACATACTTAGCTTAGCTAAATTGCTAAATGGTGTACCTTACTTTTGTTTTCCGGTAACATACATATATCGATTTTATCTTTAAAGGAATCACAACAATTTTTCGTTGGAAATTCAGGTGATCAAATTCGCCTCATTAAATGGGAGCACATTGATCGCCCCATTTTTTACTATTCTAAATTAAAACTTCTATACTACATGTTTGATCAATTTCAATTCAACACAAAAATTGGTTCAGTCGTTTACAAAATATTTCTAATTTTTATTAGTGGGGTGATTTTGATTGTTGATCAATTTCACCCTATTCCACGATCACGATCAGATCTAATAAAAATTGAGTAAATTTTGTAAACGACTGAACAAATTTTTGTTGTTAAGCTGTACTCCATCAAACAAGTATGGGGAAGCTTTAATTTAGAATAGTAAAAAGGGGTCCATTTAGCGAGGCGAATTTGATAAATGATCACACTCTTTAGAATTTTTATCTAACTCAACTATGAAATTTAGCCTATGGATTTATGTTCACGATTCATAAGAATCCTGAATATGTCGACACATGTATATACCACCTCAAGAAACTTAGGTGTAAATTATAATAATTTCGCAGAGAGATGAGCCATATAACTGTCCACGGGCATTACATTGCATTCACGCATGGTAATTTTTTTTGTCGATCTAAAGCAAATTATCATCAGAAGTTCAAATTATCAACGCTGCAGTGAAGTGAGCCTGCAAGAAACAACTGTACATTGGTAGTACAATGGATTTGCAGTTAGTAACTTGAAAATAAACATCTATTTAGAAAAAAATCAGTAGGCAACGAACATTTCTGACTGAATAGAATTTACAAACAAGTTTTGTTTTTTGTTCTTTTGTTGCATTTTAAACAATAGAAAACGAAGTGCAGCTGCTATGCCAATTTGCCATGCGCCTTTGAATGCCGTTCTTTGGTGCCATGAGCAACCCATGACTAATAAATCGGAATCTGACTTGACTCGGTCTCTTTTGCAGTTTGGCAGTGCAGTGATCAAGTTGGTATTCTATTTCCTAGTGTTATTTCCAAGTGATCTAGATTTTACTAACATTTCCCAGTGTTATTCCCAAGTGCTATAAATTTTACTAACAGTTTAAATACTTTATTTAATTGACAGTTCAAATAATTATTTTTATTTTGGGTATCGACTAGATTAAAGATTTTATTTTGAATAGCGATTAAATTAAAGATTCTTATTGCGGGTATCGACCGAATAAGAAATTTACTAACATAAATCACTTTATTACGGGTCTCGACCGAATAAAGATTCCTATTACGGGTCTCGACTGAATAAGAAATTTACTAACATAAATCACTTTATTACGGGTCTCGACTGAATAAAGATTCTTATTCCGGGTATCGACCGAATAAGAAATTTACTAACATAAATCACTTTATTACGGGTCTTGACCGAATAAAGATTCATTCTTATTGCGGGTATCGACCGAATAAGAAATTTACTAACATAAATCACTTTATTACGGGTCTCGACTGAATAAAGATTCTTATTACGGGTATCGACCGAATAAGAAATTTACTAACATAAATCACTTTATTACGGGTCTCGACTGAATAAAGATTCTTATTCCGGGTATCGACCGAATAAGAAATTTACTAACATAAATCACTTTATTACGGGTCTTGACCGAATAAAGATTCATTCTTATTGCGGGTATCGACCGAATAAGAAATTTACTAACATAAATCACTTTATTACGGGTCTCGACTGAATAAAGATTCTTATTCCGGGTATCGACCGAATAAGAAATTTACTAACATAAATCACTTTATTACGGGTCTCGACCGAATAAAGATTCCTATTACGGGTCTCGACTGAATAAGAAATTTACTAACATAAATCACTTTATTACGGGTCTCGACTGAATAAAGATTCTTATTCCGGGTATCGACCGAATAAGAAATTTACTAACATAAATCACTTTATTACGGGTCTTGACCGAATAAAGATTCATTCTTATTGCGGGTATCGACCGAATAAGAAATTTACTAACATAAATCACTTTATTACGGGTCTCGACTGAATAAAGATTCTTATTACGGGTATCGACCGAATAAGAAATTTACTAACATAAATCACTTTATTACGGGTCTCGACTGAATAAAGATTCTTATTCCGGGTATCGACCGAATAAGAAATTTACTAACATAAATCACTTTATTACGGGTCTCGACCGAATAAAGATTCCTATTACGGGTCTCGACTGAATAAGAAATTTACTAACATAAATCACTTTATTACGGGTCTTGACCGAATAAAGATTCATTCTTATTGCGGGTATCGACCGAATAAGAAATTTACTAACATAAATCACTTTATTACGGGTCTCGACTGAATAAAGATTCATTCTTATTGCGGGTATCGACCGAATAAGAAATTTACTAACATAAATCACTTTATTACGGGTCTCGACTGAATAAAGATTCTTATTACGGGTATCGACCGAATAAGAAATTTACTAACATAAATCACTTTATTACGGGTCTCGACTGAATAAAGATTCTTATTCCGGGTATCGACCGAATAAGAAATTTACTAACATAAATCACTTTATTACGGGTCTCGATCGAATAAAGATTCTTATTACGGGTCTCGACTGAATAAAGATTCTTTCTGTGGGTATCGACTGCAGTAAGAATTAATAACCTCACTTTATTTTAGATATCCACTAGAATAAAGAATAGTCCAATTCCAAACCTCAATAAATTAGAAAACGAATTTGATCGAGTGCCTAATACTGAGCTGGTGAGTCCATTGTCAGATACAATAAAATTTTCTAAACATAAATTTAATTTAATCTTACTTATTCTTTCACATTTATTCAATATTAAATTTAGCTTTGCAGATAAATTAAAATTATAATTGTGGTTTTGAAATAATATTATCAGGCATATATAATATATATTAATCACAAATTATAGCATTTATTGAATTTAAAAAAATCTAATTGGAGTGCGAGTTACAGTGTAGTAAACTTGGTGAACGGAAGAATTAAGCTACGAAATTATTGACTTTGAACCAGGGTTATAACTTTCATCGAATTTCTTCATTATTTGCGTGTTCGCTCTAACTACGGGCAGAACATTTTAAGAGAATAATTAGGTTTAGTGAGAAGATAAATAAAATTAAGTGAAACAAACGAGATTGATTCTTAGTTTGAAATCTTAATCTTTGTTATTATTTAAACTTCTTTAACATCAATAGAAAATGGGAACTAAATGTTTGTATCAGATACCTCAAGAAGTTTTGAATCTAGCAATACAGCAATGATATCTGTTAAATTTATATATCTGCTCATATGAGCTTAAGCGATCTTTTATTTTTAGTTGACTTGCACGCTACCAGCTCAAAGCACAAAGTACAAAGCAGCTGACCTTAATATTTTTAGATACTGTATTCTAGGTTCTCTTCTTGAGGCTCTTCTAATTCTACAGAGGATTCTGCAAACACTATATCGTTTTCGGATTCAGAGGTCGTTTCTGCCTGTCCTGACATACTTTTACCAGGCGCATCATTGAATCTGGTTCTCCTTTGTCTAAGTGGCCTCTGTGGGATTCTAAAACGCTTTTCTTTTAGAAATTGAACTATTGTGCTTTCAATATGCTGGGATATTTCCGGGTTTATAGTCTCTATACATCCACCTGGTATTTTGTTTAAAACTTTTTCAGGATTAAAGGGATATATACCAGTAGCTTCAAATCCACTTTTGAGATCACGGTTAATTGAATGGCCGTCTTCATTCTTACCTACACTCATAACTTTTTCAGAAATTGAAATTAATGTATCCTTTAGAAGATATGGAAACTTGTTTTTCGGTATTCCTACACTTGCAGGTCCAGTTTTCAATGATTTTCTTTTCCACATCAGCATTTTGTCATGTGATCCCCAGACTTTTTAGAATGCTTGTTGTTGGTTTTATTATGGAGCGTCTCAAATGAAATCTTAAAATATTTGGATGCAGCTTTAATTGACATCCTTCCAGAATATATTTCATCCAAAGCTTTCTCCAAACTTTCATGAGAGTAATTTTTGTACTCTCATACACTGAGCCTCCTTTTATAAACTCGTGGCATTTTTTCTTTAAAAAAAATAAAACGTGATCATTTATAAGAGATACATAACTTCATATCTAATATGCATGGGGTGAAATTGGTCCCTGATAAATATCACCCCATATGTGTGATCAAACTGACACCAATTGATTTTAACCCATTTCATTCTGAAGTTATATGGTTGTTGGAATGCAATAGGACATTTTGTTTTCACATACTCTGTGTCTTTCTGTATTTCTCCGTCTGTAGTACTAATACTTATCTTTTCACCTAACATCATTTCGTAAATTTTATTCGGGACATTTTTCGAATTTAATAAACTTATAGTAGAGCCAGTATCTAATAAAACGATAAACTCTCGATCATCGTTTGTTAGGGTAATAAATATTTTTCTCATGTCCGAGGCTAGTTTATAAAAAACTCGTTTTGCTCGGCTTGATTTATATTTATTCAGAACTGTTCTAATTTCTTTTAATCTAAATAAATTATTTAATTCTGCAGCTAATGCAGAAGCTGTTATATCTTTTATTTTCAACACCAATACACTGCTATTTCACTTTGGTAATCACTAAAAATTGCACATGCTGATATATCGTTAACAAATGTTGAAATTTTATCTAGTAAATCTAAAATCGTACTTACTTTTAACATATGTACTTATGTCTTGCATTATTTGACCTTGTTCTTTTGCTGGTTTATAATGTAATTTCAGTTTCCTCTTACATTCTTCCCATGAATCTAGTGGTGAAGTTTCCAAATAATTCCTTACTGAATCCAATATCTTCTCGTTATAGATGACTGTGTACACTTGGAATGCTTGTTGTGGATATTCCAATAATGCTCTATCAACAGCTGATCAAAATGATGGCAAAATTCCCTGGTTTTCCTGCATTATATTTGGTTGAGCTGGTTGTGCCATTCCTATGTTGCGGTCAATATTTAGGTTTCTATGATTTCTTCTCTACAGGGGCCGGATTCTGCAATACGGAGAATTGTGGAATTTGGGAAATGAGAGTTGTTTTGACAGTTATTCTCCACTCGGAATTCTGTAACTCGGCGAATTTGTTTTGAGAATTCCCAAATTCTCTACTCCACTTGTTAAAATTCTTCGGTGTTTTAGTTGTAGAAAAGTAAGAAGAAAAAGTTTTGTCTGTTTTCGTTGTGATTTTTCTGGTTACAGGAGAATTTGCAAATTAAATGCAGAGATATGAATTAAATTAAATTAATTTTGATTATACGAAGAGTGCGAAAAGTTTTGAAAATGAAGCTCAGATTCAGAGAAGAAAAAAGTAAAAGACGAATATGGATTCGAGAAGCTAATTTGGAGCGATCTAACAAAATAATCGATGCGACCATCAATTATGGTAGGTGAAGAAAATGATTATTTGTTCGGTATAATGGTTGTAATATCTTCTTTCAAGGTACTTATCTCAGGGACTTACACATCGGTCTACTATCTTCCCATTGGAACCCATGAAGATTATGGAAAAGACCAAAAGAAAATCAAAACGAAACCCGCATTTATTATGGTTCCTCCGAATTAAGGCGGTAAAGATATTTTCATTGAAGACAAGTATAAGTGGAATTATAGCTCAACCAGTTCTAATTGAGCAAGGATCGTAAAAAAAGGATCCATTTCTATTACATGTAACAACAAAGAAATATGACAGAACATCCATTATGATCACAGCAAAGTAGAGTATACAGCGACGACTCTATCATTATTTCTGCAAAAGGTTACAGTATGACTAGCTTCTCATATTCATGATTTTGCTAATTATATAAATTACGTTCTTTAGACAAAATTTCCGGGAATGATGTTAAAGTCGGAAGTTTACATCAATCGTTGCAAAGGGAACACCAATATTTCTAGATCCTTCTCAATTTACGGAGACGGAGCATTACATAAGAATTATGGGCATGACAACCCTATAGATATGAATTCTGAAAGTAATAACACACCGAACGATACAGATGTAAAGATTTTAAAGTCAAAATATATAGAAATTATGTATTATGATACCTAAATTAAATCACATTAAACATTGTATTAATTGACGTTGAAATTAAATTGTTTGTTGTTTGTGTTGATTGAGGTGGTGGTAGTTCTAGTCCATGACTTTACAATAATTTACACAAATAACTATTTGTAATTCGAGATAATCTTCCTTAAAACAAATTTTGTGATTCATAATTTACTGAAAACAGCGCTCTAACCGGTAGAAATTGCAATCTTTCTTTTCTCATTTCTCTCACCGTATTCCCTAATTCTCCAACGTTTTCCCTAATTCTCAAACCATGTTCATGAATTGGGAATGGATAGTTAGGGAGTTTAATCGAAGAAAACGAATATTCCCATCTCCCAAATTCCCAAATTTTCCATCGTTCGTGAATCCGGGCCCTGTATTGTGTTAATTTAGTGGTCGTTTCTTTGTGATCTAGTAAATTTTGCTTTAGGTCACTGCGTTTCACACTTTATTATTTTAACACAATGCAAACAAAATAATATTATAAATTTTCATTTACGTTCACACTATATATAAACTTTCGATAAGCTTGAATCACTGGATCCTTGTACAGAAAAGCATCCTACCGACTGCGCCAGTTAATTATTTTCGTATTCTTCCGGAGAGGAAAAAAAAGGAAAAGAAATCGATTTTTAAATCACAACAAAAACTTGCACTTTATTCTAAACTTTATTCAAAAAATATTTCAAGATTCGTTTTTTATTTTTCCGCCGTGCTGATTATAAGAGTCCCGGCATTCATTTAAAGCTTTCACAGACTGATCTTCTTTTGTTAAAAGTTCATTTTCTGGTCTTTCTACTTTCTGCAAACATCAGCGTTTTTACAAGCTTTGTGAAATTAATTTGATTTTTTATTGTTATGATATGCTGTCGGTGCAGCGTAAAATATGGGAGCTTGTTATTTTTGAGAGTTTATACCTTACCAAGCCATTGGCTTAGGTTTCTTTGGAATTTTATAAATTTCCGGTAAAAATCATGGAAATTAATATGCGTAACTCGCGCGAGTGTCATGTTGTATTTTTAAAGTGTTTTTTAGTGTGCAAGAAGTGTATTTTAGTAAAGGGTTTTCCAATAAGAGGTGCTATTTTAATTAGCCCGCTTTTTCGGCAGATGTCACTTTTGGAGCTGTCATTTTTTTACATTTGACAAGTAGAAACTACGCCATTAATAAAAATGGAACGATATACGATTCAACAACGCATTGAAATTATTAAAATTCACTATAAAAATGGTGAAAATGTGGCAGAGACGGTTCGTAAAACTCGAACATTTTTGGGTCGTCGTGAAGCACCTTGTCGGACCGCAATACAGAAATTGGTAGAAAAATTCGAGCTGTCGGGACAAGTTAGTGATGTGAAGAATAAAACCCATGCACGTCGTTCAAGAACAGCCGAGAATATTGCTGCTGTAGCCGAAAGTGTTGAATAAAACCCAGGTTTGTCCATTCCTCGTCGTTCTTTGGAATTAGGCATTCCACAAACGTCAAAGTTCAGTTAACACAAGAACTCAAGCCGGCCGATCATCTACAACGTCGAGTCTTTGCTGATTGGGTCCTTGAAATGCATGAAAATGATCCGGAATTCCATCGAAAACTCATCTTGAGTGATGAGGCCCATTTCCACCTCGATGGCTTCATCAACAAGCAAAATTGTCGCATCTGGGGCTCGGAAAACCCAAGAGTTATTGTTGAAAGGCCTCCCTATCCTCAACGTGTGACAGTTTGGTGCGGTTTATGGTCCCGCGGGGTCATTGGACCTTACTTTTTCGAAAATGAGGCTGGAGCAACAGTTACGGTGAATGGATTGCGCTATCGACAGATGATTACTGATTTTTTATGGCCGGAATTGGATGGTATTGCTCTGGACAACGTTTACTTTCAACAAGACGGCGCTACGTGCCATACAAGCAACGAAACCATTGATCTTTTACGGGAAAAGTTTCCGGACCGTGTTATCTCTCGAAGAGGTGATCACAATTGGCCACCGAGATCTTGTGACTTAACACCTTGCGACTTCTTCCTTTGGGGCCACGTGAAAGAGAAGGTCTACGCCAACAGCCCAGCGTCGATTCAAGACCTCAAAGATGGAATTCGTGAGGCTATCAAGGACATAGGGCAGCCACTTTGCGATTTGGTTATGGAAAATTTCATGAAAAGGATATGGTCCTGTAGGCGTGGTCGTGGTGGTCCTTTAGCTGATGATATTTTCCATTATGAACGGCATACCTTCCTCTTTATAATGAAATAAAGATCCGATCACTTATCTCAAAAAATGGCATTTTTCTTTGAAAATCAAAATAACACCTCTTATTGGAAAACCCTTTATTTTCATCAACTTGGATTCCCCTTTTAAGATCAGGTAAGCATATTTATTTAATAATATCGTAGATTTCTTGTGTAATTTACGAACTTTACATGTTTGCGGACAAGTCCACAAATATTAGCAATAATAGTGTGGATTGGGCGATTTGGTTTGTAAATTAATGTTTTATGTGCTATTTCATGCATAAAACATGACGGGAATCGAACCTACACTTGTTAGAATCAGGCAAGGATTTATAAAGAAGAATTTTTTAAGAACTTTTATTTTTAACGATTCTAAATCAAATTCATAAATACAAGAAGAAAAAACCGGGACCCGGAAAGCGGAAGGTCGGCCGGCAAGCTGAAGGTCCCAGTTTCAAACCCCGGACGAGGCGGCTGTTTTTTCTTCTTTTATTCATGAATTTGATCTAGAATCGTTAAGAATAAAAGTTCTTAAAAAATTCTTTTTTAGCCATCTTTGACTGATTCTAACAAAGTGTAGGTTCGATTCCCGTCCGGGAAAAAATAAATAAAAATTGAATTTACAATTTATTTGTGCGCTTTCATCGTTAGTGGTTAATGCCAGCTGAAGGCAAAGCATGGCTTAGTAGGCTAGTAACAAATTGATAAATGCAAGGGGGAAAATCATCTGTCTCGTTAGCTCAGTGGGAAGAGCAGTCGCCCGGCAAGCGGAAGGTCCCGGTTTCAAACCCCGGATGAGGCGGTTGTTTTTTTCTTCTTGTATTTATGAATCTGATTTAGAATCGTTATAAATAAAAGTTCTTGAAAAGTTCTTCTTTATCTATCTATAAAACATGAATTTATGTGCAATATCCTCAACTTCCAATTTGCATGGTATTGTTGTTGTGATAGGCATGCGTTAACACGGTCATGATTTGATTTTGTGTACCTATCACTTTTCCCTTGATAATAAATAACAATAAAAAATCTGATTTATTCCATTTCTAATTCATTTTTATTTTATTTTATTTCAGACCTTCGTAGGAATCTCTTCTACCTGTGAAGACTCCAGGTAGAGGTAATTTTTTATGTATCAGATGTGTAAATCTTTATTGACTTTCTCCACTTTCTTTCAGGTATGCTGAACAAGTATACATATTTGTTTAAATACGACTACATTTACATACCATCAGAATCGCTTGGTGGATTGTTACTCAATTTGACTGAAAAACACTACATTTGTTCGGTAGTTTTAAATAATAAAGTGCCAATTACTTTAGTCTACTCCCAATCTTGTAGATTGCTCCGTCTACGGCCCCATCTGTAAAAATAGATATGTTTGTTACTAAAATTATTTTATTTGCTCCACTAAGGATAGGACAGAAATTTGGGTGTCTGTTATTATATTACCGTCAATGCAGTCTAATATCCGAAGAATATTGGAATGTCCTTCCAACCGAATGCAAAATTAGAAGGGACAATAATTTTTATTTTTGTATAATCATTATTAGAAATTAGTGCATATTTTTTTTTTGAACAAGCATCTTTAAAAAAGTAAAATTGAGGACTACATTCTAACAAACTTTTAAACAAAATGTTGACTTTATAAGTATTCCGCAATAAGCCCACAAGAAGAAAACACACAGAGAGCATAGCCATTATTTACTTTAAGGTTAGGCTCTCAAGGCAGCCCCTGTTGATTTATGTGTTTTTCGCAGGTAAGAAAAAACAGTCATAAAAATGAATTAAACATAAATGCGAATGCTGTCGACCCTGTTTGGAAGTCACGGAACTCCCAAAATTCCCTTTAGCAGAAAAAATAATAAAAAAAAAATCTATGAGAATCTGAATCCAGCCGCAAGAAAGAGATATACATAAAAAAAGAAATTCATGAAATACTGGGGATTTAAGTTGGAGAGAGGACGTGGAAACATATTTTCTTAACATCATTTTCCACGCTTTTCTAAATGTGCAAAAGTGTGCTATTTCACCCTTTTTATGTTTGGAACACAAAACTCGTATTTCGTTAAATTTCATTTTGTATTACGTGCAAAAAGTGAAGATTTCCTCAGGGCTGAGTTAATTTTCGCTCTTAATATGCCTTGATTTACATACCTACATGTGAACATGCTTACTACAGGGAATAAGTACACTTGGATTTTTGGGGCGAAGGAGCATACACACATTTGTATATTTGCGTTGAATGTGTCGCAGGTATGTAGCACAAATATCTTTTGTGTTTACTTATTTAGCACGCATAAAATCACCTGGTAGAAAATATCCCCCGAAAACATATCGCATGGAAATTTTCACAGCTTTATTGTCGATTTCCGTGACAATTTTCAGCTTCAGGAGCCAAATGTTCGAATCCATTCGTCACGTATAGGAAACACCAATTTTGGACAATGGGATTTGTACAGAGGATTAAAGTTATCTCCAAACACGCATTTTCATGGTTTATTTATTTCGTATGGATTTGCCACCAGCCACAATACACCACCACCACCGCTATGCTAAATTCATTATTCACAGATTGTAATTGTCGAGAAAATAATTTCTTTGCCGGTTGCCGGTAATTTATCCATTTAAATTGTGGGGGTTTAATGGAAAAATCTCATGAATTTAAAATTTACGTCGGAAATTGTTCCATCAAAGTGCAAAAGGTGTAGACGGAGGGGTGATGGGGGCGGGTAACTACATATGCCAACAAACAAAGATTTTACGGATGGCAGGTGACTAAACTAATTAATCACGTCTAACTAAATACATACAAATAAATCATGACAGACACCGTTGCACATTTCTATACTTTCTGCCTTGAATGCGACATGTAACATAAGAAAGCCGAGAATAATTTGTAAGACAAGTACGAGAAGTACCTACTAAGTTAAATCCACCCCGTAACATGTCTTAAATGACTTAAGCTTTTCTCATTAAGTTGCCAATTTATTGTTTGCATAGTCAGTTACTGAGGGGGAAGGGTAAGCATATAAAAACTTTCTACCGACATTAAGACAATTTAACTTGCATTTATGTAATTTAGTTTTGGATAAAATTGCAAAAGAGTGGGATGACAGTCCTGAATTAGAGTGACTTTGTAAATTCTTTATAATGCTTGAGAAGTTTTGTGCTTGCTTATATTGTTATAATTTCCAAGAGTTGTTAGAATGCAATTGTAGGCAAGCTATATCTTCACAATAGACTTGCAGTAGGTACTATTGTGGATTTCTTGAAAAGATTATGCAAGGTAGATACATAGTATATAGAATGTGGGTTTTAGTAATTAGTCTATTGTTACGAAGCCTTAGTATTTCACAACCCCCATACTCACTTTTATAAATGATCACAAATCTCTGCTAAATTCTAAGTGCAGCACGTTTGAAATGAGATCTGTGAAATCCAAGAGATAGCAAAAACTAAGAAAAGACAAATTATGGTTATAATTGCAAATCAAAGTAAGTAGTAAACTAAATAAGACAATTTTCTGATGTATCTACATACATTTAATTTTACAAAAAGAATGAAAAAAAAAATTCTAATTAAAAAATAGGATCTGAACAATATTGTACACTGTCTGTCCACAACTTTGGTGAATTCAATATTTTTGCTCAAGATATTTCAGAGGCATTTTAGCAAAACTTAAAACACTTGATTTCTCCTCTTCGATTATGGATTAATTTTTTTTTATTTGTTCACCTAATACGGGTTGTATTAGATGACTTTACATTTGAGTTTCACCCTATAAATACTGGTGTGCCTCAGGGCTCTGTTATTTCTCCGTTTCTATTTTGTAATTTTCATTAATGATGATGACAGTACTCACTCTTGATTTCGTTTACTCCTTGAACTTTTTTACGGATTCAATAGGATATGCCATTTTTGTCCAGGAGGTTTGCATGATTAGATCATTGAATAATAACCTTCACGATATCATTACTTGGGACAAAGATCATCTTCTTGAATTCAATCCATCTAAGACCCAAAAGTGTCTGATCTCTTTAAAAGAAGATCATCATTTTAACACGACTGTTTCTTTTATGGGAGCGCTGATTCCCAATACATCATCCCTAAATATTCCTGGCACTAATATTTCCTGTAAGTTAAGCTGGACAGATCACATCTTCTTTGTTACCAAAAAAGTATCCAAATATCTTGGATTACTGAAAAGGTGAATGAAATATATCGGCCCGTTGTTATGGAACTAATGTTGAGTAAGGACTGTAAGACGTGAAGTCTCATCTATCAGCCGAATCTGATAGATCACTCTATGGTAGCTATACTGGCAGGCTGGCATGCTAATACCTCGACTAAATGCAAAGAGTATGGTATGGCTTAACTAAAAGGGACCTACTCTACCATGAATCACTAATAAAAAAAAAAAAATCGTGCCAAATTGACAAAAAGAAAACCGAATTCACACCCGTCCTGAAAGGACCTCTGTTGCCCTCACCTGAAGAGTTACAGAGGATCAAATCTTACGATCCTCGGTACCTTTCCCCGCCTCCCGATGACACTGCTGGTACTTGTATACAATGTCCCTATCGTCGTTAATTCTGGTGAGAAGGAGAGTTAGTCAAAAACTTAGAGGGCCATGTCTGACTTTAGCCCCATATCTTGAAGCACCTCAAAAAAATTATAGTGCATTCAATCCACTGATCCAAAACTGGACTAAAATAAATTGTTACTCCATTCCCTGATTGAAGCACTATTCTCTGAGAGGAAGGTTTATCATAAAGTGATTGAAGTAAGGAATTTATTATCCTAAAGGAAATAGTGACAGCATGTCCGAACTAGTATTACCATTCTGTCAAAACAAATGCTATAAAAATAATTATATTTAATTACATTTTATCTTTTCCTTTTATTTAATACATTCACTGACTTCCAGTGTATCGTAACCCTATTCCCTATCGGGAGGACTATACCGCGGCCCTGCCGTATTGAATTCTAGGACTTTTCCTTTTTTATTTATTTTTTCGTTTTTATTGTTTTGAGTAGATATTTGCGCCGAAATTAATTGGGCTGCAGCCCGATACTGATATACAGGGATGGATTTTCTTGCGATTGGGTGAAAGAAAGATGTCTCTGAGACGGTACGTGTGGAGCATGTCTTTCGGTCAAAGTGCTATGGCCCAATATAAGAAAGATTCTTCCAGCAGCCAAGGGCGCATTTTAGTGAAATAATTAGCAATTGCTAAGCAGTAACCTCGCATGCCGTTAATTAGTCAGTTTGTTTGAGTAAAATAAAGATTTACATATTTGAAATTCGAGCGTTGTTAATTATTCGATTTTCCGCTATTTGATTGCTTTGGGACACGACATTTTGGCGCAGCCGGTAGAATTTGAGAATTTCTTGCTGGTGTGTTTTTTTTTTATTGCTAGCTTTCTTTCAAGAAATTTTTGTGAAGGTGGAAATTTGTTTATTTTATATATTGATTTTTGTTTTAATTCTTTTACGTTTCAGGTATTTAAGAAGTATTAGATTAGTGATTTAAATTTTTGTGTGTTGTGATTTTTTTTTTTTTTTTGTGAAATTCGAAAATTAGAAATTACACTTACATCATTTGTGTAGTTGATCTTCTTCAGCTACTCAACACAAACATACACTGGGAGCAGAGCTAATTTTAGCTACTCCAACAAACACTAGAAGTTGAGCTATATTAGGTACTCCAAGCATACATACATACATACAGAGTTAATTATAAGATGCGATAAGTTTCGGAGTAATATATAAGAGGCAATATTGTAAGGTGCAAGATTTTTATAGATTTGTTTGAGATAAGTGAAAGTTAGTAATAAGAATTTCACCAGTTTCAACGTCACGTTTCAATTTAGGTGTTGGTCATACGCGCGTTTATTTAATTTATCGCGTTTTTGATAGTCGTAATAACGCCGTGTTATATTTACGAAATGATCTTTATTTAGACGCATTCGGACAAATGTATGTATTCGGGTTTTACGCGGTTAAGTAGGTAGAAAGTTTTAAGTAAAGTATAGTTTGTTGTATTTTCATTGGGTGCATCTGAATAATAAAAAATAAAAAAATATGTTGAGTATGTTTATTTGTATGTACGCATAATAGCTAAATTGAGTGTGGTAATGGTATGATAGTTTTGAATGTTTAGGCAGAGACCTGGAGAGGACATCAGGGAGTTCGCGGATCGTATGAAAGAATTGCGTGATCAGATAAAGGTGGCTGTTTCGGCCAAATACCCGGGAGGGGAGAAGGGACTACTAGCTGAGTTGGAGGCCGATGTTGTAACTACCTTTAAAGCTGGTGTGTTGAGTAGATCCACGCAGGTGCACCTTACAGGGCGAAAGTTTGAGTCACTGGAAGAAGTGAGAGAGGAAGCCAGTTATTTCGAAAAAGATGGCAAAAGACTTCAAGTAAGAGAATCGGGAGTATGGCAAGAAGACCGAAAGCCGAACACAGCAAATGCATCAAACAGATGGGCAACGGGGAAATTTAGCAGAGAAAGGCCTAGACAGAATTCGAGACCATTCTTATACAGAACAGGGCCAGTGTCATCAGGAAGATACCAAGCATTTTTGACAAGGAGAACACCTCACAGATCTAGTGAGTGTTTTCAATGCGGACAGCGTGAACACTTTGCGAGAGAGTGCCAACAAGTACACTTCTGTACTGATGTCGTGAATGTCGACTGAATGTCGTGTCCTAAAGAAATCAAATAGCGGAAAATCGAATAATTAACAACGCTAGAATTTCAAATATGTAAATCTTTATTTTACTCAAACAAACTGACTAATTAACGGCACTCGCCCCAATATTCGGAAGTGAACTTTACTCACAACGCGGATGAAAACAAACGACAACAACCTTGTCGTTTGTTCTACCGGTTGCAGCACCTGAGTCGCTCAGTAGTAAGCAATCGCTTTTTATAACAATTACCATGCGAGGTTAATTGTTATCGTAATTGCCGATTGCTCCACTAATCGCTCATCGCAGCCAGCTGTTGGGCTAATCAGCAAAATAACCGACAGTTGCAGAACAATACCATGCGAGGTTATTGCTTAGCAATTGCTAATTATTTCACTAAAATGCGCCCTTGGCTGCTGGAAGAATATTCCTTATATTGGGCCATAACAAGAGCTTATCCTCCAAGTTACTCTATATTTACAAATTCTGTGTTTTATTGCTTATACACAATTATAAATGCAGAATTAAATGGTTCTTCAAAGTAATACATTTCCTTGTTTCCTTTTCTCGTTGTTCGTATACGCCGCAGACAGAGCTGGGCAATACTTAAGTACTACTTAAAGTACATTTTCGTTACTTAAGACTTATTAATCAATACTTTTGAAATCCCCCTACTTAGTACTTGAACATAAGTACTTGCTTCTATTTACTTGTACTTAAGAGTTAGTTTTCTACTTAAGTACCAAGATTTTTACTTAGGTATTTCTGAGTCTATTAAGTACCTACAAATATCTAACTCTTCATAGTTTAAAACAAACACAATCTCTAGCGCAGCTCCTTTTTTGTTGAGCTTTAAAGCACGCAAAGAACTGTCAAAGAATGTGCCGCACTCACGCGTCAATGCATAACCTTAGACAAACTAATAACATACACACAAGACTGGGCAAGTAGAACAAAAACCAGTAATGTCTCGCTCGAAAATAAAATCGACGATGCCTCGACTTGATGACATAACCACTGACATGTATAATATGGATTGCAAAAAGTGGGCTTACTTCTATATTGCTGACTCTTTCGGCCTAAGCACCAAGTACCAACTGAGAGAGAACTGAAAATAACAAACAATTTAGTGGATTCGTCGAAATAAATGTTTTTAAATTAATCATTTAGGGTTATTACTGACAAAAACCTGTTTTAGCAAAGACAATATACATATTCATTAGATACGCAGAAGAATTTCTAAATGTTTTATTAAAATAACTTGCTGAGCTGCGTGCTCACGTTTCCAACTTCCCGCCAATGATTTTTTCAATGTTGGCACCGACGTAAGAATTCTTTTTGACACAAGCAATTGTGCACACGTGAAATAGAAACGTAAGCAATTCATATTATATACCTCATTGGACATAACCAAGGGTAAGCAAGCAATGTCTCGCTCCAATATAAAATCAACGATGCCTCGACCTGATGTAGGGAAGGCCTCAATTTTTTTCTTAGAAATTTACTGGACATTTTTTCCTTAGAATTGTTACGCATTTTTGGATGCGATAATGGGTGCTTGGGCGGACCTCTAATAGTTTTTATTATTATTAAAATTATAAATAGTAGCCACTGGTTATTAATACATATTATAGTTTTCAAAAGGTATTTATTTATTAATATCTATTAACTGAACTCGATAAACTTCATTATATTACTGCCAACGTACAAAGATTCTAAAAAAGTACTTTAAAAATTAGTTCAAAAAGTACTCAGTACTTTTTATAGACTTAGTACTTAGTTACAAGTACTTTTCATACATGCGGTACTTGTACTTACGCTGAAGTACTCAGGCCTTCGGTACTTGTACTTGTAGTTAAGTACTTTTTCTTTGGTATTTGCCCAGCTCTGGCCGCAGAATATAAGGCTCATATATAGCCCATTAAGGCTTCTCCTCGGCCCCTTGATCAACTTTCTGATTTCTCCCTTTCTTGTTCAGCTAGTATACTTTTGCTTCGCCTGTCACGATCAAGAAGAACCTTCTCGTCTTTTGCTCTTCTTCTTCTGACACCACCGTTCTTGGCCTGATTTTCTCCATACTGCGGATGGTACATTTCGTTCCACTGACAGCTATGCCTTGGCTATCGAGGTATAGATGTCAGTGGGATAACTAGATTGGTCAGAGCCTTCCAGATCATTGGCGATGTGGCAATAATTAGTCATATCGAAACGCTCAAATATCGCCGCAATGTCAGATGATGGTCGTATCATGATTCGCGGAATTATTGGCAGCAAAATTCCCTGATGCTTATTTTTTCCTGAACTTCGCGAATGTGGAACACTCTATCATCTTCTGTTTTTCTTCGGCTTTTCAACTTGTGAAGGTTCAATAGTGATATACAGTAGCACCTCAAATACTCTGTTCATCTTACTAAAACATCGTGGTTTATTCCCAGAAATTCTAGCAAATACTGCAATCAGGTAATTGAATATCAGGATGTTTTTCTTCAGCTTCTGGTTATCTTCGTTTGGTGTAGCCTAACTCCTATAATCTTTCACATTTTAGTAATAATAATCTTCTTTTGTTACTTGTGCCCTTCAAGTCTACAAAAGTCGCACTTTTATTGACTGTACTTTAGAAGATTTATCCGAAGCTCGAATTATAATAATTATCTACATATTTAATTTATAACTGTACATCTGTATAATTTAATAATATATCGAGTGTTTGTGAACTATATTTAAGGATTTGATAGATGTGGTCGTGATATATACAATATAATTTAGTAATTGGAGAGGGGGAGGAGGTAAAAAGCACAATATCAGCAGTAAAAGATTTTGTGATTATGGGTAACCAACCGCGGCTCACCATCCATTAATTTCAATTCTAGGATTTATAGTGCGTTAAAGTCAAATATTTGAAAATAAAAATTCTTTATTCGTTTCAAATGTTTTCGAATGTCTTGAGGTGTAAAATATTTGAAAGCTTTGACTGGCTCTTCCCATCGCTCGTTGGCTTGTGGGCAAGAACTGTAAAACCCTCTGGGCCGCATGTTGAACTATATGAAATGTTCTTTTTGATAAATCTAACAAGAAGAATCCTCTTCAAAACCTACATTTTCTTTTAACATTAAAAAAATGTTAATTTTAGTAAAAAGTGTTTTTAGCATGTAATTATAGAATATAGATATATATTTGGTTTAAATTTATTTTATTTAGCGTATTTATATTATCAGTTTTAATTTCTTTACAAAAAAAAAATTATATTATTTGTTAAATATTTTACAAAGAAGAAAAAAATCTTAAAGCTTTTTATTATTAAGGAAAAACTATTATTATTGATCAATGCCCTCTGGCGTCTATTCTCGAACTGAAACTATATCCCTGACGCAAAATATAGTTCTTTTATTCTACATCTTAGATCATATAACGAAAGGATAGGCTACCTTGTATAAAATTCGTGTACGTGTGATAAGCAATTTTTTTATGGACACGGGAGGGAAATGATAAGAGGGCTGGGTTTTTAGTTTTTGTCAGTTCGATATTTCTGACATTTCTCATTTGTCATTTCTTAGGTCGGGTGTTGTTTTAGTGATTTGTGAGTATAAACATTAATAAAAGTGTTTTATAATTTTGTAATAGTGAAAACCTGTAGAAATTATTTTTCTGTGCAAGATATTTGATATAATCGAGACTCCGGAGTCTATAATTATGGTGTTGAAGTGCGCTGTGCTGTGCTGCAGAAACAAGCGGAGTTTGTGTCGTGGGAAAGGATTTTTCAAGCAAGTTTAAAAGTTTTACTAATAAATTATAGTGTTTTAAGTAAAATAAAAGTGAAATAGTTATAAAAATAAACAACCGTGGTAAAATAATTAGCGTTTTCCGATGCCGGTACCAATTGAATTGTCATCGGGTGTTTTGTTTGATGTCAGTCAAGCAAAGTCAACGACAAGAAATATTATCAGCAAATAAATGGGGCATTTGGAAGATTCTTAAAAATTTTAAATTTAAAAAATTATTTAAAAATGTCTATTAGATTTCGTTTATTCGCAAGTTTACTTTTATTTTTCCAAATTTTGCAAATTAGGTTTACTAAAGATAAGTTCCTGTGTAAAAAATGGCTTGAAGCTATTGGGCGGATTAGTTTTATTCGCAACTTTTTTTTTATAACATAAGATGCCAAAAGCAATAGAAACTAAAAGCCACTGTGGAGGAGTCCAGGAGGCATTTACAAATATTTATTTTGTATATTGCATTCTGGGGATACGTGAACCTAATTCTCGTAACTCTAACCTCCCCGTGGTGGTCCCTGGAAACAAGTCACAATGTGCATAAGCAGAAAAGAACCCATTTTGACTTGGATAAAGAGAAGGAGGACCTATTCTCCTTTCCTCAATATGCACAATAATTATATAAACATACATATAAATTCTCTATCAAATAAATTATTCATAAGATGCACATCGAAAGTCATAGTGAGTAAAATAGAATAGAGTAATAACAAATTTAAATAATATTAGGCTATGTACTTTTCCTTATGCTTTATACCGCAAATAGTTTTTTTTGTTGTTTTTGTTTTGAAAACTAATTCGAATAACGGTGACAGAAAATTATAATTCTTCAATTATTTAATAAAATTTCAACCACTAAATTATGTGCCCCTCTGAAAATATCGTAGTTTACTACTTCCATGACTAAACAAACACATCGATGCGATTCTTCAACATGAAGAAAAATGCTTAAGTTTTTCTTCCTCATAGCCTATCCTTTCGTTATATGATCTAAGCTCTTAATAGCTCACCTATAACTTACTATCATTAAATCTGACAAACGAATTAATAATTTTTTTTTTATTAAAAGTTATTCAAACGAAATCATGGCTGCTTAAATAAAATTTTCTACGCTCAGCGAAGTAATAATAGCTGAGACTTTAAACAGGTAAAATTGCCCGATATACGTGTTGATCTGTCACGCGTTCAGAACAGTGGTGACAGGGTATTGACGCTTCGCCACATATAATGGAATTAAAACGCCTGTAATCACCTCAAGGGCCGGGCGCCAATCAGATGAGTTTTTCTTTGACACCATGTGCAATAGAGAAAAAGCTGGTGAGGAAGAAAGACGACATAGGCCTAATTTTACCATGTACTCGAATTCTAATTTTGCAATTATCAATCTTTGGCTATCAAGTCTACATGGTCTAGAAAAAGGAAGTTTTCCTGCAGTAAATATGTGATGTACAACATTATGTTGTACGAGAGCAGCGTAACAAGGTGCTTGCGTCAACGATGGAAATCTTTGCAAAATTTTATCATACTCATTGTCAAATGCGTAATGACGTGGTGAAAGAGTATTTGTGTTTACCTTGATTCCATTTACGCATATCGACGTGTTCCCGTCAATTAATATTTTATTTTTCTAATCAACGCAAAGTATATTAACTTGAGTTGCAATAATTATAACTATAGAATTAATAAAGTTTTACACCAAGCAAAATCCTCTTGGCTGCTTTGTGAAATCAAATTTCATTACAAGATCCGTGATAATATCAGTGCACATCTAAAAGTGATACATTCCCAGCTCGCATTCCACTTACACTCCGTTGAGTTTGATGTAATGAGAATGAAGTGTCACGAAAAAGCCAAACGGTTAGCATACGAGCAGTATATGCGACAGAGGTCAAAATTACTTGCGTTGCGCAGTGAACTCAGCAGCTACACTGGAATCGATAATCAACCCGTTAATGATGCTAAATTCTTCCCCAGAGTTAATAATTTTTCCGATGTGAGCTTCTCGACTAATTAATGGGAATTTTTAGAACTTGGATTAAATTTTGCACCGGCTCTTCAGGTACAGCAGAAAGACCTTTTAAATTTGATGACTCATGTTGATGTAGCTCTCCAAGATGCAGATGTAAAAGAAAAATTTGATTGTGCTGAGATAATAGAATCAGGAAAAAATAGTTTAGTAAATAATATACAGAATGAAAAAAAGGTTATTAGTATTAGAAAAAAATTGAAAGCAAATAATTTGATTTTAACTAAAGCTGATAAAGGCAATTCTATAACAATTTTACATAGAGACGTTTATTTAGATAAAATGCAAGACTGTTTAACCAATATGAATATAGAAGAGCTGGACCACGACCCTACATCAAGGTATAATAGTCTTGTCATAAGTGCAGTAAATAACTCAAATTCAATTTTTGACTCTAAAGATAAATATTTTTTAAAGAACAGTAATCCCTCCATACCTACTTTATACGGTCTACCTAAGCTACATAAAAACAATACTCCGGTTCGACCTGTTTCGTCTTCGTTTAATGCTCCGTCCCAACTTTTGGGTAAAGAACTTAGCGAAATTGTTCCACAGCTTATCAATTTTACGCCCAAATATTCTGTCAAGAACTCAATTGATTTAATAAACAAAATAAAACACCTAAAAGTTCCTAGTAACGCGAAATTAGTTTCTTTCGACGTATGTAGTTTATTTCCTTCTATTCCTATTGAGAAATTAATTGATAATTTAAATGATAAAATTCTATCTGAAGGGCGAAACCCTGAGCGATCCCTCCAGCTTATTAATTTAGTTGACATATGTGTCAGACAAAATTATTTTAGTTTCAATGATAAAATTTATATACAAAAGGATGGACTTGCTATGGGTTCTTCCTTTTCCCCTTTTTGTGCCGAATTTTATATGGATTACTTTGAAAAGAAGTTATTTAGTAGTAACAATAATCTGGTTAAACATATATTGACGTGGTACCGGATATATTTTGTATTTGGAATGGCACAGAGAGGCAATTAATGACCTTTTTAAATACCTTTTTAAATAAAATTGACGACAGTATAATATTTACTGTAGAATTAGGGAATAAGAGCATCAACTTTTTAGATTTAACTATAACTATTAATACTGATAATCTTTTAACTTTTGACATTTTTCATAAAGCTACTTACTCGGACGCGGTTATACCAAGCCATTCTTGCCATCCTTGGTCTACTAAATTGGCAGCTTTCCATTCTTTTATAAATAGACTTCTCTCTGTTCCACTGAACAACTACAGTTTTTACAAGGAATTAAACATTATTAAAGACATTGCCATAAGGAACGGATATGAACCAAAATTAATATACAAATTGCTTAACAAAAAACAAAATGTGGTATCCTGAACTCTATTTTTCCAATACCTAAGTCTAATGAACCTAGTTCAAAGAAATGGAGAAAAATTCCTTATTTACCCAATATTTCCGAAAAATTAAAAAAACCTCTAGCAAATAAGCAGATTAATCAAGCCTTCTTTAATAAATTTACCAAAAAAAATTTATTAACTAATAATAAATTGGAGTTAAAGAAATCTACAATGGACAGGAGCGGAGTCTATAAAGTAAGCTGTAACGATTGCTCGGGGTTTTGCATAGGCAAAACAAAAAGATCTCTAAAACTAAGATTCAGAGAACATATTAATTTATCCAACACAAATAATCCGACTTCAGGTCTTGCCAAACATTTAAAATCTACCGGACATAAGTGTACTACCCAAAATATAAGCCTTTTACATAATATTAATGGAGGCCCAGTATTGGATAGGTATGAAATATTTGAAATCAGAAAGGCTATTGACGACGGTTATACTTTGCTGAATTATCAGATTGATTTTTATAATAGAAGGCCCCTTTTAAACCCTAACCTAGTTAAGTTATAACATTAGTCCACAAATTATATACAACTCATCTCTTGTTCGTGTCTAGCTCTGTTAACTTATTATTTTTGTAACGTTTGTGTGTATTCATGTAGCGTTTAGTGTATGTACGTAACTCGGTTGGCGTAGTATGTATGTATGTAACTAGCTCAGCTTAGTTGACCCAGATTTAGGTTTAGTGCAAGCCCTGATGATGTCCTAATAAGACGAAACACGTAGGCTTTTACTCAATTTTTTGTAAAAAATAAAAATAAATTATTGTGGAATCGGAGCAAGTGTTTTGTTGTTGTTTTTTCAAACAAAGATTCCTAATAGAAACATATTCCACCAAATGCTATCTCAAAAATCGATATATGTAATAGATTAAATTTTTCTAGGAAATCTGCTCCAATAATTGGTTTACTTACTCCAGCAATTGTGTGAATGGAAAAGTTAGGTCTCGTCTCAATCCGAAATCTACCTTCAATAACTTTGTACCATATTGGTGAATTGTTGATCCGTTTGCTGGGAATAATATTAAATTTGGGTTACTTTTGAATTTACTAAAATACGCATTTGGTATTACTGACAGATTCGCCCCTGTGTCGATTAAAAACTTGAATTTATTTTCATTGTCTAAAAGAAAAAGTTTTTTTGAATTATTGTTACTGGACTTAAAACATGCTGAGGGGATATTTAGTTTTTCTTTTTTTTATTATTATCAACAAAAGTTCATGGAGAAACTCATTTACTGGCCTTATCTCCGAATTTAAAATAATACCAACAAAGGTATTTATTCTTGTTAAGTCTTGAATGACTTAATTTGTTCTCTAATATTATTATTTTATTTAATAGATTATCGTTACTATTTACAGCTGAAATGTCTTGTTTGGGTAAGCGGAAGGTAAAACTCTTATTTATTGAACATACATTTTGTAATTTTGTAACATCAAAAATTTTATCGACTAGTTCTAATAAATCCTTTAGGTTTTCCTTACTTTATGCAACCACGCAATGTTTACACGGTGTCCAATATATTTGAATACAAAAAGGTATTGAGATATAAGAACAAGTATTTAATATTTTGCAAAGATTTTTATTTAAATTTAATGGTACATGAATTGTTAAAAACCTACAATAATTTCTTTTTGATAATACCTTCTTTTGTTTTTTTTTACCAATACTAATCTCTTTTCGAAATAGTTACAGCGGCATTTCCTCCCAAATTTTGGAGATAAATTGCTTGAACTACTCTATAAAATTGATTTTTCGGTTCTTGAGTTTCGCTACCATATAGCCCCAAGCAAAGAAATCCAAAGGATTTAAATCTGGGCTACTTGGAGGCCATTCATCCTTCGGTAAAAAGTCGGTAAAGTTATCAGCACATCATCTCTGAACTACATTCGCGGTGTGCGAAGGCGTTCCGTCCTACTGAAAGCAGTAATAATCATCTCCAAATAACTTTTTACAGCTTGGAAGGACAACTGCTTCAAGAACTTGCTTCTGGTAATATTCAGCGTTGACCTTCACACCATTTTCAATAAAAACCAGGGGAAGTTTGCCTCTTCTACAAAAATAAATCATGACTGAGGATGAATTTTGATATCTGGGCACATAAAGTTCATTTTCGGAAATGTACTCCATTCTCACTGCCCACACACGATCATTTTGTGGATTGTGTGGTTGCTCCAGAATGAATAGTTTTTCATCAGAAAACACGAACTCTACACCACTGTGCCAACTCTTACAGCTCTTTTTTCCTCTTTTGCTCCTAGATCCTTGGTGAGTATTAATTGTTCTGAATACTTTGAGATTCCCAATTTCGCAGCTATTTTCTCACCGAACGAACTTTTTTCTGCGAATTTGCTCTCTTACGATCTTAATGCGTTGCCTAGTACGTGCAGTGCGTGGACGTCCACTTATCTTGCGATCTTTAATAGAGGAAGTTTCCTTATACCGTTTAATTGTTGTATATATGAAGTCCCGCTTTATCTCTTCTTTTCGTAGGTACCGAAAAATTTCACAAGGTTACATTCCTTTAATACATTTTTTAACAATGAGTTCATGTATGGATTCCATAATACTCCGCTATCTAAATAAGACTGTCACAAATTGTATTTTTTATTTTAGCATGTGGACTGCTAAAGGACTTTTGTTTTGTGTAACAGGAACTAAACATTTTTGCTTCATATTTAAACAGTAAATAACTTTTGTATTCGAATTTATAGGACACCGTGTACATTCGCCGGTAGTTTCCTCATAGTTTCATAATTAATTCAGGTCCAAATGTTGTAGATGTGCCAGCTAAGCTAGAGTCTTCATTGATCTATAGAAATCGGAAAGTCTTTTATCTCTAATCTCCGAGGCGGACAGAAATTGCTCCAATCTTTTCTCTTCCGTATCGCTGAATTTTTGTATGAGAATTCTTTTTAGAATCTCATCCTTTTTCTTCAGTACGAGGTGCTTGAAGAAAATCTAAGACGTTCATTATTATCTCCAGTGGAAGAGCTTGTACAACGTAGCCAAATATAGTTTCGTCGACACGAATGCATTTAGCGCGAAATTCAGCTTTTACCTGAATAAGTCAAGCGTGTGGACGTGGTGTTCAGAAAGTTGATAGCTTGACAGAGCCTGCTGAGACGAAACTGTTTTGTTCATTATTAATCCCGTTAGTCTCCCAGCATTTCTGGACAAGGCACTTGAATCTTCACGTAAAATTAAAAACTATTTCGCTCACTCAAACATTCTCTCGTGATACTTAGATGGACATAAAAACTTTTATTACTTTTCCGATATAAACTTGATGCGAAGGAAAAAAAAAACAAAACACAAATTCAATTTAACCCAAAAAAAAGTTCGGCCAAAAAACAGCAAAATATCTTAGTGTGTCCTATAGTGTCTTGTTGACATCGATATTCAAAAAAAATATTTTAACTATTTTTTAATACCAATTAAAAATCTAATCTAAACCTAAATTTACCGCAATCCGTTTCGGTCTTCTTAGTATTATTCTTCGTTATTAAATCCAAAATTCTTCTCTTTTATCTTCTGTATTTTCTCTTCTTTTTCTAATCCGAAAACCAAATTTTCTATCTTCAATTACATTTTTTAAATTTTCGTTTCTTCTCTTTTCAATATAAGGAGTGGTCCAGAAAAAATTGACCCATTAAGTTATTTTTATACCTGCAAAATTACAATAATCCAGGTCTGGATTTTTTTGTTAAAATATTCCATAAATACTGAACTCTGGGTTTATATGAATCATTCGTGTATTGGAAGTGAAATAGTTAAAATGTCTCGAAGCTAAGAAGAAGTGCGTGAAATGATTTTGTCCAAATATTTGGAAAATCCCACAATTTCATTGTTAAAAATTTCAAAAGACCTGAATACAAGTTATTCCACGGTAAAAAGGACAATAGCCAAGTAGAGGCGAGGCTTGTCAATAGAAAGGATACGTGGGTCAGGTAGAAAACCAGGGCCATCGCGTCCAGACGTCATAAAACAGGTGAAGGGTACTTATTTTCGGAAACCGGGAACTTCGGAAAGAGATATGGCGACATTGGCAGGAACATCAAAGACTACAGTGCACAGATATAAAGAATTAAGAATTAAGAAGCTATAAGGTTCAAAAAGTGCCGCTGAGGAAGGAAGAAGAAGAGAAAACAGCTAGAAGAAGAGCGAGAAAACTTTATGAGAACTACCTGACGAAATACGATTGCGTCGTTATGGATGATGAAACCTACTGCAAAGCTGACTTTTCGCAGATACCAGGTGAGGAATATTTTACTGCAAAAAGTCGGAGCGGAGTATTTCTTGTAAAGCAGCAAATGGTTTGATTCTAGAGAAGGGCACCTTACCACTGGTGGGGGGATACCTCTCATGAATCGTACGTCGGGGTCCGCTACACATGTCACTAGATGTGCTTCGTCTTGGATGTCGGTTCACTGTGAGTTTTTCTCAAAGGGAATTGTGGGCTGAGGGCAGTGCCTAATCGAGCCTTCCGTGGTCCGCTCTAAAAATTTTTATTGATAGCAATTTCACCAATGAGGGAGCCGGTGCTGGTGTTTACTTTCTTGAACCTTGAACATTGGGTTGGAGTACTCACTGGAAAGGCACGTCAAGTCTTCACCATCGGAATGGCAATGAAGATAGCCAATGATATGGAAATTAAGGGAAATGACATTGCTATCCTCTCGAATAGTCAGGCAGCCTTGATGGATCTGAGTGGCTCTCGGATAACATTTGTGGTAAGTTACTAGGGGACTGCAGAATGTCTGTAGATAAGCTGTGTATCCATATCAAAGTGTCTTTTCAGTGGGTTTCAGGGCACATGGGGATCGTGGGAAATTTGAGGGTTGACCTGCTAGCCTTGGATTGAAACCTCTGAAGGCGTTGCCGCCTCGGTAATTAGATCTCTAATCACATCGGATGCTTGCATAAAACATCAGCATCAATGGGAGAATCTAAGTACATACATGCAGGTGTACAAAGCTTTTTCTTGATGGGCTGAATAAGAGTTTCTCTGACTTTCTATTGGGGCTCGGAAGAAAAAAATACAGAACTGTGGTTGGCATCATAAATGGATGGAGCTTGCTTCACGTTCATCTAACAAGGATGAGAGGTTTTGGCAGTCCTGAATGTCTGTCCTGTCTGGAAGTAGAACCTGAGAAAACTGAACACCTTCTGTGTACTTGTACGGCTTTTGTCCGCAACAGGCTGGATACGGTTGGGTCTGCCATCCTGTCTGTTAATGAGCCTGAAGACTTAGTTTACCTACACCTGATCTTCATTAAGAGAACAGGAAGGTTTTGGTGAGAAGATATTTTTTAACTGGATAGCACAATGGGCTACGGAGACCAGTGCTTGGCATCTCTTGTCCCCTGCTTTAAAAAAAAAATAAAATAAAAAAAATTTGAAAGTTAACAGATACTAATGAAAAAATCATTCACAGTTGCAAAATCTCTCTCTACCACCTAAACAATACATCTAAGCCAATCAACTCATCATATCATATGCTCACATTCTGAGCTCAGCTACTTATTTATTAAATATGATTATTGGAACACTTTGTAGCTCTCTAAGTCGATTTCTCGACACAGAATTTTTGCTATTCAATCATGTAGCTTGAAATTGGAAAAATTTTCGGTCCGATATTCAACGTGGGATTGTTGATATGAGAGGTAAATTTCAGCTATTTTATTTCATCTGCACCGTTTTAGCTGTAAAATCTGAAATGACCACCATGGTGCGGGTAGATGTAAATTGAACACCCTGCTAAATCAACCGAGTACCACCTAGAAAAAATACAAGTGCACCAGTCGATAGTCCTCAAAAGGATCTTTTATTTGGCACACTGGAAATTTTCCTAGGACACTCCCCTCCGCAGCTGCATCCGCTGACATTTGACGTTCAATCTCAGCTGCTTAGTACAACTATACAACCCGCTTTACACTGCCAATTTGTGAATGTAAAAATACAAGACCCTTGTATTGCATTTTATATGCATACGCCTTGTATGACTTTACTGGGTTGTAATCAAATACATCTTTTACAACGATACACTCTTTGATACAACATTGCGTGAATACCCCTATAGTATTTTGTAAGTGCTTCTAGTCTTGTTCATTTAATTTATTTTAGCGAGTTCCTGTAATCTAGTGATACTATGTATTACCCCTTCTTTAGTCGCATTTTATATTTTCAATTTGATTTTGATACTATTGTATTCTTGTTTGTTTGAAAACTAATATAAATATTAACTCGTTATTTATATAAATTAGTTAGTATATTAGCATAGCCTGTAGGAGATGATCTCTGAATACTGAATTACATAAATAAATAAATAGATAACCAAAGAAAATGAAAATTGAACTTTCGAGCAAGGAGTGGGGGCCGACTTGATGTCTGAATAAGTTCCTGAGCATGTTTTCCATCTAAATCTAGCGAAAAAACAACAATAATGGTCTAAATCAAAACCCTGGAGAAATATTTTCCAAGCCATGAAACATACCCTCTCACTAATGCATGAAATACATGAGAGCCCTCATGTAATTTTGACAATTGCGAAGGTAGGGAGCCAAGCTAAAAATCACTGAGAATTATTTTTCTATATGGATAGTAGTTTAGGCGCTATAGCATATAAACTTGGTGACAACTTGGATAATTTCATTGAATACCTTTAATAAAGGAAACAATGCGCTGTACCCGTTCGGTAAAATGATTTTCATGTAAATTAATTCCAATATCGCAAAATAACACGAAATATCGCTTAATACGAAAACATATGAAATTTTTTACTTGCTGATTTTACTGAAAATTTGTCTATTACCACGAAATAATGGTTGTTCTACAATTGAACATGGCAAGCATTTTACAACCATATGTGATTAGGGCATCATTAATAACCTGAAAACCTTCTACAGAAAATTTTTGTTGAGGAAATTAATAGCGAGTGTTGAATCTAAGGATGATACTAAGGGAGTGATAATTTTGTACTACTTATACATCCACATGCCTGGCGATGTGTAACAATCACGACAACAAAACAAATGTTTCAATCATCCTGGATTTTCTTTGGTAATATCTTTTTCACTAAGGGTTCCTTGCTCCGAACTTGTTAAATTACACAATAATTTATGCTGGGTATACAATTGTGAATTTAGTCACGGATACTTATTATGGTTGAAGATTATTTGAACCTGGATGACCTTATTGATATTGCTCCAATATTGACTGAGTATGAAATTGTGGAATTAATTGGACCATCAACTTTTGCATCTAAAGCGATGAAGAAAAACAGGATGTAATGCCTATACCCAAATTTTTGAATAATTTAACTGTTTTTACGTTTGTATATAAGACAACGCTTAATAAAACATTCGGATACCACGAAAACATCCCGCCGGTACCCACGATTTCGTGTTAACCGATTTCATGTGTAATGGTAATGAGGAATTTCAAACTTTACCTCATATTACCTAACATTTTATACACTTTTAAAAGCAATCGCCACCCCCTCCCCTCCTCCTCAGTAGAGCTCTAATAAAAACAAAATTTATATTCTGAAAATTTACACATCTGAAATGACCACCATGAAAGATTGCCTACATTTGACTTTTATAAATTGATAGCACATAATTTAACTAATTAAGTGGCACCAATACCAATACCCAAAAGTATACCAAACTACGAAATCTTCAAATACTTCGGATATTAAAAGTGTCCGGAAAATTTGTATCTTGTTTGATTGCATATAACTTGTAGTTTCACTCCTTAGATTTTTTTCTTTACAATTTAAACAGAACATTCGGCGTATTTGTAGCACCATTTTGAATCCATCCATTTTGACATCTAATCGGATGTCTGGTTTGCTAGTTAAAGGATTCCTGTTTTTTTGCAATGTATGGGAAACTTCGAGCCATATTTTTGAAATTATGTTCCCTTCTAGCTCCGTTCCCTCTTCCCGCAGGAGCCTGATATTCATATCATTTATAGCCGAGGATGATGCTATTAACTGTAGACATCAAAGAAGCCTCTACTACTTTTTGTTCAGGAATTATAAGCAAAACCGGCTTTGTCGCCAGCGACATACGAGCGCAAAGGGTTAATCTTGAAAACGTTGATAAAGATTTTTATGAAATGGGGTGAACTACCGTCTTTGGATACGGAAAATCGATTAAGCTAGGTCTCCACTTTGAGAAAATTCTTTAGACAATTTAGGCAATTATTCGTTAATTAAGGGGATAAAGGTTGTATTTAGCAAGTAATAAGCAGATAACAACACAATTCAAAGGATAACACTAAATTTTAATGAAGTTGGGTTCAAGAAGCTCATGATAATATATTTGAAAATTGAAAAGGACAGAAATAAAAAAAAAAACGCTTCTTTTTAATGAAAATGGAAAATGTAGGACAAACCATGTCTCAAAAATGCCAGTATGTTAGAATTGCCGCGGGTATTGAGAAATTTCAATTCAATTCATTCACGAGTTGGCTGTGACGAAGTTATTAAATTCCTTAAGATTTGGAAGTTGATCCTTCTTCTACTTCAAATATTAAAAATTGCTGCTTGAAAGGGTCTTATGCAAGTAATCTTTTTCAAAGAATTCATTTTCTACGAAACCATCATCATCACAAGTCAACGATGGAGGGAACAAAATTCATTAATTTTTTTTTTTATATTTATATTTTCTCCGGATTTTATTCAGTTACTTTAATTAATTTTTCACTTTGGAACATCTGATTGCGTTTTCGTGCCTGAGGAAATTGACATAACTTGCATATTTTGAGATCGGGATTTTTTTCTGGGTTCATTATTTGATTACTTACTTTTTTAATAGCTAAAATATACCTTTTCTAGGACAAAAATTGGATTGTATACAGGGTGGTTCCCACTATGAGGGCAATAGAGCAGGAGGTGATAGTACTCACCTAGACGAACCAAAAATTGTATGTCAGGGGGGGGGTATATCAACCATTTAGGACTTACAGGGTGATTAAGAAATAAAGCTAGTTTTTCACAAAACACCATGTATCTTAAAAACTACAGGGCGTACGGTCACAGTTAAGAGCTCCTTGTATGCAAACTTCTTGGCATTTCCAAAGACTACTCAACCAGCCCCATGCCTTGCTCATATCAAGAATTATGGTTGTCTAAACAACAAATTTCGAATTTTCTTACCATTTTCTTTAAATTTAATACCTATTATTTTTGTAAAAAGGTCGCTAACATTACTTTTTTTTATAAAAAACTGTAAACTGTAGACTCTCCTCTTTAAGTTGACCCTGTGTGTTAACTGTAGCCGTTAAACAGTTATGAGCTCATAACCTATTCAGGTCACACCCAAATTACACGATATTTTTTTAAATGACGTGCTCAGGGAACAAATTATCGTTGAGAATGGGTTTGAAAATAGGTTTGAGTATAGGTTTAGAGCTAATACCTCTTAAAGGGCTTCAGATAGCACATTGGGTGTAATAAGTCACATTAAAGAGGAGAGTCTACAGTTTTTTTTCTTGATATGAGATTGGTATGGGGCTGGTTGAGTAGTCGTTGGAAATTCCATGAGGTTTTGCATACAAGGAGCAGCTCTAAACTATGATCGTACGCCCTGTAGTTTTTAAGAAACAGGGTGTTTTGTGAAGTTAATCACCCTGTAAATCCTAAACGGTTGAACGGTTGATATGCCAACCCCCCCCCCCCCCCTCCCCATACAACTTTTAGTTCATCTAGGTGAGTACTATCACCTCCTGCTCTATTGACCTCCTAGTGGGAAACATCCTGTATGTAGGCTAGTGCCAATACCTTTTAGGTGTTAGGAATTGATAGTGGTTTTATAGTTGTAGATAATAGAAAAATATAAAACATTCATATAAGGCATTTTTAAACATAATCTCAAATATTCCGAGAAAATGACACAAAGCCGATTTTCCGGTTTTTTATTCTCTCGTAAAATTAATTCAATTTACATGTTATTTCGTTGAAGTATATCTTTTTTTCCAATGAATAAGCATGACATGTTTTTTTTTGGAATCTGGGAAACATTTGTTCCGATATATTTAAATTTTTCGAAAAAGAACCAACATTTTCCACGGAAAACTTTTTGAGTGTTTTTGCGATTTAAATATTTTATCCGAGCTTATTTTAACTGTTGAAATGTCTACTTTAAAATGATCTATATATATTGATGGTGTGATATCTAGTCTAGATCGTGAGGGAGGAGAGCTGGTATAAGGCACAACTCAATTTTCTTAATAGTTCAAATATAAAATTTTATTAATAATTTCAATTCAATTTGCTTAACCTAATATCAGAAAATTCAATTAGTAATTCAACAAAAAATTTACCTACAAACTATTATAAGATCCAACAAATTCAATTCAAATAAATTAACAATTTAAATTAAAATCCAATAAAAGTTAAAAATTGAAGTTGACCACGCAATCCGCCGCCTTTGTATTACTTGTTCTGAAATAAGAACAAATAAAAAAGCTAGAATTGATCTAAGACCAATTTTTATGATATCTTAGATGAATGCCCGTATGAAATTTCGTATTGTCACCCTTCTGTGCAAGTTTGATTTTTGAAGTGGTTTTTCGCATATAGGAGTTGTCCGATTTAGTACATTTTTGAAATTTTATTTGCTAGTACCAAAACCAAAATTTTTATATGGCAATACCAAGAAGGAGTTGCCAGATTTAGTCCATTTTGGAAATTTTATTTGCTCGAACAATGAAAACACCGTGTACCAGCTCTCTATATCGAGGCAGTGTCCAAATATATAGTGAAAAACGAAAGTTTTGTATGGCAACCCCACGAAGCAGCTGCCCGGTTTGTCTCATTTTCGAACTTAATTTTACTTTTTTTTTTAAAGTCCGTGAACAAAATTTCAGCTCTCTAAGTATACGCGTTTTCGAGTTATTGTGCGCACAGACAGACGGACAAACGGACGGACGGACAATCGGACGGATATGCAAAAATCAAAATAACCTTTAATATAATGCGTGGGTGTCCAATCCATTTTGCTCTACGATCATTATTTCGATGTGTTACAAACGGAATGACAAACCTAGTATACACCCTGTAGATTTCATTTAGGGTATAAAAAGAAGAATAGAATTAAGCATCTGTCAACGAAATAAATTTCAATTGGTACTAATGACGCTGCTACTACATAAAAAAGATGGGTAGAAAAATGACCTTTGCCAGTGCGTGACAGAACAAGGGTAGTAAAATGCTCGGTGCTAGTGTGTGACAGCACAAGGGTAGCAAAATGCTCGTATAGAAAGACTGGGACACTCAGATTATCTCTGATCAGAATTATCTTCTGTAAAAAAAGTAGGAAACAGGATTCTTTAAACTCAGATCAGCTCTGATACAGATCAACTCTGCCAAAAGAATGGTGCCATCATGGGAGTATCAGGTATGTTCCATCTGAGCACAACGTCACTAGTTGAAAAATTTCCAAGGAAATGTATGGGAACATTTTTTTTTCATATTTTACAATCTTTTACTGCACAATTAACCATTTTAAAAGATTCCGTAACTTCTATTAAATATGCACCAAAAAAATTCATTTCGATTTATTCGCTTACGCTTTCTTCACATCTGTGAAAATTTTTTCAACTGATGACGCAATGAAAAAAGAAAAAGTGTTTCTCTCGCACTGAGATGAAACATACCTTCTTGCTCTTTATACCATGGGTGTCATCTACAAATCAAGTCAAGTCAAGTGTGTTGCGCCATAGATGGCACAAGAACTAGATGTCGCATGCCATACTAAAGCAGAGTATACACATTGTGAAATGAGTAGTGGATTCTGAAATGGACCATAATATGTTGGAGATTGTGACGAATGCAAATGATTTTATAATAGTAGTTTTGTATACATTTGATCGACTTCCCCAACACTTCAGATACGAAAAAATATGTATCACTCGTCGTATACATCATTTCAAATGTTGTGGTCCATTCCGGAATGGACCACCCAGCCATATAAAATTTGTATACTTTTTTGGTACTGCATGCGACATCTAGCTCTTGTACCATATATGCTAGTAGTCACATGGAGTCCTTTTCCTTTTCTTCCCGTCTATGGTTGCGCCGAATTTTTATTTGCCTTGTCGTAGTTTCGCTCAACGTTATCTCTATTTGTCCTCATTTGTTCGTTGGGGCTCATCTTTAGCCCTCAGTTCGGTTTGCTGTCGTCTTTTGATTTACATCTGATGCGCCTTATCAGCCGTACCTCATGTCGTTCTCCTGTTGGAGTTAGTTATAGTCGCTATAACCAGTTATGTCTATTTCGCCTTTTGGTGTTGCCATAGCGACGTTTGCTTGAATTTTATTTGAGGCGAAACCAGCTGGCTGACGTAATCTCATTTGATGATGTTGTATATATATATATATATATATATATACCGTAATTAAGGCTACTCAATGACCAACACTATAGTCGGAATATCCTATCTTATTTCGCGTTGTATCCTCTTCTGGCTACTCTCAATCAAAACGATCGACGAAACGAATTAACTGGTATGATCACTCATAATTTATTTATCAAGCACAATTTATTTCTTTATTACAAATCACAATTTATTTACAATATTCAACTTTAACCTTGCTATACCGACTTGGAAGTCTCCCACAATCAACCGAACCGCAATTTTTGTTATTACTTTATGTGCAATTTTCCTTGATTTTTCTATTCTATATTTCTTTTTATCCCCAGCGATCGACTGAGAACTTTCTAACGGCGGGCCAAAAAATCGACTGTACTTGACTTGGATTTTTGTAATCGCAAGTCTAGTTGTTCAGGATAGGAAAGTGCTTAATTTGCATTCCTATCCTGAGCAAATTATTACCCGCTGGACACGTTTTAAAAATAATACTGCATTTGTCAGGCAGTCTATAAGACTGCACTCCACTGTAGATCACTGGAATACACTCTAGCCGCTCTGCCTGCAATTGTCTTGGAACCATCCGTGTAAATAGAAATATCGGATGCTACGACCAACTCTTTCCCATCCCAGGCACTCCTGCAGGGCATCATTGCATTGATACCCCCACCAAAAGTCAGTAGTCTGTTTCTTCCCTGCAATAACTACAGTCTATCTTCTGGAGTATATTGAACTGCCCGATACCCCTCTCGATCCATCATCTCCCTGATCTCAGCCTGCCAGCACTAATAGCTGCCACACCTCTACAATAGAGGTCCAGCGGCAGTAAGTCAAGCATGACCTCTAGTACTGCCGTGGGCATGGTGCGCAGACACCCAGTTATTCCCATGCCAGCAGCCCTTTGGATTTTTGACAGCACCTCCCGGCTACATTTCCTCGTCAGTGCCGTCCACCAGACCATGGATCCGTAGCGGAGGATGGGCCGAACTATGGCTGTGCACATCTACCGTACCACTTTGGGTTTAATTCCTTAATTTTTGACAAATATTCCCTTGCACGTGTAGGAGGCCACACTGGCCCTCTTCACACGTTCTTCTAGATTTACCTTCCAGCTTAGTTTGGAATCGAGTATGATTCCCAAATACTTTGCTTCACTATGACATTTGTTAATTTTGCTGTTGACAATATATCATATTTGTGCTATGTTTCAGTACTGATTTTAATTTCTTGTCTATACAAATCTCACTGAGGTCTTCATCAGATGTTATGCGTATGCCGTTAATCAAGGCATTTGTAGATTTCAATTCTTTGAAGTGATTCCACCTTGCTTTCCAGAGCACTGACACAATTTCGGAGCCCGCCAAGCTCCCCGTTCAGCCACTGCCTTCTTACAAAAAACATCAACAATTTTTTTTGTTTTTTCGAGGGCTTTAATAGATTTAACTACTTCCTCTAATGAAATTTGGGCGTCTGAGCTCGATGCACTGCGTAACTGAACCTTTCAAACTTTGGGCGGCATTTTATATAGTAATATAATTTTATATTTTTTATATAATAATAGGAACCCGAAAGAACTTGATTTGAGTTTTTTTTTATACAAAAACACTGATTAGAAACAAATCCGAGAGTCAGAACGAAAACACGTCTATTCGGTAGCCACTCACTCACTCATTCACTAGAAGACATAAGAGCTGTGGACACTTTACCACCACAAAACTTGGCATCACGCCAGATACTTCTTCACCATATTAAGTAGTTTTGCAAAAAATGTCCTTTATTTACCTGCAAATATAATTATCTTGAAAGTCATCTTATTACCCCGAAAAACTGTATACAAATCGCACTGCGTTACCTTCTACTTTTCCCTGGAGAAATCTCCCGAAATACTCTCTAAATACGATCTTTTCTACAAAATAATCATTATGTAGGGAGGGAAAAATTCTGATTTAGCCATTTTGTTTGTTTTTTTAATTTAAATAAATCTATTTGACCAATACGTGGTCGAAATTATCGCCTTCAATATCAAATTTATAAATAACATTCGAATAAATCTTGTATTCTATGAAGAATATTTTTGGTCCCTTGATTGTGCATTTTTATTTTTTTTTATTTTCCTCTTTAAAACACATGCCGCCCCATTGCATTTTGTGTATATAAATTTTTTAATCACTCTGCATACGAATTACATTATCTGATTATAATTAATTATACATTGTCAATAATTTTTATCTTTTCCTATCTCTGAGCACACTTAACAAAATCTTTTCTTGTCTTTCTAAAGATATTCTCAAGTAATTTGCTTGTATTACTTTCAACAAAAAACAGCAAAAAATTTGATAAGATTCTGATTCTAGACGCTAAAATTAAGAAATCGTAAAATCTGAAATCTGAAGTACCTCTGTTTTGTGATAGCGAAAATATTGATATCACATAAAACAAACAATACTTTTCTGCAATAGTATATAAATTATGCAGACGAACTGACTGCGGTCAGTTCAGTTATAGTTAAACAAAATGACGTTCCTCATCATTTTATTAGGCTGTCTAGCCACATTCTGTGCAAATCCAATTGCTGGCAAAAGTATAAGTGAGTATAAAAAAAGTGTAATAATAAAAATAAAAACTAAAGTGAACAAACAAATTTTCAATTTCCAGTTCCTCCACCACCTGGAAATCAATGTGTTTCACCAAATGGAAAAGGTTTAGGTTCAGCTATTCGTGAACTTGTTGATTTAATTCCAGGCGAAGATCTTTTAACAATCTACTTAAGAGCTGCAAGTGAAGATAAAGAAGTGCAAGATGCTCTTGAATATCTTGAATCTGATGATTTTAAGAAAATCATTATTACAATGCACAACAGACCTGAATTTAGTGAAGTAATGGAATACCTGTGTGAAGATTTACATTTCGATGCATATTTTTACTTAAATTCACTTGGTGCACTCTTTAATTATCCACCGATGAAACGTCCTAAACCACAACAATCACACACAAGAAATCGTCGTGCAGTATTACGGCGTAATGGTTTCGAAGGATTCCTTCTTGATTTAAAGGATGCTCTTCCAATGGATAAAATTCGTGAAACATACCGGCGACTCTATAAAGAAGATGAATATTTACGTTTGGCTATGAAGAAAATTGGTTCCGATGATTTTAGGAAAATTGGTGATGCTATTGAAGCGCTACCAGAATATCAACACATGTTGCAAAGATTACGTGAAAAAGGTGTACATGTTGATAAAATTCTTAAAGCTTTAATGGACTTTTTCAATTGGAATCCGAGATCAAAGCCGCAATTAGTTTTAGTATAGAATTTTTAATTAACCGAACTGCCAAAAATTTCTCAAATATTTGCATAATTTTGTTTAAATTTATTTCAAATATATGACTATCACCTGCGTATTGCAGTTCTGAACTGAAAATCTAATTTTATTATGAATAAATACCTGACAATGAGTAAACCATAATTAAAATAGACAATTAGGGTTAATCCAATTAATATAGGCAGGGTAGGTAGTAGGATGGTGCAGGAGTAGTTACCTATCATTATTAATAATGTCAATGTTTGCACTCTCTGGAACGACTGAAATTTGATGAAATATAAAACGAATTATACACTCGGCTCGAAACTGGACTCTATTATAATACAAATAAAGAGAAATTACCATAATTTTGTGACGTGTAAATCGAATATATCTCATCAACAAAATTTAATCGAAATAGCTGTTCCCGGCAGACCGAATATGACGCACCTACCCATCTACCTATATATATGTACCTCACCTATACCTACGATCTGAAACTGAAATATTGGTGCTAGTCTAAAAAGCTGTTGGATTTAATATACTCATTTTTGTGTGAAATTAAATGTTCAATTCGCTTCTGGCTAATTTAGGATTTATTTCGAATTGTTTCTAATTTTTCCAATGATATTAATATTTCGGAAGTGTATTGAATTTAAAATATACCCCAGAATAAATTATGAAGTTATGCTTTTGTGCTATGCTAATTTGTGCTTTGGATTGCATAACTTGCATATCTGACAATGATGATTTAATTAGGATAGTCGGGAAAATTAATTGAGCATCTGAATGACTCTAGAGCAGCGTTTTTTAACCTTTTTCATTGAGTGGCTGTTACGGCCAAATACGGGTATGTCCTGAAAAGATGGGCTGATTAGGATGTTTTTCTATAGCATGCGAGCGCAATTTACCTGTGTGTGTTCGTCCCTTAACTGTTATGCTACAAAATACCATCGTCGATTGCATATCCCTGAGGATTAATCATCACCTACGAAGGAAATAGTTATAGGACATATTGTACCGTTTCAGCCTATATTAATCTATAGCAGTAGATAGAGTTAAGTAGATAGAGCTGGGTGTTGTTCTAATAGTAACATAGACTAGTAGATTAATAAAGTTATTTTAGAGCATTTGGATTAGTTGGATTGGAGCTAGTGTGTAAGTTGATTTTAGTTAGTGAATTGAATTGTAAGTAAGTAGAACGGGTATTAATCGAAAATTAGAAATTAATTGTACCACTAGTTTAGTATATAATAAAATAAAAAAAAAACGAGTTTTCAAACAAAACTGAGGCCAAGTCGCATGAAAAAGTAGAAAATAAACTTTTCTTCACACACAGAGGTGTACTCAGATTTTATACGCTGACAATCACCGATATATTTCAGTAAGATCAGTCAGAGGTAATAAGTGATTTGATTCATGAAGAGAAAGAATATTCAAGAGAAATGTCCCAATCAAAAAATCTGAGTCCACCTCTGACATTTCTCTTGAATATTCTTTCTCTTCATGAATCAAATCACTTATTACCTCTGATTGATCATACTGAAATATATCGGTGATTGTCAGCGAATAAAATCTGACTCCACCTATGTGTGTGAAGATAAAATCTGAGTCCATCTCTGTGTGTGAAGAAAAGTTTATTTTCTACTTTTTCATGCGACTTGGCCTCAGTTTTGTTTGAAAACTCGTTTTTTACTTTTTTTATTTTCTGCCTTTTTCACGTTAACTAAATTGGAAAATTCTGCATTTTTCCTGAAACAGATTTATCGCTAATCATATCGATGAAAATTTTTCCAATGATTTTTCCGCTTTTCCGGATTTTCCATGGAGTTTTCCACAAAATCAACTTTATGCAACTCATTTCGCTCTACAACTTTGTCTTAGGTTGCAAAACGTTCAAACGCTTCCTTGGTCGGAAAAACTCCGGAAAGGCGTTTTACATGAATTTTCCTCGATTTTTTCTGCAAGTAATGATGCCAGTTGATAGGGAACTAGATCCTACATAATTTAGAAAATTCCGGAAAATTTTTCGGTAAAATCGGAAAACTCTGCATTTTTCCTGAAACGGATTTATCACTAATCAAATTTGTACCAAATTTTCACATGATTTTTCCCGATTTTCCGGGTTTTCCATGGAAATTTCTGGTTAAAATTTTGACAGATTCAATTGTCACACGACGTGAACCTGTGTACCAAATTTCAGCTCGCTGTGATGACGAAACGTGGGTCAACGAGGGTGTCGAAAATAGTAAAGAAATATATAAATAGACAAATTCGTGTACGAGTTAAAGGGAATGGCTGGCCTAAAAAATAGCATAAGCAGCGCTCGAGGTTCCAATATACTTAACAGTAGTGTCTTATAATCGTGGGAAACAGTGCTTATTTCAGTTCGCGGTAGAGTTACGTAAATGTACTTACACGGTCACTTCGTCAAAGCTAACCACAATTCTTCAAAAAAAAAAAAAAAGAAAAGAAAAAAAGAAAAAAAAACAGTTCACATAATGAAAGAAACAACAAACATTTTTCAAAATAAAATTTCAAAGTTCAAAAAAACGAAAATATTATTCTATTTGGCCGAGCTGATCGTAGCCCAGAGCAAAAATAAAAACCCAGTAATAATTGAAATTCTAGTATGATAATGGTACCCGATCTAAAATTCTGCCGGAAAAGGCCATAATAGGGGGGCTGTCTGTGCGTATGGAGAACCTCTGGTAGGTGAAATGGTCGGTTCGAGTTGAGTAGTTGTCAAGTAAAATACGTACAGAATGACTTCCAGTTTCTATGTTTAGTGGACAAGATTAAAAAAAATAAAAAGGAATCGTAAAAAGTAGAAAAAGTTGAGCATTTAACTAAAGGAAGAGCTTATATAAATAAGTAGTTCTATGGAGATAAAAATAAGCAAAAAAAAAAAGCATAATCGAACAGGAAAGGAACGAGGTAGTAAAGATGAAGGAATATTGAAGGTTGTCTGAAAGTTGAACGGAAAAGAACGGACCACAAAAGATAAGTACTGTTTTCCGGCATATTGTATTATTATTGGCTTTTTTTTGGTTGTTATACTGAATTTAAAATATTATTATATCCTCGCGGGCAGATTGGCTTGCCTCTTGTAAGAAAAGATTTTTTTGTTAGAAATTAGTGTGTGTAATGGTCAGTGCTTAACAGTAGAAATAGATATCGTAGGTGTTTTGGAATTTTGTTTTTTTTTTTAAAAAACCTTGGTTTCTCCAGTTTCCCTAAATAAACTAGAGTTCGTGGACTCAAAAATCACGTGGCGGCCTTGGGTGCTCTGGGACCAACATCTAATTATCCGACTCACACCTCCAGCTAGCCGGCATAGTACGCGCATAAATGTTGCTTGTAACATGGCATCCTTGACTACTGAAAAATAAAAAATCGTGGTACCCTTGATCAGCGGCAGATCTAGATTCTGAATAATGGGGGGGGGGGGGGGCGTGCTAATGGACTAGATGAATTTTTTGCGTAAACAAATATCACACGTAACGCTGGTGTGGGGTCCAAGGGGGAAGAAATTTGTACAAATGTACAGTTTGAAGGTGCATTTTTATGTAAAAGAAAGTAGCGACTATTGAGTAAAATTTGTATACGAATAGAGATTTTAACATTTGTCATAGTAGAAAAATGTCTAAACATGCTTACATCTCTTTTACTTTACTTTTACTTCTCTTAACCATAAATTTAATTTATCTTGCAAACTCTTTATTTTACCAATTGCCTTGCATACTTGTATTTACCGTATTTAATATTTTAAATATGTTTACCAAGTATGCTAATTTGCTACAGCAATCACGCCTTGCAAGCAGACAACAAAACTCTTCTTTATTAGTGATCCCTTCTTTGTTTAATAGATATCTCATAGCAAAATAGAAGTGACACTCAAGTAAATTTTCAAGAAAATGCATAAACTTTGCGGCACCCGAATCGTAACGCCATGGCACCCCAAGCCGCCGCGGCACCCCGTTTGAAAAACACTGCTCTAGAGCTTAATCGACAGTAAAGGTAAAGAAAGATACACGGATACACAATGTTTACACGGCAAACGAATTTTGTCCCTGGAGATCTTAAAATTAGGTATGTGAAGCATTTCTCATTTTCTAAAGATTCTTATAAAAGCCTAGTGTTCAAAATTCCAATCTAACTCTACCTTTAAGAGCCGCTTGTTTCAAGCAATTGTCGCGGCCCAATAACCAATTGTGTGGAGTACTGACATCACGATTTCGGCTAGCAGCAGGACTAATTAAGCCATTTGAAATAACTAAGAATTTTAATTCGCATAGTTAAATGTTTGGCGATTGCGAATTGTTTACTAAAAAAAAACAGTCGCATCCACTTCTGTTTGTAATTAAGCATTATGCGATTTTGACGATTGAGGGCTTATTTTAACGGGGAAAGGAATACAAAACGATTAAAAAAGGAATTTTGCTAAATAAATGTCTAGTTTTTAAAATAGAGCAAAAACACTGCATAGGAAGCGCCACCTGAAATCAAGCATCACACGAAGGGATTTTGTGTCATATTTTCGAAACTAGCAAGTTTCAATCAGAAATATTTTACAGTTATATTCCTCTCATTATTCCGCGTCCAACGAGTACTCATTTGTCAAAATCGGTGACAAAAAATTTTAATCGAAATTTCGCAAAAAAAGCATGGACTATAGCCTTAGCACTTTTTTCATTAAAAAAATATGTTGTCACCAATTTTGACGATTGAGGGCTTATTTTAACGGGGAAAGGAATACAAAACGATTAAAAAAGGAATTTTGCTAAATAAATGTCTAGTTTTTAAAGTAGAGCAAAAAAACTGCATAGGAAGCGCCACCTGAAATCAAGCATCACACGAAGGGTTTTTGTGTCATATTTTCGAAGCTAGCAAGTTTCAATCAGAAATATTTTACAGTTATATTCCTCTCATTATTCCGCGTCCAACGAGTACTCATTTGTCAAAATCGGTGACAAAAAATTTTAATCGAAATTTCGCAAAAAAGCATGGACTATAGCCTTAGCACTTTTTTCATTAAAAAAATATGTTGTCACCAATTTTGACGATTGAGGGCTTATTTTAACGGGGAAAGGAATACAAAACGATTAAAAAAGGAATTTTGCTAAATAAATGTCTAGTTTTTAAAGTAGAGCAAAAAAACTGCATAGGAAGCGCCACCTGAAATCAAGCATCACACGAAGGGATTTTGTGTCATATTTTCGAAACTAGCAAGTTTCAATCAGAAATATTTTACAGTTATATTCCTCTCATTATTCCGCGTCCAACGAGTACTCATTTGTCAAAATCGGTGACAAAAAATTTTAATCGAAATTTCGCAAAAAAAGCATGGACTATAGCCTTAGCACTTTTTTCATTAAAAAAAATATGTTGTCACCAATTTTGACGATTGAGGGCTTATTTTAACGGGGAAAGGAATACAAAACGATTAAAAAAGGAATTTTGCTAAATAAATGTCTAGTTTTTAAAATAGAGCAAAAAAACTGCATAGGAAGCACCACCTGAAATCAAGCATCACACGAAGGGTTTTTGTGTCATATTTTCGAAGCTAGCAAGTTTCAATCAGAAATATTTTACAGTTATATTCCTTTCATTATTCCGCGTCCAACGAGTGCTCATTTGTCAAAATCGGTGACAAAAAATTTTAATCGAAATTTCGCAAAAAAAGCATGGACTATAGCCTTAGCACTTTTTTCATTAAAAAAATATGTTGTCACTAATTTTGACGATTGAGGGCTTATTTTAACGGGGAAAGGAATACAAAACGATTAAAAAAGGAATTTTGCTAAATAAATGTCTAGTTTTTAAAATAGAGCAAAAAAACTGCATAGGAAGCGCCACCTGAATTCAAGCATCACACGAAGGGTTTTTGTGTCATATTTTCGAAACTAGCAAGTTTCAATCAGAAATATTTTACAGTTATATTCCTTTCATTATTCCGCGTCCAACGAGTGCTCATTTGTCAAAATCGGTGCCAAAAAATTTTAATCGAAATTTCGCAAAAAAAGCATGGACTATATATAGCCTTAGCACTTTTTTCATTAAAAAAATATGTTGTCACCAATTTTGACGATTGAGGGCTTATTTTAACGGGGAAAGGAATACAAAACGATTAAAAAAGGAATTTTGCTAAATAAATGTCTAGTTTTTAAAATAGAGCAAAAAAACTGCATAGGAAGCGCCACCTGAAATCAAGCATCACACGAAGGGTTTTTGTGTCATATTTTCGAAACTAGCAAGTTTCAATCAGAAATATTTTACAGTTATTTTCCTTTCATTATTCCGCGTCCAACGAGTGCTCATTTGTCAAAATCGGTGACAAAAAATTTTAATCGAAATTTCGCAAAAAAAGCATGGACTATAGCCTTAGCACTTTTTTCATTAAAAAATATGTTGTCACCAATTTTGACGATTGAGGGCTTATTTTAACGGGGAAAGGAATACAAAACGATTAAAAAAGGAATTTTCTAAATAAATGTCTAGTTTTTAAAATAGAGCAAAAAAACTGCATAGGAAGCGCCACCTGAAATCAAGCATCATACGAAGGGTTTTTGTGTCATATTTTCGAAACTAGCAAGTTTCAATCAGAAATATTTTACAGTTATATTCCTTTCATTATTCCGCGTCCAACGAGTGCTCATTTGTCAAAATCGGTGACAAAAAATTTTAATCGAAATTTCGCAAAAAAAGCATGAACTATAGCCTTAGCACTTTTTTCATTAAAAAAATATGTTGTCACCAATTTTGACGATTGAGGGCTTATTTTAACGGGGAAAGGAATACAAAACGATTAAAAAAGGAATTTTGCTAAATAAATGTCTAGTTTTTAAAATAGAGCAAAAAAACTGCATAGGAAGCGCCACCTGAAATCAAGCATCACACGAAGGGTTTTTGTGTCATATTTTCGAAACTAGCAAGTTTCAATCAGAAATATTTTACAGTTATATTCCTTTCATTATTCCGCGTCCAACGAGTGCTCATGTGTCAAAATCGGTGACAAAAAATTTTAATCGAAATTTCGCAAAAAAAGCATGGACTATAGCCTTAGCACTTTTTTCATTAAAAAAATATGTTGTCACCAATTTTGACGATTGAGGGCTTATTTTAACGGGGAAAGGAATACAAAACGATTAAAAAAGGAATTTTGCTAAATAAATGTCTAGTTTTTAAAATAGAGCAAAAACACTGCATAGGAAGCGCCACCTGAAATCAAGCATCACACGAAGGGTTTTTGTGTCATATTTTCGAAACTAGCAAGTTTCAATCAGAAATATTTTACAGGTATATTCCTCTCATTATTCCGCGTCCAACGAGTACTCATTTGTCAAAATCGGTGACAAAAAATTTTAATCGAAATTTCGCAAAAAAAGCATGGACTATAGCCTTAGCACTTTTTTCATTAAAAAAATATGTTGTCACCAATTTTGACGATTGAGGGCTTATTTTAACGGGGAAAGGAATACAAAACGATTACAAAAGGAATTTTGCTAAATAAATGTCTAGTTTTTAAAATAGAGCAAAAAAACTGCATAGGAAGCACCACCTGAAATCAAGCATCACACGAAGGGTTTTTGTGTCATATTTTCGAAGCTAGCAAGTTTCAATCAGAAATATTTTACAGTTATATTCCTCTCATTATTCCGCGTCCAACGAGTACTCATTTGTCAAAATCGGTGACAAAAAATTTTAATCGAAATTTCGCAAAAAAAGCATGGACTATAGCCTTAGCACTTTTTTCATTAAAAAAATATGTTGTCACCAATTTTGACGATTGAGGGCTTATTTTAACGGGGAAAGGAATACAAAACGATTAAAAAAGGAATTTTGCTAAATAAATGTCTAGTTTTTAAAGTAGAGCAAAAAAACTGCATAGGAAGCGCCACCTGAAATCAAGCATCACACGAAGGGATTTTGTGTCATATTTTCGAAACTAGCAAGTTTCAATCAGAAATATTTTACAGTTATATTCCTCTCATTATTCCGCGTCCAACGAGTACTCATTTGTCAAAATCGGTGACAAAAAATTTTAATCGAAATTTCGCAAAAAAAGCATGGACTATAGCCTTAGCACTTTTTTCATTAAAAAAAATATGTTGTCACCAATTTTGACGATTGAGGGCTTATTTTAACGGGGAAAGGAATACAAAACGATTAAAAAAGGAATTTTGCTAAATAAATGTCTAGTTTTTAAAATAGAGCAAAAAAAACTGCATAGGAAGCACCACCTGAAATCAAGCATCACACGAAGGGTTTTTGTGTCATATTTTCGAAGCTAGCAAGTTTCAATCAGAAATATTTTACAGTTATATTCCTTTCATTATTCCGCGTCCAACGAGTGCTCATTTGTCAAATCGGTGACAAAAAATTTTAATCGAAATTTCGCAAAAAAAGCATGGACTATAGCCTTAGCACTTTTTTCATTAAAAAAATATGTTGTCACTAATTTTGACGATTGAGGGCTTATTTTAACGGGGAAAGGAATACAAAACGATTAAAAAAGGAATTTTGCTAAATAAATGTATAGTTTTTAAAATAGAGCAAAAAAACTGCATAGGAAGCGCCACCTGAATTCAAGCATCACACGAAGGGTTTTTGTGTCATATTTTCGAAACTAGCAAGTTTCAATCAGAAATATTTTACAGTTATATTCCTTTCATTATTCCGCGTCCAACGAGTGCTCATTTGTCAAAATCGGTGCCAAAAAATTTTAATCGAAATTTCGCAAAAAAAGCATGGACTATATATAGCCTTAGCACTTTTTTCATTAAAAAAATATGTTGTCACCAATTTTGACGATTGAGGGCTTATTTTAACGGGGAAAGGAATACAAAACGATTAAAAAAGGAATTTTGCTAAATAAATGTCTAGTTTTTAAATAGAGCAAAAAACACTGCATAGGAAGCGCCACCTGAAATCAAGCATCACACGAAGGGTTTTTGTGTCATATTTTCGAAACCAGCAAGGTTCAATCAGAAATATTTTACAGTTATATTCCTCTCATTATTCCGCGTCCAACGAGTACTCATTTGTCAAAATCGGTGACAAAAAATTTTAATCGAAATTTCGCAAAAAAAGCATGGACTATAGCCTTAGCACTTTTTTCATTAAAAAAATATGTTGTCACCAATTTGACGATTGAGGGCTTATTTTAACGGGGAAAGGAATACAAAACGATTAAAAAAGGAATTTTGCTAAATAAATGTCTAGTTTTTAAAATAGAGCAAAAACACTGCATAGGAAGCGCCACCTGAAATCAAACATCACACGAAGGGTTTTTGTGTCATATTTTCGAAACTAGCAAGTTTCAATCAGAAATATTTTACAGTTATATTCCTCTCATTATTCCGCGTCCAACGAGTACTCGTTTGTCAAAATCGGTGACAAAAAATTTTAATCGAAATTTCGCAAAAAAAGCATGGACTATAGCCTTAGCACTTTTTTCATTAAAAAAATATGTTGTCACCAATTTTGACGATTGAGGGTTTATTTTAACGGGGAAAGGAATACAAAACGATTAAAAAAGGAATTTTGCTAAATAAATGTCTAGTTTTTAAAATAGAGCAAAAACACTGCATAGGAAGCGCCACCTGAAATCAAGCATCACACGAAGGGTTTTTGTGTCATATTTTCGAAACTAGCAAGTTTCAATCAGAAATATTTTACAGTTATATTCCTCTCATTATTCCGCGTCCAACGAGTACTCATTTGTCAAAATCGGTGACAAAAAATTTTAATCGAAATTTCGCAAAAAAGCATGAACTATAGCCTTAGCACTTTTTTCATTAAAAAAATAGTTTGTCACCAATTTTGACGATTGAGGGCTTATTTTAACGGGGAAAGGAATACAAAACGATTAAAAAAGGAATTTTGCTAAATAAATGTCTAGTTTTTAAAATAGAGCAAAAAAACTGCATAGGAAGCGCCACCTGAAATCAAGCATCACACGAAGGGTTTTTGTGTCATATTTTCGAAACTAGCAAGTTTCAATCAGAAATATTTTACAGTTATTTTCCTTTCATTATTCCGCGTCCAACGAGTGCTCATTTGTCAAAATCGGTGACAAAAAATTTTAATCGAAATTTCGCAAAAAAAGCATGGACTATAGCCTTAGCACTTTTTTCATTAAAAAATATGTTGTCACCAATTTTGACGATTGAGGGCTTATTTTAACGGGGAAAGGAATACAAAACGATTAAAAAAGGAATTTTCTAAATAAATGTCTAGTTTTTAAAATAGAGCAAAAAAACTGCATAGGAAGCGCCACCTGAAATCAAGCATCATACGAAGGGTTTTTGTGTCATATTTTCGAAACTAGCAAGTTTCAATCAGAAATATTTTACAGTTATATTCCTTTCATTATTCCGCGTCCAACGAGTGCTCATTTGTCAAAATCGGTGACAAAAAATTTTAATCGAAATTTCGCAAAAAAAGCATGAACTATAGCCTTAGCACTTTTTTCATTAAAAAAATATGTTGTCACCAATTTTGACGATTGAGGGCTTATTTTAACGGGGAAAGGAATACAAAACGATTAAAAAAGGAATTTTGCTAAATAAATGTCTAGTTTTTAAAATAGAGCAAAAAAACTGCATAGGAAGCGCCACCTGAAATCAAGCATCACACGAAGGGTTTTTGTGTCATATTTTCGAAACTAGCAAGTTTCAATCAGAAATATTTTACAGTTATATTCCTTTCATTATTCCGCGTCCAACGAGTGCTCATTTGTCAAAATCGGTGACAAAAAATTTTAATCGAAATTTCGCAAAAAAAGCATGGACTATAGCCTTAGCACTTTTTTCATTAAAAAAATATGTTGTCACTAATTTTGACGATTGAGGGCTTATTTTAACGGGGAAAGGAATACAAAACGATTAAAAAAGGAATTTTGCTAAATAAATGTCTAGTTTTTAAAATAGAGCAAAAAAACTGCATAGGAAGCGCCACCTGAAATCAAGCATCACACGAAGGGTTTTTGTGTCATATTTTCGAAACTAGCAAGTTTCAATCAGAAATATTTTACAGTTATATTCCTTTCATTATTCCGCGTCCAACGAGTGCTCATTTGTCAAAATCGGTGACAAAAAATTTTAATCGAAATTTCGCAAAAAAAAGCATGGACTATAGCCTTAGCACTTTTTTCATTAAAAAAATATGTTGTCACCAATTTTGACGATTGAGGGCTTATTTTAACGGGGAAAGGAATACAAAACGATTAAAAAAGGATTTTTGCTAAATAAATGTCTAGTTTTTAAAATAGAGCAAAAAAACTGCATAGGAAGCGCCACCTGAAATCAAGCATCACACGAAGGGTTTTTGTGTCATATTTTCGAACTAGCAAGTTTCAATCAGAAATATTTTACAGTTATATTCCTTTCATTATTCCGCGTCCAACGAGTGCTCATTTGTCAAAATCGGTGACAAAAAATTTTAATCGAAATTTCGCAAAAAAAGCATGGACTATAGCCTTAGCACTTTTTTCATTAAAAAAATATGTTGTCACCAATTTTGACGATTGAGGGCTTATTTTAACGGGGAAAGGAATACAAAACGATTAAAAAAGGAATTTTGCTAAATAAATGTCTAGTTTTTAAAATAGAGCAAAAACACTGCATAGGAAGCGCCACCTGAAATCAAGCATCACACGAAAGGTTTTTGTGTCATATTTTCGAAACTAGCAAGTTTCAATCAGAAATATTTTACAGTTATATTTCTCTCATTATTCCGCGTCCAACGAGTACTCATTTGTCAAAATCGGTGACAACAAATTTTAATCGAAATTTCGCAAAAAAAGCATGGGACTATAGCCTTTGCCCTTTTTTCATTAAAAAAATATGTTGTCACCGATTTTGACGATTGAGGGCTTATTTTAACGGGAAAGGAAATACAAAACGGTTAAAAAGGAATTTTGCTAAATAAATGTCTAGTTTTTAAAATAGAGCAAAAACACTGCATAGGAAGCGCCACCTGAAATCAAGCATCACACGAAGGGTTTTTGTGTCATATTTTCGAAACTAGCAAGTTTCAATCAGAAATATTTTACAGTTATATTCCTTTCATTATTCCGAGTCCAACGAGTGCTCAAAGCATGGGACTATAGCCTTAGCACTTTTTTCATTAAAAAAATATGTTGTCACCAATTTTGACGATTGAGGGTTTATTTTAACGGGGAAAGGAATACAAAACGATTAAAAAGGAATTTTGCTAAATAAATGTCTAGTTTTTAAAATAGAGCAAAAAACCGGAATAGGAAGCGCCACCTGAAATCAAGCATCACACGAAGGGTTTTTGTGTCATATTTTCGAAACTAGCAAGTTTCAATCAGAAATATTTTACAGTTATATTCTTTCATTATTCCGCGTCCAACGAGTGCTCATTTGTCAAAATCGGTGACAAAAAATTTTAATCGAAATTTCGCAAAAAAAGCATGGACTATAGCCTTTGCCCTTTTTTCATTAAAAAATATGTTGTCACCGATTTTGACGATTGAGGGCTTATTTTAACGGGGAAAGGAATACAAAACGATTAAATAAGGAATTTTGCTAAATAAATGTCTAGTTTTTAAAATAGAGCAAAAACACTGCATAGGAAGCGCCACCTGAAATCAAGCATCACACGAAGGGTTTTTGTGTCATATTTTCGAAACTAGCAAGTTTCAATCAGAAATATTTTTACAGTTATATTCCTTTCATTATTCCGAGTCCAACGAGTGCTCATAGCATGGACTATAGCCCTTAGCACTTTTTTCATTAAAAAAATATGTTGTCACCAATTTTGACGATTGAGGGTTTATTTTAACGGGGAAAGGAATACAAAACGATTAAAAAAGAATTTTGCTAAATAAATGTCTAGTTTTAAAATAGAGCAAAACACTGCATAGGAAGCGCCACCTGAAATCAAGCATCACACGAAGGGTTTTTGTGTCATATTTTCGAAACTAGCAAGTTTCATCAGAAATATTTTACAGTTATATTCCTTTCATTATTCCGCGTCCAACGAGTGCTCATTTGTCAAAATCGGTGACAAAAAATTTAATCGAAATTTCGCAATAAAAGCATGGACTATACACTTTTTTCATTAAAAAAATATGTTGTCACCAATTTTGGACGATTGAGGGCTTATTTTAACGGGAAAGGAATACAAAACGATTAAAAAGGAATTTTGCTAAATAAATGTCTAGTTTTAAAATAGAGCAAAGAAACTGCATAGGAAGCGCCACCTGAAATCAAGCATCACACGAAGGGTTTTTTGTGTCATATTTTCGAAACTAGCAAGTTTCAATCAGAAATATTTTACAGTTATATTCCTTTCATTATTCCGAGTCCAACGAGTGCTCAAAGCATGGACTATAGCCTTAGCACTTTTTTCATTAAAAAAATATGTTGTCACCAATTTTGACGATTGAGGGTTTATTTTAACGGGGAAAGGAATACAAAACGATTAAAAAAGGAATTTTGCTAAATAAATGTCTAGTTTTTAAAATAGAGCAAAGAAACTGCATAGGAAGCGCACCTGAAATCAAGCATCACACGAAGGGTTTTTGTGTCATATTTTCGAAACTAGCAAGCTTCAATCAGAAATATTTTACAGTTATATTCCTTTCATTATTCCGAGTCCAACGAGTGCTCAAAGCATGGACTATAGCCTTAGCACTTTTTTCATTAAAAAAATATGTTGTCACCAATTTTGACGATTGAGGGTTTATTTTAACGGGGAAAGGAATACAAAACGATTAAAAAAGGAATTTTGCTAAATAAATGTCTAGTTTTTAAAATAGAGCAAAAAACCTGCATAGGAAGCGCCACCTGAAATCAAGCATCACACGAAGGGTTTTTGTGTCATATTTTCGAAACTAGCAAGTTTCAATCAGAAATATTTCACAGTTATATTCCTCTCATTATTCCGCGTCCAACGAGTGCTCATTTGTCAAAATCGGTGACAAAAAATTTTAATCGAAATTTCGCAATAAAAGCTTGGACTATACACTTTTTCATTAAAAAATATGTTGTCACCAATTTTGACGATTGAGGGCTTATTTTAACGGGGAAAGGAATACAAAACGATTAAAAAAGGAATTTTGCTAAATAAATGTCTAGTTTTAAAATAGAGCAAAGAAACTGCATAGGAAGCGCCACCTGAAATCAAGCATCACACGAAGGGTTTTTGTGTCATATTTTCGAAACTAGCAAGTTTCAATCAGAAATATTTTACAGTTATATTCCTTTCATTATTCCGAGTCCAACGAGTGCTCAAAGCATGGACTATAGCCTTAGCACTTTTTTTCATTAAAAAAATATGTTGTCACCAATTTTGACGATTGAGGGTTTATTTTAACGGGGAAAGGAATACAAAACGATTAAAAAGGAATTTTGCTAAATAAATGTCTAGTTTTTAAAATAGAGCAAAAAACTGCATAGGAAGCGCCACCTGAAATCAAGCATCACACGAAGGGTTTTGTGTCATATTTTCGAAACTAGCAAGTTTCAATCAGAAATATTTCACAGTTATATTCCTCTCATTATTCCGCGTCCAACGAGTGCTCATTTGTCAAAATCGGTGACAAAAAATTTTAATCGAAATTTCGCAATAAAAGCTTGGACTATACACTTTTTTCATTAAAAAAATATGTTGTCACCAATTTTGACGATTGAGGGCTTATTTTAACGGGGAAAGGAATACAAAACGATTAAAAAAGGAATTTTGCTAAATAAATGTCTAGTTTTTAAAATAGAGCAAAGAAACTGCATAGGAAGCGCCACCCTGAAATCAAGCATCACACGAAGGGTTTTTGTGTCATATTTTCGAAACTAGCAAGCTTCAATCAGAAATATTTTACAGTTATATTCCTTTCATTATTCCGAGTCCAACGAGTGCTCAAAGCATGGACTATAGCCTTAGCACTTTTTTCATTAAAAAATATGTTGTCACCAATTTTGACGATTGAGGGTTATTTTAACGGGGAAAGGAATACAAAACGATTAAAAAAGGAATTTTGCTAAATAAATGTCTAGTTTTAAAATTGAGCAAAAAAACTGCATAGGAAGCGCCACCTGAAATCAAGCATCACTCGAAGGGTTTTTGTGTCATATTTTCGAAACTAGCAAGTTTCAATCAGAAATATTTTACAGTTATATTCCTTTCATTATTCCGCGTCCAACGAGTGCTCATTTGTCAAAATCGGTGACAAAAAATTTTAATCGAAATTTCGCAAAAAAGCATGGACTATACACTTTTTTCATTAAAAAAATATGTTGTCACCAATTTTGACGATTGAGGGCTTATTTTAACGGTGAAAGGAATACAAAACGATTAAAAAAGGAATTTTGCTAAATAATGTCTAGTTTTTAAATAGAGCAAAGAAACTGCATAGGAAGCGCCACCTGAAATCAAGGCATCACACGAAGGGTTTTTGTGTCATATCTTCGAAACTAGCAAGTTTCAATCAGAAATATTTACAGTCATATTCCTTTCATTATTCCGAGTCCAACGAGTGCTCAAAGCATGGACTATAGCCTTAGCACTTTTTTCATTAAAAAAATATGTTGTCACCAATTTTGACGATTGAGGGCTTATTTTAACGGGGAAAGGAATACAAAACGATTAAAAAAGAATTTTGCTAAATAAATGTCTAGTTTTTAAAATAGAGCAAAAACACTGCATAGGAAGCGCCACCTGAAATCAAGCATCACACGAAGGGTTTTTGTGTCATATTTTCGAAACTAGCAAGTTTCAATCAGAAATATTTCACAGTTATATTCCTCTCATTATTCCGCGTCCAACGAGTGCTCATTTGTCAAAATCGGTGACAAAAAATTTTAATCGAAATTTCGCAAAAAAAGCATGGACTATAGCTTAGCACTTTTTTCATTAAAAAATATGTTGTCACCAATTTTGACGATTGAGGGCTTATTTTAACGGGGAAAGGAATACAAAACGATTAAAAAAGGAATTTTGCTAAATAAATGTCTAGTTTTTAAAATAGAGCAAAAACACTGCATAGGAAGCGCCACCTGAAATCAAGCATTCACACGAAGGGTTTTTTGTGTCATATTTTCGAAACTAGCAAGTTTCCAATCAGAAAATTTCACAGTTATATTCCTCTCATTATTCCGCGTCCAACGAGTGCTCATTTGTCAAATCGGTGACAAAAAATTTTAATCGAAATTTCGCAATAAAAGCATGGACTATACACTTTTTTCATTAAAAAAATATGTTGTCACCAATTTTGACGATTGAGGCTTATTTTAACGGGGAAAGGAATACAAAACGATTAAAAAGGAATTTTGCTAAATAAATGTCTAGTTTTTAAAATAGAGCAAAGAAACTGCATAGGAAGCGCCACCTGAAATCAAGCATCACACGAGGGTTTTTTGTGTCATATTTTCGAAACTAGCAAGTTTCAATCAGAAATATTTCACAGTTATATTCCTCTCATTATTCCGCGTCCAACGAAGTGCTCATTTGTCAAAATCGGTGACAAAAAATTTTAATCGAAATTTCGCAATAAAAGCATGGACTATACACTTTTTTCATTAAAAAAATATGTTGTCACCAATTTTGACGATTGAGGGCTTATTTTAACGGGGAAAGGAATACAAAACGATTAAAAAGGAATTTTGCTAAATAAATGTCTAGTTTTAAAATAGAGCAAAAACACTGCATAGGAAGCGCCACTGAAATCAAGCATCACACGAAGGGTTTTTGTGTCATATTTTCGAAACTAGCAAGTTTCAATCAGAAATATTTCACAGTTATATTCCTCTCATTATTCCGCGTCCAACGAGTGCTCATTTGTCAAAATCGGTGACAAAAAATTTTAATCGAAATTTCGCAATAAAAGCATGGACTATACACTTTTTCATTAAAAAAATATGTTGTCACCAATTTGACGATTGAGGGCTTATTTTTAACGGGGAAAGGAATACAAAACGATTAAAAAAGGAATTTTGCTAAATAAATGTCTAGTTTTTAAAATAGGAGCAAGAAACTGCATAGGAAGCGCCACCTGAAATCAAGCATCACACGAAGGGTTTTTGTGTCATATTTTCGAAACTAGCAAGTTTCAATCAGAAATATTTTACAGTTATATTCCTTTCATTATTCCGAGTCCAACGAGTGCTCAAAGCATGGACTATAGCCTTAGCACTTTTTTACATTAAAAAATATGTTGTCACCAATTTTGACGATTGAGGGTTATTTTAACGGGGGAAAGGAATACAAAACGATTAAAAAGGATTTTGCTAAATAAATGTCTAGTTTTTAAAATAGAGCAAAAAAACTGCATAGGAAGCGCCACCTGAAATCAAGCATCACACGAAGGGTTTTTGTGTCATATTTTCGAAACTAGCAAGTTTCAATCAGAAATATTTCACAGTTATATCCTTTCATTATTCCGCGTCCAACGAGTGCTCATTTGTCAAAATCGGTGACAAAAAATTTTAATCGAAATTTCGCAAAAAAAGCATGGGACTATACACTTTTTTCATTAAAAAAATATGTTGTCACCAATTTTGACGATTGAGGCTTATTTTAACGGGGAAAGGAATACAAAACGATTAAAAAAGGAATTTTGCTAAATAAATGTCTAGTTTTTAAAATAGAGCAAAGAAACTGCATAGGAAGCGCCACCTGAAATCAAGCATCACACGAAGGGTTTTTGTGTCATATCTTCGAACTAGCAAGTTTCAATCAGAAATATTTTACAGTCATATTCCTTTCATTATTCCGAGTCCAACGAGTGCTCAAAGCATGGACTATAGCTTAGCACTTTTTTCATTAAAAAATATGTTGTCACCAATTTTGACGATTGAGGGCTTATTTTAACGGGGAAAGGAATACAAAACGATTAAAAAAGGAATTTTGCTAAATAAATGTCTAGTTTTTAAAATAGAGCAAAAACACTGCATAGAGAAGCGCCACCTGAAATAAGCATCACACGAAGGGTTTTGTGTCATCATTTTCGAACTAGCAAGTTTCAATCAGAATATTTCACAGTTATATTCCTCTCATTATTCCGCGTCCAACGAGTGCTCATTTGTCAAAATCGGTGACAAAAAATTTTAATCGAAATTTCGCAAAAAAAGCATGGACTATAGCCTTAGCACTTTTTTCATTAAAAAAATATGTTGTCACCCAATTTTGACGATTGAGGGCTTATTTTAACGGGGAAAGGAATACAAAACGATTAAAAAAGGAATTTTGCTAAATAAATGTCTAGTTTTTAAAATAGAGCAAAAACACTGCATAGGAAGCGCCACCTGAAATCAAGCATCACACGAAGGGTTTTTGTGTCATATTTTCGAAACTAGCAAGTTTCATCAGAAATATTTCACAGTTATATTCCTCTCATTATTCCGCGTCCAACGAGTGCTCATTTGTCAAAATCGGTGACAAAAAATTTTAATCGAAATTTCGCAATAAAAGCATGGACTATACACTTTTTTCATTAAAAAAATATGTTGTCACCAATTTTGACGATTGAGGGCTTATTTTAACGGGGAAAGGAATACAAAACGATTAAAAAAGGAATTTTGCTAAATAAATGTCTAGTTTTTAAAATAGAGCAAAGAAACTGCATAGGAAGCGCCACCTGAAATCAAGCATCACACGAAGGGTTTTTGTGTCATATTTTCGAAACTAGCAAGTTTCAATCAGAAATATTTCACAGTTATATTCCTCTCATTATTCCGCGTCCAACGAGTGCTCATTTGTCAAAATCGGTGACAAAAAATTTTAATCGAAATTTCGCAATAAAAGCATGGACTATACACTTTTATCATTAAAAAAATATGTTGTCACCAATTTTGACGATTGAGGGCTTATTTTAACGGGGAAAGGAATACAAAACGATTAAAAAAGGAATTTGCTAAATAAATGTCTAGTTTTAAAATAGAGCAAAAACACTGCATAGGAAGCGCCACCTGAAATCAAGCATCACACGAAGGGTTTTTGTGTCATATTTTCGAAACTAGCAAGTTTCAATCAGAAATATTTCACAGTTATATTCCTCTCATTATTCCGCGTTCCAACGAGTGCTCATTTGTCAAAATCGGTGACAAAAAATTTTAATCGAAATTCGCAATAAAAGCATGGACTATACACTTTTTTCATTAAAAAAATATGTTTGTCACCAATTTTGACGATTGAGGGCTTATTTTAACGGGGAAAGGAATACAAAACGATTAAAAAAGGAATTTTGCTAAATAAATGTCTAGTTTTTAAAATAGAGCAAAGAAACTGCATAGGAAGCGCCACCTGAAATCAAGCATCACACGAAGGGTTTTTGTGTCATATTTTCCGAAACTAGCAAGCTTCAATCAGAAATATTTCACAGTTATATTCCTCTCATTATTCCGCGTCCAACGAGTGCTCATTTGTCAAAATCGGTGACAAAAAATTTTAATCGAAATTTCGCAATAAAAGCATGGACTATACACTTTTTTCATTAAAAAAATATGTTGTCACCAATTTTGACGATTGAGGGCTTATTTTAACGGGGAAAGGAATACAAAACGATTAAAAAAGGAATTTTGCTAAATAAATGTCTAGTTTTTAAAATAGAGCAAAAACACTGCATAGGAAGCGCCACCTGAAATCAAGCATCACACGAAGGGTTTTTGTGTCATATTTTCGAAACTAGCAAGTTTCAATCAGAAATATTTTACAGTTATATTCTTTCATTATTCCGAGTCCAACGAGTGCTCAAAGCATGGACTATAGCCTTAGCACTTTTTTCATTAAAAAAATATGTTGTCACCAATTTTGACGATTGAGGGTTTATTTAACGGGGAAAGGAATACAAAACGATTAAAAAAGGAATTTTGCTAAATAAATGTCTAGTTTTTAAAATAGAGCAAAAACACTGCATAGGAAGCGCCACCTGAAATCAAGCATCACACGAAGGGTTTTTGTGTCATATTTTTCGAAACTAGCAAGTTCAATCAGAAATATTTTACAGTTATATTCCTTTCATTATTCCGCGTCCAACGAGTGCTCATTTGTCAAAATCGGTGACAAAAAATTTTAATCGAAATTTCGCATAAAAGCATGGACTATACACTTTTTTCATTAAAAAAATATGTTGTCACCAATTTTGACGATTGAGGGCTTATTTTAACGGGGAAAGGAATACAAAACGATTAAAAAAGGAATTTTGCTAAATAAATGTCTAGTTTTTAAAATAGAGCAAAGAAACTGCATAGGAAGCGCCACCTGAAATCAAGCATCACACGAAGGGTTTTTGTGTCATATTTTCGAAACTAGCAAGTTTCAATCAGAAATATTTTACAGTTATATTCCTTTCATTATTCCGAGTCCAACGAGTGCTCAAAGCATGGACTATAGCCTTAGCACTTTTTTCATTTAAAAAAATATGTTGTCACCAATTTTGACGATTGAGGGTTTATTTTAACGGGGAAAGGAATACAAAACGATTAAAAAAGGAATTTTGCTAAATAAATGTCTAGTTTTTAAAATAGAGCAAAGAAACTGCATAGGAAGCGCCACCTGAAATCAAGCATCACACGAAGGGTTTTTGTGTCATATTTTCGAAACTAGCAAGTTTCAATCAGAAATATTTTACAGTTATATTCCTTTCATTATTCCGAG